>BSBM01001078.1:360000-1643459 GCA_027924585.1 Larix kaempferi | reverse complement strand
CTTCATCTTCACTATCATCTTCTGCTAGATGTGCTTGATGTCTTCTGTGGTGGAAACTCTTCTTCTTCTTTGAAGGACAATCCTTAGCAATGTGTCCTATTTTGTGACAATTGGAATGAAGAGTAATTCCTTTCTGGAATGGTTCTTCTTTTCTTTTGAAACCTTTGTGGAGGTTGAGACTCCTTGTGGCTTTCCTTTTTGAAGTTGGATTGACTCCTTCTTTTGGTATGGGTGGCTAATGCTTGATTATCTTTTTTGAGTAAGGCTTCTCTATTGGCTACTCTAGCCTCTTCTTGAATGCAATCCTCCCATACAATATCAAACTTCATGCTTTCCTTTCTGGCACACATGGTCTGGATGAATGAATCCCAAGGTCTAGTGAGACCATTGAGAGCAGTCATGACTAGTTCATCTTCGTCAAGGGTGTCTCCAATGGCTTCTAGTTGTTTCTTGAACTGGGAGACCCTTGTGAAGTAATCTTGAATAGATTCTCCTCGACTCATCTTAGTGCTCTTCAATTGAGCTCTCAGGTTCATCTTCCTATTGATGTTCCTCCCTTCATACATTCTAGCTAGGGCATCATACATTTCCTTCGGGGTCTTCTTGGATGACACTTGGGGAATCAAGTGGTCTTTGATAGAATCAACAATGATTCTCTTTGCCCTAATCATATCCTTCTTGTACTTCTCTTTAGCTTCATCTTTCGCAGGTTCTGCAACTTCATCTTTGATGTATTATCATTCTCTTCAAGAATGAGACCAATCCTATATTTCCATGCTCGAAAATTCTCTATACCCTCTAGCTTGTCCTCAAGCTTAGTGCTTGGGGCCATCTTATCAAGGAGGTCACCAAAAATTGAAAATTCTTAAAATGCAAAACCGATCTTACTAGGAGATATGCTTGATTGAATTGAGTTGACTCGTGTACTTGATTTTTGAAAACTTCAACTTTTCACCCTTCAAGCCTGACCAACGAAATTCGAATCTGCAACAGATTTTCTGGTTCACTGGTTCGCAGCTTTTCTGGTTCACTGGTGCACAGGTTCGCAGTTTTTTGGTTCATTGGTTTTCTGGTCCAGAAGTCAAACTAGGGTTTGACTCTCCCGGAGATCTACCCTCAAAAAGTTCGATCTAGGGCTCAAAATTTTGCTTTTGAGGAGGAGCATCCAGCCATGCAATCAGATTCCAAAAATTCCAACTTTTGCAGAAACCCTAATTTTCACCAGAGGAGGAGAGAGAGGTATTTTCACCTTGTGAAAGATGTCCTATTCAGGTTAGCTCTGATACCATGTTAAGTTTAGCATAAAATTCACAACAAGAGCATAATAAGGATCATTGAAAGAAACACAATCACAAGATAGACACAGATTTATCTTGGGAAACCCTCATGGGGTAGAAAACTCAGCAAAGCTTCCTCAATATAGATGACCAACAAATACAAAGATGTAATCCCCAAACAAGAGCCCCTTCTCCTCCTTCGCAGATCTCTCTCTCTCCTATGCGCAATTCACAAGTGACTGAATGAGTGAGTGAGTGTGTTAAATGAGGAACACACCTCCTCTATTTATACTTTACTTCACTTGACTTATAACCCTAACTGGGCCGACTTCTCCAAGGAGAGTCTAAGAACCCCTAAACACTTAACTCAGGGCCGACCCCACTAGGGAGGTCTAATAACCCTAGTTACAACATCCCAACGGAGGAATAAACATCTCTGGATATATAATAATGTCTCAATGGAGGAATGAAACATCTCCAGATAAAGTACAAATAGAATATTCTTAGAAGTTACAATGTTTCAACACCTGCTAGTGGGATGTGGATGGAGTCGGGAGAGAAACTGGAATCTCATAAGTAGTGAGAGGCTAAAAACTTAAACAAACCTTAAATGGGGAGTGATTTTCTAGAGAGACATGTGTAGCCTTGTTGTAGTTGTGCTGCAAAATGTGTGGATATTTGTCCCACTATTTATTTTTCTAGTAGTATGTGTAGAGAGCATGGATCAAGGTTTTGTTTACTACCTGTGTCTCGTTATTAGTTTAGGCTTGCTACATCAACTGGCGATCCATAAGCTTCCGCAAGGATTTCCAAAAGTGATTGAGAAATCTAGACTCTAGGGTCATGATGGAAAATGAGGGTTAATGGTAAGCCAAAATGGCTCCAAACATGCGAGAAGGAGAACTTTGCAGCGTTAAGCACATCAATAGTCTTGTTGTAGGGAATACAAATTTCCATCTTAGAGAACTTGTAGATTACTATAAAGATACAATCATGCTTCCACTATGTAGTGGGGAAAGTGAAAACCACCACAAAATCCATAGATATGGGTTCTCATGGCTTGGAGGGAGCTTGAAGAGCGATACATGCCAAACTTCTTGTTAGCATGTTTTCTTTGATTGCAATGTGAACATCTTATGTTGGAATTTTCACCTTGTTTCCTAATGGAAGGGCAAAATAAGTACCTCTTTAGGTGCAACAAGATTTTCTGCTCACATAAATGCCCTTTTTAGGATGAAGAGTGAGCCTCCTTGAGAAGGAGCATGTTGCATGCTATCCCTATTGGAACAAAATGTTGATTCATTTTGTATAGCAAATTCTCTAGTATTGTGTATTCTAGGAGAGAGTTTTGATTGACGATTGTGGTTAAGTGGATGGATTCCATGACAAGACCGAATTAGGGATTAGTGGAGTATTAGTCTTTCTATTACTCATAGGCTACTAGCTACACATTTCACATGTAAAATCTGAAGGACCTTGGTAGGAGATTTGTGAGTAAATCAACCACTTAATTGGAGCTACCCTAATCCTTTTTTTATTTTATTTTTTTACTTCTTATATTCACATAAACATATTTATAGACAAAGAGATAATAAAGGGAGGACTTTGTTGTACTATTCTTTGTGGGGAGAAGTTGGCAACCCACTATTGTGCCTCCACCTCACCTAACATCCAAGGTTGATAAATCCCTCTAGGAGGGAAGAAACTTGGTAATTGGCATTCTAGCCGCCTAGATCCGCACATGAACATGAGAAAAATCTCAACTCATTGAGAGCGGGCTTCGAGCAAGTTGACGAGCTGAGTGCCACTGTCACCACAACACTCAACTCCTTCTGTTTAGACCAACTCCTAAACAAAATCCAAGGGAGGTAGACCCTATCAAAATCTAAGGATGGTCACCTTGGAAAAAGTGACTTAGGAGTTAATAAATTACGCTAGGAAAACAATCTAACAATATAATTTGACAAGTAGTTCAAAGCTTTAGCATGAATGAAAATAACAAATTACCCAACACTAACATGTATCTTAAACAATGTTCCCCTAAGTTTCCGGGACGGCGGGACGCGGGAGCGGGGAGACACACATTCGGGACGCGTGGAGACCACCCCAAATTTTAGAGAAATTTGGGGGGGACGGCGGGACGTCGGGGTCATAAAAATTATAATAATATAAAAAATCTGAAAAATATAAATGATAAATCCCAACAATAACAATTCATACCATGCAAATTACTAAATAGTGGATACTACATTCATCATTGTGCAATCATGCAATGTAAATAGTAAATACAAACACATTATGATTAGTCATTAGTCATTACATGATTCATCATAATTATAATAATAAATTTAACTTTTGAGTGATTGAAAACATGAATCAATGATACTGCATACACATTAAAATGATAATTTAACTTTTAAAATTTAAATAGATATTCAAAATGGCAATAAATTTAAAATTGCTAAACACTAAAGATCAAAGACATTAAAAATTTAAAATACTAAATACTAAAATAGACATTCTAAATCAAGATTGTCCAAAAATGAAAGAGTCAAGGACTAGTCATCATGATAAATAAAAAGTTACAAGTTATAAGTTATAAGTCAACCAAAAACTTAAAACACAAAACAAAACACAGTCAACCAAAAACTTAAAACACAAAACAAAACTCGGAAATAAAAAAATAGTAAACACACTAACAGGCAGCCATTGGACTTCAACATTCAGTATTCAATGTTAAATAATAAAAACAGTCAACTTGAAGTTTTGAACTTACCTTAACAAACAAGTGAACAACAAACTAGTCTGTAGACTGTAACCTCAAGGCTCACGGCCTCTTCCTCAGTGGCCTCAGCAAAATGGGCAGCTGCAAACTCAATTCAAATCGTGGTCACAAATTGAAATGCTGATCGGCCGACGGCTACAACTTCAAATCGACCACGGCTCCACCCTCCCTCGCCCACAGGATTGCTGCTCCACTCAGTGGGTCGCGACTCAACCCACTAACACACCTCACGCCACATGGGCTTCCTGTTCAGTATCGGGCTCCCTCTCACGGTGATGCTCGGTCTGCGGATGCCAGATTGCCTCCCTCTCGGCTTCCTGTTGAGTATCGGGCTTCCTCTCACGCTTGGTCTGCGCATTTCCTCCCTCTCAGTCTGCGGATGCCGGATTGCTCCCTCTTGGTCTGCGGCTATGTGAAATCTCACATTTCATATTTCTCTCATGGCGGCTATGTGAAATCGTTTTAAAATTTAGGCTTGTTTAATGTTTTGTTGTGTGTTTTTAATTTTTAATTTTTAATTTATTTTTATAATTTATAATTTCTTAATTAATATTTATTTCTTTTAAAAAACATTAATTTATGTTGAGAAATAAAAAAATGGTGTGGGGACGCCTAGAAGTCTCGACGAAGTTTCAGGCGGGATGCCTGGAAGTTTCGGAGTTTCGGGCGGGACGCCAGGAAGTTTCGCTGAGAACAAATGCGTTTTGCCGCTTGCCGAATCATTTCCCTGTGCGTCTCGCCGAGTTTCGCCCAAAGCGGGACGTGCCGAAATGTTTCGCCTGGAGTTTCGACGTCCCTGGGACGCTAAAAACGCCGAAACGCGTCCCCGTGGAACACTGATCTTAAACAAGAAAAGAGGAGAGAGAAAAAGGAATATTTTGGTATTTTTGCGATAACTTTCTCTCCTGAACTTGGAATTAGGTGCTCTTGATACCATTGGAAAGGTCTCATTGAGGGCTACAACTTTCGTGTTTTGAGTTTTTCGAGATTCCTCACCAATTTTTGGGGAAGCACATTTTAGTAAATTTGGAAAGAAAACATTTTTTGAAAGATTCCTAAAGGTCTCATCGAGGGCTACAAATTTTGTGTTTTTAGTTTTCCGAGATTCCTCACCGATTTTCTGGGGCGAACATTTTAGTAAATCTGAAAAGAAAACATCTTTTAAAAGATTCATTCTAGGAATCTTTCAAAAAATGTTTTCTTTCCAGATTTACTAAAATACCCACCCCGGAAAATCGGTGATGAATCTCGGAAAACTCAAAACATGAAAGTTGTAGCCCTCGACGAGACCTTTCCAATGGTACCAAGAGTGCCCAATCCCAAGTTTGGGAGAGAAAGTTATCGCAAAAATATCAAAATATTCCTTTTTCTCTCTCCTCTTTTCTTATTTAGGATACATTTTGCCTTGGTAATTTCTTATACAGTAGATACCAGTGCTTTACCATTGGGCAAAAAATGATACAGTCATAAAACATGAATTACTTGCAAGCTATGCTAACATATTACTTAACCAGCAAAAAAGAGAAATGTTATCTAATTACTACAATGTGAAAGCGAAGTAAATTGTGAAATTGACTTGATTGTTGATTATTAGGGGGAGAGGGGAGTTTTTGATATATGTGAGGTACATGGAAACGAGTATGGATATCAAGTGTGGTACTACACGAGAAGGGAACTAGATCGGAGTCGCGGGGGTATGTCCAACATTGATACCAATTGAGGGTGTAGTTTGACGGTTCCCCATGGTCGCTACCTAGTAGAGTCCCTCCACTGTAGAATTTGTCCACAAGTGACAAATATATGGATATTTATAGACGCCGGAATTATGTCTTTAGGGAGGGTTGATTTTGAGTTTAATTAATGTAGAATTAATTAGAATGTTTTTAGGATTGATTATTAGATGGAATTAATTGATTATCATGAGATTTTCTCACTGTCCAACCTGTGGGCAGCGAACTAAAATATGATACAGAGATAAAATAAAAGAAACTATTTACACTAATCTACAATGATATGCAAGTATTGAATCACATTCTCTTTTGAAACTAAGTCCAATATTGAAGTGGATTTGAGTGCATCCACTAGAATCTTTAATCTTGGGTCTAATATTAGATATAAATTATGTGCAATGTCTAAGAAATGTATGACTAGATCATATCTAATGAAAAATGCAACTTTGATAATCAAGGATCTTAACTAATCATGTATTACAAAGAAACTGATTAAGATTTTTTAGATAAGAGGAGGGTTAAGGAAGAGAGGAGGGAGCCTTGGGTTCTCCGGAAAATGGCCAGCCCTTCGGGGGTGCTAAAAACCTGCAAAAATGAAAGTTAGGACAGCGAACAAATCACTCATGCAAGGCTACCACCTAACTGCCACATAGTCCTTCAATTAGGTCTCTTGTCTTGCCCTGAAAAAGCTAGCCATTGAAACCAATGGTTAAGGGGGTTATTGTTAATTTCTTTAAGCTCAGATCTGATTTCTATTTGCAATTAAATTTTATTCCCATATACATGCACATAAAACTAATTTTAAGATCTGATTTAATAAACAGAAATACACTGAGCTTATTAATAGCAAATGCATAGCGGAAATAGAAAACCAATCCCATCAAATTTACACAAGATAATTTATCCTGGAAACCCCGAAGGGAAAAACCAACAAAAAGGTGATTCATCTTTTATCTAATAATAAATATATACACAGGGAATCTTTACAGATCTGACCTCTCCTGTACAGTTTGGTCCTCTTTTCAATAGATTGACCTCTCTCCAAGTAGATCCGCCCTCTCAACAGACCTGCCCTCTTCACAAGCAGATCTGCCCTCTCCGATAACATATCGGCCTTCTCTTGAACAAATCCACCCTTTCTAAAAGCAGATCGGTCCTCTACAAGATAAATCAGGTCCTCTACAAAGCAGATCAGTTCCTCCTGAAGCAGATCGACCTTTTTACTCCTGTCGTTTGACTATCTCTTCTTCTTCACAGCTCACGGGAAAACAATCATCTTCTATTGTATCGATTTACTTCCTCTAACCTTCTTTTATAATTAAATCTCCAACCTCATAATCTCCACCATGATCAATGGATGAGATCAAAAGAGATCAACGATCACGACTTAATCTAAAGTTCACTTGATTAACTTTAGTCGCAGCCAACATTAATTAAGGTGCTTTTTATAAAAATCACTTTATTAAAATAAAGTAAGAGTCACTTTATTAAAATAAAGTAAGGATGAGAAAGTCTGATGGATGTCTTTTGCATGCTTCGACACTAAGCCAATGCAGAAGCACCTATTCGAGCTACCATAATTTAACACTCCCTCAAAGTGAGGAAGGTGTTCTGCACCACGCCCAACTTATCTTTGAAGAATACAAACTTCCCTTTTAACAAAGCTTTCATGAGGATGTCTGCGACCCGCTCATCTGTAGAAATGTACTGAAGCTTCACAACTCCTCTTTGAACATAGTCCCGGATGAAATGATACATGATCTCGATATGCTTCGACCTATCACGGAACACTAGATTCTCCGAGAGTTTAATGCAACTCTAATTATCATAGTGAATGATGGTCGGCTACAACTTTTGACCAAATAATCCAGTGAGTAACTTGTGAAGCCATATGGCCTCACAACGCACCTGACTGGTTGCCATATACTCTTCGTTTGCAGAACTCAATGCCATTGACTTCTGCTTCTTGCTGAACCAAGACACAACTGCCGATCCCAAGCTGAAGTAGTGCTTTTCATGTCAATTGCACTGTCGGCCAAATCTAAGTCTGTGTATCCCATCGATATGACTCCATCCCTCTGAACATAGTTCAATCCATAATCTACCGTGCCTCATAGGTACCTGAGCACATGTTTTACTACCACCCATTGCACCCTCCTCGGCTCAATTATGAACTTACTAAGGGTGTTGACAACAAAACAAATATCCAATCTAGTGTTGACTAGATACATCAAAGAACCGATCAACTATCGATACAAAATGGGATGAACCAACCTAGACTCAGAAGCATCTAGCTTCTTCAAGTTGGTTGTCATAGGCATAGACATAGCCTGCAATCCTCCATCTCAAATCTCCTCAAGATATCAACTGTATATTTTCCCTGTCCCAAGAAAATCTGACCTGTCCTCTACCACACCTCCAATCCCAAAAAATAGTGCATCAACCCGATGTCCTTCACCTTGAACTCCGAAGCAAGATTTCGCTTGCATCCCTTGATGAGCTTCTCTGACCCAATAAGAAATAGATCATCCACATATAAAACAAGAATGAGAGGATCCTCTCCAACCAGAATGTAGTAAAGGTTGGGCTCTACCTCACTCTTCATAAATCCCATTTGTTGCAAGTAGCTATCGATCATTAAATACCAAGCTTTGGGAGCTTGCTTCAGCCCGTACAATGCTTTCTTCAACTTGCATACATGGGACTCTCTCCCATGTACCTCAAATCCCTGAGGCTTCTTGATGTACACCTCCTCTTCAATGATCCCATTCAGAAATGCGATCTTTACATCCATTTGATGTATCCTCCACCCCTCTCTGTTGCAATAGAAATGATTGTCCCGATAGAAGTATACTTGGCAACTGGTGTGAAGGTCTCCTCATAATCAACTCCCTCTATCTATGAGAACCCTTTCACCACAAACCTCACTTTGTATTTCTCCACACTGCCATCTATCGCATGCTTGATCTTATAGATCCACTTCGAACTGACCACAAATTTCCCTTCTGGTCTCGACACTATATCCCATACACCATTCTTCATGATGGAGGCATATTCCTCCACGATGGCATCTTGCCACACCAGTCGCTCTGAAGCCTTCTCAAAGCTGGAAGGCTTGGAGTCAATGATGCCATACATAAGTGTCATATAATTGGAATACTTTTGCGATGGACTGCTCTCCTTGAAAGTCCTCCTAGGAGCCTCCACAAGCTCTTGAGCATCTCTCAAGGTCTATTGAAGCCATCTTGGCTTCTTCTTCCCTGAAGTGGCAGTGACCTCCTGTGTGGAAGGAGCCTCCTGCTCCTCCTCTTGATCTGAAGACTGAAGACCTGTAACCTATGATGTAGATCTCTCCTCAACCTTCGAAGCCTTCCGCTCCTTTGTCTCTACTGGAGGTGAATCATGTGACCTCCTAAAGGCCCTATCCTCCTCAAACCTCACATCCCGCCTCACAACTGTTTTCCTTAGTGCAAGAATGTAGATCCGATAGGCCTTTGAAGTCTCATTGTACCCAACAAATATGCCTTTCTTTGTAGTGGGCTCCAACTTCGTCCTCTTTTCCGAAGGGACATGAGAATATGTAAGGCACGCAAAAATGCAAAAGTGCCCAATCTCAGGCTTCTTTTCAATGAAAGCCTCCTTAAGAGTTTTGCTCCCCAACACCTTATGAGGACTCTTGTTTTGAGTGTAGACTATTGTATTTCATGCCTTGTAGCCCCAATGATGGCCCTGTTCTTTCATTTTGCAACCCCATTTTGCTGTGGGTTGTACGGAACAGTCAACTCCCTATTGATTCCTGCATGTGTACAAAAGCTCTTGAAATCATTGGAGGTATACTTGCCCCCATTGTCAGATGTCAATACCTTGATCTTCCTTCATGTTTCATTTTCCACAAGAGCCTTAAACTCTTGAAACCGACTGAAGGCCTCACCCTTGGTCTTCATGAAGTAGATTCGAGCCTTCTTGAAGAAATCATCTATGAATGTAACATAGTAAATGCATTCACTCAAGGACACAATTGACATCAGTCCACACACATTTGAATGTATCAGATCTAAGATCCCCTTGGACCTGCTGTCAATGCTCGGAAATGTAGTCTTGGCATACTTGCTAAGTGTGCACCCCTTGCACACACCCTTATGCTCCACACTGAACTCTGGTAAACCTATCACGATCTCCTTTAGCACATTCAAAGCCCCATGGTGCAAGTGTGCCATCCTCCTATGCCATAACTCACACAGGTCATTACTATTGTTGTGAATCAATGTGGAGCCTCCTTAGTTGTCCTAGAACTGGATCCTCTAGGATGAATGAGTACCTTTCCATCTCAGAAATCAACTTCATACCCTCTATCCTCTATCGCTGAAACTGAGATTAGGTTCTTTGCCAACCTCGGAACATACAACACATCCTTCACTTTCATTGGTTTCTAAGACTCCCTCTGAAACGAGACTATTCCTCGATCAATTGCTTTGACCTTGGAATCATCACCAAGCTTGATATCAAGGTCTAAATTACTCTTTGATAGATCTGTGAAATACTCTCGTACTCTCGTCATATGACTGGAAGCACCACTATCAATGTACCACACGCTAGCGGATACTGAACTCGAAGAGAGGCATGCCACTAATGAGAATTCCTTCTCAAACTTGGCGGAAAACTCATCCACCTCTGCTGAAGCTGCAACCTATGATCTCCCCTTCTTCTTATTTGGACACTAACCAACATAGTGCCCTGTTTTGTAACATGCAAAGCACTTGAATTTGCTCATGTCTTTCTTCTTCTCACCCTTTGAGGTAGACCCACCACTGGAGACTTTCTTGGCCCCGCCTTTGCTTTTTCATGTAAGTGCAATGTTCTATTCATCGTCACCTTGCTATTTTCCTGCATGGTTAGATCCCATTCTCATCTCCTCCTGTGTGAAATCATCCCATAATCTTTCCCAGTTGGGAAGATTCTCTCTAGCAACAATTCCACGGACGAAAACATCCCATGGTTTAAAAAAACATTTCAAGGTTGTTCTTACCAATTCTAGATCCTCAAAGGCTCAACCTTCTCCCCAATAGTAGCCAATGTATCACGAACTTGTGTGATTTTAGTGAGATAGGATGTAACTGTATCAGATCTAGACATCTTCATGCTGTGAAGATTCTCTCTTAGCACCATTTTCTTGTTTTGGTTGCCACTTTGATAAAGCTTCATCAAGGAATCTCGTAGGCATTCTTCTCATGGTCACATGAGGGATTATATGATCCTTCACAACATCTAAGATGATTCTTTTGGCTTTCACATTCTTCTTTTTGTGCTCAGCCAAAAGCATTGCATCAGTAGGAATAGTCTGAGTTTTCTCAACAATATCCCAGAGCTCATTTTCCTCTAACAACAATGCAATTCTTTCTTTCTAGGGGCTGAAGTTTGATGCCCCTTCCAACCAATCCTTAAATCTCAAACCAATAGCCATCTTCCCTTCCCAATGGATACACTGAGCCCACAACCTCTTGGTGAAAATAAACTTGCAAATCTCTGTAGATTCCTGTGCCAAAGACTTTGGTTTTCTTTTTAGAGATGAAGCTCTGATGCCATGCTAATTTCTTTAAGTTAAGATCTGATTTCTATTTGCAGTTACATTTTATTCCCAGATACATGCATATAAAACTAATTTTCAGATCTGATTTAATAAACAGAAATACACTGAGCTTATTAATAGAAAATGCATAGTGGAAATAGAAAACTAATCACATGAAATTGACACAAGATAATTTACCTTGGAAACCCTGAAGGGAAAAACCAACAAATAGGTGATTCTTCTTTCAGCTGATAATAAAGAGATACGCAAGAAATAATTACAGATATGACCTCTCCTATACAGACCGGTCCTCTCTTCAATAGATTGACCTCTCTCGAAGGTAGATCCACCCTCTCAACAGATTCGTCCCCTTCACAAGCAGATCTTCCCTCTTAGATAATAGTTCGGCCTTCTCTTGAATAGATCAATCCTTTCTAGAAGCAGATTGGTCCTCTACAAGATAGATAAAGTCCTCTACAAAACAGATCAGGTCCTCCTCAAGCAAATCGACATTCTTACTTCTGTCGTTTGACTATCTCCTTTTCCTCACAGCTCACGGGAAAACAATCACCTTCTAGTGTATCGATTTACTTCGTCTAACTGTTTTATAATTAAATCTCCAACCTCGTAATCTCCACCATGATCAACGGACGAGATCAAAAGAGATCAACGGTCATGACTTAATCTAAAGTTTACTTGATTAACTTTAGTCACAACTAACGTTAATTAATAAATTAATTAATGTGCTTTTTATAAAAGTCACTTTATTAAAATAAAGTAAGGAGCCACTTTATTAAAATAAAGTAAGGATGAGATAGTCTGATGGACGTCTTCTGCATGCTTCGACACTAAGCCAATGCAAAAGTACCTATCTAAGATACCATAATTTACCAGTTATTTGCTAATGAAAGGAAAGATGTAAACAGACTTTACAAATGAATTTACATGTTGTTTGGACAATGGACAATGAGCTATATTACTCAAATATTTCAAATGAATCACTATCTAACATGATTAAAATGCTAGTGCTAAGTGCTAGTAATATATCTTGTTTAATCTACACTTAGAAACTGATATTTTAATGGATCTACTTAAAGAAAATATGACCTTTAATGAACAAAGTAGATCTAAACAATGTAACCAATTGAGATTTAAATTTAGAGAAAGTTCAAATGGAGAGAAATTGAAATTCCTTCAAGTTGGCAATGGAGATCCAAGGTAGTATGCTGAGGGACTAGTTCACTGAAGGACCATTGCTTTAGCATGGATGAAATAGAGACCAGTGCTTTACCATTGGGAAAAAAAGGATACAGTTATAGAACAGGAAGTACTTGCAAGCTATGCTAATAGATTACTTAACCGACAAAAAGGAGAAATGTTATCTAATTACTACAATGTGAAATTGAAGCAATTGTGAAATTGATTTGCTTGTTGATTATTAGGGGGAGAGGTGAGTTTCCGATATATGTGAGGTACGTGGAAATGAGACCGGATATCAAGTGTGGTACTTGTTATCACACAACTTGTAGTTGTCCCTAATGGTATCCCATCCGGGATGGTAGAGGATATAGACAACTAAAGAGGTGACCCAAGAGATGCCACGGTTCCCAATGCAAGCTGGGAGTTACGACAACCGAGGCACTCTTCGCTTTAGATCTAGATAGGATAAGATCAAGGGGGAGACCCTATAGCTAATCGACAGAAGACTAGCCAAAGCAATGGTTTCTAGGGAAGTGTGAAAGTTGAGTTACGGAAACCAATGCAAGCTTAGGTGGACCTGTTATCACCTAAACTATAGTTACCCCTATGGATGTATCCATTAATGGATGGCAATAGGGAAGGGCAACTCAAAAGGTGCAACCACGATCACCTTGACTTCCAATAGATGGTTGTCACGCCAATCGAGGCAACCTTCACTTTATGCTATCTAGCCCAGACAACAAAGGGGGAGACCTAGATCTACTCCCGACAGGAGAGATCAAACCAGAACACCAAATCAAAGTATGAGTGAAGTATTGTAAGGTGTGTGGTGTATCCTAGACCTAAGGATGAAGTCACAAGATAAGTAAGGGGTTCAATGAGTATAGCTTTGGTTCATTGTTGATGTGAGAGTGACTTATAGTGTTTGAAATGAGATCCAAGATTAAAGTACTAGTCAATTGTTAGAAAAGCCACTGCCTTGGGAGCCGTGTCCAATGCAGAGTAGTTTAGGGGTTGAATTGGGGCTAACTAGTACATGTGACAAGCTTGATCATGAGATATGACAACATCACAAGGGTTCAGTCCACCAAACAAAGATCAAACCACAAGTTAATCCAACAATCTAGGAAAGTCAAATTGACTTGGAGAGAGATCGGTGCCTTGGGAATTGGGATAAATGGAGTCAAAAGATTAACTTATGGTTGATGACCCCTGTGGCATAAGACAAGTGGGCTATTAAGGGTTTGATGGATGAATATGTCTAGATCTCATAGATCATGGTTTAACCTAAGTGGACCACAATCCCTTAAAACAAGGAATGCTATCCCCAAGGCAAGATTTCACAAAGTGACCTACTAGACCTAGGTTTCAAGGTATGCTTGTTCCAAATCCACCAAAATCTCATGTACCCATGTCCTACAAGTGGACCAACTCCAATCTCCCAAGAAGTGTGACTTTGCCCAAGGAGGGTAAAAGGTGGGGTAAATGGGATCAAGACAAGTCCAATGGCATCCAAACTTTAGATCCAAGTAGTTTAAGCAAGTGACAATGTGGATCTAGAAAATCAAGGCAATCCAAGGGTTAGATCTTACTAGATCTGAGTTTTAAGATACCAAGTGGTCCAAAATGGGGTTTTAATCCCTTAAAATGTGGAATAGGGCCCACAAGGTGGAAATCACAAGAGTGATAGTCTAGGGGTAGGTTATTGGATATGTAGATTGCAAATCAAGAGGAATCTCAACTACCCATGTACTAGATCTAGGTTAACTCACCCAAACCAAGGAGTGCGACCTCACTTGGAGAGGCTAAGTTTCCTTGGGAAGGGGGTCAAATGGAGGCCAATCCTCACCAAACTATAGATACGGGATGCCGTGGATATTATAGAGGTGGGTTTTAAATATCTTACCCAAGAAACCACTAGATCTTAGTACATCTGAAAAAATGTAAAAATGGGGGTTTTGATTAATTAGGGTTTGAAGTATTTTAGACAAGAAGGATAGATCATGGAAAGAGATTACCTTGAGATCATACCTGAGTGATGTGAATGAGATGCCTTGTTGTTGAGGAAGATTCCCGCAGAGATCAAATGACAGATTGTTGATTTTGCTTGCCGAAATGATGCCCTAGCCCACAAGTGCGCCCTCCTCTACCTGTCAAACCAAGGAACAACGATTCAATCGGTAAGATCAAGTATGGAGGAAATACAAGTAAAATGCAATGATAACATGAAATAGAAGGTCCTGGGACAGTAATACGCCCTGTTACCAACGAAGAGATCCAAAAGAAGAAGTAGGGAGAGTCTTCCCCTACCAATACTTCCTCCTCAAACCAAATTGGCCTCCACCTGTAGATGCAAAAACATGGTACAAAAGAATATGGCAAGACAAGATCTCCAATAACTCAGTGCAAAGGAAGAACCAACGAACGAACAACAAAAACATTCACCACAACACTGGATATAGATGCAATAATAATTTTCTATTCCAATAATCCAGAGCCCCAAGTCCCCTTTACAATGAGAGGCTCCCTCCTTTAAATAGATAGGAGAGGCACCAAAATCCTAACCACTTTTTGAATGAGTGGCTAAGATTAAAGATACAAATGTCTAATCAATGGTTGAGATGAGCTCAACAATAAAATACATGGATCACTAATAAAATATAACATAACTGGACAAAATCGCCCTAGGAGAGGGGAATCCCACCATATCATGATGACAAAATATAATAAGAAGCTTATGGTGGGTCCAAGGGGTAATTTTAGCCACCCTTGGTCAATCTCCATAGCACAATAATAATAAAATAGTCATCAATATACCAAATCGTGCCTCTATGGACAAATCGTGGGCCTTAAGAGGCCTCATAAATCATCAGAAAGTGCCATAAGTGATGGATGCGGGCCCAGATGAAGCTGAAACTGCTGGAGGAGGTGCGGAAGACATCAACCCATCATCACTGATCATCTCATGCCAAGACATTGCCTCAGTAGCCCAAATCGAATTCCTCAATAGCCATTTCTACCAATCCTGAAATGCCTCGGGAAGCGTGAAACTGCCCCAAATTGCCTCTTGGAGTGCCTGCGCTATCAAGATGAGGGCACCAATGTGTCCGGGAGGGGGGTAATATGGTAAAAACAAGTGGCTGGACCACCCCCTCCAAGCACAGCGCCCTAGGTCAACCAAATAAAAATCCATCTTTGCTCTGACAGGGTCTTCGATAGACCAAAACTGCACTAGGATAGCCTACTGAGGCTCAATCACCACTGTAACTACCCGGAACTGAAAGTAGACTGTCTCATTGGACTCAGAAGGTCCAAATCTATCCAAGATGTGTACTCATACACCATATGGATCTCTGCATGATCATATAATACATCCAATATACCGGAACAGGTGAAATAATAATAATCTGTAAATGATCAAATAATGCTGAAAACCATGAATCATCATCATAAACCTGTATCTAATGCATAGAACCATCATGTACATATACATGGACCATATATCATCTATCTGTATCATCACAAGGTCCTACCATCTCATGTCCTATGGTTGACCTTGGTCAAACTAGGTTTGACCAAGTCAACATGACCATATATAACTTAGACTATCATCAGAAGCTGCTGCAAAGTGTCAAAGGTTAATGCATGCTCTACAACTTATTCAAATAACAATTATAACACAAAGTAATCATTACTGGCGATTTTAATCCAAATATATAATGTCATTAATTATTATTATAACTCAGACTAGACTTTCAGGACCATACTCACTTCATAGTTGTGATCAATTTGCTAGTGAAGGGTGAAGGCTGAAATAAACTGGCTAGGCTAATAGGATGACTTGACTGACTTAACATTGTGACACTTTGGATATGGGAAAGGGAAAACACACCATAATATATACTGAATGAGCAACAACACATGGAATGGCGGTGTCTCACAAGTGGATGAGTTGTTCAAAGAGGGTTTATTCACCTTTAACAGATGCGCACAATCCATAATACAAATGAGGCCAGCAATTATTTTGATATAGCATTTAAGTTCCATTGCTTTTTGGGCCTGAATTTTCCATAACCTTTGATCTATGTGTTTTTATAAACACATTGCATAGATTTACATTTATTTAGGCTTTTTGTTGCAGGTGTGTTTTTAAGGCACTTGTTTACCTGAGCACTTCTAGGTGTGTCACAGACAGCTTGTTTACCTAGGTATTTTACATTTCACAAAAGATATAACATTTTATTTCATAGCCATTTTCATTTGGCTTGCCTTTCATTCATGTGTGTTTAAAAACACATTGCATGAACGGGCTTTTCATACAAGATATAACATTTCATTTTCCATACTTTGTATTCATGGCAGCACTAAAAGTTTTAGGTTTAGCCAACACAACTTTAGTGACTAGGGGGAATTCACAAGGAAATCCAACTCACCATAGGTAAGTTTTGTCACCAACTCAGAGCCGAGGCACAATAAACAGGGAAGCTCATCCAATACAGAGGCTACAGTGGGGAAAAGTCCTCCATGCCACTAGTCAAGTAGTAAGTCAGGGTGATAAACTAAAAGGTAGGTAATGGATGGATGAAGACAATGAATAATGGAGCCAACACTAGCAAGCCAAGGTATGGTGGAATGATCACCTCTATTCTCCCTAAGGAGGGTAAAACCAATGAGTATGAATAGTGAACTTCTAAGTCTGAGTAGGGACAATAGAATATATATAATAAGATCAACCAGGTCCATATATCTATATGATCGCCAGATCATGATACTAAGTGCTAAGACATGCTATAAGAATAAATATAAAAGCAATATAACCACAACACTATGATATACCTGCTGAGTCATATACCTGAATGCTCATCCTCTGAACCATCATCTGTCCTCTGAAACTACCACTGTAACTTTGGGCACTACTGACTATTCTGTACAAATGGTATAATGGCTACATCGGTCATCTCTCTGAGTGTCCTGAGACTCAGTCATGGCATGGGGAATAAAACTGCTGTCCAAATTTGATAGTGATCCAAATAGATGCTCATCTCAGCATCTCAATGCAAGGGAACTGGCTGAATAATGTACTGGAATCAGAAAAATAATGTATGGTAGCCCGGCTACTATATATGTGATAACAGGACCCAAGGGTTTAAGTATGTGGTTGAAGAGGCTTAAGAAGTGACAATTGCTTCAACCAATGTAGGAGTTGGGACACCTAGGGGAATCAAAAGGTAGATCTAGTACCATGAAATACACAAGTGAGACCCACTTCCTTAAAATAGGGAAAATGGTCCAAGATGGGTCCACTTGGTCAAAATTAATGGGAGATGGTACTATAGGGGCTCTATGACACGGATCTATGGATTAACCAAGAATTGAGAGCACCCAAGTGTGGGATCTAGGAAAAGCCACTAACCCCAAGGAGTGCGAATTGCCCCAAGGAAGACTAGTGCCTTAGATCAAGGGCCAAATGGAGTCAGATGTCCACCAAAATGTAGATTGGGGTAGTCAAGGTGAAAAGCAAGGTGGGTTTTGAATATCAAGAGCATCCAATGGCTAGATCTTAGTAGATCTGAGATTCAAAATGCATCACCAAGTGACCTAAGTGGGGCACAACCCTCAAAATGAGGAATGGGGCCCACAAGGTGAAAATCAACAAGGTGAAGTACTAGGGGTAGGTTATCAAGGTAGATTTGTGCAAATCAAGTGGGATCTTACCTACTCATGTGTTGGAACTAGTTTAACTCACCTACCCAAGGAGGGCGACCTCACTCAAGGAAGGCTAGGTGCTTTGGGGGAAGGGTCAAATGAAGTTCAAATGCCACCAAACTATAGATCTAAATTGCCGTGGATACTATAGAGGTGGGTTCTTTTTATTATACCCAAAGCCAAGCTAGATCTTAGTATATCTAAGAAAAACAAAAATGAGGGTTTTAAGTTTTAATGGATTTTGTGACCAATAGGATGGAGAACAAGCGAAATCAATACATACCTTGTAGATCTTACCTCAAAGCTTGCGGCCTCTTAGCATATGGAGAATTCTTGCCCTAGTTACAATTCCAAGCTTGATCCAAGTGTCTTCAACCAAAAACGTCCAAGTCCTAGGAGGAGAGATGTCCCATGAAAACCTGTAAATCAAACTACATCAAGTTAGATTTGATCCATGTTGTCCGCCAAATTGCACACCAGCAGTGGAAATCTTTCGAAAAGCTGTCTCCCTCACTGGAAGTGGGGAGAGGTGTGGCCTTGGGGGCAAGCAATGAGCCAGGTACTGTCACCTGAATCCCAGCTCCTCCGTTTAGGCTAACTCCTAACGAAGCCAAGGGGGTTAGTCCCTACAAAGAGTTTCACTAAGGCTCTTGTGTTTTTTAGGTTTTAAGTGTGAATGATGCGGATGGGTGTTGTTTAGGAGTTTATTATGATGAGACCAAATTTAAAAGATATGATAAACACAAGATAACGATGCAATCCACGTTGCTAAATAAGATAACAAGATTAACAGTATGTTTCAAGACTTATAATCAGATAAAAGCATTCACAATATGAAATAAACACAAGGACAAATGGTCCTGATTGAGAAATAAACTTTGAAGTAACCAGTGCCTTATGGAGTCAAATAAAAACAAAGATTGTGATGTTGAATGTGTGGGTCTTGAAAAATTGTTGTTCGTGAGATCGTTATGAAAATTATCTTGGTAAATTGTAAATTTTAATGGTCTTGATTATTAAAGCTAAGAACAAGGATATCAAAAGAGTAAACTTTAACCAAGAAAAATATTGGCGACCTCTTAGATGATAGGTCGGGAGCACCCAGATTGCAGAGAATAAGTGTACAATGGCTTGGCCACTCTCGAGTCTGATAGTGGATTCCCGGCACCACCTGTTTCATGAAGCAACCTCAGTGATTTGATGTTGGTTTTGGTTTTGGGTAAAGTTTTAATTATGTTATCACTTGTAAGTTTAGCAAGTCCTTCACCTTTCTGAGTACTAGCCCAACCTCTGCAGGTTGGCAAAGCATACGGGTGTTGGACAATCAACCAAAAATAAATTAATTAAGGGGGATGTGAGTTGAAATGTTTTATTATTAAGAGCACCGTTCAACCCTCCGATAGAGAGCACTCTTGACTTAGTCTTAAGACCAAAGTTCAAGAGACTTTTCTAGTCTAATATGCTTAATGCAAGGGGAAAATGTAAATCTAAAATGCTCTCCAACAGAGAGTGCTCTTGACTTGGATTTGGCCAAGTTCAAGAGGCTTTGTTTCTTTTATTGCGAGTAGAAGCAGTTGTAAAGATAAATCATATGATAGCTCAACAGATATAAAAGACAACTAGCATACTACTTGCGAAATGAAATAAGATAAAAGACTTAGTGTTCTACCAACAAATTTAATTTAAGGTGGGGTCTTCCTCCGAACAAGGTCAACCACTAAGAACCGCTAGCACTTGAGAACTTCCCAGCTAGCTGAGATTTCGACCAAGGCAACTAACGGGGAGAGAGGAGTAACCACAAAGTTATGTGGTCCTGCCCTTGAGATGAGATCCCAAGGATACTACCTCAAGTCAAAACTTGGAAGAGAGTATGAAAATGAAAAAAATTATTACTCTAAAGCGGAAAATGAAAGATCTAATCTAACCAATCACAACACTCTTCCCCAAATGGGGAAGAAAACCAAAAGAGTGGAGGCCTCCTCCACTTAACTTTTATTAATCTTTTACAAATGCCTTGGGTTTTTTAAAACCTTGAAGGACTTCTTTGAAGAACGTAAGATAAACAAACTATTGTAGTAGAACCTGGAAGCCTTTTAAGACTTAGTACAAAAAAGGAGATTGTTCTTATTGCTTGGTTTGGATCTTCCCCTTGTATGTATTTTGTTCTTCTTCAAATGATGTTTCACAAATCTTATCTCCTCTTTCAAGAGACCTACACAAGCTTGAAAAATACTCAACAAGCACCCATTAAACATTAAGAAACAAAATAAAATTGAAACCTACCAAGTCCCAAAACGATAACTAAGGCCTAAAACATAAAGTGCATGAGATTTTGACTCGAAAATGTTACTATGGGAAAACGGACCAGCGAACAACAAACTCTTAGAATGTAATGGGTGTTACCTCCCTATTTGACAGGGGCGTCCACAGGCAGCTGAATATACTTTGATGACTGCTGGTTTAAAAGATGATGAGTTGATAACATTGTAAATGTTGTTGAGTGTTAAATCTAGGAGCAGCCTTTACTGCTGTTATGAAGCATAAAGATTAGGGTGTTTGTAATGATACAGTGGAAGGAAAGGACAGACATGCATGATCAAATTTCTGATAGATATGATCCACTATGAAATCATTTGAAATGGGAGATTGGAGGATTGTTATAGAGACTGGTAGTTGGAATCTGTGCTTTATAATGAAGAGGAAAGTTACAGGAAATGGCAGAGCGATTATAAAAGTTCCAGGTTCTTCGTCAACAAGTTATAATTGCTTTGGCTAGTGCCTCACCACCTGGACCTGCTACCTGTGTTGAAAACTGTCTCAGTATCTTGAATCTTATTAATACTCACAACAATAAAGCCCTCGGTCATTTGTTAACTTCGGCTCTTACCTGTTTGGGCAGAAATTCCACAGGTGGATTATTCAAAAGCTGAGGGTGTATTGTATTGAAAATGGAGAACACGGCTGCCTTTCCAGCAGGGAGGTATTTGTTCTGTTGCCCTAAGGTGGGAATCTATGGCAATAGATTAAAATAAAGATCTGGTTTCATTTTCCTGGAAGGAACTAAAACAACAGAGGCAAAAATAGCAAGCCCCAGATGTACAGAGAAGAGTTCTGTTAAGTGCCAGAATGCATGGTGTCCACAAGCACAGCAGCACGGACTTTTGTTTAAATTTATAGAAAAAGTGAAGATACAGTCAAAGAGCAAAGTGTTCACGAATGCTGAATAATGAAGATGCCTGTTATAAGAAATTGTATAGAAGGTGCAGGGTATTAAGGAATTTCATCATCTAGAATGCTGCAACTATTGGTCATCAAGGTTTTACTCTTCAAGATAGGCTGTTATCAATTTATGCAACTGGAAATCTGTCTGGAGTGTATGTGCAGGGGTTTTTAAGACGGTCTGCGCAGAACTCTGATTATAATTTGAATAAGAATTTCATCATCTATGATGACACAGAGAAAGCCCTTGATCTCCATCCTTATTCACAGTACTAAGATGTGCTATTTCACAGAAGAAATATAAGAAACTCTTGAGAAACATTGATAAAGATTCAAGCAATCCATGGAGGCAATCAGATGCATAAATCCCTGGGGAGTTTTTTCCACGAATACACTCATACAATGCTACAATCCCGTTCCATTTCCATGGTATATGCCCGAGTGTTTTGCAGCTGATTAATTGATGCCGAGTTATCCAATGTGCTCGATGTTCAAACAATGAGTCAACACAGTGGGAGTAGAAGCTGATCGGGGAGATTTCTATTGATCTTGTGGCATCCGGTGTGAGCATAGGTTAATGAATCGGGTTGCCAGCTGATCAATTTTTGCTACCAACGCCAATACTCGGGGTGGTTTCACGATCTGTCTTCATTTGTAGCCGAGCTTCTAATCGCCGGTGATGAATGAGGGAACCCGCGTTCTCATCGGCGAGTTGTTCATTCGTGTAGGGTTTAACAGCCGAGTACATTGACAGCCATTACGCCAATCTGCATGGGTTTTTTCTTCTGTTTTCGTGGTGGCCAGCGTGAACTTTGCAATCACAAGGCATGAAGTTTGGCTCGAAATTGATGGCAGCCGAATGCTGGAGCGAACAGTTGTTTAGAAGGAGAAATGCCAAGAACTTGAGTTATAGTAAAGTTATGAACGCAGTCCCGCTTTTGTCCACAGTCGCATCGACAGCCAGAGTTGTGACGCTGAGTTACCTACAAAAGTCGAGCTCGGGATGGTAAGCAGCTGACCAATTGGAGGCCAATTTCATGAAACTCGACTCCAATTTTGAGCCACGTAGCAGTCCTATTGATTGCCTTTTGCATGAAGATTGAGTTGACTCGACTTGGTTGGTGGGCATCTTCAGTGATGTGGCAGCATGGAGCAACCACACAACGCGTTTTTTACTTTAGTGAACTGAGAGTCCTCAAAATTGCATGGAGTTTTGGGAGCGGCTAGGGTAGCAAATTATTGATCCTCGCTTTTTCCATTTAGCCGCTATTTTCATAAATTTTAGGTGCTAGATGAGCTTACTTGGTGGGCAGCTTTGGTGATGTGGCACCATGGAGAGACCAAAATAACTGCATGTTCTCTTTTTTCATTTTATTATTAAAAAAATCAAAAAGTAGGTGAGGTTTTAGGCTTATAAAAGGAGCTAGCCTCCTTCTTTGTAATCATGGAAAATTTTTGGGTTTTTTATCCCTATCGAGCTTAATGAAAAAATCTGTCGGTTTTGTGGACAGATTTGAGTATCCTTCATGTGCTTGTGTGATGTATTTTAAATTGTAGAATGAATCTAGCTTGTGAGGGCTTTATCAAGCACAATAGATTAGCCATTTAGGATTAAGTTGGTTAATTATGCTTGAACAATTATTTTCTCAATGGACATCAGTATTTGGTTGTACAAAATGTCGATTAAGATTTGATTGTTTATGCATTCTAGATTCGTCTCACTTTTTATGAAGCATAAAGCCTCCATGAGCCCTCTTTTGACTCTGATACTGGCACTGGTCTTTCCCTGAGGATTGATCTTCCCTTCCTTTTCCATCACCCATTTTGAAAACTATCTTTTGTTACTTCCGTTTCCCTAAGGCAGCCTTTTGCATTCACCTTGCCCGTTACTATACTTGTCTTAGCGATCCTAGTTTAGGGATACCCCCCTAGTGTTGGAGAAGAGCCAACCTGAAGCGAAGAGGAGAGGAGTGTGGTGACATTGGCCTCTCTCCTGAGAGAGTTGTCATTTCGGTTGGCGTGTTGCATTTTGGGCTTTCAAACGACACGCATGCCATTTCAGAGGACAACAATGGGAAAGAGATCTAAAGTAAAATGTTTTTTAAGAAAACTTTTATGAAAATATTCTATCTCTCAAAATGGAAACTAGACTTAAACAATGCAAGTTAAACAAGTGTAAAAGATGAGATCTAGTATGCCCTAAAGTTAACTTTTCAATGCATAAAATTTGTAAACTAGATGCAACAACTAAGATCTAACTCTAACAAAATTTAAACTCAAGCAAAATAACTTTAACCAATTCGTTTTTGTCTTTTGTGTGTATGTTTAGGGCTCTTTTGGGAGAAAACAAGGGGGAGAGATGGAAGCTAGAAGATGGAATGAGAGGATGAAGGAGATAAAAAACGAAAGATGGAAGGGAAAGTAAAACAAGACTTGGATGGAGATGAGAAGGCAAAGGAACTAGAGCCAAAACGAAAGGGAAGAAAGAGGGATAACTAAGGCCAAACGAAAGCTAAGGAGGAAGGTTTTAAGATGCAAGGGCTAGCAAATTAATGGGAAAAGGAGATCAAGGAGCAAATGAGAGGGGTTTGAAGAAAGAACCCTTTAGAACCAATGTAACCAATGATTTAAGAATGAGTTTTTGTTGATGGAAGAAGCAACTTTTTCGCTTTGATGCCAATCTTTAGATCTTGCTCCTTTGGAGATTTCCTGGCAACAAACTATTAGCAAGAGTTTTTTATTGGTAGAGAAGAGGGAGATACAACCGAGTTCATCTCATCTCAACCATTTGAAGATCTGCAATGCACATACACTTATACAAACAACACTTGATTAAATCTAGAGAGTTAGACAAGAACGAAAAAAGAGACAAAGTAGTAAGACCTTTTACAATTTGTACTCTTTAAACAATCCAAGCCTAATCCTAGCAAACAAATTGGACCATCAAATGCTTGCCCTACGCTCTTAATAAAGAGATCCAAGCATAAATTTTAATCAAGATTGAAATTGCATAAATGAATAAAACATCACAGATATTACCTCAACAATGTACTATTAACTCATTAACCAATAAGAATGCACACCATTTGCCTCCAAAGCCAACTTTATTTCCAATGATAGCCAATAGCTATAAGCTCTTACAATCTTCGCAGAGTAAGTTTACAATAACAATCCATGGTGAGAGAGCCCAAATGGCCTCTCTTATATAACAAAACAAGACACTAAAACCCTAATTCGAATTGGCCTTGTGAAGAGAGCCAAAAGCAATAGACATGAAGTCAAATTCCAATCTAATCTCAATCAAAATCTTGGAGTGGTAGTCCACATGGCAAAGTTGAGCTTGGGAAGGTATGGGAAGCTCCACCCATCCAATGAGGGAGCTCCAACTAGGAAACACGTGGGGAATTAGGTAGGATGCGTGATTTTTAGAGGAGGATGCGTGAGCTTCAAGGAGGTGATGTGGAGTGACAAGTGGGCGTTTGGATGGAGTTTAGATGGGAGCCAAGTCAAGTGATTGCTAGATTAGGGGAGGCGCCTACCTTTGGCTTTAATGCCAACCAACCAACCCATTCATTAATTGCCACATCACTAAATCGAATTCTCAAGGAGGGAGGGCGAATTCTCTATTGGAGTTTGTCTTATGCTGACTGGATAGTGAACTGGTTGATGACTGAGATGATTGGAATCTTCCTTAATGTCCAGTGCCATGTCAACTAGCCTTTTATTTTATTCATTTCTGATTATTTTGGAGAGTTTTGGATTTCTCCAAAATATTCAAATTTATTAATTTAATTAATAATTTCTCTGTAAATGGCTTTTTAGAGAAAATATTAATTATAAGGCTGAATTGACATCCGAAAGTTGGGTTTAGCTGGTCCATAGGTCATGTGTGATTTTTGGCTTGTGAATCGAGCCATCAATCACTGAATTCGGACCCCGGACGACTGACATATTACAAATTGACAATTCTCTATTTAAACTATAGAGAACTTTACCAAAAATTTAAAAAATAATTAAAAATCCAAATTCGATGGACTCAGTAAATTTTTTTCGAAATTTTGTTCCGAGGGTCCTAGAGACTTGGGACATGACCAAAACCTATTCTAATAGTGTCTAGTAGGCTTATATACATTAGTTGGACTCTAATAACCCCCCATGGCCAAAATTTTCAAAATACGGCATTCTAGCTTTGGAGGAAGCGGGAGAAAACCTCATTGATTATAGCTCGGCTGTAGGCAAAGTGGCTGTAGGCAAAGTATAATTGACAAGGGAAAAAACTCCCTGGAATACCTTAGTTGCTTAATCAAGTCATGGGGAACCGAGACACTTAGATCCTACTAGCACACTTTATTACAAACCCCCATGGGGCCTTGGTCATGTCGACAGAAAAACAAAACTGGCTAGTCACAAATGCTGGATCATCTGATACACTGGAGTACAAACATTCATCATGTTTGTCAAAAGGCAGCTCTTCAGATAATCCAACTATGGGTTGCCCTGATGGGCCAACTGTAGGGTCCACCATATATGGACAGTGCATAGTTTGATGATCTGGAATGATAATAAAACCTACTGAAATGCATCAATCACCATCTGAATCATATGTCCATCATATAGTATCATCATCAAGAGTATGTGGGGCCATCAATCATCATCAATAAGCATACATGGTCCACATCATCACGGATCCCAAGAAATGACCATAGTCAAACTGGGTTTGACTAGGTCAATATATAACCAAGGATAAATCATATTAGTAGACTAAAGCACGTTCCTCTAATCATACTCACAACTTAACTTAAAATATAAACATCATTTAGTGGCATTAATCATGTTTGCATATTCCATTTTTATTTATATTTACTTGCACAATAGCTTAAATGACAAACTCACCCATTGGACATGGTCTAACTGCTAGCTAAGGATGAAGGCTAGGAACAAGGCTGGGTAAAGGGATGACTTTCCTAAACTCAACTAAAAGACACTTTGGACCGGGAGAAGGGGGAAGCTACACTCTGTGCTGGACAAATAACATGGGGAAGGGCTGTTCCTCACAAATGGATAAGTTGTTTAGAGAGTGCTTATTCAACTCAGGCATCATGTCTACATCAAGATGATCCAAGTTCATTAGGATCATTCAATTTCATTTCTTGGCCTTTTTGGCCTACATAACCCTTTGGATCTTAGGTGCGCTAAGAAGCACAACTAATTGCAGCTTGCATCCAGGGCATGTTTATATATATATAAGGTCAGCAATCGTTTAGATATAGAGTTTAAGAACCATTGCTTTTTGGACCTTTCTTATACTCTTCGAGGAGTATTTTTAGCAGTTCATCGCTCTTGCCCTTTATTCACGTGTGTTAAGAAACACATTCTAGAGTTTATAGTTTCCGTGGTCGAATTTACACAAGTTTCAATAAGTAGTACATGAGCTTTCAGTTTTAGTCAACAACATCTCAAGTGACTAGGGGGACTTCGTGCCAGTGCCAAACATCGGAACAACTGACCAGAATGATTTAGGACTACAATCCAACTTGCCAAAGGCAAGTTTTGTCACCAACTCAGAGCTGAGACACTAAACAAACATGGATGCGATCCAACACAAAGGTAGTAAAAAGGGAAGTCCTCAATATCAGAAAGTCAAGCAAGACAAGTCAAGGGTTAAAGCCAAATAAGGAAGGTCATGGATGTATGGAGTCAAGTGAAAGTGGTGCCTAAGCTAGCAGGCAAATGATGTCAAGAAAGACCATATCTATGCAAGGTAGTAAATCAATGAGTCTTGTCAAGAAACCTAAATGTGCAAGTAATATGTCCATTTTATAATTTATAACATCATTAAGATAATTAATTTTTATTTTACAAAGTTTGCCACATCATGAATCATATACCAAGCTATTGCTGTAACATGACTAAAGCAACAAGATAATAATCCATAATCAATGATCAGAAATCCATAGGTCATATCATATCATCATAAACCATCTGAAACACTGCTGCAATAACATCTCTAGGCACTGAACTGAAACTGTATGGAATAAAGGGTCACATCGGTCATCAAGTCTGAACTCTCAAGGCTCAGCCTTGACACAGGGTCTAACATAAGTCTGATAAATACACTGCTCTGATCATGAGTGATCTCAAGATATATAAACTCATCATAGCCAAGCTCTAAATAATCCAAGCTCTGAAAAGTGTAGATATTTGCTAAGCAAGAATAGTAGCCCTGCTACTATGGTGTGATAACAGTACTACACGAGAAGGGGATTAGATTGGAGTCCCGGTGGTATGTCTAACATTGACACCAATTGAGGGTGTAGTTTGACGGTTCTCCATGGTCACTACCTAGTAGAATCCTTGCGTTGTAGAATTTGCCCACAAGTGACAAATCTATGGATGTTTATAGACGTCGGAATTACATCTTTAGGGAAGGTTGATTTTGAGTTTAATTAATATGGAATTAATTAGAATGTTTTTAGGATTGATGATTAGATGGAATTAATTGAATAATTTACAACATGCATGAGTGATTGAACATGAGATATTAACATGCATCAAGTTCTTTTCCAACTAAAATTAAATGTGATCTAATTACTACTTAAATCATATTTGAGAAATTAAAACTATTCTTAGAAAGAGAAAAGCAAAATAACAAAAGGCACACACGAAAATGACGCGGAGAGGGTAGGGGGGATTTGACACCACCACCCTACCTGATGTGTTACAATGGTCTATGTAGCCCTTAGAAATGCCTAATGGCCAACAATCAGGCTTATAAAAGTTAGAAAGTGGAAGTGAACAAATGGTGAGGTAATTGCTTTGTTTAGTAGGCATCGTGGGGGTTGAATGGTGGCTGGTCATGGCTACCTTTTGGATTGTTTTCTCGCTGTCCAACACCTGCAAATTAGAGATATAAAACAACGAGGAATGTGCTCTGAAATGAGCTCTTTGATCTCTCCCAAAGGGGGCTTTTCCTGCAAAAGATTGGATAGACTAAAAAGACTAGTAAAGGGGGAAGTTAGGACATTGAATCTAAGATGAAGTAAGGGTTTGCATCATGAGATTTTCTCGCTGTCCAATCTGTGGGCGCGAGCTAAGATATGATACAAAGATAAAATAAAAGAAACTATTTACACTAATCTACAATGATATGCAAGTATTGAATTGCATTATCTTTTGAAACTAGAAGTGGATTTGAAGCATGCATTAGAATATTTAATCTTAGATCTAATATCAGATATAAATTATGTGCAATGTCTAAGAAATGTATGACTAGATTAGATCTAATGAAAGATGCAACTCTGATAATCAAGGATCTTAACTAATCATACATTACAAAGTAACTAATTAAGATTTTTTAAATAAGGGGAGGGTTAAGGAAGAGAGGAGGGAGACTTGGGTTCTCCGGAAAATGGCCAATCCTTCGGGACTACTAAAAACCTGCAAAAACAAAAGTTAAAACAACGAACAAATCCTTCATGCAAGGTTGCCACCTAACTGCCACATAGTCCTTCATTGAGGTCTCTTATCTTGCCCTAAAAATGCTAGCCATTGAATCCAATGGTTAAGGGAGTTATTTGCTAATGAAAAGAAAGATGTAAATGGAGTTTACAAATGAATTTACAAACTATTTGGACAGCGGTCAGCGAGCTATGTTACTCAAATATTTCAAATGAATCACTGTATAACATGATTAAAATACTAGTGCTAAGTGCTAGCAATATATCTTGTTTAATCTACACTTAGAAACTGATATTTTAATGGATCAACTTAAAGAAAATATGACTTTTATTGAACAAAGTAGATCTAAATAATGTAATCAATTGAGATTTAAATTTAGAGAAGGTTGAAATAGAGAGAGATTGAAATTCCTTCAAGTTGGCAGTGGAGATCCAAGGTAGTATGTTGAGGGACTAAGGCACTAAGCATGAAGGTGTTGCGCTAGGCTTACCTCCCTCTTCTTGATAGATGAAGACCTGCAAATTAGTTTACATACTGTTACGTGGTACCAGTACCAACGCACTTTCAGATGTGTCCCTAGGGAGAGAGGGTCATTTTTTTCAGACCAGGAGGGGTGTTGTTTGGCATTTTTCTGAGTGGAGGTTATGGCTAGACCCTTTGGTCCCTTTCTTAGGAGTACTATGGCTTAGTGGCATTGCTGACTTCCTCGTTAAAGGGATTGTAGCCCTGAGGTTGGTGTCTGAGGCTTCTAGGGGTGGGTCACTAGGTCACGTGACATCCCACCTATTTCATTACTCTGGTGACATTTCTCTCAGCTGTGAGGCCCTTGCCTCTCTTCCAGGTCACCTCAAGCACCCTCCTGGTCCCTTTGCAGCCTAACGCCCTCTCTCCTTGGGCCTTTTCCAAGGATGACGTCATCATCCTCATTAGGCCATATTGCATGTTCGGGGGGGGCGTTGAGGGATTATCAACATTGTTGGGATTAGATTGGGTATGACGTCCCCCCCTGTCTACTCCAACCTTCCGTTTGGAGTATTTTGTTCAATTTGAGCTATTTTAGTCATTTTTGGGTGAACCCTGGGGAAAATGCCCCAAGTTACCCACATATTTGATTATTTTATATTATTTTATGTTATAATTTTAAGTTGACATGTTATAATTTTAAATTGACATTTTAAGGCATGTAGGCTTGGTTATTTTGTAAAAGTGATTGTGAGAACATATAAATAAAGTCTCCTCACATCATTTTCAGAACACAACTTATGGGATAAAATTCATTATGCTTCTCTTTTACCCTAGAAGGGGCCTTATGAAGTAATGCACACCTCTTGGAGGGATGATATTTTTGTCTCTTGGATGAAGTTGGATGCACTCTTTGTCTTGCTGATGCTATGTGGATGCTAGAATAGTTGGAATAACTCATGCTCAAGTAAGTCTTTTTCATTTTGAAGGTTTGCTTGGTGAATGGTAGGTAAATCTTGCATCTTGAATGATTGGCTGGTAGCCCTAGGGCTGCATTCTCTTTGAATAGGGAAATTTATCTACTTTTTTATCCCTTAGCATAGTAGAAACGTTCCCAAAATGAGGTTTTTACAAGGTTTAGCCATGGAGCTCCAACTCTGCCCTAGTTTAGGCTCGTGAAACCAACCCTAGAGGTTGTTTCAAGAAGCCCTAACCTAGTGACAAGGAGAATTTACCTCCAAGAGGAAGGCTGGTCAGCTTCCTCTAAGGCTAGGGTTTGGGGTAACATCCATTAAAACCCTAATTTTGTCCATTTTCTCTACATCAAACCCTAGTTTGTACATTTGTAATTATTATTTTAGGTTTAATCTTTGTGTTTCTTTTTGTAATTAGTTTTATTTATGTTTTGTACATAATTAAAAACCCTAAAATCTGAAACCCTAACCCTAGACAATTAATTAATTTTTTTTCTTCAAAATTTAGGGCCTCCCTAAAATTTCGTCCCTCTCTCCTAGAATTTCGGCCTGCCCTATTTATCCCTAGGAACCTTAAAACGAAATTCCTAAAGGCCTAAAAAAGCCTAAAAATTGAAAATTTATAAAAATACTAAAAATTACCCTAAAATCTAGCCCTAAAACAATCCTAAACCCTTCCTAGCAGCCTCGCTCCCCTTTCTTTCTCCATCTTCTTCCTCCTTCGCTGCCCTCTTCTTCTTCTCCACTTTCATCTCCCTTCCATCTCTCCCTTTCCTCCTTCCTTCTCCCCTAGCTACCCTCTTTTCCTTCTTTCCCTTCCTTTTTCTTCCCTTTCTTACCCTCGGCCAGCCCTTGGAAAGGCTCGGCCTCCCTAAAGGGACTTCAGTCCTCTTCCTTAGGGCTTCTCCAACCCTTGTCCTTGACTTACAAATCCTCGGTCACCATTTGGGCCTGTTTCCAAGGCTAAAAACAGCCTCTTTTCAGACTTATCCTCTGCTGCCATAAGTCTGCTAGGGCAGCAGACTGTTCATTTTGTAGACCCTCTCCATTTGCACTTTCACCTACACAAACAAACACACAGGGTTAGCTCTTCTTTACTTCTTGTTACATTGTTACAAAGTGTTGCCATGTTGTTGATAAAGAAGGTCTGAAATCATAATTATTTACAGTCTGAAAGTTGATGTTCAATGCATGAAAGTGAATGGTGAAATTGTTTGAAAGTGCAAATACTATTGCTAATTGTGCCCTCATCACTTTGATTGATCTACCATTGTTATAACATTGTAATACTGCTGTTAATATCCTCTTATACAGCCTGAAAACTAGTATTATTTGACTGACTCAAAGTGATTTAATGTTGGGCTCTATATTGTGATCATTTGGTTATAACTTTTTGCATCAAACTTCTGCTATCACATACAGTTGTTGGACTGTTATCATCTTACTGTATTGGCTGTCATACTGCCCTATATGAGTTCATAGTTCCTATCTTCTTAATTATAGTTTCTTGTCATTGGATGATATATATATTATATGGTGGATGATTGATGAGTGACCTAACAACATATACATTGCCATTGGTTATTCTTATTGCTACATTCTCTTGATACACTTGACACCTACAAATTATCTAATTATCTAGTATCTCTTCTTCATTCGTAAAACCATATTGATTAAGGCACTGGTCACTGACTTGTCAACTAGAAGATATATCATCTTAGGTGTTTTTGCAGATCACATAAGGGCTCTCCCCTTGGAGGTTCCAGCTCTCCGAAGAAGTTGGAGAAGTGGCTAAGGTGACAATGGTTACTTGCTCCATATATTGTTCATAGGATACTAGCCCTGCTAGTTCATCCAGTAACACATACAAAAAAAAGAGAAGCTCTTCCTCCTTACTGCTTCCAGGTGTAACCTACAAAAAAGTGTTAGAACAAATACCTATGCAACTGTAAGAATATCTAGATCTAAATCCTCTCTAGCAATCTACAACAAGATTCAAGTAAAAAATTATTTAAATGAAACTTTTTCTACTGGGTGATAACACCCCTTCAAAGGCCTAAGGAAGCAAATCAAAGCATGTACATAAATTGAAACAGTTACCTCACATATAAAACTAAGACATTAGCATCCACACAAATCTTGCACCACACCTTTCTGACCTCGAAAGTCTCCAACATTTTATTCCAAAATCGCAAATGTACAAGGCTTAAGCTCAAAACTCCAACAAGAACCAACTAACATAAGAGGAGAGGGGGCCTCTTTAAATAGGAGAAAAAGGAGAGAATTTGCCCTCCTTGGGCTCATGCATGCATAGAGGAGAGGGTGACACATGGAGGGGCTTACCAAAACCCTAATTGAGAGCTCCAAAACCCTAACCTAACGCGCCACATGGAGGACTCAAGCCATAATGGAGTGAACTAGGCCTCCAACCACATCTAGTGGAAGATATCAATCAAATCAAGAGTCAAGCATGGCCGTGCAAGAGAAATGTGCCATATAGAGGAGGATCTCATGCACTTGAGGAGATAATGTGCCGCCTTTGGAGTAGGATAGGGGAGGGGGCCCTCTTTTGCTGGAGATTGACATGTAAACATCGAGAGCCAATGCCACCACTAGGAGTTGACTCATGAGGGCGCCACCTTTGGGAGGAGATCCCAATGTCGAACAATAACTCATGCATGGATGAGGGGAGGGTGCCACATTGCTCCCCTGGATGAGGGAAAACACTTGCATGCTCCCCCCTTGAGGAGATGAGGTGCCCGAAATATTCCTTTTTTGATGTTTGAGCCCCATAACTTCTTTTACATAGTTAATTGCCAATTTTACTCCTCCAAGGGACCTAATTTGTCATGCATGATGGTAGGACCATGGTGACTGACTAATTTTGACATTGGACCATAAGGACTTAGACAACAACCTGAGGCACCTATGTTATAACTTATAACACATTTTGGCTTTGGAGGTGTGAGTGAAAAAACCATGCTGAACTCTGATCACTAGGATCTAAGTTCACCTAGGTAAAAAAACACTCCAAAGGTGCCATAACATGAGTGACTCACTTGGGCTAGCCCTTTTACACATGTAATGGATGTCAAAATTTTACAAACAATATTTTCTTTGACCATGAAAAAGGATGTGCAAAGGGAATGTAACTGGGCAGAAGACTGCCTGATGTGCATGGGGGATTGGAAGGTCCTTGGATGGATGATGTCTTCTATCTAGTGAACACCCTGTGCAGACTGGGTGGTAGCAGCATCTATTTGTGAGATTTGAATTTTGCATTGAGAACAAAGAAAGGTGGTAGTCTCTCTATGCTGAGAGTGGAGAGAAGTAGGATGAGGTGGCCTTATGGTCTTGTTATCACATATATAGTAGCCGGGCTACCATACATTATTTTTCTCATTCCAGTACACTATTCAGCCAGTTCCCTTACATTTGAGATGCCGAGATGAGCATCTATATTGGATCACTATCAGATTGTGGACAGCAGTTGCATTCCCCATGCCATGACTGAGTTTCAGGACACTCAGAGAGATGACCGATGTAGCCATTATACCATTGGTACAGAGCAGTCAGTAGTGCCCAGAGTTACAGCAGCAGTTTCAGAGGACAGATGATGGTACAGGTTGATGTGCATTCAGGTATATGACTCAGCAGGTATATTACGGTGTTATGGTTAGATTCCTTTTATACTTATTCTTATAGCATGTCATAGCACTTAGTGTCATGATCTGGCGATCATATAGATACATGGACCTGGTTGACCTATTATATATATATATTACTGTCCCTGCTCAGACTTAGAAGTTCACTATTCATACTCATTGGTATTTACCCTCCTTAGGGAGAATAGAGGTGATCATTCAACCATACCTTGGCTTGCTAGTGTTGGCTTCATCTTTTCATTGTCTTCATCCATCCATGGCCTACCTTTTAGATTATCACCCTGACTTACTACTTGACTAGTGGCATGAAGGACCTTTCCCCACTGTAGCCTCTGTATTGGATGAGCTTCCCTGTTTATTGTGTCTCGGCTCTGAGTTGGTGACAAAACTTACCTATGGTGAGTTGGAGTTCCTTGTGAATTCCCCCTAGTCATTAAAGTTGTGTTGGCTAAACCTGAAACTTTTAGTGCTGCCATGAATACAAAATCTGGAAAAATGAAATGCTATATCTTGTGTGTGAAAGAAATGCCAATTGAAAATGGCCATGAAAAATAAAATGTTATATCTTTTGGAAAAATAAATACCTAGGTAAACAAGTTGTCCATGACACACCTAGAAGTGCTCAGGTAAACAAGTGCCTTAAAAACACACCTGCAGCAGAAAGCCTAAAAATAAATGTAAATCTATGCAATGTGTTTGTAAACACACATAGATCAAGGCTATGGAAACTTCAGGCCCAAAAAGCAATGGAACTTAAATGTTATATCTAAATAATTGCTGGCCTTGTTTGTATTATGGATTGTGCGCATCTGTGAAGGTGAATAAACCCTCTTTAAACAACTTATCCATTTGTGAGACACCGCCATTCCCTGTGTTATTGCTCATTCAGTATATACTATGGTGTGTATTCCCTTTCCCTTGCCAAAGTGTCACAAAGTCAAGTCAGTCAAGTCATCCCTTGGCCTAGCCAGTTAATTTAAGCCTTCACCCTTCACTAGCAAATTGATCACAACTATGAAGTGAGTATGGTCCTGAAAGTCTAGTCTGAGTAATAATAATAATTAACGACACTATATATGTGGATTTAGATCGCCAAGTCATGATTACTCTGTGTTATAATTGTTATTCGAATAAGTTGTAGAGCATGTATTAACCTTGACACCTTGCAGCAGCCATGGATGATGGTCTGAGTTGTATTTGGTCTTGGTTAGACCTAGTTTGACCATGGAGGACCATGGGACATGAGATGTTAGACCTTATGATGATATGCATAGATGATATATGGTCTATGTACACATACAGGATGATTCTATGCAGCAGCTACAGGGTTATGATGATGATTCTTGGGATACAACAGTGTTTGGTCATTTACAGATCATTATTATTGGCCTTGTTCCGGTACATTGGATATTTATTTTGATCATGCAGAGATTCATATGGTGTATGAGTACACATCTTGGATAGATTTGGACCTTCTGAGTCCAATGGGACAGTTTGTTTTCAGTTCCGGGCACTTACAGTGATGATTGAGCCTCAGTAGGCTGTCCTAGTGCAGTTTTGGTCTGTTGGAGGCCCTGTCAGAGCAGAGATGACTTTTATCCGGTTGACCTAGGGCGCTGATGATGGAGGGGGTGGTCCAGCCACTTGTTTTTACCATATTACCCCCCTCCCGGACACATTGGTGCCCTCACCTTGACAGCGCCATCACTCCAGGAGGCTGTTTGGGCAGTTTCACGCTTCCCGAGGCATTTCAGGATTGGTAGAAATGGCTATTGAGGAAATCGATTTGGGCTACTGAGGCAAAGTTATGGCATGGGATGATCAGTGATGATAGATCGGGACCTTCCACACCTCCTCCAGCAGTTTCAGCTTCATCGGGGCCCGCATCCATCATTTATGGCACTTTCTGTGGATTTTTGAGGTCTTTTGAGGACCACGACTTCACTATGGAGGCACGATTTGGTACATTCATGATTATTTATTGGTTATTGTGCTATGGGGATTGACCAAGGAGGGATAAAATTACCCCTTGGACCCACCATAAGCCTCTTATGATATTTCATCATCATGATTTGGTGGGATTCCCCTCTTCTAGGGCGATTTTGTCCACTTATGTTATATCTTATGTGTGATCCATGTATTATATTGTTGAGCTCATCTCAACCATTGATTAGACTTTTGTATCTTATAATCTTAGCCACTCATTCAAAAAGTGGTTAGGGTTTTGGTGCCTCTCCTTCCTATTTAAAGGAGAGAGCCTCTCATTGTAAAGGGACTTTTGGCTCTGGATTATTGGAATAGAAAATTATTATTGCATCTATCTCCAATGTTGTGGTGAATGTTTTTTTGGTGTTCGTTCGTTGGTTCTTCCTTTGCACTGAGTTATTGGAGATCTTGTTTGCCATATCTATTGTACCACGATTTTGCATCTACAGGTGGAGGCCGATTTGCTTGGAGGAGGAGGTATTGGTAGGGGAAGACTCTCCCTACTTCTTCTTTGGAGCTCTTCGTTGGTAACAGGGAGTATTACTGTCCCAGGACCTTCTATTTCATGTTACTATTTGCATTTCTCTTGTATTTCTTCCATACTTGCTCTTACTGATTGAATCTTTATTCCTTGGTTTGACAGGTAGAGGAAGGCGCACTTGTGGACTTGGGCATCAAATTGGCAAGCAAATCAACAATCTCTCATTTGATCTCTGCGGGAATCTTCCTCAACATCAAGGCATCTCATCCACATCATTCAGGTATGATCTCAAGGTAAGTTCTATCTCCACGATCTATCCAATTGTCAAAAACACTTAAAACCCTAATTAATTAAAACCCCAATTTTGCATTTTCTTAGATCTACTGAGATCTAGTGGGTTGTTGGGCATGATACTGAAAACCCACCTCTATAGCATCCACGGCATCCCGGATCTATAGTTTGGTGAGGATTGGCTTCCGTTTGACCCCTCTCCCAAGCCAACTTAGCTTCTCCCAAGGAAGGCGCACTTCACCATTTGAGCAAGTTGACCTAGATCTAGTACGTGGGTGTTTGAGATTCCACTTGATTTGACATCTACACATCAAATAACATACACCCAGGTTGTCACTTTTCTGAAATTGACCTTGTGGGCCCCATTCCACATTTTAAGGGATTTAATCCCCATTTTGGACCACTTGGAACACTTAAACTCAGATCTACTAAGATCTAACCGGTGGATTGCCACGAAATTATAGATCCATACTCCTACCTGACCGATCTACTAGGATCTAAAGTTTGGATGCCATCCGACATGATTTGACCCACCTAAACCCCAATTGAAGCCTCCTTGGGTAAAGTCGCACCACCTTGGAGAAGTGAGTTCACTCACTTCTAGGAACTGGGTACTTGAGATTATTGCAGATCTGAAACCGGAATAATTCAAAAACCTAGGTCTAGACTATCACTTTGTCAAATCTTGCCTTGGGGACTGCATTCCTTGTTTTAAGGGATTGTGGTCCACTTGGGTTAAACCTAGATCTAGATACATTCAACCATCAAGACCTATACTGTCCACTTATCTCATGTTGTAGGAGTCCTAAACCATAAGTCAACCCCACTTTGACTCCACTTCCCAATTCCCAAGGCACTGGTTTATCTCCAAGACAACCCAACTTTCCTAGATTGTTGGATTGACTTGTGGTTTGACTTTTGCATGGTGAACTATACCCTTAAAGCTATCATGAATCATGGTCAAGCTTGTCTTATGTACTAGTTAGCCCCAATACATCCCTCAAAACTATCCTGCATTGGACACAGTTCCCAAGGCAGTAGATCTTTTGACATTGACCTAGTACACTAGCCCTAGATCTCATTACAAACATTATAAGTCACTCTCACATCAACTATGAACCAAAGCTATACCTATTGAACCCCTCACTTGGCCTGTGACTTTACCCTTAGGTCTAGGATAAACCATACACCTAACTTCACTTAGAAATACCCTGATTTGGTGTCTTGGTTTTGATCTCTCCTGTCGGGAGTAGATCGGGTCTCCCCCTTTGTTGTCTGGGCTAGATAACATAAAGCGAAGGTTGCCTCGACTGGCGTGACAACCATATATATTGGAGGTCGAGGTGATCGTGGTTGCACCTTTTGAGTTGCCCTTCCCTATTGCCATCCATGACTGGATCCATCCATAGGGGTAACTACAGCTTAGGTGATAACAGGTCTCTTGTGTATGGGGGCACCATTTTATTGACCTGTTATCATCTATTTCAATGTCACAACTATTAGTCAAGCACTTAATGCCTTCAGTGGATGAAAGGATGAGGTAATCTTTGAGTAGGCCTCAAATGTAAAACTTTCGTGCTTTAGTCAAGGTCTTTCACCAAAAATTTTCATCTCTAACCTTTGAGGTCGCTATGAATTTTCAGCCTTATGGCTGTTGTGAAATACTGTATAAAACAGCAGTGGAAATAGCACAACATTCAACTTCCACACAGTCCAAACTTATGGGCAGAACAAGTATAAAGATTCCAAACAACTTGGATAAGTTCCATCCCTCTAGGTAAACTTATTCCACATAAACCAGATCTGAAAATTATCCTTTATAGCAGTTATACCAACAGAACAACAACATATTATTGGCTGGTATGGTTATAATTTATTACCCTCTGACGTATTTAACAATAGAACAACAACAGATTATTGTGAACTTGTGTTCCTATTTCTTAATGTTGTGGGTGAATTGTAGAATTGTAAGAACTTGTTCTTTTAGGGCCATATGATGAGGGTATATCTATCTCATTCGAAGGGTTTTATGTGAGAAGTATTTCCTCTATTTTCCTTTGATGTCTTATGCATGATTATATTAATTTTCTCATATCATCTTTCTAGAGTTGTTGCACTTGCTATTACTACTTCATTGTATAAGTCACACCCTAATTAACAATGTTTTGATGTGGCACTGTTTTGGGCCCTCCTAGTTTAATTTCTATACTAATTTTTTAGCATGTTAAGGTTTCATTGTGGCATGTGTATGTAGCTAATTCAAGAACTTGCCCTCTTGGACTAGCCCTTTGATTCCATTTGCCTTTGTTTGGATTGGCACTAGTCTCTTGGTTCTTCCATCATCCTTTTTTTTCTACATTATAAAAGAAGAAAACGTTTTTCTAAGATATCTCTTCACATCACCTTGTCCTTCATTGTCATAGCCTTAGCAATCCCATCTGAGACAATCCCCCCTTGTGTTAGAGAAGAGCCAACCTAAAGTGTAGAGGGGGAGTTACTGAGGTGACAATGGGCAACCCCTCTAGGTTGCCTTTGGGCTAGCATTATTGTTTTGGGCTTTAATCATATATGCTAGTTTGGGAGGTAATCTTTGCATAATCTTTAACAAACCTATTGTTAAATTCACCAACTGCTTCAAAATCCATCTTCATGAGACGAAAGAAATCAACAAAAAATTAGTACTCCTTGCTACCCCATTCATCTCTGAAAGCGTGCAAAAAGGTGGCGAAAGTAAGTGCATGTGCAATGGCCAAATACCCATGCCAGCATCGTGCTTCATCTTTCAAACTCTAGACAAATAATTTCATCTTAATATCTTCATGCACAATATCAAAATTTTCAAGAAAAACGATGAACTTATCTAGGTGTGCCTCAAGAGTGGTCACACCCTTCCCATCAAATTGTGGAGTATGTTTCCAATACTTCTCAGGAGGTGCATGCGGATAGCCTAGAATGGTAGTAAAATCAAGATGTGGATATCCCTCAAACATATTAGAAAGACATCAACCAAATAAGTTTAACCAAAAGAACGGGGTTGCCAAGTGAGATGTAAAAATACAATTACAAACTGCTCACTTCAGTATGCATGTTTCGTACACAATAATAACTTTGAAACAAACTAGAATTTGCAACCAATGGAGTTGCTAGGTAAGTATAAAATTTGCAATAAAACATAATACTCACCAATGTCATAGTACCAAAAATCCTAGCTCACTCCTCGGCAACACGACCAATATGTTAATGCTTGAAACTGCCCAGTTCCAAGGTAGCTGGAAACAGTGCACTGTCGCCACGCACTACCTCCTTGCACTTTGGGTTAGTGCTTGCTAACCATGGGGGGAACTAATAATTGAACAAAATATCGATAACTCTTTAAACTTAGATAAGAACTTGTCCTAAACATTTGCGTACAAGAATGAAAAACCGTGAACTAATTAATGTCTTGAAAACTGAAAAATGCATGTAAATCAATGCAAAAATTTACTATGAGTTTGGGTACACAACCCTACAACTTTATGCTAATTAGATGTAAAAAAACAGAAATTAAAGCAGCAAATTACGACTGTTTTTAGTGTTTTTAATCATTGTTTTTTAATGTTTTTTTTTTTTACTTTTTATGAGTTTTGTGCATGGAAACCAAGAAAAAGGTATAGTTTCTCTTTGTTTTTATGACAAAAAGTAAATTACAACAAGCTAATCTTGTTGTAATGTCCCTAAAAGAGAATTAAAGAAGTATAAAAGTGCCTAAAGATGCAAGCTTGAATGTTGTAGGTGAAAGTTCGTTCTTTAGTGAGAAATAGTTATATAAACTTAGTGAACAGGTGCCTTTATGGAGTCAAACAGAAGGAGAAAGAATGAAGAAAGATGGTGAATCGAGTGGAAGAAGATTTGAGGCCTATTCACTCAAGTCAAGATCAATATTAGTAACTTATGAAATCCTAAGACAATAGAAGTTTCAATACATGAAAACCTGTAGTAGTCGCCAAAGAGAATTATGCCTTTATTATTGAGCTGTAAGAAAAAAAGTCCTGATAGGTCTGGACATTGATAATCCAAGGTACAAAGCACTTTCTTGGATTGGGCAGTATTAGTCACAACCCAAGGAAGCCAACTCTCCACCACTTGTACTCCACGCTAGTAGCCAATATCAATCTCTCTAGGAAGAAGAAGCAAGGAAGAAAGGGGAAAAACATTGGTGTTAGATTATGGTAACTTCGGGATGTCCTCCATGACTCAGATGCCTTGCATGGAGGGACATTAGTACCATAGGCATCAGGATAGAGTAGAGAGTGAGATGCACTCTACTCAGTGGCATGAGCCTAGCAGGGGCTGCATGCGGAGCTTCAGGGGAGATTGACCTATGCATGCATGAGTTTTGCATGACCTGCCAGCGTTCAGTGAATGCATGCAAAAGTGACCTTTTGCATGCACCGGTAATTAGGGTTTTGGCAAACCTAATTCATTGGTGAGATTATTTATAGAGGTAGGGGGTCCCCAGATGGGGTTACTCAGTTGCATTATCCGAGAGATATACTGCAAGAGTGAGGAGGACGAATCTGTCCATGTGGGGCGACTTTCTGAGATAGGGAGGAGTTGATGCAGGAGCTAGGAAGGTCAGATCTGAGCTAGATCAGTGACCTTCAGTTCCAGAGAGACCAGATCTCCAGTACTGTGAGCTGAGAGAGCTTCACAGTGTGATTACTGTCTAGATTGGAGGAGGCCGAGTTTGCTTGGAGGAGGACGTTTTTCCTGAGGAGGAGAATCTCGTTGTGAGCTGGATTGACTGAGTTAGAGTCCGAGACTTTCAGGATAGCCTTGCCTTGAGATTTGAGGAAGGTTAGAGACGATCGGAGCTCAGATCTGTTGAGATCTGGAGCAGTACGAGCATTTGACATCCAGAGGAGGAGGGCGCACTTGTGCATGTAGAGAGGGTCGATTTCATCAGTGGGCAGTCTTTAGAGCGAGCAGATCAAAGCAGAGTGATCGAGAGAGGGCAGATCAGTCAGAGGCTTCATCAGAGCACTCAGATCCAGATTGGCAGTTAGGGCACACTTCATCAGTGCATGCATCAGCTGGATGCATGCAAATCTGGGTTTGTCCTAGTCAAAGGGATTGAGCTACCGGTTGAGGTAACTCTGTATTGTATCTTCTTTTATACATCTATATGCTCTGGGCTCGAGATTGAGAAGATAGCCCCATAGTTAGCTGGTTTCTCCCGAAAGGGTTCCAGGGTACATCTGTTGTCTATTGTTGGTGATTGCTTTTATATGTTGTTGGTAGATGTAGATCTAGTGGTTGAGTCTATGTTTTTATGAGTATGTACTGACATTGAGATTCATACTACTTGAGGTCTCAGACTGATACAGAGGGAGTAGTGATCTCTGTATCAAAGATTTACAATTGGCTCAACAGCTTCACAATACAAATTGAACCCAAAAGAAAGTCCCTTCTTCCTTATGTTTCATACAATATATAGGAAGAGAATTAGAGAAGATAGAAAAAATAGAAAAGATAAAAATAGCTTCTCCAAGTGTAGCACTCCTTTTTTAGTGAAAATAGCATATGCATGAAGAAGCTACTCCTCCAAAATTTCACCCTTCTTCCATAATAACCACTCATAAGAGAAATCACACTTGCATATGGCTAATTACTTATTTTAATACACTTTTTACATGCCTAAAATAAACCCCGTGATTTTTTTAAGGAAATAATTCCTTGGAATTAAGCCTTAAACTATGGGAGGATTAATTTAGAACCATGATTTTAGGCTTTTAAAATAGAAAATTAGGTTATCTTATTTTTAGGAATGGATAAGGAAATAGGAAAGTGGATGAGGATATTTATAGGAAAGGATAAGGTATATAAAAATAGGAAAGGGAATAAGACAAAAATAACAAGGTGGGTGACTTCCAAGTTATTCCACCACAAATTCAAAGGTCAACTCAATGTCAAATGAGGAATCATCAAGGAGTTCGCACCAATTAGGGTCATATGCAAGTCTCTAAGGGCTCAACCCTATCTAATAATAGCTAATATCTCCATGTGGGTCCCACCGAGCTAAAAATAGACCATGCCAAAATGCAATTGGTCCCTGAAAATTCAAAGTGCTTGAAGTAGCCTGAAATCAGGCACCGATGTTGTTCACCATACTAGGTCCCCACATATCCAGTAACTTGCTAAAAATTTACTGCCCTCGGATGATGAAATTCAAAACATAAGCAAATCTTCCAACTGGGTCCTCAAACATGAAATCTGATCATCAATTGGACTAGTCTCCAAACACTACTAAAAATAGAAATTACTAGTTTAGCTTTCTCAAATTTGCTTAAAAATTGAACCCCATACATATCTCTCCAAAGGATGTCCAAAAATGTAATTAGAACATGTAAAATATAACATTGCAACTCACACTTAACACACCCTGTGGGGGTCTTCAACCTCCCATGCTTACTTTGAATATTGCATTGAATCTGTAAGTATGGGGCACCTGTTGTTGTTGTATCACTTGTCCATATGTACCTAAGATGTATGTTTTGCCTATACCTATATAGTAAGAACCCCATCCAAACTCTGTTCAACCATTTTCCCTGTGATAATAAAGGCATGCAACCATGTGCCAAGTTTGAAAAGTACTTTGTGAACCATCGATGTTGCGTCACTGGACCGACTAACCAATCCACCTTGTAATGTACTCACGAACCATCAATGCCCAATGGTGAACTCTATAACCCCAAATGATATCTATGAATATGTACTATAGTTTAACACTTGGATTTATAATGTCAAATCCGGTGTTAACATGTCCCTAGAGACAACAATTTTTTTATATAAATAGAATAATTTATGAAGGAGGTATTTTTCTTATAAGCTTAATTTTGCAATGAAATATCATTAAGCTATGGTCCTAGGTTCTTAGTATATTCATTGTATCATTTTACGTGGCTAGTTATGTTAAATAAAGCCTAATTAGAGTGGTTAATATTAAAAAGGGTCTAATTACCCATAAAGGTAGCTTATGCCACAAGTTAAGGCTTCTCTCTCTTTGTATGTGTTATCACATCCATAGTAGCCGGGCTACCATGATTGCAGAGCAGTTTCCTGTATATTTTTGAGCCAGTCCTTTACACATTTCACATGAGGTTAGCCTATGATGAGGATTACTTTTGATGATCACTCATGTTTTGAGCAGCGCCAGAGCAGACATGACAGCCTTGTGCCATGACTGAGCCTCATGACCTCAGATTTGATGATTGATGTGACCATTTTCTTCCATACAGAGCAGTGTGATAGTTCCCAGAGTTGTACAGTAGTAGTGTTCCAGTGACGGTTAATGGTCCAAATGATGGATACAGGTGTATGACCTAGCAGGTATACGGTTGTGCATTGGACATGTTTACCTTGCTCTTTTGCTTATCTTAGTAGCTTGACTAGGTATTTAGTGGTCATGATCTGGCGATATATATATATATATGGATATGGTTATTGGTTGACTGTCTGGAATTAAAGTGATCTAATTACTCGGAATAAGAATTTCTTGTTTATACTCGTTGGTTTTACCCTCTTAAGTAGTATGGACGTGGTCATTCCCACCATTTATGGGTTGCTAGTTATGGCATCACCTATCACTTTCCCCATCCATCTGTTCTCTTCCGTATTTGTTTTTACCTTGACTTACACCTCAGCCTATGATGTGGAGGACCTCCCCACTTTTGCCTCTATATTGGATAATTTCCCTGTTGTTTTGTGTCTCGGCTCTGAGTTGTGCAACAAAACTTACCGAAGCCTTGATTCTTCTGGGCCAGGAGAACCCGCTGGTGTTGGTTCCTGAACTTAGGTGAGTTGGATTTGAAGCCTTGACCTCTCTGGTCGGTTGCCCCCAATGTTTGGTCCTGATTGTGGATGACCCCCCTAGTTGCCTGAGTTGTGTCAGATAGATTTGAAGCAAAATGTACTACCATCATTACATGCATATGTGACTCATTATTATATCTTATATGCAAGCCCATGGTTATAAATTAAAACTGTGCTTCTTAGCACAATGAAAGAGGGCTATGGAATGAAATGTAAAGCACTCTGGATAAAAGTTGCAATTAGTTGTGCTTCTAAGCACATGCAAAATCCAAAGGGTCATAAGGCCTAAAAAAAAGCAGTGGTTAAATATATTCTAAATCTAAAGACTGCTGGCCATAATTAAAATGTAATGATTAATTCCTCACAGAGCCTACGAGTTGGGATGTGAGATGGAGTAAGGGACAACTAATTCTAAGTGTCCCCTAGAACCTCAAGTTACGGTTAGCTGTGCACCCAGTCACGGTGGTTCTAGAAAATATCCTCATAGAGCTGGTTCAAGCTTGGATGTGAGTTGTAGACATTTGCTAAAAGTTGAATAGACACTCCTCAAATCAACTCATTCCATTTGTGAGACACCGCCATTCCTTGTGTGTTTTCTGTCCAACATATGCTTAGGTGATTCTCCCTTTTTCCCTTATCCAAAGTGTCACAGTGTTGAAGATTGTAAACACATTCCCTTGTCCTAGCCTTGCATTTTTCACCTTCACCCATTCCTATCAAAATGGTCACGTCCATGAAATGAGTATACACTTGAGGGTCTTTCTCTTAGTAATTGATTGTTTTGATTCTGGACTTATATTTGATGTATTAATTGCTTAATCGCCAATGAAATGCTATTTCATACTTTAGTCTTGCTAGAGAAATAATTAAAGGAGCATATCTTATCCATTTGCACTTGCAGCATCAGTCAGTTTGAGCCTGGGTCATTATTTTGATCAGTTTTGACCAGGTCAACCCAACTTGACCAAGTCAACCACAAGATCCAGGATGAGTTGGACCAATGATGTCCAAGATTGATTATTTGTGGTCCTATGTTGTCCACTTGATGGTTCCATGCATCATACATAGGTTTCATATGATGGTTTGATGGATTTGTATTATTATTATTATTTACAGACCACTATTTTTATTTGTCCGGGCATGGTTGAGTTTACAAATGATTATCTAGGTGGTCACATAGTGTATGAGTACTCATCTCTACATTTGGGCCTTCTGAGTCCATTGGCACACTCATATATCAGTTTCAAGCACTTTCGGACGAGATTACAGTCAGATTATCACTTTATTGCATAAATTGCCATTATAAAATGGCTTGTCAGCACATTTTGAGATTTATTTGATTCTCTTAGGGAACTACAAAGGGAGTATGGCATCTAACCACTTGTTATTACCATATTACCATGCTCCCAGACATTTTGATGCAGTCAGATTTGTTCCCGGGGCACCAGTCAGAGAGGTAGAAGCATTTTATTATTTTACAAGTGATTTTCCGAGGATAAAAAAATGGAAGAAATGGTCATTGAGGAAATCGATTTGGGCAATTGAGGCAAGGAATTGGCATGAGGTTTGTTCAGAGGATTTTTGTGATGCATCTCACACCTTAAAGCACAACTTGCAGCATTCAGTGGGGTCCACACACACTCCGGGCTATTATTTAGATATTTTATTATTTTTTTGAGGGGGCCATGATATGGTCATATGGTCACTTTATGATGTTATATGGTCATATTTTTTTATTATTGTTCCATGGGGCCATGCTAGTGAAGGATATGATTACCTCCTAGCCCCACCATGTGCTTTTATCATGTGTCTTAGTCACTTGTCATGTGGTACGTCCCCCTAGGGTGTCTTAGTGAGTGCGCCCCCCTCTATTTGTGAGTCGATCCATGTATTGTATTGTCGGCTTGTTGTCCGCCGAGATGCACACCAGCAGCAGAAATCTTCCGAAAGCTATTCCTTCACTACAAGTGGGGAAGGTGTGGCCTTGGGGGCAAGCAATGAGCCAGGTACTGTCACCTGAATCGCAGCTCCTCCGTTTAGGCTAACTCCTAACGAAGCCACCCTATAGAAAGTTTAACTATGGCTCAATGTGTTTTTTAATGTTTTTGTGTGTGGTGATGCGGATGGATGTTGTTTAGGAGTTTTTTGAAGATGAGAGACACAATAACACTTTGAATAAGACCAAGATAATGCAATCCACGTTGCAAGATAAAGATCACAACATAATATGAAGACTTAGAAGATTAAAAAGCATCCACAATATGATTCAACATATACTGATCAACAATTCGAAATTAGGTAATACATGTAAGTTTTGAGGACCAGTGCCAAATGGAGTCAACAGATATACTGCTTGGGGATGCTGAAAAATGAGTCTCAATAGTATCTGTTTGTGAGATTGTTGTGCAAATTATCTTGGTAAATTATAAGTTTTAGTGGTCTTGATTATTATGATAAGAACAAAGAGATAAGCAAAAGTCCGGAAAGTGATACTTTCAGTGGCTTTCCCTTCTGATGGTATGTCGGTCCGCCTAGATTTTAAAGAGTAAGTGTTCAATGGCTTGACCACCCTGATGTCTAGACAACGGAAACCTCCGGCCCCACCAGGTTTAGGAACTTTGCCCACTACTTGAGTATATCTTGAAAAGTCAACGCTAGTTCGTTGGTTATGGGGTAAGATTTTATTATGTTATAGAAGTTAATAAGATCTAACACCTTTCTGAGTACTAGCCCAACCCTTTCAGGTGGCAGAGCATACGGGTGTTAGATAGCAGCCAAAATAAATTATTAACGGGAGTGTGAGTTGGAATATTTTAATTGTTGCTTAAGCATATAGTTCAGCTCTCTGATAGAGAGTGCTCTTGACTTTGTCTTATGACAAGGTTCAAGAGACTTATCTAATCTAATATGCCTAATGCAAGGGGAATGCAGAATCTAGTATGCTCTCCGATAAAGAGTGCTCTTGACTTGGGTTATTTCAAATTCAAGAGGCTTTGTTCATTGTTAAGATAGAAGCAACTTGTAAGCATGAACGCATGTGATAGCTCAATAAGATGGGAAAATAAAAGACAAAGATATCACTTGCAAAAATTAACACTAGCATTCTACAACAAAATGAAATCAAACTATTCGACCAAGACTTAAACTAATCTAAGAAAAATAAACAGGTGGGATAAACCTCCGAACAAGGTGACCACTAGAAACGCTAGTCCCGAAAACCTTCCAACTAGCTGGATGTCCGCAAGGATGCTAACGGGGAAAGAGAAGTAACCACAAAACTATGTGGCCCTAGGATATTATCTCAAGTCAAGACTTGGAAGAGAACTTAATCTAATAACCAAAATTTGAAATTTTAATCTAAATGATTGAAAATAAAACTAATCTAAGCATACATGAACAAACTTCCCCAAATGGGGAAAGAGAAACTGAGTGTGGGAGGCACTATCCCACTTGGCCTTTTTATTACTTGGGTTACAATTGCCTTAGGAAAAATCCATGAAAGGTCTTTGAAAGAAATAACTAGAAGAAATCTTATTGAGCTCTTAAGAGCTTTTTTACAAAAGGAGAGTGAATTTAAGTCTTCATGGTCAACATCTTCTTCATTGGTTTATTTCTCTTCTTTGGTTTGCTCTTCTAATCTTCTTGCTTCTTCTTCTTCTCAAATACCTATCACAAAAGATCACTCAAGGACCCATTAGCATTAGCAAGCAATCAAAACAAAACTAAGATCTATAACAACAAATGAAAACTAGATACAAGACTAAGCTAAAAAAAACAAGCTTGAAACAATGAGATCTATGAATACTTGCAACTTTGGAAAGTGAAGACTACTAACAAACAATTGCATGATCCTAACTACTAAAGAAAAACGAAACTAATACTAACTTAAACACTTTTTGTTGTTTTAATGTGTTTTTTGGAGTGTTTTTTGCAGCGAAAAGGGAATGAAGAGTAGCTGCAAACAGTGATGAAAGGGGCAGCAGATAGAGATGAAAAGGGGCAGCAGACAGTCAAGCAACTAGCAGGCTGGAAAGTGGCCCAAATAGTGGTCAAAGGTGGCTGGAAAATGCCCAAAAAACAATGGGCAACAAGGTGCTAAAACTTGGGTGAAAGAAGGGACTGATATGGTAGGGCAGTGAGCATAGTTTTTTGGGGTTGCGAACAGTGATGAAGTGTCTGATATATAGGGCAGCAAAGAGAGATGAGATGGACTGGGAAGAGGGCACAGCGAACAAAGATGAAGAGTGCTGAGAAGTGGTGAATGGGGAGTAAGCTTGTGGATGAAGATCACAAGCCTAACTCAAAGTAACAAAGAGTTTAAAAGATGTAGTTTTTTGAAACTTTGATGGGTGAGAAAGAGAGCTCCTTGTAGCTCGGTTTTGGAGGAAGATTGAAGAAGTTTGAGGATCCTGTAGAAGAAAAAGTATTAGTGAAAAAAGCTTTGCTTATGAAGTCAAGCTAGATGCAACCTAGCTCATGCTTGTCTTCACCTTTGGCTATCCCTGTAAAGCCCCAACACACTCAAGCATACAAGTGAAATCAAGTACTAGTATATTAGATAACCAAAACTAAATCAACATTGGTATAACCGAATACTTCTTGCTCATTTAAATCTTGGAAAACATCACACACATAATCAATTTGAATACAACAAATGACTATTCTTATGGACTAGAAATAGCCTTCTTAAGCTAGCAATGATAAAAGAAACACTTGCACAAATAAGAGGAAGGGTTTAGGAAGATATCACCTCAATGCATTAGACAAATTCACCACAAAAATTGAAACCACATGGACCTCCAAAGTCTTGATCTTTTATTCCAATATGAGCAAAAACAATATTACAATTCTCAGCAGAGTTCTCTTGCATCAACAATCCATCAGGAATGAGGAAAGAATGCCTCATTATATAGCAAAACAAGAGCACACCCTACCCTAATTCGAATTGGCATAGAATGGAGCCAATGGCACTTGACACCAGTTCGAATTACCAATCTAGATCTCAATTAACACCAAGTCAAGCCAAGTTTTGGAGTTAACTCCACCAAACAAATCGAATCTCATTGAATGAGATGAGGAGGTGGCCTCCACCTTGGCAAGGCGCCCCTCATCTCCACCTTGGAAACTCCATCATCAAGTAAAAGATTGCCACATGCAAATTCGAGCTCCAATGCCAAATAGATGAGCCCATACCGTAGATTGACCTGAGCTTAATGGATGTATGTGTGAGCTTTATGGGAGACAAGAACTCAAGTCATAATAAGTGGAACATGTGTTTAGCATAGAGCCAAGCCCATGAGGTGGCAAGGGCGCCCACCATAGATTTTAATACAACTCAATCATCCAATAAATTGATGCCATATCACCAAATCGAATTCTTGAGGAAGGAGGGCGAATTCGCTTGAAGGAGAGCTCTTGCAGTGACTGGATACTGAACTGAATGTCAACTGAGTTGATTGGAATCTCCATAAAAACCAGGTGCCATGTCAATTAGCCTTTTATTTTAAACCATTTGGATTATTTTGGAGAGATTTGGATTATCTCCAAATATTCAATTTTTAATATTTTAATTAATAATTTCTTTGTAAATGGTTTTTTGAGAAATTATTAATTAGGAGGCTGAATTGACATCGAAAACTTAGGATAAACTGGTCCGGGGATCATGAATGATTTTTTGGCATAAGGTTGGAGCCTTCAATCACTGAATTCGGATCCCGGATGACTGACATATTACAAATTGAAATTTTTCCATTTAAACTATGGAAAAATTTATTAAAATTTAAAAAATAATTAAAAACCCAAAACCGAAGGACCCGTTAAAATTTTTTCGAAATTTTTTCTGAGGGATCTAGGGACCTAGGACATGACCAAAACCTATTCTAATAGTGTCTAGTAGGCTTATACACATCAGTTGGACTCTAATAACCCCCCATGGCTAAAATTTTCAAAATCGGGCTTTCCAGCTTTGGAGGAAGCGGGAGAAAACTCATCAATTATAGCTCGGCTACAGGCAAAGTATAATTGACAAGGGAAAAAATTCCCTGGAATACCTTAGTTGCTTAATCAAGTCATGGGGAACCGAGACACTCAAAATCCTACTAGCACACTTTATTACAAACCCCGTGGGGCCATGGTCATGTTGACTTAAAAACAAAATTGACTAGCCAAAATTGGCTAGGCACAAATGCTGGATCATCTGTTACACTGGAGTACAAACATTCATCATGTTTGTCAAATGGTGGCTCTTCAGATAATCCAACTATGGTACAAAAAGTTGGTAACATCTGGCTCCAACTGCGGGACGGGCACTTGTTTGATCTATGGGTCAAAGAAAGTGTTCGAGAATCCGAGAACAACAGTTTCCTGCATGGAAACAGAAGTGTCTTAGTCCAACATTTTCATGATAAATAATGCCAAAAGATGAAACTACCAATATAAAATATTTTTTGTGTTTTTCAAAAATAAAAATCTTTCTTTTCCTAACATGTATGATGCAAATATGATACAATATTTTAATGTACAAAAGCTATGGTACATAAATATGGGACAAAAAGGTAAAATACATTAAGTACAACAAGATAAGGTTTAGGGATTTCTTGAGATGACCCCTTGGTCATCTTGAATGTTGTTTCGATAAAAGGGTTTCAGCTGTTGCCCATTTCTGGTTAATGGTATCATCTCCCCATCCATGGTATTTAGAGGGAAAGAATGTGTTCTAGCCTGGCAATGTATAATAAAAGGGGCTTTCCAAAGGCTGTCAAATTTTCCATGCTTCCCTGGCTTTTCTCCTCCTTTGTCCCATAAGGGAACAGTATCTCCTACTTGGAAATCTCTAGGTTTAGCTGATTTGTCAAAAGTGGTCTTCATACTTCCCTGATGTCTTAGCATTTTGACCAATGATGTCCTTCTGCTTTCATCAAGTTCAATGATATGATTTGCCCTATCCTCTAATTCCAATTTTTTCGTACCATAATCACTTAGCATCCTAAAAATGGGTATTTGCATGCTGAGTGGTAATGCTGCTGTGATGCCATAAACAAGTTCAAAGGGAGACTTCCCAGTGGAGTTCTTCTTGGTGATCCTATCTGCCCACAGAGCATACTTGATTTTGCTATCCCAAGATCTTTTGTTATCACCCACAGTTTTCTTAAGGATGGTCATTAAGTTCTTGTTTAAGGATTCTGCAAGTCCATTACCCTGAGGATAGTAATCTGAAGAGTGTGATAGAACAATGCCATACTTCAAACAAAAATCATTCATTTCTGCTGAGTTGAAAGCCTTGGCATTGTTAGTTGTTATTTTCAAGGGAGTGCCAAATCGGGTGATGATCCTGTCCTCAATGAAGTCCATGATAACCTTGTCTGTGGCTGTTTTGGTGGGTATAGCTTCCACCCACTTAGTGAAGTAATTGGTTGCAGTAAGCATCCAGCAAAATCCATTGCTAGAGTTATCTTTGAACTTCCCGATAAAGTCAAGACCCCATTGCTGAAAGGGGGCAATGACAACTACTGGTGTAAGGGGTAAAGCAGCCAATTTAGGCTTTCCTGTGAAAAGTTGACATTCCTGGCAATACTTGACATGTTTATAAACATCTGCAAAAATAGTTGGCCAATAGTATCCTGCTTTAAGGATTTTATGGGAAGTTGTATTTGCTGCATAATGGCCCCCACAAAATCCTGAATGGAACTCAGTCAAGATCTTTTTGGAATCTTGTTCATGTACACATCTAAGTATTACATCGTCTGGGTTTCTCCAACCCAAACCCTCCTGAGTGAGGCAATACCTAGCGGTTTTTAATCTAAGAGCCCTGTTATCACATATATAGTAGCCGGGCTACCATACATTATTTTTCTGATTCCAGTACACTATTCAGCCATTTCCCTTACATTGAGATGCTGAGATGAGCATGTATATTGGATCACTATCAGATTTTGGACAGCAGTATATATTCCCCATGCCATGACTGAGTCTCAGGACACTCAGAGAGATGATCGATGTAGCCATCATACCATTTGTCAGAGCAGTTAGTAGTGCCTAGAGTTGCAGTAGCAGTTTCAGAGGATAGATGATGGTTCAGATGATGAGCATTCAAGTATATGACTCAACAGGTATATCATTGTGTTATGGTTATATTGCTTTTATATTTATTCTTATAGCATGTCTTAGCACTTAGTGTCATGATCTGGCGATCATATAGATATGTGGATCTGGTTGATCTTATTATATATATTATATTTTCCCTACTCAGACTTAGAAGTTCACTATTCATACTCATTGGTTTTACCCTCCTTAGGGAGAATAGAGGTGATCATTCCACCATACCTTGGCTTGCTAGTGTTGGCACCATTATTCATTGTCTTCATCCATCCATTACCTACCTTTTAGTTTATCACCCTGACTTACTACTTGACTAGTGGCATGGAGGACTTTTCCCCACTGTAGCCTCTATATTGGATGAGCTTCCCTGTTTATTGTGTCTCGGCTCTGAGTTGGTGACAAAACTTACCTATGGTGAGTAGGATTTCCTTGTGAATTCCCCCTAGTCACTAAAGTTGTGTTGGCTAAACCTGAAACTTTTAGTGCTGCCATGAATACAAAATCTGGAAAAATGAAATGCTATATCTTGTATGAAAAGCCCATTCATGCAATGTGTTTTTCAACACACATGAATGAAAGGCATGCCAAATGAAAATGGCCATGAAAATAAAATGTTATATCTTTTGGAAATGTAAATACCTAGGTAAACAAGCTGTCTGTGACACACCTAGAAGTGTTCAGATAAACAAGTGCCTTAAAAACACACCTGTAGCAGAAAGCCTAAAATAAATGTAAATCTATGCAATGTGTTTTTAAACACACATAGATCAAGGCTATGGAAACTTCAGGCCCAAAAAGCAATGGAACTTAAATGCTATATCAAAACAATTGTTGGCCTCATTTGTATTATGGATTGTGCGCATCTGTTAAAGGTGAATAAACCCTCTTTGAACAACTCATCCATTTGTGAGACACCGCCATTCCCTGTGTTGTTGCTCATTCAGTATATATTATGGTGTGTATTCCCTTTCCCTTTGCCAAAGTGTCACAAAGTTAAGTCAGTCAAGTCATCCCTTAGCCTAGCTAGTTATTTTAGCCTTCACCCTTCACTAGCAAATTGATCACAGCTATGAAGTGAGTATGGTCTTGAAAGTCTAAGTCTGAGTAATAATAATAATTAATGACATTTTATACTTGGATTTAGATCGCCAGTAATGATTACTTTGTGTTATAATTGTTATTTGAATAAGTTGTAGAGCATGCATTAACCTTTGACACTTTGCAGCAGCTTCCGATGATGGTGTTGTCCGCCAGATTGCACACCAGCAGCGGAAATCTTTCGAAAGCTGTCTCTTCACTACAAGTGAGAGAGGTGTGGCCTTGGGGGCAAGCAATGAGCCAGGTACTGTCACCTGAATCCCAGCTCCTCCGTTTAGGCAAACTCCTAACGAAGCCAAGGAGGGTAGTCCCTAAAAAAGAGTTGTCTAAGGCTCTTGTGTGTTTAAAATGTTTTTTAGTGTTGTGATGCGGATGGGTGTTGTTTAGGAGTTTTTGAAGGTGAGAGACACAATAATACTTTAAATAAAACCAAGATAACGCAATCCACGTTGCAAGAGAAGATAAGAGATACACTGAATCAGATATGAATCACTCTTTATACGAAAATTAACACAAGTACTCCAAATTGATAATAAGCAAATAAAATATGTGATTTAAGGACCAGTGCCTTATGGAGTCAAAAATGTCTGAGTGGTTGAGTTGTTTGATACAAGTGTTTCGAGAGAAATGTTCGTGAGATCGTTCTGCAGCTTATCTTGGTAAATTAAAGATTTTAGTGGTCTTGATTATTAAGGCTAAAACCAAGGATATTCAAGAAGTGGAACCTTAACCGAGAAAAACACTGGCAACCTTCAGATGATAGGTCGGGAGCACCCAGATTCAGAGAACAAGTGTTCTTACAACTTGACCGCCCTCGAGTCTGACAGTGGATTCCCGACACCACCTGTTTCAGGAAGTACTCAGTGATTTTGTCTTGGTTGGGGTTTTGGGTAAAGTTTTAATTAATGTTATCACTTGTGAATTTAACAAGTCTTACACCTTTCTAAGTACTAGCCCAACCATTTCCGGTTGGCAGAGCATACAGGTGTAGGACAAAAGACCAAGATAAATTAATTAAAAGGGAAGTATGGGTTGAAAAGTTTTATTATTAGAGCACTTGTTCAACTCTCCGACAGAGAGCGCTCTTGACTTGATCTTATGACCACAGTTCAAGAGACTTGCTAATTTAAAATGCCTAATGCAGGGAAAGATGCAGGTCTAATAATGCTCTCCGATAGAGAGTGCTCTTGACTTGGATTTGGCCAAGTTCAAGAGACTTTAGTTCGTTTTAAGAAGCAAATAGTAGTTGTAATAACAAGATACTTCAACTTTGAAATGATTAAATCATGTGATAGATCAGAAAGATATGAAATACTGCTAATATGCTACTTGCCAAATAAAAGGAGAAAACTGAAAGATCTAGTGTTCTACCAAACAAATTCTAATCTAAAGGTGGGATCAACCTCCGAACAAGGTCAACCACTAGAAGCCACCAGTCTTGGAAACCTTCCAGCTAGCTGGATGTCCACAAGAAGCTGATGGGGGAACGAGAAGCTACCACAAAACTATGTGGCCTTTGGGATGCAATCCCAAAGTTAGCTTACTCTAGTCAAGGCTTGGAAGAGAAGCGACAAGATAAAAATAAAATACTGAACAAAAAATAAAGTCTAATCTACCCAAGAATCTCTTTCAGGTCAAAGACCGTACTCGGGAGAGCATGGGGGTAAGTAAATCGGAAAATATATAAAAGAAAACAACTCTCCGATAGAGAGCACTCTTGATCCACTATCGGTGAGATTCAAAAGATTTCTACTTTAAACAGTTTATTGAAATGGAAACTAATCTAAGAGCATATCAGAGATCTAAGCTAGAAAATCAAACCAATCAAAGACACTACAAAACTTCCCCAAATGGGGAAGTTGGGGGTGGGGGATTAAAGACCCCACAAATCAGAGATTTATTAAACAAGTACAATATTTAGGGATTTCAACCTTTTGACGAAGTTCGAAAAAATGAAATGAAACAAGCCTTAGTGGCTTTTTTACAAAAAGGAGAATGATTTTATGATTCTCTTATTTGGTTCAAGCCTTCTCCTTGGATTAAAGTTTTGCTCTTCCTTGGGTATTGTTCTCACAAATCTTTCTTCTCTTTCAAGAAACCTACACAAGCTCAGTCAATCCTCAACAAGGCACCCATTAGATGTTAGACAACCAAAACTTTGAAACTAGTAAGTCTAAAGACTTAATGATATCTAAAGCCTAAAGCAAACTATGATAGTATGGAAAAGAGATTCTAATATGCAAATGGCTAAATACTTCAAAAGACAATGCAAGTTTTTACCTTTTTTATGAGATCTATCTATGCAAAGGTGTAACTACTCAACCAAAAATAAACTAAAATGCACTTAAAAGAAACTAGATACTACAAACCAAACGCAAAGTTTGTTTTAAAATGAGATCTAAGATACCTACTTTGCAACCCTTCAAAACATGAAACTAAAGCTATTAACCAAATTTTAAAACAAACTCAATTTGTTTTTGCTTGTATTGATGTATTTTTAGGGCACTTTGGAGGTGGACGAGAAGAGGGAGAAGGATTTTCTAGGGTAGACGAGAGCAAAGAGAGAGGGCAAAAAACGAATGGGAGAGGGGAGCTCAAAGGAATTGGACAAGAAGGGATGAACAAAGAGCCCAAATGAGTGGAGAAAGAGGGGAATAATGAGGTAGGACGAAAGCAAGGATGGAGAGGTAGATCTAAGGCAAAGATAATGGGAAGGAAGGGAGGGCGAATGGAGATGAGAGAAGGCCAAAGAGATGGGCAAAGTTGTGAATCTAGGCTTCTCACAAAGTAACAAGTAACCAAAATTGTAGAATTTTTTATGGATGGAAAACTTGAGAAGAGCTCTTCCTAGCTCTCTTAAGATGAAAAGATTTTGAGAAACTTGTAGATCCTGCAACCACAAAATGTTAGGCCAAAACTTGAAGATGAAGCATGGGTTTGATGCAACCGAGCTCTCACCCCTCTTCACTTTAAGCAACACCTAATCACAACCACACCACTCAACCAACAAGTGAGATCAACAATACTAGTATGCTAGAAATATCAAGATTAGATCAACAATTTGTATAACTAACTACTCATGTCCATTTAGATCTTGATAAACTTTGCATAAATAACCAACTTAAATTGTAAATGGTTACTCTATTGTGCTAAAGATAGCCCTCACAAGCTAGCGATTGATCAAATACTATGCATAATCAAGATATGGGTTTAGAGAAGATATCACCTCAACAAGAGATGAATTCACACCAAAGATTGAAAGCTCATGGACCTCCAAAGTCGAAATCTTTATTGAAAATATTAAGCCAAAGCTATTACAAAAATGTGCAGAGTAATCTTGCATCAAAGTCTCCACTAGAGAATGGCCCAAATGCCATCTCTTATATAACAAAGCACTAGCCTAAAACCCTAGGTCGAATTGGCAAGAGAAGAGAGCCAATGACCACCCAACTAAAGTCGAATCCCAATCTAAGATCAATCAACACCAAGCTTGGAGCTTGATCCACCAAAAGAACTCGAGTTCATGGATGATGTGGATGCGGAGGTGGCCTCCACCTAGGCAAGGCGCCCCCCATCCCTTCTTGGAATTATCATCATGCCAATGCTCATCCTCCAACTAGGATTGACGTGAACCATTGAAGGAAGGCGTGAGCTCTTGTGGTAGGTAGCTTGTGAGTTGTGATAAATGTTAACTCAAGTTGCAAAGGGAGCCAAGCCCATGTGGTGGCCACAAAAGAAGGAGAGCGCCCACCTTTCATTAAATGCCAGTCCAACCACCCATTTATCATGTGCCATATCACTAAATCGAATTTTTGATGAAGGAGGGCGAATTTCCTCGGAGAGATTGACTTGCGCTGACTGTATACTTGATTGAATGATGACTGAGATGATTGGAATCTTCATAAATGCTGAGTGCCATGTCAATTAGCCTTTTATTTTATTCATTTCTGATTATTTTGGAGAGATTTGGATATCTCCAAAATATTCAATTTTATTATTTTAATTAATAATTTCTCTGTAAATGGCTTTTTAGAGAAAATATTAATTATGAGGCTGAATTGACATCCGAAAGTTGGGTTTAGCTGGTCCATGGGTCATGTGTGATTTTTGGCTTATCAAACGAGCCATCAATCACTAAAATCGGACCCCGGATGACTGACATATTACAGACTCAAATTTCTCTATTTAAACTATAGAGAAATTTAATTAAAATTTAAAAAATAATTAAAAAATTAAAAACCCCAAATCCAACGCGTCCGGTAAAATTTTTTCGAAATTTTTTCTGGGGGTCCTAGAGACTTAGGACATGACCAAAACCTATTCTAATAGTGTCTAGTAGGTTTATACATATTAGTTGGACTCTAATAACCCCCCACGGCTCAAATTTTCAAAATCGGGCATTCCAGCTTTGGAGGAGCGGGAGAAAACCTCATCGATTATACATCGCCTTAAGCAAAGTATAATTGACAAGGGAAAAAACTCCCTGGAATACATTAGTTGCTTAATCAAGTCATGGAGAATCGAGCCACTCAGACCCTACTAGCACACTTTGTTACAAACCCCCCATGGGGCCATGGTCATGTCGACTCAAAAACAAAACTGGCTAGCCAAAACTGGCTAGACCCAAATATCTGAAACCCAGATACTCTGGAAGTGAACACTGATGTGTTCCAACACTGGCGGCTCAATAAGGTTTCAACTATTTGTACAAAATAGGTGATAACAGATGGTCTGAGTTATATTTGGTCATGTTGACTTGGTCAAACCTAGTTTGACCAAGGTCAACCATAGGACATGAGATGGTTGGACCTTGTGATGATATGGATAGATGATATATGGTCTATGTACATGTACATGATGATTCTATGCAGTAGATACAGGGTTATGATGATGATTCATGGTTTATAGCATTATTTGATCATTTACAGATTATTATTATTTCACCTGTTTCGATATATTGGACGTATTTTATGATCATGCAGAGACTCATATGGTGTATGGGTACACATCTTGGATGGATTTGGACCTTCTGAGTCCAATGAGACAATTTGTTTTCAGTTCCGGGCACTTACAGTGATGATTGAGCCTCAGTAGGCTATCCCAGTGTAGTTTTGGTCTGTCGGAGACACTGTCAGAGCAGATGTGATTTTTATCCGGTTGAACTAGGGCGCTGTGCTTGGAGGGGGTGGTCCAACCACTTGTTTTTACCATATTACCCCCCTCCCGGACACAGTGGTGCCCTCACCTTGACATTGCAGGCACTCCAGGAGGCAGTTTGGGGCAGTTTCATGCTTCCCGAGGCATTTCAGGATTGGTAGAAATGGCTATTGAGGAATTCGATTTGGGATACTGAGGCAATGTCTTGGCATGGGATGATCAGTGATGATGGATTGATGTCTTTCACACCTCCAGCAGTTTCAGCTTTATCAGGGCCCGCATCCATCACTTATGGCACTTTCTGATGATTTCTGAGGTCTTTTGAGGCCTACGATTTGTCCATAGAGGCAGGATTTGGTATATTGATGACTATTTTATTATTATTGTGCTATGGGGATTGACCAAGGGTGGCTAAAATTACCCCTTGGACCCACCATAAGCTTCTTATTATATTTTGTCATCATGATATGGTGGGATTCCCCTCTTCTAGGGCGATTTTGTCCACTTATGTTATATTTTATGAGTGATCCATGTATTTTATTGTTGAGCTCATCTCAACCATTGATTAGATATTTGTATCTTTTAATCTTAGCCACTCATTCAAAAAGTGGTTAGGATTTTGATGCCTCTCCTTCCTATTTAAAGGAGAGAGCTTCTCATTGTAAGGGGACTTGTGGCTCTGGATTATTGGAATAGAAAATTATTATTGCATCTATCTCCAGTGTTGTGGTGAATGTTTTTGGTGTTCGTTCGTTGGTTCTTCCTTTGCACTGAGTTATTGGAGATCTTGTTTGCCATATCTTTTGTACCACGTTTTTTGCATCTACAGGTGGAGGCCGATTTGCTTTGAGGAGGAAGTATTGGTAGGGGAAGACTCTCCCTACTTCTTCTTTGGATCTCTTTGTTGGTAACATGGAGTATTACTGTCCCAGGACCTTATATTCTATGTTATCATTGCATTTTACTTGTATTTCCTCCATACTTGACCTCTCTGATTGAAATCGATTTTCCTTGGATTGACAGGTAGAGGAGGGCGCACTTGTGGGCTAGGGCATCAATTTGGCAAGCAAAATCAACAATCTCTCATTTGATCTCTGCGGGAATCTTCCTCAACAGCAAAGCATCTCTCTTCATCACTCAGGTATGATCTCAAGGTAAGTTCTATCTCCATGATCTATCCACTTGTCTAAAACATTTCAAACCCTAATTAATCAAAACCCCCATTTTTACATTTTTTCAGATCTACTGAGATCTAGTGGGTTGTTGGGTGTAATATTGAAAACCCACCTCTATAGTATCCAAGGCATCCCGGATCTATAGTTTGGTGAGGATTGGACTCCATTTGACCCCCTTCCTAGGCCAACTTAGCCTCTCCAAGTGAGGTCGCACTCCTTGGGGAAGGTGAGTTACCCTAGATCCAGTTGATGGGTAGTTGAGATCCCACTTGATTTGTAATCTACACATCCAATAACCTACCCCCAGTTTGTCACTTTTCTGATTTCTACCTTGTGGGCCCTATTCCACATTTTAAGGGATTTAATCCCCATTTTGGACCACTTGGTATCATAAAACTCAGATCTAGCAAGATCTAGCCATTGGATTGCCGTGAAATTGTAGATCCATACCCTCACTTGCTTAAACTACTTGGATCTAAAGTTTGGATGCCATTGGACTTGTCTTGATTCATTTATCCCACTTTTTAGCCTCCTTGGGCAAAGTCGCACCACCTTGGAGATTGGAGTTGGCCCACTTCTAGGACGTGGGTACTTGAGATTTTGGTGGATTTGGAACGAGCATAATTCAAAACCTAGGTCTAGTATGTCACTTTGTCAAATCTTGCCTTGGGGATATCATTCCTTGTTTTAAGGGATTGTGGTCCACTTAGGTGAAAGCTAGATCTAGACCTATTCATCCATCAAGACTTTAATTGCCCACTTGTCTCATACAATAGGAGTTATCAATCACAAGTTAACTACACTTTGACTCCATTATCCCAATTCCCAAGGCACTGGTCTCTCTCCAAGTCAATTCGACTTTCCTAGATTGTTGGATTAACTTATGGTTTGACCCTTGTGTGGTGAACTAAACCTTTGGATGTCATCATGTATCATGATCAAGCTTGTCACTTGTACTAGTTAGCCCCAATTTAACCCCTAAACTACCCTGCATTGGACATGGTTCCCAAGGCAGTGGATTTTGTCACATTGAACTAGTACATCAATCCTGGATCCTATTTTACAAATCATAAGTCACTTTCACATCAATAATGAACCAAAGCTATACTCATTGAACCCCTCACTTGTCTTGTGACTTCATCCTAAGGTCTAGGATAAACCATACACCTTACTTCACTTAGAATTAACTTGATTTGGTGTCTTGGTTTTGATCTCTCCTGTTGGGAGTAGATCGGGTCTCCCCCTTTGTTGTCTGGGCTAGATAACATAAAGTGAAGGTTGCCTCGACCGGCGTGACAACCATCTATTAGAGGTCGAGGTGATCGTGGTTGCACCTTTTGAGTTTCCCTTCCCTATTGCCATCCATGAGTGGATACATCCATAGGGGTAACTACAGTATAGGTGATAACAAGCCCTTCTCTTATGTCCCTTGAGATGATCGGGGACATCTAAGTGTAGCAGAAAATATATGATGTCTGAGTACCAATGATTGTCAGGCTCTTGCAAAGCTGGTGTCATGTGTGGATTAGATGGAAGGTTTGCACAACTCATTTCAATAGCTTCTTCATTCTTTTGAGTTAGCATTTTAGCTAGGCCTTGTCCCTTTATCAGCTTAGTAGGCCTAATCTCTAGATCATACTCCTGGATTTTAGATACCCATGTGCCCCTTGTTCCTAAGCAATCCTGCTGGGACAGGATGTCTTTTACTGCAGCATGGGGGACATATCCTATAACTTTTGAATAACCAATGTATGTTCTGAAATGCTTTGGAGATTTTACTAAAACATAGGTTTGTTTCTCCATGATAGTATATTTCAATTCTGAATTTTGCAGGGCTCTACTCATGAAGGCAATTGGTTGCTCGAACCCTTCTAAGTTCTTCTAGAGCAACACCCCGGCAATTGTATCCTCTGAAGCAAAAGAGAACACCATGAAATCTTTTGTGTAATCAGGGCTAACCAATACAGGTGATCTAGTGATGGCATTTTTTATAGTAGCGAAAGCTTCTTTCCCTTCATCAGTCCAAACAAACTTAGCATCCTTTTTTAGTAACCGTTGCATGGGTTTCATCAACTCAGCTAAGTTTGGGATGAATCTTCTTATGAAATTTATATGACCATTGAAAGAGTGAAGACCTTTGACATTCTTAGGAAGAGGTATTTTCTTTATTGCTTCTACTCTCTCAGGGTCAATTTTGACCCCGTCCTTTGATATGATATGACTAAGAAGCTTTCCTTCTTCTATCCCTAGGACAGACTTGGTTGGGTTTAAGGAAATACCAAATTCTCTGCATCTTTCAAAAACTTTTCTGAGGTGATCAATGTGGCTAGATTTTTCTTTTAAAAAGACGGTTAAGTCGTCCTAATACATTTCAATGATCTTACCTATTAATTCCTTAAAGGCATAATCCATGGCCCTCTGAAAAGTGGCCCCAACATTTGTGAGACCAAAGGGCATTCTCAAATATTCAAAAGTTCCCCAAGGGGTTGTGAAAGCCGTTTTGTGTCTATCTTCTTCTTTGATAACAACCTGGTTATATCCCGAAAATCCATCAAGCATGGACATCATTGTAGAACCTGTGACTCTTTGGAGGAGGGTCTCCATGTTGGGGAGCGGATAATTGTCTTTCTAGCAGGCTATGTTAAGGTTTCTGAAGTCTATGTATATCTTGATGCTCCCATTTTTCTTTCTGACCACAACTAAGTTGGAGCACCATGATGTATGTCGAGTGGGTGCTATAATACCTGCTGCCAGCATTTTTTCTAATTCTTGCTTGACAATAGGGGCCAACCTAGGATTTATTTGCCTAAGTTTTTGCCGGAAAGGTTTGGCATTTTGCATTTCAGGTTTGAGAGGGATAGTATGCTGGAAAACATCTTCCCTATAAGCTTTTAACTCATCATAAGTAAATGCAAATATATCTCTATATTCTTTTACCAAGCTTATTAATGCATTCCTTTCCTTTTCTGATGTTCCTTTTCCAATTTTTATAATTTTTGGATTTGTTTCCGTTCCAATATTGACTTCAATGTAATCCCCTGGTTTCATTTGGTCAATGTTACTTTTCTTCCCATCCTGTCTATCAAAGATGTTTTCTAGTTTGGTAAAGCCACGTGATATTGGATTGATGGGCTGACTATGTTCTTGATACTGCTTTCCTTTCTCATGTATGTTCACGTTGAAATTCGAGAATTCATCTAGATTATGAATGAATCTCAGGATCTGTTCATCATCTTTGAAAACCTGCCAATGGTTCATGTTGTCTGGGATTGATGGTCTATAATTAATTTCTAAGGTACTGTTATCACCTAAGTTGTAGTTACCCCTATGGATATATCCAGTCATGGATGGCAACAGGGAAGGGCAACTCAAAAGGTGCAACCACGATCACCTCGACCTCCAATATATGGTTGTCACGCCAGTCGAGGCAACCTTCACTTTATGTTATCTAACCGAGACAACAAAGGGGGAGACCCGATCTACTCCCGACAGGAGAGATCAAAACCAAGACACCAAATCAGGGTATTTCTAAGTGAAGTTAGGTGTATGGTTTATCCTAGACCTTAGGTTGGAGTCACAAGACAAGTGAGGGGTTCAAAGAATGTAGCTTTGGTTCATTGTTGATATGAGAGTGACTGAAAGTATTTGAAGTGAGATCTAGGATTAGAGTACTAGTTCAATGTTGGGAAATCCACTGCCTTGGGAACCGTGTCCAATGCAGGGTAGTTTAGGGGATGAATTGGGGCTAACTAGTACAAGTGACAAGCTTGACCATGATACATGATGGCTTGAAGGGTTTAGTTCACCATGCAAAGGTCAAACCACAAGTTAATCCAACAATCTAGGAAAGTCGAATTGACTTGGAGAGAAACTAGTGCCTTGGGAATTGGGATAATGGAGTCAAAGTAGGGTTGACTTGTGGTTAAGGACTCCTATGGCATGAGACAAGTGGGCAAGTAAGGTCTTGATGGATGAATAAGTCTAGATCTAGGTTTGACCAAAGTGGACCACAATCCCTTAAAATAAAGAATGCTATCCCCAAGGCAAGATTTGACAAGGTGACACCCTAGACCTAGGTTTTGAATTATTCCCGTTCCAAATCTCCAAAAATCTCAAGTACCCACGTCCTAGAAGTGAATCAACTCACTTCTCCAAGGTGGTGCGACTTTACCCAAGGAGGCCAACAAGTGGGGTAAGTGGGGTCAAAACAAGTCCGATGACATCCAAACTTTAGATCCGGGTAGGTTAGTTAAGTAGGAGTGTGGATCTATAATTTTACGGCAATCTGACGGCTAGATCTTACTAGATCTGAGTTTAAATGTACCAAGTGGTCCAAAATGGGGATTAAATCCCCTAAAATGTGGAATAGGGCCCACAAGGTAGAAATCAGAAAAGTGATGATCTGGGGGTAGGTTATTGGATGTGTAGATTACGAATCAAGTGGAATCTCAACTACCCACATACTAGATCTAGGTCAACCCACCCAAACTAGGAAGTGCGCCCTTGCTTGGAGAAGGCTATATGCCTTGGGAAGAGGGTCAAATGGAGGCCAATCCTCACCAAACTATAGATCCGGGATGCCGTGGATGCTATAGAGGTGGGTTTTAAATATCTTACCCAAAAAGCCACTAGATCTTAGAAGATCTGAAAAAATGTAAAAATGGGGGTTTTGATTAATTAGGGTTTTAATTGTTTTAGACAATTGGATAGATCATGGAGATAGAAATTACCTTGAGATCATACCTGAGTGATGTGAATGAGATGTCTTGATGTTGAGGAAGATTCCCGCAGAGATCAAATGAGAAATTGTTGATTTTGCTTGCCGAAGTGATGCCCTAGCCCACAAGTGCGACCTCGTCTACCTGTCAAACCAAGGAATAGCGATTCAATTAGTAAGATCAAGCATGGAGGAAATACAAGAGAAATGCAATAGTAACATGAAATAGAAAGTCCTGGGATAGTAATACTCCCTGTTACCAATGAAGAGATCCAAAGAAGAAGTAGGGAGAGTCTTCCCCTACCAATACTTCCTTCTCAAAGCAAATCGGCCTCCACCTGTAGATGCAAAAACGTGGTACAAAATATATGGCAAACAAGATCTCCAATAACTCAGTGCAAAGGAAGAACCAACGAACGAACACCAAAAACATTCACCACAACACTGGAGATAGATGTAATAATAATTTTCTATTCCAATAATCCAAAGCCAAAAGTCCTCTTTACAATGAGAGGCTCTCTCCTTTAAATAGGAAGGAGAGGCACCAAAACCCTAACCACTTTTTGAATAAGTGGCTAAGATTAAAAGATACAAATGTCTAATCAATGGTTGAGATGAGCTCAACAATAAAATACATGGATCACTAATAAAATATTATGTGAGTGGACAAAATCGCCCTAGAAGAGGCGAATCCCACCAAATCATGATGACAAAATATAATAAGAGGCTTATGGTGGGTCCAAGGGGTAATTTTATCCCTCCTTGGTCAATCCCCATAGCACAATAATCATAAAATAATCATTAGTGTACCAAATCGTGCCTCCATGGTCAAATCGTAGGCCTCAAAAGACCTTAGAAATCCTCAGAAAGTGCCATAAGTGATGGATGCAGGCCTCGATGAAGCTGAAACTGCTGGAGGAGGTGTGGAAGACCCCGATCTATCATCACTGATCATCCCATGCCATAACATTGCCTCAGTAGCCCAAATCGATTTCCTCAATAGCCATTTCTACCAATCCTGAAATGCCTCGGGAAGCATGAAACTGCCCCAAACTGCCTCCTGGAGTGCCTGCGCTGTCAAGGTGAGGGCACCAGTGTGTCCGGGAGGGGGGTAATATGGTAAAAACAAGTGGCTGGACCACCCCCTCCAAGCATAGCGCCCTAGGTCAACGGGATAAAAATCACATCTGCTCTGACAGGGCCTCCGACAGACCAAAATCTGCACTGGGATAGCCTACTGAGGCTCAATCATCACTGTAAGTGCCCGGAACTGAAAACAAACTGTCTCATTGGGCTCAGAAGGTCCAAATCCATCCAAGATGTGTACTCATACACCATATGAGTCTTTGCATGATCAAAATATATATCCAATATACCGGAACAGGGCCAATAATAATAATCTGTAAATGATCAAATACTGCTGTAAACCAAGAATCATCATCATAACCCTGTAGCTGCTGCATAGAATCATCATGTATGTATACATAGACCATATATCATCTGTCCATATCATCATAAGGTCCAACCATCTCATGTCCTATGTTTGACCTTGGTCAGACTAGGCCTAACCAAGTCAACATGACCAAATATAACTCAGATCATCATCAGAAGCTGCTGCAAAGTGTCAAAGGTTAATGCATACTCTACAACTTATTCAAATAACAATTATAACACAAAGTAATCATTACTGGCGATCTAAATCCAAATATATAGTGTCATTAATTATTATTATTACTTAGACCAGACTTTCAAGATCATACTCACTTCATAGCTGTGATCAATTTGCTAGTGAAGGGTGAAGGCTAAAATAACTGGCTAGGCTAAGGGATGACTTGACTGACTTAACTTTGTGACACTTTGGCAAAGGGAAAGGGAATATACACGATAGTATATACTGAATGAGCAACAACACAGGGAATGGCAGTGTCTCACAAATGGATGAGTTGTTCAAAGAGGGTTTATTCACCTTTAACATATGCGCACAATCCATAATACAAATAAGGCTAGCAATTGTTTTGATATAGCATTTAAGTTCCATTGCTTTTTGGGCCTGAAGTTTCCATAGCCTTGGTCTATGTGTGTTTATAAACACATTGCAGAGATTTACATTTATTTTAGGCTTTCTGCTGCAGGTGTGTTTTTAAGGCACTTGTTTACCTGAGCACTTCTAGGTGTGTCATGGACAACTTGTTTACCTAGGTATTTATTTTTCCAAAAGATATAACATTTTATTTTCATGGCCATTTTCATTTGGCATGCCTTTCATTCATGTGTGTTTAGAAACACATTGCATGAATGGGCTTTTCATACAAGATATAGCATTTCATTTTCCAGATTTTGCATTCATGGCAGCACTAAAAGTTTCAGGTTTAGCCAACACAACTTTAGTGACTAGGGGGAATTCCAAGGAACTCCAACTCACCATAGGTAAGTTTTGTCACCAACTCAGAGCTGAGACACAATAAACAGGGAAGCTCATCCAATACAGAGGCTACAGTGGGGAAAAGTCCTCCATGCCACTAGTCAAGTAGTAAGTCAGGGTGATAAACTAAAAGGTAGGTAATGGATGGATGAAGACAATGAATCATGGAGCCAACACTAGCAAGCCAAGGTATGGTGGAATGATCACCTCTATTCTCCCTAAGGAGGGTAAAACCAATGAGTATGAATAGTGAACTTCTAAGTCTGAGTAGGGACAAATATAATAGATATAATAAAATCAACCAGGTCCACATATCTATATGATCGCCAGATCATGATACTAAGTGCTAAGACATGCTATAAGAATAAGTATAAAAGCAATATAACCATAACACAATGATATACCTGCTGAGTCATATACCTGAATGCTCATCAACCTGTACCATCATATGTCCTCTGAAACTGCTGCTGTAACTCTGGGCACTACTGACTGCTCTGTACCAATGGTATAATGGCTACATCGGTCATCTCTCTGAGTGTCCTGAGACTCAGTCATGGCATGGGGAATATACACTACTGTCCACAATCTGATAGTGATCCAATGTAGATGCTCATCTCAGCATCTCAAATGTAAGGGAACTGGCTGAATAGTGTACTGGAATCAGAAAAATAATGTATGGTAGCCCGGCTACTATAAATGTGATAACAGGTACAGTCCCCTTTTAACATCTCATCCAATGGTTGGAGGGTGGATGCCGCAACTGCCAATCTATCCGCTGCACTATTCTGATCTCTAGGGATTGCTTCTATGTTTAGTGTATCAAAATACTCCATGGTATCCCATGTTGCATTTCTATATCTTTTTAGCCTTTTACAGTTGCATGCAAATTGACCTTTGATTTGTTGCACTATTAAGTTTGAATCTCCTTTTATACTAAGCAATTTTATACCCGTATCCTTGGCAATTTCAACGCCTAGTAGAAGTGCCTCATACTCTGCCACATTGTTGGTTGCCTCGAACTCTAATCTGAAAGCAAAGTTGAAAACTTTCCCCTCATGGGAGACAATGACAATCCCAGCCCCTTTTCCTGCCCTAGAATATGCTCCATCAAAATTCATTTTCCATAACTGATTCATATTTTCATTTTTAACCTCTTCATGCACTGGATCTAGAAATGTGGAGTTGATTTGATATGTTCCTATCTCACCAGTGTTGCATATATATTCATTAAATGGCTTTTTAGGATTCTCAACATGGTATCTTCTTTCCTTTTCAGTGTGCAGCTTTACAAGTGAATTTTCGGATGCTGGAACTGTTGCATAAGACCAATCTAGCTGTATAGAACCACCCAAAGTTGCACCCCACTTTCTGGAGAGTAGCATACCCCACTTATCTGGTACATCTATGACAAGGATGTCCATGGTAATATGGATGTCCGGATACTTGGCCAATCTAACAGGTTGGTTTTCTATCATCCCTTTGACCTCAACTGGTCTAGCATCCATGGCACATACATTTTGGTAGGGCCTGGTGGTTTTTAAGTTAAGCTGTTGCATAACTTTTTTGGTCATTAGACTTGCACCAGATCCCGAATCCAGCATACAATTATGTAGAAGAAGGTCACCTATCATCAATGATATATAGAAAGGGGGGTGAGCTTCTTTTCTTGTTTCCCTAGTATGCAGGATTATAGGAGGGTCCTCATAAATTTTGCCATAGCTGGTTGAAGGTTTCTCTACATTGTCTGAAAAAGTGACCTTCTTAGGGGTTTGAGGAGTAAGAGGAGTGGGTGGACTGGGGTTGATAGTACATGTAGGAATGGGTACTTCCAGTGCTTTCAACAGCTTTTCCTTTTGACCAGGAATTTTATAGAGCTCATTTATGGGTACAGGCACCTTAGTAGTATTGAACCAATTATTCCAATCAAAATTTAATTTACTAGAGTCAGTTGATTCAGTTGGAATAGTTACCTTTGGTGGCTGCATGGCAGGTGCAGGATTTGATCTTCTTTGGTAACCAACCCCTTTAAACTTATGCATATTGTGAAGTTGTTCATTGGAAGGTCTCTCTCCAAAGTTCTTAGTCATATTGTCTGGCTCATGATTGCACTGTTCGGCTTGTTTCCAACTTTCTCTGGGAATGTTGCGGATGTCTCCTACCGCATTTATGTACTCAGGCTTGCTTGATGTTGGCTCACTAGTACTACCCTCTGGAAACCCATGCTCTTGCACATAGTTTGCAAAGTAGCAAGAGAATTCCTCATGGAAATCTTTGCAAGCTCTGCAGAATGGGATATAGGTCTCAGTTATGTTAGCAGCCTCTATTTGACTTGGAGGCCTCTTTTCATTGTTGGGAGCCTTTTTCTGCCAGTTGGTGTTAGGAGGGTAATTTCGTTGAACCGGTTGAGTTTGCTGAATCTGTTGAACATGTTGGACATGTGCTCTTTCTATGTTTATGATTTTATTTTGTACTTCCTTCATTTGAACTACATGTTTCTGTTCAGCCTTTTCCATGCTCTCACACATTTCCATCATCTTTTTCTCATACAAATCTTTTATAGCAGCTATAGGGTCCTTTTCTTTAGGTTCAGGATCTCTTGAAGGGATTGAGGATCTAGAATATCGTTGGATGTTTGACTCTCCAGAAGACATCATGTTTTTGTCAATCTTAGTAGCCAAACTCTGAGCTTGGAGCAAAGTAGTGGGTTCCTTATCTCTTATTTGGTACTGTATCTTGCCACTCGATGCTTCTATGTAATAGTCCAATAATGAAGCTGCAGGAGGTGCATAAGTGACAGGGATGGAATTAGATAACTCTGTGAATTTAGCACTGAATTCATCCATAGTTTCAGTATCTGACTTCTTCATGCTGGTTAAGGATGCTACTAGATGTCTAGGCTCCTTTTTGCTGCCAAATTTGTCGAGGAAAGCAGTCTTGAAAGTTGCTATGGTGGCAAAAGAGTTGTTTGGTAGGTTGTCATACCAATTTCCAGCCTTACCATCCAGAGATAAGGCAAAGAGGGTCATGTAGACATCTTCATGCTTGTCAGTGCCTCTGACATATGAACCACAATGTCTGGAAAAATTTCTGATGTGTTGCTCAACAAAGGTAGAGGCATCGGTGCCATTAAAAGTCATGAGTTTGTCGATAGCTTTTTCAGGAATGTCATGGGGTTGACCTGCTATCTGAGTGAAGTTGAGTTGAGTAAAAAACTCACCCATTGTGGAAAATGAAACAATTATTAGTTTCAAGATTTTCAAAATTTTCTAGGTTTTCTTGGAACAAAGAATGGATGTCTAAAATAGACTCAAATCCAAGTTCTTCAAGGATCTTATGAGAAGCAAACTTGTTTAGTCTTCTCCTATAAACCTTTTCAGGTTCAGGGATAAAACTAAGCAAGCCTTCAGAATTTCTTCTAGTTGAATACCTTGAGGTGTTAACTGACAGTGGAGTCGCCAGGTGGATTCAAGTCTAATTTTAGAGAGTGATTTGACTAAAAATCTACCAAAAAGGAAAACTAAAAAAGGGCAGTGGAGTCGCCAGATAGATTTAGAATCTATCAAAAAGGTAAAACAAACTAGAAAAAACTAAGGTCGTCTCGGAACAAAAAGATTTGTCCCCGGCAATGGCGCCAAAAATGTTGTCCGCCGAGATACACACCAGCAGCAGAAATCTTCCGAAAGCTGTTCCCTCACTACAAGTGGGGAAGGTGTGGCCTTGGGGGCAAGCAATGAGCCAGGTATTGTCACCTGAATCCCAGCTCCTCCGTTTAGGCTAACTCCTAATGAAGCCAAGGGGGGTAGTGCCTACAGAAAGTTTAACTATGGTTCAATGTGTTTTTTAATGTTTTTGTGTGTGGTGATGCGGATGGATGTTGTTTAGGAGTTTTTTGAAGATGAGAGATACAATAACATTTTGAATAAGACCAAGATAACGCAATCCACGTTGCAAGATAAAGATCATAACAAAATATGAAGACTTAGAAGATTAAAAAGCATCCACAATATGATTCAACATATACTGATCAACAATTCGAAATTAGGTAATACATGTAAGTTTTGAGGACCAATGCCAAATGGAGTCAACAGATATAGTGCTTGGGGATGCTGAAAAATGAGTCTCAATAGTATTTGTTTGTGAGATCGTTGTGCAAATTATCTTGGTAAATTATAAGTTTTAGTGGTCTTGATTATTAGGATAAGAACAAAGAGATAAGCAAAAGTTCGGAAAGTGATACTTTCAGTGGCTTCCCCTTCTGATGGTATGTCAGTCCGCCCAGATTTCAAAGAGTAAGTGTTCAATGGCTTGACCACCCTGATGTCTAGACAGCGGAAACCTCCGACTCCACCAGGTTTAGGAACTTTGCCCACTACCTGACTATATCTCGAAAAGTCAACGCCGGTTCGTTGGTTATGGGGTAAGATTTTATTATGTTATAGAAGTTAATAAGATCTAACACCTTTCTGAGTACTAGCCCAACCCTTTCAGGTTGGCAAAGCATACGGGTGTTAGATAGCAACCAAAATAAATTATTAATGGGAGTGTGAGTTGGAATATTTTAATTGTTGCTTAAGCACACAGTTCAGCTCTCCGATAGAGAGTGCTCTTGACTTTGTCTTATGACAAGGTTCAAGAGACTTATCTAATCTAATATGCCTAATGCAAGGGGAAGGAAAAATCTAGTATGCTCTCCGATAGAGAGTGCTCTTGACTTGGGTTATTTCAAGTTCAAGAGGCTTTGTTCATTGTTAAGATAGAAGCAATTTGTAAGCATGAACGCATGTGATAGCTCAATAAGATGGGAAAATAAAAGACAAAGATATCACTTGCAAAAATGAACAACTAGCATTCTATAACAAAATGAAATCAAACTATTCGGCCAAGACTTAAACTAATCTAAGAAAAATAAACAGGTGGGATAAACCTCCGAACAAGGTGACCACTAGAAACGCTAGTCCCGAAAACCTTCCAACTAGCTGGATGTCCGCAAAAATGCTAACGGAGAAAGAGAAGTAACCACAAAACTATGTGGCCCTGCCCTTGGGATATACTATCTCAAGTCAAGACTTGGAAGAGAACTTAATCTAATAACCAAAATTTGAAATTTTAATCTAAATGATTGAAAATAAAACTAATCTAAGCATACATGAACAAACTTCCCCAAATGGGGAAAGAGAAATTGAGTGTGGGAGGCACTATCCCACCTAGCCTTTTTATTACTTGGGTTACAATTGCCTTAGGAAAAATCCTTGAAAGGTCTTAGAAAGAAATAACTAGAAGAAAGCTTATTGAGCTCTTAAGAGATTTTTTACAAGAGGAGAGTGAATTTAAGTCTTCATGGTCAACATCTTCTTCATTGGTTTATTTCTCTTCTTTGGTTTTCTCTTCTAATCTTCTTGCTTCTTCTTCTTCTAAAATACCTATCACAAAAGATCACTCAAGGACCCATTAGCATTAGCAAGCAATCAAAACAAAACTAAGATCTATAACATCAAATGAAAACTAGATCTAAGACTAAGCTAAAAAAAACAAGCTTGAAACAATGAGATCTATGAATACTTGCAACTTTGGAAAGTGAAGACTACTAACAAACAATTGCAAGATTCTAACTACTAAAGAAAAACGAAACTAATACTAACTTAAACACTTTTTGTTGTTTTAATGTGTTTTTTGGAGTGTTTTTTGCAGTGAAAAGGGAATGAAGAGTAGCTGCAAACAGTGATGAAAGGGGCAGCGGACAGAGATGAAAAGGGGCAGCAGACAGTCAAGCAACTAGCAGGCTGGAAAGTGGCCCAAACAGTGGTAAAAGGTGGCTGGAAAATGCCCAAAAAACAATGGGCAAAAAGGTGCTAAAACTTGGGTGAAAGAAGGGACTGATATGGTAGGGCAGTGAGCATAGTTTTTTGGGGCTGTGAACAGTGATGAAGTGACTGATATATAGGGCATCAAAGAGAGATGAGATGGACTGGGAAGAGGGCACAGCGAACAGAGATGAAGAGTGCTGAGAAGTGGTGAATGGGGAGCAAGCTTGTGGATGAAGATCACAAGCCTAACTCAAAGTAACCAAGAGTTTAAAAGGTGTAGTTTTTTGAAACTTTGATGGTTGAGAAAGAGAGCTCCTTGTAGTTCGGTTTTGGAGGAAGATTGAAGAAGTTTGAGGATCCTGTAGAACAAAAAGTATTAGGGAAAAAAGCTTTGCTTGTGAAGTCAAGCTAGATGCAACCTAGCTCACGCTTGTCTTCAACTTTGGCGATCCCTGTAAAACCCCAACACACTCAAGCATATAAGTGAAATCAAGTACTAGTATGTTAGATAACCAAAACTAAATCAACATTGGTATAACCGAATACTTTTTGCTCATTTAAATCTTGGAAAACATCACACACATAATCAATTTGAATACAACAAATGACTATTCTTATGGACTAGAAATAGCCTTCTTAAGCTAGCAATGATAAAAGAAACACTTGCACAAATAAGAGGAAGGGTTTAGGAAGATATCACCTCAATGCATTAGACAAATTCACCACAAAAATTGAAACCACATGGACCTCCAACGTCTTGATCTTTTATTCCAATATGAGCAAAAACAATATTACAATTCTCAGCAGAGTTCTCTTTCATCAACAATCCATTAGGAATGAGGAAAGAATGCCTCATTATATAACAAAACAAGAGCACACCCTACCCTAATTCGAATTGGCATAGAATGGAGCCAATGGCACTTGACACCAGTTTGAATTGCGAATCTAGATCTCAATTAACACCAAGTCAAGCCAAGTTTTGGAGTTAACTCCACCAAACAAATCGAATCTCATTGAATGAGATGAGGAGGTGGCCTCCACCTTGGCAAGGCGCCCCTCATCTCCACCTTGGAAACTCCATCATCAAGTAAAAGATTGCCACATGCAAATTCAAGCTCCAATGCCAAATAGATGAGCCCATACCCTAGATTGACGTGAGCTTAATGGATGTATGCGTGAGCTTTATGGGAGACAAGAACTCAAGTCATAATAAGTGGAACATGTGTTTAGCATAGAGCCAAGCCCATGAGGTGGCAAGGGCGCCCACCATAGCTTTTAATACAACTCAATCATACAATAAATTGATGCCATATCACCAAATTGAATTCTTGAGGAAGGAGGGCGAATTCACTTGAAGGAGATCTCTTGCAGTCACTGGATACTGAACTGAATGTCAACTGAGTTGATTGGAATCTTCATAAATGCCAGGTGCCAGGTCAATTAGCCTTTTATTTTAAACCATTTGGATTATTTTGGAGAGATTTGGATCATCTCCAAATATTCAATTTTTAATATTTTAATTAATAATTTCTCTGTAAATGGTTTTTTGAGAAATTATTAATTATGAGGTTGAATTGACATCCGAAACTTAGGATAAACTGGTCCGGAGATCATGAATGATTTTTTGGCTTAAGGTTGGAGCCTTCAATCACTGAATTCGGATCCTGGATGACTGACATATTACAAATTGAAATTTTTCCATTTAAACTATGGAAAAATTTATTAAAATTTAAAAAAGAATTAAAAACCCAAAACCGGAGGACCAGGTAAAATTTTTTCGAAAATTTTTCTGAGGGTTCTAGGGACCTAGGACATGACCAAAACCTATTCTAATAGTGTCTAGTAGGCTTATACACATCAGTTGGACAGGGACTCTAATAACCCCCCATGGCTAAAATTTTCAAAATCGGGCATTCCAGCTTTGGAGGAAGCGGGAGAAAACCTCATCGATTATAGCTCGGCTACAGGCAAAGTATAATTGACAAGGGAAAAAACTCCCTGGAATACCTTAGTTGCTTAATCAAGTCATGGGGAACCGAGACACTCAAAATCCTACTAGCACACTTTATTACAAAGCCCGTGGGGCCATGGTCATGTTGATTTAAAAACAAAACTGACTAGCCAAAATTGGCTAGGCACAAATGCTGGATCATCTGATACACTGGAGTACAAACATTCATCATGTTTGTCAAATGGCGGCTCTTCAGATAATCCAACTATGGTACAAAAATTTGGTAACACGACTCATCTTAGTCATTGATTATTATTGTTATATCTTTTGATCTCCACCACTCATTGAAAAAGTGGTTAGGGTTTTGGTCCCTCTCATTGCTATTCAAGGAAGAGATCCCCCTCATTGTAAAGGGACCTTGGGCTCTTGGAACTTTTAGAATAAAGAGAAATTTTGCATAGACTCTTGGATTTTCTTTGTGGATTGTTCTTGAATGGAGATTGTAAAGTTTATCTTTCCTAGCATTTGAGATATTTCTGTGGATCCAAAATATTTTCGTGGAAACATTGTTTTACTGCAGGAGGGCAATTTCAACTTAGGCGTTTTTGCAGGGGCTCCTCAACTTGCTCCACTTTTAAGTAGCTTTGTATTAGGGGGTTTTCAATTGTATCTGTGATCATTGATAGGCTTCTTGATATTTCTCTTGTTGTTATAGTCTTTTTCTGCTAAACATCAAATCTTACTTCCGTAGTTTGCTTGTGTAGGAGAAGGGGGCGCATTGGCTTCCTTGGGAAAATCGATTTCACTTGGAGACACTGTCAAATCATTTCAAATTGATCGGTTAGAGGTAAATCATCACCTTCAAGGCATCTACAAGATTTTCCGAGTAAGATCTACACTATATCTTTTTGTTTGAAATTCTAAACCATTGGCCATTTAATTTTACTGTTCAAACCCTAAATATAAAATTTAGAAAAATTCTCTAGGCTTTATCATTTGGTTTTTTGGCGAACAAATTATGGGTTTTCATCCTTAGGCCTAACCCCAGGTGGGTCCTTAAGGGCGTCTTGCTCTGTGGACTCCTACCCATTTCCCTAGGCACTGATTTCTCCATGCTTGCGCCCTCCTTGTTTGCTTGTCTCCCGGATGATCAAAACCTTGTTTTCTGAGCTTGTGATCTTTGATATTGTTAGATATGTTGTCAAGTTGTGCTAGGAAGCCATAATCCATTCAGATATACTCATTGGGACCATTTTCGCTATTTTAAGTACACGTTTCCCAAGGCAATTGATTTTGATCATTTACCCTAGCACCTATATCTTGGATTCATCCTTAACTCTGAGCTACTGTAATTGAATTAATCAATTTTCATATCTCATCTTCCCTAAGCCTCTACAGTAGCTCCATTCCTTAAATCTACGGTTCTACACCTTTCACTCTACATTTATCTTTTGATTTGCTTGATTTGGTGTTTGGGTTAGATCTCTCTCTTTAAGAATAGATCAGGGTCTCCCCCTTTGTTATGTGGGGCTTGGATAGCAAGAAGTGAAGAGTGCCTCGATTGGCGTGACAACCAATTCATCTTGGGAATTGAGGCCCTCTTAGGTGTCACCAATTTGTTGTCCTCCTCTACCATCCTGGATAGGATCTTTCAGTTGACAACTACACTTTGTGTGATAATAGTATGAATAGAGGATTTCACTCTTGTAACCATTCGATTACCAATCAATCAAATAATATCTCTTTCAGTGTCAATTTAGTGAATTTCTTCCTCCAACAATCGGGATTGTATGTGTGATTCACTCTTGGGTGTGCAGGTGTCCCCAACTTTTGTGTCTATGTGCATACAGTGAATAATTCTTATCTTGCTTCAGTTATTTTGAGCTTAATTTCAACAAATTTCTGTTATTATTTTCAGCTCGTATATGTATTTGCAGTAGTAGCTTGCCATGCTTGCATCGAGGCATGCTATATTACATAACTGCCTATTATTTAGGAGTCTAGGACTACTTTAGTTCCTAGATGCTAGTTACAAATTGAGTTAGACATGATAATGGACAGAGACTATACTAATTGATAAGCATGACACACAGGACAAACATGCTGCTAAAGGACAATTCTGGCACTGAAAGATGAAACTATAATACTTACACTTAATATTACAATGTATGATGACAACAATAATTTCCAAAGTCAGATTAATTTGTTCATTAACCAGGTCCCTAAAAATTGTGCATTGAAATGGAATAGGCACTTAAGAGCTCTTTGATGAGGGCCAGACTTGATCTCTAGATTTGTAGGTGGGGTCAATTTCAAGTAAAAGAAGTTTCTTATCATAACCTGTCCTTAAATATTCAGAACCCTTAGCCTTTCACTATGCTATTGGGTAAAAAGTGTGGACACTGGACACCATTCCACATGGGTTTTAGTGGAGGTCTAAGTGTGTATTCAATGACAACTGTATAACCTCCAAACTACCACCATGAAGCAAGAAAACAGTAAAATGATAAATCGGTATAGAATTGTAGAAGCTTGATTCATAATCTATATATCTTTACTACCTAGTAGCATTTCTTCACCTTTCTAACATTTGACGAGGATTGTAAGAAATAAGAAGGGATGTGATTAAAATGCTATTCTAAACTTTCTTTGTAAACTGGACCGAGGAGTATGGCCATCATTCATAATCCAGGAACTATTCACCAAGTACCTATATAGACCATCTTATTTTCCCAGGACAGAGTATATGAGAGTAGGTTATCATTAAAACATTGAAGTTATGCTGCTTGTCAATTGCCTAGAAGCATAGAAAAAGTAGCTTTTTTTTCTTCCTAGGCTTATTCTTTCCTTCTTCCTTATTTTCAGCTTTGACGTATAATTATGTACTTGTACTTGAGGTTTGTAAGATTCTTATTACTCTTCAAGAAATGTTTTTATGATTCTTGTTTGTCCTAGTTTTGTGCCCACTCAACTAATTGCAAAAATTGTAGTATTTAATTTTGCAAATGCTATTTGTTTTGGAGGGTGGCAGCTATTGAAAGAGTTGGAGGCCCCTGTAGAACACATTATTCTTCCCACTTTTGCATATGAACACAAAATTTTTGTGGGTCCGTTTTCTAGAAAATTCCCACGAGCAAAGGTCTGGGTGGCACCAAGACAATGGAGTTGGCCAATCAACTTGCCACTTGAGTTCTTCGGAATATTCCGTGCTAGAAAACTTAGAGATGAAGACAGATTAACTCCATGGTTTGATGAGATTGAGCAGAAGGTTCTTAGTTCTCCTGAAATTGGTAAGCTCTTCTTACTTTATTCAGCTGGATGTAGTGAAAGATTTAATAGTGTCAGTAAAATTCTTGTTATTTGCTACTACACTGCAGCTTGTTTTTGTTTTGGATCAATGATTCAATATGCTTAGCTTCTCAAGATTTAATTTCTTGCCTAAAACGATTTGATAAGTGTACTCTGGATATTTTCATTGGTTAGGATCAAGAAACTTCCAGCTTATAGAATAGAATTACAGGGAGCAGTGGAGGAATAGACTCTAAAGATGAGCTTAAGTCATTTGACAGATTGGGCTGGGAGTAACTTTTTGTAGTCTAGTCTATCAACTCTTACAGTATTATTGGATATGAATATGATCTGACATATAAATAGTCATATACGGCCGCAGGTATTGGGCCTTATGTGGAGGTTGCATTCTATCACAAAAGATCTCGAACATTAATGGTAACAGATGCAGTAATTTATGTGCCAAAGCAACCACCAGAAACAATCAGCAAAGAGGCGCTTTTAGCAGCAGCTAAGAATGGATTAGCAGTAAGACTCTTGAGCAAAGGGAAGAATGTTCCAAATGAACCTGTCATTGACAATAAAGAAACACGGCAAAAGGGTATGTTAGATGACCCAAAATTTTGATAGGAAGACAGTCAAAAGTAGTTAACAAAATATTTCCCTTTTTGTCTTTGCTTTTCCACACTGCCGTACTTCATAGTTGTTTTGTGTTTCTCAAGTTCTTCTTTTCCAATTTCTATGTGAAATTGATAAACAGTCGGTGCCAAAGTCCATATTCACGTCTTTTAAGGCCATGATAAGAATGTGAAAAGTACTCATATGTACTTTGATATCTTTTAAAGGCCGTCCCATGAGTGCAAAAAAGTTGGATCTAGTCATATTTTATTTTTCACAATCACAATTAGTTTGTAGCTTTCTTGAAAAGATATAAACATTAGATTCGGTTACTTGAAGGTCTTCTATGATCTATCATTTTTAAACTCAACCATTATCAAATGAATTATTGAACTAAGTAATGAGTTTTATTTCACTCAAAACAAGGAGTTGGTTCAGCTTGTAGAAGAATGAAGTATTGAAGCTTATATATATTTGAATAAATTCAAACTTACATAAGTAACGTTATATTTATCACTTTAAAGTTGAGAAATGAGATTCTATATTTGGGATTGTGATTTGGAGGTGCTGCCATTGATATTCGTTGATTTAAAGTTGCTTTATCCCTGTTCAAATCTTTGTTTATTCATTTTGTCCAGGCACTTTGTAGGTTGGGAGAGAATGGTTCTTCAAATACTATTTTTAGGTCCTTCGGATCTTCTTGAGCCACAGAGGACCTTTACACAGATGTCACAGAAACTCATTGTCTCGCCAATTGTCAAAACACTGGTCTTCAGTAAAGTTCCGGAGAAGGTTATTTCTGTCTCTCTCAAACATACACATACACACCTACACCTGCACATATTTACACGTCCAAATGTGCCCACACCTTCGCACAACCCTACCTGTAGATACACAAGGCATCCATAGAATACAGATATTTCCAAAGTATTCTATTTGTGTCTCTTTTCATCTAGAGTGCACACATTTACAAAAAGCACCATTTCCTATCTCTTTTTATTAAAAAAAGAATACAAATACCTTACTGCTTATCTCTATGAGGAACGGTTAGTCTCTCTGAGTTGGTTAAGTGATGATATTGTTCCTGGATCAGAATCAAATGATATGCATTGGTGGATGAACTTTGCAGGTAAAAAATTGGGTTGATCGCATTGTCACTGATTGGCCTTTTAAAAGAATCATTCCAGCTCACTTTGCTGCACCTGTGTCTGCTGGTCCGTCAGATTTCAAAGCTGCGTTTGCATTTCTGAATGAACTTTTGGGCGAGAAATCGAATGTGGGCCCTGTTCTCTCTTTATCTCTAAGCACCATCTTAGGGAGGGCTGCTAGTTACTTTCCTCCAGATGACATGAAGACACTGTCTTCTCTTGATGAGTTCCTAGTATCTGTAGGTGCAGTGAAGAAGACGGTTTCAGGAAGAAAGTGACGACCATGCATATGTTTTGTGACTAGTCTACTTCAGACCCTAACTTGATTCCTCCCTTAAGAAATTATGTCAGTATAGTAGACTAACAAATTCCATTGACAATGTGTTTTATTTTAGACCTGTGTATCCAAAAGTTCCTGTTTACCTTTACAATGTTCTGGGGTCCTTGAGACAACTTAAAGAAGAAACCCGTACTGGTATTGAGCTGTGCATTTTCTTGCCTCCAAGTAGACTTTCCATGTGGTCTTTTCTCATACAAAAGTAATTGTTTCGGCTAGAGCTGAAACAAGGTGATGGGCTTCCCTCCAGCTTGCAGTTGCAGAAAGGACTACATATGACTGGAGCTGAAGATTCACCCTTTCAGCTTTTGGGCATTCCAGCTATTGTTTTGCTAAGCAATCCCTTCTTACATGTGGAGCTTGCTTAAAAAATGAGATCCTTTTGAATATTTTGTTCATGTAATTAGTCATTGTGCGGTTAATATGAACCTGACTTTGGTTCAATAAAAAAGGCTCAAATGCACTCGACAAAATAAATTACTGAAAGTCATTTTGTATATATTTTCTATTGTAGGAGATTATCTCCTCCCAAGACATGTGAATGATCATAATTAAGTCGAGGGAACTACAAATATGCAAGAAACACTTGGATACAAATTTACTACTCTGCTAAAATGCCTTGTACAGTTTTTCATTTATATTTTGAGCGCTTTATGATACATTCATGAATCGTGATCTGTAAGAAATGAATTAAATGTTTTAGATTCCATGAATGACGGACATAAATCACATCTTTGCACTGGAAAGCATGTCGCTTTTTCCTGGGACCATGTTAGCTCCATATTATTTGGAAATATAGTCAGCTTGGCCTCATGAATGTGGTTTATGCTGTTAGAAAGATCTCATCGATCACTTTACATGAATTTGTCATTGGGCTTACCAATTTTTGTCAGCCTTTTGTTAATGGTGTGTTCTTTTCACTATTGTAGTTTTTTTGTTTTTCTATCATTTTTCGTAATGAAAGGAGTGTGCTTCAAATATTGCATCTTAATAATAAGTAATTATTGTGTATTAGAGTATGATCTCATTGTCTTTGTAGTACATTTTAAGATTTATTGTGACAAATTGTCCATTGGAATAACCAAGGTGGTTTACATCAGTGAGAATCGAGATCGTGCAAATGAAGTTAGGTGCAATAAAAGACAAACTGTAGGGGAACAAAATGTTAGACATGTGCTTCAAACGTATGGAAGAAGTTCACAAAAGAGGGATTTGTGAGAGACATCGAGTGCAAAAAGTGCATATGATATTGAGTGCATGAGAGGGAAGTTGAAGGGTTACACATGAAAAGTGAAGTAGGATTTGCATGGAAGTTATGAAAGTGATGTAATAAACAAGGAAGAAAAGCCCACATTAAGGCATGGAGATAGGTACGATAGTTATGACTGTCCTTGGGACACATGAGATGAAGAGGATGTGTCATCCCCACTACATATTTTCAAGGAATGGTATCCTTGTTGGACAAATCCATTGACAAAAGAAAAAATGAAGTGTTTTTTTTGTAAGCTAGTACCCACGGAGTTTCGAACTGGTGACCTAATACAAGGAGCGCCTTAACAGTACACCCATTCACCGTCTATTCTATGCCCCACGGGTTTTTTTTTCTCTTTAGAATAAATAAATATATACATGTTTTTTCCTTTAATTTCTAGAATATATTTCATAGTTTTTAAAATAAAACATCTACATCATATATTATAGAGAAAAGTGTCTTTGTCGTTGTGGTGTAAATTCCATGGTTGGAACTCCTTTCATTATTGAATTGATAGGATGATCACAATGTCTACATCTTATATGTTGGCATTGTCAATCCACCAACATGATTCTCATGTGCAAAAACAAAGTCAACCTTGAAGGTTGAACTTAGATGTATATGAGGCTCTAATTACTCTGTTTTTTTTTGTTATAAGCCTATAATGCATTATAGTGCTTACCACATGAGATCCCTTTTCAAATAATTTGTAGAAGATAAAAATTCAATTAAATGATGTTTTCTAGGTAGAGAAAGATCTTTGAGGAGTCGGAGGAGGATGGGGAAGAAGATCAAAAAGTGGAGAAGGAATTCATATTGAAGGGATTATGTAATGTCCCTATTTTAATCCCATTATATTAAAATGTAAACGATGTAATATTGTTATAAAATCATGGTGAGGAGCTCAAGGCCAAGGCCCCACCATCGATTTATTGATGCATACGGTTTACGTGCTAGCCAGGCACAATGGAATTGCAAATATCATGTAAGTATACATTTTAATAAAATACCCACAACTAGCTATGCAATGCAAGAAGAGATGTGGGCATGATTTTACAAGGAATTGGGAGAGAAAACATTCAAACCCTTGAGCCAATCAAGTCAAGCCAAATGTCAATGAGAGAACCCATGAACCCTCAACTGTCCATGTTGACTTTTGTACCCAATCATTCATTTCTCCCAAGAGTTGGTTGAGGTAGTTAATGCCTTGGGGAATGGGAGGTATGGCTGTCCAAATTTGGGTATGGGCAAGCCACCCTTCATGGAAAATGACGTTTTGCTTCTTGGGTAAGAAAAGAGCCATGAATTGCTCCCTAAAGCCATTAACCATCAACCAGTTTGGTTCTCTCACGAGTTTGGAGCTACCTGAGTGTTTTTCCAGCCACATTTTTCTGTGTTTTTCTTCATTCTCAGTTGGGAGAAGGGCGTTTTTGTGTTGTATACTAGTGGGGAAAAAGGGGAATCGAATTGGGGTTCCATAGAGACCGTTTTGGCTGTTAAATGCTTTTAGATAGTTGGGGAGAAATCATTTTCCTCCCCGTGAATGTTTTTCCCCATCCCACAATTCGTTTTTGGTTGGAAACGATTTGGGGAAAACCCATGGCCATCCTGTTGGTAAATCCATTGTTTTGGCTTGAGCTTGAGTGCAAGCATCGAGGGTTCAAATGGAACCTGATAAACCCAGCTGTGGACTGGCTTGGATCAGATGAAATGATTAATTGGTTGTGTATGAGCTTGAATGTCCGGCCCTTTTCCTTATAGAAATCATGCCCAACTCGAGGGTGGTCTCTGAGTGCTGAAATAATACAGGCTGGGCAGAGACCTATGGTTGGGTGGAACGTTGTAGTGATATAGCTAGTTGCTTGAAACAATTGCACAATGAAGATGAGTATATTCTTATGTGTATTTAATTCTACAATGTTTTAATTTGATGATTGTGTTGATATGCTGTATGCATATGGAATGTGTGTGGATGATTTCTTTATTCCGCTGTGCATGTTTGCTTGATTCACATCTGCACACATTTGTTTTTTATGAATCTAATGAATCGGGTTGAGTTTTATGAAAAGCCCCAGAGATTGGTATCATGTTCCCTTCCTTGAATTGGGTCCACGGGAGGGGACGTTACAGATTATGCATAATATTGATGGTGAGAGTGCTCATAATTCTAGGTATACTAATTATGTTATTAATGGGAGTATGGATGAGGATATTGTTGGGATGAGGATGGATCTTGTGTTGGATAATACTAGGATGTATTATGACACCGACATAAGAGTTTTTGGAGCTTAAGCCTATAAAACATCTTGAGAATTAGAAACACAACCTCAAAGGATTAATATAATACAAAGGGAGACCTTTTTAGAGGAGCTAGAGAGGAGGTGCATATTTATGTGGATGATGTGTCATGTAAAGCACAAATAGATATTCCATGTCCTCTTAGAATCCCCCCTTTAGGTGTGTCAAATTTGTATGAATGTTATCTTTGTCGAGTTCTCTGAGACTTGTATTTGGAAATTGTTTTTAATTATCTAAGTATTCTTATAGAACTTATCAAATTGGGTTTTTTTTCTTAGAGGAGGTAGAGAGTAGGCACATATTTATGTGGATGGTGTGTCATGTGAAGAAAAATAGATTTTCAATGCCCTCCTTAGAGTTTTCCTTCCTCGGGCATGTCAAATTTGTTATATGTTATGTTTGTGATTTCTCTAAGTTTGGTATCTTATAACCATTTTAAAATATTCAAGTACTCTTATAGGAGTTGCCCAATTAGGTTCTTTTTCTTAGAGGAGGTGTAAAGGAGGATGTGTCACCAGAAGAAAAAAATGGTCTTTATTGTTCTTCTCTTTTCTTCCTCTAAGTGTGGCAAACTTGTATGTGTGTTATCTTTGTAAGTTCTTTAAGATGTGTGTCTCACACTTGTTTTTAATTATTCAAATACTCTTATAGGAGTTGTCAAATTAGGTTATTTTTCTTCCATTAATGTGTTTTTGAAATGTGCTTTCAATGATATATCAACAAAAAATAAGCACGCCATATTACTAAGAGGGTAGATTCCAAGCGTGTTATTGCCATAAAGTAAAGTTGTAATAGGGATAATAAATGAAAATTCCCTATGAGAAAATTGTCTAGATCTAGTTGATCTCATATCAAATCAACCTTTGGCCCCCAAAATAGTATATGGCCATACAAATATAAAAGTTTTCAACTAAAAGCCTCATAAGGTGAGCCAAACGATCATTAACACAAATAATAAAAGGTCATGCATCTAGAGTTGCCACTGCTACATGTGATGGAGAGTTGTCATCATTTAGCTTATGCATTAGGAGGTTCATCTACCATCATGGAGCCCCACTCATCATTATTGTCCTCCTAACACATCAACATGTTAGTTTTACCAATAAGATGTATGGGAACTTGCCATCTAGGGGTTGAGGTCGATTGTTATCATGGTAACCACAACGACCAACTTTGACACATTTCCCAGTATTCTCTTGCTTGTCTACCTACTTTGTAATGTCATTGGCGTTGGCTAAACTCTCCCCATTAGTATTGAGGAGGTTTAGGGGATTGAGCTAGGGAGGGGTATGGTGGGACCTTTCTTATCATGCATAATGCAATATCCCAATAATCAAGCAAATGACATAAGTGCTCTCGGCCTAGAGCATCTTTGTCTAGTTGAGCTTGGATCCGCAAGGAAACTTTATTCACGATTGTTGATTTGTCACACAATGAAAAACCTTAATCAACTTTTGTATTCTTGAAACAAATGTTATTATGGAATTTTCACAAATGAAATAAAATGTCTACTCTAAGTAATTATCAAGTTAAACCAAAATTGTTAATCTAATGATTTGTGCATCTATTCACTTCAACTCGGCGTTGTTTTTTTCTAAGCTTCAACATGGTATGATAGTACAACAATATAACTCCAAAGCTTGTCACACTACCTTCATGTGTGACTAGTGCAGACTCCTCACCACCCCTAACCCTTTACATGAAACTAATTCTTGATCTTTTGAATGCTGATTTTTCAATGCTAGTAGTTGATATGATTGGTGCTACTACAATAGAAAACTCTCCATTCCACCTGAACAGCGATTCAATGACCCATGTCAATGACAAATCACAATTTGGAGGATTGGCACAATTAACTAGTTGGATGATCAACATTGACCAAGTCAATATGGGAAACACATGTGATCAATTTTGACCAAGTTAGAGATCATCCTCAATCATTGTGCTCAAGGACAACTACCTAGGATCACACATTCTTATATAAATATGTATCATTATAATTTTAAACCATTGAAGCTTGTTCGATAGCATTGTATGATTTGTACCTTTGCAAGATCTAGCTCCACAATGTTATTCCCTACATGACTCAAGCCACAACACTATTCCATTGCACTAATAATCTAAATTTCGTAGTTGCATTTTATTGATAATATATTGTATAGCTAAGCAATCACTTGTGTCTTTGGTTCGCACTCTATGGTTGTTGACAAGTTGAAATGACCCAAGTCAACAATAAGGGAGATTTCCTGAGACGAGTCCCAATTAGCATTACTCTCATTTGGTATAGCAGACTTAGATTGGTATGTGGACTTGGTTGCCACTAAGAGTTTTAACAATGACGTTCTCTGTGAATCCTAGACTTACATTTACTACAATTTATGCTAAAATCTAATTGTGAATTTACTCTACTTAAATAAATTACCAAATCAAAGGCTAACCTAATTTAACTTAATCAAATGTTAATATAATATAATTTGATCCTGATTAGGTGCTATGATTAAATAGGGTTGGATACAAAGTAAAGAATGTAACGCTGAAAGCATAGGAATAAATTCACATTGTTATCAACAAGTTAAATAATCAATGAAACATAAACATTAATAAAAAATATTATTAAATTTGAACCATTTCCTTTGTATATGGTTGCAACCATTGAACAATTAACTACAATAAATAATGTACATAGAAGAAATTCACATGCATAATACTCACTATAACCAATTGACACCAACCGTAATAAAAGAAAAATCTTAAATATACATAGTGAAATACCCCATGGTTGCAAGTCATGCTGTCCTTTTATTCCTTCAAATAAAAATATTATAAAGGTTTGTTGGGACCAAAAAGACCATGCTCCCCTTTTCCTTTGAATTTCTTCCTTTTAAAAAATAAAGACCGGAGGAAGTTTAAGTAACTAACTTAACCAACTTAGCACAATAGTTTTTTATACAAAATCTACAAAACAATTATTAATTGAACCCTTTTTTATATGATTTCCACAATTCATGAGCTTCGATAATTTGAGAAACATGATTAGACCTCATTCTCTCTATCTGTAGTTCTCGATCTTATATCTTTTTAGAAGTATCTCGCTTTATATCCCTATGGACCCTCTATATGTAGGAATAAGATAAAGTGGCTAGCTTGATCTACATTATTAGCAAACTACTCAACATATCCTCATTTATCTCTGTTAGTTGTCTGTTGAGTTCTTTGCTATTATCTCTGACCTTCTCTACATTTTCTATCTGCAATTGGATTGGAACAATTTGACTCAACTCATCCATTGCTTACATGCCCAAATTTTTCAAAATGTTGTCTACTGAGTTCCATATCTTAAAACGTGATCTAGTAGCTACACAAACATTTTCATCTATTTAGTCACAAGAGGATTTCCATGGGTCTAGCAGAACTTGAGTTTTTCCTTTCTCTCTATGATTAATCCTTGGGAGTGACTCTCGGGCTTGTTTGTACTATTCTTTTTCAGTTTTTGATCTCATCAAACAAATTCTATGCATCTTTTCTTTCATCCAATTGTACATCTACCTGATCAGAAAAATTAGTTTAACAATCATAATACTAATGAATTTCGTCCAACTTTGTGAAGAACCTTTTTTGAGCATCCCTCAGATTTTCATTTTCCCTAAATGATTCATCCTTTAAAGCATTCAAATCAATCATTTCTCATATAATTGAACTTATGGAGAATGTATATTTTCTTGCAATTATTTAACTTGATATCACTGCTGCTCAAAAGTGTTTATTTTCTCCTCATACTATGTCTTCAATTTTTCAGTATGTTACAAACTATTTTGTACCATAGTTGGAATTCTTGTGAGCCACCAGTTTTATGAACATGTTTAGTGTTCATCTTCAGTGTTCAAAAGTTCAAAAGACTTTTTGCAGGGCTAATTTTGGCCCCTTTGTAATAATTGCATGTCCAGACCCCCTTGGGGGAATTGTAATAAGTTGGTCTAAGCATGATTATTTTGTAAAAGACTTGGCTTACCTTAGGTTTGGATATCAGGGGGATACTCTAGAGTGTTTTTTCATTAGGAATTATGTGCTACTCTTCAGTGATGTATAATTCTTGAGTTTTTCACTCATACCTCCAAAGCTGGAGTATTCTCATGGTGGTTGAACCTAGGGAGGTTATTAAAGTCTATATGTCTATGTATTTTTTAAATTCTAGCCATCTAAATTGAGTCGTATGGACATGCAATAGGTCCCCTAGGAGTTTGGTTTCATTTCGATGAAAATATTTTTTTTCTGTAAAATTAGACCATTTTTTAATGGTTTAATTGGAAAATTTCAAAATGTAATAAAAGCCTGGTCTGGAGGCGGATTTTGGCGTGGGGATGGTCATTTTCAAGCTCAGAGCATTCTCTTTAACCTAGGACACACTTTTCCAGGGTTTTGGGCAACTAAGTGGACATTTGTGGCATTTTTTCCTAAAAGTGCTACAAAACGACACTTAATTACTAAGTGTTCTACAAATTGCACAGAGTACAAAAATAAAAAAAATAAAAAAAATGTGGTGAAAGGGTGGCTTAATGTTTTATTGTGATGTACGACCACCTTGGTTAAATAAATCACATGTCAATTACATGTTAGGATAAGCGAATGAAAGTTTCAAGACTAGAAGTGCGCCTTTCTCCATGCATGATGTTCATGTTTGAATGGGCGTTGGTTACAAGGGAGAGGGGAACCCCTCTCATGAGGTGGAATCCACCTCATCCCATCACACCAACCCACAAATCTCCAAGCTTTTCAATCAAGCGTGAATCACTCCCCCTTTTGTGAGATATGCTTCCCTCTTTTCGTCCTCCATCCCAAGCACCCCCCCTCTTGTAATTTCTTATTTAAGTGAGACAGTCTCACTCATTCAGGATGGAAGAGTGAAACCTCTGATCATGTATGTAATCTTCTTCTTGTTGTTTATTGAATAAAATTCAAGACTTTGGAGGTCCATGTGGTGCAAATGTTGTTCATGAGGAATTGTTGATGCTTCATTGAGGTGATATTAGCTTAATTGTCTCTCTTCTTATGCAATTTGTTGATCATTCATCTAGCTTAGAAGTATGTATCTAGTCCATAGAGTAAGCATTTATAGTCTTAATTTGTTCACTTGTGCTTGGTTAGATGAGATTTAAAAAGTAGCAAACTTTAGTCAGCAATACTGATGCTCTTTTTCGTTTCATTTAATTAACCATACTAGATTTGATCACATTTTGTGTTGAAGTTGTGTAGTTTTGCAGATCTCCTAAAAGTGAAGGAGGATTTTGAGCTTAGTTGCTTCTTCTTCCTCTTCACTACTCTTTGGATCTAATGTTTTTTGCCTTTTAGGGTTCTCCATTGATCACACGAAATTCAAGCTTGGGCTTGAGAGCCTCCTTTTCCATCTTATAAAATCTAAATTTTCCTCTTGGTTACTTGTTCTTATTTTCAGATCTAAGTGCTTAAATCAATATTTAGATAGATCTGATTTTTTATTTTAGATCTAAGGCATTGAAAAGTTTCAATTTTTTATTAGGTCTAGAATTGCTAGTCTACTACTTTGCAAGTGAAATTTTGATATATTTTAAAGGCTTGAAATGTAGATTAATTTATGTGTTTTTAAAAGATAAATCAAAGCATCATAGTGCTCTTTATTGGCTTCCCTCTAAAGGCTGTCCAAAACCCTAAGAAAGTTGGTCTAAAACGCCAACTTTCCTTAGTTATCGCTTTCTTTTGATTTAGCATAACTTAGAGTAAATCTTTACATATTTTTCTAACCTCACCCAAACACTTTCAAAGTGATTTTGGGCATTTTTCTATAATATTTGTTGGCTAGTTTTTTGTCTTTCATTATAGGAAAGCGGAAAAATTCAAGCGAATATGGGGATTTGAACCAACAAAGAGCCTTCTTTTTTCAATTCTTTGCATTTTCTGAGCTTTTTTCAAGCTCCTTAAAGTCTCTTGCATCACGAGCTGTTTGCGGATCAAGAGCGCTCTCTACCAGAGAGTTAATAAATTGTAATAAACATTAATAAAGAGCAAGTGGGATTACAGCTCCCACACCCTTCTTCCACCATTTGGGGGAAGCCTGTATCTTTTTTCATTTGCTTTTTACCTGCAACAAACTAGAACAATAGCATGTTAGATTAGTTTTATTTGCTAAAAAGTTTCATTTTTGCAATTTAGCTAGTGTTGCTTATTTAGATTCTTGCATTTTCCCCCTTTTCGATAAAGTTGTAAAAAAACACTAAAATCTCTTGAATCTCGCCATTTTCGGATCAGGAGTTCTCTCTGTCGGAGAGTTCACTTTGTTTTGTTTTTTGCTAACCCCCTTGCTATCCTGAGTATGGTCCTAGTATCAAAGAGTCTATTTCAAAACCTTAATAAATCTCTTGAATCTCGTTCTAATTCGGATCAAGAGTGCTCTCTATCGGAGAATCAATTGGAATAAACAATTTTCCCACTCCGTGTATGCTCTACCCATCGCAGGCTAGTATGAGCTTTGGGATATCAAAAGAGGAAGTGTCGCATTCTTTAATTTTCTCACATTTAATTAATACTCATTAATAAAATCAAGTCCCGCGAAAACCAACGAAAATCCAACGTTTCTTCGTTGTGATTGAAAGTGGGGAAATTATGACTAAGGACGCGGGAACCACTGGGAGGTGACCTCAGAGCACCAGTTAGACTACATCCTTGTTGGTGTAGTGTTGAACACCGCTCTGGAGACTCCGTTCCAGCCCACATGTCCTTGTACGGAGCCACATAGATCACATTCTGGACACATTTCCTGTACCGCAAGGTATATCAGAAATCCCCTTATCCCACAATAATTCAACCTCATCTTCAAAATCATATAATAAAATAAACCAAGAGGAATTTGCACAACGGTTATCTTAGCACTCCAACAGACAGTGACTCCATTAGCACTGGTCTTTCAGCAACAACAATTATTCAATCTTTCTATTTTCTTATTATCTTTCATGAGTTATTGTTGATTATCATATCATGCTGTGGATGAATTTTTGATTCAATTTGTTATCCATATGTTGTTGTCATTCATTTTATATGTTGCGGATGTGTTACAATTCATATGTGTGAGCAAATTGGTTTAAATCTCTTTATTTCTTTCATAAAAAATCTTAAAAAACAATCTTCCCATCACTAAACATTCAAACTTTAAGAGCCTTAGAAACTCTTTTTAGGGTCTACCCCCTTGGTTTCGTTAGGAGTTTGCCTAAATGGAGGATTTAGGATCAGGTGACAGTACCTGAATATTTTCTTGCACCGAAGGCCAAAACGAGCAACTTAGAAAGATTTCTGTTGCGCTCCCTTCCCCCAGGTGTGCATCTCGGCGGAAACATTTCTAGCGCCGCTGTCGAGGACAATTTTTTTGTTCTTGGATGACTTACCTTAGTTTTCTTTTAGTTTTTTACCTTAAAATTTTGATAGATTTTTAGTCCAATAAACTCTAATATTAGACTTGATCCATATGGCGACTCCACTACCACATAATTTACCAAGGTATTCAACTAGAAGGAATTCTTTAGGCTTGTTTGATTTCATCCCTGGACCTGAGAAGGTTTATTGGAGAAGATGAAGCAAGATTTATTCTCGTAGGATCCTTGAAAATCTAGGATCTAAGTCTTTTTCGGACATCCACTTCCTTTTCGTAGAAAACAATAATATTTTTTCTGACGTAATGGGTGAAATTTTTAGTCCCCTTAACATTTCTCAGATAGCAGGTCAACCCCATGATCTACCCGACAAAGCTATTGACAAATTGCCCACTTTCACTGGAACCGATGCCATTTCTGCAACTGTCCATCTGAAGAGCTTTTCAAAGTGTCTAAGTAGTTGGGTCCGAACATTTGAACACCAACATGAAGATGTTTACATGAAGTTGTTCGCCTTATCTTTAGAAGGGGATGGTAGTGACTATTTTATGAATTTACTTGACAACTCTTTCGCAACTTTATCAACGTTCAAAATGGATTTTACAAACAAATGGGGAGAGAAGAGAGAGCCACGTCATCAACTAGCTACACTACACACTATCAAGAGAAATGAGAATGAAACTATGGATGATTTTAATAAAAAAAATCCAAGACTTAGTGAACAACATGCATGTGGATTTTAAACCAACAACACAGTCCATATTGGTTTACTACATTGGATCTTTGAGTGGTGAAATGCAGTATCAGCTTAGAGATAAGGATCCCACCACCCTTTTGATGGCTCAGGATATGGCTGTCAAAATTGATAGAAACATGCAATCATCTTGCAAGTCCAACATTCCCGGGTATACAAGAGCCTTAGTTCCCATGAAATAGACTGAGCCTAAAGAAAATGCATCTTCTCCTCTTCAATATAATCATGACAGGAAAATGAAAGAGATGAATGAGAATATGGAACCAATGGAAATTAAATATGTTTCTCAACTCAAAGAGATGCAGAATCGAGTAATAGCTACGAAACGATATCAGTCCCAACCCATTCAAAGAAATTTTCCTCCAAAGGCAAATTGGCAAAAGAAGGGACCAAATCATGAAAAGAGGCCTCCAAATCAATTAGAGACTGCTAACATGGTTGAGAATTATACACCTTTCTATAGAGCATGAAAAGACTTTCATGAAGAGTCTACTTGTTACTTTGCATGTTATGTCCTTGAGAATGGGTTTCCTGAGGTAACCAGTAGTAGCAGATTTCAAGCGAGCTTGATTATATAAATACTGTAGGTGATGTCCATGCCATTCCCATAGAAAGTTGGAAACAGGCTAGGCAATACAGCCAGGAGAAAGACAACCTCACTAAAACTTATGGAGAGATTCCTTCACTTGACCAGATCCGAGAGATGCCAAAGTTCAAAGGCCTCATGTACCAAAGAAGAGAAAATGTTGGACAGAATATTCAGTATCCTCCCAAGGTAACAAATCATTATGATTCTAATGAGTTGAATGTTGATTTAGGTAATTGGCTTAAAACATCTAAAATACCTATGCCTGTTATCGAAGTCCTCAAAATTCCTGAACAAGGAGAAAAGTTAATGAGAGTTTTAAACCCTCCCATTCCTAAGAAAGTCACTTTTTTTGAAAACTTAGAGAAACCTTCCACGAGCAACAACAATGTCATGGAAGATCCCTTAGTAATTCTACATACCATGGACCCAAGAAAAGAATATCATCCACCCTTTTATGTAACATTGATGATAGGTGATCTTCTTCTACACAATTGTATGTTAGATTCAAGATCTTCATCCAACATCATGACCAAGAAGGTCATGCATCAACTTAATCTTAGAACATCCAGATCGTATCAAAATGTTTGTGCCATGGATTCTAGACAAGTTGACGTAGTAGGCATTATTGAAAATCAACCAGTCAGATTGGCCAAGTATCCGGACATTCATGTAACTATGGATATTCTTGTCATAGATGTACCTGATAAGTGGGGGATGTTACTTTCCAAAAAATGGGCTGCTACTTTAGGAGGTTGGATCCAAATGGATTGGACTTACGCCACTGTACCTACATCAGAAGACTCATTAGTAAAATTGCATATCGAGAAAGAAAAGAAAAATCATGTGGAAAACCCTAAGAGACCCTCAAATCAATATGTTTATAATACGGATGAACTTGGGAATTATTCAATTAAGTCTACCTTTTTAGCTCCTATTCAAGAACAAATTAAAAATGAAAAGGTAGATGAAATTTGGAAAATGAACTTTGATGGTGCTCATTCAAGAGCAAGAAAGGGGCCTAGGATTATCATTACTTCATCGGGAGGTAAAATTTTCAACTTTGCATATAGGCTGGAATTTGAAACAACAAACAATGTAGCAGAGTATGAGGCACTCTTACATGGGATTGAACTAGCAAAATATATGGGGATAAAAATGTTAAGTATAAAAGACGACTTTGATTTGATAGTTCTACAAGAAAAGAACCAATTTGCATGTAAGTGTCAAAGATTGAAAAAATACAAAAATGCAATTTGGGACACCATGGAATTATTTGACGCCTTAAACATAGAAGCCATTCCTAGAGACCATAATATTGCAATGGGTAAGTTAGCAGTTTCAACATCAACCCTTCAACCATCAGATGAGATGTTAAATGGTGACTTACTTTAGAAATCAATTTCAGGCCATTAGTACTAGACTAAACATGGAACATTGGCAGGTTTTTCGAGATGATGAACAAATATTGAAGTTTATTCACAATATTGATGAATTCTCGAACTTTAATGTCAATTTGAAAGAAGAGGGTAAATAGTATTAGGATGAGGGTGATCAATTCAACAATCCTGTGCCTCGAGGCCTAGTGGCTTTTGAAAGCATTTTTGTTAGGCAGAATAGGAGAAAGAGCAACATTGATTCAATGAAGCCTAGGGATTATGTGGAAATAAACATTGGGTCAGATAAAGAACCTAAAATGATAAAAAACGGAAAAGGTACTTTAGAAAAGGAAAGGAATGACTTGATTAGTTTAGTTAAAGAGTATAGAGATGTGTTTTCTTTTACTTATGATGAATTAAATGCATATCGTGAGGATGTATTTCAACACACCATACCTTTAAAAAAGGAAATAAAAGAAGTCAAACCTTTCAGACAAAAATTGAGACAGATCAACCCTAAGTTAGCTCCCATTATTAAAAAAGAGCTTGAGAAAATGTTAGCAGCAGGGATAATTGCACCTACAAGACATTCATCCCGCTGCTCTAACTTAGTGGTTGTTAGGAAGAAGAATGGGAGCATAATGATATGCATTGAATTTAGGAATCTAAATGTGGCTTCTCAGAAGGACAACTATCCGCTTCCGAATATGGAAACCCTTCTCCAAAGGGTCACAGGTGCTAACATGATGTCCATGCTTGATGGTTTTTCAGGTTACAACCAAGTGGTTATTCAAAAAGAAGACAGACATAAGACCACTTTCACAAATCCTTGGGGCACCTTTGAATACTTAAGGATTCCTTTTGGCGTATTGAATCCTGGGGCCACTTTCCAAAGAGCTATGGACTATGCATTCAAGGAGATGATTGGAAAAATCATAGAGATTTATCAGGATGACTTAGCTGTTTTCTCCAAAGAATGATCTAGCCATGTAAATCACTTAAAGAAAGTTTTCAAAAGATGTAGAAAGTATGGCATTTCATTAAATCCAGCTAAGCTTGTCCTAGGAATCGATGAAGGAAAGCTCCTAGGACATATCATCTCCAAGGACGGGGTCAAGGTTGATCCTGAGAGAATAGAGGTGATTAAGAAAATACCTTTTCCTAAAAATGTTAAATCCCTCCAATATTTTAATGGACACATCAACTTTATTAGAAGATTCATCCCTAACTTGGTTGAGCTAATGAAGCCTATGCATAAATTATTGAAAAAAGATGCCAAGTTTATATGGACGAATGAGGGAAGGGAGGATTTCTCTTGTATAAAAGATGCAATCACAAAGTCACCTATCCTAGTCACTCCAGACTACACCAAAGACTTCATGATATTCTCCTTTGCATCTGAAAATACCATTGCAGGGGTGTTGCTCCAGAAGAACCATATTCAAGGGTTCGAGCAACCTATTGCTTTCATGAGTCGTGCTTTACAAAAATCATAATTGAAATACACCACCATGGAAAAGTAGGCTTATGCCTTGGTCAAATCATTGAACATTTTAGGACCTATATTGGGTATTCTAAAGTCACAGGTTATGTTCCCCATGTTGCAGTAAAAGACATCTTGTCCCAACAAGATTGCTTAGGAATAAGGGGCACATGGGTGCCAAAGATTCAGGAGTATGACTTAGAGATAAATCCCACCAAGCTCATCAAAGGACAGGGTCTTGAAAATGTTGACTCAAAAGAACGAGGAAGCCATATGAATGGTTTGTGAAAATAGTAGGTCTGAGCCATTCATGACCCCATCATTACAGAACCTTGACAACCATTGGTATTCAGACATTATCTATTTCTTTCTTCACCTTAATTTCCCGGATCACCTCAAGGGTCATAAAAGAAGGGATTTAAGGTTGAAAACAACTAGGTATTGTCTCACTCAAGAAGGTTTGGGTTGGAGTAACCCAGATGGGATAATACTTAGATGTGTCAATGAACAAGATTCCAAAAGAATCTTGGTTGAATTCCATTTAGGATTTTGTGGAGGCCACTTTGCAACAAATACAACTACCTACAAAGTCCTCCGAGCAGGTTACTACTAGCCAACCCTATTCACAGATGTGCATAAGTATGTTAAGTGTTGTCAAGAGTGACAACTTTTTACTGGGAAGCAGAAATTGGCAGCTCTTCCCCTCATGCCAGTAGTGGTCCTTTCCCCCTTTCAGCAGTGGGGGATTGACTTTATCGGCCAGTTCAAGGATAATTCAAGTAACGGATTAAGTTGAATCCTTACAACTACTGATTATTTTACCAAGTGGGTAGAGGCCATACCCAAAAAATAAGACACCGAGAAATTTGTTATCGATTTCCTTGAGGATAAAATCATCACAATATTTGGTATCCCTCTTAAAATAACAACAGATAATGCCAAACTTTCAGTTCCATTGATATCACTTCCTTCTGCTTCAAGTATGGAATTACCCTATCCCATTCATCCAATTATTACCCCCAGGGAAATGGACTTGCGGATTCCACAAACAAAAACTTAATGAATATCATCAAGAAAACTGTGGGAAACAATAAGAAGGCATGGGATAGCAAGATCAAGTATTCACTTTGGGTTGATAAGATCACCAAGAAAAATGCTACTAGAAATATCCTTTTGAACTGGTATATGGTTTCACAATTGAGTTTCCCATCAACATGCAAATACAGGTATATCGAATGATTATGCTGTAACATACCCACGTTACACACACAAACAATTTACAGTATAAAACTATAAAAATACAATTTTCTTTTATACATCTAGTTAAAAACTTCAAAATTTTCATTATTTTCCCATAAACATAAATTTAATACACATGCAGCCAGAAGCATGCCATCCACTTAAGTCACAAAATTCTATGGTAGGGGAACTCTGCCCCTTCCTTCCAAGATTTTCACCTTCACCAGACGTACAGAGATATTCTGAAACATATCAAGGTTCAACTCTATCTTTTCCAAGAGTTTAGGTGAAGAATAACCATCCCTTAGCAGGGTGAAGGATAATACATAAGCAATGTAAATAATGACACTAATCTAGATTAACATATCATAGCTTGTAGATTTATTCAACACAAAACAACCTCATTCATGGGAAAGACACCCAATCATGAATTCAGTCCTCATATCTAGATTTATGCCTATCATTCTATGAACAAGACATGAGCCATCCATTCATCAATAAGGTATAACAACATAATCATACATGAGGTGCATAAATTAGGTATAACCAATACATCTTCCACATGTAAGATTCATAGTGCAAATAACTCATGCAATTGAAGGAAACATCCAACATGAATACAACCTTCTTCACAGGCTTATGCATAGCATAATTATGGATTACATTTAATTGCAACCTTCATTCAACAATTTGAACATAACAAGCATAATATCTCATATGAACATTAAAATTCACCCACAGAAACACTTATCTGAGATTCACATAATTGTGGTAACTGGCTGCATGTGAGCCACGCTCCACCTAACCTTAGAACTGGTCCAGCCTGTACTATTTCAGCTCCCAAGTTCACCCCCGAGCCGATATCCATAGATTAAACCAAGGTGTCTCACCAATGCCCTCAACTCACTCACAGAGTAAAATGTGGAAATAACAGGGAGAATGGATATACATAGGGGTTCAACAAAACAATATTTTGATAACGAATTCCTTGTCAATTCCGCAATTGACCCACCAGAGTTCCTTCCCCAGACGCACAACAATACACTTTAATACAAGCATTAGAATTCACTCGGGGTCTCATGCACAATTTCCAATTGACTGGTAAATGCAACCAAGGAATTCATGGCCAGATCAAGTTAATTCAGCATAGCGAGGTTCAAGTTTCATCACAGGGATTCTTCTCAAGTTTTCTTCACTCTGTATGAACTCAAAGACACATAATGATACTCTTCACTATTAGCGTATGAATTTTCCTCAAGGATTTTCGCACACCGTGATTTCCCGGCAACCGTATCCCCAGCGGTCTTCCCTTTCGTTCATGTCCTCTGCGTGTATTCCCTCAGTAATAGTATCCCCAACGGTCTTCCCTTCCGTTCATGTCCTTTGCGTGTATTCCACCGACAACCGTATCCCGAACGGTCTTCCATTCCGTTCATGTCCTCTGCGTGTATTCCCTTGGAAAACGTATTCCCAGCGGTCTTCCCTTCCATTTAGGTCCTCTGCGTGTATTCCCCCGACAACCGTATTCCCCCCCCGTGCATTCTCCTAGACCTCTGACTTTTTCTGGTTTGTCTGCACTGCTTCCCCAAAGCAACCCCGTGACCTCCTTTGGGATCCCACGTGTCTATACCAAAAGAACACGCTCCTCCCATACATAATCATGATTAGCCACTAAACCTCGAGATTAATTAATAATTAATAATAATTAATTATTAATTAATACCCCACTAAGAATATGGCTTAGGAGTATGGTTTTTGGGGCTTTTATCATAAGGTTAAGAAAACAACGTTTAAGGAGACAAGGTACATAGGTAAACCTTTCCCCCTCACAACCCTTGGTTAATATCTGGATCTCCTCTTCAGTGTATTGCTCATCACGCAACTATCTAGTATTTGTATTAAAATAATATCTTGCTATGTACATACTTCATATAAAATTGTTCAAGATACATATCAGTACTTTATCTGGGCCGGGGGTATTACAATCCCCCCCCTTAAAGTTTTCATCGTCCTTGATGATTAACATTGTATCAAAACATATACAAAAAATTTGCTGTTGTAATGTTTTAATATATACATATTTTCAAAATAAATGCGGATACTCTTCCCTCATTATTTCTTCCAGTTCCCAAGTAGATTCCTCAGGACTGTAATGGGTCCATTGGACCTTTACCTGTCCGATGACTCTGTTCCTGAGTTTCTTGCTTTTTCATTCCAATATGCAAATTGGTTGAACTTGTATCTCCCTTTTGGGTTCCACCTGAAGAACAGACCAATCAAGCACATGATTATTATCATAAACATACTTTTTCAGTAATGAAACATGAAATACATTGTGTATTTTGATGGAGGGAGGTAGTGCTAACTCTGCATAAGATTTCAAATGGACCACAAAATCTAGCGGCCAACTTCTTGCAGTTGCCCAACCGCAAGGAATGTTTCTTCCCTCTAACCTTTAGGAACACCATGTCCCCAACCTGGAATTCTCTATGGATCCTTCTTTATCTGCATAACTCTTTTGACCATCTTGTGCCATCTTCAAATTCTGTTTTATCTTGACTACTTGTCGCTCGATATCCTGAAGCATTTTAGGCCCAATGATTAACGTGTCTACTGGTTTGTCCCAATTGATTGGAACATTACAATTTCTACCATATAAAGCTTCAAACAGACTCATTCTCAAAGATACTTGATAGCCATTATTATAAGCAAATTCAACCAAATACAAATACTCTTCCCATTTTCCTGGTTTGTCCATGACATACATCCTGAGCATGTCTTCGATAACTTGATTTACACGTTCAGTTTCCCATCATTTTAGGGATGATAAGCTGTGCTAAAATTAATCTTAGTCCCAAACTCCTTAAATAATCCTTTCCAAAATTTAGAGGTAAATTTCGGATCTCGATCCGACACAATGGCTTTCAGAATGCCATGTAACCTAGAAACTTCTTTCATATAAATTTCTACAATTTTAGCTTCCTTGAAAGTTGATTGAAATGGAATAAAATGGGCTGATTTGGTTAACTTATCAACCACTACCATGATAGAATCATGCTGCCTCGTGGTTCTTGGAAAACCTGTAATAAAATAAATAGTTACTATGTCCGATTTCCACTCTGGAATAGACAAAGGTTGAAGTAAACCAGCTGGATATTGATGCTCTGCCTTGATTCTTTGAGATTCTAAACAACGTACAATGTAATTAGCCACTTCCTTTTTCATGTTTGACCAATAATAATTTTTATTTACTGTTGTTAGAGTTTTCTGATATCCAGGATGCCCTGCATATGGTACATTATGCATTTCACTCATTATTATTTTCTTCAACTCTTCATTATCGGGTACATAAATTTTGTCTTTAAAGTGAAGAATACCATACTTTGTCAATGCATAATTGCAGAACTTTAACGATTTATTTCCTTCTTGCAATGTTATTGCCACTTGTGAATAAATCTTGTCACTTTTCAAAGTTTCAAGCAATCTCATTTGTAATTCAGAATTCCAGGTGCTGATGGATGAAACATGCATCAACTGTCCCCTTCTGCTGAGTGCATCTGCTACTCGATTTTCTTTTCCTTTTAAATAATTGATTTAAAAATTGAACTCACTTAATAATTCAACCCACCTATCTTTCTGGGCATTAAGTTGAGGCTGATCAAATAAATAATTTAAAATGCTGTGATCGGTTCTTAACTAAAAATTATTTCCCAGAAGGTAGTGTCTCCACATGCGAAGTGCATGAACAATAACTGCTAACTCCAAGTCATGAGTAGCATAGTTTTTCTCATGCTCCTTTAACTTCCATGACTCATAGCAAATCGCATGTCCTTCTTGCATTGGAAATCCACTAAGTCCTTCAAGTGATGCATCAATACATACCAAAAATTCTTTATCCGGATCATAAATATTCAATACAGGCGCGCATGTAAGCAATTCCTTTAGAAGTATGGAACTATTTTCACATTTCAGATTCCAGATGAAAGGTACACCTTTATTTTGTAAAGATGTAATTGAATGGGTTATTCTCAAAAAATCTTTTATAAACCTTCGGTAATAACCAGCCAATCCCATGACTGATCTTACCTCAAAGACATTGCGAGGAGTAGGCCATTCCAAAATAACCTTAACTTTAATTGGGTCCGTAGCCACACCTTCCTCAGAGATGATATGGCCCAAGTATAACAATTGTCTCTGGTAGAACATGCATTTTTTAAACTTGGCATACGATTGATTGTCTCTCAAGATTTACAAAGTAATCTTGAGATGTTCTTCATGCTCCTCCTCGGTTTTGGAATATATAAGTATATCATCCAAAAATGCGATTATGAACTTATCCATAAACTCTGTGAATATACTATTCATTAAACACTTGAATGTAGTAGGGGAATTTGTCAAACCAAAAGGAAGCACTGTAAACTCGTAATGCCCATATCTGGTTCTGAATGCTGTTTTACAGATGTCTTCATCCTTAATGCGTATATGGTGATATCCAAATCTCAAATCTATCTTATAAAATATTTGCGCACCTCTCAACTGATAAAAAATATCATCAATTATAGGTAGAGGGTACCTGTTCTTAATTGTGGCCTTGTTTAAATGCCCGTATTCCACACATAATTTAAGTGTGCCATCCTTCTTTATTAAAAAAATAACTGGAGCACCCCAAGGTGATATACTAGGTCGTATATACCCCTTCTTAAGTAACTCCTCAAGTTGCATTTGCAATTCTTTTAATTGCAGAGTACCTATTCTATATGGTGCTTTTGATGCTGGCATAGTTCCAGGCACCAAATTGATTGTGAAGTCGATATACCTCTTGGGTGGTAACCCAAGAACTTCTTGAAATACATCTTCAAATTCTTTCAACACTAGATGTTCATCCAAACTTGATTCTTTTTCAGTAGACAACTCTTCTACTTGAATAACATACAACTAGCACCTTTTTCTGATCCATTTCTTCATTTGTAAGGCTGAAATATGTCTTAAGGATATGGGTCTCGGAAGGCCTCTTATTTGTACATTATTGCTGCCATAATCATTCAAAAATGTAATAACTTTATTGTGCCAGTCTAACACAACAACATGTTTCTCTAACCAATCCATTCCGATCAACACATCATAGGATCCAAGAGGAATGATGTCCAAATCTGCACTGGTTTGGTTTCCATTCACTTCAAAACAATAACTTTTGACCATAGCTGTGATCTTCCTCTTCATACCAGTTTCCAACTGAACAATTCTAAGATTAGAAAATTTATGAGTCACCAATTTACACCTTTCAACCAAGTTAGTATTAATATAGCTATAAGAAACTCCAAAATCAATTAAAATAGAAATAGGCACATATTTTAATTTACCTTCAATCTCGATCATAGAAGATTGATGACCAGCTTGGCGATTATCCAATGCTGCATAGATGTGAGGAACGCTTCTAGCAACATCACCAATAGTAGAATCTTCTTAAATATTATATACACCGGTTCCCTTATTTCTTCTCTCAGGACATTTATTTAAGAAGTGGTCACCACCACATCCCCAACATTTCCCTTGGGTTGATGTCTTTTGTCCTTAAGACTCAACCATCCTCGAATCTCTTTTTGGTATCAGTGGTTTAAAAGAAGAGTAAGTGTCCTTCTTTGTATCCATAGGCTTAAACCCCTTTCTTCTCTGATCTTGCTTCATTTATAGCTTACCCTTCCAAACCTTTTTCACTTCCTTCCTATTCTGGCCTTGCTCATACAAGCATCTAGATTTTTTGAAGCAATCTTTTAGAGTGCGAGGTTCATCATAAGTCAATCTATCATTATAATACGCAGGTAAGCCATTGATAAAACATTGTATTTTCACCTTCTCATACTTAATAAACTCAACATATCCCAACAGATCCAAGAATCTATTTTCATAGTCCTCCATGGACATATTTCCTAATTCGTGCTAAAAGAAATCCTGTATTTTTTTGTCATAAAACTACTCTGATAGATATTCTTTCTTGAAAATTCTTTGGAATCTCCTCTAAGAAATATGCTTCTCATCCAATTCTTCCACTTGTTTGAGATGTTTCCACCATTTATAATCCTTTCCTTTCAAATTATATATTGCAATCCGCGCTTCTTGGTTTTCTGAGTAGTTATGTAATTGCAAATGCTTATTCATTTCCATAAGCCATAGTTCTGCAGCGTCACCTGACTTCACTCCATCAAAGGTTGGAGGTTTTAATTTTATGATCTCACCTTCTAACATCACATCATGATTTCTCTTTCGCTGCTTTCTAGGGTAGTTATCTTGCTCATTACTCTTATTTCCATGAGAACTTTCATTGGACTTACGGTGGAAATATAATATCCTCCTACTGTCATCTTTTCCTTGAGAAACGTGATACCTGTCAGGGATGTCTCCGTTCATGGACTCTTCACCTTTTTCCACATTAGAAGTCACATGATGCATTTGATTTTGCAGTTGGACCAAATTTTGCATTAATTGTTGATTGATTTGGTTCTGTTGTTCCAAACTTTGCAAAATTATATTGTTTCCAAATTGCAAATTCCTCAAATTTTGCACAACATCCATGGTCCCTGACCCATTTTGGTGACCATTGGATTCATTACATTGTTATTCTTCACCAACTTCTTCAAAAAAATTAGTGAATACGAGATCCTCTTCCATCTCTTTAATTTCGTTTACTTTTCTTTACTAACAGTGTGCAAATTAAATGGCTGAATATTTATGTATACTACTAGCAATCTGAACCAACAATGATTATCAGTCTCAAAATTAATTACAACATATATTCAAATACATGTATATACCTCTTTTTAAGAAAATAATTTCAATTCCAGAGGCCTGAGAGCTGGAACCGACACTCTGATACCAATCTGTAACGTACCCGCATTACACACACAAAACATTTACAATATAAAACTATAAAAATAAAATTTTCTTTTATACATCTAGTTAACAAATTCATAATTTTCATTATTTTCCCATAAACATAATTTAATACACAAGCAGCAAGAAGCATGCCATCCGCTTAACTCATATAATTCTACGGCAGGGGAACTCTACCCCTTCCTTCCAAGATTTCCACATTCACCAGACATAAAAAGACATTCTGAAACATATAAAAGTTCAACTCTATATTTTCCCAGAGTTCAGGTGAAGACTAACCATCCCTTAGCACGGTGAAGGATAATACATAAGCAACGTAAAATTGACACTAAGCTAGATTAACATATCATAGCCTGTAGAGTTATTCAACACAAAACAACCTCATTCATGGGAAAGACACCCAATCATGCATTCAGTCCTCATATCCAGATTTATGCCTATCATTCTATGAACAAGACATGATCCATCCATTCATTGATAAGGTGTAACAGCATAAGCATACATGAGGTGCATAAATTAGGTATAACCAATACATCTTCCACATGCAAGATTCATAGTGCAGATAACTCATGCAATTGAAGGAAACATCCAACATGGATACAAACTTCTTCATAGGCTTATGCATAGCATAATTATGGCTTACATTTAATTGCAACCTTCATTCAACAATTTGAAAATAACAAGCATAATATATCATATGAACATTAAAATTCATCCACAGAAACACTTATATGATATTCACATAATTGTGGTAACTGGATGCATGTGAGCCATGCTCCACCCAACCCTAGAACTTGTCCAACTTGTACTATTTCAACTCCCAAGTTCACCCTTGAGCCGAGATCCAGACATTAACCCAAGGTGTCTCACCAACCCCCTAAAATCACTCACAGAGTCAAAGGTGGAAATAATAGGTAGAATGGATATACATAGGGGTTCAACAAAACAACAGTTTGATAACCAATTCCTTGTCAATTCCGCAATTGACCCACCATATTTCCTTCCCCGTACACACAACGTTACACTTCACTGCAAGCGTCAGAATTCACTCGGGTTCTCATGCACAATTTCCAATTGACTGGTAAATGAAACCAAGGAATTCATGGCCAGATCAGGTTAACTCAGCATAACGAGGTTCAAGTTTCATCATAGGGGTTATTCCCAAGTTTTCTTCACTCTCTGTGAACTCAAAGACACACAATGATAGTCTTCACTGTCAGCGTCTGAATTTTCCTCAAGGATTTTCGCACACTGTGATTTCCCAGGCAACTGTATCCCTAGCAGTCTTCCCTTCCGTTCATGTCCTCTGCGTGTATTCCCAAGGAAATCGTATCCCCAGTGGTCTTTCCTTCCGTTCATGTCCTCTGCGTGTATTCCCCTAGCAACCATATTCCCAGCGGTCTTCCCTTTCATTCATGTACTCTGCATGTATTCCACTGGCAACCGTATTCCCAACGGTCTTCCCTTCCATTCATGTCCTCCGCGTGTATTCCTTCGCCAACCGTATCCCCCCCGTGCTTCTCCCATACCTATGAATTTTTCCAGTCTGTCTGCACTACTTCCCAAAGCAACCTCATGTCCTCCTTTGGGCTCCCACGTGGCTGTCCCAAAATAACACGTTCCTCCCGCCCATAATCATGATTAGCCAGTAAATATCGAGATTAATTAATAATTAATTATTAATTAATCCCCCACTAAGAATATGGCTTAGGAGTATGGGTTTTGGGTCTTTTATCATAAGGTTAAGAAAATAGGGTTTAAGGAGACAAGGTACATAGGTAAACCTTTCCCCCTCATAGCCCTTGGTTAATATTGTTGGGTATGTTATATCTCTTCACATGGTCGCTGCGTGTACAACACGATCCCTAGGGGGGGGTTTTAGAGGGGGGGGTAGCCCGACAGGGCCCACCCCCTTCGTTTCGGACCGTTAGGCCCTCGGAGTCCGCGCGGAGCGCAAAATTTTTTGGGTTGCTTTTTGCTTTTTCGCGATTTTCGACCCATTGTACTCTATCTAATTCCGGTAAAAGGAATTAGGGTTGTAACCTAATTCGGGTAAACGAATTAGGGTTTTAGATGCTGCGGAATACCATTTATTGTATTGTACATGGTTAAATAAACATATAATGAGAAAGGAGCTATGCGGCTCTAAGTTTTGCTGGTTTTTTCCCGGTTAAGGGTTTCCAGGTGAAAATCTCTGTGTAATGTGTGTGCCATTGTGTATTTTTCTATTAATGCTTAAGAATCATATAAGTTTGTACTTCACTGTTAAGGTTTAAAACTTACATTTGGTATCAGAGCATTTTTTGGGTTCAGAGGGACGCCTTTGTTTCCAAGGGTTTGGCTCGATCTTGGATTTGTGATAAACTTGGTTTCAGTGGGAGCTTTGCAGCGGTGATTTTTTTTTTTTTTTTAAGAATGGCGAGCAGTTCTAGATTCGAGATTGAGAAATTTAATGGCCAGAGCTTTGAGCTATGGAAGCTCAAAATGGAAGATCTTCTGGTAGATAGAGAACAATGGATCGCTGTAGATCCAGGTACCATGCCCTCTGGTGCGGTAAAAGAAGAATGGGAAAAGCTAGAAAGAAAATCAAGGAGCACCATTCGTCTTTGCCTCGCCGATTCGGTATTGGTGAACGTATCTGGAGAAGACAGTGCAAAGAAGCTATGGGACAAACTGGGAAATCTGTATCAGTCAAAGTCCCTGGTAAATAAGTTATTTCTGCGAAAGAAATTGTACCTTCTGAGGATGACTGATGGAGACTCTGTATCAGAGCATCTAAACGCCTTCAATACTCTGGTAAGTCAGTTGACATCTGTTGGTATTACACTTGATGATGATGAAAAGTGTATTAGTCTGTTGTGCTCTTTGCCAGATTCATGGGATAATCTGGTCATAACTATTGGGAGTAATGCAACCACGCTAAACTTCGATGATGTGGTTGCATCCCTACTATCGGAGGAAATGAGGCGGAGATCCATAGATAGTTCAGCCAAGGATGCCTTATTTGTAAGAGGTCGCCCTGGAGACAGATCTAAAAATAAGTCTTCAGGTGGTAGATCTAAATCTAGAGGGAGATCTAAATCTCCAGGACCTTCTGTAAGAAAATGCTGGAAGTGCGGAAAAGCTGGGCATTACAAGAAGGATTGTAAATCGAAAATTATTGATAAAAGTAGAGGACCTAATGACGCTCCATCCGCAGATGGGAAAGAATCTACAGAGGAAGGAGGAGATGTGTATCTGGCATCTTCAAGTACACATGCAGAGCATGATTCGTGGTTGATTGACTCAGGTGCGTCTTATCATATGACTCCTCACAGGGAGTGGTTTTCTGAATACGAAAAGTATGATGGAGGAGATGTATTTCTGGGAGACAACTCGGTAGCGAAAATCATAGGTCGAGGAAAGGTCAAGCTACTGCTCAAAGATGGAAGGGTTAAAACTCTTCCCGGGGTTCTGCACATTCCAAAGTTGGCTAGAAACCTTATATCTGTAAGTAAAATGGATGATGCAGGTGTGAAAACTCTATTTGAAAAGAACACATGCAAGATGGTTCGAGAGTCATTGGTGCTGATGAGGGGAGTTCGGATTGGAACTCTATACAAGTTGTTGGGAAGCACCTTCAAAAATGGATGTAACAGCACTATTGTTTCTGAGGGTAAAAATGAAGGAGACAGAGTCCTTACTGTCTCTAGTGAGAAGACATCGCTATGGCATCGAAGGCTGGGACATATTGGAGAAAAGGGTCTTCGACTATTACAAGGTAAAAGTATGGCTGAAGGCATGTTTGATTTCACATTAGATTTCGATTTCTGTGAACATTGCTTATATGGTAAACAGAATCGGGTACGATTCTCATCTAGTGTTGTAAGAGCTAAAGGAATCTTAGAATTAATACACAGTGATGTTTTTGGACCTGTGCCTGTTCCATCACTAGGTAAATCTGTGTATTATGTTTCATTCATAGATTATTTCTCAAGAAAAACTTGGATTTATTTCCTGCGTAAGAAATCTAAGGTTTTTAATAAATTCAAAGAATTTAAGGCTCTTGTAGAGAATCAAACTGAGAAGAAAATAAAAGTACTCAGAACAGATAACGGTGGAGAATTCTGTGAAAGTGAATTTGAGGAGTTCTGTAAAATGTGTGGAATAGCAAGGCAAAAGACTACTCCATACACACCTCAACAGAATGGGGTTGCAGAAAGGATGAACAGGACATTGATGGAAAAGGCAAGGAGTATGCTCAGTGGTGCAGGGCTAGCACAACAATTCTGGGCAGAAGCTGTTGACACTGCGTGTTACCTAGTGAATAGGACACCCACATCAGCGTTGGTTGACAAGACACCTCATGAGGTTTGGACTGGTAAGAAACCCTCTCTCTCTCATCTCAGAGTGTTTGGGTGTGATGCTTTTGTACATGTTCCAAAGGAGAAAAGGAGCAAGTTGGATAATAAAGCAGAAAAATGTATCTTCATTGGTTACAAGGATGGAGTGAAAGGTTACAAGCTGTGGAACCCAGTCAAAAGGCAAACAGTTTACAGTCGAGATGTGATCTTCAGAGAAGTTGAAAGCACTTCCAAGATTGAGGATGTACCAAAGGAAAAGGATTCAGAGAAGATACACTTTGATATCAAGGATGAAAGAGGTGATTCTTTTGAGGAACCAGATTCGTCTGAATCAGATGAGGAGTCAGAATCGTCTGAATCAGATGAAGACGCGGATCCACAGACTCCGGTATTGAGGAGATCTGACCGAGAAAGAAGGCAAGTTGAAAGGTACAGTCCCCCTGATTTTTGTTCTAATTTTGTGTTATCTATTACTGATGATGATCCTAGAACTGCTAAAGAGGCAATGGATTCAGAAGATAGTAAACTATGGAAGAAGGCCATGATAGAAGAAATGGATGCCTTGGACAAAAATGAGGCATGGGATCTGGTTGAGTTGCCAGAAGGAAGAAATCCTCTTGGAAGCAAATGGGTATTCAAGAAGAAGTTAAATGCAGCAGGTAAAGTGGAGAAGTACAAGGCTCGACTAGTAGCGAAAGGTTACTCCCAAATTGAGGGCATCGATTTTGGTGAGATTTTTTCACCTGTTGCAAAATTGACTTCTATTAGATTTCTTCTATCTATTTCTGCTGCTTTTGACCTTGAAGTAGAACAGATGGATGTAAAGACAACTTTCCTACATGGAAATCTTAATGAAGAGATCTATATGAAGCAACCAGAACGGTTTGTGGTGAAAGGAAGAAAGGAGCTTGTCTGTAAGCTGAAAAAATCTCTCTACGGATTGAAACAATCTCCCAGAATGTGGTATCAAAAATTTGATACTTATATACTGGGACTTGGTTTCTCAAGAAGCAAAGCTGATCACTGTGTTTATTTTAAGCTAACTGGTGATCATTTTATTTATGTAATATTGTATGTTGATGATATGTTGCTAATTGGAAACAACAAGGAAATCATCAAGGATGTCAAGAATCAGCTGTCATCTGAATTTGACATGAAAGATCTTGGTGCTGCAAATTTCATCTTGGGCATGGAAATAAAAAGAGATCGTGAAAACAGGAAAATCTGGTTAAATCAGAGGAAATATGTTGAAACGATATTGAAGAGATTTAATATGCAGGAAAGCAAACCAGTGAAGGTGCCCATTCCTGTAGGTGTAAGGTTATCTGCAGAACAGTGTCCCATGACACAAGAAGAGGTAGAGGAAATGTCTCATGTTCCCTATGCTAGTGCAGTTGGCAGTCTGATGTATGCCATGGTATGTACTAAACCAGATATAGCCCATGCAGTGGGAGTTTTGAGTAGATACATGTCAAAACCAGGAAAGGAACATTGGACTGCAGTAAAGAGGGTCTTCAGGTATTTGCGTGGCACTACAGATTCTGCAATCTGCTACCAAGGAAGACCCGGTCTAAACAGAGAAATAGATATACAAGGATTTGCTGATGCTGACTGGGCTGGAGATCTTGATCACAGAAGATCTACAAGTGGCTACGTTTTTAATCTATTTGGAGGAGCAATCAGTTGGATGAGTAGAAGACAATCTGTAGTTGCACTCTCAACTACAGAAGCTGAATACATGGCAACTACCCATGCAAGTAAGGAAGCTGTATGGTTGCAAAGATTGTGTTCAGGTATTGGTTTTGTTCAGAATGCAGTAAAAATTGGCTGTGATAGCTCAAGTGCAATATTTCTGGCAAAGAACCCTGCTTATCACTCGAGGACAAAGCACATTGATGTGCAGTACCATTTCGTCAAAGACATGGTTGAACAAAACAAAGTGTTGCTGGAGAAGGTTGACACTTTGGTAAATGTTGCAGACTCTTTGACAAAGTCTGTGAGTACTCAGAAGTTCTCTTGGTGTAAAGAGAACATGGGCATTGTTGCCCTGAATTGTTGAAGTCATAAATTTCTCCTGTATGTGAAGAGAACAACAAGTGGGAGAATGTTGGGTATGCTATATCTCTTCACATGGTCGTTGCGTGTACAACACGATCCCTAGGGGGGGGGTTTAGAGGGGGGGGTAGCCCGACAGGGCCCACCCCCTTCGTTTCAGACCGTTAGGTTCCGAAACGACACGGAGGGGGCCGCGCGGAGCGCAAAATTTTTTGGGTTGCTTTTTGCTTTTTCGCGATTTTCGACCCATTGTACTCTATCTAATTCCGGTAAAAAGAATTAGGGTTGTAACCTAATTCGGGTAAACGAATTAGGGTTTTAGATGCTGTGGAATACCATTTATTGTATTGTACATGGTTAAATAAACATATAATGAGAAAGGAGCTATGTGGCTCTAAGTTTTGCTGGTTTTTTCCCGGTTAAGGGTTTCCAGGTGAAAATCTCTGTGTAATGTGTGTGCCATTGTGTATTTTTCTGTTAATGCTTAAGAATCATATAAGTTTGTACTTCACTGTTAAGGTTTAAAACTTACAAATATCTGGATCTCCTCTTCAACATATTGCTCACCACGAAGCCAGGTGGTATTTGTATTAAAATAATATCTTGCTATGTACATACTTCATAGAAAATTTTTCAAGATACAATATCAGTACTTTATCTGGGCCATGGGTATTACAACCCCCCCCCCTTAAATTTTTCATCATCCTCAATGCTTAACATTATATCAAAACATATACAAATTTTTCTGCTGTCGTAATGTTTTAATATATACATATTTTCAAAACAAATGCGGATACTCTTCCCGCATTATATCTTCTAGTTCCCAAGTAGATTCCTCAGTACTGTAATGGGTCTATTGGACCTTTACCTGTCCGATGACGCTGTTCCTGATTTTCTTGCTTCTGCGTTCCAATATACAAATTGGTTGAACCTGTATTTCCCCTTCGAAATGTACTTGCGTTACACAAACAAACAATTTATAGTATACAAATATAAAAATTGGATTTTCTTTTATACATCTAATTAAAAACTTCATTATTTTCATTATTTACCAATAAACATAATTCTACAGCAGGGGGACTCTGCCCCTTCCTTCCAAGATTTCCACCTTCACCAGACCTACAGAGATATTCTGAAACAAATCAAGGTTCAACTCTATATTTTCCCAAAGTTCAGGTGAAGACTAACCATCCCTTAGCAGGGTGAAGGATAATACATAAGCAACATAAAGAATGTCACTAAGCTAGATTAACATACCATAGCCTGCAGATTTAGCAACACAAAACAGTCTCATTCATGTCAAAAACACCCAATCATGCATTCAGTCCTCATATCTAGATTTATGCCTATTATTCTATGAACACGACATGAGCCATCCATTCATCAATAAGGGTATGACAACATAATCTTACATGAGGTGCATAAATTAAGTATAACCATTACATCTTTCACATGCAAGATTCATAGTGAAGATAACTAATGCAATTGAAGGAAACATCCAACATGGATACAACCATCTACACAGGATTATACATAACATAATTATGGCTTGCATTTAATTGCAACCTTCATTCAACAATTTGAACATAACAAGCATAATATATCATATGAACATTAAAATTCATCCATGGAAACACTTATCTGAAATTCACATAATTGTGGTAACTAGATGCATGTGAGCCACGCTCCATCCAACCTTAGAACTTGTCCAGCCTGTACTATTTCAGCTCCCAAGTTCACCCCTGAGTCGAGATCCAGACATTAACCCAAGGTGTCTCACCAACCCCCCCCAACTCACTCACATAGTCAAAGGTGGAAATAATAGGGAGAATGGATATACATAGGGGTTCAACAAAACAACAGTTTGATAACCAATTCCTTATTAATTCCTCAATTAACCCACAGAGTTCCTTCCCATAAACGCATAGTGATACACTTCACTTCAAGTGTTGGAATTCACTCGAAGTCTCATGCACAATTTCCAATTGACTAGTATATGCAAACAAGGAAATAAAAGCTAGATCAGGGTAACTCAACATAACCGTTTTTAGGTTTCCACACAGGGATTTTCCAAATTTTCTTCGCCCAGCTCATTCCGAAGGCATCCACCTTAGACTCCCTTGTCCGCTTCTCTGCATTTGTGTGATATCTCTAGACCGAAGACCCCCCAGTCTATCTGCACTATCCACTGAAGTAACCCCGTGTCCAACTTTGGGCTCCCATGTGGCTGTCCCAAAGGTACACGTTACTTCCCATCCAAAAGCACGATTAGCCACTTAAATCAATATTAACTAATAATTAATAATATTTAATTATTAATTAATCCCCCATTAAGACTATGGCTTAGAAATATGGGTTTTGGGGTTTTTGACATAAGGTTTATAAAACAAGGGTTTAGGGAACAAGGTACATAAGTCAACCTTACCCCCTCACAACCCTCGGTTAATATCTAGATCTTCTCTTCAACGTTTTCATACTCATGCATCCAACTGGTAATTGTATTAAAATAATATCTTGCTATGTACTATGAAATTCAACACATCAGATCTATCGAACAAGTAAAACAATTACTAGAGATGCATAAAGAATAATATGTGAAAACTGTGCAGAAGACTTGCAACAGTTCTTTATTGATTTAATCAGAAGCATAATACAATACAATACAGTAACAATGACTGAATGATTCGAATTAATGAAGGGGGTCATTCAAATAGCCTGCATGGTGTAGCTGGTATGCACTAGGAGTCCTCATAATCAATCAGTGGTAGTGTCAGCAATGCACAAGTAACGGTCAACCATGTGTCAAACTGAGTCTAACTGAATGTAGGTAGATGTAATTGGTGCATGGGGCACTAATCTAGAGAAGGATAATCCAAGGAGGGCGCATGAGGAGCTGTCTGGAGTCAGAATAGTCAAACTAGTCTCTCTGGATGTCCACTAGAGTGTTTCAGTTAGTTAACTAGTCAATCTATCCTCAAATCAAGGAACAGATCCACAAATCAAGCAACTAACTGAATGTGTCACTGGTGGTGGGTAAGAGAGGGCATACTTGGTCATAGGAGATGAAAAAAAGGCGCATGGTGGATTAGGAGGGCTGGAACTGAACAAAAATAATCTCCCGGGGCTAGTAAAATAGGGACTAGGTGCTGGGAGACACCAAACTGATGACTGGGATGCATGCATGCATGCAGAATGCATGAAAACATAAAGATGTTGTTGAGAATATCCTAACACCCCCACAAAAGCTATACTATGAGGTAAAAAATAAAAGATAGGGCCCTGGTAATTGAGACCAAAGGTCACTCCAATACATAAAATAATCCAAAATGCTAGAAAAAATCTAAGTGAGGAAAGAGGGAAAAACCAGTGGGAAGAAAGCCCCCCCTCAAGCTGAACACTGAAGGATCTAATCTGTCTCCACCATAGTAGAACTAACCCCTACCAGTGAACGGAGGTAAGAGAACTTCTTCTCAGTGAATCTCTTGGTGAAGATGTCTGCAATTTGCTCGTCTGTAGGGCAATATTGCAGTACAATGGTTCTGTCATGCACAAGCTCTCAGATGTAGTGCATGTGGATATCTATATGCTTGGTCCTCTGTCTCTAAATGGGATCCGTCGAGATCTTGATAGCACTATGATTGTCACAAAAAATGACAATAGAAGTGGTGCTACCAATATCAAACTCTGCTAGAATACCCTGCAACCAAACTGCATGAATGCAAGTGTTGACCGCTCCTCGATACTCTGCCTCTGCTGAAGATAAGGCAATGGCAGCTTGATTTTTGCTTGACTAGAAAATAGGCCCTGTGCCAATCATGAAAACATATCTGGAAGTGGACTTCTGATCAATGCTATCACCCGCCCAATCTGAATTAGTGAATCCCACTAAATCTAGCTCGGAATCTGCAGCATAGTGTACATGCCAAAGTGTCTAGTACCCTGCACATATTGCAAGATTCTCTTGGATGTGCTCCAATGAATCTCATGGGGGTGCTGTATATATCTTGACACGACACTCATGGCATAAGAAATATCAGGCCTATAATGTGTCAAGTATAGAAGACTCCAATCAACTATCGATAAAGTGTCGAATCCACCAATGGTGTGGAATCACCATCCTCAAGTCTTATTCCCGAGAGGAATGAGAATGGTACTGCCTTACAATCTGACATATCAAATTTGTTTAGCAGGTTTGAAGCATATTTTTGCTGAGATATGGTGATCCCATCAAAATTTTGAGCAATCTCTAACCCAAGGAATTGCTTCAACAAGCCTAAATCACTCATGTCAAAAGCTAGATTTAAATCATTTTTTGTGTTGCCGATCGAAGCAAGATTGCTCCATTTATCAAAAGGTCATCAACATAAAGGAAAATGATCATAAAATTACCTTCATGCTGCTGTAGGTACACATTTGGATCTGATTTGCATCTTGCAAATCTATGTGACAGAAGGAAGGAATCCATCTTTGCATACCAAGCTCTTGGGGCTTGTTTTAAACCATACAATGATTTCTTCAGTATGCACACTAATGTTGGATCTGATATCTAACCTTCAAGTTGCTTCATGTAAATCTCTTCCTGAAGATCTCCATGAAGAAATGCATCCATGGCGGTTTTCCATCTCGGATCTCGGTGAGCATGATAGTATGATTTAGGATCTGAAACTATCATCATTTTTTTTTTTCAGACAATAAAGGATCAGAATATGAAATATCCATACCTTCTCTTTGAAAGTCTGCTCGAGTTCTTCTTGGATCGACAAGATTTCCAATGTTAGAACCAACAGAATTGAGAGTCTTTTCTGCCCACTTTGGAAACTGAGGGGGCTCATCTAGATCTGAATTTGAACTTGATATTTCATGTTCATTAATGTTTGATAAAATATCAGAAATATCAGAACACAAATTTTCATCATCTTCTTCCGAATCTTCTTGTTGTGTAGGAAGCAATTCAGCAGTTTCTTCCTCGACTAGTTTTAGATCTTGAAGCGGTTCTTCAAATTTGACACTTTGCTCGATGAATATCTTTTTGCATCTGATATACATGAGTTTGTATCGTTTTGATTCTTCAACATATCCAATGAGGATGCACTCAGTACTCTGTGGATCTAAAGATCTTCTCTTCTCAGTCAAAATTCTAGCCCATGGAGGATTTTTGAATTTGAACTTTTGATCAGTGGAAGCTAAATCAGCTCCAAGAATTGGTAGATGGTTTCTTGTGATCTCCTTTGAACCAATAGGGGTGATATCAAAACCAAAATAACCAAAATGTGCTTGAGACTTGAACCCAAGCGAATGGTAGTGTCCTCCATCTTCAATGAAACTCTGAGAACATATGCCAATGATCGAACAGAGGTGCCTAGGCAGCATGTGATCAAGGAGGGCGAATGCATCACCTCCAAAAACTGATTTAACCTCCAAAACATTCAATAGATCATCGTTCTTCACACCAACAAACTCATGTGAAAGAGAGGATTTAAGGACCTCTTCAAATTCTAGAGTATGAGCTGGCTTATCTTGCTCAGAATTCGAAACAGAAGACATTGAGAACATGAGTGTTGAATCTGCAGTTTCTTCTCCATCTTGAACAACTTTATCATGAGATATGGTTGAGGCCGAGACATATTTAGAGAGAACACTTGAGGATGTATCATTGGGATTGTTCTCCAAATGGCTCGCATGATCCTCTTCTTTCTGCTTTCCAAATTCTCTATCCAAATTGGTCCAGATATCTCTTGGATGTTCAACAGTATTAATGAGGTAGCGCATACTAGGAGACATAGTAAGACACATTTCTCCAAAGGCTCTATCACAATCATTTAGCCAATCATTCTCCTCTTCGTAGGAAGCAAAATATCTAGTAATACCAATACACATATAAAAAAGACATTGTCTCTTCAAATATGCTATCATCTTTGGTTTCCACTCATCATAGTTGAATGGATAGAGAGGAGTAACTTCTTTAAGATCCATCGAAGAAGTTATAATCTTTGAGAGAAACCTACAGTCACAAAAAAACAAAAACCATTAGGTCGACAACCTGTACTTTTCAAGTTGCATCACACCTGACATATACTATCAAGCAAGCTTGAAGAGTCAAGAATCAATATCCAGGAATTATTTGGAAACTCTCGGCTTTTGGTGCAAAGTTGGAAATAGCTGTAGGTGCATAATATGCATGCAGTGCAGAATCACCAGTGTAGAATCACTAATGCAGAATCACTAGTGCAGAATCACCAGTGCAGAATATGCATGCAGTGCAGAAAAGTTGGCTTGTCCCTGCCATGAGCTTTGATACCATGTGAAATTCAACAAAACATATCTATGGAACAAGCAAAACAATTACTAGAGATGCATAAAGAATAATATATGAAAACTGTGCAAAAGACTTGCAGCAGTGCTCTATTGATTTACTCAGAAGCATAATACAATACAATACAGTAACAATGACTGAATGATTCGAATTAAACAAAGGGGTCATTCAAATATCCTGCATGGTGTAGCTGGTATGCACTAGGAGTCCTCATCATCAATCAGTGGTAGTGTCATCAATGTGTTGGGTCTAGGAAATGCCCCTTTTTGGCCATCCTTATTACATAATTTTGCCCTGATTTCATCCTACTTTCATGAGCTATATCCATGTCTTTATCTAGATCAATCAATAATATTGACAGGTATAATTCGTTATTGCTTTATTTATTTTATTCCTAAGATTGTTAAATATTATGGATCTTAGTCCTTGGTTTATGTTGATCTGTGTGATTTCATTTAGTCAAGGTCTAAAGCACAGGTGTATCAGCCAATGGGCGCCAGCTGTTACTCTTCCAAGTCTTATTTCTCATACTTCAAGGAATAGTGCATCCTCCACGTGAGCTGTAATAGATCCTCACTGTAACAGATTCCACTGAAACAGAGCCTAGCTGCGACAGACAGGTTGCATTCCAGTTGCTGAGTCTGTTGATCCATTAATTATTAGAGCAACAACATCCTTCATGATTATCAGCCTTGCTTAATACGGTTGTATCAGTTAGCTGTAACTCCGCAACATGAAGATCATAGATCTTCATTGCTGCACGATTATAGTGGATCTGAAACTGTATTTTCCTTGTTTAAATTCCAGAAGGCTCTCGTAGCCTGGGGTTGGACAATTACCATTTTATATAAGCTGTAACAAAGCACTGAGACTGTCAATTTCCATCATTAATATGAGAGCAGAGTTCTTCATTTCTGTGTCTTAATTCGTTGTGATTCTCGGTGTCTCTATTAGAAAGCCAGGGCCCACCTTCTCACAGAGATAGCCGGTTTAAGTAGGTAGAGTAGTTTAGCTTTACTTCTGTTGTGTGGTGTGGAATTATTGCAGATGTTATTGGTAGCTGCAATAGAGAATTATCTTTCCTTTTGGTAGTTCATAATTGCATCTTGAATAGCTGTAGCAGATTGGTGTGACAGTCGACTGTGTAGGATAATTCATTTAATGTATGTGTGTTTGAATCAGCTGTAACAGCCAAGCTCAATTCCAATATCTTTCAGTTATTTTTGCTATCTAGGATTTACAGTAATTATCAGTTAGAGTTCAAGCTTGTGTTTTAATTCTGGTTGCTGTTGTATCCTCAATAGCATTCATAGATTAGACATATAATGATAGAGTTACAGTAGCCACTGGATAGATTATTTTGGTAAAGATCAATTATTGATAGTTTGATAATTATAGGATTTAACTTCTTGCAAAAGTAATCTAGTTCAATTTCATTATTAGATCATTAAACTGCCGGGTTAATTTCTGCAGGAAGATTGTTGCATTTTGAATTCTTAGATGTATGAATTAGATTAGTTTTCTTCATGGAATGAGTTGGTTGAGCAGATAGGTAGGATTATCATTTCCATTCATTTAATCAGCTGTTTTATCTGTTTATGCATAGATTGTGCTTATTGCCTTTTAAATAAAAGACCTCCCTGGGTTTGACAATTTATATTGACCATCCTATGTGTTAGCTTTAATTAACTGACATATAGGGTGACCAACATTTTGGCGCTGTTTCCGGGGACGGTAATAGATAGACAGAGTTAGTAGTTGGTTTCATTTGATTTTATTTTAGTTCAATTATTTACAGCATGCATGAATACAAGAAAAACAAATCGGGAACCCCCTTTGAATACTAACATTGCAGGTGAAAGAGGTCAAGGTCGTAATGCAGGTCAGGAAAGACACACATACATTGATGAGATAATTGCTAGAGCTGATTCTTTCACTAGGCCACCGCAGAACTCTATACGCAGGGGAAATTCTGTTCTTCCCAATCTTGAACACTCAGCATCCACAGTGGAGAATACAATGGGACCTTCAACTCCTATTGCAGAAAGTAACCCTCCTGAAGATAAGGGAAGCGCTGTAGGTGCACCAGATAGAGAGGAGATCTATCATATCGACGGAACCAGAGTTACTAAAGAGGTGTGGTTGGAGACTCGTCGAATAGCAGAGGAAGAGAGAAGGCGAAAAGAAGAGAAGAGAAGAGAGGAGGAAGCTAAGTAGAGGAAGAACGCATAAAGGAAGCTGTTGAATTTTGGACTAGAACCATGGCTAGTAGAGAACAGGAGGGAAAGAACGAACATGGGAATAACTGGGAAGAAGAAGGAGAAAATAATCATCCTGGTAATACCATGGCTACATTAGAATTCCCTATCCTCCAGATACCTGGAACAACTCCTATGAAAAACATTTCACCATCAGTTCTCCCGAATTTTCATGGTAAGTCCTCTGAGGATCCTGATGAGTTTCTTTTTGAGTTTGATATCCTCTGTCGCAGCTATGATTATACCTCTAGTGCTCAGAAGCTGAAGTTATTCCCAGCCACCTTGAAGGGAAATTCTCTGCGCCGGTTCATGAGTCTAGGTGGTGAGACCATTACTACTTGGGACCAAATGAAAAACACCTTCCATTCTAAGTATCAAGAATATTGCAGAACTAGGGATAGAAAGGAGGAGTTGTTTAAAATGGTTCAGAAGGATGAAGAAAGTTTGGAAGACTTTGTGGAAAGATTGCTATACAATTTACAAAGATCTGGTCATGCTGAGATTGGCAAGGATGTGCTCAAGATCATCTTACTAAGGGGAATTAGATAAGATTGCCTTGATATGTTAAATCTGCTAGGAAAAGGGGATATCTCGAAGGAACCTTTCGAAAATATTATTGAATTATGTCGAAGGTACTCCAGGGGATCCTCTAGAACCAACAAACGAGACAAATATCGAGACTAGGATGTCTTCACTAGGACTCAGAAGTCAGCTAGTGGAGGGGCCACTCGAGCAGAAATATGCAACTTACTGGAGAATTTTAAAATATACATGATGAGCTCCATTTCCTCAGAATTAGATGCCATGAGAGCAAAGCAGAAGCAAGTGGTAGAAGATCTTACACTTGGTGTATTCTGTCCTAGATGTAGGAAAAAGCACCCACTGAAGGAATGCCTGTTGGACAAAGCAGAGGTATGTAGGATATGTGAACCTAAGCATGATACTAAGGAATGTCCTTCCTTACCTAAGGTCAAAGCAGCCCTGCAGGCATCTATTCCAGATGTGGAGCCAACATACTTCATGGCATAGAAGAGACCATGGAAGCCTCGAAACCAAGGTATGAATCCAGACCCAGCATTTTTTCTGAATAATATGAATGGAATGAACAATATGTATAATATGAATACACAATTCCCTTCACATTATTCTAACAACCAATGGCATCCATCTCATAACCCAAAATAAAATCCTAATTCATGGACACCATGGTCACAACAGTCAAATCATCCTTCTTGGAATTCCAACTGGAGAAATTCTTACCAAGGAAATAACTTTCCCCATCACCAGAATCAGTATCAACAGTACCCTCCTCAACAGTATCAACAACCACAGCTCCCTTTCCAAAACAATGCCGCACCTATGAATGCACCACTTCGACCACAGCTACTTGCACAACCTAACCCAAACCCAAACAATAAAGTAGCCCATCAATTTGAGACTGCCAACATGCCTGCGTATTCCATCACTCAAGTTCCCTGCAATGATATACAATTATGATCAGGGAGGGTGGTGGAACCTATTATCACTGAGGATGTTTCATCCCCAGTGATTGAAACTGGAGTAAATCAGCATTACGAGAACATGGTTAATTCAGCAAGCCCCATCATTGAAGATGCTGATACTCATACTGAAACAGTAGATGAAACTCAGAAAAGTAACACACGATGTGTCATAGCCTACACATTTGAATAAAGAACCACCATACCCTGAATGATTGGCCCTGCAGAAAATAGTGGAACAACCCCGATTTGATCTCGTGGGAGAACTGAAAAATTTGTATGTTAAAATTCCACTGTTACAGGCCCTTCATGATGTGCCCATTTATGCCAATATTGTTAAAGATTTATGTGTCAAGAAACCAGGAAGAAGGCCCAGGGATCCCCCCACTGTCCACGTGTTGGGAAAGCTTTTAGAATTAATAATGGGGAAGGCCCCTGTGGCAAAATACGATGACCCTGGGAACCCGACTATTACAGTTCACATAGGGAACACAAAAATTCCAAATGTCTTTGTAGATTTAGGTGCAACTATTAACGTTATGACCATAGAACCTGTGAATAAATTGGGACTCACTAATCTTTGGTCGACCCCTATCGTTTTGGAACTTGCCGATAGATCAACGATCAAGCCTGAAGGGATCCTAGATGACCTCGTGATCTCAGTCGACTCGTGGGAATACCCTGCAGATTTCTTGGTGTTACAGCCGAAATCTTAGTTGGGGGGACACCCACTGATCCTGGGGAGACCGTGGTTGGCCACAGCGGATGCCTGTATCAGCTGTCGGGCAGGATCTATGACCATTTCAGATGGAACTGAGATCAAGAATCTAACCCTGTACCCTCCAGCTCGACCAAGCACAGAAGCTGAGACTCCATTATGGGAATATTTGGAAGAGGAAGAGGGTGTGCAACCATTACTAACCATAGGGAGAGCCTTAACGTTTAAAGATGAAACAAAGGATGATGCCATTAATAGTTTCATTAGTGAGCCCACGTCAGTCAATCAAAATGTCTATCAGATCTTGGATAGTACTCTAGTTGCAATAGAACAAGAAAAGCTTACAGAAGAAACTCTAATCGGTGATGATAGTATAATTCTAGTACTTAAGAATTCGAAGAGTGTTCCAGTAGAAATTGGGCCAGGAAAAATATTGAATATCAATCCTAATCTGGCACCTAACGAGCTGGAATATCTAGTCACTCTGCTGAAACAACGTAGGGGAGCTTTCGCTTGGGAGTACACAGACATGAAAGGAACTCCTTCTCATCTGTGCACCCATCACATTTATATTAAGAGAGACTCCAAACCTGTATGTCAACCACAAAGAAGGATGAACCCGAACCTAAGAGACATAGTGAAAGAAGAAATCCAGAAACTTTTGGAAGCAGGATTCATATACCCAATTTCAGACAGTGAGTGGGTTTCTCCACTTGTGATTGTGCGAAAGAAGAATGGGAAATGGAGGGTCTGCGTGGATTACAGAGAATTGAACAAAGCAACGCAGAAGGACCATTTCCCCTTACCTTTCATCGATCAGGTCCTTGATACCTTGTCTGGGAAAAAGTATTTCTCCTTTTTGGATGGCTTTAGTGGCTATAACTAGATCCAGATTGCTCCAGAAGATCAAGACAAAACCACTTTCACCTGCCCTTGGGGAACTTTTGCCTACCGAGTACTTCCTTTTGGGTTGTGCAACGCACCAGCTACATTTCAGAGAGCAGTGATTGGAATCTTTTCAGAAATGGTGAATGATTGCATGGAAATTTTTATGGATGAATTTACTCCATATGGTGATAGTTATGAAGAAGCACTGAAAATTTTAGAAAAGGTCTTGAAACGCTGTGAACAAAGCCAAATCTCTTTAAGCACTGAAAAGTGCCACATGATGATGAGTGAAGGCATAGTGTTGGGGCAATTCATTTCTTCTGACGGTATCCAGTAGATCCATCCAAAATCAAGGTAATTGAAAATATACCAACTCCTGGAACACAGAAGGATGTACGTAGCTTCTTGGGGCATGCTGGCTAGTACAGAAGGTTCATAGAAATTTTTTCCAAACTAGCTTCTCCTTTGTTCACTCTGTTGATGAAGGATGCACAGTTTTTCTGGAATGATGCATGCCAAATAGCGTTTACTAAGCTAAAGAGAAGGCTGTCTACATCACCCATCTTACGAGGGCCCAATTGGGCTCTGCCTTTTCACATTTCTTCAGATGCTTCAAATACTTCCATTGGAGAAGTTTTGGGATAGTAGGAAGGTAATGCTCCTTATGCCATTTACTACATTAGTAAAAATTTGTCTCCTGCTGAACTAAATTATATTGTCACAGAAAAAGAATTTCTTGCCATTTTTATGCCATCAACAAATTTAGACATTATATTACTGGATATTCTACTTTTGTGCACACTGATCATTCTACTATCAAGTATTTAATGAATAAACTGATCACGAATGCTAGAGTTACTAGATGGCTGTTACTGTTACAGGAATTTGATATTACAATTATTGATAGACCAGGAAAGGAAAATGTTGTTGCAGATTTTCTATCTCGACTTACTAACAATGATGATAATTTACCAGTCGAAGATTCCTTCCTTGACGAACATTTGTTTGTAGTATTAGCTCATTCCCCATGGTATGCAGATATTGCTAACTTTTTGGCTGCAGGTAAGCTTCGAGCACATCTGTCGAAGAGAGAAAAAAGAAAGATCATACAACAGAGTGCTAGGTACTGCTGTATTGATGGCCATCTTTTCTACACAAGGCTTGATTTAGAAATCAGAAGATGTGTTAGAGAGGATGAAATCTTTAGCATTCTTAAAGCTTGCCATGATGAGACTTGTGGGGGACATTTTGCTAACAAAAGGACAGGTCATAAAATTTTGAGAATAAGATATTTCTGGCCTACATTGTTCAGGGATGCGAAGAAGTATGTTCAGGCATGTGATAGCTGCCAAAGGATGGGCCAACCCAACAGATTAGATGAGATGCCTTTGTAGCCATAACTTGTGGTTGAACCGTTTGATAGGTGGGCTCTAGATTTTGTAGGGCCTATCAACCCTCCCTCAAAGCATAAAGTTCACATCTTGGTTTTCATGGATTACATGACCAAATGGGTAGAAGCTGTAGCCTTGGTTAAGGCCAATGATCAGGCTGTGATTGATTTCATGTATGAAGAGATTTTTACTCGGTTCGGAGTACCTAAGGAGATCATTACAGACAATGGACCACAGTTTGTGTCTCATAAGATGGAATCATTGTTACAGAAATTTCATATTCAACACATAATAACCTCGCCATATCATCCACAGGCCAATGGCCAAGTGGAGAGCACAAACAAGGTTATCGAGGCTATTCTGACAAAAATATTGAAGAGCCATCGTAAAGATTGGGCTGAAAGGATTCCAGAGGCACTATGGGCCTATCATATTGCGTGGCATAACACCACTGGTTTTTCCCCATATGAGTTAGTGTATGGTAAGAACGCTGTTTTTCCAATTGAATTTGAAATCAGAACCTTGAAAACAGTCGTGGAAGCAAACCTGGATTTATCAGAGGCACAGAGGAACCAACTGAACCAGCTCAATGAATTGGATGAGAAGCGCATAGCTGCAGTACATCATACAACTTTAATCCAACAACAACGCTCTAAGTGGCATGATCAATTTATAAAGAAGAAAGTATTCCAGGAGGGGGACTGGGCCCTGTTGTATGATTCAAGGTTTAAGAGGGATTTTAAAGGCAAATTGCACACCCTTTGGTTGGGACCCTATCAGATAGATCGGGTATTTGATAATGGAACAGTCCAGTTGACCACCATTGACGAAAACAAAGTACCATTATTCGTAAATGGTCATCGGCTGTGACTGTATCACAAGCCGATCTCAAGGGAAGCTTTTGTTTCGTAGGTTGCAAGTGATCGAGAGTATCAGCTAACGCCGGAGGGGATCTTTATCAAACCCTGTGAATTCCTAAAAGCTGCAATTTCCATACATATTTTGTACATAAATAATTGGTTTTTCTTTCATTCTGTATTTTATCTTTTTTTTTTTTTTGCACTTGATCGGTTTGTTTTAAAGAACTGTGTGCAGGAACTAATTGGAAGAACAACAATCATGACTGGGCCAGACGATTGGAGATACCCCACATTTGTTCGTGATCTAATAAAGCTCTTTTTAAAAAGATGGATGATTCGTTATCTTTCAGCAGTCAGCTGAAAAATTGCTTGTTACTTCATTCTGACACAGCTGCGACTCCTTGACTTGCTCATTCTTCCTATTTTTGTAGCTGTGACTCCGCCACTTTTGCCCGTTTTGCCAAATTCTGCAGCTGCAACTCCTCTATTTCCACTCACCTTTCTAAGTTTGGCAGCAGCTACTCCGCTATTTTCGTTTCATTTTTACCGCTTTACATCAGTTGCGACTGCGCTACCTTCTTCCATTCCGCTAAATCTAGCAGCTGCGACTCCGACATTTTTGCTTATTTTGCTAAATCTAGCAGCTGCGACTCCATTCTTTCCACTTCATTTCCGCTCCTTCTGTACAGCTATGACTCCGCCATTTTGTCTACTCTCTGATTGTTGATGCCAATAATGATTTGATTAGGTGTCAATTTTACGTTCGCTCCACAAGATCCAATCATGGTTTTCCACGAAGGAAAATTTCGGGTGCCTTGAGTAGCTGTCAGCCCCGGTGGTAGTGGCCACATCACTTCAGCACATGTGCATTCATACCCGCGAGGACGACGGTCAACTGTAATGATTGATCCATGGCTCAAACTCATAAACGCAAAGGTATGGATTGCATCTTTTACATGATTTGGCAGAAAATTAAATACGGTAATAACGATTATGTACCGTCGTAACCCTCGATTAACGAACCCATACGAATCAATCTCTAGGGATTATGCCAAGGTCGTGGTTGTATTTATTTCCCGTCACCTTACCCAACTTGAACCTGTTACTCCAATTTTTCCAACTTCATCGTTTCAACGGAATGTTCATTCTGGTGCTGACTTTCCTAAAACTTGATTTTTGAACCCCAACGACCCTTTGCATGTTCGTGAAACTTCAACTTCCATGTCTAGACTGGATATTGTTGTGTTTATTCTGAACTTTGAGGAGGGATTAAAATGGGAAACCCAGTCCGACATGAGCCAGTAAATACAGAAGCTGTACGTGCCAATGCAGTATTCCTTAATATTTTTACAGCAACAGGTTGGACGGCATACTTTGAACGGTTGAACGGTTTCCACATAGAAACTGCATTGCAATTTGCCTCCAACCTGACTGATACTCACTTTTAGGTCAAGGGACTGCGTGTGGATGTTATAGAAGAAATCATAGCCAAGGTTACTGGCTTACCCCGGGTTGGGAAGAAGTTATTTGGACGGAAGGCACATAATGCAAATGCGGCGAGGGAATTTTTGGTAGTTGGAGAGCAGGTTATTCCAAAGCGTCGTGGGATGGAACTGACATCTTTACCACCACCCTGGAATCAAGTGGCAATCTTTGTGAAAAGATACATCTCTTGTGGAGGTAGGTACCAAATTGTTTCCTTCTCCGAACTTCCCTTACTGTCTCATTTATGCCATGGCAATTTGGTGAATATACCATTTTATCTGCTTAAAGCCCTACAAACTATGGCTGTATATGCAAGAACCGCCCAACACCCAGTTTCCTCCCTTACTAATCATGGCATAATTAAATTACTAGTCTTAAGAGCCATTGCAAATCGTAATTTAACCTGGGAACAATTTCTGGCTGGAGATAGGACAATCATACAACCTGTATTAGAAATGGAGGGTGTTGGTGAAGATAGTGAGGACCGACGCTCCTGAAATCCAGTTGGGGGGGAGGCTAGAGCATTAGAAAACAAGACCAGTGATGAAGACAAAGTAAACAAGGGAGAAAAAACATCAACAGAAAACCTTGTTGCTGAGGAAATTGTGATGGGAACCATGGAGTAGGAGGCAGAAAAATTAGAAGCTGTAAATGCAGAATAAGATACTCAAATAAAAGAAGCTGAAACTGGAGCAGCTGTTGAAGCCGCAGCAGTAGAAGTTGCAATTGCAGAAACAAGAATTCAGGAGGAGGGATATCAGACAAGAATAGTAGAAGAAGGGACTGTGGAAATTTTGGAGGTTGTGTCCTCTCCGGAGATAAGGGGTACCATTATTGAAGAAGAAAAGACTGAGGTAAAAACCCCTTTGTTAAAGAAATGAAGAGTAGAATCAGGAAACAGGGGTCAGACACCTACTGCAACAAAGAAAAGAAGGATCAGAGCTATCAAAGTGTCAGTAGCAGTAAGCAGTGAGGAACACCCAGTGGGAGTGGTGAGGAAAAGAAGGACTCGATCAGTAGCAGCAGCAGAAGCAGTTGTGATAACAACAGCAACAGAGGTAGCAGAGATAGCAAAAGAAGCTGAGACAGTGGATGCAATTGGGGGTAGTATTGAAGCACCCTTAACAGAGACAACAAGAGCATTCAGAGAGAGTAGGGAGTCACCTATGTTAGAGAAAGCACCTGCAACAGGGGTAGATATAGAGATTCCCATTTTGAACCCCAATACATTTGCTGCTATGCAGGAACCTTCCAGAGAAGAACCTCAAATCGAAAATCTCCTGCTTGAAAATGAATTATTAAAAGAGGAGGTGCAGATATTGCGAAATGAGCTAGAAAGATGGAAGGGAGTAGTTGGAAAACAAGCAGAGAAAAATTTGAACACATTAGAAAATGCTGCAAACTTATTAGAAAATCCATCTTTTGCATTTGAAAATGAGAAGTATGGGGAGACTGTTTGTCCAGAGTGTGGAGATATATTTTTTGCAGCAGGACATAGAGTTGTTGTGTTGGGACTTGCATCACAAAAGCATGTACAGATAGAGGAGGTGGAAGAAGGAATGCCAGAAACCGAATTGTTGGGGGAAGATGAGCCAAGAATTGAAGATATCCCTGATTCGAATTTAGGGGACGAAACAATACAGTCCCAACCATTAGGGGACACCGAGCTTCTTCAGGACCAATCTCATCATCCAGAGAAACTTGATACAACCCAAAAACAATCTTAGCAGTTCAAAAAAATTGAAGAACAAGGGACTGTTAAACAAGAACCAACACCCTTGAGAATATTTAGTGAGGCTACAACTCATACAACAACATTTGATATCAAGGACCAAGAAGAAAACACTGTCACACAAGAACCAGTGTTTCTAAAATCATTTGCTACAGCTGCAACACAAATTGAGATGGCTGAGATTGAAATGGAGAAGGAGGATGCTGTCACACAAGAACCAACAATCCTAAGAATATTGGCTGAGACTGTGACACAGAATGAGGGGGATGAAGTTGATATAGAAATAAAGGATTTTGTCACACAAGAACCAACATCCCCAAAATCCATGGCTGAGACTGCACCACAGGCACTCCAATAGAGGATGAAGCTGTTACAGTGCCAAACCAAAAGAAGGAAGTCATTTATCTTGATTCTGATGATGAAGAGGAGGTAGAAGACAGGAGATTTCAATGGCTGGAGAAGAAGATTCTCTGGTTAAATCTTGAGTTGGATAAATGGCTCAAGTGTATTGATCAGTTCAGGACAGGTATGATCTCTCTCCAAGAACATAGGAATGTCATTAAAGGGTTGAGAGAAAAGTGGGTTGAGGAGTTATTCTTCCAGAAACTCCGGTGGGAGAAACTTCAAGAAAAATTGGAAGGATTGAAGAAACTTAAGTCCCTGCAACAAGAAAAAGACAAAATGTACACTCTTTCCATAGAATTGTTGAGTTGCAGGGCTCCATCCCCCTCTTACCCTATCTTTCTCCATGAGCAGACAACTTTATTTCAATTAAGGGCTCTTAAGGAAGGGAGATCATTTGATTTAGAAACAACTACTCAGTTTTTGGAGACTTTTCTGAAGAGTGATTTTGAGGATCAACATTTGTTATGTGAATTGTATTTACATGACAGGGCTTGTTATATTGACTTTCCATCTAATCCTTTACCTTTTCTAGGGGATGTTCAGCTGAGGGAATTTTCCTATTTTGTCATTAACCATGTAAAATGGAGAGATGCTTTCCAAACCATCCTCAGGAACAAGGAGAATTATACTCTCTGGATTAGGGGGGAACCTCAGAATCCACCAGCATTCATAGAAAATCATGCAAAATCTCTCAGGGTTCCTTCAATTGCTCAATATTTTGAGAGCCTGCGAGATAAAATCCTTACCACATGTGTCCCAATGATTCTTAATATGCAGTAGGATGCCCTAGAAGGTAGTGAATACAGATGGCTGTACTCTTCCTCATATCTAAAGGAAATGGATCCATATGGCTTTGAAAATTTTAGGCAAGCTTTGACAAGGATTCCTAGATATGTGCAGTGCCTGAAAAGGTGCGGGTCTTGGTGGATTGGCTTAAGATTCAAATTCCCTCTCATATGGTTTCCTGTGAATTCTTACAAAAACAACTATGATTTGACATTAGAAGAAGAAGAGTTGTGGTGGAAGCATTGGATATCCTGTTATGTGTTTGTGCCTTGAGGGGAGGCACCAAAACTTGCCTATAATCTTACAAATCTCCATAGATTCAACTCAGACTCAGATTCAGACTAGGAGAGGTTGTTGCATGAGGACATGCAATTGGATAGTTGGGGGGAGATGTTGGGTCTAGGAAATGCCCCTTTTTGGCCATCCTTATTACATCATTTTTCCCTGATTTCATCCTACTTTCATGAGCTGTATCCATGTCTTTCTCCAGATCAATCAATAATATTGACAGGTATAATTCGTTATTGCTTTATTTGTTTTATGCCTAAGATTGTTAAATATTATGGATCTTAGTCCTTGGTTTATGCTGATCTATGTGATTTCATTTAGTCAAGGTCTAAAGCACAGGTGTATCAACCAATGGGCGCCAGCTGTTACTCTTCTAGGTCTGATTTCTCATACTTCAAGGAACAGCGCATCCTCCACGTGAGCTGTAACAGATCCTCACTGTAATAGATTCCAATGAAACATAGCCTAGCTGTGACAAATAGGTTGCATTCCAGTTGCTGAGTCTGTTGATCCATTAATTATTAGAGCAACAACATCCTTCATGATTAACAACCTTGTTTAACACGGTTGTATCAGTTAGCTATAACTCCGCAGCATGAAGATCATAGATCTTCATTGCTGCACGATTATAGTGGATCTAAAACGGTATTTTCCTTGTATAAATTCCAGACGGCTCTCGTAGCCTGGGGTTGGACAATTACCATTTTATATAAGCTGTAACAGAGCGTTGAGACTGTCAATTTCCATCATTAATACGAGAGCAGAGTTCTTCATTTATGTGTCTTAATTTGTTGTGATTCTCGACGTCTCTGTTAGAAGGCCAGGGCCCGCCTTCTCACAGAGGTAGCCGGTTTAAGTAGGTAGAGTAGTTTAGCTTGTAGCCGGTTTAAGTAGGTAGAGTAGTTTAGCTTTACTTCTATTGTGTGGTGTGTAATTTTGGCAGATGTTATTGGTAGCTGCAACAGAGAATTAACTTTCCTTTTGGTAGTTCATAATTGCATCTTGAATAGCTGTAGCAGATTGGTGTGACAGTCGACTGTGTAGGATAATTCATTTAATGCATGTGTGTTTGAATTAGCTGTAACAACCAAGATCAATTCCAATATCTTTCAGTTGTTTATGCTATCTAGGATTTCCAGTAATTATCAGTTAGAGTTCAAGCTTGTGTTTTAATTCTGGTTGCTGTTGTATCCTCAATTGCATTCATAGATTAGACAGATAATGATAGAGTTACAGTATCCACTGGATAGATCATTTTGGTAAATATCAATTATTGATAGTTTGATAATTATAGGATTTAAATTCTTGCAAAAGTAATCTAGTTCAATTTAATTATTAGATCATTAAACTGCTGGGTTAATTTATGTAGGAAGATTTTTGCATTTTGAATTCTTAGATGTATGAATTAGATTAGTTTTCTTCATGGAATGAGTTGGCTGAGCAGATAGGTAGGATTATCATTTCCATTCATTTAATCAGCTGCTTGATCTGTTTATGCATATATTGTGCTTATTTTCTTTGAAATAAAATACCTCCCTCGGTTTGACAATTTATATTGACCATCCTGTGTGTTAGCTTTAATCAACTGACATATAGGGTGACCAACACAATGCACAAGTAACGGTCAACCAAGTGTAAAAATGAGTCTAACTGAATGTAGGTAGGTGTAACTGGCGCACTGGGCACTAATGTAGTGAAAGAGAATCCAAGGAGGGTGCATGAGGAGTTGTTTGGAGTCAGAATAGTCAAACTAGTCTCTCTGTATGTCCATCGGAGTGTTTCAGTTAGTTAACTAGTCAACCTGTCCTCAAATCAAGGAACATATCCAAAAATCAAGCAACTAACTGATTGTGTCACTGGTGGTAGGTAAGAGAGAGTGCATTTGGTCATAGGAGATGAAAACAAGGTGCATGATGGACTAGGAGGGATGGAACTGAACAAAAATAAGCTCCAGGGGCTAGTAAAATAGGGACTAGGTGTTGGGAGACACCATACTGATGACTGGGATGCATGCAAACATAAAGATGATGGTGAGAATATCCTATCATGTACAAAATTCATATCAAATAGTTCAAGATATAGTATCAATTCTAATATGGTCCAGGGGTGTTACATTTCCCCTCCCCTTAGAGTCTTCATCGTCCTCGATGATTAACATTGTATCAAAACATATACAAAAGAAATAACTGCAAGAATGTTTGACCTTATTTAGATACACATTTTAAAAATAGATGCGGATATTCTTCCCACATCATATATTTCAGTTCCCAAGTAGATTCCTTAGGACTGTAATGGGTCCATTGGACCAATACCTATCCGATGACTCTGTTCCTGAGTATCTTTCCTCTGTGATCCAATATGCAGATTGGTTGAACTTGTATTTCCCCTTCGGATTCCATCTTCAATATCGATCATAGAAGATTGATGATCATCTTGGTGATTTTCCAATGCTGCATAGATGTGAGTAACACTTCTAGCAATATCGCCAACAGTAGAGGCTTCTTGCATATTATACACATCGGTTCCTTTATTTCTTCTTTCAGGACATTTGTTTAAGAAGTGGTCCCCACCACATCCCCAACATTTTAGTGGCTGTTTTTTTTAATTTTCCTGCTCCATTTCCTTTGAGTCTTCCCACTTGAAATGTTTCTTAGTGGTTTGATTGGATGAATGCCTCTTCATTGATCCACCGACCTTTCCACTGATGATTGTTTTAAGAAGGATTTTTACCTCCTTTTGCTAACTAATAGGGCCCTGCAAAACCTCGTGGTTCATCTCATTTTGTTGCTTCTGTAGCTTGAGTATATCTCCAAGATTCTCTTGGGTTTTGTTAATTGTTTGAAGAATATTTTCAGCCAAATCTAGTAACTTTTGGTCTGCTTCCATGGTCAATGTACACAGCTTCCCACACTTTGCTTACTAGAACCACCTATTTTATAACAGCTGCAACCAATTGATTTCAATTTCTCACCTGTGAAATTCATCATTGCAATTCTTTGTTAGGTCAAGCATAAAATAACATGGAAAATCCATGCTATATCCATGACACTTTCACACTTTTCATGCTTTCCCAACATGCACATGAACTGATGCATGTTAATCCTTTCACAGGGAATTAACTAATTCAGCCTTCATAAGTATTTCAAGCAATCAACCACAATCATTTCTTAGCCAAAACATGCATTCAATCAATTTTTTGTTTTCTGTAATGCATCAATTAAAAAGGAAAAAGGAGAGTGAGAGTTTCCCCCTCTTAGTCTTGTTCTATTCCGGATTCATGCCATCACTGTGGTTCCATGATCCTTAGCCTCTTTCACTTCAATGTGAGTACTTAACTTGCCCTTTCTTGTCTATGACACTTAGTGTCTGATGTTGTCACGTCTCCTCCTGTCATCCTGACCCACAAAAGGAACATGAACACAACAAGGGGGTGTCTATTTTTCCCCCAAAGTCACATGACAAAATTTACAATTTAAATAAAATTACACAATGGAATTAAATCATAATAACATACACACAGAATGGGATACATCTGCCTATTTCTCCCAGGCAGAATGAGGAAACAACATACTTATAATTAATCCCCATTCTCATGTTATGCATAGGCTTTATACTGACTAACTCAAAGTAATAATTTCATTCAATTAACATGAATAATTAAACATTCATAACATAACAAATAATGGACATAATTTAAACTATAGAGAGCACTTATCTTTTAAGATGAAGCTATCCAAGCAACTGGCTATGTACGAGCAACGTTCCACCCAACCATAGGTCTCTGTTCAACTTATATTCTTTCAGCTGAGAGACCACCCTTGAGTTTGGATGTGTATCGATTACGGAGGAACTAAACAGGCTTACTCATAGCCATGGTTACACACAAACAATCACGCTAAGCCAACGAACAGTTGGGTTTATCAAACAATTCCAACCTCTGTTATATCTTCTTCTCTATCATCCACGCTTGGATTTTTCTCAGTTTTTGTGGCCAAATGACCTTGTTTCGTAATTGAATTTTCAGGCTATCAAAACTGGGTTTTCCTATGGATTTCTAGGCATCTAACACTCTCAAATTTTCCCCAAGGTTCAGGTCTATGGATCCCCTATTGGATTTCACTGTCCACACAAAGTTTTGGGCGTTTTTGGCACTTCAAAACGTGGTTTCATTCAGAGTTACGATTTCTGTTTTTTCCCACTGTCGGGCGTATGTAATGGATGAAAACTAAAGCTTAGATGTTCAACAATGGAATGGGAATGAGGAAAAACGAATTCCCATGAGGTAGAGTGACTTGTGGGTCAAGGAAACAGATCCCAAATCCTGCCATACGAATTTTTGGGCTGCCCATGCTCCATTGAAGCCATGGATTGATTTCTCCAACCACTTCCTTACAACAGAATTAAATGTCAGCAAGGAAATTCAAATGGGTTCTCAAGATGACATTTGGAAGCATATGGTTCAACCCCACAACCCCCTCACCACTTCCCAGTGGATACACATGGCACCCTCTTATTAGTTGCTTCCATAGCAAGTTCTTGGTATTTTATTGCATGATGTTTATTTACATCATTTTTACAATTTCCATGGCTTAATAGCACATAGATAACATAATATCAAATACTTGCATTTTTAAATAAAATTCGAGCATCCACTAGTGGGGCCTTGGCCTTGAGCTCCACGCTAGGAAAACATACATCGCATGTATACAATATTTACATTAAAAGCCAATATATCCTAAGGGTCAAAATGGGGGTATTACAACCCCCCCTTAGAATAACACTGTCCTCGGTTTTCCAATACTTAGGAATACATATATAGTTTACACATGTCCAAAATTTTCAAAAATGTTGCAGGTTTGCCCTGCATTCTATCCCTTACTTGAACTTTCAGGACTAAGTCCTTCGGCTTCCATAATCTCCTCCAGATGGCTTTGATCTTCCCACTCTGTAGGTGGGAATTTCTCCACAACAATCCCTTCATTTTCTTTACCTTCCATCTGATCTACAAGTCTGGAAACGTCATGGCTGCTATCCCTCTTGTTGTTCCTTATTGGGCAATTGCGGAGGCAATGGTTTCCTCCACATTCCCAACATTTCAGTGGTTGCTTCTCCTTTACCTACTCAGTTTCCTTTGAGTCTTCCCACCTGGAATGTTTCTTAATGGACTGATTGGATGAATGACCCTTCATTGATCCATTGTCCTTTCTGCTACTGATTGTTTCCAAAATGTTTTTTACTTGCTTTTGTAGACAAACAGAGTCCTGCAAAACCTTGTGGTTCATCTCATTCTGCTGCTTTTGTAGCTTGAGTATTTATCCAATATTTTCTTGGGTCTTGGAAATTGTTTGGAGAATATTTTCAGCCAAATCAAATAGCTTTTGGCCTGCTTCCATGGTCAATGTGAACAACTAACCACACTTTTCTTACTAGCAACACTTGCTTGTAACAGTTGCAACCAATTGCTTCAATTTTCACTTGTGAAGTTCATCATTACAAATCTTGTTAGGCCAAGCATAACATAAACATTAAAAATCAATCAATTATTTTCTGAATTTGACATGGAGAGCCCATGCTATATTCATGAGACTTCCACACTTTTCATGCTTTCCCAACATACACATGAACACATTCATGTTCATCCTTTCTCAGGGAATTAACTATTTCAGCATTCACAATTTATTTCGAGCAAATATACACAATCAGCTCCCAGTCATAACATGCATTCAACAATTTTCCGTTTCTAAGATGCATCAGTCAAAAGGAAAGATAAGAGTAAGAGTTTCCCCCTCTTAGTCTTGTTCCAATCCGGAGCCACACCATCACTCTGGTTCTATTCTCCTTAGCCTCTTTCACTTCAATGTGAATGCTTGACTTGCCCTTTCTTGTTTTGGCTATGAAACTCAGTGTCTAAGGTATTTCCAAGGATTTCTCCATCAGGGAATCCCCTCCCCATGTTTTGTCCACAAAACCTTTGGCTGCTAGGACCCACACATGTCCAGTAACACTATTCTTATCATTTCTTCTCATACTGAGCTTTCTAGGACAATCACATGTCCAAATGCATCCTTAGAATGCCTTCAAGGATTTTTGCTTCCTGCAATGACCCAGGTTTCCAACATAGAAACAATAGTGTATCAACTTGGTTGTCATAAGATTGTTCATGAAATTTTCATTATCCAAAATAAGAAATGAATGAAAATTAAATACTTATCTATATTGGACATTTCCTCTCTGGTCCACAGGGTCCTACTTTACTTTACAAGACTTGGGATCACCTGTGTAATTGGATGTTGTCTAGCACACAGGCTACTCCATGCCATCCAAATAGTCAATGCTGAACCAGTACTCTGATTGGGTTTATTAGGCATTGGTGGTGCCAAACCAGTCCCATACCTGGTTTTCCCTCTCCATTGCCAAGCCAGTACATCTGTCTAGGTCATCAGCTAATGGAAGGAAACTGTACCACCACCATTTCTAGGTCAAGGATCTACTATAGAGCCATAATAATATAACATTCCTTCACCAATACCTCCACAACCTCCACAACATCCAAGTAAATAATTCCAAACGAACACATCGACTGGGTTTATTAGGCATACAACAACCCTTCGTCAATACCTCCACAACCTCCACAACATCCAAGTAACTAATTCAAAACCAGTACATCGACTTGGTTTATTAGGCATACAACAACCCTTCACATCAACCCCTCACAACAACCTATTTACTTTGCTTCCTTAGTGTGCAGCACCAATTGCATTTGTTCAAGCTCACAACACAAGATGGATAAGCAAGCTCATAAGTATTGTTGTTCTAAAATTGCAAGCATATCTCATAACATTCACCATCAAATATTGAAACACCAAGAATGCGTCCATTCCCTTAGGGTGTAATCAATATTGAAAACTCTATCATAACCCATCACCAGAAAGGTGTGCACCCCTTCCTGATGTGAGCCATGTAGGCCCTAGTCATACTCAAGTAGTCTGAAATAATATAAATAAAATAAAACATGCTTTGCATATTAACCCTAATAATTAGACATGCATGTTCTTAGCTAGGGTTACATAATACTTATATCTTTTTATATGTATTCTCTCTTATTTTGTGAAGAATGGGGGATCCCTTCTCTGAGTCGACAGTCGTTCATTTTTCCACTCCAATATTTCCACGTTCCATAACTCACATATACTTTCTTGGCATAATTTTACCATCTCACTCACATGGTTTTCTAACATGCATTTCAGCTGAGATGTCATCCTTAAAATGTGCAATGTCATTTCACTCGAAACCCATTTCCAAATCATGGGGTCCTTCCCATGGAGTTTGGCTTCTGCAGGCCATCACACATGGTCTTCCTGCAATGTGTCTTCCTAGCACACTTATCAAATAGTGAAACAGTTAGCAATAAAATTCAAATCTGATTGTTCCATAACCAATCAATGGTACTAATAATTACATTCAATATGAATTTGCAATTCTGTCTACTATAGAAATCGATTTGCTTAGTCATGAGGCTATCCTCATATTGTTTGTCTCTTGTAAGTGGCACCACTCTTCCCATTACGATTTTATGCTTGCTACCATAACATGAACATCCACTTACAACACGTCCTCCTGACACAGTTCTCTGCAAGCCAACGATGATTAGCAATTATCAACATATTCTCAAATTTGAAATCTACAAGTCCAAAATTGACAATCTGTTCCGCACATAAACTATTTTTACAACCATGAGATCCTTCTCATGAGGTTTGTCTCTTTCGCATGGTAGATTCCAGCCTTCATCATGGACTTACCCACATTTCCATGCCCAAAACAATCTACCTAAAATCTGAAACTTCAATCAGCCAAACACTTTGTAAGTCTCTATGCATATAATATTTCATTGCTGCAATAGTCACTGAAGCATTTTCAAAATTATAACACTTCATAATTCAAGCACTTCTAGCTGTTAACATCTCAATATCACCAAAACTCATTTACTTCATGTGAATCATTATCATACTAAAATTGCAAGTTACAGTCACATCCTTCATGCAATTTAAATGAAACTTTAGATACTCATGATTACTTCACAGCCATACCATTTATACAACTCTGCCATTCCACAGAGCATTCCGGTAGCTCATCGATCATGACTACCTTCTTCATGTACTTACTATCCTGCATTCATAGCAGCTCATGAAATGATCCTAGATTTATCATCAATTCATCATCTCATCCATTATTTAGTTTGCAATAACACATACACCCTCCCCATGCATTCATGCTATGCATCACAACATGTGCACCCACACTCATGCATGCACATTTACAACATTTACCTTATCTTTTAATGTGCATTCAAACATATTATGGCCTAACCATGACTACCTCATATATCATGCATTACCATAATCAGGACCACTAGTCCTCACTTGCTTTGATTATTAAGCTCATAACCAACATACACATGGCATGATTATGATTACTAAATATGGTTCAAGGGATTCTTACCCAATCCCCTTTCAACACTTATGTAATCATCATAATTAAACCATTACCTGCATGGATCCCATTTACATATTTGATGTTACCTGATAAGTTGGTCTCTTACAGAGGATTACAGAATCCTTCCACCAACCTCTTGATCATGGATTTGTTGCCCTAACCTTTTCTTCATAAGGTTGTTGGTCACATGCAACAACATCATCAACATCTTTAGCCAGGATTCTGTTGTCTTTGGTCCTACAACCAATACCAATACCAATAGTGATTATAAACCACAATATTTACCATTAATGGTTCATTACATATGTAAAACCTCACTAATTTTACTTCCACAATCCACAATGCAGAAGTTGAAAATGAGGAACGTCAATTTTCCAATTCTGGAAAATGTCACTTCCGTAATTTGCAACGCGGAAGTCGGAAATGCGGAACGCCAATTTTCCAACTCTGGAAAATGTCACTTCTGCAATCCATAACCCGCAATCAACAATGCGGAAGTCGGAAATGTGGAATGCCAATTTTTCAACTCCAGAAAATGTCACTTCCGCAATCCGCAATGCGGAACACCAGTTTTCCAACTCCAGAAAATGTCACTTTCGCTATCTGCAATCCTTAATCCGCAATGCGGAAGTCGGAAATGCGGAATGCCAATTTTCCAACTTCGGGAAAATACCACTTCTGCAATCCGCAATGCGGAAGTCGGAAATGCGGAATGCCAAAACGTAAATTTGAAAATTTTTCGTCTCCGCAATCCACAATGCGGAATTGCGGAAACATCTCCTCTACTCCTGCAACTTTCAGAGCTTATATCTCCCTCATCCTTTAACCAAATAAGTCGAGTCCGGTACTGTTGGAAAGATATTGGAGATATCTATGCAACCGTGTGATCCTCTGCCACACCTGAGAACTCTGATTCTGTAATTATCTCAATCAAAATTCTTCCCAACTTCATCAATACCTCTTTTAAACATTCTGATATATGCCTATAACTCACCGTTTGGCCCAAGCAGCCCCAGTGCTGCAACGTGGGATATGATACCACTATGTCATGTCCCCTCCCATCATCCTGACCCACAGAAGGAACAAGAACAGAATAAGGGGTTGTCTATTTCTCCCCCAAAGTCATATGACAAAATTTACAATTTAAATAAAATTACACAACGAAATTAAATCATAATAACATACACACTGAATGGGATGCATCTGCCTATTTCTCCCAGGCAGAATGAGGAAACAACATACAGAGAATTAATCCCCTTCTCATGCTATGCATAGGATTTATACTAACTAACTCAAAGTAATAATTTCATTCAATTAACATGAATAATTAAACATTCATAATAGAGCACGTAATGGACATAATTTAAACCACAGAGAACACTTATCTTTTAAGATGAAGCTGTTCAAGCAACTGGCTATGTAAGAGCAACGTTCCACCCAACCATAGGTCTTTTTCCAGCTTATATTCTTTCAGCTGAGAGACCACCCTCGAGTTGGGCTATGTATCGACTAAGGAGGAAATAAACAGGCTCACTCACAGCCATGGTTACACACAAACAGTCATGCTAAGCCAACACATAGTTGGGTTTATCAAGCAATTCCAGCCTATGTTCTATCTTCTTCTCTATCATCCACACTTGGAGTTTTCTTAGTTTTTTTGGCCAAATGACCCTGTCTCGTAATTGTATTTTTGGGCTATTAAAACTGGGTTTTCCTATGGATTTCTAGGTATCTAAAACTCTCAAATTTTCCCCATGGTTCAGGTCTATGGATCCCCTATTGGATTTCACTGTCCACACAAATTTCTGGGCATTTTTGGCACTTCAAAACATGGTTTCATTCAAAGTTACGATTTCTGGTTTTTCCCACTATCGGGCTTGTGTAATGGATGAAAACTGAAGCTTATATGTTCAACAATGGAATGTAAATGAGGAAGAATGAATTCCCATGAGGTAGAGTGACTTGTGGGTCAAGGAAACAGAGCCCATACCCTGCCATACGAATTTCTGGGCTTCCCATGCTCCATTGAAGCCATGGACTGATTTCTCCAACCACTTCTTTACAACATAATTAAATGTCAGCAAGGAAAGTCAAATGGGTTCTCAAGATGAAATTTGGAAACATATGGTTCAACCCCACAACCCCCTCACCACTCCCTAGTGGATACACATGGCCCCCTCTTATTAGTTGCTTCTGTTGATGTAATTGTAGCTTCGGAATGTATTTCACATATATGTATATTGTATTCCTATAGAGATGTTATTATTCCTCTATACGAAAGTGTCGTAACTTATACTTAATGGGTTATTAGACCACCTTGATGGGGTCGTCCCTATATAAGTCATGTGCGTTAAAGGGTTATTAGACCACCCTATTGGGGGTCGGCCCTGTCAGCATTATGCTATGTGGTTAAGTTGAGGCCGACCTAGTAAAGGTTATTAGGCAAGTCAAGTCATGTATAAATAGAGTGCGGGAGGCACTCTATTTGATCATTCTATTCTTCACACATACACTCATTGGAGAGTGGCACACTAGTGGAGGAGGAGAAGCTACTGCTAGGAGTATATATATTATGCTTGGATTTTGTATCATGGTTCTATCTATCTCTGAGGAAGTTGCGGGGTTTTTCACCTTCTTGGTTTTCCCCGGTGAAATTATGTGTCTCTTGTGTGCTTGCATTATTGTGTCCATGATTGATATGTTGCAGATATGCTATACATGTTCTCTTAGTTAATATCCTAGATCAGATTGAAGTAAATTCTGAAAAACTAACATGGTATCAGAGCTAGCCTAAAAGAAGGCAGGGTATGGCATTTATGACACTTGTTTCACCTGCAAAGCTAGTGCTTGATATAGCAAAAAATAGTCATCGTAGAACTTTCGCTATAAATTCATTTTGGCGAAGTTTCACAAACTCAAAATATTACAGGTCGAAGATAAGATCTCCATGTACCTTGTGTCCAAAGGAGAGCCTCTAATTAGTTGTACTTTCAGATTTATGATCTGTACAATATAGGGTTTTTGCCTCTTCCAGATATTAGTCATAAACAGGTGACCTAGGAAAAAAGGTCAAAACTTGGGCTAGGAAACTCTAAATGAAATTTCGTAAAAAGTGGCAGGTAGGCCATGGAATTTACTTTCACAGGTCTAATTTTCAAAGGCCAAAATTGAACCAGTGACACATGGCACTCCATACAATTTCGCTCTCCTGTTTTATCCCATAAACAGGTCACCTTGCGACACTTGGAATAAATCTCTCTCAGAGAATCCATTTGAGGTCATACCTATGGGATTGGAAAGTTAATAGGTCACGATACCACTGGCAGAAGTTTCAGACCCTGTAGATCCAAAAATTTTGAGTTACACCAGAAACAATCAGGTGCATATTTCTGTCAAAACAGAATTGGATTTTGAGCACCTTCATTCATGGCTTCGGGAATTTAGGGTTTCAGAGAAACTTGCAATTTTTGTATTCAGAGACCACGACTAGATTCTCCTCATCAAAACAGAAATTTAGAGACCAATATTGAATTTTTTGGCTGGGAAGAAGGTCGGGCTTGATCAAACCCTAGTTCGGGACTTTGATCGGAAAGGTGAAAAATTAGGGCTTCTGCAAAAAAATGGGAAATTTTGAAATCTGTGACCATAGCTGGAAGCTCCTTGGAAAAATAGAAGTTTAGAGCTTTGGATCAAACTATTTGGTTGGGTGAAGCTCTGGGAAACTCAAACCCTAATTCAGGGTCCTCCCTAGTGAATCCAGAAGATTGAAAAGCAAATTTGAGGGGTGAAACTTTGCAGTTTTCAAATTCTGAGTATACTAGGTTGATAAGCTCATCAAGGTGCATCTTTCTATCCTTTCAGAAGTTTGAAATTCAAAGTTTGAATTTTTAGGGTTTCCCTGACAAACCCTATTCTAGCTCCAGATCCAGTTTCTACAAACCAAGTGGATTGGGTTAATCCTAGAAGAGAATGGATTGGTCACCTGCATAAGTAAAGAAGTTCCAGTTTCAGAGGGAGATGAGGCTAAGGCCTTACATAAGAAGATTGCAAGCAAACTCGACAGGTATGACTTACGGGTATGTTTCAAAATCTGTTCATGATTAAGTTTATGTTTGTCTTCATTAAGATTAGTACAATCTTGATTAATTTTAGACTTTTCGTATCACCTTAATAAAATATGAATGCATGATAGAAGATATTCATTGATTAGGGTTTTGACACTTATGATTGTACTATTAATGCACTGTGGTGTTGTATGAGGTTGATGTTGTCCGGTAACATGAAAGGTACATCGAGAAAGACAAATCATGTTCTAGTTCAAGAACATATGACCATGGTGACATGAAGACAAAGATTTATCCATTGTCATGGATCACATAGAATATCTACTTACGAGGTATGTATAACTTGGTTCTATAATGGTTAACCTATGAAATATGCAGGTTACTAGCACAAGTCATTGAAGAGAACAAGAAGACATTATGCGGGTATGTTAGACATAACTAGCTAGCATGATAATCCATGTATGTTTTTCCTATATCAAGTTAGAATCCTACCTTGTGTTAGGATCTCTTATATAAGTATACATGGAATGATTGATAATGATTATTGATTGAAGTTAGTAATCATGGGTTTAGGCATATTATGCTTCTTACTTTGATTGATGATATGACTAACCAGAAAAATCCTATGGTCAAATAGGAATATGCATAAGTAAAAGAATTGTGATAAATTATCTGTGTATGAAATGATCTTGACCATACATGTTTAAGATTATTGTGTTTTGATAGTATTAAGATTATACTAATGAATGTATGATTATGTATGAGATCTCGAGGATAACACAATGATGATACTAGTAAATATGCATAGTGATCGAGGATGGATATAAGTTCAAATATAGGTAATCCAGGAAGCAAATATCAAGAGGGAGCACAGTCCAGTAGTTCCTGCAAGGAAGCAAATATTGAGAGGGAGTCCACCCTATAACCAAACAAAGATAAGTATTTGAATTGTCATTTCTTGCATACTTGTTTGTTTAAATAATATTGCTCAATGATGTATATGCTTATGTTCCTAGACTAAGGGTGTGTATTATGCATATTAGAATAATTGCATTAATGAATAGTATATGCATGTGATGGATAAGTGGCCTATGGCACTGTACAACATTCCATTGCTACTTATCTAGAATGAAACCTATTTGCTGACATGTTGGGAGTTGTGCACACTCTTAACAATGTTCTGGTAGAGATTGGAAGGCATCTAGAAAGTTATGGGATATGGATAAATGTTTTATTGAAGCATTGGATAAGATAATTGCTTGACTGTATGACATATGCCTTTATGTATAAGACTTTGTTCTGTAAACTATGATAAGTTTATAATCATGCAATTGAATTTGACATGTAGGAAAGATCGTGTACAATCACCTACAAAATAAGGACTACAACATTTGTTCCAGCAAACGAAATTCAAAGAAAAATATCTATTGAAGATATTAAAGAATCTGAAGTTCCCAAGATTCAGGATGCAGTAATGGAAGAATGCCACGATCAAGGAATACCAGTTGATCATGAAGAATGATGTTTGGGATGTGGTCCCAAGACCTGAAGGGAAGTCTGTTGTGACTTCCAAGTGGATCTATAAGATCAAGCATGCTGCAGTTGGTAGCATAGAGAAATACAAAGCAATATTTGTAGCTCGTGGCTTCTCCCAGAAAGAGAGAATAGACTATGAAGATACTTTTTCTCCTGTAGCCAGATACACTTCCATCAGAATAGTACTTGCTCTGGCTGCAATGATGAAATGGAAGATACACCAGATGGATGTCAAGACAGCTTTCTTGAATGGTGTAGTCGAGGAGGAAGTGTATGTGGAGCAGCCACTTGGTTTTGAGACACATGACAGAGAGTCATATGTGTGCAGGTTGAAGAAAGATTTGTAGGGATTGAAGCAAGCTCCTAGGACTTGGTATGGTAGGATAGACAACTTTCTATCCAGTTTGGGATTTACCAAGAGTAAAGCGGATTCCAACCTTTACTACAAGGTTGAGGAAGGAAATCCTGTGATACTACTCTTATATGTAGATGACTTGTTTGTTACAGGTGAGGATAGATTGATTGCTGACACAAAGGGGAAGCTTGCTGTCGAGTTCGAGATGAAGGACTTGGGGATGATGCACTATTTTCTAGGTATGGAGGTGTGGCAGAGTGCAGATGGAATATTCCTTGGACAAGGGAAGTATGCAGTAGGGATCTTGAAGAGGTTCGGGATGATGGACTGCAAGGCCATGGCCACACCTATGGAATCAAACCTGAAGCTTCTGTGTGATGCTTCATCTGATCTGGTTGATGTCACAGTTTATCGTCAAATGATTGGATCCTTGATGTCCCCGATGAACACTAGACCAGATATTTGCTTTGCGGTGAACACATTAAGCCAGTTCCTGACGGATCCCAGAGGTGTTCACATGGTTGTTGTAAAGGATATTTTGAGGTACCTGAAGGGTATAGTTGACTATGGGCTCAAGTATGATGCGAATCAAAAGTTTAACCTGTAGGGTTATGTTGATTCAGATTGGGCAGGCAGTACTGCAGATAAGAAGAGCACTTTTGGGTGCTGCTTCAGTATGGGATCAGGTGTGATCTCTTGGTTTAGCAGGAAGCAGTCCCGCATAGCACTGAGTACAGCCAAAGCAGAGTATGTTGCAGCTTGTTCAGCTAGTTGTGAGGCAGTGTGGCTTTGGAAGCTACTGTATGAGCTATTTGATCTCCCGTTGGAGGCTACTAGTATCTTTTGTGACAACCAGAGTTGTGTGAAGCTGTCTGAGAACTCGATGTTCCACAACAGGTTGAAGCACATTGAGATCAAATATCACTATATCAGGGATATGGTGCAGAGAGGAGTAGTGAAGCTCCTGTATGTTGTGACGGATGAGCAGGTTGCAGATGTGTTGACAAAACCACTAGCCATAGTGAAGTTCGAGTACTTCAGAGAGAGGCTTGGTGTTATTAAGATTGATGACACTTCGAGGAAGAAGTGATGGACACATTTGCAGGAGCCATTCCAAGCATGGTGAGAGGAGGATCCTTCCCATGGCTGTGGATATAAGCATTGTGTGATGAGCATCAGGACAATGCTCCAGTTACTGCTCTGTATGCATCATGTTGGATGCTTTGTATGATCAGGTGGATCATGTATTTATATATGTATTAGGTAGATACATTGTATGATGAGTATCAGGGTGATGCTATGGATGACATGCATCAGTACGATGATCAGGATGGTCATATGTGATGAGTATCAGGACAATGCTCTGGATGACATGCATCAGGATGATGTAGTGATGGTGATCAGGATGATCATGTGTATCAGGATGATACTCTGGATGATATGCATTAGGACGATGCTATGATGATGATCAGGATGATCATATACATCAGGACGATGTATGGTGAGTATCAGGTTGATACTCTGTGGCCATGGACAGGTTGTGCAGATGAGCATATAAGTAGACCTGGAAGATCCGATAGGTTGGGCTGTGTGCCCGTAATAAGTCTTGGGATTCTCTTTCGAGGCATTGCTCTGGGAGGACATATAAGTAGACTTGGGAGATCCGATAGGTTGGGCCGTGTGCCCGTAATAAGTCCTGGGATGCTCTTTCGAGGTTTTGTCCTATGGAATGTAATGTAGTCTTGGGAGATCTGATAAGTTGGGCTGTGTGCCCATAATAAGTCTTGGGATGCTCTTTAGATTTTTTTCCATGACCACATGTAATATAGCCCTGGGAGATCCGATAGGTTGGGCTGTGTGCCTGTAATAAGTCTTGGGATGCTCTTTCGAGGTTGTGTGGTGGAAAATACTAGATTTGTTCTAGGTCACATCCAGTATGAAAAAGGATTGGCTCTATGGTGATAAATCCTAGATTTGTTCTAGGTCACATCCAGTATGAAAAAGGACTGACTCTGTGGTGATAAATCCTAGATTTTTTCTAGGTCACATCCAGTATGAAAAAGGACTGGCTCTGTTGTGATAAATCCTAGATTTGTTCTAGGTCCCATCTAGTGTGAAAAAGGACTGGCTCTGTGGTGGAAATCCTAGATTTGTTGTAGGTCCCATCCAGTATGAAAAAAGACTGGCTCTGTGGTGGAAATCCTAGATTTGTTCTAGGTCCCATCCAGTATGAAAAAGGACTGGCTCTATGGTGGAAATCCTAGATTTTTTCTAGGTCCCATCCAGTATGAAAAAGGACTGGCTCTGTGGTGGAAATCCTAGGTTTGTTCTAGGTCACATCCAACATGAAAAAGGGCTAGCTTTGTGATACATCTAGCATGAAAAAGGGCTGGCTCTGTAGATGATGAAGACCTGCAGGCGGCAAGCCTACATCCAGTATGAAAAAGGATTGGCTTTGTAGAACTTCCTATGATGAGTAGATCAGAGATTGATTGAGATAGCAGCAACGGTGACGATGACGATGATTCGATGTTGATGATCTAGTGACGATGATCCAGAGAAGAAGACTTGTGCTAGAAGACCTATGTCGAGAAATACCTTCCTAGTTAAGAGGGAGTGTTGACGTAATTGTAACTTTGGAATGTATTTCACATATATGTATATTGTATTCCTATAGAGATGTTATTATTCCTCTATACGAAAGTGTCGTCATTTATATTGTAAGTGTCGTAACTTATACTTGATGGGTTATTAGACCACCTTGATGGGGTCGGCCCTGTATAAGTCATGTGGGTTAAAGGGTTATTAGACCACCCTATTGGGGGTCGGCCCTGTCAGCAATATGCTATGTGGTTAAGTTGAGGCTGACCTAGTAAAGGTTATTAGGCAAGTCAAGTCATGTATAAATAGAGCGCGGGAGGCATTCTATTTGATCATTCTATTCTTCACACATACACTCATTGGAGAGTGGCACACTAGTGGAGGAGGAGAAGCTGCTGCTAGGAGTATATCTCTTATGCTTGGGTTTTGTATCATGGCTCTATCTATCTCTGAGGAAGTTGCAGGGTTTTTCACCTTCTTGGTTTTCTCCGGTGAAATTATGTGTCTCTTGTGTGCTTGCATTATTGTGTCCATGATTAATATGCTATAGATATGCTGTACATGTTGTTATCTCAGTTAAGATCCTAGATCAGATTGAAGTAAATTATGAAAAACTAACAGCTTCCATAGCCAGTTCTTGGTATTTTATTGCATGATGTTTATTTACATCATAATTACAATTTCCATGGCTTAATAACACATGGATAATATAATATCAAATACTTTAATTTTTAAATAAAATTCGAGCATCCACTAGCGGGGCCTTGTCCTTGAGCTCCACACTAGGAAAACATACATTGCATGTATACAATATTTGCATTAAAAGCCAATATATCCTAAGGGTCAAAATGGGGGTATTACAGATGTCTGTCCCATGCCTCTCATCCAGGGAACCTAATAATTAATAGTAACCTGATTACTGATGCTCCAGAGCTCCTAGCTCAACATCAGTAATATAATAAGTTATGTTGCTTCCCGATATTATGTTCAACCTTTTTAAGTAGAGTCACTCTAATGCTATTCAAAGCTTATGCTCAACACATAATGAGTAGTCCATGTTCTCGAGAGCTTCTGCTCAACACATATATGTCATCCATGTGCTCCATAGCTTATTCTCAACACATGATGAGTATTCCATGTGCTCCAGAGATTCTACTCAACAAATATATGTCATCCATGTGCTCCAGATCTTATTCTCAACACATGATGAGTAGTCCATGTGTTCCAGAGATTCTGGTCAACACATTTATGTCATCCATGTTCTCCAAAGCTTATGCTCAACACATATATGTCATCCATGTTTTCTAGAGCTTATTCTCAACACATGATGAGTAGTCCATGTGCTCCATGAGTGTGCCGCATCAAATTGTATCTATTCAAGCTGAAACACAAGATGAACAAGCTAGTTCATTAGTATTGATGTTCTACAATGGTAAACATATTTCATAACATTCACTACCAAATATTGAAATACAAGGAATGTGTCCATTCCCTTAGGTATAGTCAATATTGATAACCCTAACATAAATCAACACTAGAAAGGTGTGCACCCCTCACTGATGTGAACTATGTAGGTCGTACTCTTACTTCAAGCAGTTTGAAATAATATAAATATAATAAAACATGCTCTGCATATTAACTATAGTAGCTAGACATGTCTATATCTTAGCTAGGGTTACAAAACACTTATCTCTTTTTGCAGATGTACTTTCTTTTCCTTTGCGAGGAGTGGGGCTCCCTTCTCCGAGTTGTCAGTCCCTCGGTTTTCCACCCCAATCTCTTTAACGTTACATGTATGCCCTATTTGGCATAAATTTTATCATCTCACTCACATGGATTTCCACCATGTAGTGCAAATGAGGCATCCTCATACTGTTGGGATTTTTCAAGTGGAACCACTATGCCCATTGGGTTTTATGCTTGTTACCATAACATGGACATCAACTTACACATGTCCTCCTAACATAGTTCTATACAAGCCAACAGTGATTATAAATCATCAGTAGTTTGCAAATCTGAAATTTACAAGTCTGAAATGGACAATATGTTATGTGCATAACTAAGTTTACAACCACGAGATCATTCTCATGAAGTTTGAATCTTGTGTTGATGTATTTGTAACTTCAGAATGTATTTCATATATGTATATTGTATTCCTATAGAGATGTTATTATTCCTCTATACGGAAGTGTTTGTATTCCTATAGAGATGTTATTATTCCTCTATATGGAAGTGTCGTAATTTATATTGTAAGTGTCGTAACTTATACTTGATGGGTTATTAGACCACCTTGTTGGGGTCGACCGTGTATAATTCATGTGGGTTAAAGGGTTATTATACCACCCTATTGGGGGTTGGCCCTGTCAGCATTATGTTATGTGGTTAAGTTGAGGCCGACCTAGTAAAGGTTATTAGGCAAGTCAAGTCAAGTATAAATAGAGTGCGGGAGGCACTCTATTTGATCATTCACTTTATCACTCACACACTCATTGGAGAGTGGCGCACTAGTGGAGGAGGAGAAGATGCTGCTAGGAGGACTATCTCTTGTACTTGGGTTGTATCATTGCTCTATCTATCTCTGAGGAAGTTGCAGGGTTTTTCACCTTCTTGGTTTTCCCCGGTGAAACTCTGTGTCTCTTGTGTGCTTGCATTATTGTGTCCATGATTGATATGCTGTAGATATGTTGTAGATATGATGTACATGTTATTCTCTCAGTTAAGATCCTAAATCATATTGAAATTTCTGAAAAACTAACATGGTATCAGAGCTAGCCTGAAAGAAGGCATGGTATGGCATTTATGACATTTGTTGCACTTGTGAAGCTAGGGCTTGATATAACAAAAACCAGTCATCGTATAAATTTTGCTATAAATTCATTTTGGAGAAGTTTCACAATCTGAAAATATTACAGGTCGAAGAGAAGATCCCCGTGTACCTTGTGTCCAAAGGAGAGCCTCTAATTCGTTGTACTTTCAGATTTATGATCTGTACAATATAGGGTTTCTGCCTCTTCCAGATCTCAGTCATAAACAGGTGACCTAGGAAAAAAGGTCACAACTTGGGATAGGAAGCTACAAATGAAATTTCATAAAATGTGGTAGGTAGGGAACAGATTGTAATTTCATAGGTACAATTTTCAAAGGCCGAAATTGCACCAGTGACACGTGGCACTCTGTACAAGTTCGCTCTCCTGTTCTATCCCATAAACAGGTCACGTTGCGACACTTGGCATAAATCTCTCTTAGAGAATCCATTTGAGGGAAGACCTATGGAGTTGGAAAGATAACAGGTCATTCTACCACAGGAATAATTTTCAGACCTTGTACATTTGAAATTTCAGAGTTACACTAGAAACAACCAGGTGCATATTTATGTCAAAACAGAATTGGATTTTGAGCACCTTCATTCATGGCTTCGGGAATTTACGGTTTCAGAGAATGTTGGAATTTTTGTATCAGAGACCATGGATGGATGATCCTCATCAAAATCGAAATTTAGAGACCAAGATGAAATTTTTTTGTTGGGCAGAAGGCCGGGCTTGATCAAACCCTAGTTTGAGACTTTGATCGGAAAGGTGAAAAATTAGTGCTTCTGCAAAAATGGGAATTTTTGAAATCTGTGACTATAGCTAGAAGCTCCTTGGAAAAATCAAAGTTTAGAGCTTTGGATCAAACTATTTGGTTGGGTGAAGCTTTGGGAAACTCAAACCCTAATTCAGGGTCCTCCCTAGTGAATTCGAAAGATTGAAAAGCAAATTTGAGGGGTGAAACTTTGCAGTTTTCAAATTCTGAGTATACCAGGTTGATCAGCTCATTAAGGGGCATCTTTCTATCCTTTCAGAAGTTTGTAATTCAAAGTTTGAATTTTTAGGGTTTCCCTGACAAACCCTAATCCAAATCGAGATCTAGTTTCTGTAAATCAAGTGGATTGGGTTAATCCTAGAAGAGAATGGATTGGTCACCTGCATAAGTGAAGAAGTTCCATTTTCAGAGGGAGATGAGGCTAAGGACTTACATAAGAAGATTACAAGCAAAATCGACAGGTATGTTTCGAAATCTGTTCATGACTAAGTTTATGTTTGTCTTCATTAAGATTAGTACAATCTTGATTAATTTCAGACTTGTCGTATCACCTTAATAAAAATATGAATGCATGATAGAAGATATTCATTGATTAGGGTTTTGACACTTATGATTGTAATAATGCATTGTGGTGTTGTATGAGGTGGATGTTGTCCGCTAACATGAAAGGTACATCAAGAAAGACAAATCATGTTCTAGTTCAAAAACATATGACCATGGTGACATGAAGACAAAGATTCATCCATTGTCATGGATCACATAGAAGATCTACTTACGAGGTATGTATAACTTGGTTCTATAATGGTTAAACTATGAGATATGCAGGTTACTAGCACAAATCATTGAAGAGAACAAGAAGACATCACGTGGGTATGTTAGATATAACCAGCTAACATATTAATCCAGGTATGTTTTTTCTATATCAAGTTAGAATCCTACCTTGTGATAGGATCTCTTATATAAGTATACTTGGTATGATTGATAGTGATTATTCATGAAGTTATAGGTTTGAGTAATCATGGGTTTAGGAATATTATGCTTCTTACTTTGATTGATGATATGACTAACCAGAAAAGTCCTATGGTCAAATAGGAATATGCATGAGTAAAAGAATTGTGATAAATTATCTGTGTATCAAATGATCTTGACCATACACGTTTAAGATTACTTAGAATCATAATGTTTTTTATAGTATTAAGATTATACTAATGAATGTATGTATGAGACCTCGAGGATAACACAATGATGATACTAGTAAGTATGCATAGTGATCGAGGATGGATATAAGTTAAAAGACAGGTAATCCAGGAAGCAAAGATCAAGAGGGAGCACACTCCAATAGTTCATGCAAGGAAGCAAATATTGAGAGGGAGTCCACCCTAAAAACCAAACAAATATACGTATTTGAATTGTCATTTCTTGGATATTTGTTTGTTTAAATAATATTGTTCAATGATGTATATGCTTATGTTCCTAGACTTAGGGTGTGTATTATGCATATTAGAATAATTGCATTAATGAACAGTATACTACTAATATGCATGTGATGGGTAAGTGACCTATGGCACTGTACAACATTCCATTGCTACTTATCTAGAATGAAACCTCTTTGCTGACATGTTGGGAGTTGTGCACACTCTTAACAATGTTTTGGTAGAGATTGGAAGGCATCTAGAAAGTTACGGGATATTGATAAATGTTTAATTGAAGCATTGGATAAAATAATTGCATGACTGGTTGACATATTTCTTTATGTGTAAGAATTTGTTCTGAAAACTATGAGATGTTTCTAATCATGCAATTTAGCTTGCTTTGTAGGAAAGATCGTATGCCATCACCTACAAAATAAGGACTACAATATTTGTTCTAGCAACAAAGCTATCTATTGAAGATATTGAAGAATCTGAAGTTTCCAGGATCAGGGATACAGTGAGGCCACGATCGAGGAGGACCATCCGATCATGAAGAATGATGTTTGGGATGTGGTCCCAAGACCAGAAGGGAAGTCTGTGGTGACTTCCAAGTAGATCTATGAGATAAAGCATGCTGCAGATGGCAGCATAGAAAAATATAAAGTGAGATTTGTAGCTCGTGGCTTCTCCTAGAAAGAAGGGATTGGCTATGAAGAGACTTTTGCTCCTGTAGCCAGATACACTTCCATTAGATCAGTACTTTCCCTGGCTGCAATGATGAAATGGAAGATACACCAGATGGATGTCAAGACAACTTTCTTGAATGGTTTAGTCGAGGAGGAAGTGCATGTGGAGCAGCCACTCGGGTTTGAGACACATGAAAGGGAGTCATATGTGTGCAGGTTGAAGAAAGCCTTGTATGGCTTGAAACAAGCTCCTAGGACTTGGTATGGTAGGATAGACAACTTTCTATCCAATTTGGGCTTTACCAAGAGTAAAGCAGATTCCAACCTTTACTACAAGGTTGAGGAAGGCAATCCTGTGACAGTACTATTGTATGTGGATGACCTATTTGTAATAGGTACGGATAGACTGATTGTCGACACGAAGAGGAATCTTTCTACCGAGTTCGAGATAAAGGACTTGGGGATGATGCACTACTTTCTAGGCATAGAGGTGTGGCAGAGTACAAATGGGATCTTCCTTGGATAAGGGAAGTATGCAGTAGAGATCCTGAAGAGGTTCGGGATGATGGACTGCAAGGCCATGGCCACACCTATGGCATCGAACCTGAAGCTTCTGTGTGATACTTCATCTGAGTCAATTGATGTCACTATGTATCGTTAGATGATTGGGTCCTTGATGTACCCGACGAACACAAGACCAGATATTTGTTTTGTGGTGAACACATTGGCCAGCTCCTAACGGATCCAAGAGGTGTTCACATGGTTGCTATAAAGCATATTCTGAGGTACCTGAAGGGTACGGTTGATTATGGGCTCAAGTATGATGTGAATCAAAAGGTTAACCTAGAGGGTTATGTTGATTCAGATTTAGCAGGCAGTGCCATTGATCAGAAGAGCACTTCGGTGTGCTGCTTCAGTATGGGATCCGGTATGATCTCTTGGTTTAGCAGGAAGTAGTCCTGTGTGGCACTGAGTACAACCGAAGCAAAGTTTGTTGCAGCTTATTCGGTTAGTTGTGAGGCAGTATGGATTCAGAAGCTACTGTCTGAGTTATTTGATATTCCGTTGGATGCTACTGGTATCTTTTGTGACAACCAGAGTTGTGTGAAGCTGTCTTCGAACCCGGTGTTCCATGACAGGTCGAAACACATTGATATCAAATATCACTATATCAGGGATATGGTGAAGAGAGGAGCAGTGAAGCTCCTGTATGTTGCGACAGATGAGCAGGTTGCAGATGTGTTGATGAAACCACTAGCCATAGTGAAGTTTGAGTACTCCAGAGAGAGGCTTGGTGTTCTTCATATTGACGACACTTCGAGGAAGATGTGATGGACACATTTGTAGGATCCATTTCAAGCATGGTGAGAGGAGGATCCTTCCCATGGATGTGGGTATAAGCGCTGTGTGATGAGCATCAGGACGATGCTCCAGTTACTGCTCTGTATGCATCATGTTGGATGCTTGATATGATCAGTTGGATCATGGATTTGTATATGTATCAGGTGGATATATTGTATGATCAGGTGGATCATGTATTTATATATGTATCATGTGGATGCATTGTATGATTGAGTGGATCATGTATTTGTGAATGTATCAGGTAGATACATTGTATGACTAGGTAGATCATGTATGATGATATGTATCAGGTAGATACTTGGTATGGATCAGGTGGATGCATTGTATGATCAGGATGATCATGGATGATGAGCTTCAGGATGTTGCTCCAAATGATATACATCAGGATGATGATATGATGATGATTAGGATGATCATATGTGATGAGTATCAGGATGATGCTCTGGATGACATGCATCAGGATGATGATCAGGATGATCATATGTGATGAGTATCAGGACAATGCTCTAGATGACATGCATCGGGATGATGCGGTGACGGTGACCAAGATGATCATGTGTATCAGGATTATGCTATGATGATGATCAGGATGATCATGTACATCAGGACGATGTATGGTGAGTATCAGGTTGATACTCTGTGGCCGTGGACAGGTTGTGCAGATGAGCATATAAGTAGACCTGGGAGATCCGATAGGTTGGGTTGTGTGCCCGTAATAAGTCTTGGGATTCTCTTTCGAGGCATTGCTCTGGGAGGACATATAAGTAGACCTGGGAGATTTGATAGGTTGGGCTGTGTGCTTGTAATAAGTCCTGGGATGCTCTTTTGAGGCATTGTCCTATGGCATATAAGTAGACCTGGGAGATCCGATAGGTTGGGCTGTGTGCCCGTAATAAGTCCCAGGATCTCTTTCGAGGCATTGCCATGGCCACATGTAATACGTCTTGGAGATCCGGATAGGTTGTGCTAGTCACGTAAAAGGCCTTGGATGCTCTTTAGAGTTCTTTCTAGTAAAGACACTCTTTTAAGGTTTTGTGGTGGGGGTCACATGTAATACGTTTTGGAGATCCAGACAGGTTGTGCTAGTAACGTAAAAGGCCTCAGATGCTCTTTAGAGTTCCTGCTAGTCAAGACACTCTTTTAATGTTTTGTGACAGTCACATGTAAGTGGACCTGGGAGATCTTGTCGGTCATGCTTCGGCACATAATGGATCATGGGATACTCTTTCGAGGCATTGTGACGCATGTAATAAGTCCCGAGGATTCAAAGTATGGCCAGTGATGATGAAGACCTGTAGGTGGTGGGCCTACATCCAGCATGAAAAAGGGATGGCTCTGTAGAAATTCCTATGACGAGTAGATCGGAGATTGATTGAGATAGCACTAGCAGTGACAATGACAATGATTCAATGACGATGATCTAGTGATGTTGATCCAGAGAAGAAGACTTGTGCTAGCAGATATGTGTCGAGAAATACCTTCCTAGTTAAGAGGGAGTATTGATGTATTTGTAACTTCGGAATGTATTTCATATATGTATATTGTATTCCTATAGAGATGTTATTATTCCTCTATACGGAAGTGTCGTCATTTATATTGTAAGTGTCGTAACTTATACTTGATGGGTTATTAGACCACCTTGTTGGGGTCGGCCCTGTATAATTCATGTGGGTTAAAGGGTTATTAGACCACCCTATTGGGGGTCGGCCCTGTCAGTATTATGTTATGTGGTTAAGTTGAGGCCGACCTAGTAAAGGTTATTAGGAAAGTCAAGTCAAGTATAAACAGAGTGCGGGAGGCACTCTATTTGATCATTCACTTTCTCACTCACACACTCATTGGAGAGTGGCTCATAAGTGGAGGAGGAGAAGCTGCTGCTAGGAGGACTATCTCTTGTACTTGGGTTGTATCATTTCTCTATCTATCTCTAAGGAAGTTGTGGGGTTTTTCACCTTCTTGGTTTTCCCTGGTGAAACTTTGTGTCTCTTGTGTGCTTGCATTATTGTGTCCATGATTGATATGCTGTAGATATGTTGTAGATATGATGTACATGTTATTCTCTCAGTTAAGATCCTAGATCAGATTGAAATTTCTGAAAAACTAACATCTTGCACATGGTAGGTTTTCATCCTTCATCATGGACTTACCCACCTTGCCATGTCCAAATAAATCTACCTAAAATATGAACTCAAACCAGTCAAAAACTTTGTGAGTCTTTCATGCACATAAAATTTTTATTGCAATAATCATTAAAGTGATTTTTAGAATTATAATCACCCAATCATTCAAGCACTTTCTGCTGCTAACATCTTCTTACAACAAAATGTATAGGTGTATTTTATATGCATCTTTATCATAATAAAATTTAAAAGACACCATCACATTTTTTATGTAATTTTAATAAACCTTCGATACCCATTACTTCCTAGTCATAACCTTTATACAACTCTGTCCTTCTACAGAGTATTTTGGTAGCCCTCTCATCATGACTACCTCCATCTAATCTTTCCTACATTCACATCAACTCATGAAATGATCTCAGAATTAGCATTAATTCAACATTTCTTCCATTATTTAATTTGCAATGACACATACACATCTCAATTATGCATTCACACAATGCATCACGGCATGTGCAACCAAACACATGTATGCACATTCACAACACGTACACAAAATTTTATATGCATTTACTCAATGCTTAATCACAAGATTTACAAGATCTTTTTAATGTACATTTACTAAATGCACCCAATGTACTACCACATTGATCAAGTACATCCATGTGCCTACACAGGTTTCCTACAATGGTAAGTTGGACGTTCTGGCCAATGCTCCAACACCATGCCCAGCCATCTCCCCAATCATTTGGTTGTATATTTGATGCCCTCTTTCTCCATTCAACTTGAGGTGTTTCCTCAGGTCTCTGAGGTTTTGTCATGTCATGATCTTATGGAATAGGTTCTTCTTCAATAATTATTTTTGGTACATTATTTGTATCTGTAACTCTAGGAGCTTCATGCTCCCCTTCATACTCATGAGTCTTCTTGGATTTGTTGAAGGTTTTTTCTTCATCAAATTTGACATCTCGACTGAGTTCAATCTGGAGGAATCCTGGGATGTAGATACGGTAATCCTTTGATTTCTCACTCTATCCCACAAATATTCCCTTTTTTCCTGAAGGTTCCAACTTCAATCTCTTTTCTTTTCGAATGTGAATGAATACGGGACATCCAAATATCTTTAGATGGCTGAATTCAGGCTTGTTACCGGTAAACATCTCTGTTGGGGTCTTGTTTCCAAGAGCACTGTGAAAGATTCTATTTTGTAAATATACTGTGGTTCTAGCTGCTTCTGCCCACAGATGCATGGGTAAATATTGATCATGAATCATGGCCTTCACTACTTCTATGATAGTTTTGTTCTTTATTTCAGCTACACCATTCTGTTGTGGATTATAGGGAATAGTAAGCTCCCTCTTAATCCCTACTTGTTTACAAAAATATTTGAAATCGCCTGAAGTGTATTCCCCTCCATTATCTGACCTTAGAATATTTATCTTCTTTTCAAAGAGGTTTTCTACAAGAGCCTTGAACTCTTTAAACTTTTCAAAGACTTCATTCTTATTCTTTAGAAAATAAATCCATGTTTTGCAGGAGTAATCATCAATAAATGAAGCATAGTAAACATACCCTCTTAGTGAAGTGGTGGACATAGGTCCACAAAAATATCAGTGAATAATCTCCAGAATACCTTTCGCTTTTTTGTCGCTGCTTGGAAACGGATTCTTCGTATTTTTTCCTTGAGTGCATCCTTTGCATACTCCTTCATGATTAACATGGATTTCTTGTAGTCCAATCACCACCTTACTTACTATTGGTAAGGATTTGTAGTGTACATGAGCTAGTCTTCTATGCCATATCTCACAAGGGTTCATGGTACTGGTCATTAATGTTGTATCTACATGGCCCTTCAGTTTGTAAAGTCCTCCTTCTTCTACTCCAATGACTACTACATCATTGATCATCTTTCCCTTTGGCCACATAAGAACTTCACCATCTATAAATGTAATTCGAAGACCTTTCTTATCCACTGCATAAATAGATAGAAGGTTCTTCTTTAAACCAAGTACATAAAGTACATATTTCATGTTCATGGACTTTCTAGAGTCCAATTTTTAAGAGGCTTCTCCCATTCCTTTGATGGGGTATTGATAATCATCTCCAATCTTTACATTGTGTGGAGATTCCTTCTGTATGAGATGTTAGAGGGATTCTTTGTACCTCGTCATGTGTTTTGAGGCTCCACTATCTACTATCCAAGTATCACTTCCATGAGATACTAAACCAGTGAGGGTTGATATTAGAACATATTCTTCAATGGAGTCTTCATCATCTCTAGTTTTAACTTCTTCATCATACTCACTATCTTCTACTGCATGAGCATGAAATCTCTTCTTCTACTTCTTATCATGTTCGGGTTTGAGTGGACAATTTCTTGCAAAGTGTCCTATTTTGTGACAGGAATAGCATTCAATGTAAGATAGATATTTCTTGAACTTGTTTTTCTTTTGAGGTCTTCTTGGAGAGTCCTCACGGGAATGTAAATTGTTCTTTCTTTTCTTTCTACCTTTGGCACGAGTTTCCAAAGCTTGGTCTTCATTGTCATTTATTTTCTCCTCTCTTAGCTATTATTTATTCCTCTTGCACACACTCTTCCCATAGCTTTATGAATTGGATCAATTTATTTCTAGCACAAATGCCACGAACAAATGGCTCCCAATCTCTGGGGAGACCATTCAGAGTGGTCATTATAAGTTCAACATCCTCTACCATGTCTCCAATAGCCTCTAGTTGTTCTTTTATCTAGGACAAACTGGAGAAGTATGAGTGCATGGACTCAGACTTCAATATCTTCACTCCTTTTAGTTGATTTCTCAAGGTCATCTTCAAGATTAATGTTCTTCCCTTCAAATAGGTTGGTCAGAGCATCAAACATCTCTTTTGGAGTTTTCTTGGAAGACACTTAGGGGATCAAGTGATCTTTGATGGAATTAGTTATGATCCTATTTTCCTTGACCATATTCTTTTTATGCCTTTATTTGGATTCATCTCCCTTTGGTTCTGTAAGTCCTTCCTTTATGAAGTCTTCTAGGTCATGTTCTTCAAGAATGAGCATGAATCTATAATTCCATGCCTTGAAGTTCTCAACTCCTTCAAGCTTCTCATCAAGCTTGGTATTTCTTTCCATATTGATATAATGAGTACTTCAAATGGAAATATAATAGATTTGAGACTTACCAGAAAAGTTGTCCTTCTAAAAACTGCTTCTTCGTTGACCTAGGGTTTGTCAGAGAAACCCTAATTTTCCAACTTTTGGATTTTGGAAAATTGATTGGATGAGTAAATTTGCCTCCTCAAGGAGACTTGAGCAAAGTACCCCTTCTCCCAATTCTGTGAGCAGATGATCCAAAAAATTGATGCCCTAATTCTCCCGCGTTATAGTGGGGGACCCAAAAATGAAAATTCTCAAAATTGAAATCTGCTTCGACAAAAAGATGCACCCTAGTGAGGCGATTTAGATGCACCCTCTTTTTTAGCTGATTTGTGGAGGGAGCTCCCGGGACAAGAAGCCCTAGTTTCTACAGTTACATAGGCTGCACAATGTTTTCTTTCAGGCCTGCAATGATACCATGTTAGTTTTTTACTTGTTTAGCATATAACATTAAACAATCTATCACTGAAAGAAGAACAAGCACAAAAAGAGCACAATGAACACAGTATTTCTCTCGGGGAAACCAAAAGGGAGAAAACCCCATTAAAATATTCCTCAATATAGAATTTACAAAGTACAAAAATGAACCCCAAGAAAAAATCCGCTACTCCTCCACTTGTGCGAACTTCTCTCTCTCTCTCTCTCCTATGCGAACTTGTGAGAGTGAATGAGTGATTACAAATGAGCAACTCATCCTCTATTTATATTCTTTCGTTGGGGTGACTTTTCCCCAACTGGGACGGCTTCTCCTAACTGACTGGGCCAACATGTCTATTACATAATATAATAATATTTTATGGGTTCTTCTAGGCCGTTACAAGACCTAGGGTTTACATTGACTCTTTCAATGACTCTTACATTATTAATTACATCAATGACATCTCTTGAAGGAGGAATACAATAATACAATAGAAAAATGTATTTAGAATATCTTCCATAGTTACATTTTCTTTAACACATGCATCAAGGATGAAAATGGAAGAGTCTAACAAGACTTTAGCTATCTTTTTACTTAACTTTAGAACAAAGTACAAAAGGAATGAATTTCCATTGGGCCTAATGTAGGTTAGTGCCAAGACAATTGAATGTTGTGGAATCTATTCCAACAATCATGCCACTCATAATTGTCCATACGCGTCCCCTCTTAAGGACATTCTTTATGATCCATAAGAAGATGTAGAACTATATTCTATGTGAACCCTAGGACACTAGGGCCACCAAGGCCTTTTCAACAATTCTATGGACAACCACCTTATCATATTTATGGGAAACCACCTTATTAGTGGCCTTATGTCCATCCAACATTTCAACAAATCTATGGGAACAAAATTTTCATAATCGACCTTATGGGAAAAAGTATTATTCTACTTCTAAATGGACATGTACTAGACAAGCAAAAGATAATTTTCCTAATCAATGGGAAATTCCTAAAGGAATGCCTCCTATATATGGAAAAAATTTCCTTCCTACAGGGTGAAGGAAAAACCGACAGTAGCCTACCCTTATGTCTTCTCTAGTAAATAATTCCAATTAGCACTATACCCAAAACTTTGGTCATCCAACACCTATACTACCTCATCTTACATCCCAAACAAATCCAAATCCAAAAAATATATAAGATCAAAATGTGTATACAAATGAAGTTGCTAATTACCCATCATATTCGGTGAACATACAGGAAGCAAATGAACTAAATATGTGTTCTAGAAAAATTGTGACAATTCCTCTCCCACCTGTTGTGACAGAACTGCATGATAGCCCTATTTGACCCACAATAACTCACTCTCCTCAATAAAATACAATAGAATAATAAAGGGATATAGGAGACACACCATCTCCTGATCCCCCATTCCCCCATAGATTGGAACATAAAGAGCTAGGAAAATCTAAAAATCCTTTTTTGGAAGAGCTCAAAAATCTGTGTAAAAATACAACTTTTACAAGATATTAAACAAATACCAATATACAATCGGTTCATTAAGGAGACCTACATAAAAATACTAGGCAGAAAAAGGAAGGATCCCATCACCATAAATGTAGTAGGACAGCTAGCAAACCTTATGTTAGGAAAAAATGTTAATCCAAAAAATGTTGATCCAGGTAGCCTCATAGTTGATGTGGATGAATTTTGGTCCATAAAATATAGTGGATTTAGGTTCATCAATCAATGTTATGACCAAAGACACCATGCTAAGATTGAACATTAAAAAATTATGAGGCATATCACCACTATTTTGCAGCTATAAAACACTTCAACAATCTGTCCTGAAGGAATTCTAGAAAACATTCTAGTCTCTGTAGACTCATGGCAGTACCCTGCTGATTTTATTATCCTACAACCAAAATATAAACTCAATGGATACCCTATCATCCTTGGAATGCCTTGGATTGAAAAAACTAATGGACATATAAGTTGTACACAAGGGGACATGACTATTATGAATGGTCTAGAAAAGAAAATATTAAATCTTTACCCCCCTTCCAAGATTTATCTAGACACCAGAGAGCCTCTTTGGATAGAAGGGGAAGAATATTTTGATCAGCCTATCCATCATGTGCTCACCATTGATATTTCTTTAGCACTTAGACAACCTCAGGAAGATGTGGCCATTTCCAACTTCCTCCAAAACCTTTACAATAGCCATGTTCTTCTAGGAGAGCATCTCACAATTCAAGAGTTGGAAATTATTGGAGTAGAAGAGCCATTGTGGTAGAAAATATTCCTTATAGAGGAAAGAAAAGTCTCCACCAAAACAATAGAAGTTTCCCCTGGAAAGACCCTAAAATTCAGTAATCATTTAATCCCTTCACGGGAAGAAAAATTGATCCAACTCCTTACCAAGTATAATACATCTTTTGCATGGCACTATGCAAACATGAAAGGTGTGCCCCCAAACATTTCCCAGCATCGGATCTACAACAATGATGATTCAACGCCTATCAGACAACACCAGAGAAGGATGATCCCAAATCTAAGAGACCTTGATAAGGATGAATTACAAAAACTCCTTGATGTTGGATTCATATATCTTATCTCAGATAGTGAATGGGTGTCACCATTGGTGATTGTCCCAAAGAAAGGGAGGAAGTGGAGAGTCTGTATATACTATAGGGAGCTCAACAAATCCAACAAGAAGAATCATTTTCCATTGCCCTTCATTGATCAAGTGTTAGACCCTAGAAGAAAAGAACTTTTTCTCTTTCTTGGATGGTTTCAGCAGATACGATACAAATCCATCTAGGGGACCAAGACAAGACCACCTTCACTTGTCCTTGGGGTGCCGTTTCCTATAGATTTATCCATTTTGGGTTATGTAATTCCCTAGCCACATTCTGGAGGCTAGTCCTGAGTATTTTTTTTGATTTTATTCATGGGAGCATGGAAATATACATGGATGATTTCACCCCTTATCGGATGAATTTGAAGAATCCCTAACAAACCTTAAAATTAAATGCTTAAGAAATGTATTGAAATGAACCTCTTCCTGAGCAATGAATAGTACGAAATGATAATGGATGGAGGAGTGGTATTAGGAAATTATGCTTTTCCAAAAGGAATTACAGTTGATCCCTCAAAATTCCAATTCATAATCAAACTGCCTCCACCACAAAAACATAAAAATGTTAGAAGTGTCATAGGACAATATGAATATTATTCAATATTCATTAAATATTTTAGTAAAATAGTTACCCCTATGTTTCTTCTACCAACCAAAGATGCAAAATTTTAGTGGGAAAATAAATGTCAAGAATCATTTGAGTGCATTAAAGAAAAGATAATGCAAGCCCCTGTATTGCAAGGACCTAACTGGGATATCCCCTTCCGCATCCACTCAGATGATTCAGAGAAGTAAATTGGTGCAGTACTAGGACAATAGGAAGATAAGATCCCTATGTAATATACTACATCTGCAAAAACCTTGCAAGAGCAAAGCTGAATTATATTGTTATAGAAAAGGATTTCTTAGCAGTGGCCTATTCAATCAACAAGTTCATGCATTACATCATAGGATATCATGTTTTTTTTCGCATTGACCACCCAACAATTAGATACTTAATGAATAAGTCATATGTAAGTTGCGGGGTAATCAAATGGCTATTATTATTGAAAGAATTTGATATAACAATCCTTGATATGCTTGGAAAACACGATGTAGTAGCATATTTCTTGTTCAGATTGATCCATGTTGTAAATAAATAACTTGTGGATGATGCATTCCTAGATGAGCACCTCTTTTCTATCTCCACACATACTCTATGATTTGCTGATATAGAAAACTACCTAGATATGGAGAGGTTTCCTCTGCATTTGAATTACAAAGAATGTTGAAACTAGTGAGGAAAAGTACCACATTCTCATGGATCCAAGGATACTTGTTCTAACAAGGGCCATACCACATTCTAAGAAGGTTTATCTGAGAAGATGAGTTCCATGACATTATTCATGCATGCCATGATGAACCTTGTGGTGGACACTACATGAGGATGCAACAGATTATGTTTCAATATGCGATGATTGTTAGAGAATAGGAAAAACAACAAAGAGGGATGAGATGCTTCTTCACCCTCAAGTGACAGTGGAAGCCTTTGAAAAATGAGGATTGGATTTATTCAAACCTATTGAACCTCCATCAAATATGAAACACCATATACTGGTCAGTATTGACTACTTGACAAAATGGGTGGAAGTCAAGGAATTAAGATTGGAAAATAAAGAATCAATGGAAAAATTATTGACTAAACAAATTTTCACTAGGTTTGGATTTCCAAGAGAAATTGTCATTGAGAGGGGAAAACCTCAAACAAAATAAGGTAAAGATTAGATAGAAAACCTCTTATCACCCATAGGAAAATGGTCAAGTGGATGTAACCAATAGAGAGATAGAAAAAATATTGACCAATATAATCCAAATTCACAAGAAGGATTGGGCCAGCAATATTCATGAAGTTGCATGGGCATACAACACCACATGGAATACCACCACAGGTATCACACCCTATGAATTGGTATACGAGAAGAAAATCATGTTTCCCATTGAGTTTGAACTTAAAACATTGATAATATCGGTGGATGTTAACATGGATTTGTCAATAGCTTAGAATGAAATACTACTACAACTCAGTCAGCTAGATGAGATTAGGTAGAAATCCCTACATCACACAAATCTAATACAACATCAAAGAAAAACATGGAATCGCAATTACATAAAAATGAAATACTTCAAAGAAGGAGACTGGGCTTTGCTCTATGATTCAAGGTTTAAATATTTTAAAGGGAAATTGAGGAGTATATGGTTAGGATCATACCAAATTGAGAACATCTATGACAATGGATTAGTGAGAATAATAACAATAGAATAAGATCAAATCCCAATGCTGGCCAATGGGCACAAACTGGATATTTTCAAGAAATACCTAACTAAGGAAGAGTTCAATGAAACCATGAAGGAAACATAATTGAATCTGATACAGGGTAGCAATGCCCCATCTATGTCTTAAATATATTTGGAATGAAAAAAAAATCTCAGATGAAAATTTTTGTTGAGGCATCTAAGGCAGGTTGGCGGATTGAAAACCTCAATGAGGAAGTCTGCTAGTTTGTAAAATAAAAAATAAAAAATAAATAAATAAAATCTCAGACAAAAACTTTTATTGAGGCATCTGAGCAGGTTGGAAAGTTGAAAACCTCAATGAGGTAGTTTGCCATTTTGTAAAATAAAATTATATATATATATATATAAGAAAAAATAACTACTCGTGTTTCTCTAATGACTTTTGAGTGAAGATCATTCTTGCAGGTATCACACAATACATATGATACCCTGCACAAGCAAACAACAAAGTGTGAAACTATCAACCACTCAAGAAGCACATCATTGTCCTAAAAAATGCAGCTACATGATTTCTACAAATTGTAGGATTTCTACAACCTACTACAATTTTCTACATCCATTTTGTGTTCCACAAAAACTCATCGATCAAGTTGTGCTTCTATTCAACTAAGTATACGCTACACCAGATCCACAACAAAATCAACCATCATCTCAACATGATATATTCCTACTCAATCGGTAAGTTATCCAAAGGAAAGAATTTGCATTTAGGTACTTAATTTGCAATCTCATATTTTCCAAAACTTAAATGCATGCAACATTAAGTCAACCTAAATGAGGACATTATACATAAAGTTGGGGGAAGGATAAAAATAAAAATAAAATTTAAAATTTTGAATTGCCAAAATCACATGCAAAGGATCTAACAACGGTCACTAAAACTTGAGTTAATAAAACTCATCATGAGTGAGAATGAAGATACATGATAGGACAGTTTGCATGAATCGAATGACAGTCTACATGAACGAAGGGAAGAATAGAGACATCATGAGATAGAGAGGCAAGAATATAACATGAGAAACCATCATAGCACTTGTCTTAACATATGAAAAACTATCAGCACATCTTTAAATATGCTTCTCCAATTGATATTGAGAAGGAAAGCAACCACAACCACTATGAAAGAAAGGGAAAGGACAAAGTAGCAATCATATAGGTACTTCACATGATATACTAGCATTTGTTTCTAGCATTTTGTTCCTTCTTTCCTTCCTCTCTGTTACCAGAGTGCATATTAGATCTATCATTTGAAATACCTGTAAAGGAAAATACAAAGGAAAATCACAGAAAAATGACAATGGGTTTTGTGAGAAGGGATCCCACGAACCACTCCAAACTGCTTAGAAACCCATAGACAGTTGAATATTTTCAAGATGTAGAATGGATACAATATTTGCATAATCTAGATGGATACCACGATTGGGTTGCAAAGGAATTCGACAGAAACTTGAAAAGGGTTAATGAAAAAACCTACACAACCTTGATGAAAGGGGTTTTGATTGAGTTAGAAGAAGATGTACTTAGTATGGTAACTCAATTACCCAAGGGCATGAAATGGGAAAAGGAGGACCGAAAACTAGCACAGAAGGACAAACAACATTTTTTCAGGTTTACTGAATGATATGAGCAAGTAAGAGGGGGAGTGAGTAGAGTTTCTCTCCCTGAACCATGGGGAGAAGTTGCATTAATCATCATGAAATATATTACTTGCGATGGTAGGAACTCCATTTTGCATGCCTACCACTTCATATTTCTAAACCTGTTAAGGAACCTCCAATGGAAGAAACTTTGCCAAAATATTAGTCTTCCATGGTTTTTACTGTGGTCCCTTTCTTCCATGATAACCAAGTTTCAGTTGGGGAAACCAGATTCACTATCCCACCATGATATGATCAAACTTCTTGTTTACGACACTCTCCAAGCACACTACGCTACTCTTTAGTGGAAAATGTTTCTCTAATGACAGTGAAATAGAATAATTTAGGAAGGAGTCGCAGTCACCACTAAGAGGCTTGTCACGTACAAAATAAGTACAATCAAGTCCTTATGCCAAGATTAAGAGAAAGATTAGTCAGGTCGAAACACCTATCTCCAAAAGGACAAGGGCCTCCCTGCAAAGAAGAGTTGAGTATAAAAATCAATAAATACCAAAGGGAGATGACATAGATAAAGAAATTGTAGACATATTAATCCAAATTAGTGCACCTGGTACTGCTCCACCCAAATGTATCCCATTGATACTTCAAACACAAGACTCAGAAGGAAAGTAAAGTGAATATAAGCCGCTTGGGAAAAGAAGTAACAATCTTCTCCTCTCTAAAATATAGAGGCTCCTTACGACCACCTGGATATAAAATAATAAGAGCCTCCCGAAGACCTCCCTCATGTCACCACCAATAACACTTCCATAGGTATGGATAACAGTGTGTTGTTACAAGAGAAAGAGCAGAAAATATTAAAATTACATAATCAATTAAAAGAGAAAGAACAAGAAACTCTGAAATGGAAAAGAATAGCACACACAGTTGAAGAATTAAAAATTGAAAGCACTAAGTGCTCTCATAACCACCAGGAACATGAGATTCATCCATTAGAAGAGAAAATCCACCTTTTAAAGATACAAGAACTTGAAGATAATAAGCAGTTGATGGAGTACAATTATAACTTAACCAAGATTTGAAAGCCTATTGGTTTGAATTAGAAACCAAGACAAGGGAGAAAATAGTGGTAGAGGAAATGGAAAAAATATGTTTCAAAATTATGCTAGAATTAATCAGATGTAGGGCCACCTTACAGACTGTACTCAGTGTTTATGAAGGAACGATGGTTATTCCAACTCAAAATGCTTCAAGATCACTCATTTGACCAATTAGATGACAGTGGTCATCCGAAGGATGTATCTTCTAAAATGTATCTCATATTTTGGTCCTTGGAAAGTTTTAAGGATATCTTTATCAAAGCTCCCCTGTCCCAATGACCAATGAATAAAGCGACTACTTCCTTCTCCGAGTTTCGAACGCTCAAGTCGAATACTGCACATGAGGTGAACAGCTTATAAAAGAATCCTTCTGGTGAACGAGAGAGTTTTTTAGAGATCTGTGTTCGCCAACGATTTGCCAATTGTTGTTGATACAACACCCCTCCCCAAAATTTTGAAGATATTTGGGGCCCCTCCTTTCAATGCTTTTGTAGCAAGTTTTTTCCTTTGTCTCTCGAGTTTATTTCTTTCTCTAACTTGACAGATTTTCATCACTTGTTTCCAAAAGAGTTCTCTCACTGATTTTTTTGAGGCAAAATCAGTCTTTTCTCTTCAGCGCGTCTTTTAGTTTTAATTCACCCTTTGTAGCACAAGTTTTATCCTTACATCCTCCGCCGCTTTGGCGTGCCTCCAAAAGATAAATTCCTCGCCCGGCGCAAACTCTAATCACAAGTCCTCCGTCTAACGCGTACCTTGGCTCTAACTCAGCTGCCCTTTTGGACAAAGTCTCAAGTCTTTTATTCGGCGCACATATTTTCAGCGCAAGTGATAACCATTCCTTGGCCGCCGAAGGCGTAAGAACTATCCGTATCTTCCCCGCCTTGAAGCTGCATGTCACCTTCTTGGAAGAATTAAGAGTTGGCACATTTCTCCCAGCGCGAACTTGGATGATAGAATCGGTGCCATTGGCACAGGAGATATACTTATCCTCCCCACCTTGCAATGTTGTGATTGGTCTCTTTTGATCGCTCGAACTCTTTCGCAGTTTTGGGAGCGCATCCATAATGGCAGGATCGCCGCTTGAGCGTGAGATTTAATGTTCAAACCTGCGCTTAGCGCAAAACGCATAAGATATGATCGCTACCTTAGCGCAGAATTTAAATCACCACTCGGCACTTAGCGCAAAAATTCTCCTCGACCCTTGTGCACCGGTGAGTTTGGTGGGGTCTTTAATAGATCCATGTGCCGTTTTAATGGCAGAGCACCTCGAGCCACGTGAAATAAAATCTTCCAACCTTTCGTCGTATGTGACATAAATGCCACCCTTATTTAAAAAAATGCAACGGGGTTTTCAATACATTTTATATTCGTCGAGCAACCAAAGTTTCCCATTTTCATCAAGAGCGAGGTTTTCTATTCGTCGGGCGCTTGCGGATTCATCTCCTACCTCAGAACGTTCACCCTCGACAAACCCTGCTAATTTGATAGGTAGGCTCTATGCCCCTTCTTTTTCGTGAGCTTGTTTTACACCATAGGGAGTTCTTTGCATAAATATTCAAGAAGCTTTTAGGGAATATAGAGCGATTGCGCTCGTCTTTGATCCCAGAAATGAGAATCCAAAGTTGCCCTGTGCGAACCGAAACCCGGAGAGCTTTATCCCAGCCTACAAGCATGAACTCTATCCTATCGTCATGTCCTCGGCATCCTGAGTAATTTTTTCACCCACCTTGATATCCCTGAATCGTCCCAGCAGTATCTTAGCAGTCACCGAGTTTTTCACTCAAACCCGTAGAAGCCGCGGCATCCCATGCAAAACGAAACTCCCTGCCAAGCATCTAATGCGCGTAAAGCCCATTCCTTCTCATTCCTTGCAGCTAAAGTTTCATCTTGTGAACACCGAGATACCCTGCTCAACCGAAAGCAATGTTCATTCATGCCAAGGGCGCATAAAACCCACAATGCTTGACCAAAATTTCCTTAGGATATATTAAATCAACCCATCGTGCCCACTTAGAACCCTGATAACCTAGCCCAGAAGTCTAACTCATAGAAGCCAACAGCTGCGGGGTTTATCCATCTTCTACGCAATCTCCACTATCAGCTGCCAGCACATAAAATGTTTAAACACTTACGCATTGTAAATATCGCATGCATAATGTTAAGCGCTTGTGCAGAAATAACGTTAGGATAGCGCATGCAAAGTTTCTTGGACTAGCGCACGAATGTATTTAGCTTTGGCGCATGGATAAAGTTGGGGCACTAGCGCATGAAATATTTTGGGCATTAGCGCAGAAAATACATTTTTGCTTGGCACACAAATAATCTTAGGCACTGGCGCAGATGCAACGTCTAGGTATTAGCGCATAAAATCCCGCTTGTACCCCAGCGCACATTAGATAACTGATCTTAGTGCGCGCAGAATCCCAAGCACAACGCAAAGCTCTATTTAGGCATCAGCGCAGAAATCTTCATCAGACTCGCGCAAGTTTGTGTGACAATTCAGGGGATACCTGCACGTTGAAAATGAATGGCGCAGATTCAAAGATGATCTTGCTCGTTGTCCTGATGTCTTGTCTTTGCTTTTAGCATGGAATGGCATTGTTGAATTAAGCTTAAACTTGAAATGAAGATAATTATGATTTTTAAGACAACCTCTATATTGTGAAAATGTTATATTTTTGCTCTCCCATAGAGTGTTGCTAATGCTTGAAGAAGTGGTCTAACTAAAGTCTTTATTGGCATTGCCTTTCTCACCATAGGATTACCATGCATAGGAAGTCAGCAAAGAAGAAGGCAGCGCAGAAAATAACCTCAGACTTAGAGGTTGAAATCCTATTAGATACTTCTCTTGTGACGATGTTTGCTGACACACAAGCTACCACTGGTGTTTCCCCTAGGAACTCCGCCCTTGAATTTCAGTGGGGCAATCTGTACATATTCATCGTGGCTCAAGACAGTACAACAACCTCCATAGAAGATGCTCTGGTATATGCCAACATTCGAAGGTCTTGTTTGCATAAAGCAACAAATCGTCCTGAGTTGTTCCATTGTTCCGAAGTTATTGGATGGCTAATTCCCCACATCCAAACCGACACAAGGCTACTGAATGATAAAATTGGGTTGAGCGTGGCATCTTTCACTCCCGAGAATGTCATTGCTACCTACAGATTGCCTTCACCCAGGGCTTGTTTAGACGATGATTGGATAGCAAAACATCTAATGGACCCACTAGAATTTTCCCATAAGATGACGATAAACGACAGGCAGATTAGGAGGAGGCAGAACAATGAATATGAAAGGAACCTCCTAAAAACCCCTTACAGACTACTCATCCTGATGTTGAGTCGACTCTTTGGCATGCCTAATGGAAATATGTTTAAGATCGGATGGGTGCCGGTAATGTTTCATATAGCCATGAATGGCACCATCTTCAACTGGGATGAAATAATTTCAGATAGTTTGGCCTCGCAGCTAACAACGGCTCAAGGACTAACCCAAAAGAAGGTAGATCTCTTCATGTCTTCATACCTGATTGACTGCCTGTTAAGAAAGCATACGTTCCCGGACTTGGGTTTCTCATGGAAGCCAAAAGAAACAAACCTCTTCTTAGCTTATCAATGTACATGGGCAAGTAGATACGCAAACTACTACAAGATGGTTTACGAGAGGTTTATCATGCCATTATACTAGCTCATTTTTATAGAAGAACCAGACTTTATGTCGGAGAATGCAATGCCTATCATTGAAAAATTCGGGAACTATTATCACAGTTCAGAAGGCACATACATCAGGATGAGTGGAGGAACTCATGAGCCATTTATGTTCCCTCGGTATGTTACAGATTTTGTAATTCACAAGGAGGCCGTGAGACAACTCTTCGGCACCGGCGCAATAAGTAAGTTCTTAACCGACCGGAGGAAGGGCATGTATCCTCCCATGCCATTTACCATCGGAACTTACAGCCTCCTGAGAGCAAGAGACGGGGAAAATTACGCTCAAGGCTTAGAAGTTTTCCATTTTGGCACGGTCCCTTTAAGAAGGCATGACCCCAATGGTGCGGTAAGCCAGCATTGTCTTGACCTCAAGATCTTCTTTGAATATCCTCATGCTGTGGACCAAGACGAGGAATTCCTCAGGAGCTCCCGCAAACTAACTACGCTAGGGAAGCGTTACAAGAAGAAAGTTGTGAAAGACACGAGCCCCAAACCCGTCGGTCTAATCCAAAGAGAGCGGGAGGCATTGGCCTCACAATCAGGGGATCCATCAGGATTAGAGAAGGACAGAGTGCTCCAAGATCAAACCCTCAAGTAGGAGCAGGACAGAGTGCTCCAAGAGAAAGCTCTCAAGGAGCAACAGGAATAAGAAAAAGCAGGAATTCAAGGTGAGCTAACTACCAAGCTTCAACAAGGGAGATTGCAAGGAAGCAACAGGAGCAAGCCTCTCAGTTGAAATAGCAGGAAGAGGCTGCCAGGATCCAGAAAGAAGAAGAAGATCAGGTGTTCCAAGAGCAAGCTTCCAAGCAACAACATGAGGAAGAAGAAAGGCCCCTGAATGAAGAAGTAGCTGGGTTACAGACACAACAAGAGGAGTTAGCAGGAGAGAAGGAGAAAGAACAGACAAAGAAGTCTCACGAGCCAGAGCCATCTACTCCAACAGACATGGAGGTGGACCCACCATTGATATACACTCCAGGGGGAACTGAGGAAGAAGGTGCCTATTCAGGGAGCTTAGCGCTGACCCCATATAACCCCAGGAAGCAGCGAAAAGTAGAAGACTCTAATACTGTATATTTCAATGAGCGAAAGAGGGCCATCATTGATAGGAGGGTAAAGAAAATGGAAGGTAGAACAAAGAATATGGAAACCGAGGAGGACGAATATGAATTATGGATAACAGAGAAAACATTGGTCCAAGGAACTGATGCCGACCCCACGTTCCAAGCCCAATGCACTGTATCATCAGCTAAGGCAACTAAAGCCAATATTGATTTTTTGAAAGGTGAGATAAAGCATTACAGGGAACAATGCTTTAAGATCAGAGATGATAGAAAGAGGGAGGTGTTGGAAGCAAACAAATTGAAAGAGAAATACAATGAGTTGTTAGGAGATCATCTGGTGTTAAATTCGGGAGTTCTCCAACTTGAAAATGAGAAGAACTCCTTAGAAGTGCAGTTGGCTATCTCTGAAGATGAACTGAAGAATCTCAAATCTCAAATAAAAGAATTGGAGGAACTCGAAGCAAGCAGGGCTCAGAAAATTCAACTCCACTAGCATGAGCATGAAGGGCTGATTCAAGAAAAGGAACAATTGGGAAAACAACTCAAAGAGGTAGTGGAATATCATTAAAAATTGTCCACATTTCGCAAACAGGCATGTGATACGCAGATTAAAATCCATCAGCTGCTAGTACTAATCTCGGAAGAGATTTGGAGCATGAAAGATATGATTAAGAAAATGACAACAATTGAAACCAAAGCCATAAAAACTCGAGAGAAGTTTGAAAATCATGTAGAGGAGCTGAAATGACAATCTGAGTGGAAAAAAGGAAAATATCAACTCCCTTCACACTTACGCGCCGCTACAGGGGATGAATTGGACGTGGATATAGGGATCCTTGAATTCGCCAAGGATTGAGGTCCCAAGCTAAGTTTGGAAATCAAGAAGACGGTACGCAAGTGTTGTTCGTTCTACTCCACACTCAGGGAATCACATAGCAAGTGTCATCTAATTCTTCCTGCCTCCATTTATGATTTCCCAAAGGAAGAAGATCGATTGTTCGAGCTGCAGAACGAGCTGGATGAAGTCTTGTCTTTTATAAAAAAGATAGAAATATTGAATCAAGACGAATTTCAACAGTTCATTTTCCATCCTACAGTACATATTCACTTCCTAGAAGTGATGGCTAAAGAGGCCACAGAGGGAAAAGCGCTGATCAAATCGGACCTACGCAAACATGAAATAACGTCCCAGGCAATAGTATCTTCCCGTAGCAAGCTTATTGTTAAGGATATCAACCAATGGACCACATACATTCAAGGTATATATGGCTCGGTAATTACAAGTGAGCCGGTTGGTGGAGGCGACTCTTCAAGTCAACAAGTAGAAGCCCCAGCAGAATAGACAGACCATTCTTACTTTGTTGTAAATAAAAGGAGAAGCTGAAATTCTACCTTTTGTTGTAAATACTTTAAAGGGACAGCTGGCTGTCATTTTGTCTCATATGAAAGGTGTCCCATGAATATGGGAAATAGATAATTACACACCAAAATCCAAATTAGAAGCTTCTAGAATTAGGGTACACCTGTGAGCTCATGGAGCTTTTTGTAAAGTTATAAATAGAAGTTAGGAAGAGGAGTAGGACTTTTTGCAGGGAAAAGAATTTTCTTAGCTTGTACGAACTATTTTGTAACTTGCTCCAAGAAAGTAATTTTTCCTAATAAGAGCTTGGAGAGGACGGTTTTGCCTTGGAATATGGATTGGATGCATGCTGGATTATTCTTGTGACATTCAAACACTGCTGTGAGATCTTTCTTTGTTGTTCTGAATTTATTTCTGTGTAATGAATGATCTTACTATTCTCTGTGCAATGATGTTTCTCCTAAATGAGTAATAGAATGCTTTCATGTGGATTAAAGCTATCTTTAATATCTTTAACCTTCTGCTGAAAATGTTTCTTTATGATTTAAATGGCTATCCATGCAATCTTTAGATATTTCTTTCAGCACATTACTCATATTTACATTTTGCTCCTTGCAAGGATAGATTAGATTTATTTCAGTTTTAGATACAGATTTGTTTCAAGTTCTGCATTTAGATTAAATTAGCTTAGGCACTTGCATATCATGTTAACAATAAAATCCAAAAAAGAACGGTGGATGGGGCCATAACCGGTGTAAAAGGAAACAAATCTCCAAATCTAACGGTAGCCGGAACCGCTAATCGGACGGATTCCCCATACCAAACGGTGGACGATCTAATTGGGATAGTTTACCGGGGAGAATCCCTTTATGCTTGATGCTGCGATCTTCGGGGCATCAACAGTTTTTGGCGCTAGAAGGAGGGCCTGAAGTGCATGGCTGATAAAGGAAAATCTCCCATTGTAAAAAATGTTACTGAAAACCCGCTTAAAACAAGAATTTCAGACAGCCCAAATCTTGAAGTAACAAATCAAGAAAACTCCATCTCTGATTCTGAACATCAAGAAGTGTTGTATGCTGTACCTTTTGCAGAAATAGAAGATTTAAGAAGACATACACGATCTTATGTTAGGAAACTAGGTGGTTTAAACGCTGTAACTTTCCTCCCTAGGAAAAACACTCCTAGAAAAGAAAGACAGTACACCCGTGATTCGATTCTTGTGCAGAATTTTGAAGAGCTTGTAAATTTAACTTTGGAAGAAATTGCAGAACCCCTGAAAGAAATTGATCTTGAAAACCCAGAAAATTTTTCAAATCCAAAAAATCTTGGAGAACTTGTTACTCCAAAGAACACTCCACTTAATTCACCACATGATTCTCCACCTGATTCTCCACATAGAAACATGGCGGTACCTGCTTGGAGAGTGAGGGGAGCATTAAATCTAGCTGGGCCATTCCACAATCTGCCTAAAAATCCAGAGAAAGTCTTGCCCAAATTCGACCCAGGAAAATCCATTTCTGCTGAAGATAATCTCAAGAGTTTTTATTTAGCCTTAAATCTTTTAAATGTACAGCATGAAGATGTAGTTTGTAGGCTTTTCCCATACACATTTCAACCGAAATTTTCTTCCTGGTACTTTAGCTTACAAGCTAGATCAATTTCCAGCTGGGAAGAATTTGAAACATGTTTCTTAAAGAAGTATGGAAATCAAAAAACTGTAGCTACACTCATGAAAGAATTATTATCCATGAGAATGGAAAAGAAAGAAAAGGTTCAAGACTTCAACCAAAGGTTCACTACGCTCTTGAATAATTTCAGCGAAGCAAATAAACCAGCAGAAGAATCTCTAGTTGAATATTATACAACAACACCTGAAGGGCCTATAGCAATGTTCGTCAAAAGATCTAAGAAAACCACCCTGATAGAAAATTTCGAAGAAGCTAGGATGGTAGATGAAGAAGCAGACAACATTGCCAAGCATGCCTTAGATGCAGAGACAAAACCAACAACTAGTAAAAAAACCTTGTTGCTCACCAAGAATAAAGAAGAGTCATTGGCGGATATGGAAAACGTAGTTAAGATGATGCAGAAATTGTCAAATAAAATTGTAGATCTTGAGAAAGATAAAGCAGCTAGTACATCCTGGAAGCCTTTCAAACCATTCTACAAGAAAAGGGAAGACAATGATCAACTTCATCCACCTATGAATACTTCTCCTGTTTTAAATCTAAATGAAATAGGGATGGAACACTTGTGTACCTTTCATCAAGAGCTGCACTTAGAAAAGAGTTTCCCACAATGGATTAACTCTATGAGTTTAGTCATGAACCAAATGATGGATTCACAGATTCCAGATCAAGACGATCCTCCAGAGGAACCAAGCCCTGAGATAGAGGAACCATCCCCAGACACTACCATGGTGCTATGGGATTGGGTACCTTTAAATGAATTGGTAGAAGATGATCCCGTGGAAAGCCTAGTCTCTGCTGTAAACATTAACACTCGCAGTAAAGGTCCCATTGCAGATCTAGTTCCAAGCTCGACTATTCCCAAGCCTAAAATTTCAAAAGAATTACCTAGAAGACACATAACAGTCATTCCACCACAGCCTAAAGCTAACCCAACAGCGGCCAAGCAACCAAACATTGAAACAACAGTTTAAAAAACGAAGGTCACACTGAATAAGATAGACCATCCAACTAGAATTGTAAAAGAATGTGATATGGGGTATGACATCATTGAAGATATAAATAAAGTAAAGGCAAATGTTTTAATATTCGATGTGCAGTTTGCCCCAACAACGAGACAAGTTGTTGCATGTTCTCCAATCCCAGCCTAGCACTCCATTAATATATACTCAAGAAGACCTTGAAATTAATGAAGCCAATATCGGTGGGAAATCCAAATCTCAGACGTTGCCATTTCTTTTAACTTTTAAAATCTTCAATCACAATGTTCACAATTGTCTGGTAGATTCTGGAGCATCTTCGAATGTCTTGCCACTATCTATCTATAAAAAGATTAACGATCAACCAATTCCATCTCCCACCAAGATTATTCAGTTAGATAGGACTGCCGTTAAAGTTATCGGGGAAATGAAAGATGTCCTCATTAGGTTGTCAGCAGATTCTAGAGTCTGACAGTTCATTGATATAATGGAACTTGACATTCCCGAAGCCTATGGTTTGATCCTAAGTAGGGATTGGTCCACAAAGTTGAATGGTTACTTTGCAACTGATTGGTCCCATTTGTGGTTGCCATATCAAAATAGACAGAATCAGATCAAGATTATGAGAGAACCACACATGAAACCAAATGTAACTCAACTAGAGGGAAAGAATGAAGCTGTAGTATTTTCATCCTCAGTTTTGGGAAATTATTTCTTAGAAATTGATCCGGGTAATTATCAGTCTGAAACTATTAGCCATCAATCAGATGAACAGTCCGATCTCCATTTTTCTCGGACTGATGATATTGATTGTAATATAGTTAGTTTAGTCACTGAGTTAGATCATAAAGATACTAACTTAGTTAGATCAAACGATATTTTTTGGACATTATACTTTGATGGTTCTAAAAATTTGGAAGGATCCGGAGCCGGTTGTGTTCTCATGGATCAGAAAAAAAAAGTACTTTTTGTCTTGTAGGTTAGAATTTGATTGTACTAATAACACTGTTGAATATGAAGCTTTAGTCCACGGATTGAAGAAAGCCATCGGTTTAAATGTTAAGTACCTGAAGGTGTTTGGCGACTCGGAAATAGTTGTGAGACAGGTAAGAGATACCATTCACTGTCTTTCACCTCATTTGAGGAGTTATCAGGCTGAGGTATGGGATTTAATTATGCATTTTGATGCTTTCAATATAAAGTCTATTCCTAGACTACAAAATTCTGTAGCTGATTTATTAGCAACATCCGCTTCCAGATTGGTGCAAACTAATAACAAGTGATCAATTGAATTTATTTTCAGGCCTTCTGTCCCTGACAATATCACAAACTTCAGAGTTTTCGATGATGACAAATAGATTATCAGTTTTCTAACAAACGAAGACATATTCCAAGAAGCTGTGATAGATGAAGAAGAACATGATTCTGATTTACAAAAGAAATATACGGCTAAAGGCAATTTCATCCCCAAAGGGGTGAGGTCGCTTGAAATGTTGTTTGATCTATAGAGCAAGTTCAAAAGGCCAGCAAATACCAAGACCAATAGCTCATCGATGCAGCATGGATTAGTGAATCTGGGCACCGAGGCTGAACCAAAATTTGTTAACCTTGGCAAATGTTGTTCACCGGGAGAAAGAGATAAGTTCATCAAGCTGTTTCGACAATATAAAGATGTTTTTGCATGGACTTATGAAGATTTGAAAACATATGACATCCGCATTATTCAGCATGTCATACCAATGAAAGCAGGTGTCAAGCCATTTCAGCAACAATTAAGAAGGATGCATCCTACTCTTGAACCTCTGATTCAAAAGGAACTGAAAAAGTTACTGGATGCTAAAATAATCTTTAAAGTCTGACATTCTGAGTGGGTTGCTAATATAGTTCCCGTGAGAAAGAATTCAGGAGAGATAAGACTATGTGTTGACTTCAGAAATTTGAATAGAGCCTCGGATAAAGACAACTATCCCATCCCTTCAATGGAACAAATGCTCCAGATGGTATCAGAACTTTTTTCCCTCCTTGATGGTTTCTCTGGTTACAATCAAGTATTAGTAGCTAAAGAAGACCATCTTAAGACTACTTTCCGCACTAAGTGGGGAACTTTCGCATACTGAAGGATGCCATTCGGCCTGATAAACGCAGGAGCTACGTTTCAGCGAGCAATGGACATCGCCTTTTGAGGATTGGGAGGTCATTGTGTTGTGGTCTATTTAGATGATGTGACAGTTTTTTCAAAGAAAAGAGAATATCATGTGGTTCATTTGAAGCAGATTTTTTCTCGTTGTCGCAAATATGGTATCTCTTTAAATCCCAAGAAGAGTGTGTTCGCTATTCCCAAAGGTAAACTGTTGGGACACATCATTTCAAAAAGGGGAGTATCAATAGATCAAGAGAGAGTACAAGCTATCAATAAAATTCCAATGCCTCATAACAAGAAATCCATGCAGTCGTTTATGGGCACTATCAATTTTGTCCGAATATTTGTTCCATATTTCGTGCAGATTGTTAAACCTTTGCATCAAATGGTCAAGCAAAGCATACAGTTCAAGTGGACAGACTTAGAAAAGGATGCATTCAGAGACATTAAGGCATCCATAGCTAAGGATCCTTCCTTAAGAGGCCCAAATTTTGACAAAGATTTTATCTTATATACTTTTGCTTCAGATGACTCTGTCATGGCTGTGCTCACGCAAAAGGTAGAATTAGGAGACGAGTACCCAATCTCGTTTATGAGCACTGGTCTACAAGGTGTTGAACTCAATTATCCCGTTGTCGACAAACATGCGTATGCTGTCTTCAAAGCAGTCAAACAGTTCAGACCATATATTCTTAAGAACAGAACTAAAGTTATAGTTCCCCACCCAACTGTTAGGTCCCTTTTCGTTCAAAAGGAATTAGGAGAGAGAAGGGGTAACTGGGTCACAGCTCTTAAAGAATATGATTTAGAATTCAAGCCAACCACCATCATCAAAGGACAAGGCCTGTGTAAATTACTTACGGAGCATTCGATAAATGAAGAGCAACATTGGAGGAATGAAGTTGAACTGAATTCAATCGAGGTATGTCCCATTTTCACAGCTACTCAATCATGGTATAGGGATCTAGTGCATTATTTGCAGCAAGGATACCTACCTGAGCACTAGAGCTCTAAGCAAAGAAGGGCTCTCCATTTAAAATCAGCAGCTTATCAAATCATTGATGGAGTACTTTTCAGAAAAAATTACGATGGAATTTTCCTCAGATGTCTAGAGAAAGAAGATGCAAATAAAGTTGTCAAAGAGTTACACGATGGTCCTGCTGGTGGACATTATTCAGGGGAGACAAAAACTCACAAAATACTCAGGGCTGGATATTATTGGCCCACTTTATTTCGAGATGACCATGCTTATGCATGGAACTGTGATATATGCCAAAGAAGTGCTGGGAAATTACCTAAGGCAACAGGACCTTTGTAGCCAGTTATTATCTCAGAACCTTTCGAACAATGGGTTATAGATGTCATTGGGGAGATAAAGCCAAATTCTTCTCTTCAACATTGATACATCCTCACAGCCACGAACTACTTCACCAGATAGATGGAGACAATCCCATTGCGCAAGATCAATGAAGATGCAGTCATCAGTTTCTTGAAAGAGGACATCATAACCAGGTTTGGGGCTCCAATTTCCCTAGTTTTTTATAATGTCACCTATTTCTCATCTTTTAAAATAAATGAATTTGTTTATGAATGGGGAATTAAATTGCATTATTCAGCCAATTATTACCCTCAAGGGAACGGACTAGATGAATCCTCAAATAAAAACCTCATCCGAATTCTCAAGAAGACTGTGATAGAAAATCAGTGAAGTTGGCATATAGCTCTCCCAAATTCCTTATGGGCAGATAGGGTGACTCCAAAGAACGCATTAGGGGTTTCCTCTTACACCCTCCTTTATGGAAAGGAATCCATCCTCCCTCCCAATATCTTTTTTCCATCCTTACAGTTGTCCCAAGCTTCTCGAGGGTCTGGTAGTCAAGTCTTACAATCCAGGCTCAATACCTTGCTTCAACTTGAAGAAGCCCGACAGAAAGCTAAAGACTGGTTTCATCAGCACCAAGATATAGTCAAAAGATGGTTCGATAAAAGGAAATCTGGTAAAAGAAGTTTTGAAGTGGGGGATTTAGTCCTGAAATGGGACTATAATCATGAGGGCAAGGGGATGCACACGAAATTCCAACACTTATGGATAGGCCCTTACCAAATTTCTGTAAAGCTCGGCCCATCCACTTACAAGCCGACAGACCTCGAAGGAGAGGAAGTAACCCTTCCTCTCAATGGCCTCGCCTTGAAACAATAATTTGCATAGTCTCAATGAGACTTTCTGTACATAAATAAAGCTTTTCTTTTGTTTTACTTTAGTCTTTTGTTTTCTGTGTTTCAGCTAAATTGCCTTTTCCTCTCAGCATTTGAAATTTTGTACAAATTTGTTTTCCTGAAAACGCCTGCAATTGGGCCTCTCATGAAGGTAGATCTCTTAAGAAATCTCATGACCCGTGGAAATGGAAGTATATTCTCGAAAGAAATTTTACCCATGCACTTTTGGCTTTTCCTGATCGTTCTCCAGAACGAAGAGATCCTGTTATGTTGGTCACACTAACCCTTGTTGAAATAGCAGAGATCTATGACTATCTTTATCACTATCTTCAGGCTCCATCCACCCTCACACTTAAAAGCATCTTAAGAGGATCGCTATGGTTGGACCCATGCAAAGGAAGCATGTCTCAAAGGCATAGGGTATTGAAGTGACTCCATGTTGTAAATCAAAAGCCAAAAGGCTTATAATCAAGGGTCTGTTTTCCATAAATTCTCGCCTCAATCAAAGCATGGTTGAGATAAATGCAAAACGTTCAAATCAAGAAAGCTGTCCAAAAGATTCAACTCAAGCTAGGTTCTTCTCCGTCCGTGAGGCTTGACAAATCAATAAAATATCTCGCTCACACAAAAGGACACTATGGATTGAAGAACCAAAATCAAAGATCATAATACTAAGGAAAATATTTCTGGAAGGCTCAAACAGCAAAAAAGCTGTCAAGTGCGTAAACATCCAAAAGGATACATGCAGCATGGGAATGAGGAACAAGAGCAATAGTGCCTACGATATGTTGTTACAATCCTGTGGAGGCCGATGACAGTGGTCGTCTGAAGGATGTATCTTCTAAAATGAATCTCATATTTTGGCCCTTGGAAAGTTTTAAGGATATCTTTATCAAAGCTCCCCTGTCCCGATGACCAACGGATAAAGCGACTACTTCCTTCTCCGAGTTTCGAACACTCAAGTTGAATGCTGCACATGAGGTGAAAAACTTATAAAAGAATCCTTCCGGTGAATGAGAGAGTTTTTCATAGATCTGTGTTCGCTAGCGATTCACCAATTGTTGTTGATACAACACCCCTCCCCAAAATTTTGAAGATATTTGGGGCCCCTCCTTTCAATGCTTTTGTAGCAATGTTTTTCCTTTGTCTCTCAAGTTTATTTCTTTCTCTAACTTGACAGATTTTGATCACCTGTTTCCAAAAGAACTCTCTCATTGATGTTTTTGAGGCAAAATCAGTCTTTTCTCTTAAACGCGTCTTTTAGTTTTAATTCACCCGCTGTAGTGCAAGTTTTATCCTTACATCCTTCGTCACTTTGGCGCGCCTCCAAAAGATAAATTCCTTGCCCAGTGAAAACTCTAATCACAAGTCCTCTGTCTAACGCGTACCTTGGCTCTAACTCAGCTGCCCTTTTGGACAAAGTCTCAAGTCTTTTATTCGGCGTGCATATTTTTAGCGCAAGTGATAACCATTCCTCGGCCGTCGAAGGCACAAGAACTATCCTTATCTTCCCCGCCTTGAAGCTGCGTGTCACCTACTTGGAAGAATTAAGAGTAGCCACGTTCCTCCCAGCGTGAACCTGGATGATAGAATCGGTGCCATTGGTGCAGGAGCTATACTTATCCTCCCCGCCTTGCAATGTTGTGATTGGTCTCTTTTGATCACCCAAACTCTTTCGTAGTGTTGGGAGCGCATCCATAATGGCAGGATTGCCGCTTGAGCATGAGATTTAATGTTCAAACCTGCACTTAGCGCAAAACGCATAAGATATGATCGCTACCTTAGTGTAGAATTTAAATCACCACTAGGCGCTTGGCGTGAAAATTCTCCTCGACCGTTGTGCACTGGTGAGTTTGGTGGGGTCTTTAATAGAGCAATGTGTCATTTTAATGGCAGAGCACCTTGAGCCCCGTGAAATCAAATCTGCCAACCTTTCGTCGTATGTGACATAAATGCCACCCTTATTTAAACAAATGCAACGGGGTTTTCAATACATTTTATATTCGCCGAGCAACCGGAGTTTCCCATTTTCATGAAGAGCGAGGTTTTCTATTCGTCGGGCGCCTGCGGATTCATCTCCTACCTCAGAACATTCACCCTCGACGGACCCTGCCAATCTGACAGGTAGGATCTATGCCCCTTCTTTTTCGTGAGCTTGTTTTACACCATAGGGAGTTCTTTGCATAAATCTTTAAGAAGCTTTTAGGGCATATAGAGCGATTGCTCTCGTCTTTGATCCCAGAAATGAGAATCCGAAGTCGCCCTGCGCAAACTGAAACCCGGATAGCTTTAGCCCCGCTTGTAAGCATGAACTCTGTCATATCGTCATGTCCTTGGTGTCCTGAGTAAGTTTTTCTCCCACCTTGATATCCCTGAATCGTCCCTGTAGTATCTTAGCAGCCGCAGAGTTTTTTCACTCAAACCTGTAGAAGCTGCGACATCCCATGCAAAACGAAACTCCCTGCAAAGCATCTAATTCGCGTAAAGCCCAATCCTTCTCGTTCCTTGCAGCTAAAGTTTCATCCTGTGAACACCGAGATACCCTACTCAACCGAAAGCAATGTTCATTCACGCCAAGGGCATGTAAAACCCACAATTCTCAGCCGAAATTGCCTCAGGATATATGAAATCAACCCATCGTGCCCACTTAGAACCCTGATAACCTAGCCCGGAAGTCTAACTCATAGAAGCCAACAGCTGCGGGGTTTATCCATCTTCTATGCAATCTCCACTATCAGCTGCCATCACATAAAATGTTTAAACACTGACGCATTGTAAATATCGCATGCATAATGTTAAGCACTAGCGCAGAAATAAGGTTAGGATAGCGCATGCAAAGTTGCTTGGACTAGCGCATGATTTTTTTTAGCTTTGGCACATGGATAAAGTTGGGGCACTAGCACACGAAATATTTTGGGCATTAGCACAGAAAATACATTTTCGCTTGGTGCCCAAATAATCTTAGGCACCGACGCGCATGAAACGTCTAGGTATTAGCGCATAAAATCCTGCTTGTACCCCAGCACACATTAGATAACTGATCTTAGCGCGTGCAGAATCCCAAGCATGGCGCAAAGCTCTATTTAGGCGCCAGCGCATAAATCTTCATCAGACTCGCGCAAGTTTGTGTGACAATTCAGGGGATACCTGCACGTTGAAAATGAATGGTGCAGATTCAAAAATTATCTTGCTCATTGTCCTGATGTCTTGTCTTTGCTTTTAGCATGGAATGGCATTGTTGAATTAAGCTTAAACTTGAAATGAAGATAATTATGATTTTTAAGACAGCCTCTATATTGTGAAAATGTTATATCTTGGCTCTCCCATAGAGTGTTGCTAATGCTTGAAGAAGTGTTCTAACTAAAGTCTTTATTGACATTGCCTTGCTCACCATAGGATTACTATGCATAGGAAGTCAGCAAAGAAGAAGGCAGCGCAGAAAATAACCTCAGACTCAGAGGTTGAAATCCTATTAGATACTTCTCTCATGACGATGTTTGCTGACACACAAGCTACCACTGCTGTTTCCCCTGGGAGCTCTACCCTTGAATTTGAGTGGGGCGTGTTAATGCCTCGGGGGTGCAGGGTGAGTGCAAAGTGCTGGAATGGGTTCCAAGGCACACAACAGGGGATGAAAACCCAGCCAAAGGCTTCAGTTAACCCTACGCAAGAGTTATCCTATCCTCGAGTTGTTTGGGATGGTAATCACCCACGGATATTTGGCCTCCGCTGGCACTCTATGAGTAAAAGATTTGATCTCAAAAGATCAGTTTTCCCATCAAGGAAAACTAAGTGTGAAAGCTTGTTACCAAAATCTAACTTAAACTACCTAAGGAAAGGATCTATTCTAAGTCAGATCTGACCTAAAAGGAGAAGTTGATGTTGTGCAGATCAAAGTTGCAGTGTGATGAACAAGTAGTTAAACCTTAAACAGAAATGTCTTCGGGTTCTTCAATTGTTAATTAAAGTTTTATCAATTAAGAAATTAAGTGACAATTCTTCAAAGTGTTAAGCGTATTCAAATATATGATCTGTAATCATTGTGCTAATTGAAAAATTAACATTTGATTATACATATTTAATTGCATCAAATCATTTGCAGAAATTAAAAAGTGAAAACATTCAATTAAATAAATTTAACGGAACAGTTTTGAACATAATCCACACATACATAAAAATCAATATGAGAGATCTTATACATTAACAAAATATCCTGCAAAAGATTAAACGCATGATCGATGAAAAATTTGAAACCTTAACTCAGCAATTCCCAAAGAAATTTGAAGAACAATATGAGGTGAATTAAAAGATAACTTTCCTAAATAGAGAAGTCTTGTACAAAAATTACAATGACTCTGATAAACAGAGTATCTTCAGTCCGAACTCCTGCTGAATTGCAATTCCAAAATTCCCAACCCCTTACTAAGAGAAACACTCCTCCTTATATACTAATTTTACATAAGAGTCCCAAAAGGAGAAGTTCTACAACATGGGAATTACAAAATCGGATTTGACCATTGATCCAACAAATCCTGCTATTTTTAAGCTTAAAATATTTTCCGCCACCTTTCACAAAAGAAAGACTTGTTCTTCAATTTGATAAGATCTTGTGGCACCATAAGAATTTAATCACAGATTGTTCACTAGCATCGACAGGTGATGTAGCTTGCAGAACGCCCGCTGTAGGAAATTCGGGGTCAGGGAACCCACTGTCGAAAACAGAGAAATCCATTAGAGGATTTACTTCAGTAACAATAGCCAGCACGTCAGGTTCTTCATTGATTATAAAGTCCTATATAACATCAGTATCGAGATCAGTTGATTCTTTCAGAATTTCCTTCCTTTGCTTTTCGGGGTTGTGAATGTAGGCAGACAAAGTTTCGAAGTTTTCTCACTGCTACCACTGCTAATATCGGGAACACCTGCATCAAAAGATGGTGACAACATTTCTTGATATAACAAGGGATTGAGTTCTTCATTTTCAATCGGAACATTAGAAAAATCATCATCTGCATGAATATTACTCATTCTGAAAAGGATATAAGGAGAAAGCCAAACAAAGTGTTTCCTGTTTCAGAAGGAAAAGGATGAACTGGAACTTTCATGTTAATTGCTACTTAAAGGCCAACCATCAGGTTGATGATAATTGGGCAGGGGAAATATGGAATGATTAACTTATCCATTCAATCCATTATAATCACTTCAATTGTCATGAAAAAGCCAAGGTTCGAGTTTAAGCTTGTGCAAAGTACAAGCTCAATTACTGTTCGCATGGTTTTGAATTGCCTTTTCGATCACATTGTTACTAGCAATCTCCCATCAACAATTATGACTGGTGATCAATAATGGAGACGAAGGTTATGGTGACAAAGCTGATGTGCAAAAGGTCAGAACTAGGAGTTCCAGTACACGGGCTATCAATTCTTCGCACGTAACAAATCCGATCATTAAGAGATGGAACAAAAAATGACAAGATGTTAAAGCTTGAGTGCAGAGATGGCAAACTTAAGGCAGAAAGATGGCATCCATCAAACATGAAGTAACTGGTAGGCTTGTAATAGTGTCCGCTGTTGTGAATTAGATAGAAAATGATAACTGGTAGAACCAGGTTTGGAAACAAGAAGGTGGCAAAACTTGACTTAACTAATTACCAAGAATCAACATGACCGCGAGATCATAACAGACAGACGGCGAAGATTAACCGAAGCGGAATGCGGAATCAGGTTCAAAAAAAAAGAATTCTTATTCAAAGATCGCGCAAGCCGAAAGCCGAAAGTACGGATTTGTGGGTTGCGGGTTCACAAAATGATAGCAGGAGAAAAGATTTTTGAAAGCCGAAAACCAACTATGCAGGTGGCGGGCTTCAAAAACTTTAAATTGTGAAGTAAAATAATCATCCTGAAAGACGCATCCCGAAATTACAGGTTGCGGGTTTCGGGAGCACACACTAAATAAACCAAAAACACAATCCTGAAAGCCGAATGCCGCCATTGTGGGGTTTGGGTTTCGGAGTCATTATTTCCCAATTTTACTGCAGAATGATCCCGCAACCCGCAGCCGTCGGGTTGCAGGTTTTGGAATTACCAAAACCAAAACTTAAAACAACAGTCCCTGAACCTGCATCTGTCGGGTTGCGGGTTTCGGGTTCTCCAAATGTCGGGTTTCGGGATGATGATACAAGTTAACAAAAATACTCAAAATTTTGGCTTTCTTCAAACCGAAACACTTTGGAAGGAATAAATAAACTCTTAAAGACAAGCAGACCAAAAGCATGGGTGAAGAATTTTAGAGGTAAAATCAACACCTGAAATTTTCAAGATGACTCACCCAAATAATTTTGCATCTAAAACGAAACGGGGGGCTCCCATGCTTGGCTAAGCATGGGATCTGTTGTGGCCACAACAAATGGCGACTGGCTGGGAAGAACCAGTTATCTCTGCAATCAAATCCAACTAAAGACAACATGTCAATCAACCGATTTATTGAAACTCAATTCAAAGAAGATACTCAAAAGATAACAGCCAACATGCAATGAACATGAAAATGGATAGATCTCAACAATGACCATTTTAAAGATAACAATCATTCGATAAGGATATTTAGAGAGTAATACCAAATCTTTACCATGATGTAATCATTGAAAACCAGCTTGTGTTGAACCTAGGCACAGCCTTAGAAATGCTCATGGTTATCCTAATTACAGATCTCCTTGGTTTATTAATCAGTGATCCTCTATGGATTACATATATATTCCTTTATCTTTTCTTTTGTCTTTTTTGTTGTATATATATTTTTATACATAAAACCTTGTTAATATAAGACCACTGTACTGACTTGGTGATCAGATGAAACATCGCCATTCACAGGCCTGATCCGGAAACTAGTCAAGCTAGCTTGATAACGAGATACCTTGTCTTCTGGTTGTAAAACCAAAAAAAATTATCATGGCTTGGTGACCACATAGTGATAATTCCAGTCCAAGGTCAAACCCATGATCATATCAGGGATGGCTTATGATAAGACCCCCCTGTTCTTGTATACAACAAAATATTATAAGAAGGAAACAGTTTATTTTGGCATAGCTACAAGGCATTACCATGGCTTGGTGACCATTTAGTGATAATGTTACTCACCAGTGCTTTGCGGATCATGAATGGACCGACCTGTAATAGGATCTTCCACCTTCAACGATAACTGAAAGTCATCTTCCAAGTGTGGTGGCTTGATGTGAAGATGTCATTCCACTTTAAGCACCTATGAACCTAATGGGTTGGCTTGATAACAAGACCACCCACCTCGTGACTTATAATTTTAAATAAAATTTACTTTCAAAGTGATTGTAAAAGGATCCATGAGCAATCAGAACTGGTTAGGTTATTATGATATGCTGTTAAACCATGAAACACCAGATAGAGAAATGATGACCATCCTCCATACCTAAATTACACAAATAAAGTGAGGTGAAAGATAATGATCAAAGTGAAAAGTATCAAAAGGCACTGCACTTATTGACTGTTAATTCTTCAGAGCAAGTTCTGATCAAAAGCCAGAAAGTAAGATTGATAACAATGTTACTAAGAAAAGTGATTGTAAGCCATTACCACAAGTGTGAAACCTTATTAATGAAAACAAAAACAAAACAAGAAAACCAATAAAAATGTAAATGTAATAAAACAAATGATTGTAAAATAAACCACAACTATGTACAAGTGCACCATATTGTTCAAACAAAATACTTTTTCAGAAGAGACACATTCACTGGGAAGGTGTCTACGACTCCTTCTAACGTATGTAATCGAACAGTGCTGGGACCAATCTTTTCTGTAATAATGAAAGGTCCTAGCCAAAGGCGCTGAAACTTGGTGTACTGATTCTTATCTTTATGCTTCTTATCCCACCTCAGAACCAGGTCACCAATAGAAAATTCCCTGTCAGATGAAGATTTTTCATCAAACCATCTCTTCACCATATACTGATGATGATACAACTTGTTCTTGGTTGTTTCCCTGTCCTCCTCTAGCTTCAAGAGGGTGTCAATTCTTTGCTGGAGGGGAGAAGAATCATCTTCTTGAACATATTGGGCCAATTGTAGCGAAGGAATGGTAAGATTAGTGGGAAGAATGGCTTCTTTTCCATAAACCAGACAGTAGGGAGAATTTGCAATTGCTGCTTTTAGGGTAATTCGATCTACCCATAATGCATTATACAACTATGTGTGACAATATCTGTGATGAGAAGCTACATTCTTCTTGAGAATGTTTATCAGGTTTTTGTTTGATGAATCAGTCAAACCATTACCTTGAGGGTAATAATTGGCAGAAAACTTAAGCTTAATCCCCATCTCAAAGGCATATTCAGTTATATCGATTGAAGATAAGTAGGATGCATTATCGAAAACTAAGTACTTTGGAGCGCCAAACCGTGTGACGATCTGACTATCAAGGAAAGAGATTACTTGGGTAGCATTACATTGTTTGAGAGGAGCTGCCTCCACCCATCTAGGGAAATAGTTTGTTCATGTGAGGATATACTTATGTTGGAGGGATGAAGGAGGGTTTATAGGTCCAACAAAATCCAGTCCCCACTGTTGAAATGAAAACTGAATTGTAACTGGTTGTAAAGGAAATGCAGGTTTCCTAAACTTCCCTGTGCATTTTTGGCACGGCTCACACTTTCTCACATAAGCATAAGCATCTTTAAACAATGTGGGACAATAATATCCAGCCCTAAGAATCTTGTGTGCCGTAGTCTCTCCTGAAAAATGGCCTCCAGCAGGACCTGCATGAAATTGAAACAAAATGTCATCAGTTTCATGTTTTTCCAAGCATCTAACAAATACTCCATCATAATTTTTCCTAAAAAGAACTTGATCAATGAATTGATAGGGAGCATATTTCAGTCTTAAAGCTCTTCTTTTCTTAAAATCACGGGTTTCGGGAGCAAACCCATGGTTCAGAAAAAATTTGATATCATCGAACCATTCCGATGTCGGGGCATTGATAACATTGACAACACCTGAGGGAATTTCTTCCTCATTATCCCTTTCGGACTGCTGCTGTGTGGGGTCATTGGATTACGCAGTGAGAAGACAGAGGCCTTGGCCTTTGAAAATTTTAGCTAGTCTGATTTCAAGATCATATTCTTGTAGTGGGTTCATCCAATGGGACCTCTTTTCTCCTAATTCTTTCTGGATGAGGACATTTCTGATAGCAGAATATGGAAGAATGACTTTGCTTTGAGACTTTAGCAAGTAGGGTCTGTAATGTTTGACAGATTTATAAACTGCATAAGCTTGCTTATTGATCTGTGAGTATTTAAGCTCTACACCTTTTAATGTTGAGCTCATAAAAGAGATCGAGATTTCAGTATCATTTTCATGCTTCTGAGTTAAGACAACTGCATAAGAAAAGTCATTGGAAAAAGTATAAAGAATGAAATCCTTATTAAAATCTGGAGACATGAGAGCAAGAGCTTCTGCAATGGCCTTTCGAATTCGGATAAATGCATCTCTTTGTTCCTGAGACCAAGTAAACTGCACATCTTTCTTGACCAAAAGTTGCAGTGGTTTAACAATCTGAGCAAAATTTGGTACAAATCTACGTACAAAATTAATCTTACCTAAGAAGGATTGCATTGCTTTGTGTGAGCCTGGTAAGCCAATCTTTAGAATAGCCTTTGTATGTTCAAGGTCGATAATCATACCTTCTTTCGAAACAATGAAGCCCAGAAGCTTTCCTTCTGTTACTGCAAAAATAGATTTCTTCGGGTTGAGAGAAATACCAAATTTACTGCAGCGATCAAAAACTTGTTTCAAAGCAAACACATGTTCATGTCATTTTTTAGAGTAAATAGTGATATCGTCAAGGTAAACAACGACATAATTATGCATTAATCCTCGAAAAGCTATATCCATAGCTCTCTGAAAAGTAGCTCCTGCGTTGATCAGCCCGAAAGGCATCCATCTGTAGGCAAAAGTACCCCATGGGGTCCTAAAAGCTGTTTTCAATTGATTGTCTGGGGCAACCATGACCTAGTTATACCCCGAAAAACCATCTAAGAGGGAAATTTTTTTTGACCCGGCTACCTTTTGAAGAATCTGCTCCATTGGTGGAACAGGATAGTTGTCTTTCTCAGAAGCCCGATTTAGGTTTATGAAATTGACACACAGTCGAATTTCACTGCTTTTCTTACGGAAAGTACTAAATTAGCGATCCATTTAGTGTGCCTGAACGGAAAGATAATTCGAGCAGTGAGCAGCTTCTCTATCTCCTTTTTTACAGAAGGCTCCAAATTGGGGTGCATCTTTCGCAGCTTTTGTTGAAATGGCTTGACCTCTGGTTTCATGGGAATATTATGAAACATGACGCCAGTGTCAAACGTTTTCAGCTCGTCATACGTCTAGGTGAAAACATCCTTATAATGTTTACACAATGCAATAATCGCTCTGTGTTCTTCAGGGGTACAATCAACTCCCAAGTTGATGAAACGAGGTTCTTGTTCGGTGCCTAGGTTGACCCGCTCATAGTTCAAGGATGAGCTTTGAGTTTTACAATTAGTTTGAGATTTTAACCTATCCTGCAGATCATAAAAAGTTTCTAGATTGATCACAGACTTCGGGATGACGTTTGAAGAATCAGTGAGAGACTTTTCATGTTCTGCTTCATTGATAGCCATGTCTTGAAATGTATCCTAAGAAGTAAGGAATTCAAGTATCTGTCGGTCATCATCAAACACTTTCCAATTAGTCACATTATCCGGAATGGATGGTCTGCACATCAATTCAATAGAAAACGTTTGAGTAGACAGACTTTCTGGCAGGATCAGTCTAGACGTTGTATTTGCTAACAGGTCTGCATCAACATTTTGCGACCTGGGAACTTATTTAATATTGAATGTCGAAAATGAGTTGGTTAGTTATCTTACCAAATTTTGATAATTAGCCAAACGTGGGGATAAGCAGTGTATTTTATTCCTGACTTGTTTGACTATAATTTCGGAGTCTCCATAGCATTCTATTGCTTGTACACCTAAATCAACGGCCTTCTTGAGACCTTGCACAAGAGCTTCATATTCGGCTACATTATTAGTGCAATCAAATTCTAACTTGCAAGCAATCATGAATTTTATTCCTTTAGGATTGATAAGAACACAACTCTCTCCAGCTCCCTCCTTGGACTTAGAGCCATCGAAAAATAAAGTGCAGGAGACAGGGTCTAATCTAAAATTCGTATTCACATTATATATATTATGCACAATTTCACCAGAAAAAGGTACAGAAGTAACCTGAGTGATATGTGATTCGCTTTGGATGCTTTCTTCTGGTGAGGCATCAGCTGGGAATTCACTGAAAAAGGTATCGAATGTAAATTGCCTTGCACGAGAGGTGAGATAACCAGTAGGTTCACTTGAATCATTAAGATTAGTAACTATCTGTTTCATTAAAGGTTCTCTGCTAATCTTAATTTTATTTGGTTGACCATTGTAAGGCAACCATAAATGGGAACAGTCGGTTGCAAAGTAACCGTTAAGTTTCTCTGACTAGTCCCTGCTTAACCACATCCCATAAGCTTCTGGGATGTCAGCTATCACAATATCAACTGTGTTAACACCTAAAAAGTGCTCACTAGCTCATTCCCTTACTCACATGACCCATTTGTCCACTTTTCCACCATCTGAGCCTCTGAAACCAACAAAAGGTCACCAAAAGACCTTAGTACACCCCTTTTTCCATTAAAAAAGATTATTTTTCCAAGAAAATCACAAAAAACCCTCAAAAAGGGTCCAAATTCCCAAAAATATTAAAAAGGGAATTAAAATATTATTTTTATTCAAAAAAGGAAAAAGGAGGGAAAAATACCTAAACTATGTTGGTCAATACCATTGGTTTCCACAAAACCACAAATGGTATTCCTCACCACCAAAACCTATAAAAAGGTGGTAGGGGCTCCTCATTTCACATCCTTCCATTATCTCATCCTTATGCTGCTGAAATCTCCCCTGAGCACTTTTAGCCATTGAAGCAACCTTGGAGAAAGAGACCTATTGGAGTTTGGAGCTACTCATCTTGGGAGTTGCTCAACATCAACCTTCACCATTGAAGGTAATATCGCAAGCACTTGCTTGCCCCCCACTTTTCAATACAAAAAATTATTTCTTATGTTTCTTGTTCTTGATTTTTGAAATATTTAAATTATTTGCTTAGATTCTTGCTTAGATCCATGAAAAGTATTGTTTATTTAGTTTATTGTTTTTATTTCTATTGAAACTGCTACTACTAGTTAGTAGGTGCCCATAGCACTAAGCTTGGTTGCAAAACCGAGCCAACAGTTTTTGGCGACTCCGCTTTGGTTTGAACTTTAGATCTCTAGCTTTGCCATTAAATCTTAGTTTTTATGAGTTTTTAACCATTAGATCCATAGATCTGCCATCTTAGACAGCAGATCCATTGCTGTTCTGAGATTTGGCCCCAAAAAACAGCCCTAAATTTTAAATTTTCGCGGTCGTTTCTCGGTTTCCGTGCACGGCTTCCGCCTCGCGGCTTTTTGCCAGACAGTCGCGCGGTCCATCGCGACTTTTCTGCAGTTTTCCGCGCGGTCCATCGCGGCCTTTTTCCAGACAGTCGCGCGGTCCATCGCGACTTTTCTGTGTTTTTCCGCGCTGCACACCGCGGCTTCGCGGCCTCTTTCCGCGCTGTCCATCGCGACTGTGCGCCCAAAACCTGCGCGGTCCATCGCGACTGCGCGTCCAAAACCCGCGCGGTCCATCGCGACTGTTCGGCCAAAACCCGCGCGGCCCATCGCGGCTGTTCGTCCAAAACCCGCGCGGCTGAATTTTTTCATTCGGCCATCCCGATTTTGAAAAATATTTTTTACTGTACTTTCTTCCCATAGCACATTTTTTACAGTACTAAATTCTGCATAGTTTACAGATTTAAAAATTTTTTTTTTACTATTTAAAAGTGCATACCTAGAAATCTTTTTAAAAATTTTTCAAGAAAGTGAAAGAAAGACTCATTTTGCATTCTTTATCTAGATTCAAATTTTTTCTTGTTTACTTCTTTAGAATCTTGCCCTTAGCAATTTTTTATTGAAACGAAGAAATCCATTTATTTCTTTTAAAAAAGGAGTTTATTATTTGCTTTCATAAATCCAAGAAATCCTTTATTTTTTTGAGTTATTTTTTGAAAAGCACATTAATTCCTTTTAGTGAAAAAAAAGTCTTAAATATTTGCTTTGTATTTTCGAAAAGTCCTTTATTTTTTGAAAATTTCCCTTAAAGCATTTAATTTTTTCAAGTTCAGTTTACAACACCTCACGTGCACTCACACGATCACTTAATTGAACTAAGCCTTAAAACGTACCTTAATTTGAACACACTTTTAACCCCACTTGGGGAACACTAAAAGAATTCTTGTAGCTAGGTAGTATTGGGGGGATAGGTGTTCCAATAACACCCCTCAGTTCATACATCTGAGACATAGAAGTTGTCCAATTAGGGAGCTAAAATCTCTTAGTACTTTTTGGCGCGGTCACAACCGGTTTGTGGGAAGGCCTCTCCCTTAGGAGGGTTGAAGTCGCGAGGATGGTTCCGGAAGCCTGAGTGGGATACCGAAACCCATTCAGTAACCGAAGGGCTACCATTCGCAGTTCTCGGGATATCCCTGTATTGGGATATTGCGATCAAAGGACCAAACGGCAGATTTACCTTTTCTCGACGCGTCATGAACGGAGTATCCTAGTAGCCTGTCTTTTTAGGATTGATTACCCGGTGTCCCTCCCGGTAGGGGGATATCTAGCCGTTGTCTCTACATTCATATTGTCTGACTTGGATTTCATCACCTTGCAGGGGATATCGTCTGTTTGAGTCACAATACTTTTAGATTAGGTGTTTGCATGATCTTTACCACCTTTTTTAGTCTAGTTACACCTATTTTTTCTAGGAGCCGCTTGCATGTTGGTATTCTGACCGGTTGTTGCATTCCTCCACTTATTGTAGCACAGCTGCTGGGATAAGTGCATTTTTTAGGATTGATTTTTTGGCCTGTGAGCCTTCTTTTTTCACTCCCCTTTTTGCACCCTTGGTTGCATTAGGGTTTTGAGTCTTTTACATATATATCACCACCTGATACTTAAAACGATTTTTTACATAAAAAACATATTCTCACCATTGAGAATTCTAGACGTTCTCGTCGTCTACAGGGCGAACTCCCAGAGTTTAGTCCACTTGGCTCTCCACGTCACAGACGCAGAGCATTATCCCTTGATTCGACACATCGTCAATCAATTAGACGGTCATCCGATTCTGACATACCCCACTTCACCTTTGATTTGGAGGTAGAATCCGAAAACCCCACCGAGTTACCACCAACCACAGTTATGTCTGGAACACCAGATGATCCACAATTTACATTAACCATTGGTCAGACATCCGCAAACCCTTCTGCGGTAGTACCATCCATGGCAACAGCCACCCCCTTGGGAATGCCCAATATGGGTACCACTCCACATTCAGGAATGCCTAGCACAGGACCACCACCTGTCATGGGCATGCCCAACGTGGGGGTCATACCCCCTTCGGGTTCCACAAACCCTATCCCAGGAATCCCTAGTGCGATTCCTAACCCAAGTGTAACTCATGTTGCACTTGGCAGTGCTATACCAGGAATCCCTAGTGCGATTCCTAACCCAAGTATAACCCAAGTTGCACTTGGGAGCGCTAACCCATATCAGGCCACACCTTTTGGAGGGCACATACCCTCCATACCTAGCATACCTATAGGCACTACTGGACCCCTACACCATACCACCATGGCTAGGCAAGTGCCGGTTCCGGTCACCACATCCGCTAGTCTACCATACATGGCAAGTCTCAACCTGCCAGATTTAGCTAGGCTCACAAATGACCCCATCAGGCATGACCCTGCTTGGCCCCATATGCCAACTAAGCTTCCCTCTGACATCCCTAAGTTTGAGGGAAAGGCCGGAGAAGACCCCCAGAACCACATCATGTCTTTCCACTTATGGTGTTCCTCCAACTCCATAGTGGACGACTCTGTCCGCCTCCGTTTATTACAGCGCACCTTCACTGGCTCTGCAGCCAAATGGTATATCGAGCAACCCCATGGGACGCATTCCACATTTACCTCCCTTGCCTCGACCTTCCTGCAGTTCTTTCAGCTACCGGTCCGCTATGATGCGGGCGTCGAAATCCTACTGTCTTGCAGACAGAACACGGCCACGCACATCACTGACCATATCCATGATTGGCGTCGGCGCCGAAGCCTATGCAAGATCAAATTAGACGACCGAATCTTTTTAGACTGGTTCCTTAAATCCCTCCTTCCTCTCATTGCGAAGGATGTAGCATCCGAAAGACCCCAGTCTGAAGAGGAGGCCATCCTTAAGGCCCAACAGTTTGACCTTATCTATGCCCAGTCAGGTTACCTATACACGATCATACCGGACGCCCCACGAGGTGACTCTGCACGCGGTGACACACCGGGGGCATCACATGCCGCTGATGGCATTATTGGCCAAATTACACCGCAAGCAAAACCTTTCAGTATGGTGAGCACCATGCCCGCCCCAGACCTTTCTAGGGCTACATCTAGTTCCGGAGCGACGACTTCCTATGCTCCAACAAACCAGACCCATCACGTTCATGGACCCTCTTGTCCACAACATTGTTATGTCCAAGCGCCATCAGCATATGTACCTCCTACATACTATGCTCAACCTACGGTACAGACCCCCATGCAGTTCCCACAACAGCCCATGCATTACCCACAACCGGTTGCACCAGCTAACCTCACACCTCCACCAGCTCAGGGGTACCAACAACCCCAACAGGCAACTGGACCACCTCCACCTCCACCTGCATACTATCTACCGCAACCTGCTCCCGCACCTGCGGCTCCCCAAAATCCCCCCAATGCTCAAGGGCACGTGTACGCACAACAACATCAGCCCCAATACCAAAACAACCAGCGCAACCAAGGTGCGCAACAGAACCGTGGTAGAGGTCATAACCATGGTAATAACCAACAACATCAGCAAGGTCCTCCACCTCCCAATCCTCCGCAAAATAACAATGCTGCTCCTCCCAACCGCAATCCGGATCGGAATCCTAAGCAGCCTAGAAATAATAACCTCAGAACAAACCACCCTTGTTCTATTTGCGGGGTCTATGGTCATTACACGCATTCTTGCCCACATTTGGAGCGAGCTCGGCAACTCTGGACCAACGATGCCCATCGTCAAGGGCAAGCGGTTCCTCAGCCACCACCCAACCCTCCACCACCTCAACATCAACCTTTGGTGCTGCAAAACCCCTTTCCAAACCAGGGTGTAGTGAACACTCAGCCGTTAGCCCCCCCTCAGGGAAACGTGCCACCACAGCAGATCACTTATGCAGCCCCTGATCAACCCATGTTCGATTCAGGTACTCACCATTTGTTGATGATGTCGACTGCCGATGCTAACCTCCAAACTCGTTGGAACCAATATGGCTCCACCTATGAAGCCCCTCCCGCCGACAAGAACACTAACGTTAATCCCACAGATCAAACGTTACGTATACCTCCGGCTTCACTTGATGGCGCTTCCAAAACACCTCGCTTCCCACTTTGTCGCATCAACAGTAATCCCAATGCTCGCGCTGCGTCGAATTACAACATCCTAGACGACTTAGCCCAGTCTCCTGCAGCCATGTCTGCTTTAGAAGTTTTGCAAAACTGTCCTTCGCAGCGCAAAACTTTGCTCTCTGCCATTGGCGCCATTGACCCCAATGATTCACAGTTGATCGCATTTGATTCAGACCAGTCTGAACCCCGCCTGCCTTCCTCTTTAGCATTCCAAGTTTCCGTTTCTGTTCGGAATCTTGTCATCCATCGGTGCATTATCGATGAAGGGGCCTCCACATGCGTCATGTCCACATTTGTTTGGCAGAAGTTGGGATCCCCTACTCTCCAGCAGTCCACCACTGTATTACGAGCTTATGACGGCCGTTCGGCTCAACCCCTAGGTCTGTTAGCCAATGTCCCTGTCCAGCTGGCGGGTAAAACCGTGCTCATTGACATTGAGGTCATCAATGCCCCACTAGACTATAACCTTTTACTTGGTCGCAACTACATGTACGCCATGAAAGCGGTTGCCTCATCCGTTTTTCGTACCATGATGTTCCCCCATGAGGGACGCGTGGTCAAGGTCGACCAGCTCACCTATTACGATCCCAAGGCCCCTACCACACCTGAAAATGGTCTCACCATGGTTGAACAACATGTTTGTGGTGCAACTACCTCATTCATTTCCTCAGTAGGACCCAGACTTTACTCCGAGGCGTCGATAACCTCTACATTCCAGGCCATTCCACCACCGTCACCGGAGACCCAGGTCGCTAACCTCTGCACTCTTTCACAAACACCCGGTAATCAACCCTCCTTGTTACCCAAACCACCATTGGTCCCTAGTCACATCGGTGTTACACCTATCCACACAATCCCCTTTCTATTTCCTCCTTCGGGTGTAGTAAGCGCCCCGTTTATGGCTACCCTTAGTGCTATGGGCACCTACTAACTAGTAGTAGCAGTTTCAATAGAAATAAAAACAATAAACTAAATAAACAATACTTTTCATGGATCTAAGCAAGAATCTAAGCAAATAATTTAAATCTTTCAAAAATCAAGAACAAGACACATAAGAAATAATTTTTGTATTGAAAAGTGGGGGGCAAGCAAGTGCTTGCGATATTACCTTCAATGGTGAAGGTTGATGTTGAGCAACTCCCAAGATGAGTAGCTCCAAACTCCAATAGGTCTCTTTCTCCAAGGTTGCTTCAATGGCTAAAAGTGCTCAGGGGAGATTTCAGCAGCATAAGGATGAGATAATGGAAGGATGTGAAATGAGGAGCCCCTACCACCTTTTTATAGGTTTTGGTGGTGAGGAATACCATTTGTGGTTTTGTGGAAACCAATGGTATTGACCAACATAGTTTAGGTATTTTTCCCTCCTTTTTCCTTTTTTGAATAAAAATAATATTTTAATTCCCTTTTTAATATTTTTGGGAATTTGGACCCTTTTTGAGGGTTTTTTGTGATTTTCTTGGAAAAATAATCTTTTTTAATGGAAAAAGGGGTGTACTAAGGTCTTTTGGTGACCTTTTGTTGGTTTCAGAGGCTCAGATGGTGGAAAAGTGGACAAATGGGTCATGTGAGTAAGGGAATGAGCTAGTGAGCACTTTTTAGGTGTTAACAAACTGTCTGATGGATCTTGGGATCAGCTGACAGTGTGAGCATAACATTTCTCAATTTACCAACCACTCTGACTTTGGATCTGTCAAGTTGCACAATCTGGGTTGGACAGGGTTCCCACGTTGCATTCAATTTTTTGCAAACAGAGAGGGGCATCACATTAGATGATGCTCCCGAATCTATAATGTAGTTGTGTACATTCCGGTTGAAAATCTCAAAAGTAAGCAAGAAAGGAGGAGTTCTCTTACTTGCTGGTTTCTAATCATCAGTTTTAGTGATAGAGTCTAAGTTATTATTCTGTGACTCTCTAGGCTGTTTGACTATCATGTTTTTAGGTAAAGAATCCCTCATAGTAGGAATCTTGAGTAGCTCAAACAGAGAGATATTTTCTTTGACCCTTTTTAAGTCTTCAACCAGGTTGTACTCCATTTGAGGGAGGACAATATCCTTCTGTGGGACGGTCTGGTTTCTTGTGAGAACGGGGGAAGAAGATGAAGGTTCTTTAGGTGGCTGTGGTCTTGACCTTGTGTTATAAGGATGTTGTGTGTTAAACACTGCCTCAGGTTCTTCTTCTTCTTCACAGATAGGAAGCTCCGAAAAGAAACCCACAGCGTCAACCTGTGGATCATCTTCTGCTTCTTGCTCAGGTAGTGGAGGATCCAGGGTAGTCTGATCGTTGGAAGTGTCAAGGGTGACTTGATATTCTATTACTAATGCTCTAAAAATAGAAAAAAGTTCCTCGTTTGTGAGTGCATCTGCTGGATTTGGTGGTGGTGGATTTTGTGGAGGCTCGTAAGGTCTCCTAAATGGTGGCATTACAAAACCTCTGTTCTGATTCTGATTATCATTAGTGTTCTTCTTCAAGTCCACCATCTCATTTGACATCTTCTGAAGGAATTTTTTCATGTCAGTCAAATCAAATGAATCCTTGTTCTGGACTGTGGGTTTAGGGATAGTCTCAATTTTCTTCCTGGAAGTGGAAGGTTGTCCTTCTGAGGATTCAGGGTTGTCTTCCAGACAAAAGATGTCTTTCTCAACTTGGATTGCTTCATCAAAAGATTCCACTAGAGTACCCTTCTGTACCCTTTTGACCCATAATGCAATAGGGGGAGGTAGACCCTTTTCATAATAAGCCACCAATAATTCTTCAGCAGGAAGAAGATTGGTAGGAATTCTATTTTTGAGATATGAAAACCTTTGGTTAAAGTCTTTTACCCTTTCTTTTCCTTTGGATTTCATGGAGGATAATTCTAAGACAAGATCTTGCGGTGTTTTTTCATCCCCGAATTTCTGGGTAAAATGTTTCTCGAATTCATCCCAGAAATTTATAGATTGGGCCGGCAAAGCAAAATACCAAGTGGTCGCTCTACCTTCAAAAGTGTAGGGAAAGAGTCTGCATACTACATCCTCATGTACCACACTTCTAAGCCTGATTGCATGCATGAAATTTTTTATGTGGTCCAACGTAGGTATATTGTCATCAGGGTTGTATTTAGGCAGCCATTTCTCAAGATTCTTTGGTAATCTATGTTGAGCTCCTAATATGAAAACTGCACCTTGGTCAAGCCAAGGTCTGTTTTGACCTTCACCAGCCATTGTAGGTTCTTGTTCTTCTTCTTTAGATGACGAACTAGAAGAATTCTCTTCGTTTGAGGAAGATGACGAAGATGAAGGAGGGGACGGTGGTGGACCACCGACTCCAAGATTTGGTTGACCTTGTGTTGCTGTGTGAGTGGTCTCATGGTTATATTCAGGAGAATCTGATCGATTAAATAGGTCTTGGTTTTCAGATGGTTGATCAGTTGTATGTTGATCCTCTGTGTTAAAAGTATTGGTATGCTGAACCTGTGGATCACTGGTCTGTGAGGTGGGAAATTGCTCGTCTTCCCGACCACTAGCCTACAAAGTACTTTCTAAGTTTAGAGCTTCCAGGCCGCATCTTCTTTGATCGAAAAGTCGTTGTTATGCTCTTAAAACCCTATTGGAAGATGTTTTCAATATCTTCTCTAACGAAATGGGTCCCCTTGTAGGTGACGTGAAAATGATATCTCCTCTGTTCTCCTGTTGCGTCACCAGTGTAACGGGTATAACCGCAGGTTGTGTAGACGTGACAGGGAGAATTGTAGGTTGTGGATAAGTTGGTTGTTCAGATGTTGAAGCCCTAGTCTGGATTCGGGTTTAAACCGTTGAAGTACTTGATGGAGGAGGCTTATAGTAGTTTGCTTAGGCGTGTTTTAGTAGTTTCCCTCCTTCTAGAGCCATTTATTGATGCCTCGGGGGTGCAGGGTGAGTGCAAAGTGCTGGAATGGGTTCCAAGGCACACAACAGGGGATGAAAACCCAGCCAAAGGCTTCAGTTAACCCTACGCAAGAGTTACCCTATCCTCGAGCTATTTGGGATGGTAATCACCCATGGATATTTGGCCTCCGCTGGCACTCTATGAGTAAAAGATTTGATCTCAAAAGATCAGTTTTCCCATCAAGGAAACTAAGTGTGAAAGCTTGTTACCAAAATCTAACTTAAACTACCTAAGGAAAGGATCTATTCTAAGTTAGATCTGACCTAAAAGGATAAGTTGATGTTGTGCAGATCAGAGTTGAAGTGTGATGAACAAGTAGTTAAACCTTAAACAGAAATGTCTTCGGGTTCTTCAATTGTTAATTAAAGTTTTATCAATTAAGAAATTAAGTGACAATTCGTCAAAGTGTTAAGCGTATTCAAATATCTGATCTGTAATCATTGTGCTAATTGAAAAATTAACATTTGATTATACATATTTAATTGCATCAAATCATTGGCAGAAATATAAAAGTGAAAACGTTCAATTAAAGAAATTTAACAGAACAGTTTTGAACATAATCCACACATACAGAAAAATCAATATGAGAGATCTTATACATTAACAAAATATCCTGCAAAATATTAAACGCATGATCGATGACAAATTTGAAACATTAACTCAACAATTCCCAAAGAAATTTGAAGAACAATATGAGGTGAATTAAAAGATAACTTTCCTAAATAGAGAAGTCTTGTACAAAAATTACAATGACTCTGATAAACAGAGTATCTTCAGTCTGAACTCCTATTGAATTGCAATTCCAAAATTCCCAACCCCTTACTAAGAGAAACACACCTCCTAATATACTAATTTTACATAAGAGTCCCAAAAGGAGAAGTTCTACAACATGGGGATTACAAAATCGGATCTGATCATTGATCCAAGAAATCCTGCTATTTTTAAGCTTAAAATATTTTCCGCTACCTTTCACAAAAGAAAGACTTGTTCTTAAATCTGATAAGATCTCGTGGCACCATAAGAATTTAATCACAGATTGTTCACTAGCATCGACAGGTGATGTAGCTTGCAGAACGCCCGCTGTAGGAAATTCGGGGTTAAGGAACCCACTGTCGAAAACAGAGAAATCCATTAGAGGATTTACTTCAGTAACAATAGCCGACACATGAGGTTCTTCATTGATTATAAAGACCTCTATAACATCAGTATCGAGATCAGTTGATTCTTTCAGAATTTCCTTCCTTTGCTTTTCGGGGTTGTGAATGTAGGCAGACAAAGTTTCGAAGTCTTCTTCACTGCTACCACTGCTAAGATCGGGAACACCTACATCAAAAGGTGGTGACAACATTTCTTGATATAACAAGGGATAGATTTCTTCATTTTCAACCTGAACATTACAAAAATCATCATCTGCATGAATATTACTCATTCTGAAAAGGATATAACGAGAAAGCCAAACAAAGTGTTTCCTGTTTCAGAAGGAAAAGGATGAACTGGAACTTTCATGTTAATTGCTACTTAAAGGCCAACCAGCAGGTCGATGATAATTGGGCAGGGGTAATCTGCAATGATTAACTTATCCATTCAATCCATTATAATCACTTCAATTGTCATGAAAAAGCCAAGGTTCGATTTTAAGCTTGTGCGAAGTACAAGCTCAATTACTGTTCGCATGGTTTTGAATTGCCTTTTCGATCACATCGTTACTAGCAATCTCCCATCAACAATTATGACTGGTGATCAATAACGGAGACGAAGTTTATGGTGACAAAGCTGATGTGCAAAAGGTCAAAACTAGGAGTTCCAGTACATGGGCTATCAATTCTTCGCACGTAACAAATCCGATCATTAAGAGATGGAACAAAAAATGACAAGATGTTAAAGCTTGAGTGTAGAGATGGAAAACTTAAGGCAGAAAGATGGCATCCAGCAAACATGAAGTAACCAGTAGGCTTGTAATAGTGTCCGCTGTCGTGAATTAGATAGAAAATGATAACTGGTAGAACCAGGTTTGGAAACGAGAAGGTGGCAAAACCTGACTTAACTAATTACCAAGAATCAACATGACTGTGAGATCATAACAGACGGATGACGAAGATTAATCGAAGTGGAATGTGGAATCGGGTTCAAAAAACATAGAATTCTTATTCAAAGATCACGTAAGCCGAAAGCCGAAAGTACAGATTTTCGGGTTGCGGGTTCACAAAATGACAGTAGGACAAAAGATTTCTGAAAGCCGAAAACCGACTATGTGGGTGGCGGGCTTCGAAACCTTTAAATTGTGAAGTAAAATAATCATCCTGAAAGACGCATCCCGAAATTACAGGTTGCGGGGTTTCGGGAGCACACACCAAATAAACCAAAAACACAATCCTGAAAGCTGAATGCCGCCATTGCGGGGTTCGGGTTTCAGAGTCATTATTTCCCAATTTTATTGCAGAATGATCCCGCAACCCGCAGTCGTCGGGTTGCAGGTTTTGGAATTACCAAAACCAAAACTTAAAACAACAGTCCCGCAACCCGCACTTGTCGGGTTGTAGGTTTCGGGTTCTCCAAATGTCGAGTTTCGGGATGATGATACAAGTTAACAAAAATACTCAAAATTTTGGCTTTCTTCAGACCGAAACACTTTGGAAGGAATAAATAAACTCTGAAAGACAAGCAAACCAAAAGCCTGGGTGAAGAATTTTAGAGGTAAAATCAAAACCTGAAATTTTCAAGATGACTCACCCAAATACTTTTGCGTCTAAAAAAAGGGGGGGGGCTCCCATGCTTGGCTAAGCATGGGATCTATTGTGGCCACAATAGGGTGATCTGTACAGATTCATCGTGGCTCAAGACAGTACAACAACCTCCATAGAAGATGCTCTGGTATATGCCAACATCCGAAGGTCTTGTTTGCATAAAGCAACAACTCGTCCCGAGTTGTTCCCTTGTTCAAAAGTTATTGGATGGCTAATTCCCCACATTCAGACCGACACAAGGCTCATGAATGATAAAAATGGGTTGAGCCTGGCATCTTTTGCTCCCTAGCATGTCACTGTTGCCTACAGATTGCCTTCACCTAGGGCTTGTTTAGACGATGATTGGATAGCAAAACATCCAATGGACCCACTAGAATCTGCCCATAAGATGACGACAAACGACAGGTAGATTAGGAGGAGGAAGAACAATGAATATGAAAGCAAACTCCTAAAAACCCCTTACAGACTAATCGTCTTGATGTTGAGTCAACTCTTCGGCATGCCTAATGGCAATATGTTTAAGATCGGATGTGTGCCGGTAATGTTTCATATAGCCATGAATGGCACCATCTTCAACTGGGTTGAAATAATTTCAGATAGTTTGGCCTTGCAGCTGACAATAGCCCAAGGAGGACTAACCCAAAAGAAGGCAGATTTCTTCATGTCTTCATACCTGATTGACTGCCTATTAAGCAAGCATATGTTCCCGGAATTGGGTTGCTCATGGAAGCCAAAAGAAACAGCCCTCTTCTTAGCTTATCAATGTACATGGGTAAGTAGATACACAAACTACTACAAGTTGGTTTGCGAGAGGTTTATCATGCCATTATACCAACTCATTTTTATAGAAGAACTAGACTGTATGTCGGAGAATGCAATGCCTATCATTGAAAAATTCGGGGACTATTATCACAGTTCAGAAGGCACTTACATCAGGATGAGTGGAGGAACTCATGAGCCATTTATGTTCCCTTGGTATGTTATAGATTTTGTAATTCACAAGGAGGCCGTGAGACAACTCTTCGGCACCAGCGCAATAAGTAAGTTCTTAACAGACCGGAGGAAGGGCATGTATCTTCCCATGCCATTTACCATCGGATCTTACAGCCTCCCGAGAGCAAGAGACGGGGAAAATTACGCTCAAGGCTTAGAAGTTTTCCATTTTGGCACAGTCCCTTTCAGAAGGCATGACCCCAATGGTGCGGTAGGCCAGCATTGTCTTGACCTCAAGATCTCCTTTGAATATGCTCATGCTGTGGACCGAGACGAGGAATTCCTCAAGAGCGACCACAACCTAACTGCACTAGGGAAGTGTTACAAGAAGAAAGTTGTGAAAGACCTGAGCCCCAAACCCATCGGTCTGATCCAAAGAGAACGGGAGGCATCAACCTCACAATCAGGGGATCCATCAGGATTAGAGCAGGACAGAGTGCTCCAAGAGCAAAACCTCAAGCAGGAGCAGGATAGAGTGCTCCAAGAGCAAGCTCTCAAGCAGCAGCAGGAACAAGAAGAAGCAGGAATTCAAGGTGAGCTAACTACCAAGCTTCAGCAAGAGGAGATTGCAAGGAAACAACAAGAGAAAGCCTCTCAGTTGAAACAGCAGGAAGAGGCTGCCAGGATCCAGAAGGAAGAAGAATATCAGGTGTTCCAAGAGCAAGATGCCAAGAAGCAGCATGAGGAAGAAGAAATGCCCTTGAATAATGAAGCAGTTGGGTAACAGACACAACAAGATGAGTTAGGATGAGAGAAGGAGAAAGAATAGACAGAGAAGTCTCCTGAGTCGGAGCCATCTACTCCAACAGAAATGGAGGTGGACCCACCATTGATATACACTCCAGGGGGGACTCAGGAAGAAGGTGCCTATTTAGGGAGCTTAGCGCTGACCCCATATAACCCCAGGAAGTAGCGAAAAGTAGCAGACCTGGATACTGTATATTTCAATGAGTGGAAGAGGGCCATCATTGATAGGAGGGTAAAGAAAATGGAAGGCAAAACAAAGATTATGGAAACCGAGGAGGACAAATATGAATTATGGATAACAGAGAAAACATTGGTCCAAGGAACTGATGCCGACCCCACGTTCCAAGCCCAATGCACTGTAGCATCAGCTAAGGCAACTAAAGCCAATATTGATTTTTTGAAAGGTGAGATAAAGCATTATAGGGAACAATGCTTTAAGATCAGAGATGATAGAAAGAGGGAGGTGTTGGAAGCAAACAAATTGAAAGAGAAATACAATGAGTTGTTAGGAGAGCATATGGTGCTAAATTCGGGAGTTCTCCAGCTTGAGAATGAGAAGAACTCCTTAGAAATGCAGTTGGCTATCTTTGAAGATGAACTGAAGAATCTGAAAGCTCGAATAATAGAATTGGAGGAAATCGAAGCAAGCAGGGCTCAGCAAATTCAACTCCACCAGCATGAGTATGAAGGGCTGATTCAAGAAAAGGAACAATTGGGAAAATAGCTCAAAGAGGTAGTGGAATATCAACAAAATTTGTCCACATTTCGCAAAGAAGCATGTGATATGCGGATTAAAATCCATTAGCTGCTAGTACTAATCTTGGAAGAGATTTGGAGCGTGAAAGATATGATTAATAAAATGACAACAATTGAAACCAAAGCCCTAAAAACTCGAGAGAAGTTTGCAAATCATGTAGAGGAGCTGAAACAACAATCTGAGTGGAAAAAAGGAAAATCTGAACTCCCTTCACACTTACGTGCCGCTACAGGGGATGAATTGGACGTGGATATAGGGATCCTTGAATTCTCCAAGGATTACGGTACCAAGCTAAGTTTGGAAATCAGGAAGATGGTTCGCAAGTGTTCTTCTTTCTACTCCACACTCAGGGAATCACATAGCAAGTGTCATCTGATTCTTCTTGCCTCCATTTATGATTTCCCAAAGGAAGAAGATCGATTGTTCGAGCTGCAGAACGAGCTGGACGAAGTCTTGGCTTTTATCAAAAAGATAGAAATATTGACTCAGGACGAATTTCAACAGTTCATTTTCCAGCCTGCAGTACATATTCACTTCCTAGAAGCGATGGCTAAAGAGGCCACAGAGGGAAACGCGCTGATCAAATTGGACCTACGCAGACATGAAATAGCGTCCCAGGAAACAGTATCTTCCTGTAGCAAGCTTATCGTAAAGGATATCAACGAATGGACCACATACATTCAAGGTATAGATGGCCGGTAATTACAAGCAAGCCGGTTGGTGGAGGCGAGTCTTCAAGTCAACAAGCAGAAGCCCCAGCAGAATCGACAGACCATTCTTATGTTGTTGTAAATAAAAGAAGAAGCTGAAATTCTACCTTTTGTTGTAAATACTTTAAAGGGACAGCTGGCTGTCATTTTGTCTCATATGAAAGGTGTCCCACGAATCTAGGAAATAGATAATTACACACCAAAATCCAAATTAGAAGCTTCTAGAATTAGGGTACACCTGTCAGCTCATGGAGCTTTTTGTAAAGTTATAAATAAAAGTTAGGAAGAGGAGTAGAAGGACTTTTTGCAGGGAAAAGAATTTTCTTAGCTTGTACGAACTATTTTGTAACTTGCTCCAAGAAAGTGATTTTGCCTAATAAGAGCCTGGAGAGGACGTTTTTGCCTTGGAATGTGGATTGGATGCATGTTGGATTATTCTTGTGACATTCAAACACTGCTGTGAGATCTTTCTTTGTTGTTCTGAATTTATTTCTGTGTAATGAATGATCTTACAATTCTCTGTGCAATGATGTTTCTCCTAAATGAGTAATAGAATGATTTCATGTGGATTAAAGCTATCTTTAATATCTTTAACCTTCTGCTGAAAAAGTTTCTTTATGATTTAAATGGCTATCCATGCAATCTTTAGATATTTCTTTCAGCACATTACTCATATTTACATTTTGCTCCTTGCAAGGATAGATTAGATTTATTTCAGTTTTAGATACAGATTTGTTTCAAGTTCTGCATTTAGATTAAATTAGCTTAGGCACTTGCATATCATCTTAACAATAAAATCCAAAAAAGAACGGTGGATCGGGCCATAACCGGTGTAAAAGAAAACAAATCTCCAAATCCAATGGTAGTCGAAACCGCTAACCGGACGGATTCCCCATATCAAACGGTGGACAATCTAATTGGGATAGTTTACCGGGGAGAATCCCTTTCTGCTTGATGCTGCGATCTTCGGGGCATCAACACATTGATAAAATAGCCTTCATATTTACCGATATATCATGGGGATTCACCCAAGTATTATACCTAGAATTTTAGGGGGAGTTCTTAAAATTTTCCCTGGCTTCTAGGAAAAGATCTTGAGTCGACCCCTATGTTGAAAGAGAAGTAAGTTGCAACAACAACAAATTTCAAAGAGGAATCATTGGGAGAAGGAAGATACAGAGTAATCAAATAGAAATAAAATAGATGAGAGGATAACCCCTCAATACTATAGAATCTATAAGTCCATTGACCATCTAATCTAACAAGGGCATTGTTGAGGTCCACTTTATTTATACCTACCATAGAAAAGATGGGGTTGGAATGGATTGGATTAAATTTTAGTCCCTCTCTCCTCCTACCTGACACCAATCAAGAATGGAGCGAGGAAGCAAAGAAAACAAGTTGGGAGAATATAGAGAAAGATGAAGGATACCATCAAGTAAGGGAAAACACCAAATTTTTGGCTTGGGAGCTCAAAGCAACAGAAGTAGAGACATCTATAGAAAAAACAGGTCTCCTTCCTTGATTGCATAAGGGTGTGCAATTGTTTAAGTTGGGGGGAGATGATGGCTCCCTATTTTGGGTAAGGAAAGCCATCCATTTCTTTCTATTTCAACACTTCAGAACAAAATATAGCCAAAAATGGGATACTATGGATAGTAAGGTTGATGTATGTGGTATGCATTTTAGTTAGGATTATGTGTTGGTTACAATTATTTACTTATCTTATAAATTCTTCCTTTTGATAGTTAAGACACATATGAGTACTAATACATTGACTACAGTAGTGACTCTTAAGTACAGGTCCCTACGATACATTTTGAGTTAGATTCTGATCAGTGTAGTTAATTTGAGTTAAGCGCAACCAGCTCTTGGTTCATCATAGTAGATCCCTTGGCACAATCAGTTAATCATTGGTGCAAATAGATCGTGGTTGACATGTTTTGAGGAATATCAAGTTAGGGAGATCGTGGCTTGACATCTATCATCGCCCACACATTATCTGAGCAAGATGTCTAGACCCTATTCACTGTGTGTTACTATCCATCAACACAATCATGATGAAGTTATTTGAAAGGATTTGAGTTAGATTAAGGTCTAATCGATTTAATTAGGGAATTTTGTTTATTTAAGCATTTTGAACAAGCAAGCTTAGGGTTGCGCCATTTTTCAAACAATTATGCTATCAGATTCAATTCTGAGTTTTATAGTTGAATATGTTTCCACATGTAACTAGTTTTCTACATTTAATGGAGAAAGAACCTATTTCCTCTCATATCTAAATAGTTATTAGTTCCTGTAATGATCTTGTATATGTAAAATTAGTCACAGCAGATCTAATGAACAAGTAAATCAATCACAACAGATGAACATAGAAAATATGGTGCAAAACTGTGCAAAACATGCAGCAGTGCTCAATATCCCAATAAGGGTGAATAATTACAATACAATCTGACTATGTGAGTGAGCAATTCGAATTGACTAAGTAGGCCATTCGAATCACTGAATGGAGTAGCTTGACTCCAACTAGGAGTCCTCATCATCAATCGGTGGTGCTCATCAATGCACAAGAACCAGTCATCCAGGTGTCAATCTGAGTCTAACTGAGTGTAACAAGTGTAACTGAAGTGTGCAGCACTGATTAAGGGAAGGAGGCTCAGTGGGGGGCACATGGGAGGCTAACTAAAGTCAGAACAATTCATCTAGTCAATCTGGAGGTCCAACGGAAGTGAAACAGTCAGTCGGGAGTGAAACTAGCCTCAAATCAGGGAGAATCGGAGCTAATTGAATGTAACTGAAGTGGAACTGCAGTGGTAGGTGAGAAAGTGTGCCCTTCTCTGGCAGTAGGTGAGAAGTGGGTGCCTTTCAGACTAGGAGGGATAAATAATTGAAGTAAGTGGCTCCTGGGTGCTAGAAAGAGGTGGCTAAGGTGCTGGAGGCATCAACCTGGTGACTGGGATGCATGCAAAGTGCATGCAAACCCTAGAATTTGCATGCAAACCCTAATTGCATGCAAGATCCTGAAAAAGATGATGTGGATATCCGAACACCCCCCCTCAAGCTAGACTATGATGTGCAAAAAATAATGTGGGGCCCTGGTAACTAAGACCAAAGGTCACCCCAATACAATAATCCAAAAAATGCTGAAAATAAACTAAGTGAGGAAAGAGGGAAAACCCAGTGGGAAGAAAGCCCCCCCTCAAGCTAAAGCATAATAATGGATCAATCTGTCTCCACCATGATGGAACTCACCCCCAACAGTGAACGGAGGTAAGAGAACTTCTTCTCAGTGAAGCTCTTGGTGAAGATGTCTGCAATTTGCTCATCAGTAGGGCAATATTACAGAATGATGGTGCGGTCATGCACCAACTGTCGAATGTAATGCATATGAATCTCAATGTGTTTGGTCCTCTGCCGCTGAACTGGATCTGTGGAGATCTTGATAGCACTTTGATTGTCACAAAATAGGACAGTCGAAGTAGTGCCACCAAAACCAAACTCGGAAAGAATACCCTGCAACCAAACTGCCTGAATGCAGGCATTGATTGCCCCTCGATACTCTGCCTCTGCTGAAGAAAGTGCAATGGCTGCCTGCTTTTTGCTGGACCAGCAAATAGCACCATGACCAATTATGAAAACATAACCAGAAGTGGACTTCCGATCAATGCTATCACCTGCCCAATCTGAATCAGTAAAACCAATGAAATCAAGCTCAGAATCTGCTGCATAATGTATGCCAAACTGTCTCGTACCTTGCACATACTGCAAGATCTGCTTGGCTGATCGCCAATGAAGCTCATGTGGCTGCTGCATATATCTTGACACGGCACTCACGGCATATGAAATGTCAGGCCTTGAGTGTGTCAAATAAAGTAGTGAACCAATCAACTGTCGATACATATTGCAATCTGCAAGCGGTGTAGAATCTCCCTCCTCAAGACTGATTCCTGAGAGGAATGGGAATGGGGCTGCCTTACATTCAGCCATATTAAACTTCAATAATAGGTCGTAATCATATTTTTGCTGAGATATAGTGATCCCATCAAAATTTTGAGCTATCTCCAAGCCCAAAAAGTGACTCAGCAAGCCCAAATCGCTCATGTCAAAAGCTAGATTTAAGGCAGTTTTTAGCTTGTTTATTGAAGTAAGAGTGCTACCAGTAATGAGAAGATCATCAACATAAATTACAACAACCAACAAATTACCTTTAACTCACTGAAGATACACATTCAGATCAGATTTTCATCTTTGGAAATTTTGAGAAAGAAGGAAGGAGTCCATCTTTGCGTACCAAGCTCTTGGGGCCTGTTTTAACCCGTACAAAGATTTCTTCAATCTGCAAACTAATGATGGATCTGATGTGTAGCCCTCTGGATGCTGCATATATACCTCTTCAGCAAGGTCTCCATGTAGAAATGCACTATTCACATCCATGTGGTGCACTTCCCAGTGCTTGGATGTGGAAATAGCCAAAACAAGGCGGATGGAATCCATCTTTGCAACCGGTGCAAAAGTCTTAGTGTAGTCCACTCCTTGGACTTGGGAGAAACCTTTTGCCACCAACCTTGCTTTGTATTTTCTGATAGAGCCATCAGCAGCAACTTTCGTGCAGTATACCCATTTACACTTCACTAATTTTCTTCCAGGTGGAAGAGAAACTAGCTCCCATGTGTTGTTCTTTTGAAGAGAACTGTACTCTTCATCCATGGCACTTTGCCATCTCGGATATCGGTGGGAAGAATAGTATGATATGGGATCTGAACCAGCCATCAAATAAAAAATCTCAGGAAGTAATGGATCAGCAATAGAAAGTGCCATACCTGCTCTTTGAAAGTCTGCTCTTGTTCGTCTCGGGTCAGCAGGATTTCCAAGGTTCGAACCAGCAGATTGGAGAGTGTTTTGGGCCCACTTTGGTAACTGAGGAGGATCATAATGGTCGGATTCCGAACCTGATATGTCATGATCATCATATGCTGCTGAAATATCAGAAATATCAGAACTCATACCTTCATTATCGCTGCACGGATCTTCTTCTGGTGAAGGCGGTGAATCGACAGTCTCTTCCTCGACTAGTTGCAATTCTTGAAGCGATTCTTCAAATTGCACACTGCGCTCTATGAATATATTTTTAGATCTGATATCCATGAGTTTATATGCTTTTGATTCTTCCCCATATCCTATCAGTATGCACTCGATGCTTTGTGGATCCAAAGCTCATCTCTTCTTGGAAGGAATTCTAGCCCATGCAGTAGAGCCAAAAACTCTCAAATTTGACACATCCGGTTTGTGACCAAAGAATGCTTCGAAAGGAGTCATACCTTTCACGGATGAATGTGGAACATAGTTCTATATGTATGCAGCAACATTGATTGCTTCAGCCCAAATATTTGCAGCCAAACCTTTTGATTCAATCATGCATATAGCCATCTCTTTCAGTGACCGGTTTTTCCTTTCTGCTACACCGTTCTGCTGGGGTGTGTAGGGAACTGTATGTTGGATCTGAATTCCACTTTGGGAACAAAGTTGCAGCAACTGAGACTTAATATATTCTCCACCATTATCATATCTAAGAGCTTTGATCTTGCTCTTAGTGGCGGTCTCAACAGAAGCCTTAAAATCCTTGAATTTTCCAAGCACTTCTGACTTGTTTTTGAGAAAGAATACCCATGTAAAGCGGGAAAAATCATCAATAAATGTCAAAACATACCTTGAACCATTTAATGACATATGGGGCATCGGACCACTGATATCAGAATGGATCAATCCCAAAATAGTAGAAGCTCTGCTAGCTTTGCCGCGGTCGAATCTGTGCTCGGGGTGCTTCCCAATGATGCAACCAGTGCATATTCCCTTCGAGGAACGGAGTTGTGGAAGACCATCTACCATGGATTTGTTTGATAGTAGCAGCAAATACTTATAATTAAGATGCCCAAATATTTCATGCCAAAGCCTACTAACCTCATTACCATGTGTGTGAAGAGCAGTGGGCTTTGCAAGTGGAATAAAGTGTGAAAACTCATAGCATTTTGCAGTGTGGTTTGCCTTTCTGACTGCAACAAGTCTTCCACTTTTGATATCAGAAATTTCAACTGTATTAGGGCTGAATGTAACTTGCTTCAGTTCACCAGTGTGTGTCATTTGATACACAGAAAGAAGATTGAAGCCAAGGAAGGCACATAGAGAACATTCTGAAAGATTCCATGATCTACATGAATCGTACCTTTTCCCTTTGAAGAAATTTTTGAGTCATCTCCCAAATGGATGGGAATGGAGCTGTTTGGATCGAATGAAGAAAAAGAATCAATATTTGCAGCCATATGATTTGATGCACCCGAATCTATCAAGAGAGTAGTGGGCTTCGAAACAGTTGCCATGAGTGCTTATCCTCTTTCATGATCATCATTCCTATCCTTCTTCCTTGCACCGTCAGGAAGGGTTATGTTGTTCTTTTCCAAAAGGAGGGCCATTTGATCTATAGTCTTCTTCATACATGAAATTTCGGGATGAAAGCCACGGTTACAATAAGTACATTTATATTTTTGGTTACCTTCTTTGCCCTTTTGCTTGAACTTCGAACTGGATGGTGCATCCATTTGCTTGCCTTTCTCTCTTTGCTTGTGAGGCTCGAATTTGGGCTTCTCCTTCTTTTGCTTTCCTTTACCATTCGGGATCTTGGGTCCTTGAACATATAGGGCTGAATATTTGGAGCTTATGGACCCCATTTGAATCAACTTGTCATGCTCTTTTGTGATGGACTCAATGAAGGCATTCAAGGTAGGCATCTTCCAATTCAGGGTAGTTAGCCGACCCAAATTGAAAGTAGAGACAAATACCGAATAATCTTTACCAAGCTTGCTTAGAATGGAGAGGATCAATTGTTTGTCCTCTTTGATAACTCCACTGTTCTTCAACTGCAAGTTCAAGTTCTTGAATTTTGTGAAGAATTCATTGATGGTCTCGAAATTCTCAGGACTAAGGGCAATCAATTCATTCTCTAATTGAAAAGCCCTAAGCTCATCCTGCTTGCCAAATAGTGTTTCAAGTTGCTCCCATATAGATTTTGGAGTCTTCAATCCGCTGAGATGGAAGTGAAGATCTTTGGAGATGGAGAGACAAAGAAGACCATAAGCTTCATCAAGCTTGTTGTAGTGTTTGGTTCTATCTGACAGATTGTTTGGCTCCAATTCAATACCAACAGTGACTCGGTAGTAACCTTTTGAACGTAATATGATCTCCATATCATCTTTCCAATCAAAATAATTGAATGGGGTGAGGATAGGCTTTGAAGAAGAGTATTCCATTACTAGGAGCGAGTGCACACTGATGTAGAGGAGCTTGCATGCACAGTGTAGCGAATGCAATTGATGGAGACAATAAACCTGCAAATCACAATAAACCAAGAACAATGAGGTCGAACAATCCACCCTTTTAGAGTTGCATCACACCTGGGATTGGAGATCAAACAATGTTGAATGGGTCCAATGTATCAGATCCAAGAATTATGTGGAAACTCAAGCTTCTGGAGTGGTATTGGAAGTATTTTCAAGCTTTGCATGCATAGGAGCGAATGCCCTTGAGATATTTCATGCCAAAACTTTTTGCAATTTTTGAGCAATTCACTCAAATATTCTTGTAGAACAACCTGTAGAAAAGAGATCTTGTCCCTGTAATGGCTCTGATACCATGTAAAATTAGTCACAGCAGATCTAATGAACAAGTAAATCAATCACAACAGATGAACATAGAAAATATGGTGCAAAACTATGCAAAACATGCAGCAGTGCTCAATATCCCAATAAGGGTGAATAATTACAATACAATCTGACTATGTGAGTGAGCAATTCGAATTAACTAAGTAGGCCATTCGAATCACTGAATGGAGTAGCTTGAATCCAACTAGGAGTCCTCATCATCAATCGGTGGTGCTCATCAATGCACAAGAACCAGTCATCCAGGTGTCAATCTGAGTCTAACTGAGTGTAACAAGTGTAACTGAAGTGTGTAGCACTGATTAAGGGAAGGAGGCTCAGTGGGGGGCGCATGGGAGGCTAACTGAAGTCAGAACAAGTCATCTAGTCAATATGGAGGTCCAACGGAAGTGAAACAGTCAGTCGGGAGTGAAACTAGCCTCAAATCAGGGAGAATCGGAGCTAACTGAATGTAACTGAAGTGGAACTGCAGTGGTAGGTGAGAAAGTGCGCCCTTCTCTGGTAGTAGGTGAGAAGTGGGCGCCTTTCAAACTAGGAGGGCTAAAGAACTGAAGTAAGTGGCTCCCGGGTGCTAGAAAGAGGTGGCTAAGGTGCTGGAGGCATCAACCTGGTGACTGGGATGCATGCAAAGTGCATGCAAACCCTAGAATTTGCATGCAAACCCTACTTGCATGCAAGATCCTGAAAAAGATGATGTGGATATCCGAACAGTATAAGGTCCCATCCAATTGAAGTACAGCAACTTGTGTTTATTAGAGGAGATTCCTTTTTTTATATCTTTTTTAGTCAATTCTATAGAACAAAATAGTTTACTGTAGATTTACTACATTTACTGTTAAAACGTTATTTTTCGCTATTTGTGCACATGATTATCATATATTTTCTTTTGTAATTGAAATTTAAATTGCGCATGTTATTTATTTCATATATAGGATCTCATTAACTTGAATTAGTTAATGATATCCCTCTGTATGTCTAAATATGTGCATGGAACTCATAGCTTCCCAAGGTCTACATCTAGTAACCTGAAGGTAGAGTAAGGGGGGGTTTCACTGAAAACTATCACAGTTGAATGCAAAAGATCACCCTATGCGTTCCCATGAAGGAACTAATGAGAAGATAAGTGTCAGGTATGACAATCAAATCTTATACTCTCGCAACGAGTAGTTAGAATTTATTTAGAATTTGCTTGTGTGTTAAAGATGGATTACAATTCTTCTTGATTAATTAGGATTTCATGCTACTAGACATCTTTCATTTCTTTTTTGTAGTTGCATACATTTTGCAGAACCCTCATAAGTTTGTATGGATCTCCGAGTTGACAATTAAAATTTAATACAATACTATTGATGGGATCTTGTCCTACTGGATACAGTATTGTTGCTGATATCAAGAGCCGACCACCTTCATACATTCATTAGTACACTAAAGGGCATGGGAAATTAATTTGCATGTTTTTAGAATCATCTAGTGTGCTTGAAATGTTGGGACATGCTATGCACTAATGTTGATTAAATAGGAACATTGCATTTATGAATCTATGTATGCACCAAAATTGCTCAATATTGTTACCGAACATTCCTAGTGGACCTAAACTTATGTGGAGAACGACTCTTGGTGCACCCATACATTTATTAGCATAATGAATAGCGTGGTGAATGATCCACATTAAAATTAACTTTATGGTGCATTTACAATGCTTATTGATCATTGTTTGCTAGTGCAATATTAAGAGAATAGACAAGTGATGTGACTTGAATCCCAAATCCGTGCTAGTGGAAAAATGTTCCAAGAAAATTTAAAAATCAACCAAATTATAGAAGCCTAATTTTATTTTTTTAAACTGTTGAAAATGTAAATTAATTGATAAGAACCAATTTACCTAGTATATGATATGTTAAGGAAGCATGATAGTCATGTAGAGGGGAAAAAAATTGGTGTCATTTTCAAAATTCCAAAACGATCATAAATCTACCATGGAAGCATAAGAATCAAGAAATTTGGCAATCTAGTTGCCTCATACAAAGGGGAAATCATAGGGGAATAGTGAGCATTGATGCTTGTATGGATTGAAGTATTGAATGAATGTTAGACATGAAATTTAAGTTCAATATGTTTTTTACCCTATCATGATGTGCCCTATATCTTGACACACCAATAGCATGTATAGGTATAGGGAACACACACACACACCTGTTCTTGGTAGTGTTATGAGAGTTAATATATTGAACACAAAAATATATTTTTTGAAAAAAAAGATATCTTATTACAATATATTTTATCCTAACTTGATATGCCATTATCCCGATGCATCAATATATATATATATATATATATATATATATATATATATATATATATAACTAGTTATATTTGAAAAAAAATAACATCATTAATGCACTTTGTGGAGTTGCGCACTAGTGCTAAGTTAAGATATTAGATGCACCATTTTTTTTGAAATAAAACAATATTTTATTATAACATACTTTAAAGTAATTGTTTTTTATTGATGGTCTCTGGAAAACCCAGAATGATGGGATCTTTAACAACATCCTTCCTTGAGCATCCTCTGCCTATATTAGGATTCTGTTGTGTTGGAGGGATCCTCCAGAGGCCGAATGAAAAGTGCATCAATGACTGATTTCTATTCCTCAGTTGGAGGACGGGATCATATATGGGTTTTTCGATGGAGCATCTAGATCTAATCAGTGTGGGGATGACATTGTGTTTTATATTCGTAAGAACCATTGCGTTCATATCCAGGTGGGAATTGGATCCCGGGATTGTCTAAAAGTTGAATTGCTTTCCTTGCGTTGTTTATTGTGGTTTGCTTGTAAAAGGGGATACCTCTCCCTTACTATTTTCAGCAGCTCTCAGGTTGTTATCAACTGGTTCAATGGTCTACATACGATCAAGGTTCATCTGCTGGAGACCTGGGTTACTGATATTAGATGTATGTCATAGTCTTCTGATTAGCTCGTCTGCTCTCATATTTATCGTGAAGCGAACTCGGTCGTTGATGGCTTATCTAAGCAAGTTGTCGGACCTATGGACGGTATGCTTTTCTATGTGGAACTAGTGGACAACAAGGTCGTGGATGAGGGTGCTTACATGGCGTTCTGAGTTTTGTTGTTGCGCATCCTCTTTGGAGGGTTCTCCTCTCTATCCTCTGTTTTATGTATGAAGGCTTCCTTTTGTTAACATTGTTTTTGGTCCTTGATGTCTTCTTGTATCATCTATGAACTTTTGTTGTTCTATCTGCCTAGGAAGGGTTCAACTTTTATCTTTTGAACAATGTTGAAACTGCTCTAGCTAAGATGCTCTGATGTAACTTTGATTTTAATTCTTAAAATATCAAGTTATGTGCTTTTTCTTCTGAAAAAATACTTGGTTCACCATATATCGTGATCCATATATAGGTATACAATGCATCTATTCTATTTTTAAAATTTTATTTTAAACCTACACTGGTATGTTATGTTTGGTAATGTTATTAATGCAGGTTAATATATTGAACGCGCCAAGATTTTTTTTGCAAAAAAAATTATTTTATCCTAACTCAATGCATGTGGTAATGTTACACACTAGTGTAGTTAAATCTATTAGATGCACCAAGGAGATTTCATTTTGATAAATTATAGACCTAGCATGGTGCACACAATATGGTTACATGCCATTGTATTTTAATATATCAAACCCACCAACCAACATTTCTTGAAAATATGGTCCATATTTTTTATTAATATAGATCTATGCTAATGGTAAGGTTTCGTACCAATGCAAGTGTTAATGTAGTGCACATGTAACAACATGGTTGACAAAAATCACTAAAAATTACTTTCATTAATGTATTCCTCCATTAATTGATGTATTCAGAGTAATAAATTGATTTTGATTTACTTTGAAATTAAATTTGAAATTAAAATTTGTTAATTGATGTATTCAGAGTAATAAATTGATTTTGATTTACTTTGAAATTAAAATTTGTTTGAAGTTGTTCTATTTATCCTTTTAGTCATCCCATATTTACATCATTATTTCCATCATGTGAAATGTCACATGGTGTAAAACTAGCATTTGCCCCTTGAGGGGCAAAAATGAACGCCGGTAGGAAAACAAGAAAGTTTGAAGGAACAAAAACATAGGCATAGGCAACGAAGGATACTAGTAGGAAAAGAGCAAAGTTTGTAACAATCTGAGATTACAAAGACATAGGTACTCAACCCATAACAAAAACTAATGTTAAGTTCATCAACACAGTATCCTAATGTTATCAGATAACAAAGTTTGTATCGGGTATTCATCAGGATTTAAACTTGTTCGATCGCATCATTAATAGTCACAGGCAATTGAATGCAGGTAAGAAGAGTTAGTAGATTGGCCATTGAATGGGAGACAAATAATCAATCTGTAAGAATTACATAATTGGATTCTTTGAAGCAAATACCAACATGTATAAACAAACAATTCCTAGTGTGCTTCTACTCATAGTCAAATCGTCATAGTATTTGTTGTCCAAGGGCTTTTGCTTCTGTGAAAGTCCAAAACAAAAACAAAACTGCATGAATGAAGGTAAGTGGTTTCTCAGATCATCTCTTTCTCTGTTTCTTTTTATTGATAATTTTGACTTCTATGTTAAGGAAGATGAATTTTTATTAGATATGTAGAGGATGTTAATATGTTTTATGGCTCATACTATGCAGTTGTCATCAACATTAACAATGAAAGATCTGTCCTAGATCGTTGCAATCGCCCTTTTACTGTGTTTCTACTTATCATGTGGGAAGCTTGTGACAAAACAAGCTGATGGATCTCTCGAATTCTTAGTAGTTGGAGATTGGGGGAGAAAAGGGCCCTACAACCAGTCCCAAGTGGCATATCATGCACCATTTTAAGACCATTTTTTTATCTAATTTGTGGATTTTCTTATCTATGAAATTATGACTTTTTATAGATGGGGAGGATAGGAGAGACTCTGGATGTACAATTCATCATCTTCACCAGTGACAACTTCTACGAGGACGGGCTAATAGGTGTTGCCGACCCCAAATTTTTAGAATTATTCTCTCACATTTACACTACAATGGTTCTCTAAAAGCCTTGGCATGCTAGTATACATGATTACATTTATACAGACTGTTTTTATTTATATTCACAACTTTTATTTTATTTTATTACAAAGATGTTAAGCTTTTAATTAGTTTTTTTTAAGGGTTTAAGACATTTTTACTCAACATAAAATACTCAAATCTTTAGCATGAATGGAATGCTTCTATCTCAGAGCCACAATTTAACATTTATGTCTTTGCGTTTCCATTTTTAACTCAGAAATCATATATCGTTGCAGTTTTGAGCAGTTTTGAAGAATCGTTAATTTCCATGTGTCATCAAACATAGAAATCTCGAAAAGAAATTCATTATAAAACCATGAATGTAACATTGTTCACTATAAAATGCTAATCATTAAAGATAGAAATAAATTGCCTCTTTGGAGCCTATGTGGAAAAACTGATTCATCACATCTCTTAAAGCAAAAAAAGACGTTATAATAAGTATGCAGCCAAGAGTAAAGCACATTGCAATCTTATGAGGCATCACCACCATGAAGGGAAGAAACATGGTCAAAGAAATAAAAATGAAGTAGTCCCGTGGCCAAAAGCAAGCCAACACATCGACACAATTTAACTTAGATTTCTTTATTTGACAATTACAAACAACTATTGCAAGTATCAACATAGAAATAAACTTAAAAAAACCACTTTATGCAAGTTACAGATTGTTATTGAATGTGAAGATGAATTGATCTCCAAATATGAATGGATTACCTCTGAACCCTTCAATGATGCTCTCTCAAGCCCATAGAAACAAACAAGCCTCCTAAGCTAACATGGTGGCACTCCAGAACCATGTCATGATAAAGGTTGTTATATGCATCATTGTATTCATCATCTCGTTGAATCTGTCTGTTTTAAGTATGCTAGTCCATGCATTCATCCGGATTAAGTTAATCTTAATCAATATCCAGAATAAAAAAATTAGGAGGTACTTCCTGCATCTGTACACATGGATTCTCCAGAAAGGTTTCTATTGTGCTAAAGGCAATTAAATTAATTTTGTGGTGTATGTTTTGTTAGATATAAACGAAATACTTTTACCTTATAATATTAATAATTATTACTATTATTATAATTTATAATTGATTACTAAAGGCAATTAAATTAATTTTGTGGTGTATGTTTTATTAGATATAAATGAAATGCTTTTGCCTTATATGGCCTTTGGCTCTCTTCATGGCTTTTGCCTTATATGGCCATCACAAATACAATGCTTTCAACCCTTTTGACTAATGCAACCCTTTCGAAGCCTCCCATTGAGAGGCACAACCTAGACATTGAGCTCTCATTAGTGCACATTTTATCGAGATGGAAAACCTTGTACTCCTTAAGGCCATAGGGTTAAAGGACCGATCTAAGAGATGTTTTAAAACCGAAGCTTCGAGACAACTATAAAATGAAGAGAAATTTACCTCTTTTAAAATTTAGGTAGGGAGATCGGTTCCAAAAGCACCCAAGAATAAATGCTCCATTGTTTTCCAAAACACCCAAAAAAAACATTGGTTAAAAGAAATCCAAGAAGAATCCATCGATGGGACCATAAATAAAATCCAATAAAAGGAAATGATATATAATTGGCCTTGCTTATTTAAGAAAATATGAAAGGAACTAAACGAATGAATGAAAAATGATACTTCTCCCTTGGCACTTTTTGGACCTAAGAACTTCCACCTCATTTCAGGGAATGGTAAATGAGAAAAGGTAACACTGGGTTTAAGCTGCCTTTTAAGCAATTAAAGAAGCCATCGTAAAATATCCAGTATTGGTAAGCCCTGATTATTAAAAATGGTGAGTGTACTAGGGTAGGTGCCGGTGGGTTGTGATTCGTTGATGATAAACCGGCGAGCAAGGAAAAATATTAATATTATCCGGTCTAGTGAATAGGTTAACCTCAAAACAACAACGTCTAATGACTAATGCTATTAAACGAGCTCGCAGCGTGTTTTAATTAGGATCGCTTCTACGCAATAAAGCCCCAAGTATTCCTTTCTCATTGGTCGAGAGCTAAAACCCCTCTCAAACATTTGTTCTTTAGTTGTGACCATCAATGTTGCAATGGTCACATTGGTTGTTAAGGATTCCTCCATATGTGTTTTTTGAGGCATTTTACCCCTAAAAAGGTGATTTTACTAGGATCAGGCTCGACCGGATAGGTTGCCGAGAGTGGTAAATGCCATTTTACGAGGGGAGGAAAGGTAAGTCTCTGATAAATGACATAATAACGCTCGATGGATCATACACCCCATCCCTGGTATACCCGAATCAGAAAAGGTTTTCCTTTTTATATTATTAGCCAGCGTGACAAATTGATAAACAACCAGTCATAGTTGTTGCCATAGAGCAGGCATAACGTGCAGAAACGTGATGTAAAGCAAAAATATAAACTAAGGAGAGTAAACTTGATTAGTTTCTTCCGTGCCCGCAGTTTCACAAAAACTGGACATTTTAGTACACGCTGTCAAGTAACAAAAGAGATCATAGTGGGCAGTGAGCTGGTGATAGAGAAGGTTGCTTCATAGCTTTAACCAATTCCTCAATTTTTTACCTTCAAAATGTCTACTACTCTATTAAACAAATTCACACTATAAAAAGGCAGAATCAATGGAAGGAGGAGAATCATGTATCAAATACTGCACTACCATCTATGCACTGTTGTCATCTAAGAATGCATTAATATACAATCACTTCCTAATTCCATTTGTATGTATAATCCGCCATGTTATTGCATGCAAGGGAGGACCTAATGATCGGAATGCAACTTGCAATGTCCTTTATTATTGGTATGGTAAATATTGTCCAAATGTCATTTGTATGAAACTATGTTTTAATACCATGACACAGAAATGCCCCAACTGAGAAAACAATTATGTCAAAGCCTGGAAGACCAAAATCCGCCATTCCAGCTCAAATCCTGCACGACCAAAATCCCACATTCCAGCTGAAAGCCTGCAGCAGTAGAATTGGCTAATATTTCACAATAAGTTTAGTTATGTTGGTTTAGATTATTGTTTTTTCAATAACTGAGAAGATGGATTTCAGAGATCTCATACCACAATCATCACAATTGCTTTCAGTGCTCCAGGTAACCAGGCTTGACGCTGCTCTTTTCACTTTTTCGTGCCAATTTCCTTTCTTTTCGTTTGTTTTGTATATTTTCATGGATTTTGAATTTATTTAATGGGTTGTTGTTTGCATGTAGGTAATGTAAGCTATGCGACTTGAACGGCTTCATATTTCAAATATTATAAGGAAATTGGAAGCATTTCAAAGTTAGCTCAAACTGGAATTTGTTCATGTGCTTGTCCTTTACTGTGTTTCGATGCGGAAAACAAGAAGCAGCAAAAAACCTTGTATCAAAGGACAATAAGCATCGACAATTTCATCAGCAAGCTCTATGGAAATACAGCGGGTAAGGGCATAAAACCCTCAAATTCTGGTAGCTGTAGTCTTTAAAATTTCGTCAGCTTTAGACACAGAAGATTTTGGGAAGGAGCAGAAGGCTCTGAACATTTGGAAAATTGAAGAGCCTTAAAGAAGACTGGAGCATACTGAAGGCCAGGAAGGAAAAGGAAAGAGGAATAAATTTAAGGTTGTGTGTTTATGGAAGGCGGTGGCACCTCATGGGACACGGTTCAAATCCTAGGCAAGAACCCGCCGACATTGATGCATTTTAGCGATTCTTTTTTACAAATTAGCGCTCTGATTGCTCCTGCATGCCATAATTTTCAGCATTTCCGGAGGCGGAGGCGGTGGCCCTTTCCATTTCGGGGATAGGCAGGCGCTTTTAAGCTTCAAGCAAGTGCTAAAAGTTCCCAAGGGACAGCTGGATGACTGGTAGGGTGAAGAATGCTCTCAATGGAGGGGAGTAGCATGTGATCCTCGATCGGGTCGCGTCATTAAACTGGATTTAGGCTCAATGCAACTCGCAGGTTCGATTCTTGACAAAATTTGTAGCCTCACTATGCTCCAGACTCTGGACCTGCGAGAGAATAATATCAACGGTGTCATTCCCCATTGCATCGGTGAGTTATCGTCCCTGCGAGCTGTCTCCCTTTCTGGAAACCGGATCGCAGGTTCGATTCATGCCTCTCTTGGAAGCCTGAGCTTATTACTCACTCTAAACCTTCATCAAAATCAGCTTGCCGGCACCGTTCCGACCGCCCTCTCGGCTCTAGGAAACCTGGAAATGCTATCACTTTCCGAAAACTGAAATTTCGTTGGCCATATACCGGAATGGATTGGTTTTCCTGGTGACAAAGGAGGATTAATCCTAAAAGAATACGGTTTTGTTGAATCATGGGCTACAACAGGACTGATATTTCCTCACATTTTGAGAATTCTTCACTGACGCAAGGTCTCCGACGCTGTCAATGCTCACTCCAATGGCTACAAGCTTCACAATACCGTGTCCAGTGCAAGAATTGACTCGACATCCTGAAAAATTAAGCCGTAGCATAACCAAGCTCGAGAGGGAACCATCCACACCCTGAAAAATTAAGCCGTAGCATAACCAAGCTCAAGACGGCACCATTCACGTGGCAGAATGGAATGAGCCAGAAATCTAGCCGACGTGGATGCTTATGCATCTTGTTGGTGAAACGTTATGCATCTCGTTGATAAATATTTGTAATAATCCAAATTTAAGATTCCATCAAAATTAATATTTTTTTTCTTGTAGACAATTTTGTTTAAAGGCAATTTTGTTCTATTTCTACATAAACCTTTTATTTCCAATAAAATATGATATTTTATTATTTAATATCAACAAGATAGAATTTATCTTTTCCTTAACAATGGTGACTTCGCTTTATCAATTTAAAGTGAATTTGAAAATTTACTTTAAAACCACCTTATTATCCTTTCCCTTCATTAACTTTCTTCCTTTTATTAAGCCTCATTTTATGTTACTAACCTTTTAATTGATAAAGATGTATGGGAACAACTTTTCTTTAGGTAGTTTTGTGGCTCTCTTAAATGTGTACTACTTTAAAATCTTAATTAATATATATTTTAGCTAGAAGTAAAGAAGGCCTCAAATATGGATGATAATAATAATAATCTATTTTTAAGACACTAATTTATTGTATGAGACCTCTTTGTTCGTGGGACAAGAGATCCGTTTTTATGTAGTGATTTAACTGCTAAATTTTACAGAGGTGTACATACCCTACCCCCTTTGGATTTGAACATGTGACCTTCTAGGAGGAAACACATGCTCTTAATCGTTAGGTCCATGATCTCAAGGAAACTCTAATCCAAATGTGAAGTTTTTTACCCGTCAAGCTAAGCCACATAGATGCATATAATTGTCACCTTGATGATCAAATATTTCCTCTTATCATTGTTAATGACCAGTGTGGTTTATTCGTGGTATCTGACAATAGTTTAGTCCAACAATTTTCACTATTTCTATTATTGAGAGTATGATGGTTCATGTTTTATCTTCACCATGTATTGAAATTCTAAGTGAAAATTCTCTTTTGTAATATTAGTTTTTTTAATTTTAGTTTTTCACCCATTTAAGGTCTCAAAGATTTGGAAGTTAGAGAAATTGATCAAAAGACAGATCATATAGAGTATAATAAAGTGTGGGAAAAAGTTGGAATCAAGTTTGGTGCTAATACCATTATAGTGAACAATAGTTCATATTAAAAATATTCATGATAGGAATGAAAGATAGTTATTCATAAATTGAATGTATAGGATATTTTCAATATAATGCCTTGTAACAATATACTCATAAAAGTGAACAATTGTATTGATAATTTAGGTTGTGTCTCTTAGTTTTTTATTATTATTATGCAATGCATTATTTATATATGTTATAGTCCTTATATCTAATGAAGATTTCCTAGGATGAATTAATCAAGTCTAGAAGATGAGAGTTAAAAACTTGCCAAAGGAATCCATGTATAGGTGTTGGAGATGGTAGGTGCAAAAAACCCTAGGAGATCAATAATTGATTCTAGTTTGTACCTATAAATTACGGTTTAATTCAAAGATAAAAGAGGTGGAAAGATCCCAAGAGGATTTAAAAAGAGGAATAAAGGAGCATAAAAAGGCAAAGGAGCAACCTCAAGGCATAAGGGAATGTTGGATTACACATTAGGGTACCCGTCATACAAAACCATCATATTATGTATTTTGACCCTATGTATTAGATTTGGCATAATGGTTCCAAGGGTTTTGAGGCCCAAAATGACCCTTTGTTACATGACTTGTAGATTGGTAGTAGTGCTACCTTGAGGAAATCCACGGTATAGTTAGTGCCAAGAGATCACAGCTTTTAGGGACTTTGACTCAAACTGACTTTGTAAACAATAATTCCAAAATAGGTTTGGGTGGATGTGGATCCAAATTAAGGCATCCTAAGTGATCATGGACCCAACTAGGGAGTTTATTACCCCAACTACACCAATGAAGTTGGGGAATTTCCAAAGGGGTCAAAGTGAATCAAATTAGTGGCCAAAAACTAGGAACCAAGGGGGGAACATGGATCTAAGGAACCCACCTAAGTGATATAAATTCTAGTGAGATGCCATGTCTAGGCTAAGGTCAAAAGGGATCAAGGAAGGTGATCCATCGTATTAGATTAGTAGTTGAGAGGTATTGTATCACCACTGGGTGGGTCACACATGAATACTACATGAGGGTAGATCTCACAATGCACGTCCAAGTGGATAGTTGTATGTGAGCACCCAAGTGTGAATTTCATACAGTATAAACATTACATTTCTATGTTAGAGAAATATGTTTTGATGCTACACATGTGATTATGATAGAATTATCATGGTAATAGAGAATTTTATGTTCCACCCCAGTAGGTTATCTTGAGTGGTTGAGTGTCAAGAATGTTGATTTTTAATCTTAATTGTGGAATTAAAATAGTACTTGAAAACAATGAATAATCATAAGCATAAACATCCATAGTCGACACAGAAATTTACCCTACAGAAACCCTCTATAACTTAAGGGATAAAACCCTAGCAAAATATTCCTTAGTATATTGATAGATAACAAAGAATGTTTCTTTTGCAATGAGCATATTACATCAAGCACCCCTGGTGCAATATCAAAGAGAAATACCAAGCACCCCTACTGTAATTAGAGAGAAAGAGTGATAAATGAAATAAGAGAACTCAAAATAATATTCTGCACTAAACCAATTCGTTGATTTGGTCACATGCACAAAAGTTGGTGATTTCCTTTAAGAGAGAATTCGCTCTGACATTGGTTTCATCAATCCTACATAAAAAGTGTACCATACTTTTCATGCTGTGGGCCTTTGGATTTTATCTTTGTCTTCTGAATTCATGATGAACTTGCCCTTCAACTTGATGCTAGATCACTTAGTTAGGTGGCTAACTCAAGTGTCGTCGTGCAATTATCGTAACTCAAGTGTCGCAACTCAAGTGTGGTAACTTAAGTGTCATATTTTAGTTTAACTCCAATGTCAACATGCAAGTGTTGTATTTTAGTTTAAATCAAGTGTTGTATTTTAGTTTAACTCAAGTTTCATCATGCATAACACTTAGTTAACTAAATATTCTTTGTTAACACTTTAGTTAAATCTTTTTATTAAAGTATTTCTTGTTAACACTTAACTCTTTTATCACACTTGATAACTTAAGTCTTTTTGTAAACACATAGCTAACTCTTTTAGCACACTGATCATTGAAGTCAACAAATTCGATTTCTCTCTTATCTTAACTCATCGTATCTTTATCTCTTGTCTTATCTGCATGGTCCACTTGTGCCAACTTAATTATTTATCATATCAAATATACTACGGATATTTTTCCAATGACGTGATCATCTCATTCTACTCTCGTTCCAAGCGGTCATATGCTAAAGTAATTCACTCTAGAGGTGGCCAGTCTATAGAGGAGACTTAATAGCTTATCCATCTCTAATAGCATGGTTAGTAGTATGTCACACATCATTCATGCTTCGACAAACAAAGCATTACCTCAACACATGAGGATCTGTCTTGACACACAAGACCTTAGTCTTGACAAGCAATATTGCACAGGACTATCATTTTGACATACAAAGCACTTACCTCAACACATGAGGCTTTAACCTTTACACATAATTCTTAGTCATTCTTGAGTCCAACTCAAGATTCTACTCCAAATTTCCTGATTCCAACTTAGGTTCCTATAAGGAACTACCTCGACACACAAGGCTCAATCTTGGTGCACAAGATTGACTTGGAGAATGACTCATGATGTTATAACTTTAACACTCCCTCTCATCAAGGGAGGCATTCTATGCCATGCCAAGCTTGTCTCGGAAGTACCTATACTTCGTCAAGGATACAGGCTTAGTCAACATATCTGATATCTGCTCATTAGTATCAATATATTGAAGTCTTACGACACCTCTCTATACCACGTCTTTGATTTAGTGGTATTTCATCTCGATGTGTTTTGAGTTGTCATGAAACACAAGGTTTTCTGAGAGATTAATGTAGCTCTAATTGTCAGAGTGAATGACAGTAGTCTGGATTTTTTCACTGAACTACCCAACAAGTAGCTTCCTATAGCTTCTCGACAGGAATTAATGGTTGCAACATACTCTTCTTCTGTATTACTTTAGGCTATGGAGCCCTACTTCCTGCTGGACGAAGAGATTATAACCGATCCCAAGCTAAAACAATATCCGTATGTACTCTTCATTAGAGGAAATTTGGGGTATAAAATAGGCCTTATAAAAAAATGTGCCATGGACAAGTGTGCAATGAGTAAGACTTATCAAACTAATATAATTTAAGTATTTTGGTCAACCATTATGGTTTAGTTGGACCTATAGAAGTCAAAGATGCTTATGTGTCATGATTTATAAACCTCACCTTGGTTAAGATTTTGGAAAATTCATCTCAAAATATGATAAAGATACTTGAAATAATAAATATAGAGTATTTTATATTATCACTACTTCTAAGATCTTTAAAATATAAATCTCACATTAATTAAGATGATAGTGGAGTAATTTTGAAATAATAAAAATTTTTATATAGTTAATCCCTTATAATAAAAACAAATAATATTTAAAAAATATCATAAATAAAAAATAAGAGAGAGAGAAAAGAATTGTTTGTTATTTTTGTGATAACGTCCTCCCCTAAACTCGGAATTTGACGCTCTTGGTACCTTTGGAAAGTTCTAAAACGTCTTCCAACGGTACCAAAAGCATCAAATTTCGAGTTTGGGAGAAAAATTTATCATAAAAATAGCGAAATATTATTTTATCTCTGTCATATTTTTTTAATTTATGATACTTTTTTAAAATATTATTTATTTTTATTTTTAAGAGGTTATTTATATAAATGTTTTTATTATTTCAAAATTACTCCACTTTCATTTTAATTAATGTTAAATTTATATTTTAAAGGACTTGGAAGTAGTGCTAATATAAAATAAAATAAAAATAGTGATTGTTTATTTTTAGTATTATTGTAATTATATTTTTTCGTTCTAATTTTAGTTTTATTTTAGTTTTAGATTTTATTAAATATATAAAAAGTAGTGGTATATTTATAAAAAAATAAATAAATTAAAATCTAAATTTAAAAAATTTACCACTATATCATTTATTGTGTGAGCACAATAATCTAAACCTTTCATTATTATTTCCAACCATCTTCTCTTTACTCTACAATAACCCAACATACTTGTCAACTACCATTAATGAGATATTATAGGTTGAACTTCGCTATATAACACCTTTAACTTAGTATGTCATGGCATTTTTTTAGTGTGACGTGGATTTTTTTATTATTTTCCTTAGGAGGCCCATTTTAGACCCCAAATTTTTTTTAATATCGATCCACGGTACTACCACCCCAATCAGAGTTGGCATATCCAAGTAGCATCACTCCACCACTCGAAGCATATCTAAGTCCATAATCAATAGTACCTCGAAGGTATCTAAGCACATGCTTGGAAGCAACCCAATGTTTATGTCTTGCTCACACATGAACTGACTCAAGATACTCACATCATAACATATGTCTGGTCCAGTATGTATCAAATACATCAAGGAACCAATGAGTTATCTATAGATGGTAGGATCCACTAGATTCGATCTAGAATCTGAATTATGTAGTTTCTTCAAATTATACACCATTGGTGTAAACATGAACTTACAGTCCATCATACCAAATCTATGCAACACATCAATTGTGTACTTTCCTTGTGAAAGAAAGATCTCATCTTTCCTTTTCCAAACTTCTAGACCAAGAAAATAGTGCATAAGACCTAAGTCTTTCATTTCGAACTCAAAAGTGAGCTCCCTCTTGCACCGAGCTATCTGTTGTTCCTCTCCAGTAAGGAACAAGTCATCAACATAGAGAACCAATGTCAGTGGTTAGTTCTTCACAACCTTAAAGTACAGGTTAGGGTCAGCTTCAATTTTGGATAAGCCCAAGCTCTAGAGATAGTTTTCAATCCTTGAATAAAAATCCCTTAGAGCCTGCTTAAGCCCATATAAGGCTTTCTAAATTTTTCATACATGGGAATCCTTCCCATGAACTACAAACCCCTCAGTTTGTTGTATGTATACTTCCTCCTCAACTTCACCATTGAGAAAGCTAGCCTTCACATCCAACTGGTGAATTTTCCACCCCAGAACTGAGGCAAGGGAAATGATGGCTTGAATAGTGGTGTACCTGGACACATGAGCGAATGTCTCATCATAGTTTATCCCTTCTTTCTGTGAGAAACCAATCTAGACACAAATATTGCTTCATATTTTTCAATATTGCCATCAACTGCATGTTTGATTTTATAAAGCCACTTGGAAGTTACTATAGAATTCCCTTCCAGTTTAAGAACCACTTCCCACACATCATTTTGCATGATGGATTTGTGTTCTTCCACCATGGCATCTTTCCATACCTGCTGCTTATAAGCTTCCTCATAGGTGGTGGGTAATCACTGATGTGACTCATATGACCTACATATCCTGAATATCTTCCAACTTTCCTTCACTCTATGAATGTGCCTAGTGGTGCTCCATGTTTTTCTACCTCTTGCATAATGTCTTGACACTAAGAAAATCTCCTCTTAACAGGAGGTTCATTAAGAGATATTTCTACTAGTTCTATTGGCTCTTCAATATTAAGTAGATCTAAGGACTCTTCTGGATTCTCCCTCTCAACATCTGAATGTGGAGAATCAGAAGCTGGATCCTCCATCATGGGATTCTCATGCTCCTCCATATCTAAATCACACTGAAGTTATTTAGAGCACTTGAAGGCAGCCTCTTCGTGAAATGTTACATCTCTGCTAACTTCAATGTGCCTTTGTCCTAGAACATAGATTCTATAATCTTTGGAGGATTCTCTATATCCAAAAAATGTGCCCCTTTTTTCGTATGGCTCCATATTTTTCATCTTCTCTTTTGGCACATGAATGTAGACAGGACAACTGAAAATCTTCAAGTGTCCAACATCTAGTTTTTCACGAGTGAAAACTTCGTCAAGAGTCTTTTCTCCCGAGATAGCATGAGGACTTATGTTATGTATATAAACAACAGTGATGGAGGCTTCTTCCCATAAGGAAGTGGGTAGATATTGATGACACATCATAGATTTTGCAGCCTCACAGATTTGTTTTGTTATTTCTTTCAAAAACCCCATTCTGCTGGGGATTGTAAGGTACAGTTAGTTGTCTTCTTACCCCTGCCTCTCGGAAGGAGTCATTAAATTCATGACACTCAAACTCTCCTCCATTATCATATCTCAAAGCATGAATGTGCTTTCCAATCTAATTCTCAACTAGTTCTTTAAACTCTTCAAACTTGTTGAAAGTTTCACTCCTTTCCTTCAGAAAATAGATCCAAGACTTGTGAGAGAAGTCATCAATGAAAAGCACATAGTACAAATAACCACTCAAGGATGGTGATGACGTAGGACCACATAGATCGGAATTTATCAATTCCAGGATCCCTTTGGATATTTTGATACTACTTGGAAATCTCTTCTTGGTGTTCTTACCAAGAGCACAACCTCTACAAATACCATCATGTTCAGATTGAAACAAAGGAATCCTTTTACCATCTTCTGCAAGCCAAGTAGTGCATTGAAATGAATATGGCCAAGACTCCAATGCCACCGTTCACAAGGACTGACTGTGTCATGGATCATGGCTTGAATGAGATTTCTAGGAACTTTGTAGAGAGCTCCCTCTCTAACTCCAATTATAGATGCATATTTCAATTATGTATTCTTAGGACATAAGAGTGCTCTATTGTTCCTAAAGATTTATCTGAATCCTTTATCATCTAGAACTGAAATAGACATGAGGTTCTTCTTCAGACCGGGAACAAACATAATTTCATCAACATGTAGTACATCTCTTGAATCCAACTGAAAACAAGTGGATCCAACTCCTTGGAACGAATAGATGGTATTATTTCCAAGCTCCACCTAATAAGAGAACTTATTTTCCTTTGTATCTGTGACAGTTCTCCTATATCTAGTCATGTGTTTGGATGTGCCACTATCCACCATCCATGTCTCAGCACTAGTGGTAATGGATCCAGATAGGGTTGAGACAAGATATTACTCCTTCCTTGTCTCCTAATCATTGGAAGCATTATTTCTTGTAGGTTCATCTTCTGTAGCAATAGAATCATGAACTACCCTTGAAGTTTCCTCTTTGCTTTTCACGGAAGCCTCTTGCAAAGTGACCCTTCTTATTGTAGTTGAAGCATTTAAATTTAGACTTATCGAAGTTCTTGTTGTATTATTTTTCCTTTTGATGAGGAAACTTCTTCTGAGAAAATGATTTATTTCCTCTCTTCATCTGTGTTATAAGAGTAAGGTTCTCTTCTTTGGATGAAGCATTTTTGTTTTGAATTCGCCCTTCTTCTTGTAGGAAATCATGCCATAGTATTTCAAATTTTGGTTTCACTTCTCAACCATTTACAACAACCAAGAATGTCTCCCATGAAGATGGAATACCATCGAAAGCAGTATGTATGAGATCATCATCATAAACATTTACACTAATACTCAAGAGTTGATATCTTACTTGAGAGATCTTTGTGAATAAGGAAGCAACAACTTCAGCCTTCTCCATCTTCAAATTACGAAATTTTTTCTTTAAGGCTCTCTTCTGACTGGGAGCCTTCTTCTCATCAAGATTGGTCAAAGTGTCAAATCATTCCTTTACAGTCTTCAATGGAGTAATCACTTGCATCAAATTGTATTTCGCAAAATCATAAATAATTCTCTTTGCTTTGGCTTGATTCTTGTTGAAAATAGTGTGCCCAATTTTAGTAGTATGCTATTCAAAAAATTTGGATACATATCCATCCATATCATGCTCTTCCACGATATTTAGAATCCTGGCCTCCCAGGTATTGAAGTTCAAAGCTCCTTCAATTATGTCTTCCGGTCTTACTAAGATTGAAACCATTATTCTTCAAGTACTATGCTTAGCTTAAACCACCTAGGATCAATGCAGGCTCAAGCTTTAATGCTAAAATTAGCTCTTTCACTCCCTAGGCTCTGATACCATGTTGATTGTTAATATTAATTGTCGAATTACAATAGTACTTGTAAACAATGAATAAGCATAAGCATAAACATCCATAGTCAACACATAAATTTACTCTGGGGAAACCCTCTATAACTTGAGGGAGAAAACCCCAGCAAAATATTAGGCTTAGTCTATTGATAGAAAGCAGAGAATGTTCTTTAACAATGAGAAGATTACATCAAGCACCCTTGGTGCAATATTAGAGAGAAATACCAAGCACCCCTGGTGCAATTATAGAGCAAGAGTAATAGATGAAATAAGAGAACTCAAAATAATATTCTACACTAAACCAATTCATTTATTTGGTCACATGCCCAAAAGTTGTGAATTTCCTTCCAGAGATAATTTGCTCTGACATTGGTTTCATCAATCCTGCATAACAAGTGTACCATACTTCTCATGCTTTGGATTTTATCTTTGTCTTCTGACTTCAGGATGAACTCGCCCTTCAATTGGACGCTAGATCACTTAGTTAGGTGGCTAACTCAAGTGTCATCATGCAAGTGTCATAAATCAAGTGTCGTAACTCAAGTGTCACAACTCAAGTGCCATAACTCAAGTGTCGTCATGCAATTGTCGTAACTCAAGTGTCATCTTTTATTTTAAATCAAGTGTTGTATTTTAGTTAAACTGAAGTGTTAACATGCAAGTGTTGTAACTCAAGTGTTGTCTTTTAGTTTAACTCAAGTTTCATCATGCATAACACTTAGTTAATTAAATATTCTCTTTTAACACTTTAGTTGACTCTTTTTACTGAAGTCTTTCTTGTTAGCACTTTAGTTAACTCTTTTAGCACACTTGATAATTGAAGTCTTTCTTATTAACACATAGTTAACTCTTTTAACACACTGATCACTAAAGTCGACAAATTCGAGTTCTCTCTTATCTTAACTCATCTTATATTTATCTCTTTTCTTATCTGCATGGTCCACTTGTGCCAACTTAATTATTTATCATATAAAATATACTAAGGATATTTTTCTAATGATGTGATCATCTCGTTCTACTCTTGTTCCAAGTGGTCATATGTTAAAGTAATTCACTCTAGAGGTGGCCAGTCTCTAGAGGAGACTTAATAGCTTATTCATATCTAATACCTTGGTTAGTAGTACATCACGCATCATTCATGCTTCAACAATTAAAGCATTAACTCAACACATGAGGATCTGTCTTGACACACAAGACCTTAGTCTTGACAAACAAGATTGTACATCACCATCACTTTGACATACAAATCACTTACCACAACACATGAGGCTTTAACCTTTACACACAAGGATTAGTCATTCTTGAGTCCAACTGAAGATTCTATTCCAAGTTTCATGAGTCCAACTCAGGCTACTATAAGGAACTACCTCGACACTTGAGGCTTAATATTGGTGCATGAGATTGACTTGGAGAATAACTCATGATGTTGTAACTTTAACAAAGAATAGAAAGCAGGAGGTCAGTGGTGATGAAGTCCCAGGGATGGTTGTCTTTTCTTAAAAGTGTGGCCTCACTTGAGTCATGTGGGATAGGGTTTCCTTATAAATGCAACCAAAATGAGGGGAAGTACTCCAAGGTTTGGATGTGTATTCCATCTGAAAAAACAAATAAATAAATCATTTAATGTTCCTTGTGCCCCATTTTGTATATATATGAAGTGAACCCCAATGGATATCCAATAGCAATATATTTGATTTAATAGACTCCAAATATTTATGCAAAGTTGATTTCATGTGATTGTTCTTTAGTTTATTGTTTTATCTATTTTTTTTATTGTTCTATTTATGCTTTTGGTTTGCTACACTTAATATTTAATTAATGACTTTGGAGCAATGTAACATTTCATCCAACACACCACCAAAATAAAGTAAAATGGTTATCTTCTTATGAAACTATCACAAAAGGTAAATATGTAATATGGGTCACAACAGTTTAAAAAATTGAATAGAATGGTTATGTACGAAAGTGATATTCATGTTGTGTTCCCGAGCCATGATTGATGTGCAACTAACAATTAACGTAACATAAAATAGAGAATGCATCATATGATAATAAGAACAACATATGGATCACATGATCATGGTTTGCAAAATAATCATGAGAGCCTAATAGAATCTACAATTAAAGAACATGTGCTTAAGCTATTTCAATGTGTGTCAAACATAGCAATAATCAAGCTAGTTGAAAAACCACCACATAATATAAATATTGGAGGCATAAAGGGATTGTTGAATTTTAACTTAGCAGTATAAATTTCATATCTTTTAACTTTATTTCATAATTCATTTCATCCCACAATTATAACATCATTCATTTGCAGTGGAAATAAAATAAGGATCACTGAAATATAACCATGCACAAGAGACACAAAGATTTATCTTTGGAAACCAAAACGAGAGAAAACCCAACAAAATTTTCTTAGAAGAAATCAATCCAATTCAATTACAATACCAATCATGAATATTAATTCCTAGATTACAAGAGGTTTGTCCTTCTTCACATGAAACCCTAGCAAGCGTAGCGAACTTGTAGAGATGATAAGAGAAACCCAAAAAATTATGCTTATGTCCTTTGCTAGGAATTCTTTGGAGGTGCACACAAGTAGAGAGAGAAGATATGTGTTGTGGAAGTGTCAAATGAAGTGTGAGAGCACTTCTATTTATATTTTTCAGTTGCCTTGATTTTCACTCTTGAGGCCTACTTGTACTTTTGTCTTCTAGGGTCAATTTACCCTTTTTACTAGGGTAGTTGTGCTTTTTATTGCCTTCCACTTTCTCTAGGACTTATTCAATGGATTGTCTTGACTTCTTGGTTATTTATTCATCATAGAAACGTTCTCCTGATTGATATCTCCTCACATGCGGATCAAATTCTTCCATAGATCTCTAATGTTGATTTGACCATACTCTAAGAATTCTCGGACACTTCTTAGATCCAATGTCAAATTCAGCATTAGATTAGACTTTGTCTAATATACAAAGAGATAAGATCCCCTATAACATAGAGAAGTCAACTCACTCTATAAGAATAGATCACCCCCATTACGGAGCACTCCCACATAGACTGATGCATGTGACCTCTAGCCTTCCTTCACTCTATTCAATCCACGTGACTAGACAAAGGCTAAGCATCTGATCCTCAATACACATAGTCAATACACATGACTAAATAGGGCTACGACGGGGTCATTCTCTACAAACCATTGGTCAATACACATGACCAATATGGGAGAATGATTTGTTGGAACCATGGAGAACATCAACAGGGATACCCAATCTATATAATCTATTTCCTATACAATTGGTACCAAATTAAATAAAATATCATCGAATTGTAAGGAACTAATCTATGCTCAATTCATGTATGAATTACAATTGTGTGAGTTGATCTCACAAGATATAAAAAAAAATATAAGAATATGCCCTCTACGATCCAAGATATTTACAAATGTGCATGATCACATGTTTATAGAAAAAATGAGTGATCATTTGACCAATAATTGTGTTCCCTAATAAATCAGGCCTAGTGTATAATAAAGGGATATGATCACCGCGTCACTCACTGAAACCAAGTCGGCCATGGTGTGATTTAACTTGGTCAAACTTTATCATTGGTGCATATTCTAGGTTGACTTAGTCAACTTTGATCATGTGTTGGTATTCATATGTCCTATAGGTTTTGATGTAGTAGTGATTTTTCATTGATGTGACATGTTTAACTCACTTATGAGCTAGCAACAAGGAATCCTAGCATAGTTTCCAATGGTCTAGACAATAAGAGTTATGTGCCAATTGTGAGAGAAAGGTCTAGGATGAGAAAAGTTTGGTTTTGTCCATGTAGGTAAATACTAGAGGAACACATGTTCACAAATGCTAGGTGCAATGCTACTTTGGTGAAACAAGACATTTTAAAGGTTTGATGTTGAGTATAATTGGTTAGGTGCAAAAATCATATACCACCACGAGCTTCTATATGAACAACATGAGGGCACTATTCCATAGATACAAAAAAGTATAAAAAGTGTTAGTAAAAAAAAGAAAGCATGGCATGCCATTCAAATGACCCTTGTATATTTTTAGAAGCCAACTTTGTGTTGTATGGATATTTGATGGTATCCTAATTTAAGTTAGATTTTTAAAAAAATACTTGGCTCCACATAAATACTGTAGAAGGTTTCCAATCCTTGAATGACGGTATCAAATCTTCATAAGGATCTTATTGAATACTTTATAGTCGATACAAATTCATCAGGTTTCATCTTTTTTGAGATCTAATAAAATGGGATTAACTAGGCAATATGAAATCATTATTTCCAATTAGGCCTTTCATTTGGCAATTGATCTCATCATTCTCCATATTGAATATTAAAGAATTTGATAGGAAAGGGTGACCCTAGCACAAGTTTAATGCTATGTTAAATAGGATAGTGTATTTATATTCCTATAAGTTCTCCAGAGACCTTTTTGAACCCCTTTTGCAATAGAGAGATTCAATCCATTTTGTACCACGTAGTATGAGAAACATTCATTAAATCTCAAAAGAGATATTGCTTGGTTTCCATGAAAATGGTAAGTAGAGAAAATAAAAACTATTTGCATGAAAATGAATTCTATTATATGCAACCTAAACAAGTTGTCACATGGAGTTAGAGAAAGGAGTCTCTGTGTGACAACCATGATGGGATTTTAGGGTGGAATAAACCATATTGACCAATTTTTCCTATGTGATATATAACATTTTTAAACATTTTTTCTTACTAGTATCTTAAGCATTATAAATGATAGAGCCAATGGTTTGATATTTCATGTTATACATGATTTTATATGCACTATGAGTGTAATCTTGTAGACAATATAAAGTGCTCTATATGATTTATTCTAAGGTGACAATATATTTGAGCATAATTCTTTCATACAATTAAAGGCGACTTGCTTTTGTAATGCTCCATACATTGACCTTCAATAATTAAAATCCTAAATGTCATTTATCGTAGAATTCATTTGCTTATTCTCTATTGGGCTTGGTTACACTAACTAAGACTATTGTTAGGTGAACAATTAAACATGCATGTGCATGAATAGTATAGTACTTTTACCATTTTATGTTATTAATGATGATGAGTATGAGATTACATTTGAGCATGTAAATTAAAGGTGGAATGTGGAACATGGATTATATTGTGGATGTCGAATTAATTCAATACTTGATGCAAAAGAGTGTGTATGCTTATTTACATGTTATTAATGAAATAGATTATCACAACTAATATATAGATATGTTATTTCATATGAGATATGTTGTCAATAAAGTAACTTACATATTGACCGGCTATGAGATAGTAGAATTCTTGTAGAGTCAATGTAGCCTGTATTGACATGAAATCAATTTTATTATGAACAACAATATTATGAGTATTAATCATTTTCTTTTATTTGTGGATGCATATGAGTTTTGATAGTACCCATAGATTTCCCATAGTGGTTGTTCAAAGACGAGACTCTAAGAATGGTGATTGCATAGTATGGTTGATGAAGGGTGTTGACCCTAGTAATATTAGGGGGGTGGATTCATTTCCCATTGTTTACCCTCTAAACCCAAAGTCATGGGAGGTATGCGCTAAGCACGCTCCCCTAGATGTGTGAGGGTAACTGTCGGTTTCCTGTTGGGGAAGTTGGTCAATGTAGTTGACACTTCCGCTTATCTGTTTTATCTATGGTTAGGTCAGTATAGTCGATGCCATGGCATATTGCAATAGAGGATGGGATGGAGAGTCCAAGGATGGAAGTAGTAGTGAATAGGTATGGATGGGACCTTGATGGGGTTGGATGTTGTTATTCATTATTATAAACCTTGATGATTGCGTTCCTAGACTCTTTAATGCATTTATATAATTCATTTCTAATGCTTTTGAATGAATATCGATAAGTGATAAATAACTTTAAATTCCAATTAGTATTGAATGATGAATGATTCTTTATTTAATTGTGCTTCTACAAATTGATTTCCAACATATAAGAACTTTTCATTATAGGCATTGGATGTTGACTATTAGTATCTGTGCAAGAGGTGTGTAAGTTGGTCACCTACACACAACTTGCATGAGTACAACATTATGTTTGGTTAATAAAGTATTTATTAATAACTTGGTTGAGATTAAACTAATGATTAACATGTGTGTATTTATGAAAATATACTTTCAAGGTTTACAAGAATTATGGATATGTTAGATTCTTTTACATTTAAATATTGTTGAAACATTGCATATATGTAGGTAAAATATATGATATATTATTAAAACATATATATATATATATATTCCTTGAAAAAAAACCTAATTTTATTATCCAAAAGGTTACAAAATTACATTCTGACGATACATATCCATGTATTTCAATACATAAGAAACATTAAGTCTCTCTTCACAATGATCAAGTCAAGCCAAAAAACACAAGTGTTTTTAGCACAATGACTAATAACCCTGCATGGAGGCAAAAATGGATCTTTTTAACATCAAAAAATATGTTAGAGAAGAACTAGAACCAGTTGTTTGTGCTAGAAATTGTCCCTAGACTACAAAGGGTACAAGCTAGAACAATCTCAAGAAAACTAAAAGAAAATGAATTTGTTTTTGTAATTTTTGTTTGAAGGAATCATTCACAAGAAGGGAGGTAATTAAATATCAAACATATGAAATTACTAATCATAAAGAAATCTTGAAAACCTGAAGTATAAAGATATAAACATAGATATAAACCATAAGCATTCATTCAATAAAAATCCAGTTATGTCCACAAATTCATAAGCATTCACAAGATAAATACTTTTATCTAGAAATGAAATTATCAATTAGGTGGTTAAACAAACCATAAACATAAACCAGAAATAAGAGTCAATAGATTGGCTTATATAATATATTCAGATCAATCTTCAGTCTTCAAAACACTTACATGAGAGTTATTGTATATGTATAAATGAAAGCAGCATGATCAGTCCTATAGCCCTTCTCCCAAACAAAAACCAACCTCCACAGCGTATCTTGTTCTTTATTTAATAATTACAAAATGAAGTAGTGTCCTCAACCACTTCTTTAGGTCAAGTTTCAAAACTATTCAACAATTACATTTAGTAGTTATACAAACTAACTTTCGAATGACTAAAGACTAATTAACCAAAAGTAACTTCTAACAACTATAAACAAGATGAAATGTAACAATACTTGGACATCTGTGCAATTAGGTGGAAACTAGAACTGTTTAGCAGCTTTTGCTAGCATAGTTATCCCCTCCAATGCATGGGATCTTTTAACATGACGAGCCTGCTCTATCTCCATTCCTCGAACCTTGTTTGATAGTATCTTGTTCTGCTTGTTCAAATATTCAATCTGCTTAGTCAATTCTTCAGCTTGTGTCTCTACATGTCCTTTTCTTCTTACAGCTTCCTTAGCCACTGAAATTAGTTCCTGGTAATGAGAATTTACATCCTCAAGATCCTCTCTCAGCCTGTTATTTGTTGTCATGAGTCTTTCATTTTATTCACTCAGGAATCTGACCTATGTTTTATGTTGCTGCAATGATTTCTTAATATTTTATATTTCTGAACCCATTTGAAGACCTACATGCAATGCTGAATTCTGATCTGACAGCAATGGAATATCCAATTTCTTGAAAATTAGGTCTTCTTCATGCTTATTACTTGTTGTTGATTCTGAAAATGAATCCCTTGAACTCATGCCTTGTTCAAAATTAGGAACAATTTCCTCCTCTGCAACTTCATTACATTCTTCAATTGGTTGTGGTATCATTACATGATCCTCCCCTATGCTTATCTATACCTGCTGTAACTCTAACTCTTCTTTATTATTTCCATCTTCTTCACCTAAAGAATCTTGAATAATGGTCACCTTCTCCTTCTCTAACTTAGGGTTCAAAATCCTCTTCATCTTCTACCTAAGTTTATTCGTAGCTCTAGTTTTAGTTCTCCATTTAGGTTTTTCGAGCTCAATCAAAGATTTAACATCGGCTTTGAAATTTAGAACATGAAATATCTCTTCCTTGGTATTAGCAGCAAGAGTATTTAATACTAAGTCTCCTTCTTGAATAATACAACTGTGTGTCAGGAACCCATGTCAACCCTTCTATTTACTTTGTTAGTATATTGTTGTTGGACGCATATGCTTTGTAAGTCGTCCCGTAGTATTTGTTGATCCATAGTTTGTATTATTGTTGTTGGATGCATATGCTTTGTAAGTCGTCCCGTAGTAATTATTGATCCATAGTTTGTATTGGCCCATGGTTTGTATTGACACATGGTATTGACCCATGGTATTGGCGCCTAGACTTAGTATATAAGTTTGTGTTGATACCAATGAAGGTACCGTGAAGTTATTTGTATTGAGCTTGCTCAAAGGAGGTTTCCCCCTCAAAGTGGCCTGCGATCAATAAAAGCGATTATGAGTTCTGTTATTTATGCTATCTCGGGTATTCTCATTAATTAATTGTTGCAGGTTCTTCACATCTGGTATTGGAGCACTTTCTTGGGCTCGCTGGGTGAAATTTCTGCCCAAATTTTTTTTCGCATCTGTTGCAGCTTCAGATCTAGGAATAATCCCTATCCGCTTAACTGTGGGAAGTACTTGGGCATAATCCCTAAAACTCATTGTGAGGAGTACCACAGGAACCCTGAAGTAGCTGGCCCATTGAGAGGACCTGCTAGCGAAAAGGGAAACGACCCCTACCTGATTGACTAGTTCCCACCCGTGAGGTAAGCCAAGAGCTGTCGTTTGTGTCCAAGGGGTTATCAATTTTACCTGAGCCATGGAGTGAGGGGTACTGCCCCAATACGCAAGCTGTCAGACAACATTGGTGGCCGAGTGAATCCCTTGAACCGATAGGAAGCCAAACATACCTGGGGTCCATATCTATTTTCATCTGAACTATTGTCAATCACTTCTACGCCATTGCAGATCCATCTGTTACCGATCACTTCCGCGCCATTGGAGATCCATTCCGAAAGCCGGTTCTGATCTAGCCATTTCAGATCCATTCTGGAAAAAAAAAATTCTGTTTTTTCGCCATATCTCCCTTGTTTTAACTCTGTTTTCCCTGAAACGTCACTGACACCCCTAAGATCCCATTCTGCATATTTCATTCCTGAGGACCCTATCCCAAATTCCACTTCCCAAAGCAAGAAATCTCACATTTGTCTATTTTTAGGGTTTTCCATAACTCCTTCGATTTTCACCCAATTGCCCTCAAATTTTGCCACCATGTCCATTCCCTATTTCTGCTTCTTTGTCCCTCTCTGACAAATTTTTCCATTCTTTCACCTTGCTTATGAAATCCTCATTTTCTGCTTCCATATTCATTCCAAAGTGTCCAAAACCTAGTCAAACCCCAATTACCCATCCGAGTTTTTTCCAAATCCAAATTTCCATTTACTAAATAAGATTTTGTTTGTGTTTTTCTATCCATTCCCCCCCCCCCCCCCCAAAAAAAAAACTCCTGATTATGGTTGTCACCCGCGCAGGAGAAAAAACCATGGAGGAAGCACTTGTAGCCATCCAAACCAAACTCCAGGATATGGATGAAAATGTTCTTGGCCTCCATCTTGAGCATTCATCCATGAACAACAAACAACAGTCCGAGTCTTTGTCAGACAATGGGTTCTCTTCTTCTAGCAATGTTTGTGGTCCAAAGCTTGAATTTCCTCGCTTCAATGGTACTAATCCGACTGGATGGATCTATCGTGCAGAACATTATTTTCTTCTACATAATACTTTTGATGTCCAAAAAGTTCCACTTGCATACTTTCATTTGGAACAAGAATCCCTTCAATGGTACCATTGGTACATCAAGGCTCATGACGAGCCAAAATGGACAGATTTTTTCCAACTCCTTTTGCAACGATTTGGTCCTACTGCTTTTGATGACTTCACTGGAGCACTCACTAAACTTCGTCAAATTTGCACTGTGAGAGAGTATCAGACAAAATTTGAGAAACTAGCCAATCACACAGAAGTATTGTCTGATGAATTCAATAGGAGTTGTTTTATCAGTGGTCTTAAGGATGAAATCCGCTCAGAGGTCAAAATGTTCTGTCCCAACACAATGATGGAAGCCCTGGGGTTGGCTAAGTTGGAAGAAGATAAAATTGCATCCCAATAGTGCTCCAAACCCACTTTTATTCCCTTTCGAAATATGGGTTCTCAACGACCTCCCATCCCGCCAGCTCCTTAACCAACTCCTATCATGCATTTGTTTGAAACAGAGATGCAAACACACAGAGAAAAAGGGCTTTGTTATAATTTTGATGAGAAATTTACTCAGGGACATAGATGTGTTCAGCAAAAGCTCTATCTCTTGGATATGGATTCTCCGCCTGCCTTTAAAATTGGTGAATAAGCTCCAGATACAATGGATGATCAGGTCGACATTTAGGAGCCACCTATTGACCCCCCATCTCAGATGACCAACCAGAGATATCTCTCCATGCTTTATCTAGCGTCACCACCCCCCAAACAATGTGGGTCAGGGGTTACTTCAAGAAGCTTCCTCTTACAATACTCATTGATTCTGGTAGCACTCATAACTTCATTGACCCTCGGATCCCCAAACATGCTGATTGTTTTGTCCATCCTTGCTCCAACTTTGAATTCATGGTTGCCAATAGGGGAACCTTACCTTGCAAGGGGAAGTCTCACAATGTGAGTATATCTCTGGAAGATTATAACATGTGCTCTGACATGTTTACCTTGTCCCTAGGTGGATGTGATGTGGTTTTGGGCGTTCAATGGTTATGCACACTTGGCCCCATCTTATGGGATTTTTCTAAACTTTGGATGAAGTTTTCAGTCAATGGGAAACAACACAAATTTACGGGATTACAACAGGGGTCTCTTTGCATCATGAGTTCATATTGCCTAGAAAATATCCTTAAGAAGAATTCACATGGTGTCATTGCTCAACTCCATTCAATTTAGATGCACCCATCAATGGTCTCCCCTACTTCCTTGGATAGATATGCAAGTGTCTTTGCTGAACCCGTGGGCTTGTCGCCTTCAAGAGACCTTTCCGGTAAGACTTTATCCGCATCTACATCTCAGCGGGAAATGCTAGATATTTTGCATGCAGTACATAAGTGGAAACCATACCTATTAGGGAATCATTTCTACATCAAAATTGATATTCAGAGTCTGGAAAATTTCTTAGAACAACCGGTCTTCTCCCCTGCACACCTTAAATGGGTTATCCAACTCATGGATTATGCCTATGCGATCACTTACAAGAAGGGTAAGGACAATATGGTGGTAGATTCTCCTTCTCACACATTTGATGACCCAGTTCCTCTTATAGCTATTTCCTTGCTTGTTCCAAATTCGTTGCAATCTGTTCAATAGGGCTATCTCTTCTATGAACTCCATGCTTCTTCATCGGCAGGGCACTCTAGGTTCCTCAAAACGTATGACCGGGAACAATGTAACTTCTTTTGGTAGGGACTGAAAATGACAATTCAACAGATGGGGGTTGGCTGTGATACTTTCCAGGTCAACAAGGGTGAAACGACACTCCTTTCTGGACTGCTCAAACCCTTGCCCATCCCTACATAGATTTGGACAACTATTTCTATGGATTTCCTAGAAGTGCTCCAGTGGTACAATACCACATCCAAAAGGACACCATATGAAGCAGTCTTTGGATAGGAACCGCCAGTTCTTCTTCCATACACCCTGAGCAGCTCCCCAAATCAGGCAATTGACTCGGTTCTTCGTAACCGCAATCATATTCTTCTCATTATGTAGGACAATCTTCACATGGAAAGAATTCGACTGAAACAACAAGCCGATCAACACCGTTCTGAGCGCACTTTTCACGCAGCTGATATGGTTCTTCTTTGTCTACAACCTTCCAAGCAACCCTCCCTGAAACTCAAAAGGCATCGGCCCAGAATGCAACCCGAGGATGCTACAGGGGAACCACTCCATATTCTTTATCAATTTCCACATCTAAAGCTTTGAGGACAAAGCTTTTTCTAAGTGAGAGGGGATGTTAGAAACCCATGTCAACCCTTCTATTTACTTTTTTAGTATATTGTTGTTGGACGCATATGCTTTGTAAGTCGTCCTGTAGTATTTGTTGATCCATAGTTTGTATTATTTTTGTTGGACGCATATGCTTTGTAAGTCATCCTATAGTAATTATTGATCCATAATTTGTATTGGACCATGGTTTGTAATGGCACATGGTATTGACCCATGGTATTGGCGCCTAGACTTAGTATATAATTTTGTGTTGAGACCAATGAAGGTACCGTGAAGTTACTTGTATTGAGCTTTCTCAAAGGAGGTTTCCCCCTCGAAGTGGCCTGCGATCAATAAAAGCGATTATGAGTTCTGTTATTTCTGTTATCTCGCGTATTCTCATTAATTAATTGTTGCAAGTTCTTCACACTGTGTTTTTCCTCCATTGAACTAGCATCTTATTCCTTATTCGAGACAGCAAGGTTTTCCACTGTATCATCCTCAGGGATGTGTTTATGCTCTTTTCCAGTCATGTGTTCCTGCTCTGCAGCATCAGGCTTCATAAATTCTTCCTATAGGTTATCTTTCTGCAAACTACCTTCTGCTACTTCTTCAACTACATTTCTCTTGATTTTTTTAACAAAACGTGATTGCTTGCTGGGTAGAGGCTTCTTTCCATGGTCGTCCTTCTCAGTTTGAAACCCTGACCAAAGCAAAAAATGCTGCCATTTTCAATTCTTCTTTTGCAATTCTGTCAAAACAATCAGTTTGACCAAACCATGATGAAACAATGACTAGTTTGTATGATTAGCATGACCCTTAATCCTATTCGACATCTTCTGAAGACTTCTGAGCAGAAAAAATGGCAAATTCATCTTGGATTGTTGATTTAAATGAAGAAGAAACCTAATGTGGTATTTAAAAACTGATGCAAACCTTCCCTCACAAGTGTGGTAGCTTTGTACGATCCCAATGAACTCCTTCCACTTTGGTTTGAATTTGCTTAAATGAACCCCCTTGCTCCAATCAAGGGATTCGCATCCTGGTAGCAGAAACGTGCTAGGATCAAACTCAAAAGGAATTTTCTTAAACCAACATTCTCCTTCAATGGTCACACCAATAGCTTCAACAATTAACATCTATGTCAATTCAAACTTCAATGTATCAAAGCTAACACTAAAATTGGTCATATTCTAAGCAAATGCGTGGTTAACATCTACATTGAAACCTACAATTCTCTCAAAGAAATTAAACCATCCAACCGCCTTGAATAACGCTGCACACTCAGGAAAATTCGTTGCCCAACTGGTATATGTTGGCTCAAATCGGCATAACTTTCCACCCTTGCCCATGTTTTTTGCAGTTAATCACCAACTGGTTTCTTGAAGACGAACAAAATCAAAAGTTTTAACAAATCTTAGAATACATGGTCTCCCCTATCTTTAGCTTAGTTGGTGATGAATCATCATGAACTTGACAGATGTTATGATATAGGAAACAACTTCCTCGAGGTTTTCGATCATCATAATAACAAGGTGCCAACACTTACGATGAATAAACCATGATCTTCCATCATTTCAGATTCCAGTAGCGCTTTTATATATACAACATAGTAGCTATGTTGCGGGAATGCTTTTTATATGAAAACTCTTGCAAAATCTCAACATAAGATTAGATTTTCAACATAGGAATTAGGCTAAGTATTAATAAGTGTCTGAAAAAATTAAAAAGAAATGAAATATTAACTAAGCCAACTATTATAACATGAAAATAAAAATGGAATAAAATAATAAAACCATGGTCATGTAATAAAAATGAAAAATAAAAAATAACTTAAAATCATGGAAAAATGGAAAGCAATGAAAAATTTAGAAACTAAGAAATACTAAAGGGACTAGATACAATTCTAGTCCTAACATATGGCTTCGGCTGGTGGATGAAATCCTCCTTGTAAGGTTTCAAGATCCTGTAGACCAGTGCCTTCTGCAATACAACTGAAAATTCCTTGTTGTTCTTCAAACTTGCATTGGGCAATTGGAGTCTTATTTAGCTTATCTCACACCGGTATGTACAATGAATGACAGCTTCCTGCCTTTAGTGACTATAAAAATTCTCAAGGAATCGTCCATTCACTGGATTGGACAATTCTTCACCTTCCAAACTCTGCAGTACAAAAGTATTATTCTCCAAAATTTTAGAAATTATGAAAGGACCAAGCCATAAATTATCAAACCTGCCATGATGACCTCTCTGATCTTTTCTAGCATCCCACTTGAGCACCGTGTCTCCAAGAGAAAAAGTGTCTTCTTTAAATTTCCTATCAAATTTATGTTTGATCTTATTTTTGTAAGCCTGTGCTCTTTCCACTAAAGCTTCTCATTCCTGCTGCAGTTCGATCAATGAGAAGATTCTTCTTTGAATATCATTGGGTTCCTCCTGACTGTATTGAAAAAAATGAATTACTGGAATTCCTAATTGAATGGGAAAAACAATATCAGTACCATATACCAACTGAAAGGGAGACAAAGCTATTTCTTTTTTGGCAGTTATCCGATCTTCCCAAAGAGCATACTTCAACATTGAATCCCAAGACCTCTTGTTTTGACTTAACAACTTTTTGATACTCTGGATGATGTTTTTGTTAGTTGATTCTACCAACCCATTCCCCTAGGGATAATAGGATGTGGAATGTTTCAAGATAATTCCATTATGCTCACAAAAACTAACCATGGATTTGTATTTAAAGGCATGAGCATTGTCAATCAACAACTTTTTAGGACAACCAAACCTGCTCAAAATATTTTCTTGTATAAAGTTGATGATGACCTTATCAATTGCATTCTGTGTAGGAATTGCTTCCACCCATTTAGTGAAAAAATAAGTAGCTGTTAGTATCCATTTGTGTTGTCCGTTGGAAGCATGATTGATATCACCTATGAAATCCAATCCCCATTGCTGAAAAGGAGCATTGACCACAATAGGTTTCAATGGTAAGGATAAAATTTTTTGCTTTCCAACAAATTTTTGACATTGAACACAAGCTCTGACCTGCTGATATACATCTGAAAATAAAGAAGGAAAGTAGTACCTAGATCTTAGAACCTTAAAGGTTGTGGCTTTCCAGTATTTATGACCACCACAAGCACCTTCATGTAACTCTGAAATAACTTCTTATGTTTCTGATTTCTCCAAACATCTGAGCAACAATCCTCCCGGATCCTTCCAATGCAATTGTTGATTAAATAAACAATATTTGGTGGCCTTCGATTTTAAGGATCTAGCTATTTTCTTATCAAGGTGAGAAGGACACTGCAAATGTAATAAAAAATAAACTATATCAGCATACCACATAGATTTTGTATACTTATCCATGATTTGTTCTTCATTTTTCTTCATTTGTAACTCCTCCTGTGTTGGTTGACTTGCCACTAAATGAAGGCCAAGAGCTTCACAATTTGAATCAGCTAAAAGTCTGGCCAAACCCTGTCCTTTGACTAGATTAGTAGGTTTTATCTCCACATCATATTCCATAATATTAGCAATCCATCTCCCCCTCTTCCCTTCACTGCCAGGTTGTGTCAGAATTTCCTTAATGGCAGCATTAGGTACATAAGCAATTATCTTTGAATGCAAAATATAGATCCTAAAGAACTTCAAAGCCTTAACCAATGCATAAGCTTGTTTCTCTAGTGTACTGTATTTTAATTCTAAATCCCTCAAAGTCTTACTAAAGAAAGCAATAGGTTGTTCTAATCCATGAACATTTTTTTGTAATAAAACAACAACTATAGTGTCTTGAGATGCAAAAGAGAAAGTTAAGAAATATTTTGAAAAATCCGGGCTTACCAACACTGGAGCTTCTATAAAGGCCTATTTGATCTTCTCAAATGAAGCTCTAGCTTCTGTTGTCCATTTTACCTCCTGGTCTTTCCTCAACATTGATGTTATCTGTTTTATAGTTTCAGCAAAAGTTGGGATAAACCATCTCAAATTTTTTATTTTTCCAATGAATGACTGGACATCTTCCTTACTCCTTGGAATACTAATTTTTAGTATAGCTTTGACTCTTTCAGGATCTATCCTAATCCCATCTGCTAAAACTCGATGTCCCAAAATCTTACCCTCCTGAACAACAAAATGTGACTTCGTTGGATTTAAAGACAGTCCAAATTTCCTACATTTTAAGAAAGTTCGTCTGAGATGTTTCAGATGTTCCTCATCAAATTTAGAAAATCTAGTGATATCATCAAGATAAATTACTACAAATTTTTCATTTTCTCCAACAAAATCTATATCCATATCTCTTTGAAAGGTCGCACCAGCATTCATCGAACCAAATGGCATCTTGTCATACATAAATGTAACCCAAGGGGTAGTGAAGGCTTTTTTTTCCCTGTCATTCGGATGCACAAAAATTTGATTATAACCCAAGAATCCATCAACCATCGAAATTCTTTGGGCACATACCACTTTCTTCAAAATATGCTCAATCTTGGGAAATGGATAATTATCCTTCAGTGAAGCTCTATTCAAATTGCGAAAATCCACACACAATCTGATCTCTCCATTCTTCTTATGCACTGGAACCAAATTTTCCACCCATGATGAATATCTGAGTGGAACTATTATCTTTGCATCTAATAACTTCTTGACTTCTTTTTCTATGGCTGGAAGCAAAGCTAGGTTAATTCTTCTCAGTTTCTTTCTGAAAGGTTTCACATTTGGCTTCAAAGGAACCTTATGTTGAATAATGGTGGTATCATAGGTTTTCAAATCCTCATAAGACCAAGCAAAGATATCAACAAACTCCTTCAACAATTTAACATACATGTTCCTTTCTTCATCTGGGAGAGATTTGGACACTTTCACCATCTGAGGATGATCTTCTGTACCAATGTTACAGTTTATAATGTTCTCTTCTAAAGATTGCATGGTAGGATTTAACAGAGTATCATCTTTAGAAAAAATTCTCTCAAGGGGAACAAGACCCTTGGGAATGAAGTTTCCCTTCAACTCAATAATCTTATGCTGAACAATTATATTTTCTGAATATGCAGCAGTATTATCAACTTCACCATCCTAATCTTGGTCAATCAGTGAATTAGAAAACTCTCCATTCAATTCCAAGAATTTTTTGATTTCCAAATCATCTTCAAAGACTCTCCATTGTCTAATATTATCTAGTACTGCAGGCCTATATTTGACTTCAATAGGATATTTTAACTGGGTTTGTTTTGGAATTTTAAATGTGTGGCTGCCAAAGCCAGTGAATTTGCTATTTGGTTTTGATATCTGGGAATAAAGGAAATATTCAATGCTACAAAGAAATTGTCAATCATATCCCATACCTCATTCCTATATACTTTCAACAAATCTTGTTTTACCTGATAAATTTCCTTTACCTACTGGACCACTAGATCAGAGTCACCAAAAACATTAAGTTGTTGAATTCCCAAATCCTTTGCAGCTCTTAGTCCAAGTATTAATGCTTCATATTCAGTTGTATTATTAGTAGTCAAAAATTCCAATTTGTACATCAAACAAATCACCTCCCCACCTGGAGAATTCAGAACAATACATGCTCCTGCTCCTTCCTTGGATGATGATCCATCAAAGTACATCCGCCATAATTCATCTCGTTCTTCAATACTATGTTTGACTGGTGTTTATTTGTCCACACGAAGTATGCCAGTTGTATCCTCATTGCAGAAATGTAACATGCAAGACCCCAACTCTTCATCTACAACATAAATGGGATGATTCATTGGATTATTATCATCACTCACTATAAAAGAAAGTTGCACTTCCCTGTATAATCTTTTATGCTCTCCCCTAAATACTGGAATAGTTGCATATACCAAATCCATCTACAAAGTGCCACCTATTTTCTTTTCCCAAGACCTTGAGAGTAACATACCAAACTTAGGTGAAATGTCGGCAACCACCACATCCATAATAACACTCCTCATGGGTAACTGATCAATACTTACCACAATATCCTTAATTACTCCTAAACACTTTACTGCTCTAGAATCAAATGAAAACAAGTCATGATATGGCTTTGTGACACTCAAACCAAGGGCTTCCATGACTGATTTAAGCATCAGGTTATGAGAAGATCCAGAATCTAGTAGGCAGTTGTGAATCATTTGATCATGGACAGTCAGGGTAATATAGAAAGGAGGAGGAAAGTTCAAACTATTTTCAGGCTTATCAGATGAGGCAGCGCCAAGAATAATAGTAGGGTGCTCTTCTTGGAGATTTACAGTATCTGAAGGAAAATGATTGGCTTATGAACTCAATATTTTAAATGTAGGATCTCTATAACAAGGAGTCTTCATCAATTCAGTTAATGGAACTGGAATCTTGACCTTACAAAGTTCATTCTCAAAATTGAAATTTTGAACATTTTTATTTCTTTCTTCAATCTCTACAGCTTTGGCTTGATCACCATGGTTTTGTCTCTTTTCCAATGCTGGATTAGGTAACTGTTTGCTAGGAACAACCATCTTCTTTTTGGGAATTTGAGAATTTGGTTTAGGACCAGATCTTAGGTTATAAGACTTCTTGGGTTCTGATTGATAAATACCATTTGAAACTTCAGGGCCAAGATGATTTTCTTCTTGATTAATAGTTGGACTAAAAATCTCAGAATTATGATAATGGAATTCAATGAGAAAACCTTCAGATGACAGCTCTCCAAGGTGATTTAAATTATGATCCAAATCTTCAACTTCTTCTACTTCATCTAACAAATTATTTTGAAATGGGGGAGGAACTCTCTGATCTTCATTATCCCTTCTTTCCCTCTGAATGTCATTATTTCTTCTTTCTCTAGGCAGAAATCTAGGAACAAATGGGCATCTAAATTGATTAGTATTTCTCTCTCCTTCCTGTATAGGTTTATTCAGATTCTTCTCCAATTCCATCTTACTTACTTTTGCAACTAGACTTTTAACCAACTTATTCATTTCATCCATTTTGCTCTCTGCTGTCTTTGATGTGAAAGTTTCCTGGCATCATTTCATTGCTCTTTCAGCCTATTCGAATCCAAAATGTTCGATTCAACTTCCAATGCATCTTCTTGCATATTCAACATAGTTACTGACCTTCTTTCTCTAAGATGTAAAGAGAATTCAAGATCAAAAGAATTGGCATAGGTTACCTTGGTTGATGTTTCAGAAGGTTTAGTTTTAGCTGGGATCCTTCCATACATCTTATTGAAACGTTTTGAGAAATCTGCCACAACTTCATCTTTTTTTGTTTTTAAGGCTGCAAATTCTATAATGTAATAAGTATGGTCCTTTGTGTCCCCCCACTGTCTCATAAACATTTCTTGTAGTTCCTCTATTAGGGTTATTGAATTAGCAGGTAACTCTTTGAACCATTTCCTTACCTCCCCATCCAAGCTCTGTACAAACATCCTCATCCACACATCTTTAGCTTCAATATTCTGATTGTCTGCATAACTTAGAAATGCATTCCAATGTTCCTCTGCAGTAGTTTCACCCTGACCATTAAACCTAGGAAGATACTTATGATAGTCTCCTGCAGGAAGAGCATTCAGGGGATGAGGCAGAACTAAAGGTGCATATCTAGTAGCTACCATATGGTCCATCATATCAAGAGGTTGTCCTGCCATCTTGGAGCTACTTTAGCTTGGTGAAGAAATAAGCTTACTGACTTTACTCGGGCTTGATTGAAAATTAAGTTTACAATCTTTAAACTGAACCAAGGGGGTTTTACTAGGAAACTTAGTCTTAACCTTTTAAGCAGTAGTGAAAATCTGAAAGCTATCAACTTGAGTTGTAGGAATAAGCCATGACAAATCCTGATTTTTCTCCTCTAATTTAAGTTCTGAATATGCAAAAGGGGATGTTGGCTGTGACTGATCAGGAGTAAATAAAGAAGGAGAAGATTGAGATCTTCTAAAAGAAGAAGAAGTTGATTTCTTCCTAGCCTCTTTCAAGATTTGTTCTGGATTCGAGACTCCTGGATGTAATGGTGATGTAGGTTTTCATCATGTGTTTTCTTTCCTAGAAGCCACTATGAACCAATACTGGTGAAAATGTAGTCTGTAACAATGTCTGATCCTGTTCACCTTCCAAAATCAGATTCATAAACTATCCTAGGGAAGATTTGCTTCACTTTTGTCCCCAAAAACGACCCCAAATATGTTTGTGCTAGAAATTGTCCCTAGACTACAAAGAGTACAAGTTAGAACAATCTCAAGAAAACTAAAAGAAAATGAATTTGTTTTTGTAATTTTTGTTTGAAGGAATCATTCACAAGAAGGGAGGTAATTAAATATCAAACATATGCAATTACTAATCATTAAGAAATCTTGAAAACCTAAAGTATAAAGATATAAACATAGATATAAACCATAAGAATTCATTAAATAAAAATCCAGTTCTGTCCACAAATTCATAAGCATTCACAAGCTAAATACTTTTATCCAGAAATGAAATTATCAATCAGGTGGTTAAACAAACCATAAACATAAACTAGAAACAAGAGTCAATAGATTGGCTTATAAAATATATTCAGATCAATCTTCAGTCTTCAAAATACTTACATGAGAGTTAATGTATATGTCTAAATGAAAGCAGCATCATCAGTCCTACAGCCCTTCTCCCGAACAAAAACCAACCTCCACAATGTATCTTGTTCTTTCTTTTATAATTACAAAATGAAGTAGTTTCCTCAACCACTTCTTTAGGTCACGTTTCGAAACTATTCAACAGTTACATTTAGCAGTTATACAAACTAACTTTCAAATGACTAAAGACTAATTAACCAAAAGTAACTTCTAACAACTATAAACAAGATGAAATGTAACAATACTTGGACATCTGTGCAATTAGGTGGCAACTAGAACTGTTTAGCAGCTTCTGCTAGCATATTTATCCCCTCCAATGCATGGGATCTTTTAACATGATGAGACTACTCTATCTCCATTCCTCGAACCTTGTTTGATAGTACCTTAATCTGCTTGTTCAAATATTCAATCTGCTTAGTCAATTCTTCATCTTGTGTCTCTGCATGTCCTTTTCTTCTTAAATCTTCCTTAGCCACTGAAATTAGTCCCTGGTAATGAGCATTTACATCCTCAAGATCCTCTCTTAGCCTTTTATTTGTTGTCAGGAGTCTTTCATTTGATTCACTCAGGAATCTGACCTGTGTTTTATGCTGCTCCAATGATTTCTTGAGATTTTCTATTTCTGAATCCATTTGAAGACCTACATGCAATGTTGAATTCTGATCTGACAGCAGTGGAATATCCAATTTCTTGAAAATTAGGTCTTCTTCATGCTTATTCCTTGTTGTTGCTTCTGAAAATGAAGTCCTTGAACTCATGTCTTGCTCAAAATTAGGAACAATTTTCTCCTCTGCAACTTCATTACATTCTTCAATTGGTTATGGTATCATTACATGATCCTCCCCTGTGCTTATCTGTACCTGTTGTAACTCTAACTCTTCTTTGTTATTTCCATTTTCTTCATCTGAAGAATATTGAATAATGGTCACCTTCTCCTTCTCTAACTTAGGGTTCAAAATCCTCTTCATGTTCAACCTAAGTTTATTTGTAGCTCTAGTTTTAGGTCTCCATTTAGGTTTTTCGAGCTCAATCAAAGATTTAACATCAGCTTTGAAATACGGAACATGAAATATCTCTTCCTTGGTATTAGCAGCAAGAGTATTTAATGTTGAGTCTCCTTCTTGAATAATACAACTGTGTTTTTCCTCCATTGAACTATTAGCTTCTTCCTTATTCGAGACAGCAAGGTTTTCCACAGTATCATCCTCAGGGACGTGCTTATGCTCTCCTCCAGTCATGTGTTCCTGCTTTGTAGCATCAGGCTTCATAAATTCTTCCTGTAGGTTATCTTTCTGCAAACTACCTTTTGCTACTTCTTCAACTACATCTCTTTTGAATTTTTTAACAAAATTGGATTTCTTGCTAGGCAGAGATTTCTTTCCATGGTCGTCCCCCTCAGTTTGAAACCCTGACCAAAACAAAAAATGCTGCCATTTTTTATTCTTCTTTTGCAACTCTATCAAAACAATCAGTTTGACCAAACCATGATGAAACAATGATTGGTTTGTATGATTAGCATGACCCTTAACCCTATTCGACATCTTCTGAAGACTTCTGAGCAGAAAAAATGGCAAATTCAACTTGGATTGCTGATTTAAATGAAGAAGAAACCTAATGTGGTATTTAAAAACTGATGCAAACCTTCCCTCACAGGTGAGGTAGCTTTGCATGATCCTAATGACCTCCTTCCACTTTGGTTTGAAGTTGCTTAAATGAACCCCCTTGCTCCAATCAAGGGATTCGCATCCTGGTAGCAGAAACGTGCTAGGATCAAACTCAAAAGGAATTTTCTTAAACCAACATTCTCCTTCAATGGTCACACCAGTACCTTCATCAATTAACGCCTCTGTCAATTCAAACTTCAATGTATCAAAGCTAACACTAAAATTGGTCATATTCTGAGCAAATGCGTGGGTAACATCTACATTGAAACCTGCAATTCTCTCAAAGAAATTAAACCACCCAACCGCCTTGAATAACACTGCAAACTCAGGAAAATTCGTTGCCCAACTGGTATCTATTGGCTCAAATTGGCATAACTTTCCACCCTTGCCCATGTTTTTTGCAGTTAATCACCGACTGGTTTCTTGAAGATGAACATAATCAAAAGTTTTAACAAATCTCAGAATATGTGGTCTCCCATGTCTTCAGCTTCTTTGGTGATGAATCATCATGAACTTGAGAGATGTTATGATATAGGAAACAACTTCCTCGAGGTCTTCGATCATCATAATAACAAGGTGCCAACACTTACTATGAATAAACCATGATCTTCCATCATTTTGGATTCCAACAACGCTTTTATATATACAACATAGTAGCTATACTGCGGGAATTATTTTTATATGAAAACTATTGCAAAATCTCAACATAAGATTAGATTTTCAACATAGGAATTAGGCTAGGTATTAATAAGTGTCTGAAAACTTTAAAAAGAAATGAAATATTAACTAAGCCAACTATTATAACATGAAAATAAAAATGGAATAAAATAATAAAACCATGGTCATGTAATAAAAATAAAAATAAAAAATAACTTAAAATCAAGGAAAAATTTAGAAACTAAGAAATACTAAAGGGACTAGGTACAATTCCAGTCCTAACACCAGTTTTTATCATCTTCAAAACTGGTCGATCAAGAAAAAATCAAAAAGAGCAAACATGATTTTTAGAAAATCCCCACATAATGACTGAAGATAAAGTATGTGATATTTCTGGAGGATCAGGCTATATTAAAACATCCAGACCATCTATAAAAGCATTATAATAGAATTCATAGGATTCACCATGCTTTGAATCTGTAATTATCCATTGCCTGAAACCCATCTAAACACTCGCTTTTTTATAAGCGATTAGCCTCCTCATTCTAATCCCTATAAATGTGATGGAAATAAAAAAAAATCAAAGGAATATTTGCAGCATAAAATCTCTTCAAGAATGGCCAATAAAATAATATTATGACACTGTTGAGTTCCCATCACCCAGTTTACTACATTCATGGAATCACCAAACATATGCACAGAACAACACCCTTTCCCCCCCCGCAAATCTGATAAGAAGTTTTAATGTCAGCAACTCCACAAAGTTGTTTGAGCCCTCTCCCAGGCCCATCTGCATGCTAAAATAATGAGTTTTAGAAAGGTAAAGAACACCCCCCCCCTCCACGAGATTGACCACCTTCTTGCGATGCCCCATCGAAATACCCCCAAGGCTTTGAGGGGTCAATTAGCTCAATATATGTCTGACAGGTTGGGTTCTCTCCCTTTGTTTGAGGAAAGTGGGAAAGTATATCCAATCCAAGCACTGCAATGATGTTCAGGATTGAAGGTTTTTATTGAAAGATGGCCATGTTAGAGGAAATCTAGATGCCCCAATAGACAATTAAAGGTAAATCTTTGATCTTATGATATACAGAATTGTCACACTGTGACCTCTAGGAAGCATCAATGGAGTCACCTCCCCATATACAATTCAGATCCACTTTCCTGTAGCATTCCACCCAGACCAAACTCGCGAATGGACAATGAATGAATAGATGTGCAATGGCCTCCTCATTTTTCTTTCAAAGTGTGCACCAACCCAGACCTCTTATTTTCCTTTTCTTCATGCGATCCCAGGTAGGAACTCTGTTGGAAAGAAAGCACCAAAAAATAGACGAGACTTTGATGGGAATTTTAACTTGCACACTCCTTCCCCCCAAAAAACAAATTCACGTCGATCATTGATAATATTTATTTGTATGTACCCAAGTTTTGGAGAGTAAGAACCATTTTGGGCATGGAACCATACAATTTCATCCTCTTGGTCGGTTATCCTAACATTTGAAATTGTTAGTGCCCTAATAAGAGTGGTCCACGCCTCCACATGGATTTCTTCCAGTCCCATATTCGTAGCAGTCCGCCATCCTTGCTGCCACATAGTAGTTTGTAGGGGGTCCACCACTTGATGAACATAACGAAATACCCTCAGGGTGGAGACTATCAACAACATATTTGGGGAGAATATGATTGTTTTGGAATCCCACCCACGAGTCTTCCCCAATGCGTGCCCTTGATACATTTCCAATATGCAAAACAAGACCTTCTCCTATCAACGGGAAATAATTTATCATATATTTCCAAATAATTGAGGAGGTTCCTTCAATTTTAATTAGGCTCCTAATCTAGAATTCGATAGAATCTATCCTGATATATGTGTGAAAGATTACATCTATCGAGAGGCTATTCTTCACCACCAACCACCACACCGATTTGGCCCCCAAAGCTTTCACAAACAAGAAGATGTTCTTAATCTCCCATCCACATAGAAGATTTGGGAGAGAAATATTCTCCAATTTAACCCAGCGTGGGATGAATTTTTCTGGGGAGCCTGCCCACAGAAATCTAAAGCACGAATTTCTCGCTTTTTCCAGAATCCCATTGGGAATCCATGCTAGAGACATCCAATAAACCAGGATCGCTTCCAAAACTGACTTTACCAATACAAGTCACCATGCTCGGGAGAGCCATTGAAAAATCCATGACTTTAACCTTTTGTACATCTTTGCTATAAGCTAGGAACAATCTTCTTTTGAGTAGCAATTTGGATTGATATAGAAGCCCAAATACTTGGTCTCATCCCCTAGGGGAAATGATTATAGTACCCAATCACTTCCTCCTCCTCCAGATTAAAGAAAGAGAGCGAATAATTTTTCTCATTAATGATCATTCCAGTAGCAAGGCTAAATAACTGCAAAATTGTAGTGTCCCTTTTTAAGAATTTGTAAAAACTAGGAAAAGTTGCATTTTTTGGCCAATTCGACCCTTAGACTAGTAATGACTCAATTGCTTCCAAATGGCTCCAAATGCTTCCAAATTGGGTCTTAATGAGTTTGGAAGGTATTTATACATATAAATGAGTCTTATGGATGCTTGGAAACTCTCAAAACACTTCTTCAACATTCATTTATAATCAGGGAAAAATAGGGAACTTTACTAGTCATATCGAGATCCAAAATCCCCAAGGGTAGGGGACAAAGATGGATTCCCAAACAATGTAATACCTTCCCAAATTTCAGAACAGATACATGGTACTGATAAAGGACTTAAATGGGCTCCCCAATGCATCATCAATTAGTTTCTATAGGTTTCTGCAACTCCCATAAATCAGAGGTTTGTATGCATGTCTTCACATAGGGGGAAATGATAGTAAACTTCACCACTTGTTATGAAATTCAAAATTTAGGTTCCAAGGACTTGTGAAATGTTAATGAAAATTATCTAGAACATTAGTGACACTCCATACATCAACAAAATCACAGATATTTACTGATAAAAATCGAAATAAATCCTCTTCAAGCTCCAACAACAAGATATAGGGAAAATGGCACCATTTATGCATTGTTTGGTATTTTTACATAGTTCCACTTGGTATTTCGACATGAGAGTCTTATGAGCATAAAAAACAGAGTATATATATAAGAATAAAAAATATGGGGCCTCAATATCTATCCCAAATATATCATCACCTCACCAAGTGCATCCCGCCTCAAGGAGCAAGAATATGACAAGAAATGGAAGAATAGTTGTAGAAGCAAGCTGAAAGAGATGTGATCACGAGCTTACTTGTAGCTTCAAACTACAACAAATTAATCCATTGTAGCTCCAAATTAAAGTTCTGAATGGCCTCTCCAATTTTCAATTAGGATGGGAATCTTTCAGCCTCGAAATTGGTGCTAAGGCAAATAGAATAACACTCTACTAGCTCTCCTCTCCAAATGCAAAATGTAAAATGATCATTTGAATGGGTGACTCTATGTGTCCCTCCAATTCTAGCCTCCTCCTTCATTCAATTTGAATGGGTTACTCTTTGGCTGCCCTAACTCCCTTGTGATCCCTATTGGAGGCTATATTTAGTGATGACATGTCATATATGTTAGATGTCATCCATGAGGTCTGATTTTGTCATAAGTGCCATAGGAATCTTCATCATTTGTGTCATAGAAGCTAGGGAATCTATCCCAAGTGTCCCACTAGCTCCAAAATGCCTCTTCTTCTTCCATGGGAATTACTCTTCCTCTACATTTCGACCTCATTGAGTAATGCCAAGTATTATTCCCTTCCAACTCCCCCAAGAAAATTGGACTCCACCTTGGATTCAAATGGGTGAGAGTGGAATTCCATGTGGCATGGGGAATTTAGCTTGTGTGGGTCCCACACCACCAATATGTATCCATGACCAAGTTCCATCTTATTTCCTCATGAAATATATTTATTTATCCCCTTTTAATATATTTATGTCAAGATAAAGTCCATTTGGGTTTTATTAGTCTCCTTATTTCAAATTTAATGTTTCCACCCCAACCTAGGAAACTAGTATATTGGTGGGATTTTCTCTTCTTGATATTTATTTGAATGGGGACATTACAGTCCCCCCACCCAAGATTTCTTGCCCTCAAGCAACTCTCAATTAGGATTCTACCAAATTTTTTCCTCCTCCCATGTGGCATCCTCACTTGGAAAATATTTCCACTGTACCAAATACTCCCTTACGGTTCTGCTCCTCAATTTCCTTTATCTTGCCTTAAAAAAATTTCTGGGATAAGTATGAGATGTCCTTCATCATCTAATGGAGGGAGGTTGTATGAAATATATATTTTCTTACCAGTAGCCTTCTTAAGGAATGAAACATGAAATACATTGTGGATTTTTCTCGCTTCCGGAAGTTCCAACTCATAAGCCACCTCCCCAACTTTTCAAACTATCTTATATGGACCATAGTATCTTGGTTTGATCTTTTCTGATCCTTTCACTTTTAAGGATGTTTTTTTATATGGATGTAGCCTCAAATATACCAAATCATTCACTTGAAAATTTATTTCCACTCTATGTTGATCCACATATTGTTTCTGTTAATTTTGGGCAACCTGCAAATTTGCTTTTAGGAGTTTCAAAATCTCCTGACTTTAATCCACCCAATATTTAGCTTCTGGGGCTCTATTATCACCAAATATGTGCTAAAAAAATGTAAGTGCTTCATAACCATAAATTTCTTTGAAATGATACATTCCAATGGAAATATGGAAAGTAGTGTTGTAGCAAAACTCACCAGAATGTAGCCATTTCACCCATGTTTTATGTTGCTCACCAACATAGTTCCTCAAGTACCCTTCCAACCATTGATTCACTCTTTCTGTTTGGCCATCAGTTTTAGGATGACATCTTGTGCTTGGATTCAATTGAGTTCCAACCAACTTGAAAATTTGTTTCCAAAAGGCACTCATAAACCTGATATCTCTATCACTCACAATGTTCTTGGGAAGTCCATGCAATCTGAAAATTTCTCTAAAGAATAGATCAGCCACTTGTGCATCAGTAAAAGATGATGTAACATAAAATAAATGAGCAACTTTAGTGAGTCTATCCACCACAACATAAATGCAATCGTTACCCAAATCCTTGGGACAACCTGTGATGAAATCCATGGAGACACTTTCCCATTTTTTTTGTGGAATGGGGAATGGTTGCAATAGACCAACAGGATGTGTATGTTTATATCTATTTTTATTACATGACTTGTATTCATTAACATATTTTATAACATCCTCTTTCATCCCTTTCCAAAATAACATTTCCCTTAGTTGCCTATATGTTTTGAAAAAACCAGGATGGACTGCTAAAGGAGAGTCATGAGCTTCCTTCAAAATATTGTGCTTGAGATTCGAACCATGAACCAAGTATATTCTATCCTTTAGACAATACCATCCAAAACCTTGTACCTATAATCACCTTTTACTCCATCTAACACATCAAAAGCAAAACTATATTTGGCATATTCAACTATTAGCATATTTTTCCAATCTTTTGAAATATCCATAAGAGAAAATGATGGTCTTCTAGATAATGTATCTACTACAATATTATTCTTCCCCTTAACATGTCAAAATCAAAATCTTGGAATTTTCTTACCCACTTGTGTTGCCTTTCATTGAGGTCCTTTTGTGTGATAAAATGATTTAAACTGTTATGATCAGTTTTGACCACAAACTTGTTTCCCACCAAGTATTGTCTAAACTTGGCCAAGGCATGCATGATGGCTAACATTTCTTTATCATAAATAGAGTAGAGCTTCTCATGTGGCTGCAAATTTATACTCTCAAAATCTATGGGGTGTTGATTTTGCTTTAGGAGCATCCCTATCCCTTCTCCTGATGCATCACATTCCAAGACAAATGGCTTAGAAAAATCAGGTAATGCAAGTACTGGAAAACTACTCATTACCTCTTTCATTTTTTGGAAAGCCTTCTCAGCCTCTTCATCCCACATGAAAGCATCCTTCTTGGTCAAATTAGTAAGTGGAGCAGTCAATTTAGAGAACCCTTTCACAATTTTTTTATAGTAAGTGCATATTCCAATGAAGCCTCTCAATGCTGTGATGTTTTTGGGTGATGGCCATTCAAGAATAGATCTTATTTATTCCAAGTGAACCTTCACTCCATCTTTCCCAATGATGTTCCCAATATATAAAACTTCTTTCAACCCAAATTCACACTTGTACAACTTAGCAAACAAAGCTTGTTCATTCAAAATTTCCACGACAACTTCTAGATGGTGCAAGTGTTCCTCCCTTGTTTTGCTGTAAATTAGAATGTCATAAAAAATAAAATAAAAACAAACTTACGGAGCTGTTTGAAAAATATTTTATTCATGCATGATTGAAATGTGGCTGGAGAATTGGTCAAACCAAAAGGCATGACAAGAAACTCAAAATGGACATAGTGACATCTAAAAGCTGTTTTATGCACATCCTCTTCCTTCATTAGAATTTGATGGTAACCAGATCTAAGATCAATTTTTGACAATATTTTTTCTCCATATAGCTCATCAATGAGCTCATATATTCTTGGGATGGGATATCTATTTTTTATTGTCTTCTTGTTTAGGTCCCTAGAATCAATGCACATTCTCAAGGTCCCATCTTTCTTCTTCGCCAAAACAAATGAGAAGCATAGGGACTAGAGCTTGGTCTAATGAGTCCGAACTCCAAGAGTTATTGAATAGAATTTTCAATCTCCTCTCTGAACGTTTTGGGATGTCTATATGGTGGGATTTGTATAGGTGAAGTTCCCACCTCCAAAACAATGTTGTTCTCAACTCCTCTATCAAGTGGCCTTCCAGGAGGGAGGTCTCCAGAAACCTTTTCATATTTGTGTAGTAGATGCCTTATCTCCTTGGGATGTTTTCAAATATTTATTTTTGGTTTGGGTTAAGTGATGTAACATTCAGCAACCCATTCAATATCTCCATGCCTCAATATGGACCTCATACTGTGGGAAGTCACTACTTGATTCAGATAGGTGTGATGCCCTCTCACAACCCTTTGTTTTCCTTCTAAATCTTTGAATCTCAGTTCAGGAATTTGATAGTTCACTGTATGTTCCCCTATAGAGTACATCCATTGAACTCCCAATACCATATTAGTATCAACAACATCAACCACATAAAATCTATCAAAAAAAGTGTAATTACCTATGGTGAGTTCTAGCTTTGGAATCCATGTTTTTTACTCCATTGTGTTGTGACCTGGAATGATGACTGTGAAGCCATCGAATGGTTCAATAGGTAGATTCATTCTCTCCACCATTTATACATAAATTAATTTGTGTGTGGCTCCTCCAACTACCAATACCAAGACCCTTTGTCCTTGTACCACTCCCTTGCATTGAATAGTGTGAAAACGAGGCACTGCTGAAAGCACTGCCATACTCCCTTTGTCAAGTGAAGGATGAGTTTATTCATGTTTGCCTTATTATACTGTGTCATATACCTCTTCTTGGTTTGAAATATGTCCTTCTTCCTCCATACCCCCTTCATACTCATCATTATTAGAAAATACTTCAATGTATTGTGCTTTCCCCTTAACAAATTTATGCCCTGGTACCCATGGTTGGAAGCATGTGTAACACAATTTCTTTCTTCTGAGTTCTTACTTGTTTGGTCCCTCTTTCTTATCCTTTCCAAATGAATCTCTTTCCCATGGCTTCTTTCCAAATCTAAACTTGGAATCGAAGTTGGGCTTGGGAGGAAACCTTGTCCTAGGTAGCACATTTTGAAGATCTCTTGCCAAGTTCATGGTAGCTTTCAATGAAGTAGGTTTGTGGGCCTTAACCAAACCCTTCAAAGGTTCATCCAAACCTTAAGTAAATATAAATACTAACCTTACCATATATATATCAGCCACCTTAACTGATATTTTTTGGAATTCCAACATATATTCAGTAGGGGTTCCAACTTGCTTCAATTGGGCTAGTTCTTTGAAAGGCATTTCTGGGTCTTTTTGCTCAAATATTTCCAATACTCTGTAAACAAATTCTTCATAGGTTGTAACCTTATCATGTACCAAGGTTTTAATTCCATGGAACCACCAATCATTGGATTCTCCTTCGAGATGCAAAATAGCCATTTTTAGAGCATCATCTTCAACCATTGGATTCAGCTGAAAATACACATCTAGTTTTTGTACCCAAGTATTTGCAGAACTTTGAGATGAGCCATCAAAACTAGGAAGAGGAATTTTAACTATGGCATAGTTCAATTCCTTATTCTTAAAGGGAGTCCTATTACCTTCCCTCATTTTGAGTTTGTTTGAGACATTAAAGTATTGATCAAATGATAGAGTCCTTCTGCAATCTATACTCAACTTTTGCCATTCTGTTATAATTTCCTGTATGTCATATTGAGTGTTAGGTTTCTTTGGCCTCAAGAAATTTAGGTGTAGTAGGCCTTACTGAACACTGAAATTCTTGAGGTCGATTACGAGTTCATGTCTTTGAGAAAATATTTTCACCCATGGCCTTCTTTTCCTCGAAAGAAGAACTACTGCTTCTTCATATTGCCCCTTTGCTTCCAAGTTGACTAGCCAAAAATTTGAACCCTTTCATTATATAATTTTTCATGTATTAAAATAAGGGTTTCATGAATTTTCTAAACTCCTCATTCTCTTCTAAGGTTCCTTTCTTATCCCTAGCCATAGTTTCAACAAAATGCTCTTCTTCTCCTACTTCTTCCTCTTCAACAAAAGTGCTTTTAGTTTCAATTCCTAAGGGTGGTACCTAAATTATTTTCCTCATTAATGGTAAACCACATAAGGTGCAAGGACCATGATCTGATACCACTTGTATTGTCCATTTTTAATAATTTGTAAAAACTAGGAAAAATTGCAATTTTTGGCCAATTCGACCCTTAGACTAGTAATGACTCAACTGCTTCCAAATGCTTCCGAATTGGGTCTGAATGAGTTTGGAAGGTATTCAAACATATAAATGGGGCTAATGGATTATTTTAAACTCTCAAAACACTTCTTCAACATTCATTTATAATCAGGGAAAAATAGGGAACTTTACTAGTCAAATCGACGTTCAAAACCCCCAAGGGTAGGGGAAAAAGATGGCTTCCCAAACACTGTAAGACCTTCAAAAATTTCAGAACAGATACATGGTACTAATAAAGTACTTCAATGGGATCCCCAATTCATCATCAATTAGTTTCGATAGGCTTATTCAAATCCCATAAATCAGAGGTTTGTATACATGTCTTCACATAGGGGGAAATGATAGTAAACTTCACCACTTGTTATGAAATTCGAAATTTAGGTTCCAAGGACTTGTGAAATGTTAATGAAACTTATTGTTAGGAACCCATGTCCTTACTTTATTAGTATATTGTTGTTGGACGCCTATGCTTTGTAATTTGTCCCTTAGTATTTGTTGATCCACAGTTTGTGTTATTGTCGTTTGGCGCATATGCTTTGTAAGTCGCCCATAGTATTGTTGATCCATAGTTTGTATTGGCCCATGGTTTTGACCCATAGTATTGGAACCTAGACTTAGTATATAAGTGTGTGTTGAGGCCTATGAAGGCACTGTGAAGTTATTTGTATTGAGCTTTCTTAAAGGAGGTTGCCCCCTCGAAATGGCCTGCAATCAATATAAAAGTGATTCTGAGTTCTGTCATTTTTGCTATTTCGTATATTCTTATTAATTAATTGTTGCAGGTTCTCCACATCTGGTATCAGAGCACTTTCTTGGGCACGTTGGGTGGAATTTCTGCCAAATTCGTTTTTCACATCTCTTGGAAGTTCGGATCTCGGAATAATCCCTATCCGCTTAACTGTGGGAAGTACTTGGGCATAAGCCCTAAAACTCATTGTGAGGAGTGCCACAAGAACCCCAAACTAGTTGGCCCATTAAGAGGACCTGCCAACGAAAAGGGAAACGACCCCTACCTGATTGACTAGTTCCCACCCATGAGGTAAACCAAGAGCTGTCGTTTGTGGCAAAGTGGTTATCAGTTTTACCTGAGCAGTGAAGTGAGGGGTACTACCCCAATATGCAAGATGTCAGACAGCATTGGTGGCCGAGTGAAACCCTTGAACTGTTAGGAAGCCACACATACCTGGGGTCCATATCTATTTTCAGCTTAACTGTTGTCGATCACTGCTGCGCTGTTTCAGATCCAACCATTCAAATCCATTCTGAAATCTGTTCCAGATCCATCCGTTTTAGATCTATTTCAGATCCAGCCATTTTCGATCCATTCAGCACCATTTCAGATCCCTCTATTTCTGATCACTTCCGCAATGTTGCAGACCTATCTGTTTCAGATCCCTTCCACGTTGTAGTCGCTCCATATCTCCCTTGTTTTAAATCTATTTCCCTTGAAACTTCTCTAACACCCCTGCAATCCCATTCTACATATTTCATTCCTGAGGACCCTATCCCAAATTCCACTTCCCAACACCCGAAATCTCACATTTGTCTATTTTTAGGGTTTGCCATAACTTTTTCGATTTTCACCCGATCGCCTTCAAATTTTACCACAGAGTTCCTTTCCTAATTCTACTGCTTTGTCCCTCTCTGCCAAATTTTCTCATTCTTTCACCCTGCTTCTAAAATCCTCATTTTCTGCTTCCCTATCCTTTCGACAGTGTCCAAAACCTAGTCAAACCCCAATTACCCATCTGAGTTTTTCCCAAATCCAAAGTTCCCTTTACTAAATAAGCTTATGTTTGTGTTTTTCTACCCATTGCAAAAAAAAAAAAAACCTGGTTATGGTTGTCACCCACGCACGAGCACACACCATGGAGGAAGCACTTGCAACCATCCAAACCAAACTCCAGGATTTTGATGAAAAATTTCTTGGCCTCCATCTTGAGCATTCAACCATGAACAACAAACGACAGTCCGCGTCTTCATTAGAGAATGGGTTCTCTTCTTCCATCAATTTCCATGGTCCGAAGCTTGATTTTCCTCACTTCAATGGTACTGATCCGACTGGATGGATCTATCATGCAGAATAGTATTTTAGTCTGTATAATACTTTTGATGTCACCAAAGTTCCACTTGCATCCTTTCATTTGGAACATGAAACTCTTCAATGGTACCGTTGGTACATCAAGGCTCATGAAGAGCCAAAATGGCTATATTTTTGTCAGCTCCTTTTGCAACGATTTGGTCCTAGTGCTTTTGATGACTTCACCGGAGCCCTGACTAAACTTCTCCAAATTGGCACTGTGAGAGAGTATTAGACAGAATTTGAGAAACTAGCCAACCACACAGAAGGATTGTCTGAGGAATTCTACAGGAGTTGTTTTATAAGTGGTCTTAAGGATGAAATCCGCTCAGAGGTTAAAATGTTTTGTCCCAACACAATAATGGAAGCTCTGGGGTTGGCTAAGTTGGCAGAAGACAAGATTGCAGCCCAATAGTGCTCCAAACCCACTTTTGTTCCCTTCCAAAATATGGGTTCTCAACGACCTCCCGTTCCACCAGCTCCTCAACCAACTCCTTTCACTCATTTATCTAAAACAGAGATGCAGGCACGCAGAGAAAAAGGGCTCTGTTATAATTGTGATGAGAAATTCACACGGGGACATAAATGTGTTCAGCAAAATCTCTATCTCTTGGATATGGATTCTTCACCTACCTCTAAAATTGGTGAAGAAGATTATAAGGTTGGCATTCAAGAGCCGCCTATTGACCCCCCCTCTCAGGACAACCAACCAGAGATATCTCTCAATGCTTTATCCGGCGTCACCACCCCCCAAACAATGCGGGTCAGGGGTTACTTCAAGAAGCTTCCTCTTACAATACTCATTGATTCTGGCAGCACACATAACTTCATTGACCCTCGGATCGCCAAACAAGCTGATTGTTTTATCCATCCTTGCTCCAACTTTGAACTCATGGTTGCCAATGGGGGCACCTTACCTTGCAAGGGAAAGTGTACCTTACCTTTTCCTTAGGCGGATGTGATGTGGTTTTGGGCATTCAATGGTTACGCACACTTGGCCCCATCTTATGGGATTTTTTTGAACTTTGGATGCAGTTTTTCGTCAATGGGACACAACACAAATTTTGGGGCTTACAACCAGGGTCTCTCCGCATCATCAGTTCACATCGCCTGGAAAAGATCCTTAAGAGGAATTCACATGGTGTCATCGCTAAGCTCCATTCCATTCAGATGCACCCACCAACGGCCTCCACTATCTCCTTGGATAGATATGCAGGTGTCTTTGTTGCACCAGTGGGCTTGCTGCCTTCACGAGACCCTTCCGGTAAGCATTTAGCCACATCTACATCTCAGCAGGACATGATGGATATTTTGCATGCAATACCGAAGTGGCAGCCATCCCTATTAGGGAATTATTTCTGCCTCAAGACTAATCTCCTGAGTTTGGAAAATTTCCTGGAGCAATGGGTCTCCTCCCCAGCACACCTGAAATGGGTTATCCACCTCATGAGTTATGACTATGCGATCACTTACCAGAAGGGTAAGGATAATATGGTGGCAGATGCTCCTTCTCGCACATTTGATGACCCAGTTTCTCTTACAACTATTTCTCTTCTTGTTCCAAATTGGTTGCAATCTGTTCAACGGGGCTATCTCTTCTATGAACTCCATGCTTCTTCATTGGCAGGGTACTCTAAGTTCCTGCAAATGTATGACCGGGGACAATGTAAATTCTTTTGGCAGGGACTGAAAATGACAATTCAACGGATGGTGGTTGACTGTGATACTTCCCAGGTCAACACGGGTGAAACGACACTCCTTTCGGAACTGCTCCAACCCTTTCCCATCCCTACATAGATTTGGACAACTATTGCTATGGATTTCCTAAAAGCAATCCAGTGGTACAGTACCACATCTAAAAGAACACTGTATGAAGCAGTCTCTGGACAAGCACCGCCAGTTCTTCTTCCATACACCTTCAGCAGCTCCCCAGTTCAGGAAATTGACTCGATTCTTCGAAACCGTGATCAGATTCTTCTCATTTTGCAAGACAATCTTCACATGGCAAGAATTTGACTGAAACAACAAGCCGATCAGCACCGTTTTGAGCGCACTTTTCACGTAGTTGATATGGTTCTTCTTCGTCTACAACCTTCCACACAATCCTCCCTGACATTCAAAAGGCGTCAGTGGCCCGGCATGCAACCTGAGGATGCTACAGGGGAACCACTCCTTCAAATTCTGCATCAATTTCCACATCTCAAGCTTTGAGGACAAAGATTTTTCTAAGGGGGCGGGGATGTTAGGAACCCATGTCCTTACTTTATTAGTATATTGTTGTTGGACGCATATGCTTTGTAATTCCTCCCGTAGTATTTGTTGATCCATAGTTTGTGTTATTGTTGTTTGGCGCATATGCTTTGTAAGTCGCTCGTAGTATTGTTGATCCATAGTTTGTATTGGCCCATGGTTTTGACCCATATTATTGGTGCCTAGACTTAGTATATAAGTGTGTTTTGAGGCATATGAAGGCATCGTGAAGTTATTTGTATTGAGCTTGCTCAAAGGAGGTTCCCCCCTCGAAGTGGCCTGCGATCAATATAAAAGTGATTCTGAGTTCTGTCATATATGAGTCCCCATTTCAGGTATCTGATAGTTTCTTTTTCCACCAGAAAACACAAGAGAGGTTGAAAGGATACACTCGTTAGTGGGAAAATGATTTACCTTAATAATTTAATGAAGTGTTTAAAAGATTATTTCTGTTATGTTTTGAAAAGCGTTGCTATGAGATAATTGCATGTAAAATGAGGTTGGATGAGCAGGTGTAGGTGTACTCAAGGATGATGCGTGAATCAAGTGGAGAACTGGAAGCACATCACCAAACTCAGTGCCTTTTTCTTGATTTATAGAGAATGAACTCCTGTTCAAAAGTGAATCGGTAGTTAGACATTTTTGTTAGGTTAAAGCATTAGGATTTAATAAATATGGACCTCTCGGGTAGCGAGAGGCCCCTGGTGCTATTTCAAAGAATTATTGTTTTCAGTTTCAGACTATTACGACAGTGTATTCCAGACCTGGTTTTTAATTGATGAAGTTTCAATTTTAAATAAAGATTTGATGTTATCTACGATTCAGCAGTTATAATTTCTTTTCACTCCTGAGTACGGGTTGGAGAGGGCCCCTCCAACACGTAATTCAGGAGATCTTGCAGTACAGGTATTTCTCATTATGTGTTGTGCATCGATTGAAATTATATTGCAGATGAGAGTATTTTAATTAGCATTAGATAATACGATTTAAATTCTGTAGTGGTTGATCACTTATGATTCCGTAGTTCATTACAATGCATTCCGTAGTATGATAATGATGTGTCTGTAGTCCTGTAGAATCGTTCCGTTGAAGCATAATCAACACCCATTTCTCTATGTACTTTCATTTATTTATGCAGCAGCAATCTAGATCTTCAGCCTATGTATTAATTTCACTGTTAGAACTGTTTATAGAGAGTGATTTCTTTCAGTATTTATTTATTACATAATTTGATTAAAGATTGTAGCATTAGATAATGGTATTCTGAAATTAGCTTTGGACTTAGATTATGTTAGATCAGACTTCGAGTTTTCTACATTCAATTTACAGTGAGATTAAAGATCGGACTTTCATTACTTTAGAGTAGAGCTGTTATAATTCCAGTATCCAATTTCATAGTATAATTTTTATTGTCTACAGCAAGTTAGGTCTTAAAAATAGATTATTGTTTTCTGCACTCAATTTCTTATCCATAGATTTCCTACTTTCAGTATTTGATTTCTTAGCATAGGAATTTATTTTCCATAGATTACAATCGTGTTTACAGTTCATTTAATCTTTCTTAGGCAGCTCTTTAAGAACATTGATACAATCACCTAAACTTCGACAAAGACTATCCTAGAAGAGCACATATAGTGCCAATGCCTCTAAAGTTTGTACGTCCCCTGGTTTGATAATTAAAGTAGGCTCTTGGTACAGCTGCCCTCATTAGGCATCCATATTGGGAGCTCACCACTTTTTGGCACCGTTGCCGGGAAGGTGCTAAATCTTTTAGGAGACATCACCTAAAAACAACACAAAAAGAAAACAAAAATCACATAAAACAAAAACATAAATATTTTTTTACCAATGAATGCCTCGTCGGCAAAGGGATAGGTTTGGACGCTTTCTGCCTAAGCATCCCATGAGCAACAACGATAATAATAGTTATGACCATTCTCAGTTTGAACTCTTACACTCTGAAAACGAAATTGACCCCACATACGATCCAAACAGAGACAACTTCACTACCAGTTCCAGCTCAAACACCACGATGGAAAACGAAGAGGAGGAACCTAGGGAGATTTTCACCTTTCCCATTAGCATACCTCTTGGAGATGCCAAAATGAAGAACATCAATCCTAATAATCTACCAAACTTCTATGGTTTGACTTCAGAAGATCCCGACACATTCCTGTTTGAATTTGAGGTAGTTTGCAGATCATTTGATTACACTACTGATGCACAAAAGCTAAGGCTTTTTCCTTCCACACTGAAAGACCTATCACTTCGGTGGTTTATGAGACTTGAAGGGAATAGTATCTTTAGCTGGGATCAAATGAAATAGGCATTCTTAGAAAAATATAGGGACTACTGCAAGGCCAAAGATACAAGGGATGAAATCTTTAGGATGCAACAAGGAGAAAGAGAGTCATTAGAAGATTATGCCCAAAGATTTCAACTCAACTACAAACGAGCCAGTCATTGCACCTTGGATCCTGAATCACTAAAACTTGTCCTTCTTAGAGGTGTAAAAGAGGAGAATTTTGAAGTCTTAAATCTTCTAGGAGATGGAGATATATTCCAGAAATCTTTTGACTAGATCCTGCAAATCCTCAAAAACTACTCGAGATCTAGGAAAACTAAGAATGGGACAAGGGATACACACACATCTACTGGTGGATCAACATCTTTAGGACCAACACTTACAAAATCTGATTTAGGAAACCTGTTAAACGACATGAACACTGACATCCTGCAATCTCTGGCCATGCTATTTGATGCTCTTCAAATAAAAAAGAAACAGGATGAAATTAACCAAGCCTTGGCAGTATTCTGTCCTCGTTGTAGAAAAAAACATGAGAAGGGGCGGTGCACCTTGAACACAATAGAAGTATGTGGTATCTGCACTGGTGACCATTCCATTGATAAATGTCCCCTCTTACCCTCATGTAAGGAGGCTATTCAAGACCCAGCAGCTGAAGGAGCAATAGAACAACTCTGTTTTATAAATCAGAGGAGGAATAATTTTGTTAGACCATATCAACAGAGCAATCAAGCCCACTATAATCAAGGACAACCAAATTGGAACTCTACACCAACTCCATGGCAAGCACGGCCAAATCCAAACCAATGGAAATAGAATCAACAAACATATCAACCATCCTATCAACAATCATATTATCCACTGTCTTATCCTCAATACCCCCCACCTTTTTCAACCACCACAAATTATGCAAATCAATACCCCCATCCATCAAATTGGAGGGTGCCATTACAACAGCCACTTATTATGCCACCCCCACAACCTCGGCCACCCTCTAGACCTCCACCCATTCCATCCCAACCAATCCCAAATCCTAATAATAACATACCTCCACAACAGCAACAGACATATAATGTTGATATCACACAATTCCCTACATATGTTGTAGACACCATAGAAATAAACGAAATAAACCTGCGATCTGGAAAAACGTTGCAGAATACATCTCCACACAACATCCAACAACCTGAAGCTCAAGAACAAATAGCAGAACCCTATGTTCATCATCTAGACGAATCAGACCCTCCTGAGGATGAAACCCAACCACTCCCACGCAACAGAAACCCTCCATTTCCAGAAAAACTAGTCCGAAGTACAAAAGAAGAGGAAGAGAATACAATTTTAAACGAATTCAAGCACTTAAACATCCAAATCCCGATTTTACAAGCCATAAGGGGTGTGCCCATCTGCAACAAATTTATTAGAGAGAATTGACTAAAGAAACCAGGAAGGAGGAAGCATGACCCACCAACTATAAATGTAGTGGGACAATTGGCCGATTTAATGCTGGGTGTTATAATAAACCCTAAATATCTTGATCCTGGTAGTCCTGTAGTAAACGTCACCATAAATAACAAGCAAATAAATAAAAGCTTAATATATTTGGGAGTTGCGATCAATGTCATGACTAAGGAAACCATGTTATACCTGGGACTTCAATCAATGGTCAGACCAACCACAACAGTACTCCAACTAGCAGACACATCCACTATGAAACCCGAAGGAATGCTAGAAGACATTATGATCAATATTGAATCCTGGGAATACCCAGCTGATTTTATAATAATTGAAATCAAAAGAAAACTTAGTGGCTATCCAATTATACTAGGTATACCTTGGTTAGCAACTGCGGACACTTACATAGGTTGCCGATCACGAAATATGACAATCACCAGTGGACATATCAGGAAAAAAATCACAATCTACCCACCAGCAATGAAATCTTCAGAGTTAGAATATCAAAATTGGACTGATGATTACCAGAACACACCAAATCACAACCTCCGACCTATCCTAACAATTGATGCTGCAATATCACTAAAATCAATAGACAAAGATGGCCATATAGATAGATTTATACAAAATATATCTTCTAACAATCATGATATTCAAGAATTTTTTTCCACAGAAACAGGTGATAGTTCAAAACAAAACATGGATGACCTATGGATAGAAGTACTGGAAGAACATATTGAAAAGGTAAAAGAAGTGGAAATTCACCCTGGCAAAACAGTCAACATAAATTCCAATTTGGAACCAGAGCAAGAAAGGAAATTAATGAAGATACTAGAAGAACAAAGTAAAGCATTTGCATGGACATATGCAGACATGAAAGGAATACATCCTGATATCTGCAAACACTACATTTACATCAAAGAAGGTTCTACTCCTATCAGGAAACCACAAAGAAGTTTGAACCCTGCATTAAAAGACATAGTCAAAGTGGAATTACAAAAGTTATTAGATGCAGGGTTCATCTATCTAATATATGATAGTGAGTGGGTCTCACCACTAGTTATAGTACCCAAAAAAGGAGGCAAATGGAGAATTTGTGTGGACTACAGGGAGCTGAATAAAGCAACCAAGAAAGATAGCTTTCCACTTCCATTTATAGATCAGGTGCTAGATACATTATCTGGAAAAAATTATTTTTCATTCTTAGACGGTTTCAGTGGGTACAACCAAATTTTAATACACCCAGCTGATCAAGATAAGACGACCTTTACATGCCCATGGGGAGCTTATGCCTATAGGGTCCTACCCTTTGGTTTATGTAACGCCCCAACAACATTTCAAAGAGCCATATTGAGTATTTTCTCTGATTTTATAAATGACAAAATGGAAGTCTTCATGGATGATTTCACACCCTATGGACAGAACTTTGACCAGGCATTGAACAATCTTGAATTAGTATTAAAAACAAGTATTGAAATGAGCTTGTTCCTAAGCAATGACAAATGCAGGATGTTAATGGAAGAATGCATCGTTTTAGGACATCATATATCACAAAGAGGGATAGAGGTTGATCAAGCCAAAGTCTCAGTAATCAGAATGCTACAACCACCTGTCAAACAAAGGGATGTGAGAAGTTTCCTTGGACAAACAGGGTACTACAGAAGGTTTATTGAAAATTATAGCAGAATTGCCGCCCCAATGTTTGCACTTCTCACAAAAGACAATGAGTTCATATGGACAAGCAATTGCATGACAGCATTTGAAAGTCTTAAGTAGAAAACAATCACAGCACCAGTACTCCAAGGACCAAGCTGGGAAATTCCATTTCACATCCACACAAATGCATCAGATAAAGCCATCAAATATGTGCTTGGACAAGAACGAGACAAGAAACCCTATGCCATATACTATATAAGCAAAAATTTGGCTGGGAAGAACTCAACTACACAGTCACAGAGAAGGAATTTATGGCAGTCATACATGCAATCAATAAATTTAGGCATTACATCACAGTATACCAAAGTTTTATCCACATTGAGCACTCAGCAATCAGATATCTTATGAACAAGCCTAATACTAGTGCAAGAATTATTAGATGGATGTTACTTCTACAAGAATTTGACATTACTATAATAGATAAACCATGCAAGCATAATGTGGTAGCCGACTTTTTGTCAAGAGTCACACATTGAAAAGATAATGAATTGGTTCAAGATAACTTCCCTGATGAGCACCTTTTTTCCATATCAACAGAAAGCCCATGGTTTGCTGACATAGCAAACTATTTAGTATCCAAGAAGTTTCCAGAACATTACAGTTATAAAGAAAAGAAAAAATTAATAAGACAAAGTGCAACATACACATGGATAGAAGGAATGCTTTTTAAACAGGGACCAGATCAAATACTTAGAAGGTGCATTAGAGAAGATGAAGTACATGACATAATGCATGCCACCCACAATGAACCTTGTGGAGGACACTATGCTGCAAAAAGGAAAGCCTACAAGATCTTGCAAACAGGGTATTATTGGCCAACACTACACAAAGATGCTTATGAGTATGTGTCCCACTGTGACGACTATCAAAGAATGGGGAAGCCTACAAAAAAAGAGGAAATGCCTCTTCATCCACAGATCTCCTTAGAACCATTCGAGAAATGGGGATTTGACTTCGTTGGTCCAATCAACCCACCATCAAATCAAAAGAGCTACATCCTAGTATGCACAGACTACCTTACAAAATGGACAGAGGTAGCAGCACTAGCTGTAGCAAATGAAAACAATGTGGCAAAATTCTTCACTGAGCAAATATTCCACAGGTTTGGTGTTCCAAGGGAACTAGTTTCTAATCAAGGACCACAATTTACATCCAACTTAATAGAGGACCTACTAAAAAAAAATAAGGTTAAACATAGACAATCCTCTTCATATCACCCTCAAGGAAATGGTCAAGCAGAAGTCACCAACAGAGAATTAGAGAGGATTCTAACAAAAACAGTCCAACTCCACAAAAGAGATTGGGATGACAGATTAAGTGAGGCAGTTTGGGCCTATAACACCACATGGAAGACAACAACAGGATTCACACCTTACAAACTAGTCTAATGAAAAATGGTCATGCTTCCAATTGAATTTGAAATAAAGACATTAAGAATTGCAGCAGATTTAATCATGGAATTATCAGAAATACAACAATAACGCATGCTAGAATTGAATAAACTAGATGAGCAATGCCAACAAGCACTGGCTCACACTGAAATCATCCAGCAAAAAAGAAAGAATTGGCATGACAAGCACCTAAAAGATAAGAATTTCAAGGAAGGTGATTGGGCACTACTCTATGATTCCAGGTTCCACACATTCAAAGGAAAATTAACAACCAGATGGCTAGGACCTTACATCATTGAGCACATTTATGAAAATGGAGCAGTAAAAATTATTACAATAGATGAACAACAGTTTCCCATGATAGTGAATGGACATCGACTCAAACTCTACAAGAAACCACAGTCAAAAGAAGAGTTTACACAGGTACTCTACCAGCAACAACTAATGCTGATAGAAAATATCACAAAGCATTGAAAAATGAATGAAAAAAAAAAGAGAAAAAAATGAAAAAAGAAAAAGAGAAAGGAATGTAAAAATTGATAAAGAAAGTAACAGGCCAAATTATAGGGCCACGTATATCACTTTGAAGATCCAGCATTACTATTGCAAAGAAAAATATCAACCACAATTCAAGCAAGCCAGTAAATTCTCAAATATTTTCAGCAATCAAGCAAGCCAAATATGCATTCAAGAGAGCCAGCAAAATTATGTACCACTACAGGAAAAATCCGAGCACACTCTTCATTCAACTCTGCCATATAATCACGAGAGCCTGACCATACTTCAAGTGAGACTGCAATTGATTCAAGCGAGGCTGACATTTAGTTCAAGTGAACCTGCAATTGATTCAAGCGAGGATTCCATTTATTCAAGTGAGCCAGACATTCATCCCAAGAGAAGCAACAACCAATCAAATTCATACAAGCATTATCAAAGTCAAATCACAAATGGCACGAAAAAAGAAAATGCAGAACGCACATAACTACTGACACGCCAACTATTACTACGGATTACACCAAACTTACTACAGCATCCAGCATGCATATAAACCGGCAAAAATCGTGAACTCAGGTATGCTAACAAAAATATAGCAAGGTAATCTCTCAACATTTTCATTTTATTCTTAAGGTCAAATCATTTCCCCCAAAACGGTTATATTTTAAAATTTGAGGACAACTTTTCGATAAAGTCGGGGGGAAAGGTTCAGATTACAAAATCATGATTGCACATACCCGTCATTTCGACAAATGATGAATCTGCATATAACCACCATACTTTGAAATCATCGAAGAAGAAGTGCAAAGTACAAGCATAAAACGAAATAAAGAGCTTGATCATGAAAGGGAATGGATCAATCAGCAAGTACAGTGAAGAATGATAAGGATAAGTGCGGAAGAACAGTTAAGTAAAGTTGCATGATCGTCAAACAACATCTTAGCACTTCTCGAAAGCCATCCATCAGAAGTGAGTGTGTCACGCAGAGCCTATAGTCAGTCTAGACCAGTGAGGTAAAAGACACATTCAAAATTGGTTTTTGTCGATTGGAGAAGAGATTTTAAGATGACGAAAGGATTCAAGAAGAGTGAACCAGAGGAGTACAACACCATCTACCAAAACCTGCGAATATTAACAACCATCCGTAGTGCAGGATGGATGCTTTTCATCCTAGGACTGAAAGGGTACAATATAGGGGTGGCTTTGGAGTTTGTGAAATTTTTTAAACATATTAAGGATGAACAGTACGTCAACCGAGTGAAGGGGTTATGTATCAAGTTGGATGAAGAGATAATTGCCAAATTCACTGGTCTACAAAGAGGTTTGTATTGGAGCAGGGATGACAGGGAGGCAAACCATGAATCAAAAACATAATTCTTTGAGCAAGGAGAGGTCTATGACAAAGAAAAAAACGGAGTCAAAAGACTCTCCATGCCAGCACCATGGGAGGGCGTGGCTGAAATTGTTTTAGAGGTACATCACATGCTCTGGTAGGTTAAGCTATGTTCCCATCTTTCATTTTCGGATCCTAGAGCTGTTAAGACACAGAACCCGTCATCCACCAAGCAACAACATTAGTATTCCATTTTACCTGCTCCAATCCCTAGCAGAAATGAGCAAGAAGGAAGCTAAAGGTAAGGAGGATGCCTTGGCCCATCATGGGCTAATCAAGTTAATCATTTGCGAGGAATTAAAGGCGCAGGTACCAGAGCTTTCGTGGAAAGAATTTGTGCTGGTATCCGCTGAGGATGTTCAAAGGATGAAAAGTACACCCACAGCTAGCATACCACCAGGAGCAATGAACAAAGCCACCTCTGCATCAGGGGAAAAAGGAAGATTGACCTAGACCATGTGGCAGAGACCCTGGTGAAAATCAAACATTCAAGAGAGGACTCCACTAAGGCGAACCCAAAGATTCCTACCAAAAATCAAGAGTCGAAGAGAAGAAGCAATATATTCACCCAAGCATCCCGAATCCGAGCTACCAAGGAAAAGAGTAGGGAACTCAGTCCCATAGTTCAAAATGTGTTAGATGGGGACAATGATCAGTGGGTCTATTAGAAAGATCCCACTACAGAAGAGGAGGGCGATGAACAGGAAATGCAATATGAATAGGAAGAACAAGAGGAGGAAGAAGAATGGAATGAACCAAAAGAACAAGTCAACCCCCACGGGGACCCTCCTGGGAATAATGAAAACCCTGGGGTTGTCAATCAACTGGCTGAAGCACGGGAAGAATTAGAAGAGCTCAGAAAGGAGTTGGTGGCATTAAAAGTTGGATCAGCAAGCCAGACAACATCACCCCCATTCTCATATTAGAAGACACAAATTCTAAGAATGCATCATGCAGGGGAGCTAAGATTGGTGGAACAGAGAAATTCAACACTTCAAGAAAAGTTGGCTGAGGCACAAGGGGAACTAGCCAAAAAGGACCAGGAAATTGTTCAAATGAAGCATGTCTTGGCTACTACCACTGGAATATACAGTAAACTACTGGAGAATAGGCCACCTTCATCAATATATGCAGTTTACCTACAAGAGAAGTGGGAAAAATTCCAGCTCCAAAGGTTGGCACAGGGACTCCCAATAGAAATCAAAACACCTAGGGAATTTGTGGATGCATCTCTCAAGGCCACAGAATTAGAGAAGGACCATCTCAGTGAGTTTTTCCTACACAATTTTGCAGCTCCTAGCTCGTCCAACTGGTCGCCAAACCCTTACATGGGTGATTTCCAGTTAAGGGCATTATGTTATTGGATGAACAACGAAATCGAACTAGCGCAGGACTACCACATTTATGTGGCAGCAAAATGGCAGACCCCATTATGGATCGGGGCAGAAGCATCTCACCCTGAAAGAATAATCTATGACCACAGGAATCTCACCATAGATGAGGAACTGATCCCAATTATCCTTGAGAAATAGCAGGGGGCGGTGGGTCACTTCGATCTTACTGTTCAGAGCACACATAAGGAGGTTCAGGATTCTATTGGTGAAAGATGGCACAGAGTGGAAAATGACCTGAAAATAAAAGAACTTCACTCCCCTGCCAGACTATAAAATTCTCTCGTAAAATCCAAGATCTACAGAGAGTCATTAATAAAGAATCAGCTTAGGTGGATAGGGATGAGGCTAAGCCTCCCATTCTTCCCCCCTCTGGTCATTAAGGAACAGGTCAATGAGGAAGAAGAAAGGGAGGCATGGATCAAGGAAGATTAAGGTATGGGCTACCACAGACAGGCAGGGACCCCCAAGGTGACGGCATGGGACATCAGAGAATAGAACATGTCACCTAAGGATAGGTGAATCCTTCAAGCATGGGGGAGATGATGAGTCCCCATTTCAGGTATTTGATAGTTTCTTTTTCCACCAGAAAACACAAGAGAGGTTGAAAGGATACACTCTTTAGTGGGAAAATTATTTAACTTAATAATTTAATGAAGTGTTTAAAAGAGTATTTATGTTATGTTTTGAAAATCATTGCTATGATCTAATTGCATGTAAAATGAGTTTGGATGAGCATGTGTAGGTGTACTCAAGGATGACGCGTGAGTCAAGTGGAGAACTGGAAGCACATCACCAAACTCGGTGCCTTTTTCCTGATTTATAGAGAACGAACTCCTGTTCAAAAGTGAATCGGCAGTTAGACATTTTTGTTAGGTTAAAGCATTAGGATTTTATAAATATGGACCTCTCGGGTAGCGAGAGGCCCCTGCTGCTATTTCAAAGAATTATTGTTTTCAGTTTCAGACTATTACGACAGTGTATTCCAGACCTGGTTTTTAATTGTTGAAGTTTCGATTTTAAATAAAGATTTGATGTTATCTACGATTCAACGGTTATATGTTCTTTTCACTTCTGAGTATGGGTTGGAGAGGGCCCCTCCAACACGTAAGTCAGGAGATCTTGCAGTACAGGTATTTCTCATTATGTGTTGTGCATCGATTGAAATTATATTTCAGATGAGATTATTTTAATTAGCGTTAGATAGTACGATTTAAATTCTGTAGTGGTTGATCACTTCTGATTCCGTAGTTCATTACAATGCATTCCGTAGTATGATAATGTTGTGTCTGTAGTCCTGTAGCAGCGTTCCGTTGAAGCATAATCAACACCCATTTCTCTATGTACTTTCATTTATTTCTGTAGCAGTAATCTAGATCTTCAGCCTATGTATTAATTTCACTGTTAGAACTGTTTATAGAGAGTGATTTCTTTCAATATTTATTTATTACATGATTTGATTAAATATTGTGGCATTAGATAATGGTATTCTGAAATTAGCTTTAGACTTAGATTATGTTAGATCAGGCTTCGAGTTTTCTGCATTCAATTTACAGTGAGATTAAAGATCAGACTTTCATTACTTTAGAGTAGAGCTGTTATAATTCCAGTATCCAATTTCATAGTATAATTTTTATTGTCTACAGCAAGTTAGGTCTTAAAAATAGATTATTGTTTTCTGCACTCAATTTCTTATCCATAGATTTCCTGCTTTCAGTATTTGATTTCTTAGCATAGGAATTTCTTTTCCATAGATTACAATCCTGTTTACAGTTCATTTAATCTTTCTTAGGCAGCTCTTTAAGAACATTGATACAATCACCTAAACTTCAACAAAGACTATCCTAGAAGAGCACATATAGTGCCAGTGCCTCTAAAGTTTGTACATCCCCTGGTTTGATAATTAAAGTAGGCTCTTAGTACAGCTTCCCTCATTATGCATCCATATTGGGAGCTCACCAGTCATTTATGCTATTTCGCATATTCTTATTCATTAATTTTTGTAGGTTCTCCACACTTATTTAGAACATTAATTACACTCCATACATCAACAAAATCACAGATATTAATCGATACAAATCGAAACAAAGCCTCTTCAAGCTCCAACAACAAGATATAGGGAAAATGGCACCATTTATGCATTGTTTGGTATTTTTACATAGTTCCACTTGGTATTTCGACCTAAGAGTCTTATGAGCATCGAATACAGAGTATATATATAAGAATACAAAAATATGGGGCCTCAATAGCTATCCCAAAGATATCATCACCTCACCAAGTGCGCCCCTCCTCAAGGAGCAAGAATATGACAAGAAATGGAAGAATAGTTGTAGAAGCAAGCTGAAAGAGATGTGATCACGACCTGCCATGTATATTAAACCTGCAACAAATGACTCCATTGTAGCTCCAAATAAAATTTTTGAATGGCCTCTCCAATTTCCAATTAGGATGGGAATCTTTCGCCCTCGAAATTGGTGCTAAGGCAAGTAGAATAACACTCTACTAGCTCTCCTCTCCAAATGCAAAATGTAAAATGATAAAAAGCCACTCTCCTTGTTTGTTCTTGACTTTTATAAAATTCCAAATACCTCCTTATCTTGAATTCCATCCATGAGATTCATGCAAACTCAAATTAGGAATAGATTCCAATGTATGCCACTTGTCCTTCCAATTCTAGCCTCCTCCTTCACTCAGTTCAAATGGGTGACTCTTTAGCTTCCCTAACTCCCTTGCACGCCCTCTTGGAGGCTATTTTTATCCCTGACATGTCATATATGTCATATGTAATCCACCAGGTCTTATTTTTTCATAAGTGTCATAGGCATCTTCATCATTGGTGTCATAGAAGCTAGGGAATCTATCCCAAGTGTCCCACTAGCTCCAAAATGCCTCTTCCTCTTCCATGGGAGTTACTCTTCCTCTACATTTCGACCTCATTGATTCATTCCAAGTATTATTCCCTTCCAACTACCCCAAGAACATTGGAATCCACCTTGTATTCGAATGGGTGAGAGTGGAATGCCATGTGGCATGGAGAATCTAGCTTGTGTGGGTCCCACACCACCAATGTGTCTCCATGACCAAGTGCCATCTTATTTCCTCATCATAAATATTTATTTATCCCCTTTTAATATATTTATGTCAAGCTAAAGTCCATTTGGGCTTTATTAGTCTCCTTATTCCAAATTTAATGTTTCCACCCCAACCTAGGAAACTAGTAGATTGGTGGAATTTTCTCTTCTTGAGATTTATTTGAATGGGGACATTACAAGAATATCATAAATATTTTTCGCTTCCTTGATGGATCCATTTCAATAAATTAGGATTTCTTCTACAAATAAAATGTGAGTGATATTTAGGTTTTGAGCAACCCTTATACCATGGAAGGATCTCGATTGGCAGGTGCCAGTTATATCCCTGCTCAAACCTTCAACCACCAATAGAAACAAAAGAGGTGACAGCGAGCATCCTTTCCTCAACCCCCTTTCCGCATGGAAAAAGGGTGAGGCTTCCCTATTCACTGGAACAACAAAATACACTGATGAAATATGGCTCACAATTAAGTTTATAAAAGGAACATCAAACCCAAGGTGAGTTAACAAAATTATGAGATAGACACAACTTACCCTATCATAATCCTTTGACAGATCAATATTCACAACTGCCCCCTTCAAATTCCTAGTCTTTAGGTAGTGAATACCCTCTTGGGCCACCCCAATGGATTCTGGATTTTCCTTCCTTCCAGAAATCCAAATTGTTCGCTAGATATATTAAGAAAGTGCTTTTTTAAGTCTCTTCGCTATGACCTAGGCAATAATTTTATAAATACAATTGCAGAGCGATATTGGTCAAAAATCCTCCAAAGAGAGATGGTTATCATATTTGGTAATTAGAGAAATGAGGTTTGAATTGAAAGTTCCATGCATCCACCCTTCAGCTCTGGATTCTTTAGCTACACATAGAATATCATCCCCATTGAGGTCAAACATTCCAGAAAAAAAATTCTATGGGCCACCCGTCCGGCCCCGAGATTTTATTCTTTTGAAAATTGTGAATCACTTCCTTGAGCTCATCTTCTGAGAATTCCTCCATTAGATCCCTATTTTCTTCATCATTTATAAAACTAGGAAAAAATGGTGCCATCTAAACGACTTCAACAATGGAGACCCTATGATCAGCTTTGAAAATATTTTGAAAGTGATTCTTCCCAATCTACACTAGCCCTTCAAAAGAAGTCACCCAGATACTGTGAGGATCATTTAAACCCCAAATAGTATTAATATACTTCCTCTCTTTAACATAATCCTGGAAAAAACGAGTGTTTTCATCCCCACACTAAGCCAAATTGCCTTGTTTTTTAATCTCCACGTTGCTTCATTTTCATCCAAGAAATTTGTTTTTACCTTTTCCAAATCTGTGAGTCGATCTTGGGTTTCCCATGTTTTGAATCCCCCGTCATCTGTCTCATAGATACCCTGTAGTGAAGTCTCCACTTTCTTGAGTTCTTCCTCATCTAAATGTCTCATTTTATAATCCCAGTGAAAGGTGGAATTTTTTAGCTTCTTCAAGTTTGATTCAAAGATGGATGATGTCGGAATCCCCAAAGAGGGAGCATAAGGTATCCATGATTCATTTGCAATCGAAAAAAATCCATCCTCCTTTAACCAAGATGCATTAAATTTGAAGGGGCTTGTTGGCTTGAGGCTACCCCATTTGATCTCCAAAAGAATTGGGAATTGATCAGATTCACCCCCTCCACCTACCCACTGTCAAAGCTGGATCGGAAGATCCAACATCGATTTAGTTACCAAAAACATGTCCAATATTTTAGCAATTATGTCCTCACCCACCCTCTTATTCCTCTAGGTGGGTTTCAACTTCACAGATTCAACATCCACCGGCCCACAAGACATCATCTTGTGCAAGAAGTATTCAGACTTTGGGTATGCATGAGCTTTTGGTCCCCACGCCTCTGCAGCACCAACAAAAAAATTTAGGTCTCCCCCCACAATCACAGGGCCCGTTGCTAGAAATGATTTTATAACAAAATCATCCCAGAAAGGAGTGGATCCCCATACGGTCCATAAACATTTACCATAGTAACCGAAATCCTTGAGAATTCCAAGACAAATTCAATCCTGATCCCATTGTCCACACTCTAGAAATTACTGACATTTATATTTTTATGTTTCCACCCTATGGATGGCCCACCAGAATGGTCTCTAGAATCATAACCGACAAAATTCCATCTAGAAAGGGTCCTTTCTAGTTCCCAGGAAATAGTATCACCATCACCCACAGTCTCTTGTAGCAGAAGTAAATCTGGTTGGTTTTCCTCAATCATGCTTCGCAAGGCCAACTTTTTGGAGAGGCTTGCCACACCTTGACAGTTTAAGGAAATAATCTTGATGGAGGAAACCCTCCATAGTTCATCTCCATTCTAAGCACCCTAGAAATTGAAATTTGTTTATCCACGACTAAATCCAACAGAGCTCGATCCTGCGCTTTGTCCAAATGTGAACGTCTACGCCTCCTGCACCCCCCATCAACTGGATTCAATCCCAACCCTAGATAAACCTTCGAGGATTCAGTTAGTGATGACACCGCCCTAGAGTGAAGCTGATAGTGAATGGATTCCTTCTTTGAATCAAGGATGAGACACCTGATCCAATAGGTTGTCCTAAATACTTTCCCCCCAACACTCTTGTCTCCGACAGGGACCCAAGTTGACATGTCCACAATTAAATGATTTTCAGATAAATAATTAAGTTGGCCTACCAATTCCTAAGGGTTATGTGGAAGAACTGAAATATTGAAATTTAACCCGAAGGTCTATAGTTTCTTATGAAAATTCAATATCCTAAATTGATGGTGGAAAAATAGGCCAATAAATTATGGAATAAATGTTAAATGCTCCAAAATGAAGTGGCATTAGGTCCTAGTTGGACTTGGGGGCGCATAAGTGGACATGTGGGGTCCACACGAGAGAATATTCCTCCTTTAAACTTGGATCCATCCCCAAATTAGAGTTGGAAGGGAAGAGGTAACATTCATGAATGAAGAGGAAGAGTTATAGGGCTAAAAATAGGCAATGACAGATTCTATGACAATTATGACACTTATGACAGATTCTATGACACCTATGACACTTATGATAGATTCTATGACATCTATGACAATGTAAGAGATAAAAATAGAACAATAGGGCGCATTATAGGAGTTACACATCTCCAAATCATCCAAAATATTCTCCAATTCGAATTCATGGAGGAGTTGGAGACAAAAGATGAGCCAAGTGTCATGTGGGGCCAATGAAGGGTCATAACTCCCACTAATTCGAATTTCATGAGTAATTAGGAGATAATTTGAGTTATAAAGAGGTAAATGAGTCAACTAAAGTTATTAAAAGGATTCCAAATCGAAATAGATCATATTTTGGGCATTTTTCATTTGCATCTTTGCAATTTGGGAGAGCTTCAACCTTGTCCTTGCACGGTGGATGTTCATCCTCCCTGCCTTAGAACCAATTTCGAGGGTGCAAGATTCCCATACAATTTGGTTGATGGAGATACCATTCAGACCTATCAATAGAGATTCAAGGATATTTTTTTATGCAGGTTCAACCCCCACCTGAATTCGAGTTCATCTTCTCTCATTCCTCTCATTCTCATTCTACTATTTTTCTCTCAATGTCATGTAAAAGTGCAAGGGCGCACTTCTTGTTGCATATAGTTAATGGAGGATTTCTATTTCAGCCTTATGAAAATGTTAGTTGCTTCATAACTCTGTAATGGAGGATTTCTATTTTGACCTTATGAAAATGTTAGTTGCTTCATAACTCTGTAATATACATATCATGAGAGCCACAACTTGAAATACCATGTACTTCATGTGATATTTCCAATCAAAACTAAGATTCAAGCCATTTTCCTCATAGCATTTCATGGTGATTTTAAGATGATGTTGTACCTGTTTCATATTTTTCCATGTTATGAGATGAATATGAATTTAATTTTATGTCCCAAATAATTTTTTCAAACCCATAAAGTGTTACTATAGTTTGTGACCAAATTCGAGGCTCCTTGTCTACCATTTTTACCCCAAATTTTATACTCTAGAAGATGTTGTTCTTTGGGATACCTAATCGACCCTAAAACCTGATCTAATGCTGCAAATATGTTTTCATTGATGTCCCCTAACAGAGACGAGTATAATATTAAGAATTAGTGAAGTCCGTACAGTGTTTGGAAGGCCAAATTGTTGATGTATTTGTAACTTCGGAAGATATTCACTTGTATATTATATGTATTACATTTGTACTTTATTGTATCCCCAACGGAGATGTATTATTCCTCCGATTGGAAGTGTCGTCATTTGTACTTGCAAGTGTTGCAAGTTATATTGTAAGTGTCGTAACTTATATTTGATGGGTTATTAGACCACCCTAGTGGGGTCGGCCCAGTCAGCATTATGTTAAGTGGTTAAGTTGGGTCCGACCTAGTTGAGTAAAGGTCAAGTGAAAGTAAAAGTATAAATAGAGAGTGTGACTCTCTCAGTTGACACATTCACTCATTCACTCACTTCACATTAGTGAGAGAGAGGAGGAGTGTGCACAAGTGGAGGAGTAGTAGCTTCTACAGAAATTCATCTTTTGGGGATTCATCTTGGTGATCTTTGTATTGGTGCTTATTCTATCTCTGAGGAAATTGTGGGGTTTTTCACCTTGTTGGTTTTCCCAGAATGAAATGCTTTGTGTCCCTTGTCTCTTGTCTCTTATTCTTGATACATGTTGTTCTTTCAGTTAAGATCCTAGATCATATTGAATTAAATGATGAAAATCTAACATGGTATCAGAGCTAGCATGAAGGAAGGCATGGTATGGCATTTATGACACTTGTTGCACTTGCGACAAGTTGGAAGCTAGGGCTTGGTATAGTAAAAACCAGTCATCGTGTTACTCTCACTATAACTCAATTTTGGCGAAGGTTAAGGATCTGAAATCTTTATAGGTCTAAGATGAAATGTCCATGTGCCTTGTGTCCGAAGGACAGCCTCATATTCGTTGTACTTTGTGAGATATGATCCGTACAAGTTAGGGTTTCTACCTCTTCCAGAATGCAGTCCTAAACAGGTGACCAAGGAAAAAAGGTCATATCTCGAGCTAGGAAGTTCCATATGGAATTCCGTAAAAAGTGACAGTTAAGGAACAGACTGTACTTTCACATGACTTGGTTTTAGAGGTCGGAGTTGAAACAGTGACATGTGTCTCGCCATACAAGTTCTCTATACTTTTTCATCCCATAAACATGTCACGTTGCGACACTTGGCATATATCTCTCTCAGAGAATCCATTTGAGCTCAGATCTGTGGATTTGGAAAGATGACAGGTCAGTATACTACAGGCCAAATTTTTAGACGTTGAGGATCCGAAATTTTAGAGATACATCAGAAACAATATGGCATATATTTCTGTACAAACAGAATTGGAATCTGAGCACTTTCATTTTTGGTTTGTCACTACTGCGGGAAATTAGGGTTTCAGAGAAAGTTGGAATTTTTTAAATCTGAGACAACGGATGGATTCTCCTCATCAAAATCAAAATTTAGAGACCAAGATCGAAGTTTTTGGTTGGGTAGAACCCCGGGCTCTATCAAACCCTAGTTCAGGATTTTGACTAGAAAAACAGAATTTGACAGAAGCTGCAGATCTGAAACTTTCAAAGTCAATTTTGAGGAGTCAAATTTTGGAGATTTCAAAATTGAAGTATACCATCTTGTTCAGCTCAGCAAGGCGCATCTTTTCATCCAATCAGAGGTTTGAAATTCAAAGTTTGAATTATTAGGGTTTCTCTGACAAACCCTAATCTAGCTCCAGATCCAGCTTCATCAAATCAAAGTGGGTTGGATTAATCCTAGAAGAGAATGATTTGGAAACCTACATAAGTGAAGAGATTCCAGTTCCAAAGGGAGATGAGGCTAAGGAATTACATAAGAAGACTACAAGCAATCCTGACAGGTATGACTTAAGGAGATACATGTATGTTTTGAAATCTGTTCATGATTAAGTTTATGATATGTTTGTCTTCATATTATTGAGGTTAGTAAAAAATTGATTAATTTTAGACTTGTCTTATCACCTTAGTAAAAGTATGAATGCATGTGAATGATAGAAGACATTCATTGATTAGGTTTATGACACTTATGATTGTACTAATGCACTGTGGTGTTGTATGAGGATGATGTTGTCCGCTAACATGAAAGGTACATCAAAAAAGACAAATCAAGTACTAGATCAAGAACATATGACCATGGTGACATGAAGACAAAGACTCATCCATAGTCATGGATCACATAGAAGCTCTAATTACGAGGTATGTATATTTTGGTTCTACAATGGTTAACTTATGAGTTATGCAGGCTACTAGCACAAGTCATTGAAGAGAACAAGAAGACATTATGTGGGTATGTTAGACATAACTAGCAAACATAATAATCCAAGTATGTTTTTCCTATATCAAGTTAGAATCTTACCTTGTGTTAGGATCTTATATAAGTATACCTTTTGTATGATTGATAATGATTATTCATGAAGCTATAAGTTTGAGTAATCATGGGTTTATGCATATTATGCTTCTTACTTTGATTGATGATATGACAAACCAGAAGAGTCTTATGGTCAAATAAGAATATGCATGAGTAAAAGAAGTCCTCGCTGAAACCTTGAGTTCTAACGCTTGTGATAAATTACATGTGTATGAAATGATCATGACCATACATGTTTAAGATTATTTAGAATCATAATGTTGTGATAGTATTAATATTATACTAATGAATGTATGATTATGTATGAGATCTTGAGGATGACACAATCATGACACTAGTGCACACTTAAGCATGCATAGTGGTCCAGGATGGATATAAGTTCAAGGATAGGTAATCCAGGAAGCAAATATCAAGAGGGAGCACACTCCAATAGTTCCTGCAAGGAAGCAAAGATCAAGAGGGAACACACTCCAGTAGTTCCTGCAAGAAAGCAAAGATTGAGAGGGAGTCCACCCAACAACCAAACAAAGATAAGTATTTGAATTGTCATTTATTATATATATGATTACTTAAATGATGTTTTCCATTCATGTACATACTTATGTTCCTAGATTTAGGATGTATATTATGCATATTAGAAAGGTTGCATTAATGAACAAGATACTACTAATATGCAAGTAATGGGTAAGTGGCCTATGGTACTGTACAACATTCCATTACTACTTATCTAGAATGAAACCTGTTTGCTGACATGTTGGGAGTTGTTCACACTCTTAACAATGTTCTGGTAGAGACTGAAGGCATCTAGAAAGTTACGGGATATGGATAAATGTTGTATTGAAGCATTGGCTAAGATAATTGCATGGTTGTATGACATATGTATTTATGCATAAGAATTTGTTTTGAAAAACTATGAGAAGTTTCTAATCATGCAATTGAATTTTACTTGTAGGAAAGATCGTGTACAATCACCTACAAAAGAAGGACAACAAAATTTGTTCCAGCAACAAAGTTCAAGAAAACTATCTATTGAAGATATTGAAGAATCTGAAGTTCCCAGGATCCGGGATGCAGTAATGGAAGAATGCCATGATCGAGGAGTACCATTCGATCATGAAGAATGATGTTTGGGATGTTGTCCCGAGACCAGAAGGGAAGTCTGTTGTGACTTCCAAGTAGATCTACAAGATCAAGCATGCTGCAAATGGTAGGCAAGGTTTGTGGCTCGTGGCTTATCCCAGAAAGAAGGGATAGATTATGAAGAAACTTTTGCACCTGTAGCTAGATACACTTCCTTCATAACAGTACTTGCTCTAGCTACAGTGATGAAGTGGAAGATACACCAGATGGATGTCAAGACATGTTTCTTGAATGGTGTAGTCGAAAAGGAAGTGTATGTGGAGAAACCACTCGGTTTTGAGACACATGACAGGGAGTCATATGTGTGCAAGTTAAAGAAATCCTTGTATGGATTGAAGCAAGCACCCATGACATGGTACGGCAGGATAGACAATTTCCTATCCAGTTTAGGCTTTACCAAGAGTAAAGCGGATTCCAACCTTCACTACAAGGTTGACGAAGGCAATCTAGTGATACTCCTACTGCATGTGGATGACCTATTTGTGACAGGTGAGGATAAATTGATTGCCGACACGAAGAGGAAGCTTACTGCCGAGTTTGAGATGAAGGACTTGGGTATGATGCATTACTTTCTAGGTATGGAGGTGTGGTAGAGTGCAGATGGAATCTTCCTTAGACAAGGGAAGTATGCAGTAGAGATCCTGAAGCGGTTCAGGATGATGGACTGCAAGGCCATGGCCACACCTATGGCATTGAACCTGAATTTATTGAGTGATGCTTCATCAGAGTCGATTGATGCCACAATGTATCGTCAGATGATTGGGTCCTTCATGTACCTAACGAACACAAGACCAGATATTTGCTTTGCAGTGAACACTTTGAGCCAGTTCCTGATGGATGATAGACATGTTCACATGATTGTTGTAAAGCATATTCTGAGGTACCTGAAGGGTACGGTTTACTATGGGATCAAGTATGATGCAAATCAAAAGTTTAACCTAGAGGTTTATGTTGATTCAGATTGGGAAGGAAGTGTTGCAAATAGGAAGAGCACTTCGAGGTGTTGCTTCAGTATGGGATCAGGTGCGATCTCTTGGTTTAGCAGGAAGCAATCCTGCATAGCACTGAGTACAGCCGAAGTAGAGTATGTTGCAGCTTGTTCGGCCAGTTGCGAGGTAGTATGTCTAAGGAAGCTACTGTCTGATTGATTTGATCTCTAGTTGGATGCTACTTGTATCTATTGTGACAACCAGAGTTGTGTGAAGTTGTCAGCGAACTCGGTGTTCCATGACAAGTTGAAGCACATCGAGATCAAATATCACTATATCAAGGATATGGTGCAGAGAGGAGTAGTAAAGCTCCAATATGTTGCGACAGATGAGCAGATTGCAGATGTGTTGACCAAACCACTAGCCAGAGTGAAGTTCAAGTACTTCAGAGAGAGGCTTGTTGTACTTCAGATCGAGGTTCCTTCCAAGGGGAAGTGATGAGTCCATAAGACATAGATGCAAATGGGATTTTCTGACATGGTTGTAGATGTGTTCTCCCATGTCGATGGTGTAAATGTTGTATGATGTGCATCTGGGTTGTGCTCCGTGGACGATGAGATGATCTGAAGAGGACGATGCTATGATAATCAGGATGATCATGTGTGGTGAGCATCAGGATGATGCTCTAGATGATAGGAATCAGGACGATGCTATAATGATGATCAAGATGATCATGTGTGATGAGAATCAGGATGATGCTCCAGATGATATGCATCAGGACGATGTTATGATGATGATCAGGATGATCATGTGTGATGAGCATCAGGATGATGCTCCAGATGATATGCATCAGGATGATGTTTTGTATATGATCAGGGTGATCATGTGATGATGATGTGCATCAGGATGATGTACTAAATGATGATGATCAGTATGATCATGAGTATAAGGTTGATACTCAGTGGCCGTGGACAGATTGTGCAGGTAGCATAGAAAATATCCTGGGATATCTGATAGTTTGAGCTCAGATGCTCTTTCGAGGTTTTGCTACAGGTAGCATAGAAAAGATCCTGGGAGATCTGATAGTTTGAGCTCGGATGCTCTTTCTAGGTTTTGCTACAGGAGGCATGTAATTAGTCCTGGAGATCCAATAGTTTGAGCTCGGATGCTCTTTAGAGATCTTGCAGGTTGCAAGACACTCTTTTAAGGTTTTGCCTGACCACATGTAAAATATCCTGGGAGATTTGATAGGTTGAGCTGTGTGCTCATAAAAGTCCTGGGATGCTCTTTCGAGGTTTTGTGGTGGTCACATGTAAAAGATCCTGGGATATCCGATGGGTTGATTTGTGTGCTCGTAAAAGTCTAGGGATGCTCTTTCGAGGTTTTGTTGACGCACATTCCATAGGATGGTCAAAGATGTTGAAGACCTACAAGAGGCTAGGCCTACAACCAACATGAAAAAGGGTTGGCTTTGTAGAAATTCCTATGACGAGAAGAATTGAGAGATAGCACCAGTGATCGAGATGACGAGTACATCAGTAGTGACGATAATGCTTAGTGATCCAGTGACGATGATCCAACTCCAGAATTGAAAACTTGTGCCGGTATGTATTGATTCCCTGTGTCAAGAGAATACCTTCCTAGTTAAGAGGGAATGTTGATGTATTTGTAACTTCAGAAGATATTCACTTGTATATTGTATGTATTACATTTGTACTTTATTGTATCCCCAATGGAGATGTATTATTCCTTCGATTGGAAGTGTCGTCATTTGTACTTGCAAGTGTCGTAACTTATATTTGATGGGTTATTAGACCACCTTGGTGGGGTCATCCTTGTATGAGTCATGTGGTTTAAATAATTATTAGACCACCCTAGTGTGTTCGGCCCAGTCAGCATTATGTTAAGTGGTTAAGTTGAGGCTGACGTAGTTGAGTAAAGGTCAAGTGAAAGTAAAAGTATAAATAGAGAGTGTGACTCTCTCATTCAACACATTCACTCATTCACTCACTTCGCATTAGTGAGAGAGAGGAGGACTGCGCACAAGTGGAGGAGGAGTATATCTTGCATACATTTATCTTTTGGGGATTAATCTTGGTGATCTTTGTATTGGTGCTTATTCTATCTCCGAGGAAGTTGAGGGGTTTTTCACCTTCTAGGTTTTCCCCGGTGAAATGCTTTGTGTCTCTTGTCTCTTGTCTCTTATGCTTGATATGCTATACATGTTGTTCTTTCAGTTAATATCCTAGATCATAGTGAATTAAATGATGAAAATCTAACACAAATAGTGGCATACCTAGGGGGTTTTCCATTAATCCAATTGACTAGTCTGGTCCCGAAAATTCTCTCCTTGCAAATTGCATACCACGGATGGGTATAGAAGGTGTTTGGGTGTCTGATAAATTTATTAGTGTGTCATATATCCTCCTAATTCCCTCCATACAAAATTTTAAACCATTTGGGATAGAATGGGGTTTCACTAGTCCAAGGTTCGAAAATTGGCCAAATTGGGTAAAGTTTCAAATTATGGATATTACACAAGCAGAGGAGTATTTGAACAAGAAGGAGAAACGCAAGATTGCCCATCCCTGCCCAATATTTCCCCAATAACTTCATAGAATTTATCAAAAAATTTAAAGGAGGAAAAGGTGCATTTTGCATACCCTGAATTGTGTTTGTTATGTCGACTAGGTCTTGTCCTACCTTATCCTCAGCCATTGTCCCTAGTGGATCCACTAGGAACTGGTTTTAAGTTGTCCTCATGGCATCTTCAATTGTTGGATTGGGCTCAAGTATGTTCTTTCCAACCCCCAAGATATCAAAATGAGAGTCCATGGGCATGGGATCCTCCTCATATTTCCTAAGCTTTGCATCAACGACTTCTTGTGAGTCAACCTCATCCAATTGAGTGCTTTGTTTGACCGTACCCCCATTTTTATTCCTTTCTTGGTTCTGAAGCGGCATCCTACATTGGTTAACAAGATGGTCGTATTCATGACACCTGCGGTAGCAGAATGGAAAACCTTCATAATATAGCTTTTGATGGTAGGTCTAGTCCCACGATATAAGATTTAATTCTTCTGCCAGGCCACCCTAAATATCCAAGGAAACAAGAATTCTTACTATCAACATTTCTTTGGTAGTCTGGAAGGACATATATGCCTCCATAAATCCTCCCAAATCCTTCGCCATATCCCTGATACCCTCATCAATCCAAAATTCCATTGGTAGTCCCGGTAGCCTCACCTAGGTCGGGGCAACATCAAAACATTCCTTATTGGCTTCAAAAAGAGGAGTCAAGTGATTCAACATGACCGGGGTCAATTCTATGCTCCAATTGCAATACACCGCTCGCGTAGAATCCTCCACCTTCTAAAAAATGATTACAAACCACCCCTGCACTATGGTGCGAATATTTGGGACATAGCCAAGCGAAGCACCCCAATTCTGTTATGCCCAGTATTTCAGCATTCATATCTCAAACTTGTGGCCCCTAGCCCTTCCTACTACTGTTAAATCTGCCATCTCGACCTCTCGTGAGACCTGCAAATCAACTTCTAACACCATCTCAATCTCATTTTCTCCCTTTAGGAATTTATTCTACCTCCTTTTCCCCACCAGGTTTCCCAATATTTCCACAACCAAGGTCCTCCTTCCTTTGGCCGACCTCAGCATCCTTCACCATCAATGAAATGACCTGATCATGGATTGCATCCTCGTACACCTCTTCTGGAAGTTCCAAATAGGCCTCAAACGAGGGTGGGAAAGATGAAAATCCTCCGCCTTCTTGCACCTCTCTCAAATCAAACACTTTCCACCGAGGAACCCTAAACCCTTCATCTTCATAACTTCCCTGAAGGAGAGGATTGGAATGAGGTATCCCAAAAAAATTCTCTAACGACTCATCACTTGCCAATAGTTCCAAGAAAGACGAATCTCCCAGGCCAAACCCTCCACCCAAATGTCCCCATGTTGACCCTAATATGACACGCTAGGAGCCATGGGCCCAACTCTGGGATAGTTGATGAAATGCCCTACTTCGGAAGACGCCCAAGTAATTCCATCTTCCTGCCTCAAAGGAGGAAAAAACCCTAGAGAAACCCTCCCCTCCTCACAGCTATCCAACTCCTCGAGCTCCATACTCATGCTCTCCAACCAAATCCCTTCTTGCTTCGTGAAAACCACAACATCCTCCATAGGATCGACAGAATAATCCACCAAATCACCATAGGCTGCCATATTGGGAAACGTTTCTGACAATGACATTGACAGGCACTTGGTAAAAACCCTAACTTACCACGCTAGTAAAACCAGTTTACCCTACACCAATCTCCATCCCGTCTCCCCAAGGATGTTGTTATGTTCCCATATATATATATATATATAAACTATCTTCATTGATTTATTTGAAGAAGAATAATATAAATAAAATAGGGAGATCGGGTTGCACTTAAATTCGTGCATAGAGCTATCATATTGAATTTAAGTAGTACCATGTTAAACAAAACTTTGCACTCACGTCAATAAATATGTTAATATATTACATAATAAATATCTGTGTTTACTTATGTGGGAAGGTACGGATATTAATCTAAAAATGGGTACAAAACTTTGCACTCACGTCAATAAATATTTTAATATTTTATATAATAAATATCCTTGTTTACTTATGTGAGAAGGGAAGGATATTAATGTAATAATGGGTAGATATAATTTCATAAATAAGATTGTTCATATTTCATTAACCAGATTTGACTTGTACCATAGTTAATGATTATTTTAATAAATTTATTATTTTATAATATAAAAGTACGAAAGGTGGTGAAAGAAGGTTTTGGAATAAATAGCGAAGAGAAGATAGGGAAAGGGAGGAAGATATAAGGGAGAAGGGAGATGGAAAGAGAGGTTGGAAGGGTTGGAAGAATTCGTGGAAGAAATACTACAGGTTCTTATTTTCATTCATGTTGGTGCATAACTATTCTTGGGGTCATGGGAACAGAGGGCCAAGAAAGCGAAGGGTTTCTTGGATCTAGGATGCCGATAAGGATTCTAGTTGGCAGGGTGGTGTAATCCCGCTTTTGGCATGGGAAAGGGACTGGATTGAAGATAGCTTGCTACGGAAGGGCTTCTTCATAATACATTAAAGAGGTCGAAAGGTATTTTTCTTGTGAATTTGAAGATACTTATATACTATTGTATCCTGCATCCTTATGTTGTTTTAATGTTAATGAATTCTTATGATGTTGTTATGTGTTATGTTAAAAAAATAAGATATTGTTATATGTCATCGTTTTCATGAATCTAAATTTGATGTATTCATGATGTTTTTCTTGTATATTAATGTTGATTTAATTAATAGGACTTATTGTCAGTAGGATTGTCTGTGTAAAACTACATTAAACAATGGTAAGAAACTCCAATTTAATTATGATGCTCGATCAAGGCTTAATGAACCTTGATGGACATTATAGATGGTATCAAAGCACTAGGTTCTAAAACTTGAACCTTAAGGTCCTACAAGAAATGATGAAATAATGGACATGAAATATAAGTTTTTACACGAATGGGGACATTAATAGCAAAATTTGAGTAGAGCATGATATAAATTTACATGGAACATAATATAAACTTACATAGAACGAAACAAAATTTTAATAGAAAATAAAACCCACGTATTGGGCATGAAATTGTTTTGAAATAAAACTAGTTTATTGGATACGCAAACCATAATGGATTCTTGGAAAATGAATAAGTATCTTGTGCATAAAACCCATTTACTTCGAAACCTGTGTCAAGAACTTGTTTTTTACATGCAATAAGAAGGAAATACAAACATGATTAAAAAGAGTCAATGAACAAAACAAAAAAAATTATCTATTATGAACATCTATATATACCAAGAACTCCATGACCGAGCCCTCAAGCCTGAACATCTTACTGAACCTACATAGCTTAGAATATGTAGTGCTTACAGCCTCTTCTAGGTGTAAAAATAATGTTTCCCATCTGTACCCCATCTGTGTGCGGTGTCTCTCGCTTCCCCACAACTAGTTTCAATAGATGGTATTGAAGTTACATCTAAGCCAATTGGACATCGAGATTGAGTTCTAGGTCTCGTTGAAACACTTACTGAAGAAATAGTTATTGGATGGATCTAGTTGAATATCCAAGAGCATATCCAGATGAAGCTAATTTCCCTGTGATAGGTCCTTTCAAATTTTACCTTACTAAGTATCAATAGAAGAAGCATGGACAAAGGAATATCCATAAATGATAGAGGTAGCATTGAGAAAGGCATCAATGGAAGTAACAAATGCAAGGGCTCGATGCTCAAGGTAGTAGGAAGTTCAAAACCACTCACAATAGTTTAATTCTTTGCATCATTGACTGATTAATAAAAATAACTTGGTATCAATTTAAGTTATTTAGTTTCATCAATTATAGTTGAATCATCACTTTTCTTAGCACCTCTTTATGTTCCATATTCTCTTTTCCTAGATTTGTACCCTCTTGCTTAATAATTGTTCAAGTCTTAAATAATGAAAGTGTAACCAACAATAGATACAAAGACATGGGCTACAAGTAATCACCATGAATTTTGGATTCTATGTCAGGCTCTATACGTGGCCCCTCAGTTAGTTGACCTAGACATATTACCATCCATTAATGGTAAAATGCAACATCGAACCGTACTCCTAAACAATTATTAATATGTGAATGCAATGCCAAACTATAACGAGAGACTAATTGGTCAATAATATAACATAAAGGAGTGAGTGCACTCAAGATTATCCATCACTCTATTTGTTGGATATGGCCAGAATATGGAGATGGAGGAGCATATGAACCTATATCTCATAATGGAGATGATATTGGAGATAGAGCATTAGATATTGGGGGCATTCATTCAAAGCTGGAATTGGATCAATTGAAGCTTCATATGGAGGACATGAAGCTTAATTTATATCTCAAAATGGGCCAGAGTATGGTCCAGTTGTGTCTTGATTGAAGGGTAGGTTATGAAAATTGTACCTAATAATGAGCTTGCTATATCCATGCCTACAAGGTCAAATTATATATCTAGTTTTATCCCACAACTAACTCAAAGGAAATTTTTCTTAATAATTAAGTTCAACAATGGAGAATTCATCTCAAGTATTTGATTGTTCAGACTGTCACATAATAGGTATTAACCTCATGCCCCATTCCATCCAACCAATATTGAGTACTTCATGCACATCGGGAAAGGAATAACTTGATATAGTGCTCAAGTAATCACTTATTGAATGTGATTGTCATTAATGTCAAAGGAGTTCAGTAATGAAAAAGGAATAACCAAGGACATGAGCGTAGGGAAAACTCAGTAAAAGAACAAGGAATAACAAAGGAAGTGATGGCATGGCATGTATGATGATGTGGCATGGGTGATGAATATGCAAATGCAGCTGATGATGTTCTAGTACCTTAATGATGTCCTTATTACAATTTGACCTAATTATATAGAGATTTGTCAGTTTGGAGAAACTCTAGAAAATGGCTAAGTGTTGGAAAATTGGTCCAAATGGCCTTGGGAAAATGCCCACCATACCTCATAGGTTAAGGTAAATTTCCACCCCATATTTCAGGCTGTATCTTGTTGATCTATCTACCTGACCATGGTCTCAGTTTTTCTTGAGAGTGTCTGAGGAGGAAGTTATAGGTCTTCCAAAACAGGGTTTTAGGTAGTTTTGCACCAGTCCAGTAAAATGTCCACCTAGGTCAAAGGAAGATTATTTTGAAGGTGAAATCACTGTGGTTGTGCTCAGTTAGATGTACTACATCATCTAGTATCATTGGTTCAAGATTTTGGTGAAATAAAAAATCCACCTTGGAGATTGCACAAATTGTCTAAGTATAAAAATGCTGGTAAAAATTCCTGAGTGACCTTAGTAAAATGTCTGCCATTTCCTGTCGTTTATGTCTTAAAGTATTTTGAGGGTATGGGTCTCTATAATTTTGATTGGTGCATCCAATCATATCATTGGTTTGTCCAAAATGTCTCCATAGGTAAAGATAGAAATCTGCCAAAAGTGCCTCCTAGCTTGATTTGCACTACTTCAGAAGAATGCCCGTCGAGGAGAGAGAAAGAAGGTTCAAAGGATGAAATTGTTCTAGATGGAATCAACTAATTTTCCTCTATCCATTGCATTTCCCATACTTCCAATTTGATGAAAATAAAAATATCCTCAAGTTAACCTAGGTTTTGATCATTTTTCCCAAGTGTCAAATCAACAGTTTAAGAGGACATTTTCAAATGCCTGCCAGATGATGTGTTTGTGTCATTAAATTCATCAATTGAAATGAACTTGTTCCTTGTTGAATTATTTATCGATTCATGGTTTCATTTTTCCATATGGAGGTCACATGTGTAAAAAATCAACCTCCCAAGTTGAAGAAAAAACTATGTTTACACAGAATTTGAATATGCCCAAACTAAGCATATGTTAAACATTTTTTTAATGCTCTCACAAGAACAGGGATTTAATAAGAATATTTCTCAGCAATTTAAATAGAACAAGGATTAAATAAAGGTAACACACGGGGTTTTATTATTTAATTAATAAACAAGAAATTAATCCTTTTGAAGAGGTGTGAGTTTTAAAAGACACAAGTCCAGATTGAAGAGATATATCATTTCAAAAATGAGCTAGATAATATATAAACAAGAATTTGAGATGGAAGGAAGGTGTCTCAATGGCCTAGATTAAAGAATAAGAAAGATCAATTAGAGACCAAGGAAATGAAGAAACGGAATTGAAGAAAAGAAGTTCTAGAAATAAAAAACAAAAAGGGTGGAAGGGTGGTGCTAGGGGTAGACTGAAGTCTTCCAAGGGGGTTGTATCCTCCTTCTAGCTGTAGCTAGAAAAGAGGGGTGTTGTAGCATCCTTATTTGTTGAATCAAATAGAAAACGGGGATGTTGGTGCATTCCATCTGTTGTAGTGGAAGACAATGTTTGTAGAAATCGTTTATTTAATGAGCTTGATTTTGTGGTTTTCTCTTTTGAGTTTTCCACGATAAAATTATGTGTCTTTATTTGTTTGATCCATTGTTTATGTGTTTTTAATGTTAATTGTTTAAATAAAAAAAGAATTAGGAAATACTAATTCCCCCCCCTTCTCAATATTGCTGGATAAACCAACATCACTTGGGTGGGATAACCTTGCATCACATATTTATGGTTGGTTCAAATGAGGGAGGAGTTGGATCCAACGAATAAAGGATCTTTCCCTAATCTAAGAGCTCTATATTTTTCCTATCATATTTTAACCATAATTTGATCTCTTGAGTCATAATTGAACTTTTTTGCGTGTGTAGTAGGTAAGTGGTCATGTGCTTTCCTTTTACCATCATAGGGTGTGGTATCCAAAATGATGAAAATCTATATTTAAACTTCAAATCAAACCAGCTATAGTTATGTTCTATAATTACCCAATAACAATTTCAATGAAAGCCCATACCATATCATACTCAAAAAAGAGGTACTGAGATAAATTACAACACTGTTGAATAATATATAAAAAAGGCTTCAACCACAACATCCTCAAAAGACATTTACTTCTATACTTTTATTCTTAACGACTTGTTGCTTGCCAAGCATGTGAGGAACCTGCAACAAATAATTGATAAAATGCACGATATATTAGATCATGGAATATTGTATTGATCGCGGGCCACTTTGAGGGGGAAACCTCCTTTGAGCAAGCTCAATACAAATAAATTCACGGTGCCTTCATTGGCCTCAATACACACTTATATACTAAGTCTATGCCCAATACTATGGGTCAATACCATGGAACATATAATACTACGGGACGACTTACAAAGCATATGCGTCCAATATTATGGGTCAATACCATGGGCTAATACAAACTATGGATCAACAAATACTACGGGATGAATTACCAAGCATATGCGTCCAATAACAATATACTAACAAAGTAAAGAGAAGGGTTGACACAGGTTCCTAACAAAACAATCCTTGGGTGTCAATAGTTGGAGTTCAGACTTTGATTGGTTAGAAAATGAAATGAAACATTCAAAAAAAAGATTTGTATGGGTAATAAAATCATATTTGTAATGGCGGTCACTTTTGAGTTATTAGTCCCTGCCATGCCAAGGAATATAGCGATCGTTTGTTCATTAAAACTGAATTGACTTTTAATATTTCTCCTCCTATTTAAAGTTATTTCCTAAGTTTTAGAAAAATATTTATTAATTTTAATTTTTAAAAGAATAAAAAATATTATTTAAATTTTAAAAATTAAATATTCTAAATTTCTATTGGCCAAGAAGTTTCATGGGACAAAATACCCCTCGTGGGAGGTGACATTTACTTTAAAAACAAGGGAAATAGCTACAAAGTAGCTAGTCCTTGCCATATAATTTGTTTATGGTGTATCTAATTGATAAACTAAAGATATTTTATTAAAAAACAGTAGATATCTAAGTAAAATTATACAAAATGGTGTATGAATTTGTGATAGATATTTTTAGTAATTTAAGTTGTGGTTATGTTTAATATTTATATGACTTAGTTGTTTCTAATACATAAATATCTTTCTATAGAGACAATAATCAAATTATTAATATTAAGACTTGGAAATAATCAATATTAAAGATATGTTAATGTGACCCATATGTACAACCTTCTCAATTCTCACTTAAAACCTTAAAATTGCAAAGATAATCTTCCACTTCCAAAGTGATACCTGAATATAAAAAATTGCCTCCATATCAAAATGGGGAGATTCTACCAAATGCATCCCCTTGATACACACATTATCACTAGACCTAAAGTGGAGGGGCACTCTAAAGTGCATAATATCACATAGAGAGAATATACATGGTATTTATGAAATTGACTTAAATTATGAAGTGATATAGTTTTAGAAACATTATTATATATTATTATTTTTTTAGAATTATGAGAATTTTCTGGTTCTCGCGCAGCGGCCGCCGTCTGAGCTAGGGTTTTCTCACGGCCCTCATCGTGGGAAGCTTCTCGAATGGATCCTCCTCTAGATCCAAGTCCGAAGGATTGTCGGTGCATTTTAGATGAAGCTTGCAGGGCTTTGGAGGCTTCCACGCCTCCCCTGCCTCCCTCAGCTCCGGATTCCAACGATGCGAGTTTTATCAAGTGAGCAGCCACTCCTCAAATCCAGATCATGTCTGTGACTTCAAGGTTGAAAGCTCATTCTTTGAGTGAGAGAAGCTTGATAGGTCAGTTTACTGGAATTTGGCCCTCGCCAAAAACGATGGACACATGGATAAAAAAGAACTGGATTCCCTTGATCTCGGGGGGCTTGCAACACTGTTTATGTGGAAAGGGGTTTTTTACTTTCCTATTTTAAAACAAAGTCGATAGAGGTCTCATCTTCAGGAGCGAACCTTACTTCATGGGTCCTCGTGGTTTATATCTAAATCATTGGAGCTTATCATTTGATCCAGAAAAAGATGTGCCCTTAGCGGTTCCAGTTTGGTTTGCCTCCCCCACCTCCCGTTGCACTATTGGAATGATGAAACTCTACAAGCAATCGGAAAATCTCTTGGAAACTATATTGACAAAGCGGAACCAAAGGGACCCTTGTTTTCCTTTGCAAGGATTTGCGTGGAATTAGATTTGGAAAAAGGCCTGCCAGAAGTTGTAAAATTGTACATGGATGGATGGGAGCACATGCAAAAGGTAGATTATGAACAACTACCTTTTAAGTGCAAGAAGTGCCATGAATATGGTCACTTTGTCAAAAATTTCCCAAAAGCAGCTCAAGAAATCCCAAAAACAAATCAAGAGGAAGGATGGTAGCAAGTAAAAAGGGGAAGAAAAAATCCACCAACCCCTTTAAAAAATGGGTCGCATCCAAAGAAAAGCAAGGATAAGTCTCAATAAGGAAAAGAAGCCTCAACTAGAAACCAATTTTAGGCATTGAAAATGGAAGAAGGAGAAATCCCATCCTCAGAAACCACATTAGCAAAAACAGAAGGAGAAGAGATCCCTACATCCACTAGTATTCCTCCCCCTTCTCCCAGAGAGGAAAGGATTGAGCAAGCACCGGAAGGTTCCACAACACCAAGGGGCTCCTGGGCGGAGATGGTAAAACACAGCAATGTCACACCGCAGGGTTTTCCCCTAGAACAATTGCCTTCACTAGGATCTCAGGAATTGCATGATGTAGTTCCAACTCTGAACACCAGAGGAAGAAAGTCGCAAAGGTACTATAGAGAGAAGGAAGCAGAAAGAGAACTATAATTGGGAAGACAACGAAGCCTCGAGGAAATGAAACTTCTCTAGAATACTAAGAATCCAGGAGGGACAAAAATGGATAGTAGATCCCGAGCAGGATCCCAACTGATTAAGAAATAATGAAAGTCTTATCTTGGAACTGCAGGGGTTTGGGAGGCTCGAGCAAATTAGAAGCATTAAAAGACATAATAAAATTTGAGAGGCTAGACATGCTACTAATCCAAGAGACAAAAATTATAGACATGGAGACTATGGAACTCTCACGTCTTTTCTGGAAAACATTGCCATGGTAAATACTTAAGCTCCAGAGGAGCATCAGGGGGAATAGCCACCTTATTTTCAAGAATTTTTTTGATAAAATCAATTAGGGAAAGCCATCACTAGATCCTAACTGAAATTCAGGAAAACGATAACTCAAATTCACTTTGTATATGTAATGTATATGGGCCAACGCATTACAGGGACAAGATTATTTTTTCGGAAGATATTTCCAAGTTAAAAGAGGATCTACGTGGAAAATACCTTATTATTGCAGGGGACTTCAATACTACTAAGTCGCAGTTGGGAAAACGTGGAGGAACAAAGGTCAAGGATCCTTTTGGTGAGAATATGGAGGATTTGATTTCAAAGCTGGACATGCTAGATATTCCTTGGAAGAACGGGAAGTACACCTAGAACAACATAAGAATTGGAATAGGTCATATTGCGGCAAGATTGGACAGATTTCTGGTAATCTCTATCTTCCTTCAAAAAGTTATCCTCCCAGCCTCTCTTTCCCTCCCTTCTCTAGTATCCAATCACAAGCCCATATCCTTGACCCTATCCCCCCCAGTAAAACTTGGTCCCATTCCTTTTCGCTTCAATCTAATCTGGATGCAAGATGAAAAAAATTTAGACTTAATTCAAAATGCTTGGAATCTTCATTGCTTCATATCGCCTAGCTTTATTTGGGAATCAAAATTTAGATCAGTGCGCTATGCTCTAAAGAGTTGGGTGAAAGTCATTTTTAAGAATCCTTGTCATCTCAAAGTTAAACTTCAATCCGAGCTTGCTTCCCTCCATTCCAGTATGGAGAAAGAAGACATGACTTCCACGTTTATGATCCAAGAAAAGGAGTAGAACCTGAAAATATTAAATGCTTCTAGGAAGGAGGAAGAAGTATGGAGATTGAAGTCCATAAAGTTGTGGCTAAAAGGAGGAGATAGCAACACAGAGTATTTCCATAATCAAACCAAGGCTCAGCTTAGTTACAGTGCTATAAAGGAGTTGAAAGATAAAAATGGGAACAATATTGTTGGTCAGGAGGATATAAAGACCCACTCCTTCAATCATTTTCGAGAGCTCTACAACGAAAACGATGAGGCTGATCCAAAAGCACAAGCTGTCCTCCTTTATGGAATACCCTCGCTCATCACCGATCTAGAAAATAGAGAGATATCAAAACCTATTTTGGAATACAAGATAAAAGATGCAATTTGGTCCCTTCACGCTGATAAAGTGCCCGGACCAAACGGCTTTACCATAAACTTCTACAGAGAAACGTGGGATATTATAAAAGAAGATATGAAAAGAATGCTAAATTGGACAAGAGAAAAAGACAAGATCGGCGAAGCCACTAACTCATCCTTCCTGGATTTAATTCCAAAAGAAAAAAACCCTCTATTGCTTGAGCGATTCAGGCCAATTTCCTTATGTAACACTTTGTACAAGATCCTCTCGAAAATCTTAGCCACTAGAATGAAAAGCATCATGGCCCGTCTCATATTAGACTCGCAAGGAGGTTTTGTTGTTGGGCGTCAGATACTCGACAATATCATCACCGTTCAGGAAGCTATCCACTCTAGCATGGAAAGAAAAAAACAAGGTATGGCTATTAAACTAGACATGGCTAATGCATTTGATAGAGTAAATCATTTTTTTCTCTTCGAAATCATGTCCAAATTTGGGTTCTCCAAAATATTTTTTAGATGGGTCAAAGCCTGTATCAGCAGTCCTTGGATTGCGCCGTTAGTGAATGGCAGACCTACTAAGTTCTTCCAAGCTACCAGAGGTCTACGGAAAGGTTGCCCCATGTCCCCCTTCCTTTACCTTTGGTGGCAGAATCAATGAGTAGGAAGCTTCAGCATTTGCAAGAGTTTGGTGACTTAAAAGGATTGAAGATAGCTAGAGGAGTCAAAGTTGTCAATCATGCGTAGTTTGCAGATGAAACCATTCTTTTGGGGGGTCCATCTTCTATCATTGTTGAGAGATTTAATTGTGCCTTATCCACCTTCCTAAAAGCCTCTGATGGTAAAGTGAATTCTTCTAAGTCAAAATTTTATGGCTGGAACTGGCCCCTAGGGACTTTGGAAAGGATAGCAAAGACCCTCAGGTTTGAAGGAAACATAACTTGGAACTCTTTCAATTACTTGGGATCCCAATATTCAAAGGTAAAAAAGGGCAACCGAATGGCAAGGGTTGGTCGACAAGATCAAAAACAAAATCACCTCTTGGGGGACAAGGTGGTTTAATCTGGTTGGAAAGCTTGTTCTCATTAACTCCATTATTTTTTCCTACCCCATCTATGCATTTTCGATCTCTTTAGCTCCTAAAAAAGTAATGAAAGACAACACAAGAGAAATCAAAAGATTCTTATGGCAAGGAGGAAAATCCAATAACTTAAAAAAAATTCACTTGGTGAATTGGGAAACAGTTTGCAAGCCAAAAATCTACGAAGGTGCTGGAGTAAGAGACCCAAATGCAATGAATTTAGCATTGGGATCCAAAATCCTACGGAGAATAGTCTATGGGAAAAAAGCTTGGTGGAAGGAGATTCTTCAAAAAAAATATATGAATGGAACTAGAAGAAGATGCATGGATGAGATTGATCAGGACAAAAACGGTACTCCAATATCATATTTATGCAAGAGGGAAGCGTTCATTATCCAAGATCATCTCTATTAGATCCCTGTATGTGGAAAACAGATAAGGTTTCGCAAGACAATATAGGACGCACTTGTTAATTTTTTGATAATTTCACTCAATATTATCTAGGATCACTAAGAAAATAACAAGCACAACATAACAATCACAAGAGACAATGGACACAAAGCATTTCACCGGGAAAAACCAAGAAGGTGAAAAACCCCGCAACTTCCTCAAAGATAGAATGAGCACCAATACAAAGATCACAAAGATCAAACCCCAATAGATAGATGTCTCTAGCAGCTACTCCTCCTCCACTTGTGCGCACTCCTTTCTCTCAACTATGCGAGTTGGATGAGTGAGTGAATGAGCAAATATAGAGAGACACACTCTCTATTTATACAACAACCTAACTTTCCTTTAACCCTAACTAGGTCGACTTCCTAAGGAAGCCTAATAACCCATCCACATGACTCATGTAGGGCCGACCCCACCAAGGTGGTCTAATAACCCATCAAATATAAGTTGCGACACTTACAATAATACTTGTGACACTTGCGACACTTACAAATACAAATGACGACACTTTTGATTGGAGGAATAATACATCTCCATCAGGAATATAATAAAGTACAAATGTAATACATAGAAGAATATCTTCTGAAGTTACAAATACATCAACACTCCCTCTTAACTAGGAAGGTATTCTATCGACACATGCATCAATACATATAGGCGCAAGTCTTCAATTATGGAGTTGGATCATCGTCACTGGATCACAGAGCATCATCGTCACTGCTGATGTACTCTTCATCTCGATCATTGGTGCTATCTCTCAATTCTTCTCATCATAGGAAGTTCTACAAAGCCATCCCTTTTTCATGCTGGATGTAGGCGTAGCCTCCTGTAGGCCTTCATCATCTCTACAAGCGTGCCATCTGGTGGAATATCAAGACTAAATACGTGCGTCAACAAAACCTAGCAAGAGCATCCCAGGACTGATTACGAGTTTATTTCTCAACCTATAGGATCTCCCAGGGAGCTATTTATTACATGTGACCTCGCAAAACCTAGCAAGAGCATCCCAGGACTGATTACATGCCCAACACAACCTGCAAGATCTCCCAGGGAGCTATTATATGCAACCAAGCAAGCAAAACCTAGCAAGAGCATCCCAGGAGTGATTACGTTCCCAGCACAACCTGTAAGATCTCCCAGGGAGCTATTATATGCTGCCAAGCAAAACCTAGCAAGAGCATCCCAGGACTAATTACGTGCCCATCACAACCTGCAAGATCTCCCAGGGTGAAATTACATGCTACCAAGCAAAACCTAGCAAGAGCATCCCAAGACTGATTACATGCCCAAAACAACCTGCAAGATCTCCCAGGATGAAATTATATGCTACTGCACAACCTGTCCACGGCCACGGAGTATCATCCTGATACTCATGATCAACCTGATCATCTTCGCACGGAGCATCATCCTAATGCTCATGATCATACTGATCATCATCATACAGTACATCATCCTAATGCACATCATCATCACATGATCATCCTAATCATCATCATATATAGCATCACCCTTATGCATATCATCATTGCATGATCATCCTGATCATCATCATCTGGAGCATCGTCCTGATGCTCATCACACATGATCATCCTGATCATCATCATCTGGAGCATCGTCCCGATTCTCATCACACAGCACTTACATCCACAGCCATGGGAAGGATCCTCATACCACCATGCTTGGAATGGCTCCTGCAAATGTGTCCCATCACTTCCTCCTCGAAGTATCTTCTATCTAAAGAACACCAAGCCTCTCTCTGAAGTACTCAAACTTCACTCCGGCTAGTGGTTTGGTCAACACATCTGCAATCTACTCATCTGTCACAACATACTAGAGCTTCACTGCTCCTCTCTGCACCATATCCCTGATATAGTGATATTTGATCTTGATGATCTTGGTTGTCACAGAAGATACAAGTAGCATCCAATTGGAGATCAAATAAATATGACAGTAGCTTCCTTAGCCATACTACCTCACAACTATCCGAACAAGCTGCGACATACTCTGCTTCGGCTGTACTCAGTGCTACGTAGGATTGATTCCTGCTAAACAAGGAGATCACACCTAATCCCATGCTAAAGCAACACCCCGAAGTGCTCTTCCTATCTGCAGCATTGCCTACCCAATCTGAATCAACATAACCCTCCAGGTTAAAATTTTGATTCATATCATACTTGAGCCCATAATCAATTGTACCCTCCAGGTACCTCAGAATATGCTTTACAACAATCAGGTGAACATGTCTGGGATCCGTCAGGAACTGGCTCAAAGTGTTCACTGCAAAGCAAATATCTGGTCTTGTGTTCGTCAAGTACATCAAGGACCTAATCATCTGACGATACATCATGGCATCAACCGAATCTGATGAAGCATCACTCAATATATTCAGGTTCGATTCCATAGGTGTGGCCATGGCCTTGCAGTCCATCATCCCGAACCACTTCAGGATATCTACTGCATACTTCCCTTTTCCAAGGAAGATTCCATCTGCACTCTACCACAACTCCATACCTAGAAAGTAATGCATCATACCCAAGTCCTTCATCTCAAACTCGACAGCAAGATTCCTCTTCATGTCGGCAATCAACCTATCCTCACCTGTCACAAACAGGTCATCCACATACAGTAGGAGTATCACTAGATTACCTTCCTCAGCCTTGTAGTAAAGGTTGGAATCTTCTTTATTCTTGGTAAAGCCTAAACTAGACAGGAAGTTGTCTATCCTGTCGTACCATGTCCTGGGTGCTTTCTTCAATCCATACAAGGCTTTCTTCAATCTGCACACATATGACTCCCTATCATGTGTCTCAAAACCGAGTGGTTGCTCCACATACACTTCCTCTTCGACTACACCATTTAAGAAAGTTGTCTTGACATCCATATGGTGTATCTTCCACTTCATCACTGCAGCCAGAGCAAGTACTATTATGATGGAAGTGTATCTGGCTACAGGTGCAAAAGTCTCTTCATAATCTATCCCTTCTTTCTGGGAGAAGCCACGAGCCACAAACCTTGGCTTGTATTTCTCTATGCTACCATCTGCAGCATGCTTGATCTTGTAGATCCACTTGGAAGTCACAACAGACTTCCTTTCTATTCTTGGGACCACATCCCAAACATAATTCTTCATGATCGACTGGTATTCCTCAACCATGGCATCCTTCCATTCCTTCTTTTTTGTTGCTTCTTCATAACTGCAAGGTTCTTTGTTCATTATGTCACAGAGTAAGACAACATAGCTGGTGTGTGACCTTGTCCTTTTTCTTTCTTTGTATTCCTCCTCTGGAATACCATACCTTTCTGCATCTTGGATGAGCTCTCTAGCCCATGTTGGTTTCCTCTTGTGAGAGTTCTTCTCACGTGGTGGATCTACAGGTTCTTGTGGATCTTCTATTTCACAATCCTCTTCTGGAATTACTTCGTTTATGGTGGTGTCTTGTATTCTGGGTACCCTTGGTTCTTCATTGTCTTCAACAAGTGTCTTCCTTGATTTGATGTATGCCGAGTCTTCATCAAAAGTCACATCCCTGCTGATGTCAATCTTCTTGAACCCTGGAAAGTAGATTTTGTATGCCTTCAAGCTTTCATTGTAACTCACAAATATACCCTTCTTTCTTGAAGTATCTAAATTTGTCCTCTTTTCTTTTGGAACATGTGTATATACTGGAAAGCCAAATATCCTGAAATGGCTAACTTATGGTTTCTTACCAGATAAAACTTATTCTGGTGTCTTGTTGTTAAGTATCTTGTGAGGTGTTCTGTTTTGCACATATATAGTTTTCCTTGTTGCTTCTGCCCATAGGTGCATGGGTAGATATTGGTCATGTAGCATTGCTCGTGTTGCTTCTATGATTGTTCTATTCTTCCTTTCTGCAACCCCATTCTATTTTGGATTGTACGGAGTGGTCAATTCCCTCTTAATCCCTTAATCACTGCATAATTTCTTGAAATCTCCTGAAGTGAATTCTCCGCCATTGTCGAACCTAAGGATCTTGATCTTCTTATTGGTTTGGTTTTCTATCAAGGCTTTGAATTCCTTGAACTTATCAAACACTTCATCCTTGTTCTTCAAGAAATAAACCCAAGTCTTCCTAGAGAAATCATCAATGAAAGAAACATAATATACATACCCACTCAGAGAACTGGATGGCATTGGACCGCAAACATCAGAGTGGATAATTTCCAAGATTCCTTTTGCCTTGATTTCACTGCTTGGAAATGCATTCTTTGTGTTCTTTCCTTTTGCACATCCTTTGCAAACACCTTCATGCTTTGACTGGATTTCAAGAAGACCTTCTACTGCTTTGCTTGCGATTGGTAGTGCTCTATAGTGCACGTGTGCAAGCCTTCTATGCCAAAGTTCACTTGGCTCCAAGGATTCATGTACCATGGCATGTTCAAGTTGTCCCTTCAATTTTTACAACCCTCCCTCTTGCTCTCCAATCACTACTGCATCATCTATGGTCTTACCTTTTGGCCACATAAGTACTTGGACATCCACAAATGAAACTCCCATCCTTTTTGCATCCAAAGATGATATGGAGAGAAGGTTCTTCTTGAGTCCAGGTACATATAGAACATATTGCATCTTTAAATACTTCCCAGAGTCTAGCTTGTAGGAGGCTTCACCAATGCCTTTTATAGGGTATTGATAGTCATCCCCAAGTTTTACCTTATGAGGTGACTCATGTTTAGAAAAATCCATGAAAGATTCTTTAAATCCTGACATGTGTTTGGAAGCCCCACTATCAATAAGCCAATCATTACACCCATGTGTAACAGTACCTGTGAGAACATAAATTAGAACATATTCTTCATCACTTGAAGAGTCTTCACTTTCTTCTCTAGCCTTCTTCCTGGGAGGTTCATCATCTTCTGTAGTGTGAACATGATGTCTTTTCTTGTTGTTCTTCTTCTTATTGTTGTTGAAGTCTCTTATATTCCTGGTACAATCTCCAATCACTACTACATCATCTATGGTCTTACCTTTTGGCCACATAAGTACTTGGCCATCCACAAATGAAACTCTCATCCCTTTTGCATCCAAATATGATATGGAGAGAAGGTTCTTCTTGAGTCCAAGTACATATAGAACAGCTTGCATCTTTAAAGACTTCCCAGAGTCTAGCTTGTAGGAGGCTTCACCACTACCTTTTATAGCGTATTGATAGTCATCCCCAAGTTTTACCTTATGAGGTGACTCATGTTCAGACAAATCCATGAAATATTCTTTAAATCCTATCATGTATTTGGAAGCCCCACTATCAATAAGCCAATCATTACACCCATGTGTAACAGTACCCGTGAGAGCAGAAATTAGAACATATTCTTCATCACTTGAAGAGTCTTCACTTTCTTCTCTAGCCTTCTTCCTGGGAGGTTCATCATCCTCTGTAGTGTGAGCGTGGTGTCTTTTCTTGTTGTTCTTCTTCTTATTGTTGTTGAAGTCTCTTCTATTCCTGGGACAATCTTGGGCAAAGTGTCCCTTCTCATTACATGTGAAGCATCTACCATGAGAGATATCTTTCTTAATGTTCTCCCTTTGATGATGGTGAGAAGACTTCATGTTATGATATTTCTCCCTCTTGAACTTACTTCTCTTGGTGTGAGCAGTGAGGGCTTGGTATTCACTTCCCATCTTTTCTTCTCGGGCCACAAGTCTATCTTCTTCTTGGGAACATTCCTCACATAGTCTACTAAAAGAGATCAATTTCTTTCTTACACAAATACCTTGGATGAAGGAGTCCCATGACCTAGGTATGCCATTCAATGTGGTCATCACAATTTCTCCATTCTCCACTACTTCATCCACAACTTCAATTTTTTCTTTGATTTGAGAGACCTTAGTAAAGCAAGATTGGATGGTCTCTCCATTCTGTATCTTTACACCTTTCAATTGGTTCCGCAGTGTCATCTTCCGATTTATATTCTTTCCTTCAAACAACTTGGTCAAGGAGTCAAACATCTCCTTAGGTGTCTTTAGGGAAGACACACAAGGTATGAGATGATCTTTGAGAGAATCAACAATGATTCTCTTGCCCTTGGAAAAGTTCTTCTTGTGTAAGGCCTTAGCCTCATCTCCCTCTGGAACTGAAACCTCTTCACTTATGTAGGTGTCCAATTCATTCTCTTCTAGGATTAACCCAATCCTATACTTCCATGCTTGGAAGTTATCATCCCCTTAAAGCTTATCCTCAAGCTTGGTTTGGTGACACATCTTAATGAGAAACTCAAATGGAAATAAAATATTTAGGTCTTACCACTTTATTTGTTGAAACTGGATCTGGAGCTGGATTAGGGTTTGTCAGAGAAACCCTAAAAAATCAAACTTTGAATTTCAAACTTCTGATTGGATGGAAAGGTGTGCCTTGATGAGCTGATCAAGCTGGTATACTTCAATTTTGAAATTTGAAAAATTTGACCCCTCAAATTGACTTTGAAACTTTCAGATCTGTAGTTTCTGGTTTTCTGGTCAAAATCTTGAACTAGCGTTTGATAAAGCCCGGGTTTCTGCCCAACCAAAAAGTTTGATCTTGGTCTCTAAACTTTGATTTTTCTGAGGAGCATCCAATCGTGGTCTTAGATTCCAAAAATTCCAACTTTCTCCGAAACCCTAATTTCTCGCAGAAGTGACAGGCCAAAAACTGAAAATGCTCAGAATTGAATTCTGTCTCGACATAAAGATGCGCCCTTACAAGGAGAGTCAGCTTAGCCTCCTACCTTTGATTATCTGTGGAGAGAAACCCAAAGATTAAGAATCCCTAGCTTCCGCACCTACAAAGTGTCTTCTTCTTAGTCCCGCTCTGATACCATGTTAAGTTTTCGATAATTTCATTCAATATTATCTAGGATCACTAAGAGAATAACAAACACAACATAACAATCACAAGAGGCAATGGACAAAAAGCATTTCACCGGGGAAAACCAAGAAGGTGAAAAACCCCGCAACTTCCTCAAAGATAGAATGATCACCAATACAAAGATCACAAAGATCAAACCCCAAAAGATAGATGTCTCCAGCAACTACTTCTCCTCCACTTGTGTGCACTCCTCTCTCTCAACTATGTGAGTTGGATGAGTGAGTGAATGAGCAAATAGAGAGAGACATACTCTCTATTTATACAAAAAATTAACCTTCCTTTAACCCTAACTGAATGACTTCCTAAGGAAGCCTAATAACCCATCCACATGACTCATGCAAGGTCGACCCCACCAAGGTGGTCTAATAACCCATAAAATATAAGTTGCGACACTTGCAATAATATTTGCGACACTTACAAATACAAATTACGACACTTTTGATTGGAGGAATAATACATCTCCATCAGGAATATAATAAAGTACAAATGTAATACATAGAAGAATATCTTCCGAAGTTACAAATACATCAACACCACTTCCCATGCCAAATTCTTGCAGGCGTTCTCGTAACTTAAGCAATGGATGGATCATTCAAATATCTCTACCTTATATGACCTCTCATCTTGGGCAAATCGTGGAAGATGGGTTAGCTGGATTGATCTGGAGATATCGGATCACCTACTTCCAGAATTCAACTCCTTTCTTTCTTTGCTTCACGTGTTGGCTCATGTACATCGTAACCTGAATGACAGAAGAGGCGGGGAAATTTGGGTTCTTACTCTGTAAAGGAGGGATATCGCGTAGTGGACGACTCCAAAAACAACAGAAATAAGGACAAAAAATGGAATAAAGTCTAGTGCAAGGACGGGCTTCCAAAAATCAATGCCTTCTTTTGGACTCTTTCTCACCACAAAACGCTAACCATGGAGAACCTAAGGAAAAGAGGTATGGAAGGACCCTTGAGATGTATTCTCTGTAAAGAATCTGAAGAATCACTTGAACATCTCTTTCTAGAGTGTAATTTTTCTCAAGATGTATGGCATCAAGCTTATCAAGACCTGCATTTTGATTTGACTCTGCCAACAAACTGGAATGATCGTTTCGCTTGCTGGAAAGACTACTACCATGGATCCCTTTCAAACAAACCTGGTTTTAAAATAGCATGGGAAGATCTCCCAAGATACATCTGCTGGAAGATATGTACAACAAGGAATAAATAAATCTTCGATGAAAAAAGAACTAGTCCAGGAAAAGTTCTTGACTCTGCAAAAAACACTCTGGGTGGAGGCTTTATCCTCGAGGGGAATGCTTAATATCAGCAAGGAACCCTTGACAGCCGAGGAAAAATTTTGGGCTTCCGATTTTATGGTCCCCTCCCCCACCCTCTCATGGATCTAGCCCTCCAAAAGACCCATATCTCAGAATTGGCAACTAAGAATGAGCTCTGAAGATTTCCAAACTTGGTGGAAGAAACTTGGTTGCAGTTCTCTGTTCTTTGACGGAGCCTTGAAAGGAAACCCTGGGCTGGCAGGTGCGGGTGGAGTCTTCTTTGAATCTGAGGGAAACAAGTTGAAAGAGTACGCTTGGGGAATTGGCAGGAGGACAAATAATGGTGCGGAATGGATAGCATTAATCAAAGGTTTGGAGCTAGCAAGGAATGACGGAATTGAGGATTTGGTGGTCTTTGGCGACTCGATTATGGTCGTAAGGGAAGTGAGGAATCTGATGAAGAATCGTAAGAAACCATCTACCAAGATGCACCATCTCCTAAAATTCATTGTAAATGAATAAAAAGCTATCAACTTCCTCCACGTGTTGAGAACAAATAACCAGCAAGCGGACACAATGGAAAATAAAGGAGTTGGTCTCGACTGTGGCATCTTAGTTTGCGGTCAAAAGGCCTATGAGAAAAATTGGGTACCATAATTATGTTCTTCTTGCTAATGGTGTTTATGTATCTAAAATTTCAAGGGATAAGAGGAGGTTCACCTCCTTGGAATGGATTGCCCGCAATTGCACTTGTTATAGTCTCCTATAAAATTTACTTAACCAAAATTACACTTATTATTATTATTATTATTATTATAAAATGGCTTTTATATAGTTTACATAAATATTTTACATTACTAGCACAACCACACTTTTAAAAGTGGTTGATATACACCTATCCTCGCCATTACATTTAAACGTATATATTTCAACATTGAAAATCGGGTGGGAATTTCATAATTTTGAATTTTTTAATTATTGACATTTGTAGCTACAATGCCATGTCCCATGAAGCATCTTGTGAAAGCATGGAGCAATTTCACTTGTTATAGTCTCCTATAGAATTTACTTAACTAAAATTAAGTAAGAATATGAACTCATACAATAAATACTACTATTCATATTCTTACTTAATTTTAGTTAAGTAAATTCTATAGGAGACTATAACAAGTGCAATTGCTCCATGCTTTCACAAGATGCTTCATGCGACATGGCATTGTAGCTACAAATGTCAATAATTCAAAAATTCAAAATTATGAAATGTCCACCTTATTTTCAATGTTGAAATATATACGTTTAAATGTAATGGCGAGGATAGGTGTATATCAACCACTTTTAAAACTGTGGTTGTGCTAGTAATGTAAAATATTTATGTAAACTATATAAAAGCCATTTTATAATAATAATAATAAGTGTAATTTTAGTTAAGTAAATTTTATAGGAGACTATAACAAGTGCAATTGCTCCGTGCTTTCACAAGATGCTTCAAGGGACATGGCATTGTAGCTACAAATGCCAATAATTAAAAATTTTAAAATTATGAAATCCCCACCTCATCTTTAATGTTGAAATAAATACTTCTATCCACGCCATTTTCCACCTCTTTTTAAATACTAGCATAGATCCATTTTAAACCCGTATCTATTAAGCACTAAGAGGGATCCAATTTCTTGAGGTGTATTTCTTTTTTTAAATTTAAACTCAAGAAATTTGATCTCTCTTGAAAACATCTATTTCTTTTAAATACTTTTCATAATTTTTTATTTTATGAGCCGACATGAATTTTTTATTATTATTTTGTAACGTTGTAACGTTACATCACACACGTTACAACATCTCCCCCATAGTGGGTTGTAGAGCACCTCGTTTCACTCGGTGCAATAATGATTTATATCAACCACTTTTTAAAATGTGGTTGTGCTAATATTAGATTTCATGAAATAAATAGTTAACTTTTCTTATATCTTTATTTACTTTTTAATATTTAGATTTTACTTAATTTTAAATAATTGAGACTTTATTTCAATATCCTACAATATATATAAGTGAAAAATATAATTTACAATAAGCTTTATATGCGATCGAAAAAAAAGCTTCAGATGTGATAAAATTATACAACAATTTAAACTTGCAAAGTTGTTAAACCCATAATCTAGTTACTGCTTATAAAACATAGTTTAAAATTGCAAAGTATTTGAGACCATAATCTAGATACGGGATGGATCTAACATTTCAACCTTAAGGTTGTAAAGAGGATAAAGTTGTTACATTAAAATTTAAATATAGTGAGTTAAAAACATAAACGTCCAATATCACAATGCAAAATCTTAATAAAACATGTGGTATAATTGGGAGAAAAGATACAGAATGAAAAAGATGCAAAATGAAGAGATCAAATTAACTTTATTTTTTAGTACCACTCCATTCCCCTAGTAAACTATATATGCTCATATTTTTAAATGAGTTTTTACTACATTAAATTTTATCAATAATATTGTTTTAAATTTATTGTTGTTTTTAAAATAGTTATTACTATTTAAAAAATTACTAATAATGTTGTTTTTATATAGTTTTATGACTTTCAAGTTTTTCAAACCAATTTTATCTAGGTTAAATTTTGAAGTTTTTAATATGCATATACAAAACTAATTTTAATACGTTCATGACTTTAAATTTAAAATTATATATATATATATATATATATATTTATTATTATTTTTTTAAATTCTTAAGAAAACTAAGTTATCACAACTCTTTCAATTATATATATATATCAACAAATAATTTTTTCAATAAAAACTTTGAGACATTTTAAGAAAAAGTGATATTTACCTTCTATTTTTTAGTGTTACAAATATCAACAACTAATTTTTTCAAAATAATTTAATATAAAAGAATTAATAATTATATGAAAATAATTTAAAAATTTATGTGGGATTGACACGAGAGGGTAGGGATGATTATACTGGAAGTGAACTCCAGGCTGAGCTTATAGGGTTGCGCTCATTGCAGGATTTAACCCAACACCTTACGGCACGAGTTGACGACAACCATGCACCTATCTATTGAAACATGCGTATATCCAATATGTATATGGATATGAATAGATATCGACGAATTCCTGATGTATAAAATCGTCAGTATTTCATTGAAGTTTCAAAATAGAGCCCGGGAGATGTTTCAGTTCGCCAGGTTGTCTCTTGCCTACCCATGGATTCAACAGCAGTTAAAAAGGTTTGTCACAATATTTTCATATTTTGTCTAAAAAACCATGTTATGATCTTAGGTGGAGAAACAGAGCGATACCTGGTCGATTTCGAAATAAAAGTGTCCAATTAATCCGAAAAAAGGTTATATTCTATGAAATTAATGAAACTTTTTCTCAAAATAATGGGGTGTACACAAAGTTCCAAGAGTTACGAAGAAACCTTATTGAGAAACTCAATAGTTCATAAAAAAAGGAATCAGATAATTATGTTATTCCTTCTTTATCACTTAGGAACCGTGCGAGATTCGAGTCAAAAATGATTTGGAACCAATAATTGAACCATGCAAAATAGAAATACTTATGATCACTTATACTACCCCAAACATCGGACTGCACTTTCCAGCTGAAATAGAATATTACTACTGAAATTGAAAAATAAAAGATAAAGAATTTCATTGTTGATTCTCTCCATTCCATTAATCTCGCAAAAGAGAAAAAAAGTTGATGGCTAAGTCGGGTTGTAGCTCACGCACACGTCGTATTTGAAATCATTTTTAAAATTTAATAATTTATTTATGTTTTTTAAATCAATAAAATCACATTTTACAATGATAATTTCATGATCTTAAGTTGCAATAATACATGTTTTTAATATAAAATATATGGATTTTTTAAAACAAACTATTACTTCACTAATATTTTGATATAAATATAAAATTGTTTCGATTTCATTTCTTTATTCATTAACAATAATATATATATATATATTATCATTTCTCTATTTATTAACAATTATATATATATATATATATATATATATATATATATATATATATATATATATATATATATATATATAAACTAATTATTACTTCATTAATATTAAAAATATCATGAAATAATCAAATTTTGATAAATATAAGATCAAATGTGATTGTTTCAATTTCATTTCTTTATTCATTAATAATAAAAATATCATGTCATATTTTTATATTAAAAATAAATTAATGTTATTTATTTACTTTTTTTTTAAGAGAAAAATCATTACATACTCATAATTCCAACAACACATAGAAATAAAGAAAAATGAATATATGTTCATCATATTCTTTAAGAATTCTCTTAATTCTCAAAAAATAATAATATGCAATAATGTTTCTAAAACTAGATCACTTCATAATTTAAGTCAATTTCATAAATATCATGTATATGCTCTCTATGTGATATTATGCACTTTAGAGTGCCCCTCCACTAAATTAGGTCTAGTGCTAATGTTTGTATCAAGGGGATGCATTTGGTAGAATCTCCCCATTTTGATATGGAGGCAATTTTTTATATTCAGGTATCACTTTGGAATTGGAAGATTGTCTTTGCAATTTTAAGGTTAAGCGAGAATTGAGAAGGTTGTATATATGGGTCACATTAACATATCTTTAATATTGATTATTTCCAAGTCTTAATATTAATAATTTGATTAGTGTCTCTATAGAAAGATATTTATGTATTAGAAACAACTAAGTCATATCAATGTTAAACATAACCACAACTTAAATTACTAAAATATCTATCACAAATTCATACACTATTTTGTATAACTTTACTTAGATATCTGATGTTTTTTAATAAAATATCTTTAGTTTGTCAATTAGACACACCATAAGCAAATTATATGGCAGGGACTAGCTGCTTTGCAACTATTTCCCTTGTTATTTTACAAGCATGAACTTAAATCAATGGATAATAGCCCGTGCACACAAAATATTATCCATGGCACAAAAACCAAAAGAAAACTAACAATCAATAGAAAACTTTGTTCAATCAGAACAAGAGGGTAACGACATGCATATAGAAAATTGCACCATGCCCAAACCCATAACCAGAAAGGAGCTATCAATTAAAGCTTATAATAAAGTATCTTCAAAACATCCACTGCAATGAAATAGAGACTTTCCTTCATTTCAAAATAAATGGCTTGATGGATAGTCTAGCCCTACCTAACAAACAAACGAGCAAGTGGTCTTCTTCTATCCTTTTCTGCCACAAACGAGTAGAGGAGCTACCTGATCCATATGAAGATAGGGTAGTTTTGGTCAATAGAGATAGCTAAGTTGGACTTCTCCCTTCATCAATAAGTGTGTTCCTTTGCTAGCTTCTCCCCTATGTATGCATGGAGATTATTGCTCACAAATATTTTCTTATTCACCATCTTATGAGGGGTGGAATGCTCATTTTACTATCTAAAATAGAGCTTAAGTTATTATTTCTAGAGGGGCACTATGGATCTGCTTACCTTTACTAATATCGACCCCTACGGAAGGAACCCCTTTCATGCTTCGCCTAACAGCATTGGTCCTAACCTTCACCTTTAGCTGGGTTAGTCCTAACCTTGACTCTCTTGTCCACCACGGCACAGAGGCAAAAGACCTAGAGACAAGGGAGGGAAGGGGACGAGCCCTATGGTCGTCCCTCTATGAAAGAAATAAAATTACTCAAACAAATTTTAAGAAAAGAAAGGAACAATGAACAAATTTTATTTACCTGAGAAGAAGGTAGGTAGGCGACCATGAAATCCTACATACCCAACTAGAAAACCCTAATCGAGTTGCAGAGCAGAGAAAGGGAATGATTTTTTGGGAGAGGGAAATGCCAAAACCTTGAACCCCAAATAGTTAAAACTAACAAAAATTACGTGAAGCAAAAATAATAATAATAGTAGTAATAATAAGGGAAGCAATTATACCTAAGAAACCATAGCTCATCTCCGGTACCTCTGAGCCAAGTAAGAATCCACTCATGAGCCAGTGTGTATGAGGAGGAGCCACTAGTAGGAACTCTATCTTGGAAACCTAGCCCTCAAGTTGCAAAGCTAAAAAAAAATGAACCGAGCTAGAGGAAAGGACTTAATATACTTGGATATAATTTAAGTATACTATTAATTGCAATGTGAGGAAAGGACTTAATACACTTGGATTTAATTTAAGTATACTATTAATTGCAATGTGGAGATGAGCATAAAGGACGCGCGGAGTCCATGCAAAAGCAAGAAATTCTCTTATTTAAAGTATTTTCATGATTATGTTAATTAGTTAATTATATTAAAGAAATTCTCTTATTATTATTAGTCCCTGCCAAGGCAGGGATATACTTTCTATTGGAAAGTCAATGCTCTTTGACTTGCATTAGTTTTGAAATTTTTTTGAAATATTAATGTTATTTCCATAATGTTTTCTAAAAAAATATTAATTTAATTTTCTTGAAAATAAAAAATATTTATTTTATTTTTTGAAAAATGAAAATTTGCTTTTTTCATTGGTGAAGTACAGTTAAGATAAGACATAAATGCTTGGAGGAGAGAATTTAATTGTCATAAATTAAAATAAAATTAAAATAATGAAAAATTTAAAAATTTAACAATTTTACACATCATCACTCCTCTGTCCTCTTACTTATTGTCCTTTGTCCTCTCACTTATTAGGATGCATGTTTATTACCGTATAGGAGAGAGTCGGTTCGTTGCCTGGTTTTACTTCCACCAACCTCTAGTTCGAGTTTTCCTTGGCCCAACGCATGCGTCATCTAGGTTTGCTTGTCTGATTAATCATCCGTGTGTTTTTTATGCCATCGACAACTCAAATACAAAATTCTGATTTCAAGTGTCATGCAGGCGATACCCAAGTCGAGAAATCCCACCGTTACTTCCAGGGAGATTCAAACTGCAGCCAGGATAATTTTCCCCGGGGAGTTGGCCAAGCACGCGGTATCTGAGGGTACCAAAGTTGTTACTAAGTTCACTTGTAGTGGGTAACCAGCTATCCAGCCATGGATGATGGCCTTCTGAGTTTGATTTTTGAAGTGATCTCTAAGTTTTTCTTTAATTCTTGGAAAAGATCATGTCTGATCTTCGGTGTTTTTAAAGATCTGCAGTGTTTTTTTCGGAATTTTCTTTTGTTGTTTTTAATAAGGGAATAGGTTTCTTAAAAGGTTTGGTAGCTTTGAGTGAATATTTTTCGAGATCTTGAGTTCAATGATACAATTGTAAGTTACAGATATTCATTAAATATTTCTAACTTTTGTCTTTCAATCTGGAGTTGGTAGAATTTTGATTACAAGTGTCATGCAGGCGATACCCAGGACCTGTATATGAGTATCGTTTGTAAAAGTCCCTTTAGACAAGAATCTGTCCATTAAATTCGTGCTTAAGAAGACTGTTTCCCACTGAAGCTGATGCCAGGCTGTGTGCTACACCACAACAGAAGTTATGAATTAATTATTGAAACAGCCACAGACATTTTCAAAATTCCAATTCAATTTAAATCGTGCAAAATTCTTACCTTCATAATCCAGTTAACCATCAGAAGACGTTGTTAATTTTCCTATGGCGTGGTTCAACTGAGTATCAATACAGTCCAATAAATAACTTTGCAACGGACGGTTTTTACGCTCTCTTCCTTTAAATTTCTGAAATGTATCCTCGTCTTCATCCTTAGTGCACGTATAGTCTTGCAGATCAGTAGAAGAAACACAAGCATTATGAATTGAAATTTAAAACCTATAAAGAGTCTTGGCTTTTCACATATTGTTTCATTGCGAACTCATTACAAATATCCATAAAAAATAATAATAATTTAATCTTCTCCAAAGATGAATATGAAACTGGCAAGAGATCAATGAACAACTTGATTTGCTAGTTATTTTAATTTACTCTAACAAAAACCAGAAATTGTCTCTGCAGTAAATGAAAATAAAGCCTAATGATCAATGATTTAAGCTTTACGAGTTCTTGATTCTCGTTTTTTAGTGTCGACGAGAGAATTTATTAACAAAAACATAAATTTCCTAAACTAACGTTACCTGCAAATAGTACGAAAATGCTTCATTACCACGACGGGATTCTGTAAATTCTTGGTATACCAGATCAATTATACTAAACGGAAGCTCCGACAGGCCATTGGAACCATTGGCAGAACCATAATCACTCCACAACCTAAATTTCTCTTCAAATTCAACAATTAATGGATAACAGGAACTGGTGAGTATTGAGGGTTGCACAGTGCCAAGACAAAGTCTGGGTTCCAGGTACTTTGTTGGTTTGGAAACTCGAAAGGCGAAATTCAATGTTCTGAATAGACGAGTAAGGAATTATGTTTTCCACCATCATGTCGCGCAGTACTGTTCCTGCACGAACACGAGAGTTGTATAGAAGTGGTAGCGGCAGCAACTTACAAGCACGATTTTTTTGAATTAGATGTGAATTTAGTTTCAAGAAGCGGCCTCTTCCCTCGCGGAACTTGTGCTGCTCGAGCGTCCTGACATTGTCTTACCACTTAGATGGAGACTTACAGCTTAGTGCACGGATGCTTTTGCTCAAACCTCTCAAACTTTCCTCTAGCCTGATACCTTCTCCAACCCTCTAACATGTTCACACTTCTCTTCCACGTGCTTTAGCCTTCTCCTTTACGGTTTTGCTTCTGCATAGTTGTCGCGTGGCATGTGGCCCACTCCCTTTGGCAGGGACTAAGTTGCCACGCAGCTTTTTTCCTTGTTTAAAGTATTTCTATGATTATGTTAATTAGTTAATTATATTAATTAAATTTTTAGTGGATTAAATACAAATAAATTTTAAATAATGTTGTTTTAAATCATTTTTATTGTTATTTTTTTTATTTTAAATTATTATGTATAATAAATAATAATTTGAATATATATATATATATGTTTTTCTTCAATCATAAATTTACCTCGTAATTGTAATATAATTGAGATGAAGAAATGGTACTATGCTCGGTGTTAGCAAAAATGAATAGAATAGAATGCCACTTATTGCAGAAATTATAATAGAATTGTCAAAATATCATTGATTTATGAGTCTAGATACGAATCCTAAGTATTAAGTAAGCATGTAATAGTTCTAAGGTTGACCTAGAAAATCAAGCTTAGTATGCCTAAAGGTTTGGCATGAGGCCTTGAAACGAATCTACAAACTTAAAAGATAAATTCATAGTCGCACGTTATGATAGTACATGATGTATGACTCAAAGGTCATTCGCATTGATTAAACTTAATTGTGAGAGAAGGTAAAAGATAGTACACATTTGGATAGTTGGTTGGGATCTTGAGTGAGTGGCTTGATTGGCATCACAGTATGCATCATTATTGTGAGTGTAGAAATTACAACTTGCAAGATACCTAAAGATCAGCTTCATGAGGAAGTTGACGAGTTCAAAAAAAACCTCGTAATGTTGGTGTTATAAGCAGGAACAAATGTTGGGTTCTACCTGTATTCCATGGGAAGTAATTATTGAGTAACTGTATGTTTGTGTATAGTTGTTAAAGAATGATAATAGTTAGTGTTAGTAATCAAGATAATTATGTTTTCCTCCTTATGCATAGATGATATTGAGGTTAAGTTAAAATTTATGAGGATAATTGCTTATTTAGTAGAATAGCTACAATATTCACCTAGTAAGTTTCTTTATGAATAAACCAAGGATAAGTGATAATCATTAATGGAACTTAGTTATTGAATCTAACCATGAACGAGAGAATGTCCATTCTATTGATGAAGTTCTTTCGTAATAATTGAAAGGAGATGAGTGAGCTAGATAGGTGTAGAAAAAGGGCTAAAGGTCGTAAGTGGTTAGTGTTGCATGTGTCAAAATGCTATAACTTGAAAATAAAATATTAAGGACAAGTAATTATGTGAGTATTAGTAATAATTACGAGGTAGTAATTATAGATTGCAGTCATAGATCCCTATAGGAAATTGACTCTTAATTGATGTGTGTGTTTTGTAAAACTCTTGTTGGTAGGGACATGTTGTGCCTTAGCTACAATGAGGAGGACCCTCTATGTGGCATTCACCCTAATAGGATCTAATATTTATTAGGTAAGGACTAATGAAATTGGTAGTAGCAACCATGAGACCATGATGTAGCTGTATTTCTTAGACATTGATTAGTAATATATTTGCCAATGTTCCCAAGCCAAGAGAATTATTGTATGCCAATCCCTTGAGGGGTGGCATATGTGTAATGCTTATCAAGTTAGAGTGATAATCAAAATTCAAGTATAATTGTTTGTGATTAGTAAATATTCAAACTAAGGAGATAAGATTCTGGCTAGCAGTCACACAAATGGATTGTACAAAAAAATTAAAATTAAAATTTCCTATGGAACTTAGGAAGAGTAAGCGTTAAAGATAAAAACATTTTAACTTTAAATAAATTAGGAGTATTAATGAAATGGAGTAAGGACATGGGAGGGCGTCCTCAAATTGGGTATAGTTGTGCCTAAGGTAGTAATGACCCCAAGTAATAAACAAGACTGTAGTGAATATATTAAATCAATTACAACGAGATTTATAATAGGGCTATGTCCTTGGGGCAATAACACATTTCCCCAGTTAAAATATGGTGAATGTTCTTTAGGATGAGTATGTGTATCTCACGTCTAGTCCTATGCGTCATAGTGAGTCTGTATGATTAATAGTAAACGCATGCCCTTCGCTTGGTAAGAAAATATTAAGGCATGATTGACGATGTAGGAGTATTGTCATATCTTACAATTGTGCAAAGTACCTATGGAGAGGTGGTAGGTCAAGATTCATGATGTACATGGGTGATTGCACTATTGGAAAATTTAGTCATTACTTTAAAGATGGGAGTGATCTATGTGTAAAAAAATTGAAACCATAAGCATTTTGTGTATAACGTCAGACTCATGGGTTGCAGTTCTCTTTGACAAATATTGACTGATAAAGAGTGCTTGGTTAATAGACATGGCATTATTCAATTTATTATATACGGTATACCATTCAAGAAACTACCGAGATGGAGTCTAATTAAATTTTCTAATGAGAAAGTAAGTGGTGTATGTTTGAAAGAGATTCAATAAAGCTAGCAATCGATAAATGATTCATAACAATCCCTTCCAACTAAAAGTAATTTTATATGGAGACATGGTCTTCCTACGAATCATAGTACATAAAAATACTATAAACTTTGGCAATGTGTTAATTATTTTGAGGATAAAATACATTTAATGAACTTTGAAGAGGCAAACAATTTTGTTTAGAATATGAAGAATGTAATGTAAGAACGCACCCCATGTGATAGAAGTAAAATTTCTTGGCATCCACATGTTTGATCTAGTAAAGGTCCAAGTGGGACTAATGAAGCTAAGATATTCTAATATCAAGACACATATTATGTGTTGTATAGTAAAAATTTCCTTGTAATTATGGATAACCATAACTTTGGGATGAAGTTTCTTGAAGGATGGGTGTATGTAATGCGCTAGACTTTGAACTTTAGTAATTAAAACCCTAAATACCATTGATCTTAGCATTCATTTGCTTACTATATGTTGGACTTGGTTAAACTGATTAATACTACTATTAGGTGAAAAATTGAACATGCATGTGCATGAATAGTATAGGACTTTTACAATTTTATGTTATCAATTGATCCAGATGGGTATACCCACCTATTCCACTGGCTCCAAATAACTTTCTAGCTTGGAATTTTTTATGTGTTTTTGGGTCAGTGGATTGGCCCAGATGGATATCAGGAGCTAGCCACCTATTCCACTAGCTCAAAACCGTTTTTCCATTTTGGTAGTTTTTACAGTTTTTTCGGACCCGGAACTTATGTGGTCATTTTGAGGCCTTAAAGGACATTTTTTTGGCAATACAAAAGTACATACATTACCAAATGTATGTATGGACATCCAAAATTTGTTCTTCTTGGATAGACATTTGGAATGAGCTACCGAATGCCCTAAATGGAGATTGTATGCAAAAGTTATGCCCTTGAGAAATTGACACCTCAACTAACCACCTTGAGGCCCACAAACACTTTTATGGTTCATTTCCTAGGGTTAGGTTTTTGGATGTTTAGGGTTTTTTCCCTCATGATTATGATAAAAAGTCCCTTCAGCATCCTTTTGCAATCATCTTGTCATGAATTATTGTAGCCACCACATCTATTCTCAAAGATATAGCTACCACCATTCTACCAACTTTTATTTATAGTATGTTATATTTCATTCATTTAATAGAATCTGGGTTTACTATATGATTATGTTCCTTGCAATATATCTATGTATGTGGTTCTATATATGCTCTTTCATTTCATTCTCACGTAAATCCAGATCAATGGTATCAGAGTATCCTGCTCTTTCATTATTTCTCTGTACATGTCCCAACGAGATTGGGATATAGACAATTAAGTCTTTTTTTTTGTAATGCTGTAAATTCTATTAAACTAGGAGAAGTAAAGATACATAAAAATTAACAGTCTGAGGTGGTATTAGCCAACCTTGAAGATCAACAGATTCTAGGAGGTTTTGTTCAAAATATACCAAAAAAATCCTGCCCAGTAAAGGGAGACCAGGGTAACCAGTTATTGGAGCCATCGCCATTAAGGCCTGAAGTAAACTAGCAATCTCATGATTTAGACCAAAAAAAACTGCTAAAAAACCTTCTTAACAATGTGCAGAGGAGGCCTCTACATCTGAAGGAGTTTCCTCCAAGATGGGGCAGCTGTAGCAAGCGTCGTCTTCCAGGTCCTTCGCAGGTGGCAGAGTATCTTTCACGGGTGGATGAATGTATTTTGTTGGACACAGTGTGTTTCTCACAAGGAGCTTTGCGGGCAGGGGCACAGTTTTCCTGGTGATGGGAACACTGCCATCCGGCTCATTGCGCGTAAGTTTGGCGAGAATCGGTCCCAAGGTGGATGGGATGGGGAAGAAGGGTTGGACCTGTTCCTTCCCTTTCTATGAGTTCATCTCCCTGCTGCGTGGTGGAACTAGAGCCTGACCTGTCTGGATATTCAAGTCCCTTCCCTGTGGAGCGACCATGTTGTTTATGACAACCGAGGGTGTGGCGCCAAGAGCTCTACTTCAAGGACGAAGGTCACGACGGAGATGATGGGTGGGGGCATAGGAGTCCCAGCTGAGGGTATTCTCCAGGATGTTGAGAATGGCTTCCATGTTTGGCAAGGTTTCTCTCAGGTTCTGATCAGCGTGTCTAGCCATGGCCCAATTGGTCATCACGTCATCCATTAGCTCGCCCAGCATGTTTTTCACCATCCAATGTGGATCCCAGGGTTGTTCTTGATTCCCCTTGGAGAGAGTGTCTACAATGATTCGAGCCTCCCAATTGTCGACGAGTAAGCGGACTAGTATGGAGACCTCTGCACTGTAACCTTTCTTGGTTTTCCCAGTTTCCAAGGCCTCATTTTTCTTTTTTCCCTTGGTTCCTTTCGGCCGACCCATGAAGTATGTCTAGAGGATGGCACAGAGGCTGGTAAACGGGAGCTCCTGGAGCGCAAGAGCAGAGGGATCCTGATGCATAATGTTAGGAATGCAAACGAGCATAACAAGGGGCCAAAATAAGATGTTGTTGGAAGGATGAGGCTGCCTGTTAGCAAGAGGACTGGACTTCACACGCCTGAGAGCCATAGGGATAGTGCACGACATACCAGCCCAGGTTGGTTGAGGAGAAGTTGTATGTAGGGAGATTAATGCTTCCAACAATTTGACGTCGCTTCTATAGGAATCCTGACCTCAGCACTGCCACTCGGCTGGCGCTCATTCCCAGGTGTCCCGGTTGGCCTAGTATTCGTGGCATAGCACCTGTTGTCACCTGCATCCAAGGAATTGAGATCCAAATTGGAAAGAGTTTGACACTGCAGAATGATATCCTTGGAGGTTAAGGAAGTGAGGGCATCTTCATAGTAAGCAGTGTGGTAGGTCGCCCCTTCATTAGCAAGGTAATCCGAGAGAGCGTTGGATTTTCTTCTAACGTGTTGGAAGGAGATTGAGCTAGCAAGAGTAATGGAAGCTACAAGTTCTTGTAGTCTTTGCGCTAGCCTCCAACTTGTCGAGATTTTTTCCACCCTAGCTCCATTGTGAAGTCGTCTAGCAAGATTGATGATGATATTAGAGTTTCCTTCTAAGATAAGGGGGAGTAAACCATGCATGTGGGCACATTTGAGACCTTCAAGGAGTCCTGTGATCTCAACGACGTTGTTGGTGTTGTTGCCAATGGTACCCATAAAGATGAGCTTGATGTCATCGGAATTATCTCGTATAGATCCTCTGAATCTAGCTGCTCCATGATTTCCTTTGGAGGCCCCATCAAAGTTTAGTTTGAAGAAACCTGGAGGGGGCTTGCTTTAGAGTTCCGGGCTGGGCGTGCTAGGGGGGGAATTACAAGGAGTATTGGGAGTGAGACGAAGGAGAAGGTTCCAGTGTGAAAGGATGGTTCTTTCCATGGGGAGAGTGGGGAAATCAGTGGAGCTCCAGTTCTTCAGGGGAAGAGTTTCCTGAAGGTTGACAATGAGGGTGGCCCAAATCTCCGGGAGTTGTTTTTTCTTTAATGAGTAAAAAATTCTTCTATTTCTTTCTTTCCAAATATAACAGACCACTAGTCCTTGAATGAGATCCCAGAGTCGATTAACGATGGCGCTCTAAAAGGGAGTAGGATCCCAGTTGGAGATGGTTTGGACTATATTTCTTCTAACTTTGTGGGTGTGTTTGCAGAGTTGAGCCACTTTGTCCGAGATTTCATTAGTAGCTTCACAAGAGTCTAGCAGACTGGTCAATGGTTTCATGGTGGGTTTCACACATGGTACACCTAGAGGGCCCTTGGATGCCTCTTCTTTGAATATTGTGCCAGGTTAGAATGCATCTGTGAGCTAAGAGCCAAAGGAAGGAGGAAACTTTCGGCCAGAATTGTGATTCCCAAATTCTTCTCCAATTGAGATTCGGATGGAGTAGGCCTCTTTAGCTGAGAAAGTTCATTCTGAAGATGTCCCCATCTTAGGATATCAGGATCATGACTTAGTTTGATTTGTCGGGCTTGAAGATCCTGCCAAAGTTGCTCCACGTTGTCAGCAAGAACAGGTGAAGTCCAGAGGCTGTGCGGTTTCCACTTACGGATTGTGCTGGAGTCGGAAGGAGTCCAGTAATCCTGAATCAAGAGCTGTCTATTTTAAATACAGTGAGCCTATAGTTCTAGTGAAAGGATGAGAGTGTGGAGACAGGGAAATTGTTTCCATGAGTCGAACCAGAAATTTGCATGTTGACCAACCCTGACTTCCCAAAAAATGTGGTGCTGAATGAGGGCTCTTTGGCAGTTGGCAGCTCGCCAAATTAGAGATCCTGGTGGATCTTAGTTGAAGAGAATGCGTAGCTGAACCGTCCAGTTGGGGGCATATTTACTGTTCCAGAGTAGGCTCCAAGGAGAGACAGTTTCAGTGACCCATTTCCACCAGATTTTAGACGAGAGGACTTGATTATTGATTTCCGGATCCCTAAGCCCGAGACCATCTTGTCTTTTTGGCCTACAGAGAGTGTCCCATTTCACAAGGGCCCACTTGTGGTTGTTTTGGTTTCCCCCCAGAGGAAAGACTTTTGAAATTTTCTCATTGTTTTGAGGACCCACTTGGGGGAAGCAAGGACCGAGAAGAGATAAAGAGGCATGGATTGGAGGACAGATTTGAGAAGTACAATTCTCTTGGGCAGGTTAAGGAAGCGGAAAGTCCAAGAGGAGATTTTGTTTTCAAGCTTGTCAAGGAGTTCTCTCTAGGAGGAGTGTTTTATGGCTAAGTCAAAGAGAGGGTCACCAAGGTATTTGGAGGGGAGGGAGGTAGCAGAATATCCCAGGATGCGGGAGACATTTCTTTGCGTGATGGGGTCTGTGTTGAAGAAAAAGATCTGAGATTTTTCAAGGTTCACAGTGGTGCCTAACGCGTCTAAGTAGGTCTGTAAAATGTGCTTGAGAGTGGAGGCTTCCTGGATAGATGGGTGCCCAAAGAGTAAATTTTCATCCACAAATTGTTGGTAGGACGTGGGGGGGTTACCATGTAGGGAAATTCCATGGAGGGTACCGGCTGAGATCTCAGCTTTTATCATTCTTCCCAGTCCCTCGGCCATGAGAATGAAGAGGAAGGGGGAGAGAGGGTCCCCTTGACGGATGCCTCTCGTGGGGGAGAAAGTGGTAGAGGGGTACCCATTGACAAGGATGGAGAAGAAGGCTGTGGAGGTTAGGGACATGACCCAGTTGGTCCATTCTTGGTAGAATCCAACAGCAAGGAGCATTTTTTCAAAAATATTTTGAGAGATCTAACTTGACCAACATTTCAGGGGTTTTGATCTTTTTAAGGGAGTAAATCACTTCGTGAGCTAGAATGATTCCGTCCAAGATCTGGTGCCCTTCCACATAACCCATCTGTTCAGGCGAGACCAGGATCGAAAGGAGCACTTTAAGATGGTTAGCAACGACCTTGGTCAGGATTTTTTAAACCACATTGCAAACGGAGATGGGCCTGAACTTACCAGGGGTGATAGCACCAATTTATTTGGGTATGAGGGTGAGAAAGGTAGCATTTAGCACAAGGAGGGCCCACTTATTAGCTCTGGATTCTTCTACCACTTCTAGGATTTCTCATTTTAGAATGTCCCAGCAGTAGTGAAAGAAATTGATGGTGAATCCATCATGTTCAGGGGCTTTACCCTCCTCCATCTGATTGACAACAGCCTCTAATTCAGCCATCGATATTTCCTTCATGAGAGTGGCGTTATGGTCATCCATGAGAATGGTGGGGATGTGATCAGTGACCCTGCTGATGGCTTGGGATATATCATCTTCTTCTTTTGTGAGCAAGGTTTGGAAATGATTAATGAGCTCATGCTCAGTCTCCTCTTGGTTGCAGATATTAATTCCTTTAGCAGATTTTAAGGCGGCTATCTTGTTGTGCATTCTTTGTTGAATAGTGGTGCTGTGAAAGAAGGTAGTATTTCTCTCCCCTTCTTTGAGCCAATTAATTATTGATTTCTGTCGCCACATAATTTCTTCTTGCTCATAGCGGATGTCCAGTTGTTTGAAGTTTTCTTTCTCCCTTTGTTTGAGTTCTTCAGTGTGTCCCTGTTCCATGATGTCCTTTTGGATGTTCTCTAGGTTTTTTTCCATCTCACTCTTAGCAGTAAATATGTTGCCAAAAGTTGTCTTGTTCCAAGTTCGCAGCTGGGATATGAGCAGTTTGAGTTTCTTGTGAAGGATGGCCATTTTGGAGCAAACTTCCATCTTTATGTTGATCCACCAGTTACAAATAGTGTCCTGAAAAGAGGGATGAGTTAGCCAAAAAATTTCAAAGCGAAAGGGTCGAAACTTTTTATTACCCGAGTGCTGCCAATTGAGTGAGATCGGCCAGTGATCCTAGCCCACAGATGGCGGAACCGCTATGGTGAGCAATCCTCCCATGTCTATAGCTTTTTCTGAAATGAGGAAGCGATCGAGGCGGGAAGCTATTTGTTGAGATCCTCCTCTTCGATTGTTCCAGGTGAGGAATCCCTCAAAAGGTAGCGGATCAATGAGTGCACAATCATTGATGCAAGTTTTGAAGAGAGTGTCTTTGGGGGTGAGGAACCGACGCCCCCCTTTTTTTCCTGTAGGGAGGTAATCATGTTGAAGTCCCCCAAGGATAAAGAGGGAGTCAAGATGCTGCGAAGTGAACCAGGAAATGGAATCAAGGAGCTTGAGTTTGGCAGAGGGGGCTTGAGGCCCGTAGACATTCATGAGGTGTCTCGAGAGGTTGGTGCCCAGTATGTGAAAGGAGGCAGAAAGAGAGTGGGTTGTGGCGGCGAAGTCATTTAAGGTTAGCAGAGAGGGGTTCCAGGATATTGCAATTCCTCCAGACGCTCCCATGGCATCAATCGCTATGACTTGGAATCCCTTTCACAATTTGGATAAAAGGGATTGGACCATCTCATTAGATATTTTGGTTTCCTGTAGGAAAATAAGAGAGGGTGAATATTGCATAATTTTACGTTTTAGCATACGGTGCTTAGTAGGTCCATTGATCCCTCTCACATTCCAAGAGATTAGCTGCATTGGGAACCTTGGATGGCAGTAGGGAAGAACTCTGTTAGCTGGGCATATTTCCCTGATTCCACCAGTCTGGTTCCTAGCTGACTAATTCTCTGAAGATCAGTTTTTCTTCCTCTCTTCTTGGTGTCCCTTTGCATCTTGTACTTCTCTTTTTGGGGGAGGTTGTGTACCCCCAGTTTGAGATGTTTGAATTTGCTTAGGGCTTCTTTCAACAACTCAATCTGTTTGGGTGGGATGGTGTTGAAGGCTTTTTTGGTACATGCATATTCCATTCCTAGGATGTCCAACTCACCGATTTCCAGTTCTATAATTTCCTCATCCATGTGTATTTCAAGTCCTTGAGTACTTACTCGTTACTTTGGCTCTGTCTTATGTATCCCATGCTCCTCTATGGTGTGTCCTTCACTGGGCGTGGGCCTGTCAATGAGGATTTCATTCATCTCAAGTGTATCGTTTTGGATATGATCTATTGTCATCTGGGTAAGGACTAGATATTCAGGTTGTTGTTCCTTTGTTGAGGGGTCCTCCGGCTTTCCTTCAAGAACGGTGAAGTTGTTGCTAGTGGTTGGGTCATTGGATTTATTTTCCTCTATGGGTGTCTTGCAATGATGTCTTCTTTTCTCCCGTATTTTTGGAAGCCTTCTTCATCTATGTTTGCTTCCTGTGGACGACTATTGTTGAGATGACAATCACGGTACAGATGGCCTTGTTCGTGACATTTTTTGCATCGGAATGGAACACGCTCGTAGTCTAATGGTTGTACCCATTCTGAATCTTCATGGTTAAGGAATATTGAGTCAGGTAAAGACTTGGCTATGTGCATGTAAACACATATATGGTCATAAGAGGTGTACTTACTGTTTCTTGTTTGATATGTTGCTCTGACATAGGTACCGAGGGTGTTGTCGATGTCCTTGAGCATGTATTCATCCTAGTATTCTTGAGGTAGTGAGTACATCCTTATCCAGACTAGCGCCCATGTGAAGTCTTCTTTATCAAGGTTAAATTTTTTCGTCTAGTGCTAGAGGTATAAGCCTCCTGAGTTGAAGAAGTAGGGGCCTCCATCTTCGACTCTTGCTTTGTCCTCAAGCCAGTGGAATATGATGGTGAAGAAGCCTTTGGATCCAAGCTACAGATCAAAGTGAGCTTTGGGTTTCCATTTGGCCATGATCCATCCTCGAAGGGCTTGCTCCGTTGGCCAAAAACCAATGAACTTTCCTACCAGGGCGTGATCTTTGAATTTCTGCGCTCGGGCGTTGATGCATTCAGTAGGAAGCGTGAGCTGAGGTCTTTCAGTGGCTTTTGTTATGCATGTGGTTGTTCCTGTTGCTAGATTGGAGGTCGGTGGATTCTTCAGTGCATTCGAGGTTGCAGGGTACGTCAGGGGTACCTCAGCCGTCCCTATTTACACAGATGCGGTCAGATTGGAGGATTAGGGGGGCATGCCAGAGGGGCCCTCGGCCCCTCCCAGTGGATCCGCCATGGGTTGTACCAGGGGGCATAGGATTAGAGTGGTACGGGTGGAAGCAGAGGGGTGAGGCTCAAGGAAGTGGCTCAAAACCCTAGGGTTGGCATGCGAGGAGGCAGAGCAGCTCGATCATAATCCAATTTTGTTTATAGAAAATTGAGTCTTGAACTATTTGATCTTAATAAATACCGCCCTCGGAGGCCCAAACTGCCTCCCATGGCCAAGGAAAAGAGAGAATATGGATCAAGAGATCCTATCAAGTTCTTGCTTGAGGAATCCCTCATGCGATAAAGGAACACGATGATGGAAAATTTCTCCCAAATCCTTCAATGGATGTTGACACCAACAGAGGGATCATCAGGCAGTCACTTCGGATTAGGATCCACATCCTTCAAGGTACAAGTTAACTTTGATATTCCTTTGTTTGAAGGCCATATAGATTTTGATTCTCTAGATAAATGGTTGAATATGCTAGAAGGGTATTTCGTGGTCCAAAATTTTTTTGACAGGGAAAATATCACCTTTTTGTTCCTTAAGGTTGTCCTCCATGTCAAAAATTGGTGGGAAACTTATTGTGAGAAAAACTTAATAGAAGAGTCTGAAATGTTTGAGGTTGATCCCACTTGGGCCTCTTTTATAGATGTCGTTAAGGAACAATATTACCCTGTGGGAAACTTAGACGACCAGTACACAAAATGGACCATTTTGCGTCAAGAGAGGGACCAAGATGTGTTGAAGGACACCAACAACTTTCATACCTTGTGCACAAAGCTGGGTATCAGAAACTCCGAGCGGAACCGAGTTCTGAAATATCGTGGTGGCCTACATCGATACATCCGAATAGAGATGGAATTCCTAGACATCTATTCACTAGGATCGCTTATCTATATGCTGTCAAAATAGATCATAAATTTTAGCAAAAGAATAAGCGATATTTTCTGCCTGCAAATTCGTCGCAACAAAAGCATGGAAAACACATTCTAGAGTCACAAAATAAAGGACAACACATGGATAACCAACCTTATGGAAGCTTGTCCAAGAAGGGTAATGGGAATATTAAGAAGGACATTGGAAAGTGGTGTAAGTTCCACAAAATCCCCTAGCACAACACTGATGAATGTCTCTCAAAGAAGTCCTTGGTGGTTGAGATAAAAGCTTCAGAATCAAATCTCGTTTCTGATTTTGATTAAGAACCCAACATCACAGTTGAAGACATGGGGAAGCAGATCATTGATGCAGAACCCAATGTCACCGTTGCTACCACACAAATTCATCTAGAGGAACTAGAAGGGTTAGAGGAAGATGAACATCTCTTCCACTCACAAATGTGGGTGAAGGGAATCCCCCTACATTTTGTTGTCAACAACGACAGCCAAAAGAACCTGATCTCAGTAGAATTCATCGAGAGATTGGATCTACCAACAACACCACAATTGTAACCATACACCATTGATTGGCTAATTCAAGGACAAGGTATCCATGTCAATCATCAATGTCGACTACTATACGACATCAATCCTTTCAAGGATTACGTATTGTGTGATGTGGCCCCACTCGAATTTTATGATTTTCTTTTAGGACAACCATATATGTGGAAGCGTCATGTTGTGTATGAGTCATGGCCTTGTAGTGTAATTGTCACTTTAGGAGGACATCTCTATTGGATACCAAATACAATTTAATTTACCGCAGTCTCGTTGACCTCAACCAAGTTGCACAATAAGATAATCTCCTACACTGGGAAATTTATCCTCTTCACAATTGCCTCTGAAGGTGAACATCAGATCACAGAGACCTCCACATCCTCTGCATAGGGTCCCTCCACTCAGCAGAAACAAGAAGAAAGTAAAGGCATTTTTTCCTTGCCTATCTAGGTACCTCTATGATGCAATTCCACGCATTCAAGGTACTCCTCTAGAAAGAAAGAATCCACACCGGTCTAGACCAAGGACACTAAGGCAACCAAAATTGTTGAATGGGTCCAATGCATCGATCAACAACAATCAAAGCCCTATCAGGATGTCAAAGAAAGGCAGCCTTTTCACCTCAACAAATGCCTCACCAAGAGCTCAACTCAACACATAGTTCATCATATGATAAGGGAATCAACGCAATGAAGACCATTGCTTCTTAAGGAGGGAGGACTAATCCAAATGGGTATTGATGGCCACCCACCTATTCCACTGGCTCAAAACAACTTTTCATCTTGGTAGCTTTTATGGGTTTTCGGTTTAGTGGACTGGTCCAGATTGATATCGAGAGCCATCCAACTATTCCACTAGATCAAAATAGTTTTTCCAGTTTGGCATTTTTTATAGTTTTTTGGACCTAAAACTTCTGGGGGCGTTTTGAGGCCTTAAACGACATCTTTTGGCAATGTAGCAATCCATTCATAGCTAGAGGCATGCCTGGAAGTCTAGAATGTGTTCTTCTAGGCTAGACCTTTCCAACAAGCTATCAAATGCCCTAAACGGAGCTTGTATGAAAAAGTTATACCCTCGAGAAGTTAACACCTCAACTAACCACCTCGGGGCCCGCAAACATTTTTACGGTTCATCTCCAAGGGTTATGTTTTTGGTTGTTTAGGTTTTTTCCCTCGTGCTTATGATAAAAGGGCCCTTTCTCCTCCTTTTTTAATCAGCTTGTCACAAATGAATGTAGCTGCCACATCTCTTCTCAGAGATATAGCTACCATCATTCTAGTTGCTTTTGTTTATAGTCTGTTCTGTTTCATTCATTTAATAGAATTTGATTTTATTGTATCACTATGTTCATTGCAATATATGTATGTGTGTGGTTTGATATATGCTCTTTCATTTCATTCTCACATAGGTCCGGATCATTAATGATGATGAATATGTGATTACATTTGAACATGTTGATTAAATGTGGAATGTGGACTATACTGTGAATGTCGAACTAATGTAATACTTGATGCAAAAGATTTTATATGCTTACTTACATGTTATTAATGATATATATTATCATAGGTAATATATAGATATGTTATTTCATATGGGATATGTTGTTAATAAGCTAACTTACATATTGATCGACTATGAGATAGTGGAACTCTTGTAGAGTCAATGTAGCCTCTATTGTCATAAACATTAGAAGGGTAATGATATGAAATCAATTTTCTTATGAACTACATTATGATTACTAAGCATTTTCTTTGAATTATGGGTGAGTGTGAGTTTCGACAGTCCACCCATAGTTTGTCGAGAGCATTTGTTCAAAGACAGGACTCTAAGAACAATGATTGCTTAGTACGATTGAAGAATGGTGTTGACCCTAGTGATATAAGGGGCGCAGAGGCATTTCCCACTGTTTTTCCTCTAAAACCCGAAGTTGTGGGAGGGTTGTGTTGAGCAGGCTCTCCTAGATGTATGATGGTGACTGTCGATTGCTTGTTGGGAAATTAGGTCAATGTAGTTGACACTTTCGCTTACATGTTTGATAAACACATTATACAACCTGACGAGAACTCTAAATAGTTCTCATTTTTTATAGGGTGCATTTAGTGGTTATTTTTACCCCTGAATCAAAAAATGGTGCTACTGGTAGCACACCATTTTAGGGTGGATACATTTACAAAATTTTGGAAATTGTTGATTGATTTTTTTTTAATCAGATTAAAAAAACAATATTTATTAAAAATGTAAAACGATTTAAAAAAAAAACTTAACATTTTTAAAATATACATATAATTGAAAAAAATAAAAAATAAACAAAATTATTAAAAAGGAAAAAAGAAAAGAAAAACTATTAATTTAATATATATATATATATAAACAAAATTTATTATTATTTTTTTAATTTTTAAAAAATATTACAAAATTTAAAAATAAAACACCCTCCCCTCCCTTTCCTCTCCTCCCCCCTCCCCCCTTTTGTGTCTTGTTTTGCATCTAGTGTTGCATCTAATCTTGCATCCATTTTGTGTTTTGTTTTGCGTTCCATTTTGCATCCTATTAATTAAGAATATTAATTTCAATTATTAATAGTGAAATATATTATTTTTTCTGGATTTTGCATCCATTTTATTAATTTCAATTAAATATTAAAATATATCAAAGATCTCAAATATCATTAAGAATTCAAATTTATAGCATAACATTTGTGAGGAAGTTTAAGAGAAATTTACAACATCCATCCAAAAGTAGTAATATCAGTATACATAGTAATTCTCCATCAAAAAAACATTGACAATTTTTAATATATATATGTGTGTGTGTGAAGTAACAAGATACTATTGATAATATCATCATCATCTTTAATCAAGAGTGCTGCTGGTAGCATCACTTTTCGATTTGAAGGTTGATTTTGGTGTTTTTGACACACAAAAAATGGAATTTTAGGGATATAGTTCTCATTGTGAGTATAGAGTTCTCGTTAGGTTATATAATGTGTTTATATATGGTTAGGTCGGTATAGTTGATGCCATGACATAATGTAGTAGAAGATGGGATGGAGAGGTTAGGGATGAAAGTAGTGGTGACTAGGTATGTGGAGTACTTGTGGATATGGATGGGACCCTAGTGGGGTTGGATGTTGTTATTCATTACTATAAACCTTCATGATTGTATGCCTAGACTATTTAAAGACATTGGATGTTGACTATTAGTATCTATGAAATAAAATATAGAGACAGGGTAGCAGCTAAATTCGTGGATAAAGTTGTATTACGGAGATTCAAGGTACAACCAAAATTACATAATCCATTCATTACATAGGGGCTCAACAAGAGCATCATGTCACTTACAAGAATTGAACCTAGGTGAGGAGGGTAACAACCATTCCTCCCAACCACCCAAGCTACATCCAATGGACAATAAATAAGATTGTTTGTATTGTATTAAATCATACTTAATGATTATTTTAATATATTTATGATTTATAATCTAAAAGTAAGAAATGCGATGGAGGAATATTTTGGAATAAATAGCGAAAGAAAGGATGATATGAGGGAGAAGGGAGATGGAAAGAAGGGTTGGAAGGGTTGGAAGAACTATTGGAAGAAAGACTACATGTTCATATTCTCATTCTTATGTTGTTTTAATGTTAATGAATTCTTATGATGTTCTTATGTTATGTTAATATAATAGGATTTTGTTATATGTTGATGTTTTCATGAATTTAAATTTGATGTATTCATGTTGTTCTTGTGTTTTTATGCTATATTTATGTTAATTTAATGAATAGGATTTACTCTGAGTAGGATTGTCTGTGAAAAACTACATTAAAGAATGCTAAGAAACTCTAATTTAATTATGATGCCCAATCAAGGCTTAATGAACCTTGACGGGCATTACAACTTTGGTGAAGTGCAAATTATATTCATGGGTGCACGATGGACTACTGCATACTTGGTTACATTTAACACAGAGTTACTTTTGCATTGTTAATGCAAAGATATACAATAAATTCAAACATCAAATGTTAGGCAACCACTAATGGAATCTCACATGACATGGCCTTGGACACACAAGTAGATGTATAATTTGACATGATCCAACACTTAAAAAAGAGTTCATCGACCTGATGACAAGGATCTAAGTATACATCAACTATAGATATCTCACATGACATGGCCTCAAACACATTATAAACATGTATACTTGAGATGATCCAACTCTTGAAAGGGTCCATCAACCTAATAAATGGATTCTAAGTATACCCACTAAGTATACCCACCACAAGACTGTAATATGACTCTAATATAAAGGAAACTAAAAGACTCCAATATAATGGAAACTAAACATATCACTTTGGCTATTGCATGGCATGCTCATATTCCTATTATTTTTCAATGATTTTATAGTTTCTCTTAAGGTAAGCCTCTTGGAAAGTCTTTATTGTGTTTGGGATAATTGAAAACGGATATTCATTTCAAACATTATGTGCCCATCAATCAATTCTCTCTCTTATACAATTGATGTTGGAGTACTTGTAACAATATAGTGCATGGAATTTCTTGTGGCTATCCACCTTAATCCCATATAAATGAAAACTGATATTCATTTCAAACAATGTGTGCTCATTAATTAATTCTCTCTCTTTCTCTTATATAATTTATGTTGGATGCCTAGTACTTTTAACAATCTGGTGCATGGGATTTCTTGTGGCTATCTACCTTAATCACAGCTACAATAAGCATTAAGAGACGTCCAAAAAAAACTATTACTTAATTTTATTGTTGCTTAAAAGATCTGAGGTTAAAATAGATCTACGCTAATTTATTTTATTAGAGTTTTATTCTTATGGTCCCTTTTTTAGGTTTTTATTGTTATAATCGACTATTGTTTTATTTTAATTTTATGGACTTCAATGAAAACTGATATTCATTTCAAACAATATGTGCCCATCAATCAATTCTCTCTCTCGTATATAATTGTGTTTGAGATAAATGAAAACTGATATATATTTCAAACTATCAATCAATTCTCTCTCTTATATAATTGATGCTAGATACCTAGTACTTGTAACAATCTGGTGCATGGAATTTCTTGTCTCTTATATAATTGATGCTAGATGCCCAGTACTAATACTTGTAACAATCTGGTGCATGGAATTTCTAGTGGCTATCCATCTTAATCACATATACAATAAGCACCCAGAGGCATAAAAATAAAAAAACCTATTGTTTAATTTTAAATTTTATGGACTTCCATTTTTTATTTATTTAATTTTTTAATATTATAAATATGGCAGTTTGACAATGCATATGGCTACTCTTTGTGCAAATACAATTTTTTATTTATTTTTAAATGTATGAACAAGTCTTAACATCTAAAATACTGGAAAGATGATATCGTCTCATGACAACAAAATGTAAAAATGTATAACAGTAGAAAAATGGTGGCATATTATCGTGATGAAGGACTACAGAGTTCAAAATTTCAAACCCAGTGAGTCCATCCAAAACTTAAATTCTAAAAACACCACCCATAAAAGAAACCATAATAAAAAAAAAATTGACCATTATTGGAATAAGGAAGAGAGCTGTACAAGTTTTGGCCCTATAGCCAGAAGGAAGAGTACATTTTATTGGCAAAAGGGCTGCCTAAACAATGATGTCCAGAACTGGATTGTAGAGTGTCACTCTCTCTAAAAGGCAATAAACAAATGAATGAGAAAAAGATCCTGCGATTTAGAAACCAATCAATAATATTCCTTGTCCTTGGCATGTAAGGGGCATTTATGGCGCAGCTTTCCATTGGACCAGCCATCTCGCAAAATTTGGATCAGGCCATAGAGGGTGAATACTGCAGGAATAAAATGAAATGTGGAAAATAATGAATAGTAACGTAGCCATTTGACATTACAGAGAATTGGACATGAACCACTATCTTGAGGACTGTGATGCTGTAATCTCGACAAAAATGCATGAAAAATGGGATCTTGCATTACCCTAGCAATAGCTAAGGTTGAAATCAATAACAGGTAATATGAACAATTGGCTTCATCCTAGATGTCTTTGAATGAATTGCTCACAGATGAAAATGAACAAACTGAGGTTTCATTGGAGATATGATGCTGAAGATCTGCACAGGGCTGAGGATAAACTGACTCCGAGAAGCCTTTCACACTTGAACAGCTCCATGCAGCTTCTGATGTGACATTGAAGAAAATGTTTGACATACAAATATTACTGAAAGGAGACTTCTGTATCCCATCAAAGTCACCTGCAATTGTGATATTCTCACCTACAATGTCCTTAAATATTATCCTATCTACAACAGGGAGAGCATCAGGATCATAGCGATCATCAGGATGGTCGCCATAGAACCCAGTAAAACCAATGGCACGTTTCACATTGTTCATGGTCACATTCGATATAAAGATGTCCTTCACATAACCTCCTCTGCCTGCAGACGTCTTTACACTGATCGCTGTTTCTGTGTTGATTACAAGAAGATCTACAACATGAATATCTGTGATCCCTCCAGACATTTCACTACCCAATGCAAGTCCTGCACTTGTGTTGCTTTGACAGACCGTGTGGCGGATAATAATGTTGGAACTAGGACGGCCAAAAGCAATACCATACTCATCCCAGCCACTCTTTATAGCTATGGCATCATCACCGGTGCTGATGTAACAATCTTCAATGCAGACATCAGTGCAGGAATCTGTCAAATAATAGATCATAATGAGAAATCAACTTATAGAGTCACCATGGGTCTGTAGTGTGTAAAGCAGTGAAAAATAATCAGCAAGTTTCTTCTTTGTTGTTCAGAGATATGTTTAAAAACCACAAAAATCAGTTCATAATGGACTGTAAAAATAAAAGTTTTTGAAGTTAGGTTGATGATCACTGCTGACAAGAAATATCACACTGACATTTTGGTTGAATAGTGGCAGCTATTACAAATGAATGGACATGTAAAAGCCAGAATTAAGCACATTGACATGTAGCAAGACAGTGAAAAATTACTCAAGGGGTTAATTTCAGGGATAGAATTGATTTGAGGGAAATCCTTCCTTTCTTTGCATTGATACATTCTCTTCTTTGGACTGAAGCATTCTCTTCTTTAAATAGACAAATTATCTTCTGTAACGCACTATTTTTCTAAGGATGGATTTTGGCTTGGTTATGCTTCAAACTTATTTCAGTCTGTGCTTTGGCCTTGTGGGAGAGGGACTTCATACCCACTTGGTTAGATTAATAGTTTGATACTATAAAGGTATAGAGGTGGTGTTGTATAAAGGTGGTGTTGACATTTCCAGGAAAAAATTCAAGATGATTCCCTGTGATATCCCCTCCTCTTGGATGTCTTATTGTTGATCTGCGATCATTGCATCGAGAGTAGCGAGGTGCTCTACAGCCCAAAATGGGGGAGATGTTGTTACGTAACTTGTAAAAAATTAAAACCAAATAAAAAATAATTAAAAAAAAACTATCTTGGCTTATAAAATAAAAGAAAATTAAAACCAGCATAGATCCATCTTAAAACCGGATCTATCAAGCACCGAAAGGATCAAATTTCTTGAGATGTAAATTTTTCTTGACATGTAAAAAATTTAAGATAAAAAAAATTACACCTCAAGAAATTGGATCTCTCTCGATACTTGATAAATCCAGGTTAAGATGGATTTTCTGTGTTGGTTTCTAGATTTGTTGTAACTTCATGTTGGTATGTCCCTCAAAATGCACAGTTGATCTAAAATTTATGGTCTCGGGTGATCCTAGAATATGTATTTTAAATTTTATATCCTAAAGCGAGCACATGATCTTACATTTCAGCATTGGTATGCATGTATATGCCTTATAAGTGAGAAACTTAGCCTTCCCTGTTTGCCATAGGATGGGAAACACTTAGCTAAATCCCATTGTAGGAATAGATAAGATCATGTGGTTTATGCCTCTGATACTTCTTAGTGCACTTTATACTTCTTAACTCATTTTGGAAATGGTATTTCTAACCAACCGAGGGGTACCACTATACCAAACTGAAATTCCATGCGGCTACTTTCCCTTTAACAATAACAGCCCTGCCTATGCATCTTTATTTATGCACTCTTTCAAGTTAATAGCCTAATAAGTGTTTAGGAGAGGTAGATTTTACAGGTGACAAGTGGTGACTTACAACAGGTTTCCGTTTGTACATGCAGCCACTTCATGTCGTACTTGCCTCTAAACAATTCACAGTTATCCCCGTTGGCATACACTGCCACAGTAGAGTTTCATAAATTTTAGAAAAGCAGCATCAATACCCTTAGGGTTTGTGAGCAGGGCCTTGAAACAATTCCGCAGGATGGTTATCCAGTGGAAGGAACCTTCACTAGCTTTGTGAAGGGTGCTTCTAGCTCAAAAAAGTAATTGATGTACTTATAAGATTGAGGGGTTAACCTCAAATTTTCCATAGAAGAATGATGATGGTTGGTATAAACCAATTCTGGATTGCCTTTCTTGATATTCATTGGGAATCCTTCATGGGAGAACCGATACAGATTTCTTGTTCAATGACTATCCGTTCAATTTGCATTGTTCATTAGGATCATCATTAGCTAAGGGATAATCTAGCAATTATTTATTGGATGTAAGAACTTACAGACACAAATTGTAATGTTAAGCCTTTGTTGATCCTACACATATTTATATCCTAACCGCGTGCCTGAAGAGTCTGCTCTTCATTTATACAAGACATAACACCTACAAATTGTCAATGCTGTTTGAGCTCATTATATGGCTGCATAGTACTGAATAATTCATACTACACAACAGTTATTCTAGGATCTAAACGTTTTCTATATCAAAGTTGCCAACACAAGTAGAATCTCAAGTAAATATGGCATATGCTAACTTAATAACATGACAAAAGGTACATCTCTGTTCCTTTCATGTTAAACTCTCTCTGTTCACAGGATATGAGAAATGGATCAATTTGACTCTTATGCTTCTTTACGATAAACTAAAACCCACATCCTCTGGCCAATAAACTTTCCATCCAGGAATACATTGCACATGTGTGAAACCCTAACAGGAATACATTGCTATAGATGTTTTAAGTCCGGAAATATTGGAATAAATGGTCCTATCATTCGCACTATGATTTTGATGGAGATCTAAGCTCTACTTGCCTAACCATTAAGAAATTAAGCCACCCGTGGAAATGTAGAATTACTAATTGGTATGAAAGGATTAGCCCCACCTGGATCGATTCCATCGGTATTAGGTGAGTCAGATGGTGCAAGAATCGTAACGTTCTGGATTCGCACATTGCTGCAGATTCACCAGAAAGATATTAATTCAAACAAGAAATTGAGAAGTGGCCACAAAATGACAGTAAAAGTGAAAACATTAAGCTTAGATAAACATCCAACCAAAATAACAGCCACTGCACTAGTATTTCAAGCCACAAACCTGCTATAAACTGGGTGAATGTTCCAAAATGGTGAATTCAGAAATGTCAAATTTGCAATCACGATGTCACTGGAGCTTCTCAGCTCAACAAGGTGAGGCCGAGTGAAATCAAGTGTATGGTTTCGAAACCAGTCCCACCAAACGGTACCCTGACCATCAATAGTTCCATTATCGCCTGTACACAAATATGCAAAAGCAAATCTCAGATCCAACTTAAACCCCAGAACAAACCTTTATTCAATGCAAACAGACTACTTCCATAGCATTTACCCCGGATAATTTTCCAAAGGTCGCTTTCAAGTCCATCTGCCAACATCAGTCTAGAAGACAATTTCTCCTAAATGCTCAAGGTCCAAAGATGTACCCACCTGTTATAACAACATCTGTAAGGTTGTAACCGTGTACGAGGCTGCAGTATCTTCCACCAGGTAGTTCTCTTCCTCGGCCATAAGATGGCAAGGGATCAATAAGTGGCCAATCTCGCGACTCCTGAAACCAAATGCAGGGGATCTTAGAACCAAATATCAGGGAAGGACCCTCTTCCAATTTGTTATCTCTCTAGCCTTCATGTAAATGGTTATACCTATTGAAAGGAAATTACAACATTCCCCACATTCTGCTAACGTAGTTTATCTGTATCTTCTTGGACGATTTTCTGATTGATCCAATTCTGAAGGTTCTATCACGGAAGCCACTAAGTATACAGGTCACTAGGATTATAGGATTATGTGTTACAGAATGTGGGATGTCATTATTGACCCATTAACAGCCTGAACACATATAAGATCTGGCTGGCTATTCTTATTATTAGAATCCATATTTTATTGAATGCAGAATACAGAAATGAGAAATGTTGTGGGCATAAATTATTATTACCTGGGATCCGAGAATGACAGAGTCTCTATCCAAGTACAGTGTAAGATGACTAGTGAGATTAAAGCTACCAGTCAACCATCTTCCTGCTGGAACATAGAGCTGAGCCCCACCTTTGTCAGCAAAGGTGTTAACGTAGAAAATGGCATTCTGAAAAGCATGTGTGTTAAGAGTAACCCCATCACCCACTGCTCCAAATTCCGTTATACTCACACTGTGAGGCCTGGATGACCATGCTCTGTTCAGGCTGCAGGCTGTTGTACGCTGTTGTATCTCCAATCCGAATCCTGTTGCAATAATGCAGCTCAGCAGCAACAACCACAATTCCTGAAGAAAGGGCAGACGGGTCTTCGGTTTTCTACTCCAGAGGACAGAATCCGAGCGGATTCGAACTGAGATCATTGTGATGAGAGAGAGGAATTCGCTTGCATTCACAAGGATTTGTAGCCTAGAAAGGTCCTAGAAATATCGTATTTGCATATTGAAGATGGGTAAAATGTACGGGGATGGAATAAGGCAACAACCTTCCTTGCTTCTGGGCTCCCCATCTGATGCAATGTCGCTCACTGCAGTTGATTTCAATTGAGATCTCCAAATTCTCCCGTCTGCGACTACACTCTCTGCAGTAATGGGGCTGGGCTGACTGGCACTATTGGAGACAGTGTTCGTTTATGGAATGTGTAGGGACACTTGCCAGCCAAGCAAATGGCCCCCCTCCTAGTTTCAACTTTCTTCAACCCCCTTTCACAGCGTTTTCTTAGAGTTCCTACTCACATGGCAAGGGTTTCATTATTTTAAGCTCGCTCAACAATGTAACGTTTCTCTTAATTTTTTCTTTATATTTTTTACTATCACTTGAAGTTACAGTTACTCTAAATTTTGGGTGATGATTTTTTAATTATTATTATTATTATTATATGTATTTTATGATTTCAAGATTTCTATATTAATTTTTTTTTTCATCTTAATTTTTTGGGAAAACATTTTTCAATGAGTTAAGTTATATATTTGTTTGTTTATCAAGCACTCAATTTTTATTATTACTTAAAAGATCATTACTATTTATTATAAATTTTAAATAATAAATAATGATTTTACTATTTGTTTAAAATTTTAAAATAATTTTTGTTTTCACAATTTTTAAGTCTCTTCTCTTTTTTTAGTGTTTTGTTACATTTTTTTTTTCAATTAAAAAAAGCATATCATTAATATTCAAAATTTTGAATTAAACACTACAACGATAGTTCTGTCACACATTGACATATCTATAGCCGCATCTTTATATAACAAAAAATAAAACTAGTGTTATTAATCAACACCCCATATACCAAAACTAGTGTTATCAACTAACACTCCATATACCAACATTGATAGCTTCCTACAGATATGTTTGATTTACAATAAAATATTGATCTTAGTAAAAAAAATAAATAAAGAGATCCCCAATCTTGAGAAAGGAATTCCTCCCATATTAAGTAGTCGTTTTCACCTTCCAATGCATGCTTGGAATTCCTCCCATATTAAGTAGTCCTCTTCACCTTCCAATACCTTGGACAAACTGTTTTGTTACATGTTTTAATTACACGGTATGATTTGTTTTTTATTTTAAATTATCTAACGTTTTATTTCTTAGAAATGCATGTTCTCAAATTCCCTGGAAAAAAAATGCATGTTCTCACATATATTTTAACTATATAACTTAATAAATTAAAATTATTTGATAATCAATTTTGAATAACGTTTTCATTGAAATTCTAAAATAGTTTTCTATAATTTTAAAATCCAATCTTATTTCTACCTTCCTCCCTCTTAATAATAATGTGAAAGCTTTATTTTGAATGTGTCAAAATTGGTAATTTTATGTTACTAGATTTTTAATATAATTTAAGAAATCATAATTAGTTGGATATATATTTTGGATGATGATATTTTAATTTCTTTCTTTGAAATTTTAGAATGGTTTTTATATGACTTTAAAATTTTATTTCTTATTTTTATAATTTAAAACGTATTGGTAATCAAAAAATTATAAGTAATTACATTGATCGGTGTTTATATTTTAGAATTTGACATGGAGTAGCAAGTATTTTTTCCTAGATTGCTGGATGTTGAGACAAGTGCTCTCAATTATTCAAAAAAGAATATAAAAAATAACTGATTGATTTGTGATGCATAGATAATTGATAACTAGTAGCTCATGCATAAATAACTAGTATTTGATGCATGGATAACTTGTAGGTGATGCATGGATAGTGACAAACAACACATTAAATTAAAAGAAGGTAAGTGATAACATGTAACTAAGACATAACAAATAACTCAACTTGTGGCTTATCGATATTCACCAACCACAAATTAAGTAATTATACTAGTTTATGTTCACTAAAGAAAATAAAATTATTTAAATACATATGTTTCAATAATTATTTTACTCTTTTTTATTTACAATTTTATAATTTTAAAATTTCATTTCTTACATTTTAATAATTTAAAAATATTCCAAAAATTTAAAAACATTACTCTCTTTTCTTCCTTTTTCATTTCTCTTCTCCGAACTAAAAATTTGAAAATACTAATCCAACGTCCTCCACCCTATGAGAACATGGACACCATAAGAACATGAAATTATATTAACTAAAAGAAAAATTACTTAATGCCCATGAGAATAAGGTCCCCATGTGCTCTTATTCTCTGTTGGGGTTGTGTTTAACTGGCATGTGAGTTGGATGTTACTATGACGATAAATAGAAAGGTGAGCATAGTTGGACTTTGCATTGGCCCTAGGCAACATGCACACCCGTTAAGATCATTGTTCACTTGGCCCATGTGCCTGACTTGGACCTTGCGGGTAAATGGAGGGACCCTTGGAAAAGGCGCAGCAATTATTATGATATGGCGGGGTCGGCCAGGCTGGCAACTAGGAAGTCAAGTTGGTGAATATGGATTACAGTGCACTTCTCTTCCACCAATCCATATTTCCCATTACAGAGCCGTGCCACGTCATGTCCACTTAGCAAGAACCAGCAGCTTTTTTTCACGTGGCATATTCGACATCATTAGAACGTTCAGCCACACGTGGATGCGAAGTAACTACACGTGGAAGAAAACGCAACGTCATTGAGATTTTCACTTGCAATCGTTGCTGATCATAATGGAAGAAGAAAAGACGGTTCAGCGACTGCCATGTGTCAGTGCCCCTTCCTCCTAACCCTAAGCTGTACCAGGGACCGTGCCTTAACTTGGGTGAGGTTAAAGCCAATCATGGTAGAGGGTATAATTGGTGGGTCGTATTTAGCCGTTGGGAACTACTAACGCTTGACGTACACGACCCCTCCTGTCCCATGGACATCCATTGCAATCATTTAATAATTATGGACACAAAGGGTATCTATAGCTCTAGTTGTAAAGGGTAAAAAGTTAAAGGCACTTTTGAGGTTCCAGAAATAAAGATCCTCCAACACTGCTTAAAGCGTTCTGTGATTTTTGGCTTACCAAGGCAGGCATCAAATTCGTTAGTCAAACTTTTCATCCAATCCTTTCTCCTCGGCGACTTTAGATTCTAATAATTATTAAGTTTTAAACTTTGCACATTTATATATTTATCATAGTAAAAGTAACATGGTTATTCTATGTTATTTGCACAACCTGTTATTTGCACAACCACTTGAACATCGATAGGTCACAAATTATGTGTTACTTGTTCTCCATGTATAATTGTAATCATGCATTGTCTATGCCTCAACTACTTGTTATCACCTACCTTCTTCTAGTTGAATGACTTTGTCAGCTATCCATGCATCAACTATCAATTATCCATGCATCATCTACCAGTTATCCTTGCATTAGCTACTAGTTATGTTTACACCGATAGGTGTTTTATTTTAGAATTTGGGGTGGACTAGAGCCTATGTTTTTCCTAGATTGCACGAGGTTGAGACAAGTGTATTGTTCATATTGGTTTTATAGCAATCGTTCCAAATTCGAAATAAACAATTATTAAAAAAAGAATATAAAAAATAACTGATAGCTATGATGAATCACTGGTAATTGATACATGGATAACGAGAAGTTATTTAACAAATGGGTTATCGGTGTTCACTAGCCACAAGTTAAGTGGCTATGCTAGTCTATATTATTCTTTACATCGATAGCTATTTATATTTTAGAATTTGTAGTGGGGTAGCAAGTATGTTTTTTATAGATTGTGGGAGGATGAAACATGTGTACTGTCCAAATTGATTTTATGGGCATCGTTCATAATTCGAAATAAACAATTATAAAATATATATATATAAAATAATTGGTAATTGATGCATGGATAATGCTCAGTGGCAGACAACCCATTTAAATAGAAGAATGTGAGTGATAAGAGGTAGTTGAGGCATAGAAAATGAGTGATTACAACTACGTATGGAGAACAAGCAACAGATAACTTGTTCATGGCACTTGTGTCATATTAGTGTTCATCGGCCACAAGTTAAGTGGTTGTGCTAGTTTTCAATTGTTTGTTTTGAATTTGGAACGACGCCCATAAAATTAATCTGGACAATACACTTGTACCATCCTCTCGCAATCTAGGAAAAGCATACCTGTTACTCCACCCCAAATTCTAAACTAGCAAAACCACTTAACTTGTGGCCGGTGAACACCGATAGGTCACAAGTTAAGTGCGATGAACAATTTATATGTTCCTTGTTCTCCATGCTTAGTTGTAATTGCATGGTGTTTATGCCTCAACTACGTGTTATCTTTTTCAGTTAAATGGGTTGTCTGTCAGTACATGTTATCCATGCATGAGCTACGAGTTATCCATGCATCAACTACCAGTTATTTTTTATATTTTTTTTTTTTATAATTGTTTATTTTGAATTTTGAACGACGCCCATAAAATCAATCTAGACAATACACTTGTCTCATCCTCCTTCAATCTAGGAAAAACATAGATGGCAGTCCACCCCAAATTATAAGATATAAACACTTATTTGTGTAATAAACACCTATCGGTGTAATTACTATTTATCTTTATTATAAGCAGTCTTTTGACGTTACAACTTTATCTTTATTTCATTCAAGATTGTGTTAGAGATCTATTCTTTACGGACTATGATGTATTGTATTATTATTATTATTATTATTATTATTCATTTATAAGTAATATGAAGAATCATAGGTGAATAGGAATAGTCACCAAACCTTTTCGAAGATGAAACCAAAGGTCATATCTCAATATATATTTATATGTGACTCATGTTATGAAATTCATTCAAGTTTTGGATTTATCCAAGGCATGTTAGTGGTATCCGACCCTTGGTGTTTTTAGATAACTCCATGATCATCTTTGGCCTACTCCATCACTATCATGCTCTACAACTATTCATCCAATGTGTGTTCCAACCAGAATGCTTTTGAAGACACAATAGATTATGTATAACATTGCCAAGTAGCAAAGCATTGGTTGTCTTGTTTAATGCTAGTGCGACTTATATTCTAGTTTGCTCACCCATGCAGATTATGGATTGAATTGATTTTGTTTATGAAAATGCATTCTCTTGTCTCAACTGATGGTGTGTTGTTTAATGGCAAATAAAATTGTCTAGAATGATCAAGAAACATCAAGCATACTCTTATCTTCAATGATCCTTGGGATGACATTTGTGATGGAGATAATTCACCTACCAAACCTACATGAGATAAAGAGCTTGCAATATGCATGAATAAAGATAAGAAATCATATGCCTTGATTGTTGCTTCTGTAAGCGAAGAGGTGAGTTGTCACATTAGATCTATCAAAGATTCTTGGGGTGCTTTGAAGAATTGGAAGATTTACATGATTCGCATGCAAAGTTGGAGCTAATTCAATTGTTGTTGAAGCTCTTCAACTTAGATGTAATGTCCTCTTCACTTAATTCGACCAACAATGGAAACATTCACTGATTATGGGCTCTCAAATTGTGCCCCATAACCATAATTAGAAATTCATAATATTTAAATTTCTTGTGCATATGCATAGTAAAAATACACAGTGTAAATAAACTTGATCTACACACACATAACATGCATATACAAGCATAATCATCACGTGCATCAATTAAAAACATTGCATATTCAATACAAAGATAATACTTATTTTTAAACAATTAAGATCCAAGCAACTGACTATGTAAGAGTGATTTTCCACCCAGTCGTAGGCACTATGTCCAACATATACTCTTTCTGCTAAGAATCCACCCCAAGCCGGGCTATGAGGCCACTAGGGTGAAGGAAACACCTACGAGCTTCTCTCTCTCAGCCCACAACCCGTTCTACACTCTATGCTTAGCCAAATTCTCATATAGAGCTCTACAGAGTTCTCAGTTAAGCATCACAACCATGGCACTCCTTCCAACTTCCCCACACAACACAAGGAAGACATTCCCCTTCACAGATCCACAATTCCCTCGGGAAATCCAACTTTTACAATGCTTATCAATGTGTCCAGTAAGAGTCCAACCTCCTGTATGCTGTTGGAGAACCTCTTGTAGCATAAATCATGGCTTCTCAAGCATCTGTGAGTAGCAAAAATCTGTAACGTCCCAGAACCTCCCTTGCGGCCTTCAGAGGCCACCAAAGATCCCTCATTTCTTTTTTTTTGTTTCTTTACTTACAAAACTACACACAGCTGCAATGGGCTCGGATCCGCAATTCACCATTGCGATCCGCAGTCCGCATTCTGCAATTGCGATCTACAATCCACACTCTGCAATCTGCATTCCGCACTTGCGATTCGCAAGCCGCATTTCGCAATTGCGATCCGCAACCCACATTGTGTAATCCGCATTGCGGGATTTGGAAATGCGGAGCTACAATTTACCGTTCCAAATGGCCTTCCACAATCCACAATCCGCATTGCGGACTCGGAAATCCAACTTCTCCTCCAAACGACCTTCCGCATTGCGGACACGAAAATGGGGAAATCCAACTTCTCCTCCAAACGACCTTCCGCAATCCGCAATCCGCATTGTGGATGCAGAAAGGGTCATTCTCAAGGCCCTTACTCCAGCGAGTTTCCAAGGCAACTTCCAAGGGTCATAACTTCCTCATCCTAGGTCTAATGAGGCAAGGTTGGTACCATTGGAAATCTCTTGGAGAGATCTAGCAGGTGGTACAATCCCCTTCCCAACTGAGGTATATAACTTCCTCATTTCATCCTCTGAATTTTAGTGTATAAACCCTCTAGGGTGCCTTCCATCTTTCAACAAATCTCTACGTGTCACCGTCCATAGCCCCATCTTTCCTCTGACTCACAGAGAGGGTTAAGAATACCACAAGCCATATAAACATTTCCCCGTGATTAAATGAGGTTAAACAACCGATTACAAGGGTAAGCATCTCATAACAAAATACATATTATAAATGAAGCTAAGACTATCCATACATCTAACACATGTAAAATTAGCAATGCATTAAACTCATGCAACTGAATGAAGCATTCAACCTGCACTTAGCCTTCCACTCAGGCTTACACATGGTATAACTATTACTCAAATTCATATAACATTCATTCAACAGTTTAAGAAAAACAACATAATAATAATAACGTGAAATATCATCATTCATTCCACGGAGCACTTATCTTTGTGTCTTGAAGTTTCCCCAGCAATTAGCTAAGTGAGAACAACGTTCCACCCAACCTTAGGTCTCTATCTATCCTATACTCTTTCAGCTGAGAGACCACCCCCGAACTGAGCTGTGTATCCACTAAGGAGGGTTAGGTAGTCTCTCTAACAGTTAAGATCCACTTCAATGCTAATCCAACCTATGGCTCCATTTATCATGCAATACTGGAAACATACTCATGCTAAGCCACCCTGCAGTTGGGTTTCTTAAGCATACACATGCTAAGCCAACCTGCAGTTGGTTTTATCAAACATGTAGGGAAACATGAAGGATATTGCTAAGCCAGTGATCTCAACCACAGAGCTATAGATATCTCAATCACTTAGTAGATATGGCACCCACATTATCCACCTCACCCAACACAAGGAAGGCCCTCTTCTCTGCTACACAGTACCTCAAGGCCCCTTCCCTTCCAGTGTTATTCAGGGTAGGCATAAGAAGGTCCAACTACTAGTTCTATGAGATCACAGTCTTCACTGGGTTTATCAAGCATTCCAACCCTAAACCCTATCTTTTACATCAACTAAACAAGCTGGTTCATTCCAGGGTTGTGGACTAAGCTCTGTCCCGCAACTCGACTCTCTGCTCGTGGATTTCAGGCTTCACACATATTCCTCAAGCTAATCACGCCCTGTCATCCACCTTCGGGCTCGTCTTCAACGTTCTTTCCATAGATAACGCATACACGTGGGATTCATATCGCATTCATCTCTACTACTACGACTCACATAGGAAATCTCATCTTCTTCCTCTATCTCATGGCTGGCTTTGCGTTTTCGGATCTGAAGGAGTCTGTGTCACTAGTACATAGCAAGAACAAGTTTCCTATGCCTTCCTCTGCACATGGTAACACACCCCCTCGAAATGGAAACCCCCCCTTCGTAACCCCAAATGAACCAACCCCCTTCTCCAATCTCAACATCGTTTTTATCTCTTGCGAATATCCTCTGCCGGCTTTCCTTCTCCACGTTCTGTAATCGAATCCGTACCCATACAGGGAATCAAATCGGTTACCCCCTTCCAAAGTGGCAGCATGGGTCACCATCCCACAACCCCCTCACCTCTCCCTAGTGGATAACTTCGCCCCCTTCTCATTAGCTGCCTCACTTAGCCAACTTGCTTATTTCATTGCAATATTAAACATTTACAGTGATTACAAAATTTCATGGCTTTATAGCACATGCATAGCTCCACTATCAAATACTTTCCTATGAAAGAAAACCTTAAGCATCCACTAGTGGGGCCTTGGCCTTGAACTCCACACTAGGGTCGACACACATTGCACAAACACAATATTTATATTGAGGCCAACAATTAGTAAGGCAGGGTAGGGGTATTACCAAATCAATGGGTAAAGTTTCCTAGCTTGTCCAACCTCTATTCTCACCTATAACCATCTATTTTCCCTCAAATCTACAGCTATGTCTCTAAATTTGAATTTTTGGCTTAAACATAGTCTGGTAATGGTCACAAACAACAATAGAGAACTCTGCGTAGTCTATAATTCTGCATGAGAGAATGATGGAAATGAGTGTTGAATCCAAGGGATATGAGGTAAGGGTGAAAATACAACTGACATAGTTTCTGACCATGAAAGAAGGATTGTTGCCAACTGCAGAATTGAATTCTGGTAGCTGATAGAACTGTCACAAAAGTGCATTCACCCCAATGCTTCAATAACTACTGTTGATGTATATGTAACTTCGGAATGTATTTCACATATATGTATATTGTATTCCTATAGAGATGTTATTATTCCTCTATACTGAAGTGTTTGTATTCCTATAGAGATGTTATTATTCCTCCATACGGAAGTGTCGTCATTTATATTGTAAGTGTTGTAACTTATACTTGATGGGTTATTAGACCACCTTGTTGGGGTCGGACCTGTATAAGTCATGTGGGTCAAAGGGTTATTAGACCACCCTATTGGGGGTCGGCCATATGGGTCAAAGGGTTATTAGACCACCCTATTGGGGGTCGGCCCAGTCAGCATTGTGTTATGTGGTTAAGTTGAGGCCGACCTAGTAAAGGTTATTAGGCAAGTCAAGTCAAGTATAAATAGAGTGCGGGAGGAACTCTATTTGATCATTCTATTCTCACACACTCTTTGGAGAGTGGCACACTTGTGGAGGAGGAGAAGCTACTGCTAGGAGATGTATATCTCTTATGCTTGGGTTGTATCTTTTCTCTATCTATCTCTGAGGAAGTTATTGGGGTTTTTCACCTTTATGGTTTTCCCCAAGTAAACTCTGTGTCTCTTGTGTGCTTGCATTATTGTGTCCATGATTGATATGCTGTAGATATGCTGTACATGTTGTTCTCTTAGTCAAGATCCTATATCAGATTGAAGTAAATTCTGAAAAACTAACATGGTATCAGAGCTAGCTTGAAAGAAGGCATGGTATGGCATGTATGACACTTGTTGCGCTTGCGATGCTAGGGCTTGATATAGAAAAAACCAGTCATCGTAGCACTTTCGCTATAAATCCATTTTGGCGACGTTTTCGGTTCTGAAAATTTTACAGGTCGAAGATCAGATCACCATGTACCTTGTGTCCAAAGGAAAAATTCTAATTCATTGTACTTTGTGTTTTATGATCTGTACAATATAGGGTTTCCGCCTCTCCCAGATCTGAGTCATAAACAGGTGACCTAGGAAAAAAGGTCATAACTTGGGCTAGGAAGCTCCAAATGAAATTTTGTAAAAATTGACAGGTAGTGAACGGACTGTAATTTCTTAGGTAACTTTTTCAGAGGGCTAAACGGAACCAGTGACATGTGGCATTCTGTACAAGTTCGCTCTCCTGTTTTATCCCATAAAGAGGTCACGTTGAGACACTTGGCATAACTCTCTCTCAAAGAATCCAATTGAGGTCAGACCTATGGGGTTGGAAATATGACAGGTCGGTCAACCACAGGTAGAAGTTTCAGAACCTTAGGATTCGTAATTTTGGAGTTACACTAGAAACAATCAGGTGCATATTTCTGTCAAAACAGAATTGGATTTTGAGCACCTTCATTCATGGCTCCGGGAATTAGGGTTTCGGAGAAAGTTGGAATTTTTGTAATCGGATACCACAGATGAATGATACTCATCAAAATATAAATTGAGAGACCAATATCATATTTTTTGGTTGGGTAGAAGGTCGGGCTTGATCAGACCCTAGTTCGGGACTTTGATCGGAAAAGTGGAAAATTAGGGCTTCTGCAAAAATGGGAAATTTTGAAATCTGTGATGACAGCTGGAAGCTCCTCAGAAAAATAGAAACTTAGAGATTTGGATCGAACCTTTTGATTAGGAAGAAGGGTGGGCTTTATCAAACCCTAGTTCGGGGTCATGTCCAGTGAATCCAGAAGTTTCAAAGGCAAATTTGAGGGGTGAAACTTTGTAGTTTTCAAATTCTGAGTATACTGGCTTGATCAGCTCATTTAAGGCACATCTTTCTATCCTTTTAGAAGTTTGAAATTCAAAGTTTGAATTTTTAGGGTTTCTCTGACAAACCCAGATCCAGTTCCTGCAAATCAAGTGGATTGGGTTAATCCTAGAAGAGAATGGATTGGTCACCTGCATAAGTGAAGAAGTTCCTGTTTCAGAGGGAGATGAGGCTAAGGCCTTACATAAGAAGATTACAAGCAATCTCGATAGGTATGACTTATCCAGGTAAGTTTCAAGATTTGTTCATGATTAATTTTATGGTATGTTTGTCTTCATGTTATTACAGTTAGTACAATCTTGATTAAATTTAGACTTGTCATATCACCTTAATAAAATTATGAATGCATGATAGAAGATATTCATTGATTAGGGTGTTGACACTTACGATTGTACTAATGCATTATGGTGTTGTATGAGGTTTATGTTGTCCGCTAACATGAAAGGTACACCAAGAAAGACAAATCATGAACATATGATCATGATGACATGAAGACAAAGATTCATCCATTGTCATGGATCACTTAGAAGATATATTTACGAGGTATGTATAACTTGGTTCTACAATGGTTAACCTATGAGATATGCAGGTTACTAGCACAAGTCATTGAAGAGAACAAGAAGACATCATGTGGGTATGTTAGACATAACTAGCTAACATACTAATCCAGGTATGTTTTTATTATATCAAGTTAGAATCCTACCTTGTGATAGGATCTCTTATATAAGTATACATGGCATGATTGATAATGATTATTCATAGGTTTGAGTAATCATGGGTGTATGCATATGATGTTTCTTACCTTAATTGATGATATGACTAACCAGAAGAGTCATGAAAGTATAGGTTTGAGTAATCACGGGTTTAGGCATATTATGTTTCTTACTTTAATTTATGATACGACTAACCATAAGAGTCCTTGAATACTAATGCTTATTATTTCTGTTTGAAATGATCATAACTATACATGCTTAAGATTATTGTGTTTTGATAGTATTGAGAATATACTAATAAATGTATGATTATGTATGAGATCTCGAGGATATCACAATAATGATACTTGTAAGCATGCATAGTGATCGAGGATGGATATAAGTTCAAGGACAAGTAATCCAGGAAGCAAAGATCAAGAGGGAGCACACTCTAGTAGTTCATGCAAGGATACATATATTTAGAGGGAGTCGACCACTTCTCACTATCTACATCAGAATGGAGTTGCGGAAAGGAAGCAAAGACTAAGAGGGAGGCCACCCTACAATCAAACAAAGATAAGTATTTGAATTGTCATTTATTGCATATTTTTTTGTCTAAATAATACTGTTCAATATGCTTATGTTCCTAGACTTAGGGTGTGTATTATGCATATTAGAATAATTGCATTAATGAACAGTATACTACTGATATGCATGTGATGGGTAAGTGGCCTATGGAACTGTACAACATTCCATTGCTATTTATCTAGAATGAAACCTCTTTGCTGACATGTTGGGAGTAATGCAAACTCTTAACAATGTTCTAGTAGAGATTGGAAGGCATCTAGAAAGTTACAGGATATGGATGAATGCTGTATTGAAGCATTGGCTAAAATAATTGCATGACTGTATGACATATTTCTTTATGTGTAAGAATTTGTTCTGAAAAATATGAGATGTTTCTAATCATGCAATTTAACTTGTTTTGTAGGAAAGATCGTATATGAGCACCTACAAAAGAAGGACTACAACATTTGTTTCAGCAACAAAGTTATCTATTGAAGATATTAAAGAATATGAAGTTCCCAGGATACGGGATACAGTAAAAGGATGCCATGGTCGAAAAGTACCAATCGATCATGTTTGGGATGTGGTCCCAAGACCTGAAGGGAAGTCTGTTGTGACTTCCAAGTGGGTCTATAAGATTAATCATGCTGTAGATAGTAGCATAGAAAAATACAAAGCGAGGTTTGTAGCTCGTGGCTTCTCCCAGAAAGAGGGATTAACTATGAAGAGACTTTTGCACCTATATCCAGGAACACTTCCATTAGATCAGTACTTGCTCTGGCTGCAGTGATGAAATGAAAGATACACCAGATGGATGTCAAGATAGCTTTATTGAAAGGTGTAGTCGAAAAGGAAGTGTATGTGGAGCAACCACTTGGTTTTGAGACATATGATAGAGAGTCACATGTGTGCAAACTGAAGAAAGCTCTGTATGGTTTGAAACAGGCACCCAGGACCTGGTATGGCAGGATAGATGGATTCCTATCCAGTTTGGGCTTTACCAAGAGTAAAGCGGATTCTAACCTTTACTACAAGGTTGAGGAAGGCAATCCAATGATACTACTATTGTATGTGGATGACCTGTTTGTAATAGGTGAGGATATATTGATTGCCGACACGAAGAGGAAGCTTGCTGCCGAGTTCGAGATGAAGGACTTGGGTATGATGCAATACTTTCTAGGCATGGAGGCATGGTAGAGTGCAGATGGAATCTTCCTTGGACAAGGGAAGTATGCAGTAGAGATCCTGAAGAGGTTCGGGATGATGGACTGCAAGGACATGACCACACCCATGACATCGAACCTAAAGCTTCTGTGTGATGCTTCATCTGATCCGGTTGATGTCACTGTGTATCGTCAGATGATTGGGTCCTTGATGTACCTGACAAACATGAGACCAGATATTTTCTTTGTGGTGAACACATTGAGCCAGTTCCTGACGGATCCGAGAGGTGTTCACCTGGTTGTTGTAACGCATATTCTGAGGTACCTGAAGGGTACAATTGATTATGGGCTCAATTATGATACGAATCAAAATTTTAACCTGCAGGGTTATGTTGATTCGGACTGGGCAAGCAGTGCTGCAGATAGGAAGAGCACTTCTGGGTGCTGCTTCAGTATAGGATCAGGTGTGATCTCTTGGTTTAACAGGAAGTAATCTTGCGTAGCATTGAGTATAGCCGAAGTAGAGTATGTTGCAGCTTGTTCGGCTAGTTGTGAGTTAGTATGGCTCAGGAAGCTACTGTCTGAGTTATTTGATCTCCCGCTGGAGTCTACTGGTATCTTTTGTGACAACCAGAGTTATGTGAAGCTCTCTGAGAACCCGATGTTCCACGACAGGTCAAAGCACATTGAGATCAAATATCACTATATCAGGGATATGGTGCAGAGAGGAGCAGTGAAGCTCCTGTATGTTGCGGCAGATGAGCAGACTGCAGATGTGTTGACAAAGCCACTAGCCAGAATGAAGTCCGAGTACTTCAGAGAGAGGCTTGGTGTCCTTCAGATCAATGACACTTCGAGGAAGAAGTGATGGAGACATTTGTTGAAGCCATTCCGAGCATGGTGAGAGGAGGATCCTTCCATGGCTGTGGATATAAGCGCTGGATGATGAGCATCAGGACGATGCTCTAGTTACTACTCTGTATCTGTATGTACGCATCATGTTGGATGCTAGATATGATCAGTTGGATCATTTATATGTATATGTATGTACGCATCATGTTGGATGCTAGATATGATCAGGATCATGTGTATGTATCTGTAGATGTATAACGTGGATACATTATATGATCAGGTAGATCATGTATGTTGATATGTATCAGGTATGATCAGGTGGATCATGTATTTTTATATGTATCAGGTGGATACATTGTGTGATCAGGTAGATCATGTATGATGATATGTATCAGGCATATACTGTGTATGCATCAGGTGGATGCATTGTATGATCAGGATGATCATGGATGATGAGCTTCAGGATGTTGCTCCAGATGACATGCGTCAGGACGATGCAGTGATGATGATCAGGATGATCATGTGTACATCGGGATGATGTATGGTGAGTATCAGGTTGATACTCTGTGGCCATGGACAGGTTGTGCAAATAAGCATATAATAGCGCCCTAGGAGGTTTGCAGATTCTCTTGCTAGGTTTTTCTGCTGGCATATAATAGCTCCCTGGGAGATATGGCAAATGCTCTTTCGAGGTTTTGCTTTGGGAGGACATATAATAGCGCCCTGGGAGGTTTGCAGGTTCTCTTGCTAGGTTTTGCCGCTGGCATATGATAGCTCCTTGGGAGATCTGGCAAATGCTCTTTCGAGGTTTTGTCCTATGGCATGTAAGTATACCTGGGAGATCTGGACAGGATGAAAAAAGCCTCAGATGCTTTTCGAGGCATTTCCATGACCACATGTAATAAGTCCTGGAGATCTGGACAGGATGAAAAAGGCCTCATATTCTCTTTAGGGTTCTTGCTTGACAAGACACTCTTTTAAGGTTTTGTGGTGGGGGTCACATGTAATAAGTCATGGAGATCTGGACAGGATGAAAAAGGCCTCAGATGCTCTTTAGGGTTCTTGCTAGTCAAGAGACTCTTTTAAGGTTTTGTGATAGTCACATGTAATGTGCTCCTGGGAGATTCGACAGGTAGAGCTGTGTGCTTGTAACATCCTGGGATGCTGCAGCCAGTTTTTGTGACGCACGTAATAAGTCCAGAGGATTCCATAGTATGGCCAGTGATGATGAAGACCTGCAGATGGTGGGCCTACATCCAGTATGAAAAAGGACTGGCTCTGTAGAACTTCCTATGACGAGTAGATTCAGAGATTGATTGAGATAGCAGCAGCAGTGACGATGACGATGATTCGAGGATGATGATTCGCTGATGATGATCCAAAGAAGAAGACTTGTGCTAGCATATCTGTGTCGAGAAATACCTTCCTAGTTAAGAGGGAGTGTTGATGTATATGTAACTTCAGAATGTATTTCACATATATGTATATTGTATTCCTATAGAGATGTTATTATTCCTCTATACCGAAGTGTTTGTATTCCTATAGAGATGTTATTATTCCTCTATATGGAAGTGTTTGTATTCCTATAGAGATGTTATTATTCCTCTATACAGAAGTGTCGTCATTTATATTGTAAGTGTTGTAATGTATACTTGATGGGTTATTAGACCACCTTGTTGGGGTCAGCCCTGTATAAGTCATGTGGGTCAAAGGGTTATTAGACCACCCTATTGGGGGTTGGCCCAGTCAGCATTGTGTTATGTGGTTAAATTGAGGCCGACCTAGTAAAGGTTATTAGGCAAGTCAAGTCAAGTATAAATAGAGTGCGGGAGGAACTCTATTTGATCATTCTATTCTCTCTCACACTCTTTGGAGAGTGGCGCACTTGTGGAGGAGGAGAAGCTGCTGCTAGGATATGTCTATCTTTTATGCTTGGGTTGTATCATTGCTCTATCTATCTCTGAGGAAGTTATTGGGGTTTTTCACCTTTATGGTTTTCCCCAAGTAAACTTTGTGTCTCTTGTGTGCTTGCATTATTGTGTCCATGATTGATATGCTGTAGATATGTTGTACATGTTGTTCTCTCAGTTAAGATCCTAGATCAGATTGAAGTAAATTATGAAAAACTAACAACTACATGGAGTGACTTTTCCCACCAACCTCACACATGTATTCAATGATTGGACTTAATAGTCAAAAGAGGGTAATTGGTTCATTTAAAGCACATGGAAGAACTTGGATGAGTTCTAAGGTTGACACTTGGAAACAAGGCTATACTTTCCCCTAAGTACCCTTTCCTCATCCCCTCTAGTGCTATTTACATAACCATCTTGGACCATTTTATTATTTTCCAATCATAATATTTATGTAGATTTCAAATTGACATGATAAGCCAATCTCACGGTCCAAATAAAAATATTTACATCATAAATTCCTAGCCATTCACTAGTCGGGCCTTGGCCTTGAGCTCCGCACTAGGAATCCATATTTTATATCATGTTACATAATCTAATTCAATACATTACAAGGGTCAAACTGGGGGGCAGAGTATTCCATTAGAGTTGAAGGATTAGGATCCCATGGTATTGGAATTTAATATTAAAGCCATCATGCATGATATTGATGCTATTGGTGTAAAGGTAAAAATTGTTAGTACAACCTTCATCAAGGTCCTCTGTCCCACATACTCTCACTATCTCAAATCACTTCAAGGTAGTGGCCAACTGAAGTCCCTCAATTTTGATTCTTTGATGGAGAAAGTTGCAGAATTTGAGAAATATTTCGAGAAGAATATAGTTAAACCCATTGGAGAGATTGTGTGCCTTTCTAAAAAAGGGAATAATTAATCACATGATTATTCTAGAGAATGTAGTAACATATGATGTTGAAAGAATAATTTTAAAGGCAGGAGTTTAATCATTATAAAATTGAGAGATCTAATCTTCATCAATGTATGTTGTGGAAAGAATGGACATGATTTAAAAACATGTAGGATCCGATGGGAGATTTAGATAAAAGAAAAGTTAGAGCAAAAAAAAGAAAAAGGTAAAGTTCATGAATTTGCCCTTTTTTTATTGCTCATTGCAATATTGGCATAAATGAATATTTGTTTAAAATTTAATATTCCTCTTGGAGAGATGCATGGTTGCTTCACACTAGTGCTACTTTCCACATGATTTTTCAAAGAGACTTCTTTGAGGAATTGAATGATAATGTAAAGGGTGCAAAATACTTTGTGGATGGATACAACCTCAAACCTTCAGGAATCAACAACATTAGGAACAAATTGTTTGAGTTCCCAAATTTTATTTTGCATGATGTTCTCTATCTTCTTGGATTGTGGAGAAACTTGTTGTCTCTTGTGCACATTCGAAAAAATGGAAATTCTATTCACATGTTTGATGGAAAAGTTGAAATAAGGTCTTTCTACAACATGGTTGTAATGACAGGATGGGAGGATGAGAGATTGTTTCAATTGAAATGGACATCTACTTAGGTACAAATTTTTCATACCTCTCTCACCATGATGAAGGTACATTGTCATATAGTCTCTTGTGGAATGCTAGATTTGGACACATCAATTCTGATAGTGTTCATATGTTGAAGAGAAATGGCGTTTCTAGTTTTCCTACCTTTCCAACAAATTTGAATCAAGGTGATGCATGTATCTTAGGTAAACATAATAAGCAATCTTTTCATGATTCCACTTTAAGAGCATGCATAAAGCTAGAGTTGATACACTCTAATTTATGTGCTCCCATGCCTATTGCATATTCTTTTGGTAATAAATATATCATGAATTTTATTGATGATTACACAAGGATGTGTTGGGTTTATCTGTCGATATAGAAATCTCAATCATTTAAAACATTTAAAAAATTTCATGTATGGATTGAAAATGAGGCACAATCTTGTATTAGCACTCTTCATACCTATAATGTAGGGGAATATGCTTCGAATACAAATTTGAAATCTATCTTCATCAACATGGATTATACATAAAACCACTATCTGTACAATCCTTAATAGAATGGTGTGGCATAAATAATGAACACGACACTCTTGAATATGGTATATTCCATGTTATTTTTCAACAATGCGAAGTTGATGTTTTCGAGTGATGTAGTTATGTATGCAGTGTCTTTGAAAAATTGAATTCCATATCATTCTCTTGGTAACATGACTCCTTATGAAATTTGGCATGGTTTCATTCCTTCAGTGGGGCATCTCAAGGTTTTTGGTTCCACTTGTATGGCTTAGTTTCTAAGGATCAAAGCAACAAACTAGGTGCAAGGAGTCACAATTAGTGCATTTTCTCGGGGTACTTAATCCCCACCAAAGCATATTGTCTTTATGACGAGGTAAATAAAAAATCCATTCTTTCCAAAGATGTCATTTTTCTTGATTCCTCTAATCATTCCAAGGCTGTTGAGCGACAAGTTTATCATGTTAATAGATTTACCCATTTAAAGGCATATCACGAATTTGATAATGAGATTCCATATCTTGAATGGGGGATCACTATCTTGAATATATATTTGGAATCTCCTTTTGAAGTTCCATCTCCCCTTCATGTAGAATATCTAGCAACTTCATCAGAATGGGAGGTTCAATTGGATGATGTGATTGAGATGATTGAAAGTTTGAGGCTATATGGGAATGAAACACCATCTCAATCAATTGAGATACCTAGACTATCACAAAAAATTACAAAATGCCATGAAGACACTTGAAAGTGTTTGTCCTGATGAGGTTGGAAACAAAGGAAATAGAAGTTCAATAAGACAAGAATATGGAGTTAATGTAGATGATTCAGATTCAGGTGATGAAAATGATATGGAGTTTTAGATGATTGCGAATTGAATTTGTCTACTAACATTGAACCAATATCCCTTGGAGAAGTTGTTTCTCATGATGAGTGGAAAGAAGTTATGCAGGAAGTATGATGCTCTCATCAAGAATAGTAGATGGAATTTGGTGGATCCTCCATTTGGAACCAAACCAATTGGCTACATGTGGGTCTACAAGAACAAGTACAAATCAAATGGCTCACTTGGAAATCATAGGGTGAGGATTGTGGAGAAATGATTTGCACATAATAAGGCATATATTATGAGGAGACTCCCCCCCACCCCACAAAGAAAAAATGGGGTACCATTCATGCTTTGTTGGATTTGGAACCACGCAATGGGTGGAGGATTCATCAAATGGTTATGAAGACTCACCTTCTTGAATGGAGAGTGTAATACCCCCATTTTGACCCTTAGGATATTTTGGGCTATAATGTAAATATTGTATGCATATTATGTATGATTCCTAGTGTGGAGCTCAAGGTCAAGGCCCCGCTAGTGAACGCTCGATCTTAAAGAGGCAAGGATTTGGTATTATGTTACCCATTGGCTAGTGAGCCATGGAAATTATAAATATGCATTTTAATAGAAATGCCCACAACTAGCTATCAATGCAACAAGAGATGGGGGAATGATGTTTACAAGGAATTGGGAGGGAAATATTCAAACCATTGAGCCAATGAAGTCAATCCAAGTGTAAATGAGAGAACCCATCAACCCTCAACTACCCATGTTGACTTTTCTTCCCAATCATTCATTTCTCCCAAGAGTTGGTTGAGGTAGTTATGCCTTGAGAATGGAGAGGTATGGCTATCCAAATTCGGGTATGGGAAAGCCACCCTCCATAGAAATTCGTGTTTGGCTTCTTGGGCAAGGGAGGAACCAAGAAAATGCTCCCCAAGCCATTATTCAACCATCAGTTTTTCTCTCTCACGAGTGGGGAGCTTCCTGGGCATTTTCCTCCATGGTTTTGTTGTGTTTTCCTCCATTTTTCTATCTGGGAAGGGAGTTTTTGTTTTGGTTAACAGTGGGGAAGAGAATAAATCGATTTTGGGGTTTCATAGAGGCCATTTTGGCCCACTGTATGCTCATATATTGTGGGAGAAATTGGTTTTCTTCCCTAGGGTTGATGTCCTCTTCCCACAATCCGTTTTGGGGTGTGCCACGATTTGGGGAAAACCCATAGACACTATTATGTAAATCCCATTGTTGAAAATGTGTATCCATGCCCAATATTTGAGTTGTTGTGTGTAAGAGAACGTTGGGGTTGAGATGGGTATCCATTGCTTTGGATTTTGCTAACTTTAGAGTCCCCTTTTCCTTGCAGATATCATTCCCAGCCCGGGGGTGGTCTCTGAGTGCTGAAATAATATAGGCTGGGGAGAGACCTACGGTTGGGTGGAACATTGCAATGACATAGCTAGTTGCTTGGGACAATTGCACACTGAAGATAAGTATTCTCTTTATGTGTTTACTTCTGCAAATGTTTTAAATTGGTGCATGTTTATCCATATGCTAGGAATTGCATGCTATATGTGTGTGTAGAATATTACTTATGCTGTGTTAAATTGAATGGCATATGCACACATTTGTTTTATTGCTGTGAATTTGATGAATGTGGTTGAGTATTGTGTAAAATACCAGATAATAATGTCATGATCCCTTCCTTGCATTGGATCGACGGGAGGGGACGTGACAGAGATTTGAAAGAGAATGTATACATGCATCAACCAAAAGGATTTTTTGTGAAGGGTCAAGAACATAAGGTGTGAAAGTTCATCATTTCTTTGTATAGCATAAAGCAAGCACCTCACACATTATATAGAGGTATGAAAAATGTTATAGCGATAATTATATTGTAATTAGCATATTATTGGAATAAAATTAATAAACGTACTCACCAAGTCATGAACATTTAAATTAATGTCAATGTGAATCCCCAACAATGATTGGACAACATCGATATCCACATCACAATGAATGTCAACATGTACAGCATGGAGATCAACATCACTATTTATAATGTCATATTTTTATTCCTCAATAACCTTGATGACATGGAATTTTCTTGCTTTACTATTGATCTGCATGTGGTTTCATCAGGCAAAAAAGATTTGATAACAATATTGCTAAACAACATTTAAAGGTACACCAATTAAAAAAACAAGTGTGTTAAGAGCATATACAAAGATGCAAAAACAATAGGAATATATTATTCAAAGATGCAAAAACAACATATTAGAAATAAAATTTAAAAATGGTGCAATCATAGATAAGAAGAAAATTTCTATTGGTGATGTCCAACAATTCACATTTTCCCTTGCACATAACTTATTCTTCTACAACTAAAATGATCTGATTTCTATACTTTGTTCTAGGGAAAATTCATTTTTTCTAAGCTATCTTTGTCAAAGCGCCGTCACAAAAATATTGAACGCATATTAACACTTACAGTACTAATCTCCCCAGTCTTATAGGATTTAGTTTGAATCTATAAAGTGGTCAAAATTGATACAAGAATAGTGATCAAATATTACTCTACAATACAAAAATGGTAAATCCACATTACAGATTTGTGTTTTGTTTGAATTTGGACTTGAACAATTATACTTACATTTTTTTCATCGATTCTGGATTGGATTCATCCTCATCGAACTAGAAATCTTATCCAAATTCACCATGATTTTAGAGACATCGGGAATCCAATGAACTACACCTAGTTGTTTTTCTTGTCAATCTCACATTGAGGCATGAGTACGCCCACTCTGACCTGTAGCTATCACATTCTACATCTGCTATGAAAACCAACGATTTGGTAAAGGAGATCAATAGTCTTTAGGATTTTGTAAACTCCTATTCTGACAACCAAAACATAATAACCCTTTTACTTCATGACAAGAGTAAAACCTTGCACTCAACAAACTAGTCTCTGGTTACTTGTGCTTTCCATAGGTTCTTTCGCTTGACTTGACGTAGCATAAGAGCTTGGACTTGCTGTCAATACCCACACCCCTTCAGAGAATCTTCAAGCACCAGTGGGAACTCAAGGCAACAAGGCTCAGATGGAATGAATAAGCATGCTATATAGAGTAGGGTTTCTCTCCTATACTTTTTCGTTTGTATATTTGATCTATATATTTAATGGATTTGTATAGGTAAAGGTTAATTCAATGGGAAATTACTCTCTACATGCATTTCATAGATGCGACTGATTATCTATACTATCAAAGATGTTTATAACTTGACTTAGATTATGTGTCTTACTACTGACATTACTTAGAAATCTTATGGTGCATGAGAGAAGAAGAATTTTCCTTGCATATACCTTATTCTTCTCCGACTCAAACAATATGGCTTCTATACTTTGTTATAGGGACACTTCATTTGTTCTAAGCTATCTTTTTTAAGGCATGGTCACAAAAATATTGAACACAAATTTGCAATTAGAGTACTAATCTCCTCAATCTTGTAGGATTTACTTTGAATCTATACAAGGGTAAACATTGCTACAAGAATAGAGAACATAGATTAGTCTGGAATACAAAAAAGGGAAATCCACATTATAGATATGCATTTTGTTTGACTTTAGACTTGAAATCTATTCCAAATTCACCATGATTTTAGAGATAACAAGAATCCAACAAAATACACCCAATTGTTATTCTTTTGAATCTCATGTTGAGGCATGAGTATGCTCACACTCTAAACTGTATCTATCATGTTCTACATTTTCTATGAAAACTAATGACTTGGTAAAGGAGATCCAGTTTTGACTTTCAAACGATGCTCCTGCATCATCTTATTATGATATATTTCATTATTTATAAAGGTTACAAGGTATTATTTAGGTAAACAAAATAAAATAGTATTTAGGTATTAAATAGATTATCTTCTTTTTAAACTCCACCACTAGAACTAGCTTTATATTCTAATCTATTTAAACTATTTCCTATCAACAACATACAAAAATGAATACTTTGAACTAATTATGAACAAATAATCCACTACTACTTATTACAATCCATGAAAAGCAAATCCACAGGGAATGATCAGTATAGAAACTACAATCCTTCTCCTTAGGGTTTTATTAGTTAAAGAACCCTTACTCCAATATGAGGGATAACTCTTATATTAAGTCTCTTTAGGAGAAATAAAGTGTCTTGATGAGATTGAATAGTCACAAGGAGAGAGTCTTCACATGTATGAATAGAATAATATTTGTATATGAATTGACAAAGCTAACTAGATATTGTCCAGGATGAAGAACTCATCACATATAATAGAGGTAGATATTAAAAGACAAGGGAAATCCATCACTCAAAATTTCAGCAAAAGGTAAGGTGTTTTAAGCTTCCTTCTACTTTGTAGTTAGAAAATGAAAATGGTTGTATGAATGAGCAAGTTTCTGAAACCATAAATCTAATTTCTATTTATACCCTCAATTACAAGAATTGCAGGTAAAATCAACAGAGAAAATTTGACATCTTCACAAAGAGTTGATTAATAATAGGGGAAGGTTTTCATAAGAGGGAGATTACAAAAAAAATCTAGATAACTATACAATAACCCATAGGTAGCTCATATATTTCAAAAATCAAACTAGCTATAGTATTTCGATAGACTTAAAGTTTTTGATAACAATGTTTCCCTATAATTTGCTTAGCACTTGAAAAATATAAGGGGGAAATAAAGTTATACTATAAGCAGATAGAATTTAGGAATCTTACCTCATATGAATCACTACTGATTATTTGTTTCTATCAACTCATATATGCAATTCATTGCATGGTGGTACCTTGCATTGTTTGGGTTGTCAACATTTAAAGTGGTTGTTATAGGGATTATTTTAACTTCTACAGACGATAGTGAAATATCTAACAATGAAGATTCAATTTGATCTTATTTCCTTTACTAGATTCTAATACTTCCATATATTTCACAATATCTTATGCACCGAGTTCTCTATTATCATTTTCCACCTAAATTTCAATGTCAAATTTCAACGTCAAATTTCAACATACAGTTAGTTTGATAAACAAATTGAAATAAATAGCACAACTAAAATTCAACCAAAAAACCATACACTTGCTACAAAATTATCTTTTTTGGCATGCATCCTACCTCGACCAAAAGTATTTGCAACTTTCACACTATTTATTGGTTTCTTTCCTTTGGTATTCTTTTCCAAATTCTCTTCAGAGCTCATAGTTTCCATCAAATCATCCCATTGTTTGGGAGATAGAGTTGAGTGAGTCCTATATTTTCCATCAATGATAATATTTCTAAATTAATTTCTAAAATTGTTCATCGAAATTCTCATTCTATTGTGGTAATATCTCTTGGAAATATTGACACCAATAGTGTCAAATGCATTTTTCATTTTCTGTATAACTTTATCCACACTTCGTGGATCTTGTTCTGCAAATTTTGATTTGCAAATGTCTAAATGAGCTCTAGATATTGTACCCAACTCCGTGGCCCACCTTGCATCATTTTTCCCAATGGGATAACCATCTTTTGACACCTCAACAAAGAAAGGATTCTTCCGTTCTAACTTTCTTGCTTTTGCTTTCTTTTCGGTAGACCTATACGAATATTTACCTAATATTTTTCTTTTAACAACAATAGATACATATTCTAAATGAATATTAATATTCAGTAATCCTGGTGCATCAAAATTTATAGATGTAGTAGGTGCATTTTGAGGCACAGTGCTTGTATAAGATGTAATTCGTGTCTCTTCATGACTTGCATTAACTGAAATTGATAGGTCATTGTCCACATTAGGTGTGGAAATAGGTAGCTCATCAGTCATCGAAGATGTGCTATAAAACATGTCCTTTAATTTAGAATAAAGGTACTGCAAAATTGATTTTCTTTTTCCCTGATTTTTATCAATAATCTCTTGTAGACCATGTGATATATCAGGATGCACATCATCATGTGCTATATCAAGTTGTACGTCATCACAAGTATTGTTTTCATTAACTACATTTGTAGAATCACAAATGTGTTAGCTTATGCGAGTTGGCGATAATGTATCTTTAATTTCCCTTGATTTTTTCGTAGGTTTTTCTGAGCTGCAATCCTTTTCTTTCCTATAAAACAAGAAAAATATCAGATTAGTACTTATATACATATAGTTCTTTCCTTGTGAGGTATTAAAACTTGCTTTCTCAAATAATATATTGAACAACTACATGATTTTGGTGACTTGACATTTGTTATAAAGTGGATGAGGAAGGAGCTCGAAGCCCATGATACATATAGTTATTTCCTATAAAACATAAAACAATATTAAAAAAATTACATACTACTTTAGTGGATTAACCACTTACTTGTTTGTCATATCTAGAGGCGATAAACAACCATTATTCTGAGTGACAAGTTCTCGATAACGCTCATAATATATCATATTTTCATCATTTTGAATGCAACTTTGTGCCTAAAGGACTTCTTCATTTCATGAAGTCCAACAATTCACATGACAATTTCATTTTGTTATAGATAGTTAACCCCATTCATTTCATTGGATTCTTGAAAACTTCAAATATTTGACATCAAACATTGGAGAAATTTTGGAGGTTGGAAACTTCAAACATTTGACAAATTCACATCAAACAATTTAGTGAAACTATATTAATCAATAGTTTCTTTAATAGATGATTGCATAGGGTTTAGTATATGTGTAGTATGTACAATTTATATACTTACAAATGTACATAAATAGAGTAGGAAGATAAATAATTTCCTGATAATGGACATTTAATTGACTTTGGTTACCATATGAGCATCATATGCACATCAAAATGACATGGGAATATTGCGAGGCATAACTTTTCCATCCAATATGATTGGTGACATTCATGTAAGATTATCCATCTTCAATCATTGGAAGTTAGAGCCTAAATTGAACATGGAAAAATGACACAAAAGTAGATGGAACAAGTGTTTCTCATTTCTTAATTATGTACTTTAATTGTCATAGACTTTAGCTCAATTTAGTGTTTCCAATTTGTAATATGTATTTTGCAACTTAGGCACAAAGGAAAATTCCTTTATCATTCACACTAGTGGGAACAATAGGTAGTATTGGTTGTAAGCAAATTGAGTTGCAATAGTAGGTGCGGGTGATAAGAAAAATAAATGTTGGTTGAAACAAGAAAATCTATGAGAATAAATCTACACAAGGGAAATAATTCTCAGGATCTTGCTCAAGTCTACTTGAACTAGTTTCCAATAATGGCTTGATTGTGTTCAAGTCGTGATCATGAGAGACTCAATAAGGTGCAATAATTTAAATTGGGACTATGGACTCTATTATTGAATCTTTAACCAAACAAATGGGTGGACCTTTTACCAAATAATAATAGTGGATCGTTTAGTAATTTACGCCAAGTTTTCATTGTCAAGTCTCGAGGGGAAAAATTGATCATCTTGCAATTGATATTTCTTTGCAAGGTGGTTACATTTGATGAAAAACCTAGCTTCTTGGTTCTCAGGTTCAATTCATGGTGGTTACCAACAAGTTAGTGAAGGTATATGACGTGTCTCAAGATAACATTAACACTAAGAATGCATTATTTTACATTATTGCAAGGTCAAAATGGAGAAACCCTCTTACTACACCAAGGAAGGAAAAAAATTGAAACTGAAACCTGCTAAGGCTTGGTTGCAGAACATGACATATTCATCCCCACCCAAGTCGTTTGCTAATGAAAACCACCATGAAGGTCTGAAGTTCATCTTAGGTTTCCTAGTTTTTGTTTTGGGTGCATATGGTCAGCCTAACAAGCATGTTTCTAAAGAAACAATAGAGAACCTTGGTCAAAGACTAGTTCCAGCAATGACTCTACTAGATGTAAGTTGAAGTCTAGTGTTCCTATAAAGAACTCAGAGGCTTTGGTTAATCTAGTCAATTAAGGAGTACATTCTACTATGAACGAGTGTGATGTCACATCGGTAGATGACAATGAGGATGATACCAACTTCTTATGGAGAACTGGAAAGTATGGATAGAAAAAATGATGATGAGGGTAATAATGAACAATCACTTGCATTAAAAGTTTATACATTCACATCTAGTGGGGGGGGGGATTTATGGAACAACATTAGTACTTCTAGAAATATACATTGAGATAACATCTAGACATGCATAGTGTTGGAACCTTATCCTTGGTATTAGAAAAATCATTATATTATTGTCTTCCCATTCACGTGAAGATAAGACTAAGATTCACATTGAATGGGAAAAGTCTTTGGGAGTCCAAGAGACCACTTAAGTGTTGAAACAAAGGGTCACTTATCATTGTATAAATATGTATATTTTCCAATGAAAATTTATGATTTTCACGCTTTTCAATTTGTCTTTGTGATGCTTCCTTGTGTATTTGGCTTTGGTTAGCCAATTTTCCTATTTTCCCTAGTGGGAAACCTAATAGCCCTTAGTTCTTAAGGCATGGGAAAGATTTATAGTTTTTGGGAACTAAAGAAGCACTAAAGAAGTTATAGTATTTTTATAACTACATGATCTTGCTTGGACGGAAACGTTGGGGAGAATATTGGTAATGACATTGAGAGGATTAAAGTCATTCTCTCCAGTTTTTTGTTTCCTAATATGAGAATCAGGTGCATCAAATGCAACATTCAGTGAAAATAATGGTTGTCACTTAAATACCATCAATATATTCCTTATGTTAATCATTTCCCCTCTCTTCTTATTTTTTGCACGTCGTCATCTTCACCCTTATTAAATGCATCAATATATACATGTCTGGATTCGCCTTGAAATTGGATTTTCTATTCATCCCCAAATGCCCCCAAAAGCTGTAAAATGTTATATGCAAAGTATTCTATAATCATATATTTGGATTTATTGTTTTCCCATCATTCCGTGAGTCTTTGTCTTTCGATTCAAAGATTGTTTCTATGGTTATTTTTAAATAATCCCATAAATTCGAAGGGAAGTCTAAAATCCATGGAATCTACAACTTAATTTTTACGACCTTGCAGCTGGAGAGTGGCAACTGCACTGATCTGAAGGAGGTCACCCAATACATTGCAAAGAAGAGGCAAGTGAAGTTACATGTCCCAAATTTGGCATTGGGTCACAATGGCCTAATCACATTGGCCATATTCATTAGATTTTTTCAAATTGATGTTAAGGGTCAAATAATTGCCAAGGAGGAAAATTACTAGTTTCCAAGGTTTGGGGTGGAAGCTTTGGGATTTGGAATAAGGGGGATAATAAATGATGTTTGAAAATTATAATGGCCTAAATATTTAATAAAGGAGATAAATAAATATATACAAGTGAAAATCAAAGTGGCATTTGATCATGAAGACACGTGGAGGAAGTGGGACCCACATATGGCTAGATTTCCCCACTACACTTGGCATCATTCTCTCACCAATTAGAATTCAAGGTGAATGGTAACATACTTGGGGGAGTTCAAAAGGTATTATTCATGGCATGACTCATCCAAGGTCTAAATATAGAGGAAGATTAACTCCCATGGAAGAGGAAGAGGCAATTTGGAGCTAGTGGGACACTTGGGCTAGATTCCCTAGATCTATGACAACAATGATGAAGATGCTATGACACCTATGACACAAATCAGACCTGAAGGCTGAAATATGACATATATGACATGTTAGGGATAAAAATAGCCTCCAAGAGGGAACTCAAGGGAGTTAGGGCAGCTAAGATGCTTCCACATGTGATTTGGTGGAAGTGGGAAACTAGGAATTGTTGTACAAGTGGCATTCTTTGGAATCTCTTCCCAACTTGAGTTGGCATGAGTCTCTTGGAAGGAATTGTTAAGTTTATACTAATTTGACTAGCAAGATCACTGAAAGAAACACAATCACAAGATAGACAAAGATTTACCCTGGGAAACCCTCATGGGGTAGAAAACCCAGCAAAGCTTTCCTCAATATAGATGATCAACCAATACAAGATGTAGAAACCAAACAAGAGCTCCTCCTCCTATGCAGAACTCTCTCTCACTTGTGTGCTACGTCCAAGTGGATGAATGAATGAGATAAGTGAGGAACATCCTCCTCTACTTATGTGACTGAATTTTTACCCTATGGGGCTGACCTCTCCTAGGAGAGTCTAATAACCCTCAAATAACTAACCCATGGCCGACCTCTCCTAGGAGATCTAATAACTCTAGTTACCACAATCTATCGGAGGAATAAACATCTCTGGAATAATAAAGTACAAATATAATATTCTTTGAAGTTACAATATTTCAACACTCCCCCTTAATGAGAAGGATATTATAACAACATCTGCAGGAGCAAGGAGTCATCAACTACATGATACATGATACATCTATAAATCATTGGAAGCTTTCTTCAGTAACTCAACCAGTTACTGGAACATCTTCAAGATATTCAATACTGGAACATCAACATCTTCAGTACTAAGTCTTCATCTTCTGCAGCACTCAAACAACTACAGTAGCATCATCATCTGGATCCTCTAGATCAATAGCATCGTCATCACACGATCATCAGCATTGTCATCACACGATCATCAGCATCACCATCACACGATCATCAGCATCATCATCACACAATCATCACCATCGTCATCAAGACCATCACGATAAACAACATCGTCATATAGATCATCATGATCAACAACATCGTCATCTAAATCAGCATCATCGTCATCTAGACCATCCCGATCAACATCATTGTCATCTAGATCATCATGATCAACATCATCGTCATCTAGATCATCACGATCAACAGTATCGTCATCTATATTAGCATCATCGTCATCTAGACCATCACGATCAACATCATCGTCGTCTAGATCATCACGATCAACATCATCGTCATCTAGATCATCACGATCAACATCATTGTAGCAACATACCCTGCAATACACATGATCCATTTAAGACACCATAACATGTCTAGGGACGATGCAGTCCACTCGTCAAGTTAGACAAAGTCTAAGGACCATTTTTCGAAGACATATGTCTACGGATCAATTTAGGGACCGAAGTCCAGGGATGATACAATCCCCTCTCATCCACTAGGGACCACGGAGACATATGTATGCGGATCAATTCAGGGACCGAAGTCTAGGGATGATACAATCCCCTCTTGTCCACTAGGGACCACTTCTCGGAGACATCTGTCTACGGATCAATTCAGGGATCGAAGGCCGGGGATGATACAATCCACTCTCGTCCACTAGGGACCACAGAGACATATGTCCGTGGATCAATTCAGGGACCGAAGTTCAGGGATGATACAATCCCCATCACGTACATTTTGAACTAGTGGTTCCGGGATTATGCAATCCCCATCACGTACATTTTGAACTAGTGGTTCCGGGATGATGCAATCCCCATCACGTACATTTTGAACTAGTGGTTTCGAGATGATGCAATCCCCCTCATGTACATTTTGAACTAGGTGTTCAGGGACGATACAGTCCTATCATATCAACTAGGTACCATACACTGACCTCATCATCAGAACAAGTAGCCTCATCATCGATACAAGTATCCATATCAATACAGGTATCCACATCATCGATACAACATCCTTATCAATACAGTATCCACATCAACGATACAGTATTTTTATCAATACAGTATCCACATCAATGATACAGTATCCTCATCAATACAGTATACACATCAACGATACAGTATCCTCATCAATATAGTATCCACAGGTATCCTCATCATTGACCTTACCTTCAATATAGGTAATCTCATCATCGATACAGGTATCCACATCGATACTAGTATCCAAATATATCTTTATCGACCATATCACTCCCCCTTTCAAGGAGGGTCCTTTTGAGCTACACCAAGCTTTTCTAAAAAATACTCAAACTTTACTCGAGACAGAGGTTTGGTCAACACATCATCAACTTGTTCATCAGTGCCTACATACTCGAGCTTGATAGCTCCTTTCTGCACCATTTCCTGTATATAGAAATATCGGATCTCTATGTGCTTTGACTTATCATGGAATACTGGATTCTCTGTCATTTTGATACAACTCTGGTTGTCACACAAGATCACAGTGGGGTCCATCTCTAAGTCAAACAATCCTGATATCAACTTCCAAAGCCATACTGCTTCACAACTAGCAGAGCAGGCAGCTATATATTTCGCTTCAGCTATGCTGAGAGCCACACTTTACTGCTTCCTGCTAAACCATGAGATCATGGCCGATCCCAGACAATAAAATCCACTGATGTACTCTTCCTATCTGATACGCTTCCTGCCCAATTAACATCTGTGTAGCCATACAATATGAAGTCATGATCTCCTCAATAATATAAACCAAAATCTATCATACCCTTTAGGTACCTCATGACATGCTTTGCAGCAATCAGGTGAACTCGTATAGGTTCCACTATATACTGACTCAGGGTGTTCACCGCAAAGCATATGTCTGGCCTGATATTTGTCAGATACATTAATGACCCAATAATCTGTCTGTACAGAGTCACATCCACTAACTCTGAAGAGTCATCAACTAACAACTTCAAGTTGGAATCCATGGGAGTGGCCATGGATTTGCATTCCAACATATCGAATCTTTTCAAGATTCCCATAGCATACTTTCCTTGGTTGAGAAATATTCCATCTGGTTCTTGCCACACTTCCAGACCTACGAAGTAGTGCATCAATCCGAGATCTTTCATCTCAAACTCTGATGAGAGATTCTTCTTGCACTCGATAATCTGCTTCTCATTTCCAGTCAGAAATAGATCATCCACATATAGCAACAATATGACAGGTTCATCATCCATAACCTTGAGATAAAGATTAGGATCAGCTTTACTTTTGGTAAAGCCCAAGCTTGTCAAGAAATTGTCAATTCTTCCATACCAAGCTCTGGGAGCTTGCTTCAACCCATACAAAGCCTTCTTCATTTTGCATACATGGATTCTTCCATCTTCCACCTCAAATCCTTGAGGTTGTTCTATGTACACTTCCTCCTCAATCACACCATTTAGGAAAGCTGTCTTCACATCCTTCTGGTGTAAATCCCACTTGATCATGGATGCAAGTTCCATGATGGTTCTAATGAAAGTGTACCTTGCAATTGGTGCAAATGTCTCTTCATAGTCAATTCCCTCTTTCTGAGAGAATCCTCTAGCCACAAATCTTGCTTTATATTTTTCAATGCTACCCTTCGCAACATGCTTTATTTTGTATATCCATTTGGAGGATACCACACTTTTTTCTTTAGGCTTAGGAACTATATCCCAAACATCATTCTTCATTATTGACTGGTATTCCTCTGTCGTTGCCTCTACCCACTCTTTCTTATGAACTGCCTCTTCATAACTAGTAGGTTCTTGATCTACAAGATCACACATCAAAGCCATATAGTTGGAGAAGGGATTTGGTTTCTTGCTCACTCTAGTGGAGCCTTCAGGAGCTCCATACTTTTCTGCTCCTAGTATAATATCTCTTGCCCATGCTGGATTTCTTTTCCTTGAAATGTTTGAAATGGGGGGTTCTTGTGGTTCTATCATATCATGGTATTCAAGTGTTACATCTTCAGGGATGGGAACAGTCTTTGCAATTCTGGGAGGTGCATCTTCTTCATATACTTCTTCATACCGGCACTTCCTAGATGTTCTGAGAGCTATCTCTTCATCAAATGTCACATCCCTACTAATCTCCATATGGTGGAATCCTGGGATGTATATTCTGAATGCCTTGGATGTTTCACAATATCCAACAAATATTCCCTTCTTTCCGGAAGGGTCTAATTTAGTTCTCTTTTCTTTTGGAATGTGAATATATACAGGACACCCAAATATCTTGAGGTGGGTTACCTCAGGCTTCTTCCCTGTAAACACTTCTTATGGGGTCTTGAATTCAAGAGCACTATGAGATAGTCTATTCTTCACATAGACTGTTGTCCTGGCTGTTTCAGCCCATAGATACATAGGTAGGTCTTGATCATGTATCATTGTCTTCACTTCTTCCATAATGGTTCTATTCTTTCTTTCCGCAACACCATTTTGTTGAGGATTGTAGGGAGTGGTTAACTCCCTCTTGATTGCATCTTCTTTACAAAATACTTCAAAATATTTTGAAGTGTATTCTCCACCATTATCTGTCCTGAGCATTTTGATCTTCTTTTCTGAAATATTTTCTATCAATGCTTTGAACTCCTTGAACTTTCCAAAGACTTCATTCTTCCCTTTTAGAAAGTATGTCCAATTATTTCTAGAATAGCCATCAATAAATGTAAGGTAGTATTCATATCCACTCAAAGATGTGGAGGGAATTGGTCCACATACATCTAAATGAATCAATTCCAAAATACTCTTAGTCTTTGTTTCACTCTTTGGAAATGGGTTCTTGATATTCTTCCCTTTTGCACATCCTTTGCATGTGCCATCATGATCAATCTTCAAATCTAGTAGTCCTATGAATACTTTACTCACATGAGGTAGTGCTTTGTAGTTAATATGAGCAAGCCTCCTATGCCATAGTTCACTAGGGATAGTGGCTTCATGAACAAGGGCAGCTTCTGGATGTCCCTTGAGTTTGTATAGACCTCCTTCCTCTTCACCAATAACAATTGAATCCTCAATTGATTTTCCTTTGGACCACATGAGTACTTGTCCATCTATGAATGCAACCATATAACCTTTCTTATCTAGAGCTGAGATAGAAAGTAAGTTCTTCTTCAATCCTGGGACATATAATATCTCCTTCATCTTCAATGGTGTTCCAAAATCAAGCTTGTAGCTTGGTTCACCAATTCCCTGGATTGGGTATTGATAGTCATCTCCTAGAGATACCTTTTGTGGAAAGGTATTCTCTTCAAGTTTTGTAAGAGTTTTCTTTTGACCTGTCATGTGCTTTGAAGCACGACTATCAATGAGCCATGTATTTTCTCCAGGTGTTACAGTCCCACAGAGTGCAAAGAATAGAACGTATTCTTTTGCATCTTCTTCTTCTATTCTAGCTCTTTTCTTCTGAGGCCTTTCCTCTTCTTCTTCTTCTTCACTTTCATCTTATGCTAGGTGTGCTTGATGTCTTTTATGGTGGAATCCCTTCTTCTTTTCCTTTGAAGGACAATTCCTAGCAATGTGTCTTATTTTATGACAATTGAAACATTGGAATGTGGAATACTTTCTTCCTTGAGTAGTTCCTCTTTTCTTCTGAAATTTTTGTGGAGGTTGAGACTCCTTGTGACTATCCTTCTTGAAGTAGGGTTTATTCCTTCTTATCTTGGTGTGGGTGTCCAAGGCTTGGTCACCTTCTTTGAGAAAGGCTTCTCTGTTGGAAACCCTAGCTTCTTCTTGGATGCAATCTTCCCATACCACATCAAACTTCATGCTCTCTTTTCTGGCACACATGGTTTGGATAAATGACTCCCATGGTCTAGTGAGACCATTTAGAGTAGTCATGACTAGTTCATCTTCATCAAGGGTATCTCTAATGGCATCTAGTTGTTCCTTGAACTAGGATACCCTTGAGAAATAATCTTGAATGGATTCTCCTTGATTCATCTTGGTGCTCTTCAATTGAGCTCTCGGTTTCATCTTCCTATTGATGTTCTTTTCTTCATACATTCTGGAAAGGGCATCATACATTTCCTTTGGGGTCTTCTTGGATGCCACTTGGGGAATCAAGTGGTATTCTATAGAATCAACAATGATTCTCTTTGCACTAATCAAGTCCTTCCTATACTTCTCTTTGGATTCATCTTCTTCAGGTTCTGCAATTTCATCCTTGATATATTGGGCAAGATCATTCTCTTCAAGAATGAGACCAATCCTATATTTCCATGCCCGGAAATTCTCTATACCCTCTAGCTTGTCTTCAATCTTAGTGCTTGGAGCCATCTTATTCAACGGTCAAAGAGATTGAAGTTTCTTAGGAGATAAAATAACACTTACCAGGAGATGTGCTTGATTGAGTTGAAGGTTCTGGTGTGTTCTGCTTCTGAAAACTTCAACTTTTCACCTTACGGATCTACAACATAATTTCTGGTTTTCTGGTGCACAGGTTCGCAGCTTTTCTAGTTCACTAGTGCACAGGTGCGCAGCTTTTCTGGTTTTCTGCACTTTTGGTCAAACTAGGGTTTGACTTTCCTGGAGTTCTACCCAACCAAAAACCTTGATCCAGGGCTCAAAACTTTGATTTTGAGGAGGGCTATCCAGCCATGCAATCAGAATCCAAAAATTTTAACTTTTGTGGAAACCCTAATTTTCACCGGAGGAGGAGAGAGAGGTATTTTCACCTTGTGAAAGATGTCATATTCAGGCTAGCTCTGATGCCATGTTAATTTTATACTAATTTGACTAGCATGATCATTGAAAGAAACACAATCATAAGATAGACAAAGATTTACCCTGGGAAACCCTCATGGGGTAGAAAACCCAGCAAAGCTTTCCTCAATATAGATGATCAACCAATACAAGATGTAGAAACCAAACAAGAGCTCCTCCTCCTCCTATGCAGACCTCACTCTCACTTGTGTGCTACTTCCAAGTGGATGAATGAATGAGATAAGTGAGGAACATCCTCCTCTACTTATACTTGTTTTTCGATTGACCTTTTACCCTATGGGGCCGACCTCTCCTAGGAGAGTCTAATAACCCTCAAATAACTAACCCAGGGAAAACCTCTCCTAGGATATCTAATAACCCTAGTTACCACAATCTCTCAGAGGAATAAACATCTACGTATACATAACAAAGTCCCATTCGAGGAATGAAACATCTCCGGAATAATAAAGTACAAATATAATATTCTTTGAAGTTACAATATTTCAACAAGAATTTGACCCATGGAGGACATTAGAAGTTTAGAAAAGTCATGAAAAATTAATAATGGAAGCTTTTTATCATTTGTAGAATTTGCAATTGCATTTGTGAAGAGGGAGAGCTAGTGGATGACTAGTTTCTTTCCTTAGCCAATTTCGAGGGTGAACGATTCTCATCCAAGTTGGTAATTGGAAATTCCATTCAGACCTTTCATTTGGAGCTTTAATGTATTCTTTATTTGGAGGTGTAAGCTACAGGGAAGCTGATGGTTTCTTCTATTGCAGCTCACTCCTTCAACTATTTCCAGTTTTGGTGGCATATTCTTGATCCTTGAGGGAGGGCGTTTTTGGTGAGCTATTGTACTCTTTGGGGGATATTCTAATGCCCCATTTATTTTTAATATGAATTAAATACTCTGTTCTTTATCTCCAGAAAGTTCTAGGTCAAAATTTCAAGTAGAAATGTATAAATCTCATTTTTAATGAAAGAACAGTGCCATTTCCCCACTACCTTGTTGTGAACCAATGTAATGTTGATGGATCCGAATGGATAAGTAAAATACTGATGGTTTATTTAGGAATGAAATTTTATTGATGTATTATACAATTTTCATGTTCATTTCTCAAGCATTTGAAGCCATTTTACTTAGTTTATTTACATTTGGAGAAGATTTGGTGCCATTTCCCCAAGGGCCGAACTAGTGATTTTTGTTGTTATTTGGGAGAAGTTTGAAACATAATTAATAAATAATGAATGGTTCAGTTGTGACATTAATAAAATACTTGATACATCCCCTACCTTTTTTCAGAAATTTGAGAGGGTTCAGAGGCATTTGGGAAGCCATTTTCAGTACTTACCCCAGGGGGATTTGAACCCCAAATTACTAGTAAAATTGCATACTTGGTCCAGAATATTAAGAGAGTTTGAAGAGGTATTTTGGTGGACATATATCATCCCTGAACAACATATTCAAGTCCTGATATCATTCATACACCTTCCTTGAATATTTGAAGGCATTTGGAGTCAATTTGAGACCTAGAGACCAATACTAGTCAAAGGGAAGTTACTAGTAAAGTTCCCTACATTGGCCAGAATTGAAAATGGATTTGTAGAAGTATTTTAAAGGTACAAAAGCATCCCTGAAATACATATGTATGTTATAATATCATCCATATAACTTCTTAGAATATTTGGGAGCAATTGGAGCAATTTGGGGACCTAGAGCTCAAAACTAGTCAAAAGTCTAACTAGGGAAAAAAGTGAAAAATTGTCATTTTAATAAAATTCATAACAAGGGACATTACCGCGGTATCATAGCATGGTCCTTGCACCTGTGAAATAATATCATACATTGAAGAATAAGTTGCAGCCATGTCTTACTATTATGATGAACCCTATGAGTACAATTCATATGAGGAATATGCAGATGCTTATGAGCAATATGAAGCAGAATGTGAATGGTACGAGGAGGAGGTGCCATCATGCAACACTTATTATAATTTTAGGAGGAATGAATATTATGATTATGACCCTATGTATTATAAATATGAGTATGTCGCACCACCAAAGGATAATGCTATGTATGATTTACAAAGATGGAGAGCAAAATATAAAACCCTGCCCCAACAATATCAATCATATCAAGAATATCTTGCTTTGAGTAAAAATACAAAAAAGGCCATGTCTTTTGAAGACTATGTTTGATTGGGTGTTGGGAAATCGACCCAAAAATGAAGATGTGTAGTTAGTGAAGAAAGGTTTATGCCCTTCTTGTAAAATACCTTGGAGAGAAAATCATGTGTGTGTGAATGAAAAGAGTAGTGAAATATCTGAACCTTCAAAGAATGGATCTCTTTCCTACTGGATGAGAGGTTTTGGATTTTCTTCAAAAAGAGATTCCAAAGATATTGATCCTAAGGAAAACACGGGGAAAAATGCATCAAATTGCTTGAAGGAGCAAAAGGAAGAGACATCACAAGAGCATGAAGAAGATTCTATTGAAAATATTGAAGATCAATTCGAGACACATTCTACCTTGGACATGAATCAAGGAGCATCTACTATTGGATGCTTGAACTATGAAGGAGTACCTACTGATGGGTGATCAAACCTCTTTGTTGATGACATAGAGATCACTTTTGACAGTATTGTTACAAGACAAAATTTCCATAAGCATGAAAATTAATACCTTGTAGCAGTTGAGGAACAAACAAGATCAACTTCCCCATCACCACTTGAGCTTCATGAAGTTGGTCCAAGTGAGAAGGAATAAGATGAGGAGGTTCATTTTCAAGAACCTAATTTTCTTGAAGGATCCTTAAAGATGAATGAAAATAATATCCAAGAGTCCCTCAACATTCTCCATGACACTCAAGCATTGGTGTCAAATTCTTATTGGAGAGCTACTTCATTGGAGGAAACATCCTTCCTTGAAGACATGGAGCAAATTCAAAGAGCAATGTGCCACATCAAAGGTAATTTCATGTCTTTTTTTTTTATAGAAACAATTTGTTTGAGCTTAATGAATTTTTACATGATGCATACTTGAATAATAATGAGGATATTCATAAGTTCACAATTCAAAACGAGCAACTTCTTGAAAAGTTGCAAGATACTTGTTTTTCCTCTTATGTTTTAGATTGTCAAGTGGTAGATTGTTTGGAGGATTCTCATGACATGGTGGATCATGAGAAATGTGGAAATTTGAATGTGCTTGAAGTGTTTGAAGATGAAATTGAAGAGATCCAAACACTTGATGTGGCAGAAGAGGAACTTGAATTGTCTCTTGATGAAGGTTATGCAATTTTTAAAGTAGAACATGATTCCTCTACATTGGGACCAATCTATGACAAAGGTTTCACACTTTTGAAGGAGCTGCATGATACTACCCATATGGATCCTTCCCATGATGAAACTTCTGGCACTTTTTGATCATTTGGGTGAGTTAGTTAATTCTCCTACATCCTACAATTCCATGTTTTGCAGCATTAGTCTCAATGAAGAATGGGTGAAAGCATTCTTTTTTATGGTGCCACATGAGGAGTATGGAACTCCTAGATTTACTTTTTATGATGATATGGTTGGAGCACATTCTTATTCAAATTTGCAGCAGCATCCTTTGTTACTTTATGATGATGCACATCTACATGGATGCACCTATGATATGCATTTGAGTCACTTGAAGACTCATGGTTTTTCTTGCTCAACACTTGATTCATTTGATGTTGGAGGAACTTCATCCAACACTTGGGTGAATAGATTTATAATTGGAGAACATTTTTGTTGGCAGCCGCATACTTTGTTATATCTTTATGATTCTCACATTTAGGAATGTATGGGTGAGACTTCTTTGAGTCATTTGAAGTCTCCTTGTTTTTTCTGCTCATTATTTGGTTCAGAATTTAGTGGAGATTCTTCATTCACTTCTTGGATGAAAGAATACATGGATGAATATTTTGATGCATATCACATCCTTTTGGAGCAACATTATAGGACATGGGATCCTCACTTATGTCATTGGAGTAGATTTGATTGGTCACTTGAAGCTTGTATGCACTTGGAAAATGGTGGTCTACTTGCTTGGAGGTATAAGCACTTTCATGATTATTTGATGAAGCACCTCCTTGATGTACATTTTCATTATGTTGTTATGTAATTTGATGATATATATTTTGTACTCATGATGTTTGGAAGAATGCATACAAGAAAATGGGATCCAGAAATCCTCTTATCTGATGGTATGGGTTGGAGAGCACTCCTAATTGTTGGGGTGCAGTACAAGCAATGGGACCTTGGAATAATTTTTGTCTCATTGGTTTCAAATTTTTTTGGGAGACAAGCAGTATGGGAGATGGATTTCCCACTTAATAAAGTGTTTTTTATCAGATTAGTGTAGCAGAAATCATGGTGGTTCCTCTCCAAAATCTTCATGGAAACTCAAAGACTCAAGGTTGGGAAATTCAATGGCAACTTCAAAGAATTATACAGAAAGCAGGTTCTTCAACACCCATGTTCGAAATTGCTTGAGGACAAGCAATATTGGGAAGGGAGGATTTGTCATATCCCAAATTTGGCATTGGGTCACAATGGCCTAATCAAATTGGCCATATTCATTAGAGTTTGTCAAATTGATGTTAAGGGTCAAATAATTGCCAAGGAGGAAAATTTACTAGTTTCCTAGGTTTGGGGTGGAAGCTTTGGGATTTAGAATAAGGGGGATAATAAATGACGTTTGAACATTAGAATGGCATAAATATTTAATAAAGGAGATAAATAAATATATACAAGTGAAAAACAAAGTGGCATTTGATCATGAAGACACATGGAGGAAGTGGGACCCACATATGGCTAGATTTCCCCACTACACTTGGCATCATTCTCTCACCAATTCGAATTCAAGGTGAATGGTAAAATACTTAGGGGAGTTCAAAAGGTATTATTCATGGCATGAATCATCCAAGGTCTAAATATAGAGGAAGAGTAACTCCCATGGAAGAGGAAGAGGCAATTTGGAGCTAGTGGGACACTTGGGCTAGATTCCCTAGCTCTATGACAACAATGATGAAGATGCTATGACACCTATGACAAAAATCAGACTTGAAGGATGACATATGACATATATTACATGTCAGGGCTAAAAATAGGCTCCAAGAGGGCACTCAAGGGAGTTAGGGCAGCTAAGATGCTTCCACATGTGATTTGGTGGAAGTGGAAAACTAGGAATTGTTGTACAAGTGGCATTCTTTGGAATCTCTTCCCAACTTGAGTTGGCATGAGTATCTTGGAAGGAATTCGACCCATGGACGACATTAGAAGTTTATAAAATTCATGAACAAAGAATACTGGCAGATTTTGATCATTTGTAGAATTTGCAATTGCATTTGTGAAGAGGGAGAGCTAGTGGATGACTAGTTTCTTGCCATAGCCAATTTCGAGGGTGAAAGATTCCCATCCAAGTTGGTAATTAGATAGGCCATTCAGACCTTTCATTTGAAGATTTAATGGAGCCTTTATTTTCATGTGTAAGCTATAGGGCAGCTCATGGTTTCTTCTATTGCACCTCACTCCTTCAACCATTTCCATTTTTGGTTGCATATTGTTGATCCTTGAGGGAGGGCATTTTTGGTGATCTATTGTACTCTTTGGGAGAGATTCTAATGCCCCATTTCTTTTGTAATATGAATTAAAGACTATTTTATTCATCTCCAGAAATTTTTAGCTCGAAATTCCAAGTAGAAATGTATAAATGTAATTTTTAATGAAAGAACAGTGCCATTTCCTTACTACCTTGTTGTGAACCAATGTAATGTTGATGGATTCGAATGGATAAGTAAAATAATTATGGTTTCTTGATGAATGGAATTTTATTTATGTATTATAAAATTTTCATGTTCAGTTCTTAAGAATTTGAAGTCATTTTACTCAGTTTATTTACATTTGGAGAAGATTTGGTGCCATTTCCCCAAGGGTCGAACTAGTGATTTTTGTTGTTGTTTGGGAGAAGTTTGGAACAGAATTAATAACTATTGAATAGTGAATTTGGGACCTTAATAACATACTTTAGACATCCCCTACCTACGGTCAGAAATTTTAGTGGGTTCGGAGGCATTTGGGAAAGCTATTTTCAGTACTTACCCTAGGGGGATTTGAACCCCAAATTACTAGTAAAATTGCATACTTGGTCCAGAAAATTAAGAGAGTTTGTAGAGGTATTTTGGTGGACATATCTCATCCCTGAAAATCATATTCAATTCATAATATCATTCATACACCTTCCTTGAATATTTGAAGGCATTTGGAGTCAATTTGAGACCTAGAGACCAATACTAGTCAAAGGGAAATTACTAGTAAAGATCCCTACATTGGACAGAATTGAAAGAGGATTTGCAGAAGTATTTTAAAGGTCCAAAAGCATCCCTGAAACACATATTTATGTTCTAACATCATCCATATACCTTCTCAGAATATTTGGGAGCAATTGGAGCAATTTGGGGACCTATAGCTCAAAACTAGTCAAAGGTCTAACTAGGGAAAAAAGTGAAAAATTGCCATTTTAATAAAATTCCTAACAAGGGACATCACATGAAGGATGGGAAAGAAAATAAAGCCTTCCTATAAGTCCATGCACTCCACTGGGAGTTCAACCGTTGGCATTATTATCAATTTCTAATAATGTTTTAAAATCCCTACGGTATGTCACCATTGGGATGAAGAGTGATTTCTATTGACTACATGGGGAAGCTAGGAAATGAAAATGGCATCCGTGATCAATAGAAACCATAATTTTGTGATGGTGTATGTGTTTTTTGGTTTCTGCTGTCCATATCTCTATTGAGTTGGAGTGGCTCGTATTGTTGGAGTTGTTGTGAAGGTGTTGAGGTTCAAGCAGGGTTGGCCACTGCTACTACGAAGTTTTGAACAATATAGAGTCTTATTCCTACATATTTCTCATATAGGGAGAGGACGACAATGGAGATGAAAAAATTTGAACCGGTGGGAATATAACCTCACGTTGAACTGTAAGTAGTATTTGGTCATTGAGGCTGAGAATGATTGTTGCCATTGATTGTATTATGCGCATATATTAACTTTGCAAGTTTTTGTGGAGAATTCACTTCAGAAGTTTCATTAATTCCTATGGTCCCCTAGTTCTTTTTGTTGCTACTTATTATTTTCTATTGAAATGATTGAATACCAACGTTGAGCCCTCCACTTCTGGTGCGAACCCTAGAAATTTGTTTTTCTAAGAGTTCCATGGAGGTTTGCAGTAGATGATGGTGATCGGTGGTGAATACTCTAAACTGCGTGGATCTCTCTCTTGGTAAAAGTGCCTGGAGACCATTGTGGATTACACTTTCTCCTAGTAACTGAGAAGTGAATGCTACTGTACAATGTGCATGATAAGGTTTCATACTGTATAGACTGTTGAAGAGCATGTGGAGCTGTTGAAGAGAGTAGGGATGGTGTTTCATCTCAGAGTTGAATGGCCTTGTTGATTTTAGGACTGCCTATTGGATGCATGAATTCCCACAAGATACGACCTTAGTTCTGGTATTTGGAATCCAAATGAGCTGCGACCTGCATGAGTTGCATCGGTGAGCCCTAAATTGACATTCAGTTCCAGTTTGTAATAGTTTACAAAATTCTTGTTGGAAGTACTTGAGGCAACCAAGAGAGGTCATTTCTGTAACACCCCTATTTTGACCCGTTGCATTAAACTTGTAAATAATGTCATATTGTTATAAAAATCCTGGTGAGGAGCTTAAGGCCAAGCCCCCCCCATCAATTTATCGTTTATGTATCGGCAATTAAAATATTGATGCATGTCGGTATGGCCCCATAGAAATTATAAATGTGACGTAAATATGTATTTTAATAAAAATACCCACAACTAGCTATGCAATGCAACAAGAGTATGGGGGCATGATTTTTACAAGGAATAGGGAGGGAAATATTCAAACCCTTGAACCCAATACTATCAAGCAAATGTTGACTTTTGTATCCAATCATTTATTTCTTCCAAGAGTTGGTTGAAGTAGTTATTATTTTGGGAAATTAAGAGGTATCACTGTCCAATTTCGTGTATGGGCAAGCCACCATTTTTGGAAAAAATTGTGTTTGGCTTCTTGGGAAAGAAAACACCCACGAAGTTTCTCCCCAAGCCATTCTTCATGCATTAGTTTTGGTCTCTCACAAGCTGGGGGCCAGTTGGGTGTTTTTCTCCATGAAATTTATGTGTTTTCCTTCATTTTTAGCAGGGAGAAGGGCGTTTTTGTGTTGTAGAACAGTGGGGAAGAAGGGAATTTGATTTGGGGGTCCACAGATGTCATTTTTTTCCATATGAATGCTCTTATACATGTGGGATAAATGTGGTAGAAATCGTTTTCTGCCCTGTGGTCGATTTTCCCTTCTCACAACTCATTTTTGGGTGCCACGATTTAGGAAATCCATGGACATTGTGTTTTGTGAATCACATAGTTAAAAACGTTTTGCTATGCCCAACATATGTACTTGCTATGTGTGGGAGAGAAGGCTGTGTAATGTTGTGGTTTGGGTTATGTGTATCCCTTGTTTTGTCTTGAGCTTGAGTGTTCCCATTCCTTGTGGAAATCATGCCCAACTCGGGGGGTGGCAGTTGTGTTGAGAGATTGATGAACACGATTGGCCTATGGCTGGGTGGAAAGTTGCAGTTTTATAGCTAGTTGCTTGGGACAACTTCACAATCAAGATAAGTATTCTCTTGTATTTTAAATTCTTCCATGTCTTTAATTGAAGACTATTATGATTATGTTGATGGATGCATGTGAAATGTGTGTGGAATTAGATTTTACTTCCGTTGTGTTAATTTGAATTATACATATGCACACATATATTATGTTTATATTCATTTGTTAAAGATGAATGGGTCTGAGTCTTGAAAATCCTATATTCTTAGTCATGTTCCATTCCTTGAGCTGGACGGATGGAAGGGGACGTGACAATTTCTTGATTCCTCCAATCTTTGCAGTCATGGAAGCTTCAACTTATCTTGTCCACATGAAATATGATATCACATTAAAGAAACCATATGCGACAATCGAGTAAATATCCCAATCTGATATTTTGTTCATTGTTTTTTATCAATCATCATCAATAGTGCAAGCACCCAACTATGGTATGTGAATTGCTTTCCTATAAAGACAGAGGCAATTGTCAATTGATTTTTTTTGTTTTTAATGAGCTGATGGAAAATTAAATTAATTGATGTCATTTGATGAATAAGAGAAAAGGTTTATTATTAGAAATTGAGTATTAAAATGTTTGTGTGCTGGTTGGATTTTACACTATGGGTCGAGGTGCTCGGATACTCATGTTGTTGTTTATTACAAAAGAAGCTAGGGAACTCTTCTTTTCCATTGAAAGGAATTGTAGGTTGTTTCCTAGTGTATTGCATTGCACAGATTGTTGCTGAAATTGAGTTCATGCTAGTTCACATAAAATATATGATACATGTGCAAATATATAATGAGAAATATTGATATTTGATATGCATAGATATTTATTGTAGAGAGAATTATCATTGATAGTTTTGAGTAGCTGACTTATTTGCTATATTGAGGGGAGAGAGTTTATGTATTCACTCGACAAAATCAAAATCAAATAGACTTGGCATCATCAACTTATCAAATCAAACAGACTTGGCATCATCAACTCATCTAAATCGTAATCAAGGAACTCAAAGCATCAACAACAACTTTGAAGCATCGAGTCAATTCAACTTCATAATCAACAATTGTTTTAAGTACATGTGTGTTTTGTAAATTACAACTAGTTTCTTTTGTACCTTTCAAAATCAAGTTGAATTACATTGTGCTCGGGTGCATGTTTCGGTAGAAGCTGATACCCTCTAGTTGTTGAGTAAAATATTTCAATTATTCAGTCTTGTTTGTAAAAGGGCAGAGTTGCAAGAATCCCTTCTCCATTTGAGTGAGTCCTTAATCACATGGTGAGATTAAATAGCTTGGTAGAGTTACTGAGCACTCTATTGTTTTCCTCTATCGACAACACTGTCATGATAGACAAGAACACTCTCACTCACATTTGAGATTGTGTGCAAGATTCACAAGACTCTCTTGAGTTCCTACAGCTTGAGTTGCAGCTTCAACAAGAATAAACTTGTTCATGTTCAGAACAATTCTCTTTGTGATTCATATTAGCAGGATGCACATGATGCCACTCTAGAAGTGAAAGAAAATGAATATGAAGTTATGCATACATAGGTTTTTCTTTCACTTCTCAAGCCGATCATTAGACCTTGGGAAGAGATCATCCATAACAAGTACAAAACTGATCTTGGATACAACAAGGAAGTGATAGTTCACATTCCTGATTTCTCCAATCCTGTCTAGTTTCAAAACTTTGTTGGATTCCTCAATGAGAGTTCATCTTCATAAACATCAATTCAAAGTTTGACATGAAAACACTGTGATCGAGTTGGGAACATGAAAGATCCGTATTTTGATCTTCATCCTTGCAAGCATTGTGGAAATCGCACCCATTCTTCAGATAGGTGCTTCATTATAAATAAACATGCAAGAGAGAAGATTCACTATGGGTGAATCACTTCTTGGCACTATTCGTCAAAAATAAAGAATATTTATATGTCATACCAAAGATTTCATTCATGATTATTGACACATCTTGCAATTGATAGATATTCTTCTCCTCACATTGTTCCCGATAGGGGGGAATGATAAACAGTCATAAACAAGCGAGCGAGAATAAGTGAGATTGTATATGATCCAGAGCCTTGATCCCACCAAACTCAAAGATATATTCAGATCCAGAGCCAGATTCATGACTATCCATTTAGTAGAATACTGCACCAAATTCTACTAGACATTCAAAATGTTCCAAGAACCTATGAGCCTTTGATCCAAGTTCAATAGTTTGTGGTCAGCTTAAAACCACTCATTCAGTAGAAGACAAATAACTATGCTATCCTTTTAGAATGTTCCAAGAACCTTTGAGCCTTCGAGCCAAGTTCCATAGTTTGTGGTCAAACTTAAACCACCTTCATGGTTCATGATTTTATAGTTGCTAATATTGATAGTTTGTGGTCAGCTTAAAACCACCCACTTAGTAGAAGACTTCAACTTCTTCTGTCCCCTTTGGTTTGTGGTCTACCAAAACCACCACTTCAGAGAGAAATTATATTTAGTAGTAGATGTTAGCTCTTCTAGATTGCTTAGCATAATCGGATTGCCAAGTTGGAAATGTTCAACAGTTGGTAGTTTTCCACTTCTATTTATTCAGCTCTCTTTCCTTGGACTCACATACACCCCTTTGGATTCAGGGGGGGAATTGTCAAAACCTAATCCTCGGTGTTAGGAAAATCATTATATTATTATCTCCCCATTCACATGAAGAGAAGATTAAGCATTACATTGAATGGGAAGAGCCTTTGGGAGTCCAAGAGACCACTTGGAAGTTGAAACCAAGGGTGACTTCTCATTGTATATATATGTATATTTGGAAATGATAATTTATGCTTTCACGATATTCCATTTGTCTTTGTGGTGCTTCCTTATGTATTTGGATTTGTGTCATCCAATTTTCCTATTTTCCCTAATAGGAAACCTAACACATAGCATATACTGAAATAATACAAAAATATGATTCAAATAGACTACTAAGCATCCACACTCCAAACCAAAAGAAATCAAAACTTTTAAGACACAAAGGAGGAGAAAAAAAGAATTGTATAAATATTTTAGTCCAATTGACAATTAGAACTCCACTGATCTGCATGAGAAAAACAAACACAACATTCCTGCTACCAATGTTATCCAAATCTTCCACCAATAGGCATATTCTTAAATTAACTAGTACCATGAAGTTTCAATGCAAAATACCAAGATCACACCGACCTTACCAGAGAAGGTAGGAACTCAAACTAGAATAGACATAAAGAATAAAACTAAAACAAATAAAGAATGGTTATTAAAAGTTTTCCCCTCATACCTCTTGAGGTGATATAAAGGGTTCTTACAAATGTAATCCAAATGGTACTAAAAACTATAAATGAACAAAAGCTTTAGAATCTAGCATCACATTGTCCCATTGTAGATCAAGCACAAAATAGTTTTTCATTCTTGCAAATTGAAATTCAAGATAACCTAGTATACCACAAAATCATTCCTACAAAAATGAAGATCCCATGTTTGAGCCTCCATTTATGATCCTTTATACCTGATAATAACCCAACATGTCTTATACAATCTAGTCAATAGTACCATGGACCCTGCCTGCTTTGAATAGATTGAGGTATACATGGAATGACATTATATCTTCCCAAAATGAATCCAATCCCATCATCTTCTTCTTGTTTACTAATTTAAACTACATGAATGGCATTGGTGTTAGAACTGAAACTATTATAATTCAGAGATGGATTTGTATGAAAGGATGACTTCCTTGAAGGTTTAAATAGAATCTTCAATGACAAGCCCGAAGGTTCAATACCAGGTGGATCACCGATACTAAACTTTGAGATACTTGTTTCATTGAAAATATTCACAGGATCTTTTGGAATCTCAACCCTTGGCTTAAAAATATTGGAATTTGGTGGCAATTTTGTTGTGGCGGTCCTAAAACCAAGCAAAAGTGGGAATGGAAAATGAAGAAATGGTGCCATGAAACATGAAAACACCATTGGAACACCACAAGCCATTGCATCTGCATCTTGTGAAAAAGAGGTTTATGCTTCTGTAGTATTTTCTGAATGATTTGATTCAAATTCCTGATATGAAGCTGGTTGTGATGATAATGGGGAACCATTGTTAGGATCAACAAGAGCACCTTGATTAAAGAAAAAAATGGGCTAATAGGTAATATTTGACTTTAAGTAGATCCATCACAAACAACATGTCCAGTAGGTAGTATCTGAATTTGAAAACCACCTTGAAGGTTTGAAGTTCATCTTGGGCTTCCTAGTTTCTATGTTGGGTGCATATGGTGAGCCTAACAAGCATGTTTCTAAAGAAACAATAGAAAACCTTGGTCAAACACTAGTTCTAGAAATGACTCTACTAGATATAAGTTGAAGTCTAGTGTTCCTAGAAAGAACTCAGAGGATTTGGTTAATCTAATCAATCAAGGAGTCCAATAATCTTTTCTATCCATACTATGACTCAGGAGATCAGTCTTGATGCAGAAATAATTCCCTAATAGGCATGGTTGCCACTTCTGTACTGCATGCAAAATAGCCATCATTTCCTTCTGAGATGTAGATGCGGCTAAATTCTTACCGGAAAGGTCTCTTGAAGGCGGCAAGCCCACTGGCAAGCCCACTGGTCTCTTGATGGGTGCATCCGAATGGAATGGAGCTGAGCGATGACACCATGTGAATTCTTCTTAAGGATATTTTCCAGGCGATGTGAACTGATGATGCAGATTAACCCTGGTTGTAAGCCCACAAATTTTTGTTGTTTCCCATTGACTAAAAACTGCATCCAAAGTTCAGCAAAATCCCATAAGATGGGGCCAAGAGTGCGTAACCATTTAACCCCCAAAACCACATCACATCTGCCTAAGGACAAGGAAAACATGTCAGAGCGTAGGTTATAATCTTCCAAAGAGATACGCACATTGTGACACTTCCCCTTGCAAGGTAAGGTGCCCTCGTTGGAAATCATGACTTCAAAGTTGGAGCAAGGATGGACAAAACAATCAGCCTGTTTGGCGATTCGATGGTCAATGAAATTATGAGTGCTACCAGAATCAATGAGTATTATAAGAGGGATATTCTTGAAGTAACCCCTAATCCAGATTGTTTGGGGAGTGGTGATTCTGGCTAAAGCATGGAGAGATATCTTTGGCTGGTCATCTTGAGACGGAGGTTCAATAGGCGGCTCCTGGATGTCAACCTGATCATCTATTGTATCTGGAGCTTCTTCACCAATTTCAGAGGCAGGCGGAGAATCCACGTCCAAGAGATAGAGCTTTTTCTCAGCACATCTATGTCCCCGAGTGAATTTATCATCACAATTATAACAAATCCATTTTTCGTTGCGTGCCCGCATCTCTATTTCAGACAAATGCTTGATAGGAGTTGGTCAAGGAGCTGGCGGGATGGGAGGTCGTTGAGAACCCATATTTCGGAAGGGAACAAAAGTGGGTTTGGAGCGTTGTTGGGATGCAATCTTGTCTTCTTCCAACTTAGCCAACCCCGGGGCTTCCATCATGGTGTTGGGACAGAACATTTTGACTTCTGAGCGGATTTCATCCTTAAGACCACTGATAAAACAACTCCTGCAGAATTCATCAGACAATCCTTCAGTGTGATTGGCTAGTTTCTCAAATTTTGTCTGATACTCTCTCACAGTGCCAAATTGGTGAAGTTTAGTGAGTGCTCTTGTGAAGTCATCAAAAGCACTAGGACCAAATCGTTGCAAAATGAGTTGGCAAAAATCTGTCCATTTTGGCTCATCATGAGCCTTGATGTACCAACAGTACCATTGAAGAGATTCCTACACCAAATGAAAGGATGCAAGTGGAACTGTGTTGACATCAAAAGTATTACGTAGACTAAAATATTGTTCTGCCTGATAGATCCATCCAATCGGATCAGTACCATTGAAGCGAGGAAAATCAAGCTTCGGACCTTGGAAATTATTGGAAGAAGAGAACCCATTGTCTGAAGAAGAATCTGACTGTCGTTTCTTGTTCATGGATGAATGCTCAAGATGGAGGCTGAGAAATCGGCAACAGATGGATCTGCAACAGCGCTTAAGTGATCGACAATAGTTCAGGTTAGAGGAAATCTACGATTTATCAGTTGAAAATAGATATGGACCCCAGGTATGCTCGGCTTCCTAACGGTTCAGGGGATTCACTCGGCCACCAATGTTGTCTGACGGATTGCATATTGGGGCAAGACCCCTCACTCCATAGCTCAGGTAAAACTGATAACCGATTTGCCACAAACAACAGCTCTTGGTTTACCTCATGGGTGGGAACTAGTCAATCAGGTAGGGGTCGTTGCCCTTTTCGCTGGTAGCTCCTCTAAATGGGCTAGCTACTTCGGGGATCCTGTGGTACTCCTGACAATGAGTTTTAGGGATTATGCCCAAGTACTTCCCACATTTATGTGGATAGGGATTATTCCCAGATCCGAACCTACAACAGATACGGAAACAAAATTTGGCAGAAATTTCACCGAGCCCAAGAAAGTGCTATGATACCAGATGTGAAGAACCTGCAACAATTAATTAATGAAAATACATGAGATAGCAAAAATAATAGAACTAATAATCGCTTTATTGATCGCAGGACACTTCGAGGGGGTAACCTCCTTTGAGCAAGCTCAATACAAATAACTTCATCATACCTTCATTGGCCTCAACACACACTAATATACTAATTCTATGCCCAATACTATGGGTCAATACCATGGGACATATAATATTACGGGACGACTTACAAAGCATATACGTCCAATACTATGGGTCAATACCATGGGCTAATACAAACTATGGATTAACAAATACAACGGGACGACTCACAAAGCATATGCGTCCAACAACACTATACTAACAAAGTAAAGAGAAGGGTTGACACGGGTTCCTAACACATTGACTCATTTTATTACGCAAAACCACTTGATAGTACCTAACCCCAGTTATAAGACATGGATACCATAGGGAGGATGTCACACATGTGGGTATCCCTAGACTCCTAGAATATTGAGTAAGGACCTGAACCCCACATTTACTCCCACTATAATGTTTAGGGCCCTCAAACTTATCCCTAGTGCTAAAAAAAGTGATAGTGGAACCCTTATCCACACACATGGAAAGAGGATTCCCTCAAGAGTTCACATGCAGTGCTCAAGGCATTGTTTTTGGCCCAAGAAATCTATAATATTATTTCAAGGCATAAGGTATGAGTTTCTTCTTCTATCCATATCCAGGGCCATAACACCCATAATTATTATTGAAAGTATCATGAACAAATTGTTATCTATGGTGTTTCAAGGTGTTATTCATTGAGCTTCATCCCTAGAAGATAAATCAAGTGCCTAATTCTTGATATTCTTGACATATCATGCTTAGAATTCAAAATAGAAGACATTGAGAACATGAGTGAGGAATGGATAATCTCTCCAAAAGGATCATCTTCATTAGTTGTATCACTTTCATCTACATCAGCTACATGGTAAGGGGACAATTCGAAAGTGTCTAACTTCTAAAGCAATAGAGGAAGGAACGTCTTCAACAAGAAATTTATGTGTTGAATCTATGGCTTCTTCTTCATCTTGAACAAATTCATCATGAGAGATACTTGGGGTCGAGCAATAATTAGAGAGAAAACTTAAGGATGTATCACTGGGCTTGTTCTCCAAATGATTTGCACCAATCTCTTCATTCAGCTTGCCAAATGCTTTGTCCAGTTGGACCCATAGATCACTTGGATATTCAGCATTTCCCATGAGGTAGCACATACTAGGAGACATAGCAATACACATTTCTCCAAAGGCTCTGTCACATTCATTTATCCAATCATTCTCCTCTTCATAGGAAGCAAAATCTCTCAGAACATCAATACATATATCAAAAAGACCCTGTATCTTTATATATGCTATCATCTTTGGTTTCCTGTCATCATAATTGAATGGATAGAGAGGAGGAACTGCTTTCAGATTCATGGAAGTTGTTGTAGAATACACACACAAAAAATATATGAAAAACTCTTTGGAAGATTAATTTGCTTAGCAAATATCTGATACCATGTGAGATTTTGTGAGATTCTCATAGAGATCTAGAGACAAATATAAAATTCACACTAAGTCTAACAGAGATCAAAAGAATTGAGCAAGAAAAATAAAGAAGAAAAAACTATGTTATAACACAAGAGGATGAAGAACAATTGGAAAAACTTCCATTACCTCTAATATTCATTAGAATGTGTACACAAATAATACATCTCCAAAGGAGAAATTCATGAGCCTAAAGAGGCAGTTGGAATCCACACAAGTGGTAGGCTTAGTTTGCATTGCAACCATCTCCTGATAAGGCCTAGTGGCCACCGATGATGAATGGCTTGTCAAATGAGGTGGAATGATGCATGACTGAGTCATTGAGGCTATAAATTAGGGGATGAGACTCCAAGGGGTAGAAATAGTGATGTGTAGTGGTCAAAATAGGTGATCCTACACTCAGTGGCAGTGAAACTAGGTGTAACAGTCAGTTAACTAGTCAATCAAGGGGACAAGGTGCCCTAAATCATGGAACTGACTGTGATAACTCCTAAAATCGCATAAGGGCTCCTTTGGAATTCAGTTATGTAACTAAGGTGCTTTGAGTGACTAAGAGGGCTAATGATGACCAAAGTTAAGCTCTGGGGGGAGAAATAAGGACTAGGTGCTAGGAGACTCACCTACCACTGCATGGAATGCATGCAAAACCAAGATGATATGGTTAGAATATTCCAACATTGAAAATCTCTTCCTAAAATATGAAAGACAAAAATTGTATTAGATTTAGTAAGGATCGGCCTACCCTTCCTACAATATGATATCCAGGAAATGTATCACCTAGAGGAAGGGTTGTTAAGCCCTAAATATTGGCACATTACCATCTATGTAGTGGCACATTACCCCCTTTAATATGGTGGATTACATAATATTGATGTCGTCTTGGTTCTATTATTGGATCTATTAGTTGTTATTGTACCCCTTTGTCTCCTATATATAGGAAGTAGACCTTTTGATTTTAGTCATCATTGTATCTTGTCTTGTCTTATGTACTTAGTACATTGTGTAAGGAGGTTCCTCCCTCGAAGAGGATTGTTATTCATCTCATTTCTTTATTATTAAGGCGTGGATTAATTTCTTATGCTTTATCTCTTCTATTTTTATGCTATATTTGGGACTTGGTTGCATAACATTTAGTATCAGAGCTCTTTCCTCGGGACTAGGTTCTTCAAACCGAGTCATATTGGAATTGTCGTTATAAAGTTTTTTCTACAAGGATTCAGACAACAATATTAAAAACCCACTTCTATAACAAGCTGAGCTATATGTTTTCGTAAATTCCAATCCTAAGACATCATAGGTTCAGAGATATTGTCCTCGGGATATAGGGTTTTTTACTAGTCCAAAAACTAGTCTAAAAACGTGTTCTAGGGAAAAAGGTCATATCTAAAGCATGCGAGGTCCAAATTGAGTGATACTAGTTGCATCATAAAGAGTATGGACCACAATATATTTGGTATAATTTTGAGACTTAGATACAAAATATTGGACACGTGACAGTCCATACAATTTCAATCTTATGAAAAGACAAAAAATAAGAAGTGTTGGGATATTCGCAATAACTTTCTATTGGCATATTAGAATTAGGTTAGACATGCAGAATAAGAAAGAGGACACCTAATTCTACAATAGGCAGAATTTTCAGACCCATAGGAGCCGAAATTTGAATTTTACCTCAGTTTCAAGTCGGCCCTAAAACAGTCTTCCAATCAGGGTTTGAAAAAAGGTATGCCATTTTAAATTTGAATAACTTTGAGTAGAAGGATCTAATTGTGGTGAAGCATAAGGTGTGATGTCTATTGGTATTGTTCATAATGAAACCAAAAGGAATTTTAAAAACTCACACTCCACTCAAACCACCTAAGGAGTCATCCCTAACATACGATGAAAGGGAAGACCTATCTTTTCGAGTGTCCCTGTTGGAAGAGATTATTAAAGGATCTGTGAAAGCAGTTGATTTAGTTAATTTAGAGGGGAATTTGATGAAACATATGGATAATAATATGGAAGAAAATATGAAAGGGTTGATGGAACAAAAGGAAAATATTTCTAATCTCATACAAAATTCAAATGATACTCCTTCTCCAGGTGATAATGTGTTCCATGATACTCAGGAGCATAAAGATAAGGTCCATGTTGAAAAACATTCCATGAATAAGAATATTCCAAGAGGAAATGATTATGATAATGGAAATAATCAAGGATGGTCACCAAGGGGTACCCAACTTCCCAAGATTGACATGAGAAAGTTTGATGGCAATGATCCAATAACATGGATATTCTAGATGGAGCAGTTCTTTGATCTACACTAGGTTCGAACTTTGCAGAAGGTAACTATTGCATCCTTATATTTAGATCATGATTAATTTGTATGGTACCAATGGCTTCGTGACCGTAAAAAGGACTCTATTATCTCTTGGTCTATATTCACAGAAGAATTGATTGCACATTATGGGGATATAAATAGAAACACCTTATTTATCCAGTTGGTAAATCTCAAGCAAAATGGCCCAGTTAGTGAGCACATCCAACAATTTCAGAAGCTAAGTCTTAGAGTGAAGAATATTTCAGAAGATAATTTGTTGGATCTCTTTATTGGAACTTTGAAGGATCGCGTCCAACATGAGGTTCTCCTTTGGGAACCTGAGTCCTTGGAGCATGCATTTAGGGTGGCAAGAAAAGTTGAAAACAAAATTATGGAAACAAGGAAGTCTGCCCCTTACAACTATAAACAAGGAAATGTGGTCTCCAGTCATACACAACCTACAAGGTTGACACCACAACAACTAGAGGAAGAAAGATAAAAATGGATTTGTTGCAGTTGTGATAGAAAATACAGTAAGGGCCATAAGTGCACTGAGAATAAACTATTTTACATAGATTGTGAAGTAGAGGAAGAAAATGAAAAAGAAGCACCAAATGAACATGAATCGTCTGAATATGAAGAAATAGAAGATAATACTTCCGAAGAGATTACTCCCACCATATCTTTTCATGCATTGGCTAGAATTAGCACTCCTCAAACTCTCAAGATCGAAGGATATATAAAAAAATGTAACAATATTGATTGGATCTGGTAGTATTCATAAAACTGTAAATTAGCCAAGGTTCTTAACTGCTTTGTATATCCAACACCAGATTTTCAAGTAATGATTGCAGATGGAGGAATTATCAATTTCTCAGGAAAATGACATAATATCAATCTCACTATGGGGGAATATGTATTGAATAGTCTAATGATTGAAATTCCAATGGGGCGTGTTATGTTGTCTTAGGAGTACAATGGTTACAATCATTGGGAACAATGGCTTTTAATTTTCAGAAGATTTTCATGAAATTTTTATGGAAAGGAAAGGAATATGAGTTAAATGGTATCACAGGGAAACCAAGTAAGGTGATAAGCTCTAATGGTATTACAAAATTTATAAAAAAGGGGCATCAAGGTGTAATTACACAATTATGCTCATTAGATGTTCAAACATCTAAGCCTCCCATTTCCCCATATCTCCAAAAGGTGATTGATAACCATTCCAAGGTATTTGAAGATATTCCAAAAGGTCTTCCACCTGTTCGAGGTTTTGATCATGCTATTCACTTAATCCCAGGAAGTGTTCCTCCTAACATCAGACCTTATAGATACTGCTATGGACAGAAGAGTGAAATTGAGTGTATAGTTGATGAAATGTTAGAGGTCGGCACAATCAAGCCTAGCCAAAGTTCTTACTCTTCACCAATGGTAATGGTACACAAGTCGGATGGATCATGGTGTATGTGTCTAGATTATAGAGAGCTCGACAAGATCACCATTAAAGATAAATTTCCCATTCCTGTCATCGATGAATTTTTAGATGAATTACATGGAGCAATTTTCTTCACAAAGTTGGATCTCTGTTCTGGATATCATCAGATTAGAATGAAGGAGGAAGACATTCCAAAAACAACATTCAAAACTCATGAAGGTCATTATGAATTTTTGGTCATGCCATTTGGTCTCACGAATGCGCCTTCCACATTTCAAGGTTTGATGAATTCCATTTTCAAGCCTTTCCTCATAAAAAAAAATTCTTATATTCTTTGATGATATACTAATCTATAGCAAGTCTTGGGAAGAACATGTTCAGCATGTTGACCGGGTACGTGACAACTACTAAAGTAGCAACAACTATATGCAAAACCTTCCAAATGTTTCTTTGGGGTAAAGGAGGTAGAATATTTGGGTCATATTGTATCTCAAGAAGGTGTCAAGGTAGACCCAAACAAAATTAAAGCCATGATGGACTGGACAATTCCCAAAAACCTGAAGAATATTCACGGATTCTTAGGTTTGACAGGGTGCTACTGCAAGTTTGTTCAGAACCATGGAAGAATAGCAGCACCTCTAACAACATTATTGAAGAAATATGCATTTTCTTGGACTCCGGAGGTAACTCAAGATTTTGAACAGCTTAAGGTGGAAATGGGCAAAGCTCTTGTTTTGGTCACACCAGACTTCACAAAAACATTTATTTTGGAACGTGATGCTTCATGAAATGGGATTGGTGTTGTTCTAATGCAAGAAGGACAACCTAGCTATGTCACAAAACATGATGAAACAACAAGCTGATCAACATCAGAGTGAAAGGAGTTTCGAAGAAGGGGATTGGGTATTTATGAGGCTAGAACCTTACAAGAATATGTCCCTCAATCAACTAAATAAGGACAGTAAATTAGTACCCAAGTATTATGGTCCTTATAAATTGTTGCAGAAGATTGGTAGTATGGCTTACAAATTGGAGCTTCCTTCATCTTCAAGAGTACATCTAGTTTTCCACGTTTCTTGCTTGAAGAAGGTAATAGGATACACGATCCCAATTCAAACAATCTTGCTCGAGCTTGATGAAGAAGGAAGAGTCATATTGGAACTTGAACAAATCACTAAAATAAGGACTAAATAACTACGAATCGGGCTATTACGGAGTACCTCATCAAATGGAAGATCCTTCCAATGGAAGATTCAACATGGGAAGATGGTTCCTTCATACAGAAGCATCCACAACTAATCAAGCATTCAGGACAACACTTGTTTGAAGGGGAGGCGCATGTTAAGCCCTAAATATTGTCACATTACCCTCTATGTAGTGGCACATTACCCCATTTATTATAGTGCATTACGTAATATTGATGTCGTCTTGGGTCTATTAGTGGGTTTATTAGTTTTTATTATACCCCTTTGTCTCCTATATATAGGAAGGATACCTTTTCATTTTAGTCATCATTGTATCTTGTCTTATCTTATGTACTTAGTACATTGTGTAAGGAGGTTCCTCCCTCAAAGATGATTGTTATTCATCTCAGTTATTTATTATTAAGGCATGGATTACTTTCTTATGGTCTATTTTGTTGATGTATATGTAACTTCGGAATGTATTTCACCCATGTATTTCATATCTGTATATTGTACTCCTATAGAGATGGTATTATTCCTCTATACGGAAGTGTCTGTATTCCTATAGAGATGTTATTATTCCTCTATACGAAAGTTTCGTCATTTATATTGTAAGTGTCGTAACTTATACTTGATGGGTTATTAGACCACCTTGTTGGGGTCGGCCCTGTATAAGTCATGTGGGTCCAAGGGTTATTATACCACCCTAGTGGGGGTCGGCCATGTGGGTCAAAGGGTTATTAGACCACCCTATTGGGTGTCGGCCCAGTCAGCATTGTGTTCTGTGGTTAAGTTGAAGCCGACCTAGTAAAGGTTATCAGGCAAGTCAAGTCAAGTATAAATAGAGTGCGAGAGGCACTCTATTTCATCATTCTATTCTCACACACACACACACACACTTTGGAGAGTGGCACACTTGTGGAGGATGAGAAGCTGCTGCTAGGAGATGTATATCTCTTATGCTTGGGTTGTATCATTTCTCTATCTATCTCTGAGGAAGTTATTCGGGTTTTTCACCTTTATGGTTTTCCCCAAGTAAACTTTGTGTCTCTTGTGTGCTTGCATTATTGTGTCCATGATTGATATGTTGTAGATATGTTGTACATGTTGTTCTCTCAGTTAAGATCCTAGATTAGATTGAATTAAATTCTGAAAAACTAACATGGTATCAGAGCTAGCCTGAAAGAAGGCATGGTATGGCATATATGACACTTGTTGCACTTGCGATGCTAGGGCTTGATATAGCAAAAAACAGTCATCGTAGAACTTTTGCTATAAATCCATTTTGGAAACGTTTTCGGATCTGAAAATTTTACAGGTCGAATATTAGATCCCCATGTACCTTGTGTCCAAAGGAAAACTTCTAATTCGTTGTACTTTGTGTTTTATGATCTATACAATATAGGGTTTCTGCCTCTTCCAGATCTAAGTCATAAAAAGGCAACCTAGGAAAAAAGGTCATAACTTGGGCTAGGAAACTCCAAATGAAATTTCGTAAAAATTGACAGGTAGTGCATGGACTTTAATTTCTCAAGTAACGTTTTCAGAGGCTGAAACTAAACCAGTGACACGTGGCACACCGTACAAGTTTGCTCTCCTGTTTTATCCCATAAACAGGTCACGTTGCGACACTTGGCATAACTCTCTCTCAGAAAATCCATTTGAGTTCAGACCTGTGGGGTTGGAAAGATGACAGATCAGGATACCATAGAAAAATGTTTCAGACCCTGTGGATCAGAAAGTTTGGAGTTACACCAGAAACAATCAGGTGCATATTTCTGTCAAAACATAATTATTTTTGAGCACCTTCATTCATAGCTTTGGGAATTTAGGGTTTCGGAGAAAGATGGATTTTTTGTAATCGGAGACCACGGATGAATGCTACTCATAAAAATCGAAATTTAGAGACCAAGATCATATTTTTTGGTTGGGAAGAAGGTCGGGCTTGATCAAACCCTAGTTCGGGACTTTGATAAGAAAAGTGGAAAATTAGGGCTTCTGCAAAAATGGGAATTTTTGAAATCTGTGACCACGGCTGGAAGCTCCTAAAAAAAATAGAAGCTTAGAGCCTTGGATAGAACCTTTTGATTGGGCAGAAGGGTGGGTTTTATCAGACCCTAGTTCAGGGTCATGTCCAGTGAATCCGGAAGTTTCAAAGGAAAATTTGAGGGGTGAAACTTTGCAGTTTTCAAATTCTGAATAAACTGGCTTGATCAGCTCATCAAGGCACATCTTTCTATCCTTTCAGAAGTTTAAAATTCAAATTTTGAATTTTTAGGGTTTCTCTGACAAACCCTAATCCAACTCTAGATCCAGTTCCTGCAAATCAAGTGGATTGGTCTCCTGCATAAGTGAAGAAGTTCCTGTTTCAGAGGGAGATGAGGCTAAGGCCTTACATAAGAAGATTACAAGCAATCTCGGCAGGTATGACTTATCCGGGTATGTTTCGAGATTTTTTCATGATTATGTTTATGGTATGTTTATCTTCATATTATTACGATTAGTACAATCTTGATTAAATTTAGACTTCTCGTATCACCTTAATAAAATTATGAATGCATGATAGAAGATATTCATTAATTAGGGTGTTGACACTTATGATTGTACTAATGCATTATGGTGTTGTATGAGGTTTATGTTGTCCGCTAACATGAAAGGTACACCAAGAAAGACAAATCAAGTTCTAGTTCAAGAACACATGATCATGGTGACATGAAGACAAAGATTCATCCATCATCATGGATCACATAGAAGATCTATTTATGAGGTATGTATAACTTGGTTCTATAATGGTTAACTTATGAGATATGCAGGTTACTAGCACAAGTCATTGAAGAGAACAAGAAGACATTATGTAGGTATGTTAGACATAACTAGCTAACATACCAATCCAGGTATGTTTTTCCTATATCAAGTTAGAATCCTACCTTGTGTTAGGATCCCTTATATAAGTATACTTGGTATGATTGGCTATGTTTACTCATAAAGTTAGAAATGTAAGTAATCAAGGGTTTATGCATTTTATGTCTCTTATCTTGATTGATGATTTAACTAACCAGAAGAGTCCTATGATCAAATAAGAATATGCATGAGTAAAAGAAGACTTCCCTGAAACCTTGAATACTAATGTTTACTAACTATGTTTGAAATGATCATGACTATACATGTTTAAGATTATTGTGTTTTGATAATATTAAGATTATACTAATGAATGTGTGATTATGTATGAGACCTCGAGGATAACACAATGATGATACTAATAAGCATGCATAGTGATGGATATAAGTTCAAGGACAGGTAATCCAGGAAGCAAAGATCAAGAGGGATCACACTCCAGTTGTTCTTGCAAGGAAGCAAAGATCAAGAGGGAGCACACTCCAGTTGTTCCTGCAAAGAAGCAAAGATCAAAAAGGAGCACACTTCAGTAGTTTCTGCAAGGATGTAGATATTCAGAGGGAGTTGACCACTTCTCATAATCCACATCAGAATGGAGTTGCAGAAAAGAAGCAAAGACTGAGAGGGAGTCAACCCAACAAACAAACAAAGATAAGTATTTGAATTATCATTCCTTGCATATTTTATTGTTTAAATAATATTGTTCAATAATGTATATACTGATGTTCCTAGAATTAGGTTGTGTATTATGCATATTAGAATAGTTGCATTGATGAACAGTATACTACTAATATACATGGGTAAGTGGCCTATGGCATTATACAACATTCTATTGCTACTTATCTAGAATGAAACCTCTTTGCTGACATGTTGGGAGTTGTGCACACTCTTAACAATGTTCTGGTAGAGATTGGAAGGCATCTAGAAAGTCATGGGATATGGATAAATGTTATATTGAAGCATTGGATAAATTAATTGCATCACTGTATGACATATTTCTTTATGAGTAGCAACTTGTTCTGAAAACTATGAGATGTTTCTAATCATGCAATTTAACTTGTTTTCTAGGAAAGATCGTATACCATCAACTACAAAAGAAGGACTACAACATTTGTTCCAGCAACAAAGTTATCTATTGAAGATATTGAAGATGTTGAAGTTCCTAGCATTCGAGAAGAATGCCATGATCGAGGAGTACCATTCGATCATGAAGAATGATATTTGGGATGCGGTCCCAAGACCTAAAGGGAAGTCTTTTGTGACTTCCAAATGGATCTATAAGATCAAGCATGCTGTAGGTGGCAGCATAGAGACTTTTGCTCTTGTAGCCAGATCCACTTCCATCAGATCAGTACTTGCTCTGGATGCAGTGATGAAATGGAAGATACACCAGATGGATGTCAAGGCAACTTTCTTGAATGGTGTAGTCGAAGAGGAAGTGTATGTGGAGCAGCCACTCGAGTTTGAGACACATGACTGAGAGTCACATGTGTGCAAACTAAAGAAATCCCTATATGGTTTGAAATAGGCAACTAGGACCTGGTATGGCAGGATAGATGGCTTTTTATCTAGTTTGGGCTTTACCAAGAGTAAAGTGGATTCCAACCTTTACTACGAGGTTGAGAAAGGAAATCCAGTGATACTACTTTTGTATGTGGATGACATGTTTGTTACAGGTGAGGATAGATTGATTGCCGACATGCAGTGGAAGCTTGCTGCCGAGTTTGAGATGAAGAAATTGTGGATGATGCACTACTTTCTAGGTTTGGAGGTGTGGTTGAGTGCAGATGGAATCTTCCTTGGATAAGGGAAGTTTGTAGTAGAGATCCTGAAGAGGTTCGGGATGATGGACTGCAAGGACATGGCCACACCTATGGTATCAAACCTGAAGCTTCTGTGTGAGGCTTCATCTGATCCGGTTGATGTCACGATGTATCGTCAGATGATTGGGTCCTTGATGTACTTGATGAACACAAGACCAGATATTTGCTTTGCGGTAAACACATTGAACCAGTTCCTGACGGATCCGAGGAGTGTTCACCTGGTTGCTGTGAAGCATATTTTGAGGTACCTGAAGGGTACAGTTGACTATGGGCTCAAGTATGATGCGAATCAAAAGTTTAACCTACAGGGTTATGTTGATTCGGATTGGGAAAGCAGTGCTTCCTTCTGGGTGTTGCTTCAGTGTGGGATCAGGTGTGATCTCTTGGTTTAGCAGGAAGCAGTCCTGCGTAGCACTGAGCACAGCCGGATCAGAGTATGTTGCAGCCTGTTCGGCTAGTTGTGAGGCAATATGGCTTTGGAAGCTATTGTCTGAGTTATTTGATCTCTCGCTGGAAGCTACTGGTATCTTTTGTGACAACCAGAGTTGTGTGAGGCTATCTGAGAACCCGGTGTTCCACGACAGGTCGAAACACATAGAGATCAAATATCACTATATCAGGGATATGTTGCAGAGAGGAGTAGTGAAGCTCTTGTATGTTGTGACGGATGAGCAGATTGCAGATATACTGACGAAGCCACTATCCAGAGTGAAGTTCGAGTACTTCAGAGAGAGGCTTGGTGTTCTTCAGATTGACGACACTTTGAGGAAGAAGTGATGGACACATTTGCTGAAGCCATTCCAAGCATGTTGGAAGGAGGATCCTTCACATGGCTGTGGATGTAAGTGCTGGATGATGAGCATCAGTACGATGCTCCAGTTACTGCTCTGTATACGCATCATGTTGGATGCTAGATATGATCAGTTGGATCATTTATATGTATATGTATGTACGCATCATGTTGGATGCTGGATATGATCAGTTGGATCATGTGTATGTATTTGTAGATGTATCAGGTGGATACATTGTATGATCAGGTAGATCATGTATGTTGATATGTATCAGGTATGATCAGGTGGATCATGTAATTGTATATGTATCAGGTGGATACATTGTATGATCAGGTAGATCATGTATGATGATATGTATCAAGAAGATACTATGTATGCATCAGGTGGATACATTGTATGATCAGGATGATCATGGGTGATGAGATTCAGGATGTTGCTCCAGATATGCATGAGGACGATGCAGTGATGAGTATCAGGATGATACTCTAGATGATATGCATCAGGATGATGCTATGATGATGATCAGGATGATCATATGTAGCAGGTGGATACATTACATAATCAGTTGGATTATGTGTGATGAGTTCCGAAGACACAGATGCACAGTGCCTTTCAGACATGGTGGTAGATGTGTTCTCCCATGTGCGTTGATGTAAGTGCAGAGCCTTTCCGACATGGTGGTAGATGTGTTCTCCCATGTGCGTTGATGTAAGTGCAGAGCCTTTTGGACATGGTGGTAGATGTGTTCTCCCATGTGCGTTGATGTAAGTGCAGAGCCTTTTCGACATGGTGGTAGATGTGTTCTCCCATGTGCGTTGATGTAAGTGCAGAGCCTTTTCGACATGGTGGTAGATGTGTTCTCCCATGTGCGTTGATGTAAGTGCAGAGCCTTTCCGACATGGTGGCAGATGTGTTCTCCCATGTGCGTTGATGTAAGTGCAGAGCCTTTCCGACATGGTGGTAGATGTGTTCTCCCATGTGCGTTGATGTAAGTGCAGAGCCTTTCCGACATGGTGGTAGATGTGTTCTCCCATGTGCGTTGATGTAAGTGCAGAGCCTTTCCGACATGGTGGCAGATGTGTTCTCCCATGTGCGTTGATGTGAGTGCTGAGCCTTTCTTGGATGGTCAGAGGAAAGTCCTTCCATGTCGGTGAGTGTAAGTGTTGTGTTGTGTGCATCTGGACTGTGCTTCGTGGATGATAATCAGTATGATTATGAGTATCGGGATGATACTCTATGGCCATGGACAGGTTGTGCAGTAGCATGTAAAAGGTCCTGGGAGATTCGATAGGTTGAGCTGTGTGCTCGTAATCAGTCCTGGGATGCTCTTTCGAGGTTTTGTTGACTCACGTAATAAGTCCTGAGATTCCACAGTATGGCCAGTGATGATGAAGACCTGCAGGTGGCGGGCCTACATCTAGTATGAAAAAGGACTGGCTCTATAGAACTTCCTATGATGAGTAGATTCATAGATTGATTGAGATAGCAACAACAGTGACAATGACAATGACTTGATGACGATTATCTAGTGACGATGATCTAGAGAAGAAGACTTGTGCTAGAAGACCTGTGTCGAGAAATACCTTCCTAGTTAAGAGGGAGTGTTGATGTATATGTAACTTTGGAATGTATTTCACCCATGTATTTCATATATGTATATTGTACTCCTATAGAGATGGTATTATTCCTCTATACAGAAGTGTTTGTATTCCTATAGAGATGTTATTATTCCTCTATACGGAAGTGTCGTCATTTATATTGTAAGTGTCGTAACTTATACTTGATGGGTTATTAGACCACCTTGTTGGGGTCGGCCCTGTATAAGTCATGTGGGTCGAAGGGTTATTAGACCACCCTAGTGGGGGTTGGCCATGTGGGTCAAAGGGTTATTAGACCACCCTATTGGGTGTCGGCCTAGTCAGCATTGTGTTATGTGGTTAAGTTGAGGCCGACCTAGTAAAGGTTATTAGGCAAGTCAAGTCAAGTATAAATAGAGTGCGGGAGGCACTCTATTTCATCATTCTATTCTCACACACACACTTTGGAGAGTGGCGCACTTGTGGAGGAGGAGAAGCTGCTGCTAGGAAATGTCTATCTCTTATGCTTGGGTTGTATCATTTCTCTATCTATCTCTGAGGAAGTTATTGGGGTTTTTCACCTTTATAGTTTTCCCCAAGTAAACTCTGTGTCTCGTGTGTGCTTGCATTATTGTGTCCATGATTGATATGTTGTAGATATGCTGTACATGTTGTTCTCTCAGTTAAGATCCTAGATCAGATTGAAGTAAATTCTGAAAAACTAACATATTTCTGCTATTTTTATGCTATATCTGGGACTTGGTTGCATAACAAGGGTTAGCCGACCCTTCTTGAAACATACACCTAGGTTCAAGCATCATCTAGAGGAATACCTGGCCAACCCTTCCACAAATGTGGGAACCTAGGGTCAAGAATCATGTCGAGGAAGGATCGATCGACCCCTTTCAAATGTGATTTCCTCAAGCATTTTCTAGAGGATGATCAATTGACAGTTCCTTGAATATGGACCTATGGTTAAGAATTATCTAGAGGAAGGATCAATGATAGTTCCTCAATTTTGTACCTCGGGTCAAGTATCATCTAAACAAAATATAGGCCGACCCTTCCTCAATTTTTGATTTCAGGTCAAGCATCATAGAGAGAAAGGATCAACTTACCCTTCCTAAAATGTGGACCTCTACTTTGGTATCATCGTGAGCAATGGTAGATCAGCCATTCCTAAAATATGTACCTTGGGTCAAGAATTATCTAGAGGATGGATCAGGCGACCATTATTCACATGTGGACTTCAAGTAAAACATCATTTAGAGGAAGGATTGGCTAACCTTTCCTCAATTGTGGACCTTGGACCAAGAAATATATTGAAGAAGGATTAATTAGCTAAAGCATCTTCCATTAAATTCCATAGAATATTTATACGATGAGTCTTCCAACATAGATTTATCAAGGCTTAAGAGAAGGGAAAATTGTCATCCAACACTTCTTAATTGAATATGTCTAGGCCTCCTTTTTTACATCTCAAGAATGGACATACAATTTTCAAAAGTAAGTTATATCCTATAGGTGAATCTGATGGAAGGGTTGGTCGATACTTCCATTCAAATGCAAAATATTCATCTCCCTGACTATCTTGTATTCTTACGAGAATACAATTTGTTTTAGAAGTGTCTACTGAGTCTTTTATTTATCATATAGTTAACATTGAATAGGAAAATAATGCCTCTCTATCATAGTGTAGGACTCATATGGAAAGGAAATGGACAAGGGTTGGACAACACATATTTAATGGAGGTGTCAAATGCCCATTCCATATGTTGGAAACTTTGATAGTATCTTCTAATTAAATGATGGAAAACTGATAATTTGGATCTGATGAAAGGATCGGTCTATCCTTCCTTTTTCAATCAGTATATGGTATCCCCCAATCATGCTTACAGTGTACACACCTAGGCATCTTACTCTGATATTGTATTATCCCATAAACAAGATATGTTTGGACTAATTGGTCTACCCTTCCTCCATCATATATTTATCATAGAAGAGTTATACAACACCAATTTTTCATAGTGCTCACATATGGAAAGTCAAGGAAAATGGTTTGTCGACACATCTGTAATGATGGTGTCATATCCTCATTATATACTTTGGAGACATTGTCCATTTATACTATAATGATGGATCCATGGAAAAGGTAGATCTGATGAAAGGATCGGTCGATCCTTCCTTTCCCGTTCAGTATATGGTCTTCCCAACCATGCTTATAGCGTACACACTAAACCATCTTACTCCAATATTGTATTATCCCAATAACACGATATGTTTTGGAATGATCAGCCGACCCTTCCTTCAACATAGATTTATCGTAGAAGAGACATACGACACCAGTTTTTCATAGTTTAAACATATGTAAGGTCAAGGAGATTGCCTGGCAAACACATCTTTAATGATGGTGTCAAAGCCTCATTCTATACTTTGTAGACTTTGGTAATCTCTACTAAAGTAATGGATCCACAGAAAAGGTGGATCCGATGAAAGGATCTCCCGATCCTTCCTTTTGCGTTCAACTTATGGTCTTCCCAACCATGCTTATAGTGTACATAATGAACCCTCTTACTCTAATATTGTACTATTCCAAAAACACTATATTTTTTTGAAGGATCGAATGATCCTTCGTTCGTCACAGAGTTAACATAGAAGAGACGGAAAACACGACATTTTTATAATGTTCTCATAGGTAAAGGCAAGGAGATTGTATGGCCAGATTTACAGAAATGAAGGATCCAACAAAGAGGTTGATTTGGTGAAAGGATTGACCAATTGTTCCTTTCTCATTCAATATATGGTCTAACCATACTTATCGAGATGAGATGACTAATCCATCCTTTATAAGTTTTTTGGCATATGGAAACAATAATTTATTAAAAAAATTATGCTATTTGTTTTTGTTCTTTTAAGTTTCTTTACAAATGTTTTCATGGATTTTCTTTTTGGAAATTTCCTCTCTTATTCTATTTTAAAAATTTTCTCTTTTGTTATGAATAGAAATTTATCATTTCACTTTTTTTTTCCCTTTTCCCATCCTAATATTGTTTTATTCTATCATGTACTTGACATATTATACAACTTGATGAGAACTCTTGAGAGTTCTCATTTTTAATAGGTTGCATTTAGTGGCATTTTTTACCCCTGAATCGAAAAGTGGTGCTACCAGTAGCACCATTTATAATGTTCTCATAGGTAAAGGCAAGGAGATTGTATGGCCAGATTTACAGAAATGAAGGATCCAACAAAGAGGTTGATTTGGTGAAAGGATTGACCAATTGTTCCTTTCTCATTCAATATATGGTCTAACCATACTTATCGAGATGAGATGACTAATCCATCCTTTATAAGTTTTTTGGCATATGGAAACAATAATTTATTAAAAAAATTATGCTATTTGTTTTTGTTCTTTTAAGTTTCTTTACAAATGTTTTCATGGATTTTCTTTTTGGAAATTTCCTCTCTTATTCTATTTTAAAAATTTTCTCTTTTGTTATGAATAGAAATTTATCATTTCACTTTTTTTTTCCCTTTTCCCATCCTAATATTGTTTTATTCTATCATGTACTTGACATATTATACAACTTGATGAGAACTCTTGAGAGTTCTCATTTTTAATAGGTTGCATTTAGTGGCATTTTTTACCCCTGAATCGAAAAGTGGTGCTACCAGTAGCACCATTTATAATGTTCTCATAGGTAAAGGCAAGGAGATTGTATGGCCAGATTTACAGAAATGAAGGATCCAACAAAGAGGTTGATTTGGTGAAAGGATTGACCAATTGTTCCTTTCTCATTCAATATATGGTCTAACCATACTTATCGAGATGAGATGACTAATCCATCCTTTATAAGTTTTTTGGCATATGGAAACAATAATTTATTAAAAAAATTATGCTATTTGTTTTTGTTCTTTTAAGTTTCTTTACAAATGTTTTCATGGATTTTCTTTTTGGAAATTTCCTCTCTTATTCTATTTTAAAAATTTTCTCTTTTGTTATGAATAGAAATTTATCATTTCACTTTTTTTTTCCCTTTTCCCATCCTAATATTGTTTTATTCTATCATGTACTTGACATATTATACAACTTGATGAGAACTCTTGAGAGTTCTCATTTTTAATAGGTTGCATTTAGTGGCATTTTTTACCCCTGAATCGAAAAGTGGTGCTACCAGTAGCACCATTTTTTTGGGGCGTAAAATTACAACTTTTTGGAAACCTTGACTAGTGTCGGTGCAATCAAACTCCTAATCAACCTCCAAATCAAAAAAGTGGTGCTACCGGTAGCACCATTTTTGGGGGGGCTAAAATTATGACTTTTTGAAAACCTCGACTGATGTCAGTGCAATCAAAACTCAAAATGAACCTCTAAATCAGAAAGTGCTGCTACCGATGGAACCCCTTTCTTTCATCGAGTTACACTTACATTCATTTTGAAACCATGCATGGTGTAAAATGAAGATTCAATGTGTTTTTAAAAACAAGAGAGAGAGAGAGAGAGATCTCAATTATAATCACTTCTTTAAAAAAAATTGAATGAAAAAAAAACATTTAAAATTTTAAAAATGTCTAATTTTTTTAAAATAAATTTGAAATTTACCAAAAATACAAAAATATTAAAAGAAACAAAATTTAAAACAAAACCAAATATTAAAGTCGAATTAAAAACAATTTTCTTTTTTACTAAATTTAAATAAATAAAAATAACAATTAAAAAAATTAAAACCAGAACTTTTGAAAAATAAAAAATAAAAACAATAAAAAAATACAACATTAAAAAATAAAATTAAAAATTAAAAAACATTTCAAAAACAATAAAAAACAAGAGCCACAAGTGGCAATGTCCGTGACAATTGCTGGAAGAGATGAGAAGATAGAGAAAGCAACAAGCAAATAGAGAAAAAACGAAAGCTTCTGTTGTTGTATGTTGATAGGTGATCTAGAAGAGCTGCCAAGTATGGAAACATTGATATATTTAGAGGAGTTGCATGCAGGTCAATGTGTGAAGCTAAAGAGGATACTAGGGTTGGTGCATTTTACAAAGCTTTAGTTGTTGTATGTTTATGGATGCTTTGAGTATCTAAGAGTTGACGAGTGCGGTGAGTTAGAACATTGTTGTATGTGGCTGGAAGGTGTTGAACATTGATTTACGTGGCTAAAGATGCTCAATTTTTTTGGTTGGAGATTCTTAATATGTACGTAGGTTGGATATGCTTAATGTCTCTGGAGAAATGAATGCGTTATATCAATGTCCTTAGGTAGAGACTTATGTATTTTGTTGATGTTGACTCCTCTTTGCCACTGAAGCACTTGGTGATAACGCATTCTAGATCCATATCGACCTTTTTTTTTTATCTACCTTGGTTTGTGTAAGGAGATAACATATTTATTCTAAATGGTTTAGAATAAAAATATTCACTAAGGGAGGGAAGCCAACTCACTATCGAAAACAAAATATTGTAAATTTGAATATATCATGATATATTAAGGTGATATTATCGTCGTCTTGGGCATATCGTGATATTCACAACATTGCTCTTTCCATCAAGATTTAATTTAAGAATGGCTATGATTGAGTGTAGTGGCTTTTCATCATTGATATTAAATCCTTAGGTTTTATTTATATCTTCTTTGGTGTCATGGGGACTCTTTTTGTATATGACTCAATTTATTAGCCTGTCAACAAATGAAAGTCTAAGGAAGGATGGCGAGACCGAAGAATGAGGGAGAGAAAGTATGGATATTTGGTTTTGGAGAGTAAGTATTTTTAATAACTGCATGCAGATTGCATGTGGGTCCTACCATCTCCAACAAATGGTGGAAAATAAAATCCAATATATTCGTATTCATTGTTGCTCCCGCAAATTCCATGGTGGTTTCTATGGCCAAAGCTTGGAGAATCGTCTTGTTACGTATGTCGGATCATGATGCATCATGGCCTACAAGATTTTCATATTTTGGCTTGGATTGAAGGCCTTATTAGGCATGTTTACATTGGCTCTGAGTATTTCTTAAGAAGGCTTGGTTTTAATGGAAGTGAAGAAAGAATTGCGTGACCCCTATGGATTTCTTAGTAACTGGAAGGCAGAAGAAAAATTCCCTGTAAATGGATGGTTATTTCATGTGACCAAAGCTCAAAATCGTTGGTGGGAATTGACCTGGGGAACAAAGGCTTAGTTTGGGTTTTTTCAAGTGTTATTTGCAATATTCCACAGCTGAAAAAACTATCTTTAAGGAACAAAAATATTGGTTCAACGCTGCCTCACAACCTTACCATACCATGTCACAACCTTACCATGTGTAGGCAGCTTCAGTGCTTGGATTTTATTGCAGAAACTATCTTTGAAGAACAAAAATATTGGTTCAACGCTGCCTCACAACCTTACCATGTGTAGGCAGCTTCAGTGCTTGGATTTTATTGCAGAATCTCTTTGTGGGGAACCTTCCATACTTCATTTCAGATCTTGTAGAGCTAGAGCACTTGGATCTCTTGGTGAACAATTTCTCTTGTTCGATTTTGAAAGGCATTGAGAAACTGCCATGACTTCAATTACTAAACCTGCGCCGCAATCTTCTGAATGAGATAATCCCAACATTTATTGGAAATATCAACAATCTGGAGTAGTTATTGCTGGCATACAATCTCTTTGCTCCAGGTTTGATTCCTTCTCAGTTTTGTAATCTATCAAAGTTGTAGAATCTGTGGGTTCCTTCATGTAATCTGGTGGGAGAGATTCCAAATTCTGTTCTATTGGAAATCCTTAGATTCCATATTCTATTGGCAGATTCCTGCTTTCTCTGTTTTCTCATGTCTTCTGGCAATTGTCACGGACAATTCCATTGGTGGGATTTGTTATGTAAATGATCTCTCTTATAACATTGAGATGCAGATGCAAATGAAAGATGGATTTATATGTATATCGTCCTCCACTTCCGAAATTTAATGGCGGTGAATCAAATTGACCGACATGTTCCTGTTGATCAAGATCATTATCGTCCCATCAATGTCCATGGTGATACCTGTGTGTCCAAATCGGAAGCAAAATCACAATCATGTCCAAATTCGATAAGGCAGGTCATATTAGGCGACGACTGCCGGTGGTCGTTGAATGAAAGTGACCTCACGCATTTATTTTATTTTTCTCATGAATTTATGTGATATCCAAGTTAAATTCATCGTATTACTGAAAATTCAATGCACAATCCAGCAGGGACGGGAGGATATATGTCCCCTCATTTTCCCGCTCCAAAATTCAAGGCAAAATGAATCATTCAACCAAAGTTGAAAAATTGATTTTTTGAATTTTGTGCAACTCAACTAATATGTCCAAAAACTCAACTAGTATATCCAAAATGGTTACAGTGTGTCATGGACATAATAACTAAATAAGCATTTAAATTTAAAAAGAAATATATATATATATATATAATAAAAACATTTAAAAAATTAAATAAAATTTAAATTCAAAAAAAAAAAATCAAAAAATTAAATTAAATTAAAAACTTAAACAATTTAAAAAAAAATAAAAAATAATAAAATCTACCCCTACCCCATCTCCCTTACACTCTCCCTTCCTGACACCTTTCTTGTCCCTTCCCCTATTCCCATTCCTTCCCCTCTCACTCCCCACAGACCCTCCCCTCTCACCTCTCCCCCCACTTCCCTCCCCCTCTGCCACCCTCTGCCACCTCCCCTTTGCACCCTCAACCCTCCTGCGCCCCCACACCAATGGAGTCTCAATTCTTGAGTGGCATGCAAACGTAGGGGAACGGAGGGGAGGATTAGAGTGGTATATGCGAGCATAAGGAAGGGGGTAGGGGTAGATTTTATTTATTTTTTAATTGTTTTAATATCTATTTATTTTTTTATTTTTTTAAATTAATTTCCTAATTTTGGATTTTATTTTAATGGTTTTTTTATTTTAATTTTTAAATTGTATTTAGTATATTTTTATTTTTTATTTTTATTTATTTGGATTTTAAATTTAATTTTTTGATTTAAATATTTTTCAACTAATTTTTTTAAATTTAAAGGCCTAGAGCCAATCAATCATGTCTTATTTGTAGACGATTCTCTCCTGTTGGGTGAAGCCTCCATCAAGATCACTAAGGTCTACAGTAAAATCTTTCAAGATTTGTGCAGTATCTCTAGAGCTCTCATTAACAAAAGGAAAAGCGTTGTGTTTGGGTGCAATGTAGATCTGCACACTATCCTTCAAATAGCCCACTTCTTGGGCTATGCAACTTGGGAAAAAATCAAATACCTCAGGCTTCCATTAACTCTGGGCCCTAACAAGTCTTCGCTGTGGACTGAAGTTTTATGCAAAATGAAGTACAAGATCAAAGCCTAGGGTGGCCAATGGCTCACCAATGCTGGGAAACTTACTCTGATCAAGTCAGTTCTTTCCTCCTTACCCATTTATCAGGCATTCTTCCTCTTAGCTCCAAGATCCATCACGGATCAAGTCTCCAAACTGATTCACGACTTTCTATGGCAAAGTGGAAAAGGAAACCACAGGGAATTCCACTTAGTTAATTGGGACACAGTCAAACGACCTTTCTCAGATGGAGGGCTGAAAATTTGTGATCCTAGGCAGCCAACATTGCATTCGGTGGAAAAATTATGTGGAACTTATTTTCAAACAGCAGACACCTTGTTAGAATTTTATTAAGGAAAAAATATTTTAAAGATGCTTCTCTTCGAAACCTTCAGGCCGAAAACATCTCCAAAGGCTCGATAATATGGAACCTCTATCGTCGGGGTCTTGAATTCTTTCAAAAACAACTCTATTGTATCCCTGGAAATGGGAAAAATATGCTATTGTGGCAAGACAAAATTATGGGGCATCCTCCTCTTGACAGATCAGAAGACTTTAAAGGAGCTTGAGACTGGCTAAAGCAGCAAGGTTTTAGCTTGCTTGTAGATATCTCTTCATGAGACGAATATGGAAACTGGCAATCCTAGGTCTTTCCACGCTTTCCAGAACAACTAATAAATCAAAAGAACCTCTTGCTTACAGCTCTCACGGACCTGGCACCGGTTCACTTGCACGCGAAGGATAGATGGGGTTGGGGAAAAAGTGGTATATACACTGCTACATAGGGATTTGTCTCTTTACAAACAAGTCAAGCATCGATTCAGTCAGCAACGTTCTGGAAGCATGTTTGGGATCTGCTCAGTCTCCCCAAAATTAACTTCTTTTTTTGGGCTCTTATGCACAGAAAAGTGCTAACGGGAGACAACCTTCTAAAACGTGGAATTATTGGACCTCATCATAGATGCCCCTTGTGCAACAATTCCCTTGAAACCATCGATCACCTGTTCATGGACTGCTGAATCCTTGTATCAATGGTTGTTTAGGCTACAGCCCAACCTTTTTTTACATATATATAAATTAACCGTTCTAGTTAAAAAAAAAAATTAATTTTATATTTTTTAATGTTGTATTATATGTTTTCTTTGGTATTTTTTCAATTTTTCTATTGTTTTTTTTTTTAATTTCATATTTGTTTGTATTGTTTTTTTTTTAATTTCATATTTGTTTGATTGTTAATTTTTTTCTTTTAATTTTCATTTAAAAAAAAAAAAAAAATTGTGTGGTTTTTTTTTAATTTTAAATTTATTTTAAAAATTTTGGACATTTTAATTTTGTAAAATGTCTTTTTCTTTTTTTTTAATATTTTCTTACATTCATTGAATTTTTTTTATTTTTTTGAAAAAAATATATTTTTATAATTAAAATTGGGATATCTTTTCTTTTGGTTAAGTTATTTAAAAAATAAATTGTTTTTATGTCATGCATGGTTTTGAAATGAATGCAAGTGTAATCTGATGGAAGAAAGGGGTTCCACCGATAGCACCACTTTTCATTTCAGGGCTTGATTTGGAGTTTTGATTGAACTAACATCGATTGGGGTTTTCAAAAAGTTGTAATTTTATCCCGGAAAAATAAATAATAAAGTGTGCTAGGTAGCACCACCTTTCAATCTGTGGGTTGATTTAAGGTTTAAAATTGATTGCACTAACATTTGTCAGGGTTTCCAAGCAATTATAATATTAGCCCGAAAAAAATGGAACTACCACTAGCACCACTTCTTGATTCGACGATTGTTTTTGATGTTTTTGATGCAAAAATATGAGATTTTATGGCAAGAATTATCATTTTGAGTATAAAGTTCTCATCAAGTTGTATAAAGTGTTACTTCCTTTCAATTGTTTCCATGGTTTTTTCTTGTTTATAAATTTGTTCCCTTATTCAAATTTAGAACGTTCCTTTTTTTTTAATAAAAAATTAATATTCCACTTGATTTTGTTCTTTTTCTTCTCTCTCTATATATTTTTCTTCTAAAGTACTTCTTGCAATTATTTCCTTATTTTTTTATTGCTTAGCAATTTCCTCTTGTATTCTAGTTTAGAACTTTTCTCTTTTGTTTGAATAGCAATTTATTATTCCACTTGTTTTGTCATTTTTCCTCTCCCATTATAATATTTTCCTCTATCAAACTTCCATGCAATTCTTTCCATGGATTTTATTGTTGAGCAATTGCCTCTCCTATTCTAGTTTATATTTTGTGTCTTTTGTTTTGACTAAAAAATTATTATTTTACTTGTTTTTGTCATTTTTATTCCCCCTATATTCTATGAAATATCCTTTCTCATTTAATTTTATATTTTTTTAATGTTGTATTATTTGCTTTGTATTTTTCCAATTTTTCTATTGATTTTTTTATTTTAATATTTGTTTTATTGTTAATTTTTTCTTTTAATTTTTTTTATTTTATTTTTTAAATAATTGTGTAGTTTTTTATTTTATTTTTAAATTTATTTTAAAAAATTTCGACATTTTAATTTTTTTATATGTCTTTTTCTTTTTCTTGTTTTTACATTCAACCAATTTTTTTTTTTTTATTTTGTAGAAAAAATATATTTTTGTAATTAAAATTGGGATATCTTTTCTTTTTGTTAAGATATTTAAAAAAAATAAATTATGTCATGTATGGTTTTGAAATGAATGTAAGTGTAATCCGATGGAAGAAAGCGGTGCCAACGATAGCACTACTTTTCGTTTCAAGGCTTGATTTGGAGTTTTTATTGAACTAACATTGACTAGGGTTTTCAAAAAGTTGTAATTTTAGCTTGAAAAAATAAATAAATAAAGTGTGCTACCGGTAGCACCACCTTTCAATTTGTAGGTTGATTTAAGGTTTTGATTGCACTGACACTTGTTGGGGTTTCCAAGCAATTGTAATATTAGCCCGAAAAAATGGCACTGCCACTAACACCACTTTTCAATTCGAGTGTCGTTTTTTATGTTGTTGATGCAAAAATATGACATTTTATGGCAAGAGTTCTTGTTTTGAGTATAAAGTTCTCATCAAGTTGTATAAAGTGTTACTTCCTTGCAATTGCTTCCATGGTTTTTTCTTGTTTATAAATTTGCTCCCTTATTCTAATTTAGAACGTTCATTTTTTTTTTGTTTTGAATAAAATTTGTTTATTCCACTTGTTTTTGTTCATTTTCTTCTCCATATATATATATTCTAAGGTACTTTCCTGCAATTATTTCCTTTTTTTATTGCTTAGCAATTTCCTCTTGTATTCTAGTTTAGAACTTTTCCCTTTTGTTTTGAATAGAAACTTATTATTCTACTTGTTTTGTCATTTTTCCTCTTCCATTATAATTTTTTTTTATATCAAACTCCCATGCAATTGTTTCGATGGATTTTATTGTTGAGCAATTGCCTCTCCAATTCTAGTTTAGATTTTTTGTCTTTTGTTTTGACTAACAAATTATTATTCCACTTGTTTTTGTCATTTTTCTTCCCCCTATATTCTATGAAATATCCTCTCATTTAACCTTATATTTTTTAATGTTGTATTATTTGTTTTCTTTTGTATGTTTTCAATTTTTCTATTGATTTTTTTTTAATATTTGTTTTATTGTTAATTTTTTTCTTTCTTAATTGTTTTATAATAATTGTGTAGCTTGTTTTAATTTTAAATTTATTTTTAAAAAATTGGACATTTTAATTTTTTTTAAATGTTTTTTTCTTTTATTTTTACATCCATAGAATTTTTTTATTTTTTTAGAAAAAACTATATTTTTGTAATTAAAATTGCATTATCTTTTATTTTTGTTAAGTTATTTTAAAAAATAATTTTTTTTACGGCATTCATGGTTGCGACTTTTGGTGGATCTTCAACTCTTATTCAAAAGGTTACAACTTTTGGTGGATCTTCTCGTTGATTTCATTTTTAATATCTAGTAACACTTTTCTATACATGGAAAGGTGGTTCTCTTCAACCATCAACCATGATATGCTTCATCTTTTGAGATGATTTTAGCAGTTATATTTGTATTTGTATCTTTATTTATCACATACTATTTTTTCGATGTACTTTGTTAAGCATATTTTATTCTTTTGTTTGCAACTGCATTTTTTTCCTATATATCTTGATAAAGGAGGGGATATCGAATAGGGCATAAAAACCTTAACATTAATTACAATATGTATGAATGTAACCAATATGTAAGGTTGTAATATGAGTGCATTGGGTTTGTCTATTCAACCAATTGGAAACAATTTTTGAGTCCAATTATACCACAAATCTATATACCTTGGTTTGATGGTAAGAGTTTTATCATAAACCAATATAAACAATCTATAATTTTGAATTTTTTATACACCATTGACAGGATTCAATGATAAATATTTTGTTAGAAGAAGCATAAAAAATCTATCATTTTGTTTTTACTTAGACAATTATTGATATAAGTTTCTTATAATTTAATTTTTTGTTGTTTAAATTTCATTTTTAGTTGAAAATATGAATTAAACATCCTTAGTACCTTTATTACACTTGGATTTTACAATCTTGACAACTTATATATGTAATTGCAACTACTCCAACTAGATTTCTGATAAAAGTGAAAATATTATTGTGAAAGCGATCAAAATCTTGAAATATTTTAAAAACCTTGTTTTGTCAATCCCTTGGATTTATTTCCCCTGGATGCGGGTGTTAACCAAGGGAGGCCCCAACATTGATGGATCGATTCTTAATGCTCAGTATGGAGGATTTGTGGCAACCAACACATCATGGGGAGAGACAAGATACTATTTATTCCAAGGAGGGCTCGACTTATTCGCTATGGTGGAGGGTTAGAACACATGAGAAAGGAAATATATCTTTAGTTTTATAGTGGAGTTGGTTCATCCCTTGTTCATTGTAATGGAACCCTTGTAAGCACATGCCATCAGGGAAATGCACTCAGTGGAAGAGGGGAGGGGGAACTTGACCCCAACCTACTTCGACAGTCCCTGACCCTAGGAACTATTATCCAGAATGGGTCTCCTATCTAATTGAGTTGGCTATAGAGGATATAGAGGCACTCTCCCTAGCCACCCATGAAGACAACATGGGTTCTAAAGTGGGCTTCTATCCCCACTAGAACAAGAGCTCATGGAGAGAGAAAAGTGATAGGAAGATATTATCCTATTCATTTCATAGGTTAAATACAACATGGAAGAATTGGTCCAAGAGCTAGAAAAGTTAGATATAGTGGTAGAGGTCCCATTCAAAATGGATCATGATCGCCTTGCAGATTATATTGAGGATCCAGCACAAGTCATCCCCGTCTTCTTGGAGGATGTTGGTTGTGGAGGTTGATTATTAGAGATCTTGTTGTTTTTTTTTTTACAGAAGCGGTTAGAATTTTATATTAATGGAATCTCAGTTGCCTTAGCACTTGGAAATTTACAGCTGAGTCTAAGAGTCTTCAAGATGTCCTCTACCATCCACCACGAGGGTCGAATAAGCTTTCTATTTCCCAGGCTTTTGGTTTCCATCATTCTGGCGATTTCAAATCGGCTATAATATCTGCCCATATTCACGAACTGTCCCAGCAACCTGTAGAAGAACATGAATTATTTCAAAATTAACAGAGGTAGCAGACAGAGATCTTATGCACTGTCTTTACTTTCATTCTTCCTCATCAAGTCGACCCGATCAAGTTTGATACTCCTTCTTCTGCGCTGGCTTTTCTTATCATTCTTTTGAGCTGTCTTTGCTTCCAAGTCGACCCAATCTACTCCCCTCCATGATTTTTCCCTGTTCGCAATCCATCTCCAGCTTCTCCAACCAGCTGCCACAACCTTTCTTGCCTGAGTATTTTTATGGAATTGCATCCCAATCCTCTGAATTTTCAGTGCTTAGCGCTCCCGAGGAAAGGAGCACTTCTCTATTGGCCTCGCTATCCGCTTCTACATTGTTTGCCCGGTGCACATGATAGAATTCCATCCTATCAAAGGAGATGATTAGCTTTTTAATCCTGCTAACATGCATTTTTAATCTGAGATCCTCTGGAGCGGAGTTCTTTACCAAGTATTTGATAATATTCTGCGAGTCTCCCACTACTCTGGCTCTTTCAATTCCATTCTTTTTGAGTTGGAGAAGTCCTTGTAGTAATGCAAGAGCTTCAGCCTGATTGCTTGTGGAAATGCCAAGTCCCTAGGCATACTTAATTTCAATCTTATCTTCAACATTTCGAATGATCCCTCCTCCTCCTACATTTCCAGGATTCCCCTTAGCCGCTCCATCAAAGAAAAGACTATGCATCTCCGAATTTTTCCTCCACTTAGTAAAATGTTCTCCATCTAATCTGATTTTCCAAAACTCCAGATTTGCCGAAATTTCATTTGCAGAGGGGGGTCTAATATCCATCTTAATCCCCCAATCTATTTCCTCTTTGCTGAGATTGTTAACAATTTTCAAGTCAACAGAGTTCTGTAGGAAATCTTTGAGGAGACCTCTAGCTTTTGCCCATACTTGCCCAGGTTTAGATGCTTTTTCTTGGAAGATTCTAGCATTTCTTTTGAGCTATATTTCCCAGCATACCAGCTTAGGCAACGCCATCTACCCAGTCTTGAACCAGCCTTTGGAGTTGAGAGATCTAGGATATAAAGAGTTCCAATTTTCAAACAACGAGTTAATTTTGTCAGGGACAACAATTATGTTTCTCCAATTGCCTAAGGCGTCATTCCAGACCTCTTTTGAGAAAAGACAGTTTAAAAAGAGATGCTCAGATGACTCTACCTGACAAAGGCAAAGAGGGCATCGAGAGGGCCCATTAAAGCCCCTCTTTAGCAGATTCTCTCCGGTTAGAATGCTATTGTGCGCCAAGGTCCAAATGAAGAAGTCAACTTTGGGTATGCTTTTACTATTCCATATACCATTCCACATCGTTGGGTTTGTGGGAGCTAAGGGAATGTTTTTAATCACATCATAACCTTGAGCAACTGTATACACTCCAGATTTGTTTCCCCAACCTCTAGAGTCATTTCTCCTTTTTGACAATGGAGCTTTCCCTACCAATCTCTCTTTAAGCAACAGCCAGGCTTGAGAGAACTCAGAGGGGATTCTCATAATGTTCCAGCCCTTCCACTCATCTCCAACCCACTCTGAGATGTCCCAAAGAGTGTTTAGATTTTCCTGAGTTATCCAGTTCCTTAGCTCTTGGAGTTCTGTAACTTCATCCAGAGGTCCCCCCCCCATAATTTTATCATTCTAAATGTTAATCAATTTCCCATTTCCAGGGACCCAGAAGAGGTGGTCTTTGATTAGGGAGAGAGCTTGTTTACAGAGAATGTAGATAGGAGATCCGGAGCGGGCAGTAGGAGGGGAGTCAAGGCTCCTGGCTCTGGAGTTCTGAAAGTATTTTTTCCACATTGCTTTTTGGGCCCAGCCAGGTTTTCTGCCAACTTGCTTCCAAAGGATTTTAGCTCCCAGTGCAGTGTTCTGGGCTTTTAAATCTTTTATTTGCAGTCCGCCTTCCATAAAAGATTTGGTTACTTTTTCCCACCTCACCAAAGGGATCCTGCGCTCGTTGTTTCTCCCTCATTTCCAGAAAAAATTTCTAAGTAGCTTCTCCATCTCCTTAAGAATCCCCGCCGGGGCCAAAAGCAAAGGACCTTGAAAGATGGGTAGACTAATCAAAACTGATTTTATCAGCACCAACTTTCCTGCTAGATTTAGCCAATTAGTTCCCCATGACAACAATTTTTCCTTGAACTTGTCAACCAAAGGGAGCCATTCCTTTCTCCTAGGAATGCTTTTGCAAATAGGGAAACCAAGGTATTTAAATGAATTCCATTTGGTGGTGCCATTAAACCCAAAAATTCTGGTTATAGAACTTAATTCCCGTCCTGTCAAATTCTAGCCAAAAATTTGACATTTCCCAGCATTTACCTCACTTCCCGATGCAGAGCAATAGCAGTCAAGATCATCTTTGAAATCCCTAGCATTGATCACAGAGGCACCTCCTAGGAGAAGAGTATCATCTGCAAACAAAGCATGGTTTATATCTCTAACACCTCTAGCAATTTTTAGGCCCAAGAGAATTTGGTCTTGTCTTCTTTTTTCTAAGAGAAAACTTAAAACAGAAGCTTGAATAACAAAGAGAAGAGGGGAGAGAGGGCATCCCTGGCGAAGCCCACGAAAGGCTTTGACGAAATCAGCCGCTCTGTCGTTGACCAATGGGGCAATCCAAGGTTCTGCTATGCAAGCCTTGATCCATCTTATTAACCTATCATCAAATCCAAATCTCTTAAGTACATCCAGCAAAAAACTGTGTCTTACCCTGTCAAATGCATTTGCTAAGTCAAGTTTGACCACCATTCCTTTTTCTTTTCGATTTATGCTGGAGTGGATTGCCTCTTGAACCAGAATGAGGTTGTCTGCAATTTGGCGCCCTTTGACAAAGCCTCCTTGATTTTCAGGAATGAGATCCAGAAGGATAAGTTTCAGCCTGTTGGCTATAACTTTGGTGATCAACTTGTAGCCAATGTTAGAGAGTGAGATTGGTCTGAATCTTTTGAACATACTAGCACCTTTTTCTTTGGGGATTAGAGCAAGGAAAGAGGAATTCGTGCTTCCTCCCAGCTTGATGGCTGCTTGGGACTTTAGCACCATTCTATGTAGGTCCTTTTTTATTGTGTGCCAACAACATTTGATGAAACGTGCAGTGAACCCATCAGGGCCCGGAGCTTTGTCAGGATTCATAGCTTGAAGGGATTCCTTTATTTCCTTCTTGCTGACAGGGGCTACAAAATTTTGGTTCATCCGATTCATGACCTTGCATGGAATTAAATCTAACAGGGCAGAGGACACTCTTTCATCATCCTCTTCAGTGTAAAGATCTTTGAAATGATTATGTGCAACAGCTTTAATATCAGAAAAGTTAGAGATATTTTGGTTATCTGCTGTGATCTCAGAGATAGAATTGTACCTTTTTCTGGCTTGGGCCTGTTTGTGGAAGTAGTCAGTATTTCTATCTCCCGATTGCAGCCACAGACTTCTAGATTTCTGTCTCCAGGATTCTTCTTCCTGTAGGAGTGCCTTATGAACTTTAGCTTGAAGGTTTTCTTCCGTTTTCAGAGTCTCATTTGTTATCTCAACACTTTCCATTTGCATCTGATGAATGTTGAGAAGGTTTAAAGTAGCCTTTCGTTCATCAGACGGAGATGGAAGTTCTTTTGCCCATTTTTTAAGTTCTTTTTTCACCCTTCTTAACTTTTCCTCCCAGACATAGAAGGGGGAGCCCTAGACAGGGATTTTCCAGACACTTTCCACTTTGCTAATGAATTCCTTATGGTAAATCCACAGAGGGATAAATCGGAACGGAATAGGCCCCAAATTTCTTTGCATATTCAGATTCAGTATGATTGGTCTATGGTCAGAAACCCCTGTCGGAAGAATGGACGAGCTAGCATCTAGTCCAAGAAGCATAAAAGAGCTTTGAATAAGAAAACGATCTAGTCTGGCAGCGATATGTCTAGGACCAGATCTTTTATTTGTCCAGGTGAACTTACCATTGGCAGGCTTGATGTCCATGAGGTCCCAATCTTGAATTAGCTCTTCCACCCATTCTTTGGCTGGATCTCGTACAATTGAGCCACCTCTTTTTTCAGACAAAGACAGGGTTGGATTTAGATCCCCTACCAGAATGACATTATCCAAAGGGACCATGTTGGAGACCTCCCGAATAGATTCCCAGCACATTTTCTTTTCTCCATAACTAGCAGGAACATAGATATTAAAGAGGCTCACAGTCTCTTTTGAATCCAAGTGTCGAAATTGCATTAACATCCAGTGGGTGTTATGGGTTTCAGAAATTTTAGATACCAGGGATTCATTCCAGAGAATGCCCAGCCCACCCGAAGCACCCCTTGAGGAGACCGCAGAGTCTCCCCCTTTTTTCCAAATTTGCTTACTTTTATGAAGGAAGTCAACTTCCTCCATTTTTGTTTCCTAGATGAGAAGGATGTCAGGATTTTCCAATCTGATTAACCATTTCATTGAGTCTTCCTTTAATTTTCTTCCCATCCCTCTGCAATTCTAGGAAATTATCTTCATTACTTGTTTTTTGGGTTGGCTCCTTTTGAGCCCTGACTTGGATTCCTATTTGGCTTAGGAGTTCTGGCCATCATTTTGTCCAGAGTTGGTTGACTTCCTTGCAGTTTATCCTTGTAGGTTTCCATTTCCCTCTTTTCCTTATCCGATTTCCTTCCTCGAGTGGACCTTCTTGTTGTTAACATCGAGTCTTCTGTTTCCCCTTCCTCCCTTGATTCTTCTGAGTCTTGGTCATTCTCCCCCAAGCTTGGGGTTGTTTCCTTTGGGCTAACCCCCGAAGAGTCACCATATTTCGGCAGCGAAAATGAGCTGATTGGGGAGGGATATACCTGATCTGATCCTGGCTGCGGCACAACATTCGAGACAGTCTGCCTAACTCGGATGGGGTCTTCTCCCAGGATTTCTTCAAGACCTGAATCTGGCATCTCAAACCTATTATGTGCCTCCTTATGTTTTCCTTTCTCCTTGCCATTGCTTCCAGGGTTTGCTTGCTTTTGATTCCCTTTACCCATCCCTTGGCTACTCGTCCCTGTTTTTGGATTGGTTGTCGGTTTCTTGATTTGCTGCCACCCTTCCTCATTATCTCTTTCTGGTGCTGATTTTTTAGGGCAGCTCCTGGAAAAATGACCATATTCATGGAATCCTCTACATTTAAACGGGAGCTGTTCATAATTGAGCTTTTGTAGATGAGACCAGCTCCCCACTTTGATTTTGATGGCCTCTAGAAGCCCTACTTCTAGATCTACCTCAACACATATACGAGCACATTCATACTGGTCATTAGGGTTAGCTCTGTCAATAAACTTTCCCAACATATTCCCAATGAATTTTAAAGACTCCCAGTTCCAGCAGTGTACAGGAAGATTCGGTAGCCTCACCCAAACAGGAACCACGTTTGGGACATCCTCCGAGGGATCGAAGTCTGGAGTCTAGCGATTCAAATATAGCCCTTGGGGCCCCATAAAGTATGGGCCATTTCGAAAAATGAGATCTCTGTCTTCTTTTGAGATAAATTCGAAAAGAAAGAACCCTCGACCTAGGAAGTACGAGGTAACACTGTTTGAGATCAAAGGTCGCCAGTTTTTATGAACCCAAGTTTCTGTGGCCTTGGGGGAGGGCCACAAACCAGTGAACTGACCCACTAGTGCTCTATCAGCAAGTGATAATGCAACTTTAATATGATCTTCGGGGGGGAGTGTCACTTCAGGTATCTCTTCCAACCTCTTAACAAACTTGGACATATCCAGTGGCTTCTTCTTTGGTTGAGAGGTCACCAGCAACCTGAAGGCTTCAACCTCGGGAGGAAGGGGAGAGGGTTCAACCAAGTCCTCCATTCAAGTGATTTCCCCTTCAAATGATTCCCACTGGCCCCCTTAGGGCGAACCCTACCAAAAAATACTGCCCCAACTCTCATGCGCACGGCCTCACGCAGAGCAACAAGCAGCGATCTTGCTTAAGTTATTGATTGAAAATATTCTTGTTGTTCAGTCGTGTTTCTAACCCATATTTATATGATTTGCAGATGGATTGTACACACCTCTCAGCATGGGGGGATACCCCCCCCAACCTGTGGGTTTCCAAGGGGGGATCAACCCCCTCAGTTGGGGGTCCAGGGGCTAGCGAGCCCATGGTGGAGGTTTAGGGGTAGTTCCCTCGAGAAAGGGGGTTCGGGGGAGAATCCCCCAAAAGAAATTTTTATTGCCTCGTAAAATGTTGTAATTTTGTAGTCAATCTTAACCATTCATTAGATCTCAGATCTAATGGTAGAAGTTATGTTAGGGATTTCAACCTAAGAAGGAAACCCTCTTTTGTATGAGGAATCGTATTGCGGTTGTGTAGTATTAGTGAAATATGAGACCGTGAGAGAGTGAAAAGGAAGTTGCAGGGGATGTGTTGTAGGTTCATTTTGTTGGACGGTATAATAGAAAGGAATGGCAATTTCTATGTGTTCGTAGCCCATTTTGGGTGAACCACGTATATTGGTGTCTCTGTTGTATTTTTTTATGTGTTTTGTTTTTGCATCTTGTTTATGTTATTATTCTGTGATCCTATTTTTCTAACAGAGGACATGATGCAAGTTTGAGTTTTCATGGCTCTTGATTGTTCCCAATCTAGTGCTTAAGTTTTTAATTCTCTTTTTAATAGGTCATTCTATATTAGTTTTTCTCAATTGATCTAGTTTTATGGTTATATTTATGTATAGAGCTCGATTTGGTTGCCCCATTGGGTTATGCGTGTTAAGATATATGTTTTTGAATTCTCGATTGTCTCAAACTATGAATTCTAGGAAGGCTATTATATGTCTTGATTTGCTGGTTGATATGTACTATTTTTTGAAAATATGAATAGAAAGAAGTCCCACACTATATTATACAAAAAAATCCCTAGGATTTAATTCCTCAAATGTGGGTGACTTCAAGGCTGGCTCTCTACGTTGTCGTCAATCTTGAAATTTTCATGATTGTAATTCATTTAATTTCTAGCATATTTCATGATAGGAAAATGGCAATGTTGAAACATATTGGGAAAGGGTGATTATGGAGTCATAATCAAATGTGGTATTTCATTTCCAAACTATCGGGGCAATGGTGTATTTGTTAGCATTGAGCCTTGATTTTGTATTGCTCAACATTGTTACAAGTCTATTGATGGGTGTGTTTACCCTTCTCTATAGAGTTCCATTCATGATGATGGATGTGAAGAGTGTCTTTATCATGATCTTCTTTAACATCTCTCACATAGTCTTGCAACAGAAGACATGTGAGTTAGCATTGGAGTGTGATAGCATTACAACAAATCGTGATTTTGTCAAATGTGCGGAGGAAATTAAAAACCTCTTTGGGAAATTTCTTTATGGAAGAAAGACGGCATTGACTTGACTTTATGATGGCACGGGGCCCAAAAATATGAAATAAGAGGCATTAGTTACCTGGAATATGTTCATATTGCCTTGAATTCCATAGAAACCCAATAGCTAGAGATTGTTCTTTTAAGATAAAGTTCGCATGGGAAAAATGGGCATTTATCCTTCTTCCTACTTGATTTTTGTTCTTCAAAACTTGAAAATTGGTGTTAGTATTTCCAAAATCCAATTTTTTAAAGCTATATGAGTTGTACATTTTGACTTAAATTTATTGTGGCATAGAATTAAAAAATTGCATAAAATACACAATGAAAAAATATGGCAAAACAAATATGGTGAGAGAAGTCGGCAATTGTATAGAATGTCATAGAGAAAAAGAAATGCTTGTTTTCACCCCAACGACTTGACTAGGATGGGAGAATAGAAGAGAAAAAATAGGTTGGTGCTAACAAAGTTGACTAAATTGGGGCATAGAGGGGAACAAATGGGTGGGAGGTCTTATTAAAACATTTCCACATGTTTTCCTTTCATCTATATTCCCCCCAAAAATGTAAAATCTGCTCAGCAATGACTTCATATGTGAATCTTTCTATATATAGATAGCCAAGGCTTCGAAAGACATAACTCAAGGTTTTGAAAGAAGTTGAAGTCTGATTTAGGAAAATGTATCAAAACACTCTTCTTCTTCTCATTGTACTGCTTATGTGCATGCTTGCCTCTCTTCCTACACCCACATCTATTAATTAGTCAACCTCCAACCCATCTTCACATCCTTCTTTATATGATTATCATCAATCTCTCTATGATTACAAGAGTGGTGGATTAACCTCACTTCCATAGAATTCTAATTTTGAACACATGTTGAATGTAGTTGAATTTGTATTATCATCAATGGACTCCCACGATAAAAGGGACCTCAATGCTCTCTTGGCCATCACATCATATCCATATGGTCGACTATCCAATTGGATGGTTGAGAACACCAAAAACATATGCTCGTGGTTTGGACACATCATCATCATCATGGAGGTAATCTTCTCTCCTTGATATGCAGAATCATATTGGTTCCTAAATGAACTCCTACTAATGTTGGAGTCAAAGGATCCAATTATTCCATTGTTTTGCAATATAATGCCCACTCAAGTTTAGTGGGCATAGGGGAAATATGATGAATCCCTACAACATCAAGAAAATAATAGAATCATTAAGGGACAATGTGATATGACTCTCAGACCATTGAAAAATGGAGAAATGTATTTCTTCAAGTGGAAAACAACAATGGTTTCAAGTTGGATATGTGTAGTGGGTGAGAAATCAACTTCCCATCTCTATATGTTTGTATTTTATGTTTGATAGATGGACATAGTCATTTGTTTCTCACTATATCTATTTATTTTCTTATAAATAACTAGCAAGGAATTGCAATTGGAGTTGTTGGATAAGGTGGTTAAATGTCTATTGAAAATGGTGAAAACATTAGAGTCCTTTCATGTGGCCAAATTTCCAACAGGTTTCGATGAGAAGTTGAAATATTTTGAAGATACAGTCCTATTGCAGTGACAATAAACAGATAGAACTCAACTCTTGGGGATATGGGGTTTAGGTGGTGTAGGAAAGAATATGTTGGAAAAATAATTCTTCAATAGGAAGAAATCATATTATCAGAGATCCTACTTTTTATTTGACATTAAAGCTAATGCATATAAAGACTCCTTAACGTCATTGCAGGGATAACTTCTTAATAGGTTGACTAGATTGTATATGCCGATGAAAAAATGTTCATGAAGGGACTGGGACGCTCAAAGAGCACATAGAGAATCTTAAATATTCTAATGCCCAATTGCACATAAAACATATTCAGAGCTTGACTAGATTGGATAAGCCAGTACAAAGTGTTGATGAAGCGAGAGGGATGCACATAAACCATCTCAAATATTCTCATAGCCTCGCCTCTAACAATGTGTCTACTATTTTATTAATCTTAGATGATGTAGACCATGTGAATTAGGTCGATTCACTTTTTCATGTTTATCTAATAATAGGTGTTAATATACAAATAAGAGACATCCGAAGAATTGATCAACATTAGGTTAAGTATGGGTTGTGAGTATATGTTGAAGTATTAAGGGTTAATTGAACAATTTGTAAGTATCTATGTTGCAGTTTAACTTCCTTTATTTTATAATTAATGGAACAACAAGAATTATTTATATTAATTATATGTATGCTTCATCATGGCATATTAAAAATGCAGGAAACAAAGTATGGAGTGGAGGCAACATAAGATAATTTAAGAAATGGCATGTTGCATGGCTTCAAAAGAATGTGAACTATTTATGAAGTATATTCTAATATATAAATGTGCATATACTTATTAAAATTTATTTTTATGATTGTAGGTGGAACATGAAGACGAGGAACGTCACAAAAAACAAGTTGAAGATCAAAACATTAGGTTAAATAACCCAAATACAATATCAACTACAAGTGATGAAGAAATGATGCACGCAGCTCAAGTGATGACAATAGTTCTTGAGTGATGAATGACAATCAATAAAAATGATTGTTACTACAAGTAGTATGTTTTGGAATATTTGTCCACCGTAAAAGTTAGAGATTTTGTTTAATGTACTTACTACTAGACATATTCTCCCAATTGCACGAGGACATGTTACCAATAAGTGTAACAATTACATATTGACATTTTGTTTAATGTATTAGACAGATTGTCCCAAATGGATGCCGACATGTTAACAATAAGTGTATCATTTACATATTGGTTGCATTTTGGTTATTGTGGACCTTTACATTGTCCATTTTTGTATGACGATGGATTTCTTATTCATGTATAATAAAATGGGTTTCTTACTTTATTGCATTGTCCAATGTTGTAAATTGTTGCATTATTAATTAAATTCTACATGGATGATTTACATTCTTACAAATAACCAAGGTGTAATCCATTTCATAACACATTAATGCAATCATTATATGCAAAGACAATATTAAAATATTAAAATAAATTTGATTTCGAGATCACTAAATGAAATTTTATAAAAAGACAATTAATTAAAATATATATTACATATTGGTGCATCTTATTCTTTTGAAGTCACTATATAGTGTGTGTCATAAAAAATACGATAACCTGTGTGTTTTATTAATTATACGCACCAGTGCATTTTATTAATTATGTACACACCAATGCTTATTAATTTAAAATAAGCACCAGTGATAACAATTGTTCAAAAGCACCATTGATTTAATCGACAACATACAATTATATTTATCATACCAAAATATTATGGTTCCCAGAGTAAAAATATGCACCAATTTTTTTATATATTAAATGCACCAGTTATTTTTTATATATTATACGCACTGGTGCATTAAAATTTATGTATGCATCAGTGCTTACTATTTATACAAGAACTAGGAATTCCCTACAACACAAAAGAGAGAAACCAGTGTGTATTTTTTTGTAAGAGCATTGGTGTGTACTATTATATCAAAGCATCAATTCCATAATGTTATATGAGCACCGGTAAACCATAGAACAACACAATGCATAATAATGATATGAGCATCAGTGCGTCATCTAACCAAAAATGACACCAGTGCTTAGTACTTATACAAGCACCAATGCTTTTTTAGTTTATATGCATCAATACTTGTATTAATAACACATACTAGTGCGTGTCTACAATATACACACTATAAAAAAAACTCCACCCGCCCAAAATTTATTAGTTATAATAAACACCCACTAAAGCCTCTGCTACTAATTGCGGAGGTTGTAGCAGAGGGTTTTTTGAAAGTTTTGCCCAATCGTGTTACACTATAAACCTCTGTAAAAACCTCTACAAGGTGCTTTCCTTGTAGTGGGAGCACTCAATGTGGTTATCTACCTATGATGCATATGATTAATCAAGGCACCCTTTACTTTTAATAATTTTTCTACACCTCTTGATGCATGGGGCAATGAATTTCTCCATTAAAAGATTTAATAACATTGATAACACAAGCAATTTTGATGTCATTATTATGCAAATGATTTTATTTTTTATTTTTTATTTGGTAGGATTTTCCCTCGACTACTTTAAAACCATACAATATCAAGTTCATAATGTGTTTTAAACTAGATATTACAAAGGACATTATTCTTAATCAACAACAAAAAAAATAATTTATACAATCCATTAGGGGATTCTAGTCTCATCCAATGTCTATAATAAGTGTGATATTGTGAAATAAATAAAAATATATAAGTGACCCAAAATGGATAACTATATAATTTAGCATATTCTTTGGTGGCAAAATTGGATCCATGAGTATAGGAACTATAAGACCCTATAGCATCCATTTAAGCCACAATTTCTATTATAAATCCACGGTGAGTCAATATTTATTTATATCTTACATATATATCTGAGAAGAGAAGGAAAGGCATAGTCCTCATCTTCTTGTTATTTTTTTCCCATATTGGTTTCATATGGTACATCTTTCATTGTGTTGATGGTGTGGTTAGTTTATAATTGTAGCTTCTATTTTCTATGTTCAATTTATTTCAGAATTTCAGCACTATGCTCACAATATTACATTTTTTAAAATCAAAGGATAACCTCATGTTATATATAATAACTTGTAAGATTTGTTGTGGTGGATTATCCAATGGATTGCCCATGACAATTTACAAATAATATTGGTACAAAAGTAGTTTTATTTGGGTTTTTTGGGATATTATGAGATCAATAAATTGGTGCAATGAAAGAAATATCAAAGCATATTCTATTAATTTTATATCTTTAATTTGGAAATGCAATAGTACTTGAAATCAAATAACAATGATACACATAAGCAATCACATTGGACACGTGAATTTTCCCTAGGGAAACCCTCTATGACTTGAGGGAGAAAACCCCAACAAAACCTTCCTTAGTATATTGATAGATAGCAGAGAATGTATTTTACATCAAGCACCCCAGTGCAATTATAGAGAAAGAGAAAGATAAAGAAGAGAGACTTAAAATAATATCCTACACAAAGAGAAGCACCTTGCCTTCAAGGGAGAAGAGAATTCGCTTCACACTGAATTCATCGATCTTGTATAACATATTTATATATTCTTCACATGCATCGGCTTCTCTTTTTATCTTATGACTTCATGAAGAACTCGCACTCCACCTAGATGTATCAATCTTGCATGAAGAAGAGCGCTCCACTTCTCATGCAGTGCATTAACTCACTGAACTGAGTCTTAGGATGAAATCTCCCCTTAACTAAAAGCTTTCCCAATTAGTTAGGTGGCTAACTTAAGTGTCATCATGCAAGTGTCGCAAATCAAGTGTCGTCTTTTAGTTTAAAATAAGTGTCGTCATGCAATAACACTTAGTTAACTAGATCTTCTTTGTTATCACTTAGTTAACTCTCTTTAATTGATTCTTTCTTGTTAACATCATTGTAGTGATCAATTCGAGTTCTCCATTGATTTACTTAAGTCTTCACTAAAGTTTAACAATTTGAATTCTCTCTTAATTAATTCATTTATATGCAATTTGAATTCTCTTATATCTGATCACATCTTATCTTTATCTCTTGTCTTATCTGCATGGTCCACATGTGCCAACTTAATTATCATAACAAATATACTAAGGTTATTTTCCCAATGATGTGATCATATTTTCCTACTATTGTTCCAAGTGGTTATATGCTAAAGTAATTCACTCTAGAGGTGACCAGTCTCTAGAGGAGACTTAATACCTCAACCATGGTTAGTAGTACATCACACACCATACATGCTTCGACATGCAAAGCATCACCTCAACACATGAGGCACCACCTCAACACATGAGGATCTGTCAAATACCTTATCCTTGACTATAAATATTGAACAACATCATCACTTTGACAAACCAAGCACTTGCCTCAACACATGAATCTTAACCATTCTTGAGTCCAACTCAATATTCTTCTCCAAGTTTCTTGAATCCAACTCATGCTCCTATAAGGCACTACCTCGACACACAAGGCTCAATATTGACACACAAGATTGACTTGGAGAATGAATCATCACGTTGTAACTTTAACACTCCCTCTCAGCAAGGGAGGCATTCTCTACAATGCCAAGCTTGTATCGAAAGTATGTATACTTCATCACGGACAGAGGCTTAGTCAACATATATTCAATATGCTCACCAATAGAAATGTACTGAAGTCTTATGGAACCTATCTGGACCATGTCTCTGATGTAGTGATACTTAATCTCAATGTGTTTCGATCTGTCATGAAACACAGGGTTTTTTGAGAGCTTAATGCAGCTCTGATTGTCAAAGCGAATGACTGTAGTCTCAAGATTCTCACCTAAAAACCCAACAAGTAGCTTCCTAATCCACACAGCTTCTCGGTAGTTGGTACTAGCTATAATATACTCTGCTTCTGTAGTACTCTGGGCTATGGAGCCCTACTTCCTGCTGGACCAAGAGATCATAGTTGATCCCAAGCTAAAACACAATCCATATGCACTATGTTGTTCCACAATACTACCACCCCAGTCGGAGTCGGCATATCCAAGTAACATCACTCCACCATTGGAAGCATATCTGAGTCCATAAGCAATATTACCTTGAAGGTATCTAAGCACATGCTTGGCATGAACCCAATGTATATGTCATGGCTTAGACATGAACTGACTCAAGATACTCACTGCATAAAATATGTCTGGTCTACTATGTATCAAATACACCAAGGAACCAATGAGCTGTCTATACATGGTAGGATCCACTAGATCCGATCCAGAATCTGAATCATGTAGCTTATTTAGATTAGAAACCATTGGAGTAGCCATGAACTTATATTCCATCATACCAAATCTATGCAATACATCAACTGTGTACTTTCCTTAAGAAAGAAATATCTCATCTTTCCTTTTCCAAACTTATAAACCAAGAAAATAGTGCATAAGAACTAAGTATTTCATTTCGAACTCAGAAGTGAGCTCCCTCTTGCACCGAGCTATCTATTGCTCCTCTCTAGTAAGGAACAAATCATCAACATACATAACCAAGATCAATGGTTGGGTCTTCACAACCTTAAAGTACATGTTGGGGTCAGCTTCACTTTGTAGAATCCCGAGCTTAGAAGATACCTATGAATCCTTGAATACCAATCCCTTTGGGCCTGCTTAATCCCATACAAGTCTTTCTTAAGTTTGCATATATGGAACTCCTTCCCATGAATTACAAACCCCTCAGGTTGTTGTATTTAAACCTCTTCCTCAACCTCACCATTGAGGAAGGTAGTATTCACATCCATCTGGTGAAGTTTCCAACGCAAAACTGAAGCAAGGGAAATTATGGTTCGGATAATAGTGTACCTATCAACAGGAGCGAATGTATCATCATAGTCTATCCCTTCTATCTATGAGAAACCAAGGGACACAAATATTGCTTTATACTTTTCAATACTCCCATCAGCTACATGCTTGATTTTATAAAGCCACTTGGAAGTTACTATTGACTTCCTATCAAGTTTAGGAACCACTTCCCACACATCATTCTTTATGATATATTTTTATTCTTCTACCATGGCATCTTTCCATACTTGTTTCTTTGAGGCTTCCTCATATGTAGAGGGTTCTAAATCACTGATGTGACTCATTTTTGCTACATATCTTGAAAATATTACAGGTCTCTTTCACTCTCTGGATGAGCTTGGAGGTGCTCCATGCTTTTTTTCTTCTTGCAGAATGTATCAACACCATGCAGATCTCCTCTTAGCAGGAGGTTCATCAAGAGATCTTTCTATCATATGTTCTGGCTCTTCAGGATCAAGCAGATCTATGGACTCATCTAGATTCTCCCTCTCACCATATGAAAGGGGAGAATAAAAAACAGGATCATCCATCATAGGAGTATCATGCTCCTCCATATCTGAATCACACTGAAGCTCTTTGGAGGGCTTGAAGGAAGCCTCTTCATGAAATGTTACATCTCTGTTGACTTCAATGTTTCTTTGTCCTGGAACATAGATTTTTTAGTCTTTGGAGGATTCACTATATCCAACAAATGTTCCTTTCTTTCCAGATGGCTCCATATTTGTCCTCTTCTCTTTTGGTATGTGAATGTAAACAAGATAACCGAAAATATTCAAGTGTTCAATATTTGGTTTTTCACCAGTGAAAACCTCTTCAGGAGCCTTTTATCCCAAGATAACATGAAGGATTTTGTTCTGAATATAAACAACAATGTTGGAGGCTTCTTCCAATAAGGATGTGGGCATATCATGATCACACATAATGGATTTGGTAGCCTCAAATATTGTTCTATTCTTTCTTTCAGTAACCCCATTTTGCTAGGGGTTGTGGGGTACAATCAACTGTCTTTTTATTCCTGCATATCGACAAAATTTATTGAAGTCACGGGACTCAAAATATCCTCCATTATCATATCTCAAAGCATGAATGTGCTTCCCATTCTAATTCTCAACCAATTCTTTAAACTCTTGAAACTTGTTGAAATTTTCACTCTTTGCTTTTAGTAAATAAATCCATGACATGCGAGAGAAGTCATCTATGAAAAGAACATAATACAAATGACCACTCAAGGAGGGTGAAAACATAGGACCACATAGATCGGAATGAATCAAGTCAAGGATCCCCTTGGATCTTTTGGTACTACTTGGAAAAGTCTTCTTTATGTTCGTGCCAAGAGTGCAATCTCTACAAACACTATCAAAATCAGATTTAAACATGGGCATACCTTTCACCATCTTTTTCAATTTGAGTAGTGCTTTGAAATGGGGATGACCAAGCCTTCTATGCCACAGCTCACAAGGACTGACTGTGTCATGGATCATGGCTTGAGTGAGTTTTCCAGGAACTTTGTAGAGACGTCCCTCTCTAACTCCAATCACTGATGCAGAGTTCAAGTCTTCATGATTAGGCCACAAAAGCGCTTTGTTGTCTATAAAGATAATTCTGAATCCTTTATCTTCTAGAAATGAAACAGACAAGAGGTTCTTCTTCAATCTGTGGACAAATAGAATTACATCCACATGTAGTACATCTCTTGGATCCAACTAAAAAGAAGTGGATCCAATGCCTTGGATAGAATGGGTGGTATTATCTCCAAGCTCCACCTTACATGAAAACTTATTTTCCTTTAGATCTGTGATAGCACTCCTATATCCATATTCCAGTCATGTGCTTGGATGCACCACTATTTACCAACCATGTCTCAACAATAGTGGTAATGGATCCAAAAAGGGCCGAGACAAGATAATACTCCTTCTTTGTCTCTTGATCATCGGATGAATTCTTTCTTGTAGGTTCATCTTCTGTAGAAGTAGAAGCATGAAACCTCCCCTTGAAATTTCCTCTCTGCTTTGCATGGAATTCTCTTACATAATGGCCCTTCTTATTGCAATTGAAACATTTAAATTTAGACTTATCAAAGTTCTTGAAATCATTCTCCTTTTGATGAGAGAGTTTCTTGTGAGAATTCTTATCTCTCTTCATTTGTGCCGCAAGAGCAAGGTTTTATTCTTTGGAGGAAATATATTTTCTTTGGATTCACCCTTCTTCTTGTAGGAAATCATGTCATGGTATATCAAAGTTAGGTTTCACTTCTCGACCATTTATTGCATCCAAGAATGTCTCCCATGAATATGAAATACCATTGACAACGATTTGAATGAGATCATCATCATCGACCGTCACATCAATGCTCATGAGTTGATCTCTTACTTGAGAGATATTTGTGAAGAAGGAAGCCATGTCTTCATCCTTTTCCATATTTAGATTTTGAATCTTGTTCTTCAATTCTCTCTTTTGACTGGATGCCTTCTTCTCATAAATATTTCTCAAAGTGTCAAAGCATTCCTTTGTGGTCTTCAATGGAGTGATCAGGGGCATCAAGTTGTGTTTCACGGAATCATAATTGTTTATCTTTGTTTTGGATTGTTTCTTATTGAATTTGATGCACCCTATATTAGTAGTAGTCTATTCAATAGAACTAGATACATAGCCATCAAAATCATGCTCTTCCAGGATATTCAGAATCCTGGCTTTCCAGGTATTTAAGTTTGAAGTTCCTTCAAGATGGTCTTCCTGTCTTACTGAGATTGAAGCCATAATTCTTCAAGTCCTGTGCACACTTAGGATCTATGTAGGCTCAAGCTTGATTGCTGAACTTGGCTCTTTCACACCTCGAGCTTTGATACCATGTTAATTTTTTATCTTTAATTAAAAAATGCAATAGTACTTGAAATCAAATAACAATGATACACATAAGCAATCACATTTGACACATGAATTTACCCTGGGGAAACCCTCTATGACTTGAGGGAGAAAACCCCAACAAAACCTTCCTTAGTATATTGATAGATAGAAGATAATGTATTTTACATCAAGCACCCCCTGTGCAATTACAGAGCAAGAGAAAGAAAAAGAAAAGAGACTCATAATAATATCCTGCACAAAGAGAAGCACCTTGCCTTCAAAGGAGAAGAGAATTCGATTCATATTCTTCACATGCATCAACTTCTATTTTTATCTTCTAACTTCATGAAGAACTCTCCCTCCATATGGATGTATCAATCTTGCATGAAGAAGAGCACCCCACTTCTCATGTAGTGCATTAACTCACTGAACTAAGTCTTGGGATGAACTCACCCCTTTAAAATATTTCCCACTTAGTGTTCGGATATCCATCATCTATTTCGGGATACATATCTATTTCAGGATCATCTATTTCGGGATACATATCTACTTCAGGATCTTGCATGATCTATTTCAGGATATGCAGTCCAGTCACCAGTTTGATGCCTCCAGCACCTTATCCACCTTCTTCTAGCACCCGGGAGCCACTTTCCACAGAGTTTTAGCCCTCCTAAGCTGAAAGGCGCCCTCTTCTCACCTACTGACTGAGAAGGGCGCACTTGCTCACCTACCACTGCAGATTCACTCCAGTTACATTCAGTTAGCTCCGATTCTGATTGATTTCACTCCGATTTCACTCCTGACTGACTGTTTCACCTCCGATTGACCTCCAGTTCGATTAGGTGGCTTGCTCTGACTCCAGTTAGCCTCCCATGCGCCCCCACTGAGCCTCCAGATCCTATATCAGTGCTACACACTTCAGTTACATTTATTATGATCAGTTAGACTCAGCTTGACACCTGGATGACTGTTTGTTGTGATTGATGAGCAACACCGATGATTGATGAGGACTCCTAGATTGAGTCAAGCTACTCCATTCAGTGATTCGAATGACCTCCTTAGGCAATTCGAATTGCTCTGTTCATTGTAACAGTTTGTATTGTAATTCATTCACCCTTTCTGGGATAGAGAGCACTGCTGCATGTTTTGCACAGTTTTGCACCATATTTTCTATGTTCATCTGTTGTGATTGATTTACTTGTTCATTAGATCTGCTGTGACTAATTTTACATGGTATCAGAGCCATTGCAGGAACAAGATCTCTTTTCTACAGGTGTTTATACAAGAAGATTTGACTGAATTGCTAAAAAAATTGCAAAAAGTTTGGCATGAAATATCTCAAGGGCATTCGCTCCTGTGCATGCAAAGCTTGAAAAATACTCCAATACCACTCCAGAAGCTTGAGTTACCACATAATTCCTGGATCTGATACATTGGACCTATTCAACATTGCTTGAAATCCAATCCCAGGTGTGATGCAACTCTCAAAGGGTGGATTGTTCGACCTTATTGTGATTGTTCTTATGTGATTTGCAGGTTAATTATCTCCTCCAAGTGCACTCGCTACATTCTGCATGCAAGCTTCCCTACAGCATCTCCATTCGCTATAGTCTGCATGCAAGCTTCTTCTTCATCATCTGACTCGCTCCTAGCAATGGAATACTCTTCTTCAAAGCCTATCCTCACCCCATTCAATTATTTTGATTGGAAAGATGATATGGAGATCATATTACGTTCAAAAGGATACTACCGAGTCACTCTTGGTCTTGAATTGGAGCCAAACAATGTGGCAGAAAGAACCAAACACTACAATAAGCTTGATGAAGCTTACGGTCTTCTTTGTCTCTCCATCTCCAAAGATCTTCACTTCCATCTCAGTGGATTGAAGACTCCAAAGGCCATATGGGAGCAACTTGAGACACTATTCGGCAAGCAGGATGAGCTTAGGGCTTTTCAATTAGAGAATGAATTGATTGGCCTTAATCCTGAGAATTTCGAGAGCATCAATGAATTCTTCACTAAATTCAAGAACTTGAACTTGCAATTGAAGAACAGTGGTGTTATCAAAGAGGATAAACAGTTGATCCTCTCCATTCTAAGCAAGCTTGGGAAAGATTATTCGGTATTTGTCTCCACTTTCAATTCTGGTCGGCTAACTACCCCGAATTGGAAGATGCCTACCTTGAATGCCTTCATTGAGTCCGTTACGAAAGAGCATGACAAGTTGATTCAAATGGGGTCCATAAGCTCCAAAGATTCAGCCCTATTTGTTCAAGGACCCAAGATCTCGAATGGTAAAGGAAAGCTAAAGAAGGAGAAGCCCAAATTCGAGCCTCACAAGCAAAAAGACAAAGGCAAGCAAACGGATGCACCATCCAGTTCGAAATCCAAGCAAAAGGGCAAAGAAGGTAACCAAAAATCTAAATGTACTTATTGTAACCGTGGCTTTCATCCCGAAAGTTCATGTATGAAGAAGACTATAGATCAAATGGCCCTCCTTTTGGAAAAGAACAACATAACCCTTCCTGACGGTGCAAGGAAGAAGGATCGGAATGACGATCATGAAAGAGGACAAGCACTCATGGCAACGGTTTCGAATCCCACTCTCTTGATAGATTCGGGTGCATCAAATCATATGGCTGCAAATATTGATTCTTTTTCCTCATTCGATCCAAACAGCTCCATCCCCATCCATTTGGGAGATGACTCAAAAATTTCTTCAAAGGGCAAAGGTACGATTCATGTAGATCATGGATGCTTTCAGAATGTTCTCTATGTGCCTTCCTTAGCTTCGAATCTCCTTTCTGTGTATCAAATGACACATACTGGTGATCCAAAGAAAGTCACATTCAGCCCTAATACAGTTGAAATTTCTGATATCAAAAGTGGAAGACTAGTTGCGGTTGGAAAGGCAAACCACACTGCTAAATGTTATGAGTTTTCGCACTTTATTCCGCTTGCAAAGCCCACTGCTCTTCGCACACATGGTAATGAGGTTAGTAGGCTTTGGCATGAAAGATTTGGACATCTAAATTATAAGTATTTGCTGCTGCTATCAAATAAATCCATGGTTGATGGGCTTCCACAACTCCGTTCCTCGAAGGGAATATGCTCCGGTTGCATTATTGGGAAGCACCCCGAGCACAGATTCGACCGCGGCAAGGCTAGCAGAGCCTCTACTATTTTGGGATTGATCCATTCTGATATCAGCGGTCCGCTGCCCCATATGTCATTAAATGGTTCAAGGTATGTTTTGACATTTATTGACGATTATTCTCGCTTTACATGGGTATTCTTTCTCAAAAACAAGTCAGAAGTGCTTGGAAAATTCAAGGATTTTAAGGCTTCTGTTGAGACCACCACTGAGAGCAAGATCAAAGCTCTTAGATCTGATAATGGTGGGGAATATATCAAGTCCGAGTTGCTGCAACTTTGTGCCCAAAGCGGAATCAAGATCCAACATACAGTTCCCTACACACCCCAGCAGAACGGTGTAGCGGAAAGGAAAAACCGGTCACTGAAAGAGATGGCTACATGCATGATTGAATCAAAAGGTTTGGCTGCAAATCTTTGGGCTGAAGCAATCAATGTTGCTGCATATATACAGAACCGTGTTCCACATTCATCCGTGAAAGGTATGACTCCTTTCGAAGCATTCTTTGGTCACAAACCGGATGTGTCAAATTTGAGAGTTTTTGGCTCTACTGCATGGGCTAGAATTCCTTCTGAGAAGAGACGAGCTTTGGATCCACAAAGTATCGAGTGCATATTGATAGGATATGGGGAAGAATCAAAAGCATATAAACTCATGGATATCAGATCTAAAAAGATATTCATAGAGCGCAGTGTGCAGTTTGAAGAACCGCTTCAAGAATTGCAACTAGTTGAGGAGAAAACTGCCGATTCACCGCCTTCACCAGAAGAAGATTCGAGCAGCGATAATGAAGGTATGAGTTCTGATATTTCTGATATTGTAGCAGCATATGATGATCATGACATATCAGGTTCGGAATCCGACCATTCAGATCCCCCTCAGTTACCAAAGTGGGCCCAAAATACTCTACAATCTGCTGGTTCGAATCTTGGAAATCCTGCTGATCCAAGACGAACAAGAGGAGACTTTCAAAGGGCAGGTATGGCTCTTTCTATTGCTGATCCATTTCTTCCTGAGATTTGTTATTTGATGGCTGGTTCAGATCCCCAATCATATTATTCAGCCCATCGAGATCCGAGATGGAAAGATGCCATGGATGAAGAGTACAGTTCTCTTCAAAAGAACAATACATGGGAGCTAGTTTCTCTTCCACCTGGAAGAAAATTAGTGAAGTGTAAATGGGTCTACCGTACTAAAGTTGCTGCTGATGGCACTATCAGCAAATATAAAGCAAGGTTGGTGGCAAAAGGTTTTTCCCAAGTCCAAGGAGTGGACTACACAGAGACCTTTGCACCGGTTGCAAAGATGGATTCCATCCGCCTTGTTTTAGCTATTGCCGCATCCAAGCACTGGGAGGTGCATCACATGGATGTGAAGAGTGCATTTTTACATGGAGACCTTGCTGAAGAGGTCTATATGCAGCAGCCAGAGGGTTATACATCAGATCCATCATTGGTTTGTAGATTGAAGAAGTCTTTGTACGGGTTAAAACAGGCCCCAAGAGCTTGGTACGCAAAGATGGACTCCTTCCTTCTTTCTCAGAATTTCCAAAGATGAAAATCTGATCCGAATGTCTATCTTCAGCGAGTTAAAGGTAATTTTTTGGTTATTGTACTTTATGTTGATGATCTGCTTATTACTGGTAGCACACTTACTTCAATAAACAAGCTAAAAACTGCCTTAAATCTAGCTTTTGACATGAGCGATTTGGGCTTGCTGAGTCACTTTTTGGGCTTGGAGATAGCTCAAAATTTCGATGGGATCACTATATCTCAGCAAAAATATGCTTCCGACCTGTTATTGAAGTTTAATATGGCTGAATGTAAGGCAGCCCCGTTCCCATTCCTCTCAGGAATCAGTCTTGAGGAGGGAGATTCCACACCGCTTGCAGATTGCAGTATGTATCGACAGTTGATTGGTTCACTACTTTATTTGACACATTCACGGCCTGATATCTCATATGCTGTGAGTGCCGTGTCAAGATATATGCAGCAGCCACATGAGCTTCATTGGCGAGCAGCCAAGCGGATCTTGCAGTATGTGCAAGGTACGAGACAGTTTGGCATACATTATGCTGCAGATTCTGAGCTAGATTTCATTGGTTTTACTGATTCAGATTGGGCAGGTGATAGCATTGATCGGAAGTCCACTTCCGGTTATGTTTTCATGATTGGTCATGGTGCTATTTGCTGGTCCAGCAAAAAGCAAGCAGCCATTGCACTTTCTTCAGCAGAGGCAGAGTATCGAGGGGCAGTCAATGCCTGCATTCAGGCAGTTTGGTTGCAGGGTATTCTTTCCGAGTTTGGTTTTGGTGGCACTACTTCGACTGTCCTATTTTGTGACAATCAAAGTGCTATCAAGATCTCCACAGATCCAGTTCAGCGGCAGAGGACCAAGCACATTGAGATTCATATGCATTACATTCGACAGTTGGTGCATGACCGCACCATCATTCTGCAATATTGCCCTACCGATGAGCAAATTGCAGACATCTTCACCAAGAGCTTCACTGAGAAGAAGTTCTCTTACCTCCGTTCACTGTTGGGGGTGATTTCCATCATGGTGGAGACAGATTGATTCATTATTATGCTTTAGACTTGAGGGGGGGCTTTCTTCCCACTGGGTTTTCCCTCTTTCCTCACTTAGTTTATTTTTCAGCATTTTTTGGATTATTGTATTGGGGTGACCTTTGGTCTTAGTTACCAGGGCCCCACATTATTTTTAGTTGGCACATCATAGTCTAGCTTGAGGGGGGGTGTTCGGATATCCATCATCTATTTCGGGATACATATCTATTTCAGGATCATCTATTTCGGGATACATATCTACTTCAGGATCTTGCATGATCTATTTCAGGATATGCAGTCCAGTCACCAGTTTGATGCCTCCAGCACCTTATCCACCTTCTTCTAGCACCCGGGAGCCACTTTCCACAGAGTTTTAGCCCTCCTAAGCTGAAAGGCGCCCTCTTCTCACCTACTGACTGAGAAGGGCGCACTTGCTCACCTACCACTGCAGATTCACTCCAGTTACATTCAGTTAGCTCCGATTCTGATTGATTTCACTCCGATTTCACTCCTGACTGACTGTTTCACCTCCGATTGACCTCCAGTTCGATTAGGTGACTTGCTCTGACTCCAGTTAGCCTCCCATGCGCCCCCACTGAGCCTCCAGATCCTATATCAGTGCTACACACTTCAGTTACATTTATTATGATCAGTTAGACTCAGCTTGACACCTGGATGACTGTTTGTTGTGATTGATGAGCAACACCGATGATTGATGAGGACTCCTAGATTGAGTCAAGCTACTCCATTCAGTGATTCGAATGACCTCCTTAGGCAATTCGAATTGCTCTGTTCATTGTAACAGTTTGTATTGTAATTCATTCACCCTTTCTGGGATAGAGAGCACTGCTGCATGTTTTGCACAGTTTTGCACCATATTTTCTATGTTCATCTGTTGTGATTGATTTACTTGTTCATTAGATCTGCTGTGACTAATTTTACACTTAGTTATGTGGATAACTTAAGTGTCGCAACTCAAGTGTCATCTTTAGTGTAACATAAGTGTCGTCATGCAATAACACTTAGTTAACTAGATCTTCTTTGTTTTCACTTAGTTAACTCTCTTTAACTGATTATTTCTTGTTAACATCACTGTAGTGATCAATTTGTGTTCTCCTTTGATTTACTGAAGTCTTCACTGAAGTTTAATAATTTAATTTCTCTCTTAATTAATTCTTTTATGTGCAATTCGAATTCTCTCATATCTTATCACATATCATCTTTATCTCGTCTTATATGCATGGTCCACATGTGCCAACTTAATTATCATATCAAATATACTAAGGATATTTTCCCAATGATATGATCATATTGTTCTACTATCGTTCCAAGTGGTTATATGCTAAAGTAATTCACTCTAGATGTGGCTAGTCTCTAGAGGAGACTTAATAGCTCAACCATGGTTATTAGTACATCACACACCATACATGCTTCGACATGCAAAGCATCACCTCAACACATGAGGCACCACCTCAACACATGAGGATTTGTCATGACACACAAGACCTTAGCCTTGACTAGCAGAATGTACAACATCATCAATTTTACAAACAAAGCACTTGCCTCAACACGTGAAGCTTAACCATTCTTGAGTCCAACTCAAGATTCTTCTCCAAGTTTCCTAAGTCTAACTTAGGCTCCTATAAGGAACTACCTCAACACACGAGGATCAATATTGACACACAAGATTGACCTACAGAATGACTCATGATGATGTCAATTTAGCATATCCATGGTGGATGAGTATGGTAGGAATCTAAAGGAGAATTAGAGGAGATATTCATAAAACTAAAAGTATTTGTCTCTAACATTTCTTGCAATATGGTGATATTAATGTTCATCCTAGAAACTAAGCTCAAACCTTTTAGTGAGCTTGGAATATCTAACTCGAATTTTTCCTATAAAAACAAACTTGAAGATAAATAAGAGACAGAGAAAGAGAGACAAAGTTCCAACATCACATCTTCCCATTCTCTATTCAAAGTTGAATAAAAAGTGGACATCAATGCATATCAAGGTGAAATCGGTATGGTAAAGTTGAATCAATGGTTTCTACAATTAGAAGTCTAATTTGATGTGCATAATATGGGAGAAGAGAAGAATATAATATTTACTCATCAAATTCCATATTTTTTATCTAATGCCCCAGTCAATCTCTAAAATTTTCTGGAATTGACTACTTTTAACTTTTGCATTTTCTCTAGACATAATTTTTAGCAAAACTAGCTATCTTACAGACTAAGCATTTGTAAATAATTCACATAACAAAAGTTGTTCATTATAATAAGTAAGTAAAATTTCAAGTTCATAAATTCTTCTGGTCTCAACATCTAGGATCACTTTTACCTTCTCCAAGGTTTCCAAAATCCCCAAAAAGTGCTCTAGAATAATGGATTTTGGCCTTCTTTTGCACCTCGACTTCAAACCCTTTGGAATTTACCCATAAGCCTCTAGATTTACCAGTGTGCTTGGTCCATGACTGCACCATAACAATTTCAGCCTCAACAAGGCCCCTATCAGGTCTCTAGGTACCGATCTTTAAAACCCACTATTTCAATTTTTTTTCCAAATTGGAGCAGAATGGGCATGTGCCCCTCACTAATAATTTTATATCCTTCTTCAATAAAGTTAGAATGCCACAAATATTATTGGATTTCGAGATACACTTCTCATGTTATGGCCAAAACATTTTTTGGGCTCCAGACTTCGTTTCTAACTTTTTTGTCGACCTTCATTGGATCTCCCCCATCATACTTTCCTCATTAGGCCGAACCTTTCATATCGGACTATTCTGATACATCATTCCTGATATGATATCGACTCCGGTCCATTAGGTATTCCCTAAGTATTTTTTCATGGCATTCCTCGATGTGACACTCACGATACAACATTTATGATACATTGCCTCTGATGTACCATCAAATTCGCTTTGATAACTGATTTATGATGAGGCTCTCCTCAACACATCGGGCCTTGATACATCAGAATTCTTTGCTCCATCGAACTTTTCCCAAAGCACTCTCATCTGGTTTCCTCGACGGCTAGTCTCTATTAAATATTTCCTTCTACGTCAGGTACCGATACATCGGAACTTATCGCATACATTTACAGGAGTACTTCCCAATGTCTTAGATTTGATGGCGCATTTCAGATATGTCGGCTCCCTCTAAGGTATTTCTGAACTATCAGATCCTGATCCATCAGGCATCCTCATTCCTTTTGAAACATTTTTCAATGCTATACCTCTAATGAGTTTCTACGATACATTAGCCCCAATGTTCATGCTTCATGATATTAGACTCCTATCCATTGGGTTGCTTCCATCAGCTCGAGCTCATAGCATCAGACACATGAGTTCACACTAGAAAATGTATCACTCAATAAGCTCCTTCCGATGACCTTGTTTCAAGTCCTACCACATGTGCATTCATATGATGTGGTTAGTCCATGCCATACCCCCTATTTGCATGGATCCTCCACATCACATTTTTGTCTACATGGCATGGGTGAGGGCTATCTCAAAATTTCCCTAAATTTTCAAATTTTCATAATTCGGAAAAAATCTAATTTCGTTGAAAGCTTTGCAATTTTTGAAAATTTCCCAAATCTTCTCAGCCAATTTACCATTCTTGTTGTTATATCACGTATTTATCTCATGGCTCTAATATATTAACAAAAACCATGACTTTCATAGAAGCGTTTATTAGAACTTCATGTTTCACTCAAGTTTTTTTTTTTGTAACTATGGGTTCTGGCCCATAGAGCCCCGATGCTGCAACCAAGAGCTCTAATACCACTCTGTGATGTCCCCATCCATCATTCCAACCAACAAAGGGGGATATTTATGAATTACATGTTTCTAAATTTCACCCCAAGGGCCATGTTACGATTTTATAAATAAGAATTGTATGTGCAGATGCATAAATGTAAAAAACAATGGAAATAAAACTCTATCCACACATACAACATGCATAGACAAGCATATTATTCACAGGAATAAATTTAAATCATTCCATATTCAAATACAAGAGAATAATTCTATCTTAACAAAGAATATACAATCAATTGGCTATGTAAGACTGATTTTCCACCCAACCGTAGGTATCAATAGTAGATACCACTCCCAAGCTGGGATATGAGGCCACCAAGGTGAAGGAAACAACTATAGGATTCTCTCTCTCATCCCACAACCCATTTTCTCTCATGCTTAGACAAAATACCTACCTTTGAGCATCTATAGCGATTTCACTCAGTCATCCCAGCCATGGCACTCTTCTTTACTGCCCCACATAACACAAGGAAGGCATTTTTAATCATTGCTCCACAGTTCCCTCAAGAAATCCAACCCTTAGAATGCTTACCAATGCACAAAAAAGGAGTCCTTGTATACTATTGGAGAACATCTTGTGGCATTAATGCATGGCTTCTCAATCATTTAGGAGAAACAAAACTCAATGGGTAAAGGTTCCTATCTTTCTCAACCTATATGCTCGCCTACAACCATCTCTTTTCTCTCAAATCTACAATTTCCTTCACGATTTTGAATTTCTAGTTATTGCATAGTCTAGTAATTGTACAGTTTGGTAATGGTAATGCAATGAACAACAAGAGGAATTCTTCTTGCTATCAAATCTATTATAAAAATCTGCATGAGAACAATGGATGATAAACTCCAAAGGAGATGAGAGGATGAGGAAAATACAACTGACATAATTTATGACCATAGAAAAGAGGACTCTTACAACAGTCATAGAAGTATATTCATCCCATGCTTCCATAACTACATGGGAATACTTTCTCACCAACCTAACACATGCATTCAATGATTGCATTTAATAGTCAAAAGGAAGTAATTGACTCATTTAAGGGACATGTCAGCAAATGGATGAGCTTTAAGGTTGACACTTGGAAAAAAAGGATTTAATTTCCCATAGGCCCCCCTTTCCTCTTCTCCTCTAGTGGAATCATATCCCCTCTAGTGCTCTTTACACAACCATATTGGACCATTTTATTAATTTCCCAACATAATATTTACATATATTTTGAGTTAGCACATCAAGCCAACCAAATGTTCCATATAGAAATATTTACATTATTAATGCCTAGCCATTCACTAGTTGGGCCTTGCCTTTGAGCACCACATTAGGAATCCATACTAGCATATTTACATAAATTCCAGAATCTATTTTGATACATTCTAAGTCAAAACTGGGGGTATTACAATCCAACAGACTCAACCTTATGGAAAATTCAGGTGGGAAAATGTTTAAATGCTTAATAATGGAGGGAAAACCTAAGCCTCCATGCAAGCTTCTTAATATACCTGACTAGATCGAGTAATGTGCTAAGAAGGATCCCTAAGCAACCAAGAATCCAACTCAAAATCATGTATCCAAGAAACAACAATACCAATATCATATCTAAAAAATCTAAAAAGAGATGTCTGATATGAGTTACTTTGATAGGGATATATTCAACTTCGATGTCTTCCACAATATTCATTGCCATGGAAAAGTCTACCAGTGAAGACTCCATAATGCCAAGGCCCGAGGACCTACAATCAATAAGATCAAACTCATAAAGAAGATCAAAGTTGAAACAAAAAATGGAGTCTACAAAAACAGATTCATCATCACAAGAGTCTAAAGATCTACTAAAGGAATTGGACTTATTAGGAACACCAACTTCTAGCTCAATGACAAAGTCTAAAGAGTAAAAAAACCAATGTTTAAGAATCCACAAATAGTGAGATAAGCCTTAAAAGGAAAATCAAGATGGGATTTTATTGCAAATGGGTCCAATCTAGGGATATTATCTTTAGAAAGGACAAAAATATCTAAAGGAATGTCAAAAATAACCATAGCCTCTAGGAGAGATTCATCTAAAGGAATATCATATCTTAAAAATCATAAAAAGAAAGATCTGATATGAGTTACTTTGATAGGGTTATATTCAACTTCGTTATCCTCCACAATATTCATTACTATGGAAAATTCTACCAATGAAGACTCCATAATGCCAAGGCCTAAGGATCTACAATCAATAAGATTGAACTCAAGGAAAGTCAAAGACTAAATCGACAATGGAGTCTATAGAAACATACTCATCATAACAAGACTCTAAAGATTTGTTAAAGAAATCAAACTTATCAGGAACACCAACTTGTAGCTCAATGAAAGAATCTAAAGACTCAAAAAAGCCCATGTCTAACAATCCACAAATAGTCTTATATAAGGCTCAAGAGTAAAATTGGGATTGGATTTGATTTCAAATAAGTCCAATTTAGGGAGATGATATTTGGAAATGATGGAAATATTTGAAGGAAAGTCAAAATTGACCGTCGCCTCTAGGGTAGCTTCATCTAAAGGAAGAACATCATCCCCAAGGACAACATAAGATAAAACATTCACTTGGACCAATAGGGGGAGAACAAGCTTCAATTCCCCCATTGGAGAAATCACTTGGTCAACTGTCAAAACCAAGTCCAAAGAAGATGAGAATGAATGCAAAGGCTCCTCCTCAACCACAATTGAGTGCATGGGATATGAGGTCACATAATTCATCTGTGATAGGGTGGGGTCAATATATGAAATGGGAAGTGGAAGGTTAAATGTTCCCATAAGGGAAGGATACATCCCAACACTCACATTCTTGCAAGCCCTCATGGAATTATCCATCATCAGGACGTTTGATATTTATGGGGTAGTTGGATTAGGTCATTGGAATGAAAATTGATCAATGGTGACAATTTGTCCTTGGTGAGGGAAGCAAATCAATCAGAATACCAATGAAACCACCATGGTCATGGTAAACACCCAACTATAGCCTAGTAATAGGTTGTAATCTAATGGCATGTCAATAACCTCAACTTCTACCAAGACCATTCTCCCCCTTAATTCAACTAGGAATGAGATTATGATTCCATGAGGTTTTATTTTCATATGTGTGACTGCAGTTGCACTAATAAAACACAAAACATAGTCAACGCTTTGCTAAATGCATATCATAACTTTCAAGAATATGCAAAAAGACTAAAAATCAGACAAAATGCAAGAAAATGCACAAAATAGCTATATTATAAATTCCTTTTGTGATGGTCGGTTAAGGTCCATCATCAAATCTAGTTTCAACAACACTTTTGGTGAGAGTAATTAATGATTTCCACCAATTAAGACATAAAAGAACCTATGTAGTGCATAAGGAGTGTTGAATGTAATTGTTCTTGTCCAAAAGGGAATCTTAGATGCTTCTTTCTTGAAGGAGAGGCACAGGGGGACTCTTTTTATCTCATAGGAAAGAGTGTCTAGCCTCTAAAAAGATATTAAAGACATGCACAAGTTTAATTTTTTCTTTCCTTCTTTCAAGATGGTCTGCAAAAATTAAGGCAAGACCTTAACAGTATAGCTAGTAGGTAACCTAGACAAGGTTGGAAATAACAAGAAGAAACCCTAGTGAGAAGAACTCAAGGATTTCTCACTAGTAGAGTCACCAATTTTGTTTTGGATAAATTATCCTAATGGCAAAGGTTTGAAACATCACAAATTGGATGTGAAGAATATCAATCTTCTTCCCCTAGAAGCTAAAGATTCATGATTTGCAGTTAAGAAAGGAGAAAGCAACATAACTTATTTCGAAGGTTGTCCAACGATATCCTTGGCTTGTTGATCCATATTTGCCTTATCTCTTACTAGATTTGGGTTCTTAGACCTGCATCCACATCACAAAAAATACCTTTCCCATATACAAGAGCAAATATGATTATAAATCTATCAAGCAAAATTGACTCTCCAATTTAAACACTAATCAAAGAAGACAATTTTTGGGGGATGAAAAGAAGAGATGTCTTCATTTATAAATAGAAGCAACAATTACAAACATGATCTTGTTGCTGACACCTCTCGTAACCATCGTATGGGTTCCTTCAATCTTGGGACGCTTAGAGCAACTTCAAATATTCAACTCCATATGCATAAATGAAAGAGGAAAAAACAAGATAGTTTTAGGTCCCTAATCCCACATAGAAGCAATATAATATATATATAGATCTTTATATATCTAAAGATCATGAACCCAATAAACAACCACTTGTGATATCTCTAGCATGAGGGTACTTCGATGAATCTTCATATTTTCCTCTGACTCTATGATCCGGATTTTATGAGCAGAACGAAATGAATACAGATTATTACCAGATGCTTAACACAAAATAACATAGTATAGTAAAACTGGTTTTCTATTCAATAAAGAAATAAGCTAAAACTGTAAAATGCAGTGGAGAACAAGCTTGCTGGAATGGTGGCAGCTTATCTCTGAGAAGAGATGTGACGACTCCACTCATTCGGAACAAGATGGTTACAATGAGGCTCTGAAGGCCTTTTACAATAAACATGAATGTCAAAAACCCTAGACATCCAAAAACCTAACCCTAGGAGACGAAGCGCCAAAAGTCATGTGGGCCCCATTTGGGTAAGTTAGTACATCAACTTCCTGGGGTCGTAACTCTTGCATACGATCTCCGTTTGGGGCGTACAATAACTTGTTGGAAAGATCTATTGAATGAATACAAAAAGATATCACAAATCTCTAGTCCAGCACGCGTAAATGACACGCGTGCAGTACCCATATTTTCCTGGGAATTTCGACGCCGAAAAAATGTCGTTTAGGGCCTCAAAATGGATCCGGAAGTTCAGGACCCGAAAAACTGCTAAAAATAGTATATTACCAAAAATGCCAAAAAACTGTTTTGAGCCAGTTGGAAAGGTGGGTGGCCACCGATATCCACCTAGATCACTCTAGACCTCAATTTATAGCCTTTGGAAGGTGATTGAAACAATTGGTAGTGAGTTTCCAAGGACTATAGGTGTACATATATCATGGCAAAATTGCACAAACTTTCATGCATCTAGATTTTTCTAGGTAGATTCACCTTGTTAACTATCAAGGAATGTCTAAAACATGCCTTTCCTCAAGGAAACACACGTTTATGTGGCAATAATGGGTAAAACACCCCTTCTTCAGCTAGACATGACTAAAACTGATAGATAAAAAGGCCAAATAAGCATGAATGACTATGTGGTTTCAAATTATGCTATAACACATGGATAATGCATCTTAAATCGATAATGTTATCTACATGGAAAACAATATCATAAGGGATATGTACCTTTCCTTCTATAAGGGGCTGTGTGTTTGTTGTTGTTGGTTTGTCGAGATCTAATGTTGGTAGTGGTGATGCCTAAACTTTTTATGGATGTGTGATTTGCTGAAAAGCTGTGAAGTTTTTTGGTTTTTTATTGCTACTGTTTGTAGAAAGGAATGATGGACTATTTATCAGTCTTTTTTTTGGATGATGCAGTGCAGTATTTAGTGGACAACTATGTATTGGATATTTATTTATTTGATTCTCAGGAATATCAAGAAATAGTGTTTTTTCTTTTCTTTTGTGATGGTAAATAACTTCCGGATGATCTATTTCATTCACCAAACATTGAATTTATACATATTTTTGTGACCTTTGGCATTCAGATTCCAAATGGTCTGTTAGAGTCTGCAAGAATCTTTAGCTTCTCTAACTGAAGTCATAATTATTTATTTACAAACTCTCGTAGGATTCTAACATTCCCCCCCTTAATCCGAAGGGGTGCTTGTAAGTTTGAGCATGGTTCTAAATATTTCCAACTTTTCTCATCCAAGTGATTTGGTGAAGATATCTGCAATTTTCTCATTTGTGGAACAATGATGTAAATGAACTATCTTGGCCTCTACATGATGTCGAATCAGATGATACTTTGTGTTGATATGTTTGGTTCGATCATGGAATCTAGGATTCTTGGCAAACTTTATTGCAGAAGTGTTGTCAATCAAAAGTGGAGTGGATTTCTCTTGTTTCTCCTGCAAATCTTTAAGTATCTTCCTAAGCCACACAATCTCTTTGGTTGCTTTTGCAGTAGCTACATATTCTTCCTCTATTGTCAAATATGTTGGAACTGACTGTTTGTGTGATCTCTAGGAGGTAGCTGCTGATTCAAGACTCATCATGTATCTAGAAGTCGACACTCATGTTTATTTATCACCATTGAAGTCTTAATCAGAGTACCTAATAAGTTTGAAGTCATCCACCTTAGAATACTTGAGTCCAAAGTCTTGAGTCCCTTTCAAGTATCTTAGAACTCTCTTTGCTGCAGACCAATGTCCTTCACAAGGTTTGTGCATGAACTGTGAAAGAATGCTAACAACATAACAAATATCCAGTCTGGTAGTAGTAAGGTAGATGAGGCTTCCTATAAGTTGTCGGTACTTGGTTGCATCCTCAAATTCTTTTCCTGCACTTGATGTGAGCTTTAGCTTTTGTTCCATTGGAGTTGAAAGTGGGTTGCAGTCTGTCATGCCAAATCTGTTCAATAGTTCTCCAATATACTTTTTCTGAGAAATGAATATGTGCTTAGGATGTTGAGTCACTTCAATTCCTAAGTAATAGTGAAGATGTATGTAATATCCCGATTTTGACCCTGTTGCATCAAACATGTAAATAATGTAATATCATTATAAAGATCGTGGTGAGGAGCTCAAGGACAAGGCCCCACCATTGACTTATTGTTCTCGTAGCGGCAAATGAAAATTGATGCATATGGTTTGTGTGCTAGCCAGGCACAATAGAAGTCGCAAATATCATGTAAATATGCATTTTAATCAAATACCCACAACTAGCTATGCAATGCAATGCAAGAAGAGTGTGGGGGCATGTTTTTTACAAGGAATTGAGAGGGAAATTTTCAAACCCTTGGAGCCAATAAAGTCAAGCCAAGTGTCAATGAGAGAACCCATAAACCCCCAACTACCCATTTTGAATTATGCACCCAATCATTTATTTCTCCCAAGAGTTGATTGAAATAGTTATTATTTGGGAAGTGGTGAGGTATGTTTGTCCCATTTTTCATGTATGGGCAAGCCACCATTTTAGAAATTCGTGTTTTGGCTTCTTAGGCAAGAAGAGAGCCACAAATTTTCTCCCCAAGCCATTCTTCACCCACTGTCTTTGCTCCCTCACGTAGTCTAATCTTGCTGGGCGTTTTTCTCCACGTTTTCCCCTGTGTTTCCTTCATTCTTAGCTGGGAGAAGGGAGTTTTTGTGTTATAGAACGGTGGGGAAGAAGAGGAATCCGATTTGGGGGTCTTCGGAGGTCATTTTTTCCATCTAAATGCGTATATACCTGTGGGAGAAATCGATTTTTATCCTTGTGGTCGATTTCCCTTCCCACAACTCGATTTGGGTGCTATGATTTGGAGAAAATCCATGGACATTTTGTTTTGTACAACCCACAGTTGAAAACGTTTTACTATGCCAAAAATTGTGCTTGCTGTGTGTAGAAAGAGTGTGTTGGGGCATGAGTTATGGGTATCCATTGCTTTGGCTTGAGATTGAGTGCAGGCATCCAAAAATAGAAGAGGGTTCACATTTGGCTTGAAAACCCAGCTATGCTTGGCTTAGATGTGATGTTCATTTTGTTGTGCATGAGCTTGAGTGTTCCCATTCCTTATGGAAATCATGCCTAGCTCAAGGGTGACAATTGTGTTGAGAGATTGATGAACAAAATTGGCCTATGGATAGGTGGAACATTGCAGCTGCATAGCTAGTTGTTCGGGACATCGTTGTTTTAAGATAAGTATTATCTATGTGTATTAAACTATGCAATGTTTTTAATTATTGATTGTTCTGATTATGTTGATGAATGCATGTGAAATGTGTGTGGATATAGATTTTACTTCCGCTGTGTTTATTTGATTATGCATCTGCACACATATGCATTTTACTTGTTTTATGAATTGTCAATGATGAATGGGGCTGAGTTTTTGTAAAATCCCCATAATTTTAGTCATGTTCCCTTCCTTGAGTTGGATCCATGGGAGGGGATGTGACAATGTCCCAGATCAGCCATTTCAAAGCCTTTCTTTATGGATGCTATATAAATTTCATTGTTCCCTGTCATCAAAAGATCATCCACATATACTACAAGAAACAAAACAAATCTTCCAACTTTCTTTACAAACAATGTTGTGTCATCAAGATTATAATGTTTGAAATTCATATTTAGAATATGCTCGATTAGCTTTTTATACCATGCTCGAGGTGCTCGTTTCATGCCATATAAGGACTTGACAAGTTTGCATACCTTATGTTCTTGTCCCTTCACAAAAAAACCTTCTGGTTGAGACATCACGACATTTTCTTTAAAGTCTCCATTCATGAATGTTGTCTTTACATCCATTTGATGAACTTTCCAACCATTTTTTGTAGCCAAGGAAAGTATAGTACGGATAGTGCTCCATTTTGTTGTGGGAGAGAACGTTTCTTCATATTCAATTACTTCTTTTTGTGCATAGCCTTTTTCCATGAGCCTTGCTTTGTGTTTGTCAAGTGAGCCATCTGATTTGTTTTTTTTTCTTGTATACCCACTTGCTTCTAATTGGTTTGGTTCCGATTGGAGGGTCAACCAGCTTCCAAGTTCCATTCTTTATGAGTGCATCATACTCATTCTTCATGGCTTATTTCCACTCATCATGAGTAGCAGCCTCTTCAAAGGAATTTGGTTCAAAGTTAGCATAAAAATTCAATTCGCAATAAAATGAGACATCCATGTCATCACTTGAGTTCTCTGCATTTCCTCCATCTTCTTGTCTAGTTGAGATTCTTGTTCCTGTCTTTCCTACATCTACATGGACACTTTCAAGTGTCTTTGTGGCCCATTTTGGAATCGTCCTTGATGGTCCAATTTGATTAGCTGGTGGTGCATCATTCTCTTCAAGGTTCAATCTTCCAATCCTCTCGATCACATCATCCAATTGAGTCTCTTGTTCAGTTGAAGTGGAAGGAACTTCTTCTTCATCATTTTCTTCATGAGGGGGTGTTGGTGCTGCTTCAAATGGAAATTCCATGGATTGATCCAAGATAGGGATCCCCCATTCAAGATGTGTAATTTCATTATCACATTCATAATATGTCTTTAGATGAGAAAACCTATCCATATGATCAAGTTGTCTTTCAATAGACTGGTAATTTTTATTAGATTCAAGAAAAATGACATCTCTGGAAACAATAAATTTCTTGTTTACCTCATCATAGAGACAATATGCCTTGGAATTTTCTGAGTACCCCAAGAAAATGCATCTTCTACTTCTAGCACCAAGCTTGTTTCTTTGCTCCTTTGGTATTAAGGCATAACAGGTGGAACCCAAAACCCTGAGATTCCTAACCAAAGGAAGGTGGCCAAAGACAATAAGCTTCACATTAGCTTCTCTTTAGCTTGTTGTCTTTAGTTGCAGAGAAGCTTGATGTCTTTAGAAGGATTTCTATTTCTCAAGTATGCTACACATAGGACTACATCACCCCAAAACATTAGCTTCACATTCTTGAAAAACATCATTGAGCGTGATGTATTCATTAAGGTTCTATTCATCCTTTCTACTACACTGTTTTGTTGGGGATTGTATGTAATTGAAGTTTGATGTGTGATTCCAGGTTTGCAAAGATAGTCTTCAAATGCCTTAGATGTATATTATTTACCATTATCATATGTGAATGTACCAATATGTTCTTGTGCTTGATTTTCTATCAATGCATGCAACTTCTTGAAAGTTTGAAATGCTTTAGATTTTGTCTTCAACAAGTATACCCAACATATTCTACTATAGTCATCAACAAAAGTCATAATGTACCTATTACCATTTGCAGAAGGAATTGGCATGGGGCCATATAAGTCAGAGTGAACCAACTCTAACTTTCTACATGAATTTAGACTCTGGAAATGGCTGCTTACTATGTTTGCCTAGTATGAATGCAACACATTTGTTATGTTGCTTAGGAATGGTGGGAAAACCAAATACACCATTATTTCTTAACAATCTAAGACTGTTATAATTCAGATGACCAAATCTAGCATGCCATAGTAAACTAGATGACACATTACCTTCTTCATGCTGAGAGAGATAGGCAAAGTTTTGAACTCTTACAAAAGAGCCTCTTAGTTTCAACAACTATCCATCTTCATAACCAGTCATGATGACCTTGTTGGTAGAGGATTTTATTATCTCCACAATCCCATCAAACATGTGGATGGAATGGCCTTGCTGTCGAATTTGCACTAAAGACAACAAGCTTCTCTACAACTCTGGAAGATAAAGAACATTCTTTAATATGAAATCAAGGAATCCAGGCAACTTTAGCCTGATTGAGCCAATTCCCTATGGTTTGAGGCTAGATTTATCTGCAAAGTACACTATGAACATGTTATACAACTTGATGAGAACTTTATACTCAAAATGAGAACTTTAGCAATAAAAACTCATATTTTTGCATTAAAAACACCAAAAAAATCCCAAATAAAAAATTGGTGCTATCGGTAGCACCATTTTTTGTTTTTGGGTTAAAAATATAGACATAGACCAAAAAATTCCTTAATGTTGTTTACAAAAACCTCAAAATCAAGCCCTAAATTGAAAACTAATGCTACCGGTAGCACACTTTCAAAAAATAGCATTATTATATCATTGTATCATAATTTAAAATTGTATCTATTAAATGTCTCAGTAACATTATATAAATCTAGCATTGAGTTAAACACAAATTATTCAAGAAATTACTTCACCACACTTTTCATATAAAATAAAAGGATTTATGATATTATTCATAATAAAACTATAGATTAAACCATAAAATATAGAAGTTATGATATTTGGGGGTACAAGGGAGAAAGAGGAAATGCAATATACTCTAAAACGACAATTATTTATAAAGAACGAGAACTTGAGTTATACAAATCCTTATATTTGCATAAAAACAACAAAAACCAACATCAAAATCAACCATGGGTGATATCGTTGTAATAGAAACCCTAAACCAACCCTCGGATTGAAAAGTGAACTTCCTAAAATTTAAAAAACAAATTTCAAAAATATGAAAATTAAAAATTGCAAAATTTATTAAAATAATTCAAAAACCAAATTAAAAAAAAAGAAAAAGAAAATGACAAGAAAACCTATAAAACAAAAAATTAAAAAATATTAGAACAAATTGTAAAAAAAAAATACACACACAAATTTCATAAAAATACAAATTTAAGAACCAAAATTAACATTTAAAAAAAAAATTCTATATCAAATTCTATTTATTTTTATTATTTTAATTTTTCTTAAATTTTTTCAAATTAAACAATTTTTTAAAAAAAATTTAAAAGAAAATTTAAAGAAACATTTGAAAAAAAAACCTTAAAATAATAAATTTAAAAAAAATAAAAATAAATTTTTTAAACATTATAAAACTTTTAAACTAAAAAAAAATTAATTTAAAAAAACTATAAAAACTATTAAAAACAAAAAAAATAAAAAAACATAACCACCTACCGCCCCCATCCCCTAGCTCCCTACCCCTCCCGCCTCCTTCCCGCCGCCCCTAGCTCCCCTCCTCCCCCCCTCCTGCCGCCCCTACCTCCATCCCTGTGCTCTCACGCCCTCCCCTCTCCCCCCTTCCCTCCACCCCTGTGCCCTCCGCACCCTCCCCCCTCCCCATGCCCCTGCCCCCCTCACCCTCCCCCCTCCCCGCGTGCTTCCCAACCATTCTTCCCATGCGCAGCGTGATTCCGAGAATCGCGCCATCATGCAGAGGCAGCGCTTGGGCGGAAGAAGGAGTGGCGCCGCTCCTTCCTCCGCTAGGCACTACGCGGGCGATGGGGGAGGGGGAAGGGCACGGGGGCCGTGGGGGAGAGGGGAGGGGGGAGATGGGAGGGGGAAGGAGGACCAGAGGGGGGGGAGGAGAGGAGGTAGGGGTGGCGGGAGGGGGGGGAGGAGAGGAGGTAGGGGATGGGTGCAGGAGGGGTAGGGAGGTAGGGGAGAGGAGAGGGGGTAGGGGTTGGGGGTGGGGGGTTAGGGTGCGAGGGGTATGTGTATTTTTTTTTAATAATTTTTAATTTTTAATTTTTTTAAACATAATTTTTTTAATATATGTTTTTTATTTTTAAATTTTTTTAATAGTTTTGAATTGTTTTTTTTAAATCTAGTTATAGATTTAAAATTTATTTTTTTGAAATTTCGTTGTATTTAATTATTTTTGTTGTTTTGAGTGTTTTTTCAAATTTAAAAAAAAAGAAAAAAAATTCTTTAGTTATTGCACCGAGAGTAGCGAGGTGCTTATAGCCCAGTATGGGGGAGATGTTGTCACATAACATAACGTAACGTAACGTTACACTACATTACAAAAAATAAAAAGTAATTAAAAAAATTAATGCCAGCTCATAAAATAAAAAAATTAAATTAAATGAAAAGTAATTAAAAAATCCATGTAGGATTATAAAATAAATACAAATAGAACCAATATAGACCCATCTTAAATTGGAACTTACGTGTACATTTTTTTGAACATGTAAAAGAGTTAGATCAATTTTTATGGACATGTAAAAATTTAGTTAAAAAAAATTCACACCTCAAGAAATTGGATCTCTCTTGGTGCTTGGTAGATACGGGTTTAAGATGGATCTATGTTGGTATACATAGAAAACTTATAAAAAAAAAACTTCAAAAATACATATATTTTTCATTCTAAATGGTTTCTAAAAGTTAAAAATATAAAAAAAAGTGTGTATTTTTTCATTACAACTATCTACTAAATGTAGATTTTTTTGTAAACTTTGAAAAAACGCCATTGTAAATAACAGTTATAGTTTTCTTATGACCAAGAAGTTTCAAAATCACAAAAAAATGGCTCAAAATGAAAAATGGCGCTACCAGTGTACACACTTTCCGAAACAGGGGCAAAAACAACTACTAAAATTGACCATAAAAAAAACGAGAACAATGTCGGGTTCTCGTCAAGTTGTATAACTTGTTTATGCCATTTACAATGTCATTCATTTCTTCAAAGCAATCTTTTCTAAAAGTCATATGAGATGTTGCACCAGTATCAAGCAGCCAATAATCTTTGTAAGGTGAAAGAGAAGTCATTTCATTAATTCCAAGTTTACAATGTGCAACATTACAATGAGTAGAATCAAGGGTTTTACCACCCTCTTGGTTTTTATTCTTATCTTCTTTATTTTGATTATGTCTACCTCTGATGGAGTTCCAAGATGCCCAACAATGATCTACTTCATGTCCAGTCTTTCTGCAACGTGTGCACTTCAAATCTAATCTTCTACTATAGTTGTTTCTTCCTCCTCTTCCTCTGAAATTTCCTCTTCCTCTGCCTCTTTTGCTGCTATCTCCCTTGGAAGGGTCTTTAGGCTTGTTCTTTGCTTTATGAGCAAAGCAAAGAGATTTTGCAGTACTTTCATTGTCTTCTTTCCAAAAGCTTTCTCTCCGTTTGCAATCTTCTCTACTAGGATGTCAAAGGTGAGGTCTTTGAACTTGTCGCTTGCTTGTAAGGATTCAAGGTAATTTGAGTGAGTAGGATGAAGAGACTTTACAAATGCAGCAAGTGGAAGGTCTGGTTTCATACCAGAGGCTTGAATCTTGTGCATGCTTTCTCTTATCTCATATGCAACTAGCATGGGGACATTATCTTTTACTTCCAGACTGAATAGCTTTAACATTAATTGGATCACTTCCATTTCAGAGTGTGAATCATACAGGTTTTTTAGAGTTTTTAAAGCTTCATAACATGTCTTTGCAGGTAGAATACGCTGGCTCACCTCTTCACTGATAGTGGCAGAAATCATGGCTAAGGATTTCTTGTCTTTGGATTGCCAAATAACAAGCTCTTTTTATGACGTTGGAGTCTTTGGAGCTGAAGTGATGACAGTGCCTTCTTCCGTGAGAGTGGTCTTTCCTTCGCAAATGTCGTCCCACAAGTCGTTGTAGACATATCTAGCCTTGATCTTTCTCCACCATTCTAGAAATGTATCTTTGTTGGTGAGTGTGGCTCCAACAACAGATGCTATAGAATACATCTTCTTCAATCTAGAACCTGCAACTTACATAATGCTTGAAGAAAATATGGGATACAAATTACAAATTACAAGAACAATGAGTCTCTCCTTTTCACAATGATTCTCAGATTGATTCTCACCCTCACAAGGTGAAGTACAATGATACAGACTTATTACAATTGCTCGTTAAGCTTGAATCTTTGTCTCACAATACAAAAAAAATGATTTCAACACTTTTGAAAAATATTAACAGCTATTCATGGTCTTGACCTCGTCATAAGGATTGCACAAAATATATATTAACCCTTTTACCTTCACACAAAACTTGGGGTTTTGCATTCGCAGATATGGTAATCTCCACTTCAACTTAGGTCGCAATTTCAAAACCTCCACACAACTCTTTAGCTATGTAGTAGACTCAAGAAGTTTCATGCAGCTCCACGCAGACAAAATTATGGGCGTAGCTTTCAAACAAAATCAACACATCCATGAATGGCAGCACATATAGGCAGCTCACATTGATTCGGAACACTTAATCTTCACAAGAGGTGGTATTCAACGCAACACCACGTGCAATTCTTCAAAACATTGAATGCAACACCAAAGGGAGTCTTCCACGCAGGTTTTTTTTGGCTTCAATCTTAAAGCCAAGATGGAGGAGGTTGCAATCTCCAACAAGTAGGTTGCAGCTCTGAAGGTCGAGCTTCTCTCAAATGTGATCGCAGTTGCTTCTTAACATCACGAGCCTTCAAGATCAAGCAGTATTTATGGTCTCTCTCCAATAAAGAGAGCAACAACAACACTTCTCCAACAGTCGTGAATTCTTCACACAGAGGAGGGGACGCACAACTCTTCAACGCTGGCAGAAACTCAAATATGCAAACTAGCAATCTCAGGCTTCAACGCATACAGAGAGCATCCCAACGCAGAGACCATAAGCTAGGACGCGGTCTTCCACACAGCTTTTGGCAAGAGAGACTTCACAACTTTGCTCGATAGCTTCCACGATAGAGTTCAAAGAGCAGTCAATGGATAATGCTGAGCCACAATACGCAACAGCTCCAAACAACCAGAAAAGTGGCACGCAGTCTTGGAATCTACACAATAGCACATAAACTTGCAGCTTGACGGTTTAATCTTCAACACTGTCCAGCGTACCAACAATATCTAACATCAACACTACTATGCGATTGGGTATCACCATGCAGAGATCGTTGAATTCACAACTCTCAAAAGGAATGAAGAGATTCAGTTGCTCAAGTAAAACGCACCCATAGGTAGCAACAAACTTCACAATGAGTATTAGGGTTACGATTCAAACAGAGAGAGACGTTAGTCTGCGGTTCTCAGATTAATGATGGAGGACGCAGAGGACAGAAGCCAAAAGGCAAAACTCAAGACTGAGTATGCAGAGAACACATCGTATAGACCTTCATGCCTGAGGAAGAACGCAGGGCCAAATATGGGCAATCAGACAATGGCAGGAGTTATGCAGGTCACTCTGATACAACTTGAGTTATGCAGGTCACTCTGATCTATTTCATTCACCAAACATTGAATTTATACATAGTTTTGTGACCTTTGGCATTCGGATTCCAAATGGTCCGTTAGAGAGTCTCCAAGACTCTTTGGCTTCTCTAATTGAAGTCATAATTATTTATTTACAAATTCTCATAGGATTCTAACATTTTGAAAAAAAATATGTACCTAATTGCATCGAGAGTAGCGATGTGCTCTACAACCCAGTATGGGGGAGATGTTGTAATGCGTAACATTATGTAGCATGACAAATTGCAACGTTATGCAGCATGACTAATCGTAACATTGTGTAACGTTATGTAGCGTGACAAATAAAAGTGCAAAAGCTATCAGAAGTCCCTCTCAATCCACGTTTAAGATAGATCTATGCTAATATAAACATAATTACACTTCTCCATAATGCATATTAATTGCTCAATATACATCGACATTAAAATAATATTAATTACCCCACATACATTGACATTAAAATAAAATAAAAAAGAACAAAATCACTAAGCTGTCTGCTTTATTGTGTAAATAGGGTGTGATTAGAAGACAACGAATGAGCTCACATTCCTTTGCCTAGTACAGATACCTGGTTCAGATTCATTGTGTTGGTATAAATCCATATAGGGTGTTTAGCATGTAATTGGGATGACCAGCCTGCTCTAATTTGACAGAAAAGATGTGCTATGAACTTGGAAGACTGGCCTAAGGAATGGATTGCTGATGCAATCCGTTACTATCGTAGCCATTATATAGAGGGTTGCTGATGCAATCGGTCATTGTAAGAGCAAACAAACTTTTCAACTTTTTCGGATGCCATCTACTTTCATGTTGGCGTCAGATGATCCATTCGTTAAAAAGGCATCTGAGGGTTTCTAAGCTTGCTGCTTGTAAACAAGACCACGCTACCACCGAGAATATATCTTACATATGTAAGGGAAACCGTTTGAAGGAGTCGAGGGGTTCTGCGCAGGAGGAAAATCAACCCGGGATCCCAATGGAATACAGTGCGTACGCTTCTCTTTTGCAGGAATGTGTAAACTCAAAAACACTGGCAGAGGGTAAGTCGGTTCACTGTATTATGATCAAAACTGGATTCAAGCCTGATGTTTATTTGCAAGCCAAATTAGTAATCATGTACGCCAAATGTGAAAGCATGATGGATGCATGCAAAGTGTTTGACAAAATGCCCGAGCAGAATGCAGTCTCATGGAATGCCATGATTACGGGATATGCCCACATAGGAAGATTAGAAGAAGCTTGCCAATTTTTTGATAAAATGCCTCAACAAAACATTGCTTCATGGAATGCCATGATTACAGCCTATACCCAGAATGGAAGGGTTGAGGAAGCACGCCAACTGTTTAATGAAATGGCTGAACGAGACATTATCTCATGGAATGCTATGATTGCAGGGTATGCGCAGATTGAGCAGGCTGAAGAGGTATTAAAACTGTTATCCCAAATGCAATCATCGGGCATTAACCCAAACCCATACACTGTTACCAGTGTTCTTAGGGTATGTGCTATCATTGAAGCTCTAGCTCAGGGAAAACAAATCCATGCTTACATTATCAAAAAACAATTTGAACGTAGTATGTTTGTAGGGAGTTCTCTTGTTAACATTTATGCTAAATGTGGGATTGTAGAAGACTTAGATAAAGTCTTTGATAAAGTACAAGAAAATAATATGGCTTCTTGCAACGCAGCAATTTCAGGATATGCCAAGCATGGCAGAATAGAGTGTGCACGCAAACTCTTTGACAGAATGACTGAACGAAATGTTGTAACGTGGACTGCTATGCTTGCAGGATATGTTCAGAATGGGAGAATGGAGGATGCCTGTAAAGTCTTTAATGCAATGCCTGAGCATAATGTTGTCTCATGGTCTGCGATGATTGCTGGATATGTCCAAGAAGGGTTTGCCGAGGAGGCCATGGAGCTATTTTCCCAAATGCAAAGGGTTGGCTTAAAGCCGAATGAGTCCACTTTGTCTAGCGTCATCAGTGCTTGTGCAGACATAGCAGTTCTGGAACAGGGCATGCAGGTGCATGTTTACATTATCAAAATGGGATTTGAGCAGGATGCTTTTGTTCGGAGTGCCCTTGTTGACATGTATGTGAAATGTGTGAGTATAGATAAAGCAGATTGCCCTTTCGTTAAAATGTCCGAGCAAGATGTGGTCTCCTCGAATGTAATGATTACAGGATATGCTCAATGTGGGAGAATAGATGATGCAGAAAGGCTATTTGACAAAATGTCTGAACCTGATACGGTGTCATGGAATGCTATGATTGGAGCATATTGTCAAAATGGGAGACTAGAGGATGCTAATCAGTTGTTTATGAAAATGCCCGAACCTAGTGTTGTCTCCTGGACAACAATGATCACAGGATATGCTCAGAATGAGAGAATGGATGATGCATATCGACTATTCAATCAAATGCCTGGACGAGATGTGGTAGCTTGGACTGCAATGCTTTCAGGTTATGTGCACAATTGGAGAGTAGAGGATGCTCGCCAACTATTTGACAAAATGCCAGAGAGAAATGTCATATCATGGAATGTTATGATTGCAGGATATGCCCAGCATGGAATGACCGAGGAAGCACGCCTACTATTTGATAACATCCCTGAACGAAATGTGGTTTCATGGTCTGCTATGACATCAGGATATGTTCAGAATGGCTACAGTGAGGAAGCACTGAAACTCTATTCCTTAATGCAACAGAGGGGCATGAAGCCAAACCTGTCCATCTTTACTAATGTTATGAGTGCATGTGCTCAGTTAGCAGCAATGCAACAGGGTAAGCAAATTCATGTTCACATCATCAAGTTTGGACTTGCTTCAGATATTGTTGCTGCAAATTCCCTCATTTCCATGTATTCAAAATGTGGGAGTTTAACCAGTGGATGCCAAATTTTTGAAGAGATGCCAGAGCATGATGCAATCTCATGGAATGCTATGATTTCCGGCTATGCGTTACATGGATTTGGCAAAGAGGGGATGCAACTGTTCGAGAAAATGCAACAGGCAGGTGTAATGCCGGACCAGATCACCTTTGTTACTGTTCTTTCTGCCTGCAGCCATGCAGGTCTAATCAATGAAGGTTGGCACTACTTCAATTTAATGATGCAGGAGTATTGCATCACACCAAGAGCAGATCACTATGCCTGTATGGTTGATCTTCTCGGCCGTGCTGGGTTTCTTGACGAGGCAAAGGAATTTATTAGCCACATGCCAATTGAACCTGATGCTGTTGTATGGGGTGCCTTGCTTGGTGCCTGTAGAATACATGGGGATGTAGAACTTGGTAAACATGCTGCAGAACAACTTGCTTTGTTCGAACCACAAAATGCTGCAACATATGTGACACTAGCAAACATTTATGGCACAGCTGGTAGCTGGGATGATGTAGCAAAGGTAAGAATAAGGATGAAGGAAAAGGGGATAACAAAGACACCTGGATGCAGTTGGATTGAGGTAAAGAATAGGGTGCATGCATTTCTTGTAGGAGACAACGCACCCATGGAGAGATAAGATAGATACAGAACTGGGAAAATTAATCAGACAAATAGAGGAAGTGTACATGCCTAATACAAATTGTTTGCTGCATGACGTGGAGCAGCAACCAAAAAGAGCATATTCGTTTCTTCCGAAGTGAGAAGCTGGCCATTGCCTTTAGGCTTATCACTACATTTTTCCAGACCTCTCTGGATTATGAAATTCATCTCCAAAAATTATTCAGTGAGACATCATTGTGAGGGATGCAATTTGCTTCCATCATCTCGAGGAAGTTATTTGTACTTATAGGGGTTATTGAAGATGTCTGAAGAAAAAAAATCTTATTTGTGCAACTTAACATTTGTAATGGCCTTACTAGGTACGCTCCACCATATTTAATGTTAACTATGTATGCATGAAAAAACAGATTGGACACTACTTGATAACATATATAGTGTTACCGTCCTAGATGCTGCATATTTGAATTAATGTTTCTGTACGACTAGAATTGGTTCAGCAGATAGTCAAGGAATGAGACAGAACGCATGAGTTGCAATCACACAGAATAATGGCATAGAACGGCCATTCCAGATGTTTGGATCTATCAACTTCATTCATACGTTGGAAGCCAATTGCTTGACAGGAGTCCATGTAGTCATCCAAAATGCACAGATCTGATGAACCATACTATCAAATGTTTTTATACTATCTTCAACAGCTAACTAAAACTGTTTAGCAGGTCCATCAAAGATAAGATTTTGGATTGCATTCAAGATGAATTTTATAAGTTGGAAGCCAGAGGACCAGGCTAACAATTATGGAAAGCAGTGGTATGAGAAATAGCAACAATATCATCAGGAAATCAACAACTCCATCATGTTCCTACTATTAATGTATAGTAGCTATCCAATAATGTAGCAATGGTAAAGAACTCAAGGAGTCAAGCTTTAATGGAAAAACAATATCATGAGACCAAATGTTGGTTATTGGGCATGTACTATGGATATGCGTTTACCAAACGTGGTAGGTCAGTTTGAGATATAGCTTGGCATGTGTTTGGATAAAATCTAGCTACGTAAGATTCTACTACTTGTTGGGGTAGTGATCGTAAAGGGCTTGAAATCACCTCAGAAAGGTGAACCCAAGATTTAAAATGCCTCGGGAAGAATGCAGGAAAAAGTGAGAATTTTGAAAATTTGAGTAGGAAGATATGGTGCCAAGAAAGTATGTGTCGTTGGTCAAGTTTGGAAGAGACGTTAGCCTGACAAATCACCAATCCACCAGCCCACATTTGACCTCCAGCTCACTGATCCACTGGCAACCTACAATAACTATCTATGTGATTCAATAAAATAAGTCTGGACTTTCAATGTAGAGGAAAGAATGTAATCAGTTGTGGTTGGTTTGTGGTTAGGAATAACGGTCAGATTATTAGTTAGTTGTTGAAGATAGTGTATAAAAATATAATAGAATGGTTGGTAAGGGTTGAGCTGGAGCATGTTGGAATGACCACATGGTCTCCTGTCAAGCAATTGGCTTCTAATGTATGAATGAAGATGATAGATCCAAACATATGAAATGGCTGTTCTATGCCATTATTCTGCATGATCGCAATCCATACATTCTGTCTTATTCCTTTCCTGTTAGTTGCTGAACCAATTCTAGTAAAGAAATGTTAATTCAAACATGTATCCATCTAAATTTGTAACATTATAATCAAGCAGTGGCCAGTCTGCTTTTTCATGCATAAATGGTTTTGTATTCTTCATTGGGTCCATATTTCTATCTGGGATCAGTACATTAAAAATCTTTCTTAGGCCTTCAAAATACCCTCAGGCTTGTTGCAAGTGTGTCCATAACTTATTCTCTTTCAGAATATCAAACAAACGGTTTGGGTATTTACCTTGGAATGGCTTGTGAACATTTCATACACTCGGACAAAGGAAGAAAGTTTCTCAAATTTTAGCCCTAGATTTTTCAGCCTTTAGGATTGCTGTAAAATAAAGTGTAAAACAACAACAGAAAGATCACAATAATTCACTTATAACAGCTCCAAACTTAATGACCATTCAAGTAGAAAAGATACCAAACCTAGACATAAGTTTTCAGCCCTTCTAGGGCAACTTATCAGCCAAAAACCACATCTGAACATATACTTTAACAGTAGTATAACAGCAGTAAATGTGCCCCCTTGTATTCTTCTTTTAGATGTTAAATCACTTAACAATTTGCTCTTTTACTTATACCAAATCAGCAAAACATAAATAACTATAAATAGCAAAACATAAATAACATATAACTGGAAATTCAAATATGCAAATTGTTAGGTTGCCCCTTTGGTCAAATAGGAAAATTGGCTAGAACAAAGCCAAATACAAGAAGATACACAAACATAATAAGCGTGAATGCTCAATGTATTTCTCATTAACCAACTGTACATATAAATACAATGAGAAATGTTCCTTGGGTTTCATCTTCCCAAGTGGACTCTTGGACTCCCGGGTGACTCTTGGTCTACCTGAGGATTAGACTCCAACAAATCTCCCCTTAATCCGAAGGGTGTATATGAGTCCAAAAAAAAGAAGAGAGCTGAATAAGTGGATGTGGACAGCTACCACCAAGTGAAAAATTCCATCTCGAACAGCCTTTACTAAGAAGGTTAGCTAGAAGTTTGCACATGCTTTTGCTAAATACAATGGCTCTCTAAATGGATGGTTTTTAGGCTGACCATCAACCTAAATAAGCTAGCAGAAGGCTGAAATCTTCTACTATGTGTGTGGTTCAATGCTGACCACAAGCTCTTGAACTTTGCGATAACAATCGCTCAGAGGTTCTCTGAAACTTGGCTCGAAGGCTCAGAGGTTCTGTCTGGAATGGTTGGGATGAGTTGACACCAAACCAACTGGAGAGTTGAAAACAGGAAGTGAACAGCTGCAACTTGCTGAACATTTCCATCTTGACAACTATTTGCCAAGTTAGCTAGAAGCTTGCACATGCTTCTGCTAAATGAAGGTGCTCTCGATACCGGTGGTTTTAGGATAACCACCAACTCTGGAGCTCAGTCGAACATAGTTCTTCACAGGCTTGCTTGTACTCGCTCGCTTGTTACTGAAGGTCTTCATTCCCCCTTGTCAAGTACAAAGTGAGGAGATGAAGATGTCTCAACTGCAAGATGTGTCAATACTCGTGAATGAACTCTCTAGTATGACTTATAAATCTTCTTAGCTATTGATGACCATTGCCAAGAAGCAATCCACCCATAGTGAATCTTCTCTCTTGCAGGTTTCTTCAAACTGAAGCATCTGTCTGATGAGTGTGCATGTTTTCCACATTGCTTACAAGGGTGAAGATCAAAACAATGATCTTTCATATGGCCAACTCGATCACAGTGTTGGCATGTCGAATTCTGAACTAACGTGGATGAAGATGAATTCTCTTTGAGGAATCCAGCACTCTGAAACTGGAGATGGGCTTGGAGAAATTAGGAACGTGAACTGTCACTTTAATGTCATATCCAAGACTGGTTCTGTGCTTGTTATGGTTGATCTCTTTCCATGGTCTGATGATGGGCTTGGAAGGAACAAGCATAACCTCTGCATGCATGTCTTCATCTTCATTTTCTTTCACTTGTGATGGCGTGTCACTGATTTGCACATGTGCTTCTGAAGTGGCATCAATCTGTGTAGGACGCTGAATAGAATCATGAAGGGGATTCTTCTGAACATGAACAAGTTCAAGATGTCTTTCTTCTCGTATGAGTTGCAACTCAAGCTGTAGGAAATCATGAGTGTCTTGTGAATCATTTACAGAATCTCGAATGTGAGTGGGAGTGCTCTTGTCGATCATGACAGTGTTGTCGATAGAGGAAAGAAGTAGAGTGTTCAGTAACTCTACAAGACCACTTAATCTCGCCATTGAAAATTCACTCAAATACAAAAGGGCTTCTTGCAATTCCACCCTTTACAAATAAGACTCAACAATACAAACTTAGCAGAAGATGAAGGGTGTCGGTCTCAGCCGAAAATGCACTCAATTACAATGCAACTCAATTCAACTTACAAAAAACAATTGCAAGAATACTTTACCTTTAGTCTTCAAACAAATGCGATAAGGATACCCACAGAATCTTCAAAAAAGTTGCTCAATAGATTCCAAGATAAAAATCACCATGCAGCTTGCTTCGACTCTAATGCACTAGCAAATAAATCCAACGCAATAAAGAAAAACTCCAATGTAGTTCCAATTGCAGCCTATATTTTCAGAGACTAATGGATATCATTGCACCATTCCTCCAATCAACGTACTGGATCAACAAATACAAAATGAGTGCATACACTTTTACCACAACTCTTATATTTTATCCCCACACTATTGCAACTTTTCAATCTTCCCAATGGTAAAAGATCCTCGATGAAGTTAGTTTATTCTACGCATGAGAGGAGTCTCACGTAACTCCACAATATTCATGTGCTTCTAGTCTTCATCTGCGATCCAATGTGCATCTCTAATGCAGAGAAAGAAACTACGGATAGTGTGCAGTAGTTGTAAGCAAGTCCAAGTCACAACTCTCGACAGCTTTAGTTCTTACATCTCCATGGTCAATCAAGAGGGCAGCTCAACTCTCATCACGGCAACATCAGTTTCCACATCTTAACTTAGGCTCCATGCAAGAAAGGAGAAGGAGGAGCTAGCATTGTAGCATGCCAATACACATTTAAGGAGAGAGTCCACACTCGTTCTCTATCCACGATTTTGCTTCCACATGAGTCTTCTATCAAGGAACAAGTGCCATCATCATTCACCAAAGGAAGTTCTACTTCACTGCAGCACCTCCAAATGGTGCAATGATTATCTCCGCGTAGCTCCAATTTAGGATTCCTCAACGAACTCTAGTCTATGAGAGAAGTCGACTCCCGTGAAGCAATGTTGGCTAGAGCAATACTTGAAACTAGATGGAGTCTTCACACAGCAGTCATTCCAATGCAATATTGGCTTACACACAAGATATGGACAGCTGGGAACTTCATATATAGGCTCAAGATGAAATACAAGTACATATCAATGAAGGGATAAAGCCTTGTTTCTCATAAAAATTGTTGAGACTTGTGTGTAGAGATGAGCCCATCCAACATAGTAAAAATATTTGAAGCTCATTGTTTGATAGCTCCCGTGGTTCGATACAAAACATACCCCATGGTCATTTCAAATATATGTTGCTGATAGTTGATATGGATGGTGAAAAGTCTTAGATTGCTAGTGCTTTTCCTCCCATCGATTTCTCAAATATCCTTGGTTTTCTTAACTATCATGATGGTGAGGATGTAGGTGATTATCTTCTGGTCTTTTGTGGAAATGGTGATCCAGCTTTTGCACACGTCATGTCCTTTCTGCAGGTTTTGGGGAATTTCAATGTTTGTCATGAGGATAATATGATGGAGATGTTTGCTAGTACTTTGGAGGGAGATGCTTATTATTGGTTTTATGAGGATCTTCCAAATAAATGCATTACCTCTCTTCCAAACTTCTTGGAGGTGTTTTTTGAGAGATGGTATATTGGTTTGAGTGATTTGAAAACTCTACTTCAAAGGATCTCTCTCATCCTGCCTAGGAAGATCATCACATGAAATATCTTGGTGAGGATAAAGAAACCCACACCTTCCACTATTGAGCAACACCTCCATGATGATCCCATTGAAGAGCTTCGTGAAGCACCCTTGATTGAAAATACTGTTGAAGATCCTAAATCACCTTGTGTCATCATGATAGAAAACATTGAATATTTGGAGTTGCCTCTAAGTTATTTCAGCTAATGAGAGATTAGGCAGCTTATTAAAGAACATCGTGTCTTTCTCCCTAGAGCACAACACGACTCTAAAGAAGAGATTCATGATGATCCCATTGAAAAAGTTCATGAAGAGTCGTTCATTGAAGATATTGTTGAAGACCCTCCTCATATTGCCATGGTAAAAGACATTGAATATTTGGAGTGTCCTCAATACTATTTCAGTGAAGATGATCACATTTGTGTTCCAGGTTTGCCTCAAGAGGAAACCATTACAGATGTTGACACTTATAAAGAAAATCATGATGAAATTTGTAATGTGTGTATGACACTCCTCCATGCTCTTAACATAGTGGTGAAGGTTTGGAAAGTTTTACTCCTTTTAACATTTTTGAAACCAGATTTTATGAAGAAGATAATTATGAACATGAGGAGGATAGGCATAACTTGTTGGATTTTGTGCAACTTCGGAAGTTATTCTTATTATATTCTATTGTAATTATTTGTACCTCCTACGGGAGTTGATCTTGATGTAATTAATCATGTAAACCCTTGAAATAATCAATGTAAACCTTGGGGAGAAAATTAAGTAAAGAAAATAATTATTAAATGTATTTTTATATCCCCCCAAGTCAAGTCGACCCAGTGGGTACACTGCCCCAAGACAATCGTCAGTGTTCCCCAAACAATGGGCATAACTGCCTCAGTCAGGTCGACCCAGTTTGGGAAAAGTCAAGTCAGCCCAGAAAGGGAAAAAGTCATTTTTGCATGTGTATAAATAGAGAGGTCGTATGCCTCATTTGTTCATTCACTCACACACAAGCTCGCACCTATAGCTAGGAGAAGCTTATTTTTGGGGTTTTTTGTTAGAGAGACTTTCTACTTTCTCTCTCTCATCTCTGTACTCTGTTCTCAGAATTATTCATCTCTATACGAAGATTGCTGGGTTTTCTCCCGATTGGGTTTCCCAGGATAAATTCTCGTGTTCTTTGTTTCTGTGCTTTGTCTTTCTTCTAATGATCCTATTGATTTTATGCAATTGAATTATTATGCTATAATTGTATGAAACACTAACATAGCCAAGGGTATGATGCTATTGATGAAGACTCCCCCATATTTGACAAAGATGTGGATGATGGCTATTGGACATACATTGAAAAACCCATTTTTGATGTATCTAGAGAAGGGAGTGCTCATTCAGAGACCTTGAGAAATCTTGATATGGAAGAGGAGCATATAGATTTTCATATGATCATTCAGAGCCATATATAAGTATTAGTAATGAAGACCTGAAGAGGCAGTGCATTGAAGAGTCAGATGTGATGTAGTCAGTAGAACATCACTCTCAACCTTCATCTTCACATGCATATGTTCCTTATGATTTGGAGTAGCCTGAGGCTTACACAGAGAATTATCATCCGATAAGCCCTTTTGAAAAGTATGATGGAGTGGTTGACCTGCTTCATCATTCATATATATATACCATTCCTATCCAATCTTGGATAGAAGTAGCCTTCAGGAGGACTTGCTAGTTTGGGAAGCAACTTGATGATATTTTGTGTGATTATGATCTCCCATTCAGCCCTCCCATCTCGAATATTCACGCAAGTTTGCAATTTTTAATAAATGTGTCCTTGCTTTGGCTAGTAACCAAAGACAAGGGAAAAAACTCTAAAATTGATAAAATGCTTAGGTGGTTACATTGGATTTTTTATTTTACCTAAAATGTTTATTTTATCATGCTTAGAGTTGGAAAATAAGCTCCTTAAAATGAGCATTTACTTTCTTCATTTCTTTTTTGTACTTGTGAATAATAGTATTTTCCCTTAGTTAATTTCATTTTTGTATTTTTTTGAATAAATGCAACTTATGGTTCATTGGCTTTTACAAAAAACATGTGCTATTGAAGGTTGGTTTGTCAAGTTGAGATGTTTTGCAGGTTATAGAAACCAGAGATTCTGGAGTTCTCACATCCTCTCCTTTCCTAAAGACCAGATAGAGCACGCGTCCCACGCTTGGAGCCATATGTTACCCACTAAGTTGCACTTAGTTCATTTTCGGTGAGCCGCCAAGGTGTGAACAAGTTTATAGTTCATCATTCAAAAGTTCAGAAGTCCATACATGCCAATTTTGGCCCCTTTTTAAAAAAAAATTACATGCTCATACCCCACGATGAATTGTAATAAGTGTCGTAGCATGGTGAAATTATGTAAAGGACTTGGCTTTCCTAGGACTTAGACATCAATACGTTACTCCATAGTGTTTTTTCCTTGTTAATTATTTGTTGCTTTTCAATGACTTCTAATTTTTGAGTTTTTCAGTCAATCCTCCAAAGCTAGAGTGGTTGTCTTGGTGGTTAGGCCTTAAGAGGTTATTAGAGTCTAGGTGTCAATGCATATTATCATGCTATTCACTATTGTTGAGTCATATGAACATGTACTAAGTCCCCCTTATGTTTTTTTTTTTGTTTTCCGCTAATAAAATATTTTCCTGTAAAACGTAGAATTTTTTAATGTTTTAATGTAAAAATAAAAATGGTCATAAAAGTGGTGTTAGGAGATGGAATTGGCCATGGGGTTGCTCATTTTCTAACCCAGAGCACCCATTTAACCCCTAAACCCACTTTTGAGAGAAAAATATTCAGCATTTATCATTAAAATTGATTTTCTCTCGAAAAGACAAAAAATACCAAATAAATGGCCAAAAAAGACATAATAAAGTCAAAATTGGCATCCCAAATTTCGAGAAACATGTCAGGGACATGTCCGGAGTGGTGGAAAATAGATTGGAGATCATGTCCGAGTTAACTAAAGAGTATATCCATGTGATCTCAAGTTGGATGAGTTAACTCAAGAAGGAGGGCGCATTCTCTCATGGGAGGGGGCGCATTTGTTGAGGTGGATTCTTGCCATTCGTTGGGAGATCATCCCAACGAGGGAGGGAACACCTCATGAGAGGTGGTGTCCATCCCAAGAGATCCACTCTCAATCAAGTCCCTCAATCAATTCAACTCACCCCAGTTAGCTTCCAGTCAAGGAATGTGCCCCCCTTTGGCTCATTTGGCTATTTAAGCAGGCACTCTCTTCTCTTTTTCTCATGGTCAAAGGAACGAAATGATATTGAAGCTTTGCTTATGTATTTTTTAATATCTCGTGGAATAATACAAGGCTTTGGAGGCTACACTCGTGTGTCTTGCTATGTGTGTGGATGTTCACCGTTAATATTGTGAGGTAATCTGTATCTGCTTTCAATTCTTGCATCTTTTGTTTGGTTATTTTTTGGCTTATAATGGGAGATATCTCTCATTAGGGTAATATAATTTCTTGTTTGATTATTCTTTTACTGCTTAGTTACATTAGATCTCTTGGAGATACATGTGATTTTTGTTTAAACACATGTTTTCTGGGTTTCTTTTGTAGTTAACACCAATATTTTTTAACCTATCGTATGCAAGCTTTGTTTATAGGTGGAGGTTGTTTTACTTAGAGAAGGGTTTTGATCTTGCTTGCATCTTTTCCCCCTTCAAGGCTTCAAGAAGAGCATAGTCCCTCCTAGGCCCACTTCGAAGACTCCACCCAAAAATTCCCAAGCTTTAACACTCATTTCTTCTCTCTTTCCGTCACTTTAAATTTAAAATTTCTTTGGGTTATCGGTTACCTCTTTGCTAGGCTAGTTTTGGATTAGTACTTAATTTCAAATCTAAAACTAATCTTCTATTTTGCTAAAGTTAGATGTAAGTTAGTAAAGGTTCATATCTTTGTTGAAGTAGATCTAGCTAAAAATCTAGCTTTAGCCGCATGAAACGATTATTTTTCTAAGTAAAGCTATATTTTTTTATGCTTTTAACGACTTATCTAGCAATTTGAGTGCTTTCAGGTGGCTTCTTTTTCAGTTTTGACAAATAGGTAGAGAGGCATTGTGGCGAAATTTCTCAATTTCAAGCCATCCAGGACCTCCCAAAACAATATATCTTGATTTTGTTTCATCTTGAAAAATTGTAAGTGTGTTGGATCTGAATCTATAAGGACCACGGGCATCCACCTTAAATTTTGTAAAAAATAAAAATAATAAAGCAAGTGGGTTTCCCAGCGCCTACACCCCATCCCCCCTAGGGATCTGTGTCATTTCCGTGGAGTGACTCTCTTTTTGTTTTTTTTTGTTTTTGCTTTCAGTTGCTAGTTTAGTTAGTTTCTTTTCTTATATTAAAGTAATTTAGTTGTTGGATTTACTTTCATTTTGTAATAAAGAAGTAATGAACCTTGGCTTGGTCTCCCGTCATCCCCCCATATGCTCTTGTCCATTGCAGGATTTCCTAATCCATGGAACAATCAGAAAGGAGATTTGAGTGATTAGTTTAATAGGAAAATCCACTAAAATATTTATTGTCAAAGTGAGGGGTTCACACTGAACTTACTGTGGAGTTAGGGGGCTTCTCTAAGAAGAGTTTATGTTTTTCCTTGTTGGACACCTAGTATAGTTGTGCTTTGCACTCACCATTGAGGATAAATCCTAAATGGAACAAACCATAATTAACCCATTCTTAATCGACTCATCCATAATAATCAAAACTGACCAAGAGGCACAACAACACTTTTCCTTTAGCAACAATCTATTTACTTTCTCGGCACTAGTCTACTTTCATGATTATTTTCTTAAGTTAATTTATTTGTCATGATTGATTAATAATTCACATGTTGTGGGTTTAATTCATAATTGCTACTCTTTTTTCAATACATTTCAAACTCCCAGATTTCATTTCATAACGTAGCGTAATCATCCTTAGTTTTATTTTATTAGGGACCACCCCCATTGGCTTAGCTAGGAGTTAGCCTAGACGGAGGAGTCAAGTGTTAAGTGACAACAAGCTTGACTTGTGACTTCCCCCAAGGACACACCCAGTGGCTTGAATATTTCTACTACCTTACCTGAGGTTCATATTAGGAGGAAACATATTCCATCTATCCTCCAAAGAAAAGTACTCCACTGGGTCAATGGCTCCATGCAAGAACATTGTTGAAGCCCTAAGCATCCCAAGCCATCTCCAATCCTTTGAAGAAGAAATCAAGTTGCCACATGCTAACTAGGTCTTGAATCCCTCCTCCATGATGAAAAATGATGACCAAAGTTGTCATTGATGACAACACATTAATGACAAAGGTCAAAGGGATGACATGGCAAGCATGACAAAGAGTGAAGTACATGGATTGCTGAAGAGATGATGTGGAAGAAGCATTAAGGTGGACAAGGACTATGACATGAAGGACAAAGACAAAGGTTGATGACATAGAAAAAGAATTGACATAGAGTGATGACATAGAAAAAGAATTGACATAGAGTGATGACATAGCATGACATGGAAAAGGAAAAGGACATGGCAACAAGCATTTGAAGGATAGCACAAAGGACAATGACATGGAAGGCATTTGAAGGATAACATGGAGATTGCGGGCATCTCTTGGCATCTCTATGAGGCAATTGCGGGAATTTGAAGGCCTCTTGCGGGAATTTGAAGGATCCCTTGCGGGCATCCATTAATTCCCTTGTGGGAATCACAAAAGGGCCCTTGCAGGCATCCTCAAAAGGTCTTTGTGGGAATATGATGGAGTCCCTTGAAGGCATCCTTCAAGGCCCTTGCGGGCATTTCTAGTAGACATTGCGAGTATCTTAGCTAGCCCTTGTGGGCATAACAATAAGGTCTTTGTCGGAATATGATGGAGTCCCTTGCGAGCATCCTTAAAGGCCCTTGCGGGCATCTTTAAAGGCCCTTGCAGGCATTTCTAGTAGACATTGCAGGCATCTCAGCTAGCCCCTTGTGGGCATCTCAAGCAACCTATTGCGAGCATTTATAAAGGGAAAGTTTAAATCCCCTTGGGTGCATCTCAAGAAATCATTGCAGAAATGTTTAATAGCCCTCGTGGGCATCACTCCAAGGACCAGCTGAGGGCATATGAAGGCATGTGAATAAGGCCCTATGTGGGAATCTTATACACCCTAGTGAGGGCATCCAAAAAAGCATGAAGAAGGCCCTTGCAGGCATCACAACTGGCACTTAAAAGAGCCCTTGCGGGCATTTTAAGAAGGATTTGCGGGCATTCTAGAAAGCAGCAAGTGACGTGGCATAAAAATTAAATTTTCATTTATCTCCCTGATTGAAGGAAGGCCACCCTAAATAAATATTTTTGATTTATTTAGTCATTTTAATAATAAATAAAAATAAAAGGATATGTTGGCCTAGCAGATTTTATGGAAAAGGGAAAGTATAAATAAGATAAAGTTTTATTTGAAGAGTGGTTTTTGAAGTGTGGATTTCGGGGGAGAATGGAGAGCTCTAATTTTCGGGTTAGGTGAGGTGTGATATTTTCGGGCAGGAGCAGATCAGCTGGAGCATCAATGAAATAATTTTTTATCTCTCTGATTTTTTTTGGGTTAAACTAAGGCATAATTGAGCAATGAAATACTCTTTCTATTCTCTCTGATTTTCGGGCATCTAGTAAAGAGGTAGCAACACAATGAAGACAATCAAGAAGGTTTTTACTCTTTGTTCATTTTTGGGTAGCAGAGGACAAGATCAGTGTTAATGAGTAGAGGCACTTGTGAGAGGACAAGATCAGTGCAAATGAGTAAAGGAACCTGTGGACAAGGTCATGAACAACAATAACAACAACAACAACATAAGTCAATATGTTTTAAATTAGGTGTGTCACTTACAGCAGAATGCTTAAGTGGAATTGATAATGGCAGATTGATGCCAGTTTGTGGACAATATTGATTTAACAAAGATTAAATTTATCTGACTAAAATGACTGGACAAGATGTGTAAAAGAATATGTGATGACATGATTGAGTTGAAAATATACAATGATGGTATGTATGCTTAGTACTCTTTTCACAGTGATATATACTCAACAATGAATGCATGATATATATATATATATATATATATATATATATATATATATATATATATATATACTCAGTGATCCAGTGATATGCTTAGTGATGATATGTGTGATATGCTCAACACTATCTACACAGGGAGATGTGGCGATGCTCGGAAAAGATTAGACAATGATATGATGAGTTACTAACATAATGATGCTCAATAATGTATATGATGTTACATGCTCAGTGATGTACTCAGGATTATAATATGCTTAGATATATAGAAACAATGATGGAATGATGACAATGATGAAATGATAAACTGTGGTAATGAGCAGTGAGTACATTGATTCAGTAGAGTAGGCTACATGAGAAGATTCCTTAACTCAGATTGGCTGAGTTGTATGAATAGTTGGTTTGACTCAGGTGGACTGAGTTTGGTATATAGTTGGTTGAACTCAGATTTACTGATTCATATGATGTGAATAGAAGATTGATTGGTACAGCTTGATTTGACAGATTGATTGTACAGGTTGATGAACAGTGTGGCACAATTGTGATGAGCAGTGACAGTGGTTGTGCAGTGCAGTACAGGTGTTGGATTACACGTTTGCAGGATCAATGCAGATTGTGGTTCAATAGTTCAGTTTCTTTCTTCATATCAGGGTGGCAGGACGGGGCAAGGAAACCTAGGGAGCTAAGGATTCCTTCAGGTTGTATCCTGTAAACCAGGGGGTTGTAACCTCCTTCCAGTTGTAGCTGGAGAATTGAAGTCTTTGTAACAAACGGGGTTGTTTCCTCCTTCCATTTGTTGTTGGTAAATTATTATTATAAATGCTTCCGTGGACTTGGTTTTCAATGTAAAAATCTTGTGTACTGTGTTTTGCAATGCTTCCTATGTGATGATGATATGATGATATGTGATGATGAGTTGTAGTTGTTAATAGTACTCATGATGATATAATAATAATGTACTCTGCATAATATTGAACAAGCTGCTTATAATTGTTAAAGTTGAAAAAGTAATAAAAGCTACACACACTATTCAACCCCCCCTCTCAGTGTGCTCGGTGTGTCCAACAATTGGTATCAGAGCAGGTCCTTCACAAAAAACCTTATCAGCTTGAAGGAGATCTTTGACACACCATGGGGTTCTCAGTGAATGGAGCACCATTGTTTTGTGGGACAGATTACTTGATTTGGAAAAGAAGAATGCAGGCTTATCTTGAAGCATAAGGTATTGGGATATGGTAGTCAATGCTTTCAGGGTACAATCATCCGAAGAAAGTGAAAACAATAGCTCATAAGGAAGCAAGGAAAAATAATTCAATGGCTATGGAATCCATTCTTGAAGGCTTATCGGATTCCATAAAAGAGATGATTGGAAAGTGCAACAATGCTAAGGAATTGTGGATCAAAATAGAATAGTTCTACTCCACTAAAGAACATGAAGAAGAGGTTATGAAAATCATGATTGAAGATCCGACAGATCTCCAAAAGGAGAAAATAGGAAAGTGAAACTCAATTGAAGAACTATCACTGAAGATAAATCAACTCTACTCCATTGAAGAACATAAAGTTGAAGATATCTTCATAGAAAGGCCAGTACAAGATCCATGTAAGCTTGACGATAATGATATTACTAATGCTTTGCAAAAAGTTGAGAAACTTTGTGAACAAAACTAGGTATTGCAAGAGCAATTGGACAAATATGGGAAAAGGAATCAAGAAGAATGTGAGAATGCCAAACAGACTATAGTTGATCTAAATATCTAAGTTGAAGAAGCTACCAGAATCAAAGAAGCCATATATAACTCTATGAAAGATCAACTTGAGAAGTCAGTTGCTGAAAATAAAAGGCAATCAGAAGAAACTGGCAAGCTCAAAAGACAACTAGAAGATAAGGAGAAAGAATTGACTCACAAACTTCAAAACAAAGATACTGAGATTAGTACCTTACTTGAAAAATTACAGAAGGAAAGTACCACCATTCAGAAAGAAGATTCAAGTGACAAGAGGGGAATTCATGAGATTGAAGAGAAACTAAGAAGAAAACAAGAACTTGAAATCAAATCCTTGAAGATAGAATTATGAAAGGTATGTCTGACGAATTTTGAATTTGAAAAGGAACTCTCAGATATCAGAAAAGAAAATCAAGTACTAAAATGACAACTGCAAAAATCTCATGAGGAATATTAGAACTCAAAAGGACAGATAGAAGATAGTATTTTTGATCTAAAGACTCAGCAAGAAAAATCCAAAAGGATAGAGGAAATTTTAAAGAACCTGTTGGATGAGAAAGAGAAGAAAATGTCAAAAGATTGAGATGGAGATAGTTGGTCTCAGAAATAAGGACAAGAAATCTGATGCCTATGTCAAGTTCAACAATAGTTCAATCATCTTGGATGAGATTTTGGATTGTCAAAGATGTCCATTTGAAAAATCTGGTTTTGGCTACAACAAAGAAAAAGAAAAATCAAAGGTTGGGACATGGTCTCTTGAGACTCCTAGAGCAAGCTCCTCTGACCAAAGATGGAAGCAAATATCCTCAGCAAGAACCTGCAAAACATAAAGAAGATTTCAAAAGATTAAGAATACATCAAGACGTTGGTCCCACTCCTCAAAGTAAATTCTTCAAAAGAGAGACAACTCCAAGATGGAATCAGACATCGAGGTATGAATATAATTTCAATGGTTATTGTTATTCATGTAATGGTTTTGGTCACAAGGCTATGGATTGTCCATGCCATGAAAGAAGGAGTGTTGGAAGACGAAGTGACACATTTAGATGTTGGACATGTGAACGGATTGGACATCTTGCTGCTAACTGTCACACATTGAGGTGCTTCACATGTAGTGGTTTTGGTCATAAGGCCCAAAACTATGCAAGCCCAAGAAGACAATCATTGAGAAGTTTTTCATATCCATCATCAAGGAAAGTAGATGAATCTTGGAAGAAGAATAATGTAAAAAGAGTTGAAGACCAAAGAAAAAATGATCACAGTCAAGGACATTCTCAGCTATGGGTGAAGAAAAATGTTTTTTTAAATCTAAATGAGGTTGACCACAGTAGGGTTGATAGCTGCCATATGGAAAGCCAAACTTAAAGTCTTTTAAAGACCTTAAGTACACCTTGAGTCCATGAAGGTTGGAGAATAGACTCTAGGGTAAATGATGGTTGCTCCAAGCAAGTAACAGGTCCAAGCATTCAAAGATTATAATCATAATTTTTTTTTGGTGAAGATATCAAAGGTTACATCCAGATTAGTTCACAAGACATTTTGGGAATCACAGTTGACTGCAGCAGGATGCAGATGAGGAAGCTAGCTTAGAAGAAGACTTTATTGAAGACCGCGATAAAGATCTTGTATAAGGGAGTAAATCATACATCCAAAAGGTCAATATAATACAACATGAAGTGATAATAGTTGACTACTTTCATGACAATGATCACATCTTTTGGCAGCCTTTCAAGGTTATTAAATCCCTTGAAGAATCGGTTTGAAGGGCTCAACTTTTGGAACATCTACAATTGATAAAGTTTGAAGTTCGGAAAATCATTTGCAGCAACATAGGACATGAGCTCAGGGGAAGCAATTTGGCATGAAAAACATCATCAAAAACATGATGAGCTTAGTCAAAGGTGGAGAATAGCTTAGAAAATAAAAAAGCCTATATGACACGGGGAGTTCAGCGAATAATTAAAAAATTAGCAAACTCTTTAGCATGAAGTCTTCAAGAATAATTTTTTTTTTGGCATTGTGAAGCTATTGATGGCTTAAGGAATGGCCCTTTGTCATTAATGTCAAAGGGGGAGAAAAATTAAAAGAGAAGGTTGTCATCAATGACAAAGGGGGATATTGATGACCAAAGTTGTCATTGATGACAACACATTAATGACAAAGGTCAAAGGGATGACATGGCAAGCATGACAAAGAGTGAAGGTGTAACAACCCTCATATACAAATATAGGGAATATTTAATATAATAAATATAATGTAATATAATATAATAAAAAGAAACATGAAAAAGAAGCAACAGAAAGCAAATTTTGCATAAAAAAATAAATTAAATAAGAAATTAAGAAATTGGGAGAAGAAGGAGATAAAAGGAGGAGAAGGAGTGAAGAGAAGGGTCTTTTTCTTGTCTTTGGCCATCTTGGAAGAGGAGTTTTGGAGGAGAGGAAAGCAAGATAGCACTGGCATAGGGTTAATTGTTGGGGGTCGGGGGTCTCAGCCTTTGGCTAGGGGTTGGTTGGGTGGAGAGTCCTCCCCCCACCTTCAGTTGCACTATTGGAGCTATCAGGTATTGGTAGCTGCTAGGTCATCTAACGAGGTATGGTTCCTTAATTTTCATAAGCATATTTTCTGTTATATTGTTGATTAGATACTACAGATCTTTCATTGCATGATGCGTCTTGTTGTATACTGGTTTTTATAGATTTATAGGATATCAGATCCATTGTATTTATCGGATTCTTGTAATGGTTCATAGATCTGTATGCATATTTAATATTATAATGTTATTTAGTAGGTTTTATGAGTTTTAGGGCTCTTACATTTGGTATCAGAGCAAGGTTCAAACCCTCAAGACCTATGGGCTTTTCCTAGCGTACAGATCTAGTGCTTATGTAAAAACTAGGAGGTCTGCATGTTAAATCTACTAGCTTAAAGATTAATAGTAAAATCAGGTTAAAATGGGTGCTAGGATTTGAACTCAGATCTGCTGGCACAACATGAGCCTTACTTAGACTACACCCATGGCTCATGCCTTCAAAAATTACTATCATGATCTCTACACATAATTTATTATAATCATGAATAGTTTGATAATAATGCAATGTTGTAGCCGGTATTAGATCATAACCATGTTTCCATTCTACTATTGAATGTTAAATTTTACATGGAGCTGGGCGATCTTTCAAATGATAGAATTGAACCCAATCTAGTAGTTTGTTGATTGGAATTGAGATATTCATGTGCACATGTCCAATTTTCAGAATTTTTAAATCATAGATTGAAGAGAAAGTACGAACTTAGAGTGATTTCAATTTGTGAAATGCCATCATAAGGATATATGCAACTAGCTTGTAATTACTGAGACCAGAAAGGGCCAAGAAGGCATGACCCAGTAATCTGGGAATATTTGGTCTACCTTGGACAAACCAATAAAATTTATTTTATATGTTTGAATCTCCCATTGAAAAACGCGTGATTGAATTTTATGCATAGAACATTAGTATTTTATTTCCTGACTTTGAAGTCCCTGGGTGAGTTTTGATTAAGGATAGGTATATCGCTTCTACAATACCTTACTAAAATTGACCGGTAAAGAATGAAGAACAAAACTTAATTATATCGAGAGTTGGATGCAAGCGATCTACATACGAACTAATAACCACCTTAGCTATTATGAACAATGTTAACCACTCATCTCATACACATATATTCAATCAGAAAATGTCCTCTCTCATTTAATTCACTATACATTCATAAAAAGAATAGGTTTGACACAAAACGAAAAGCTTCATGTATTGGCACATATAATTTCGATGAAATAAACAGTACATCTCCATCATAAAATTCGGTGGGAAGCACGTCATTTTCGCCTTCCATATTAAATTTATTAAATGGCTCTCGGCCTTATCAAGGAGAAATCGAGCAATGGACAATGTTGGCTCGATCATTACAATGAGGAGGATGCCAGTAGGTTGTCCACTGGCTAATGCGACTGATAGGACTACTCTTTGTCAAGCTGCGCCTTTGTAGTCGTTGTTTGTTCTTGGTCTCTGTGCTAATACAGTTAGCCTTACAAGCTGACTTGTTGGATGGTCGCCATTGATACAACTCTTTTCTCCGATCGAAGGAGTTACAAAAAGGCTCCTCCTTCTATGTTGAGCGTTGGGTCTTCTTAGCTATGCTTTTCCCTGCACTGTTGTAACGGCTCTATGTATTCTACGATGGTGTAACGGACACCTTCTATGAGGCGTTGGTCTCGGACAACTTCATGCCATTTCTCCAGTAGTGAGACGCTCAACAGATCCCTCTGTCTTTACTGTTCTTTAAACGGTTAATGAGTTATATATGTGCATGCTATTAATGAATTTATATGGGTGCAATGCTATTTGAGTGTCAGATTTCATACAACGGTTGTGTTATGTATTAAAACCCTGGCGCCTGCATTTATGTCGGGTCTCCACCGGCCACCACATAGATTTCCGTGGTGATTCTTGTTGGGCGTTAGGGTTTGTGTTGTATGCTCCATAATAGGGCATTTAAATTAAGAGAGATAATGAAGATTACTGATATTGTAAAATTGTAAAAATAACAATTTCTGAAAACAAATCCGACCTGTTTTTATAAAAGAAAATTTGCTTATCCCACTCGTCCGTGGAATCGTGGCCTATTTCATGTCTGTCTGCACTCTGACTTACGTTCTCCTAAGCATAGTCTGCGCGCTAATTGGATTTGGATGTCAACCCACTTGAGACAATTGTTGCTCCTGTTAGAATCACTGTGGTTGTAAGAATGTGTGGTGATTGTCCGTCTGTGCTCCCAGAAACATACCCCATGTTCAGGGGTTGCACCACATACGATGGAGGCAGTGGCCCAATGTATTTTCCTTTGATATTTATTTTATGTTGCTTCTGCATGACGGATGAGGGCATGGATCTTGTATTTTTCTTTGATATTTCTTTTTGTTACCTCTGTCATAACGTTCTTGCTGCCAGGTTTCCTGGTGTTTACCAATATATGTTTTCTACTGACTTGGGTAGATAATTTTCACAGCAGCAGTTTTTGTTTATCTCCCGCCATAGCTCATAGTTGTCCATATGCATTGCATTAAATTTTAAATTTTAGTTACTTTCAGTCAATAATGGTATGTTCAGGACTTTTGCAGTCTCTTTAGCGTGTAACTGTGGATTGTTGTGTTTGGATATCTAACCCAGTTTTCCCACCATTAAATTCTCCGTACAAGGTACTCAATTTAATTGCAATGGATTCTATCACTTCCACAAACCTAGCCCATCTTATGAACTTTCACAATGGCTATGAGGCATTTAAAATATCCTGTCAGAACTTGTATTAGGAAACATTCAAGCTATTCTCTGTACAGTAGGTTAGGAGAGAGATTAATCATTGAGCAAACTAACTTAAAATTTCACTCTAATAAGATAAATTAATCATTGAACAACATAACTTTGAAGCATTGATGGATTCTGATAGAAGACATGGAAGATAAGCTGTGAGTTAATTTTATGTCTTAAATCTATTTGTGATATTCATTACTTAATAGGTTGAAGGACAAGATGGGACATACAAGAATTTTTTCTGTATGCTTTAGCGAAATAGCGCTCTCAATTCTGTTTGGTCGTATGAGAGTTGTAAGCCTGAATTTCTATCGACCGAAGATCTCAATTTCCACTGCTAGGTTATGAGATCTTAACTTGAATTGACACATATTTATTTTAGATATATATCTCGCTTAGGCATGGATATTTTCTCTGGCAAGTATTATATGGAAGGAGATGTTGCAGACTCAAGTCTCCTTCCTAATTTTCAATCAATTCATTGGGATTCCATCTTGTCATTTATCTTAAGCTGGTGAGGCTCAAGGAATTCAAAGATAAATATATAAAAAAGTTAGTTCTGTCAACTTTCCTTCCACTAAATGTAATGCCCATTTCCACAGACCTAAGCAACGTTCAATCGGGCGCCTCACTAGGTCAATATATATATATTTATTTATTTATGTAGGCATTAAGTAAAAATATTTTATGAAATCACGATGGGGACTTTTTTTTAACCTTTTCCAATTGACGCCATTATCGCTTTGATAGAGTACACAGACGATCTCGTGAAGGATTTAAAGATCAGCCAACTGATTGCTCTTTCTGAAATTGGATTTGTCTTCTGGTTTACCGCTTAGTGATATTCATTTCCTGGCTTTTGCATTAGACCTTATACCAATTGTTTCTGATACCGAAAGGCATCATACTTCACAAAGTTATTTAGGGTATGTTGTTAGTTGATTGTTGTATGTACCCAGAGCTGAGATCCAGATCCAGGCCATTCCAAGAAGAAAATTTAGTGATTCGCATGAAAATTCCTTAACAAAAAAAATTAATCGTAAAATGATTAAATGATTAGGGTTATGGAGAGATCCAGATCCAGTCCATTCCAAGAAGAAAAATTGAGTGATTCCCATGAAAATTTACTTAACAAAAATTAATTGTAAAATGCAATCAAGTAAGCCACAAAATAATGCTGAGCACATTTTGAAACCTGTGTACAGTCGTCCGACCACAAAATAATGCTGAGCACATTTTGAAACCTGTGTACAGTCGTCCGACCACAAAATAATGCTGGGCACATTTTGAAACCTGTGTACAGTCGTCCGACCACAAAATAATGCTGGGCACATTTTGAAATGATGTAATGTGTACAGTCGTTCGATATTAATTGTATGTTCAATATTTAAAGTTAGTATTTGATCATGTCGATCTGTATTGACGTTTATAATTTAAATTAATTGTAGACTCATATTAATAGTTTTAAATTGTAATGGTGCACTTAACATAATTAATTTTATGTTTAATATTTAAAATAATTGTCGACCCATATTAATAGTTTTAAACTGTAATGGTGCACTTAACGGAGTAGCTTCTATTTTGAAATTCTTTGCCTGTACGTACCATATATGTTTATGGTAGGACTATTAAGCCATCCTGTTCCCAGATCTGCACAGATTTTGACATTTGGAAGTGCTGGACGATGACGATATTGTAATCCTCGCCTTACTAAATTTTGCAAAAGTGTGTTGAGATAGGATGTTGTGTTATATTATTAAACTAGCAAGCCATATCAATATTAATAATATGGTTTATATACGTCGATCGGTGTATATCTATTGTTTAAATGTGGTTGATATACGCCGATAGACGTATATAAGCCATATTATTAATATTGATATAGCTTGCTAGTTGACGATGACCTATGAGGAGACACGATTGTTCAATTTTAATTAATATTTATTATAATTATTATTATAAAAAATTATTATTATTATTATAAATGTTAATATTAAAGTTATAATTATAATTATTATAATTATAATTATTATAATAATAATTATTTAGTATAATAATAATTATTTATTATAATATTATTATTATAATATTGATTATTTATTATAATATTTAGTTTAATATTTATTATTTAATTAATATTTATTATAGTATTTATTATTTAATTCTTAATTATAATAATAATAATAATAATAATAATAATAATAATAATAAAATATTTCAATACTACAGTTAAAGTTATGTTATTATTATTTTTGTAACAAATATTATTATGAGATAATAATTATTTAATATTAATATATATGATTATTTATAAATATATAATAATAATAAATCAATTATAAATAAGCAAATAAAAAGTTGTTAATATTTATTTTTTTAAATAAAAATAAATAATTAATAAGCAATATTTCTTCTCATTTTTAAATTAATATTAATTATTATATATATAACATTGATGGTTATAATATACTAAACATAAATTAATGTGTGAAGGTTTCATAAATAATATATTAATATTAAGGTACTTTAGATTATATATATTAATATTATAATATAATATTTATATTTGTATTAGTGATGAATATTGGTAACATTAAGTTTAGATATTATACTTGTTATTATTAAAAATGTTTAATAATGACAACATTACAAATAGTATTATTAAAATTAGGAAACATTATTAATATTAATATTAATATTAATGTTGTTAATATTAATAGGTTGAATATTATCCTTAACATTAAACTTTTTAATAGTTGACATTATATTAATGTTAATTATGTCAATATTAGTATTAATTATGTTAAAATTAGTATTAAATGGCTTATAATTTATATATGATTGAATTTATAATATTATATGGCTATAATATTGTATAGTCTATTGAATTTATTTGGTTTGTAGACCTATGGTCTATTTTTCAAGAATAATCAAGAATAAATGGCTATTTGACGATGGTTGTCTCTTTGTTGTGCATGTTTGATCAAGGTTGACTTGTGATTGCAAATGTTTGACCATAGTTAACTATAGGTTGACCGTGTTTTCACATGTTTGACTTATGGTTCTCTATGTTATGCATGGTTGACTTTAGATTGTGGTTGATTTTTAGGTTGTACAAATTTGACCATGGTTGATTTTTAGGTTGTACAAATTTGACCATGGCTAACTTTAGATTGTGCACTATTGGAATTCCGGTTGACTATTGTTGTACATGTTTGACATTAGTTAAACACATTCACCCAAGGTTATGCATGTTTGACCATGGCTGACTACGGATATGCATGCTTGAACATGGTTGACTTTTGGTTATGCATGTTTAACCTTCATTGACCATGGTTGTGCATGTTTGAACATAGTTGAGTATGGTTCACATGTTTGACTTCTAGTTGTGCATGTTTAACCACGATTGACTTTTCGTTGACTATGGATTCACATGTTTGCCTCGGATTACTTTTTGTTGCGCATGTTAAATCATGGTTGAGTATTGACAATGAATCTTTGACAATGGTTGACCATGGTTACACATGTTTGACTTTTGGTTCTCTATGGCTATGCAGGTGTTGACAATGTTTGCACATTTTTTACTTTTTGTTCTTATGGTTGCAAAGGTTTTATATTGGTTGACTTTTGGGTTCTTTATTTTTGCACATGTTTGACTATGGTAGACGATGGTTTGGCATGGTCATCTATGGTTGAACATGGTTTACTTTGGTCGACAACAATGGTTGAATTTTTGTTGACCATGATTTAATTTTTGTCGACAACCATTGAAAACCGCGGTTGTGCATGTTTGACCATGGTTGGTTTTTGGTTAACAATGGTTGAACATGGTTATTAATATTAATATTGATACCTTTGGTTGCCAAAGTTATTATAGTTCATTACAGTTGACTTTGGTTGACCATAGTTGACTATGGTTGACTTTAGTAGAGAACCATGTTTGACTTTTTGTTGAAATCCATGTTTGACCATCGTTAAATTTTTGTTGGCAATTGTTGACAACCATGGTTGTGCATGTTTAGCCATGGTTGACTACAGTTAACCATGTTTGACTTTGGTTAACCACGGTTAGCTATGGTTGACCATGGTTAACTTTGGTTGACCCTATTTGACTTTTTTACTATGGTTGACTTTTTGACTATGGTTGATTATGGTTCGCTAAATGAGTATGGTTGACAATGGTTGGTTATGGTTGACAATGGGTGACTATGTTTGGCTATATTTGACTTTTTGGTTGACCTTGTTTGACTTTTGACTATGGTTAATTAATCGAATATGGTTGACCATGGTTGACTTTGTTGTATGTAAATGACTATTGTTTGACTTTTGACTTTGGTTGACTATCGTTGACTTTGGTTATCTATGGTCGACTTTGGTTGGGTTTGGTTAACTATGGTTGACTGTGGCTAACCATGGTTAACTATAGTTGATTGTGGTTGGCACTAGTTGACATTGGTTGATTTTAATATCATCTGGTTGACTTTTTGACATGACTTCTTGATAATAACCATGGTTGACTTTGTTTGACTATGGTTGAGTTTGGTTAACCATGGTTGACTATGGTCAACTTTGGTTGACATAAGGATTGGCTTTAAAAGCATATGGTTGATTATAATTCCAATATGGTTGACTATGGATGACTTTGGTTGAATACAGTTGATTATGGTTGACCATGGTTGACCATGATTGACTTTTGCTAGCTTTCATTAACCATGGTTGACTTTTTCTAGCTTTCATTGACCATGGATAATAAAGTCTTGCCATGTATAGCTATGATTGACCATCGTTGACCATGGTTTTGTTTGGTTTACTATGGATGACAATGGTTGACTATGGCTAAGTTTGTTTGGCCATAATTGACTGATGGTTGACCATTGTTGATTAAGGTTTCCCAATGGTTGATTATTGTTGACCGCGGTTGACTTTGGTTTACTATGGTTCAACATGGTTGACTTTGGTTGACAAAGAATTATTATGGTGACTTTGGTTGAACATGGCTCAACGTGACTGCAAATGCCACACTGTGATAATTAGAAATTAGCTAGGCAACATTACGATGTGACAGCGAATGCCACACTATGATAATAAATATGTGACATTGCAATGTGATAGATATGTAGCATTGCGTGGTCATAAATTATGTGACATTAATTATCATTGACACTATGGTTGGTTGATTATCATTGACACCATGGTTGACTATGGTTTTGCTTGGTTGGTTGTGCTTGACTATGGTTGATTTTGTTTAATCATAATTGATTATTAGTTGACCTTGTTAGACATTTGACTTTAATTGAGTATGATTGATTTTGGTTAACTATAATTGAAATGACAAGTAATTGTTTTATTGAAATAATTAATGATAAATATAATATTTATTTTATTATTAATAATATTAATGATAAATATTATATTTACTTTATTACTAATTAATTAATTAACATTAATAATTACAAACATTTTCTTTAGTGTATGATAAATATAGTTTTTATTTTGTGATTAATTAATTAATTAATTAACATTATTAATAATAAATATTATTTTTATTGTACTATTAATTAATTAATATTAATATTATTAATAATAATAAATCATATTTATTTATATTTATAATTATTATATATAATTAACATTTTTTACTAATAAATATTACTTTCAATTTTAATATTAATTAATTAATAATATTAAGATAAATATTGCTTTTATATTAACATTATTAATTTATTAATATATTAATTAATTAATTAATAATAATAAGATAAATATTACTTTTATATTAACATTATTAATTTATTAATATTATTGATGAAAAATACTACACATTAATATCAATTTATTAACATTAATAAATATACACATTTTATTTATATATCTTTATTATATAATTACATTATACGACTTTAATTATGAACATGTGTTAATTTAATCGTTTAATAACAATATAAAATTTAGATTAATAACAATTTTGAGAAAAAAAAATTAGGAAGCCATAAACATGTTCTATATTAAAATTTAGTTAACAACAATTCTCATAAAATTTGAGTAAACAATATAAAACAATTTTAATATTTGATTAGACATTGTAAATTGTATTTGTTTTTATTAAATGGTCTATATATAATATTACAACCTTATTTTAATAAAATATTACAATTAACAAAAGTGTAAGATTACAATTGATAATAAATATCTAAACCAAGCTCTATCCATAATAATTATATTCATTAAGTAATAATCTAATACAATAATAAATCTTTATAATAATAAACCAATTAATTAAAATTGTGAATTTACAACATATTAGTTATTAATAAATTAATATTAGAATAGCAATAAAATAGAATTTAATAATAAATAATCATAATAATTAGATAATTTAGTAAAAATATGATTATACAATCATTATTATCTATATAATTCATACTAAGTTTATATATTTCTTATTAAACTTTAATAATATAATTTTATTAATCTTCTTATTATTTTATTAATTTATCGTTATTATTTTATTGATCTATTTATATCAATTACTTAAATTTAAAATATTTTACAATAAATATTATATATCTTTTTTATTCGATTATTTGATATAATTTTATTAATATTTCCATTATTTCACTAATTTATCATTATCATATAAAGAATAAAATATACAACAATTACACAAAATATAAAATATACACATTAATGAATGGATTATATTTTATAAAATATAAAATTACACCAAATCTAAAATCTAAAATCTAAAATATAGTATTTCATGGATTATATTTTTTTTTATTCAAAATGATTTTTAAATTAAAATGAAGAGAGAGAAAGCTTAAAGTAATCACTATGTTATAGGTGAATGCATTGATGTTATGTGTGTTTATTATAAAATGATATGCAAGGGTGTACGATGAAAGATTTTTGAAGATAAGATGTTATTGTGGAGAAAGGAGAGTTTTCTAAGTAATGTAGGTTGAGATTTGAAAAACATATTGAGTATTTGTAATGTACTCATTTTAATGTGCTTTCCAAGCATTTTAATTATCTGTTCATTTTAATTATATGTTGTATGTATTTGAAAAATAGAGTTTTCAATTAGAAGAGTAATTATTTACAAATAATTCAAAAAAAATAATATCTGTTATTTACATTTTTAATGCATGTTATATATTTGTTTATGGATATATATAATTTCAAAAACAACAAAACATTTGGAATAACATGGAATGAATGATTGTTTAATTTGGGTTGAGGGTGCTCATTTAGGGTTGAGGGTGTTCATTAATTCTAATTTCAAAAACAACAAAATCGATGGAAAAACATGGAATGACTTATTCTTTAATTTGGGTTGAGTGTGCTAATTTAGGGTTGAGGGTGCTCATTAATTGTCCAAAGTGTTTCATTAATTTAACTAAGATACAAAAACACAATGTTTTTTTTTTTTTTTTTAAATAAGATACAAAAAATAAAAGTATGTCATATAAAAAAATGATTATATTTAATTTAAAAAATGTATTTTTAATTGTTTATTTAAATCTATTTAAAAACCCGAATCTATTTAAATCTATTTCTTATAAAAACCTTAATATTCAACATGAATCTATTTCATATAATTAATATGAAAACCATGGCAATAATCTATTTCAACATGAATTTATTTCATAGTTAAGTGAATATTCAACATGAATCTAATCTCCACCCTAACCTCAACCCAAAACTAAAAATAACATTAACATTGTATTACAATTTAAAACTAAAACCTAAAACAATTTAAAACTTACACATAAAACTAAAACCAAAATCAAAATGTGAATATATGTATTATTTAACAAAAACATAATCCACCTCAATGTAAAAATAAAATTGAAAAACTAAAATCTGAACCTGAACATATTTAACCTCAACGTAAAAGTAAAATTAAAATGTGAACATATTCAACCTCAAAGCAAAAGCAAACCTCAATAAAATTATATTCAACCTCAAAGCAAAAGCAAACCTCAATAAAATTTTCATTTGTTCTTTTTTTTTCCAGTAAAATAGTTAATTCATACATGAGCGACATCTTCATTCCGCAAATAACCCATTGTTAAAACTGGGTATCAAGTTAAATAAAATGCAAAAAAAACTATGCGAGCTTTAAATTATGTTAAGTGAAAACCATGCGATCAAATTAAAATTAGGTATAGATGGGAGTCATCCAAAGTGATATATAATAAAATGGTACATTCTGATAATAAAGGGATGCCATCGAATTTGCATTTAACTTGACTTCCACATCTTTTGAAATTCCGTCTCTTGAAATCACCCAACTATTCCACTAACTTACAAAATCAATCGACCGGATTATATTAAATCTTGCCCACCAAATTAGCTGCAAGTAGATTAATGGAATTGAGCTACTCCATCTACCATAATGTTCCACATCAAGAGGAGAATTTATTAGAAACTCATGAACTTAATCCAGATCGCTACCTCTTACCTCTTAACAATTGATAGTTCTGTTGCAGAAAATTAAGCTAGTTGATCGTTGGATGAAGTTATTGCCAGCTCGCCAAAATTAGATTTCCATGATCATGCCTATGAAGCAGACCGTTACTTGCGAGGATTAACAAGAGAGACCGCCACGTCTTCCACCTGCATGATAAAAAAAAATGGGGATTCTACTTGACTTCAGGTTTTATTGATGACGCATTAGCTCAGAATGTGAGGCTCGAGATGATTGGTTGCCAGCTGCTGTCAATACTCATGATTTTTCAAACGTAATAAAAGATCTCAGCTATATAAAAGACAAGTGGAAGATAATCTGTTACCAAGAATGCCAAAATTTATTGGTTTTATTGTCACTCGATACCTACAATGAGGAGCAGTTATCTCCAATTGATCGCCAGCATTGGGGGTGTAGAATAAACTATTAATGTTACTCCACAGAATATCTCTCCAAGCGAATATTATATGCCGCTAGAATCGCAGAGATATCTCGCTATCTACACACTGTGTTAAATTAACCTTTCATCACTTCGATTTAATTTGGAGGGAGAATTCTTTTACCTTTATGATAGTTTTCTTAATAATGTACTTCTCTCTAATTTACACTACATTTTATTCTTCTCATTATTTAATGTGAATGTGCAGGTTTCATTGGAGGCAGATAATGAAAGAAATTAATACAAAAATATTGGATCGATGTTAATATAATGCCACTATCTTTGAGATGGTAGAAAGGAAAGGTTTGATGCAATTATTTTCATGAAGGTAGATTGTAAATAAAACGATTGAAAATTACCAGGTGTTGCTGCACAATTAAACAAGAAACGAATGGCCAGATTTCCTCGGCTAATACCGGAACACAGTGGCGAATAATTATACCGGAACACGGTGGCGAATAATTATACCAGATCGTAATGATTTTAATGAATCAACTCGTCATTTAAACGGTTGCTTGTTCCATGGAAGTTGTTTTTTTTTTTGTAATTTCATTTTACTTCTCTTTCGTGGTAGTTCTCTTATTTCTTTTTAAATGTGCAATAAAAAAATAAAAAATCTGGGTATCAACATCAAATTAAAACTGGTATCAACATTTGCTATAAAAATTAAAAACGGGTATTTTGAAATGTATATAGAAAGCATGGGAGTTTTAAACCATAACATCTGCCAAAAAAAAACTGGGTATCAAAAAAATTTGCAATCAAAAGTGGGCATTCAAAATCCCGTCGACGGATTAATAATTGTTCAAGTTCTATTATTTCAAATTCCGGTTGAGAAGATAAATTTATTTATGCCTGCAAGCGTGGGGGGTATTAGAACTGGGAAAGCCTGCGACAATAGAATAATGGGGGAATCTCCTTAGAATCGAATTTGGCCCCCAAATGGATGCAACACCGGCCAGACGCCGGATCTAAACCAATAAAAAAACTATTACTTTATTGAATTAAATTAAATAAAGGGATTTCTCCAACTGCTTCCTTATTCATTAGCTGGATCAAATTAAACTGAATTATAATTAGCTGGGTCAGACTGGATCTGAATTGGCTGGGTCGGAACCAAACATTCTGATCCAACTCAGAAACAACTGGAGAAGGGGAATCAACTCAGAACCAATAAATCCTGGGTATTAACATCTGTGATCAATAACTATACACACGATTCAATTCCCTAAACCCAAATAGACCTGTGCAAAAATTAGAAAATGACAAGCGATACCATTTTACCACATTTTTGGGCGGCCGACAACCGATATGAAAACGCTCCTTAAAGGTCCATTGATTTCGAAGGAAAAAACGAACATGTGTAATCACTAATAATAAGGTTTTAACCCTAGAAATTGAAACAATAGGGTTCAACCCGGTGATCTCCATGGCCATCCTTTTTCTATGCGTTTTATTTCTTACAAGAAGCTACAGTACTGGGGCTCGAGGATGTTGCACCCTGAGACATTTAAAACCATTAAGCATTCAAAATTTGGCACCTGGGCACTCAATCCGATTGTTGGGCACTAAATTTGATTGTTGCCCCCTGGGCACCACCGATCTCTTCTTCGGCACGCAATTCATTTTTGTTCCTGAGCATGCAATTGCATCATATTTTAAACCTAATCTATAACCAAATTTGGTACCTCGGCACTTGATTGTTGGCCCCCTGGGCACCACCGATCTCTTCTTGGGCACCCAATTCATTTGTGTTCTTGAGCATGTAATTGAGTTTATGCTCCTGAGTATAAACAGATCTATAAGATTTAAGAGCACATTGCTTAAAACAGTTCTCTTAGTTATAAATTGTTTGAAAGCAAAAAGAGAACATTACAGGCAGCATACCTGTAACATTGAATGAAATAAAACCATAATTGTAGTGCGCCCATAATACTGCAGTAGAACTTCAATCGATGCATCTTTCATAACGTGAGATGTTTCATGTATTGGTTTAGTGTTTTGAGTGTTCTGAGATGCATCTTTCAACATAAAATATTTCAACATTTGAATATCTGTAGTTAATTTCAAAAAAAAAAAAAAATCAAGAAATCGAGTGAACCGGACCAAGAAATAGAGATTAGCTTCATGAATGGTTTAGGTTGCCAAAGAAATTCAAGCCAGTGAAGATGGCCATGCAAGGTCCAAGATATAACGAAACTATAGTCAAGAAAATGAAGAAGATGCAGAAACTTTATCTTCATGATGCGGCTAATGTTGGCGATAGGAAGAAACCTGTCCTGCTCCTGCACACTGGACTGGGGGATCTGTTAGGCGGATTTGGGGTTTTCGATTTCTTGGCCGTCTGGGATGTTAGCGTCCGCCATAGGAGCTTCATATAAGGTTCAAGGAGGAACTTTAAACTGCTGCCACACGCCACAAGATAGCATCGGTTGCCAACACGGTATGGTACCTCCCATGCAATCACAACATCGTCCGAATGAACTTTCAGTGGCCTCTGTCATTGTAGAATGCCTTAATGCTTTAAACGATGATGCACGTTATCTCCACCATTAGCCTTGAATTCGGTTCCATCTGAATCTGGTGTGGAACCGAACCTCCTTTTCCTGGACCTGCAAAAGAAAACAAACAACCTCAAAAGAAATTGAAAGACACGGAGTAACCTAATATATTAGGTATTCCCTTGAAACTGAAACGAGGACCATTCATTTAACCGCGGTCCTCCTCCACTAAAGATTAACCCATTGAAGCTCTCACCTGGCAAGAGGCTCCGATTAATTTAACAGGTTGAAGCTTCCACCTGGCAAGAGGCTAGGATTAAACCAAAAAAAAATGGAGGATTATCCATTGTCGTTTCGGTGTACTTCTGCCCACATAAAATCTCGGCCATTGAGCGTTACAATTATGGTGTCGAGCAGGGATACAGCGCGGAGTGGAGGTGAGCGACGATGGTTTAATTCCAGCAGTGGGAAGTGGCAGCATACAGCACGTACAAGAGTGAGTGTGGCGGAGAGGGCACTTGGCATTTGTAAATAAATTATTTTAAATAATATGTGTCGTTTGAATTTAAAGCTGTCCGTGAGTTAACACAGCAAATCTGAGTGCTCCATCAATGCACCAGACGAAGCATATTCTTCTATCATTAAAATCTAATCATTGAATATTAAAAATGCAATAAATCACCCACCCCCGACCCACCCCTAAAAGTTGAAAGAATGCGTAATAAATGCCACGTCCAATTGGTGTAAGTCTACAGCTCTTGTCCACTTACTCTGCATGTCTTGAATAATGGCCTCCCTTTTTCTTATTCGTTTTAAAACGGCTCTCTCGTACCATGTATTCACTAAGTGTTCGCCATAATCACCTGCCCACTGTCGTTATTTTCCCTCTGAGTAATTCCTATTGTGTAGGTTTTCATTCATGGTGCAACGTGTCGATATTGGAGGCTACGTCTCATGTGCTAGGGTTTTGGCTCTCTTACCTTGATGTCTTTAGGGGCTTTCATGCCACTTCTCCCTGCAACTGCGTGAGGATTCCCTGATCACCTTCAAATGTAACATCTGGTGTGTATCTTGACGGCCTTGTAACGCCTCTTTCACTATGCTTCGACTTGCATTTTCGGCAAATCTGTGCGTGAGACTGCATGGGCGTTTTTCTATTATTTTTGCCAACGTTCTCCACTATCTACTTTCCACGATACTAATCATTATAAGGTGCTTGAGACTATTAATGAACATTGGTCAACAAACAAACTTCCTATTTATTTGACACGTAGCAGTAATACAATCCGAGTAAGGAGTAACTCCTCGTACTCTATATGACAACACAAAAAATTTGAAATTCATCTCTAGTAGAGGTAGCAGAGCAGATGGTTTGAATTTCTTCCCAACTTATGATTCACTTAAGGGTAAAAATCTTGACGATGAAAAGCTATTTAAAGGTATTCACGGTTGCACTGATCACAAAGTTGGTTTGAGAAGCATCACCAACAATTTCAACATCAAAAATAAACTTCTCTTGATATTCTCATGGAAACTGATATGGCCAAGGATTGCGAAACATTTGATAATTTATTGTCTTCTATGCATAGCGGGTTCTGACATCTACTGCCATACAATATTTGTAAGCAAAACCAGAAACGCAACTTAGCCCCGAGCTCAAGTGCATTTGGTAATGAGCACTGTTTAGGTCATTATTGTGGTTTGAAATTAAAAAAAATAAAAATAAAAATAATAAAATAGAAACCAAAATTCAAAGAAACAATGGAGAACCTCAATCATTCTCCATAAAAGGATGATATAATTGACAACGCAGGTATGTTTCACACGTTGCAATCCATAGAGTTGGTTTCACACAGAAGCATTAAAAGATCCCTTCATAGAAATTCCAATACTTTGTTAGGAACCTATGTAAACCCTTCTCTTTACTATGTTAGTATATTGTTGTTGGACGCATATGCTTTGTAAGTCGTCCCGTAGTATTTGTTGATCCGTAGTTTATATTAGCCCATAGTATTGACCCATAGTATTGGACGCATATGCTTTGTAAGTCGTCCCGTAGTATTATATGTCCCATGGTTTTGACTCATGGTATTGGGCATAGACTTAGTATATAAGTGTGTGTTGAGGTCATTGAAGGCACCGTGAAGTTAATTGTATTGAGCTTGCTCAAAGGAGGTTGCCCCCTCGAAGTGGCCCGTGATCAATATAAAAGTGATTCTGTTCTGTTATTTCTGATATCTCGTGTATTTGCATTAATTATTGCAGGTTCATCACATCTGGTATCAGAGCACTTTCCTTGGCACAAGTGGGAAATTTTTTTTCTTTTTTTGGGCGGTGACTTTCAGATCAATTTCTGAAACTTTCTACATAAAATCAGAAGAAACCGATTGCATATCTGAATTCCTGTTTCAAAAATACGCAGTTTCAAAAAAAAAATCATCTCATTTGGAGTTCTAAAAGTGGAGATATCGCGGATTTAAAATCAGCAATTTTTCAGAATTTCGGTGACGGCCGCGGAAATTGCGGCGAGAAAATCTTTTGACCGAGTGCCCAGATTTATATTCCGCTTTCATGGGTAGAAGCAGAGTGGTTGTTCCAGTTCCAGAAACATGCTATAATAGCGATTCTGAGCAATATAGATCCGGTTTTTGAACATTCGGTGGAATTTCTGCCCAAATTTTTTCTGTTGCAAGTACGGATCTGGGAATAATCCCTATCCGCTTAACTGTGGGAAGTACTTGGGCATAAGCCCTAAAACTCATTGTGAGGAGTACCACAGGAACCCCAAAGTAGCTGGCCATTGAGAGGACCTGCCAAGCGAAAAGGGCAACGACCCCTACCTGATTGACTAGTTCCCACCCGTGAGGTAAACCAAGAGCTGTCGTTTGTGGCCAAGCGGTTATCAGTTTTACCTGAGCCGTGGAGTGAGGGGTACTGCCCCAATACGCAAGCCGTCAGACAGCATTGGTGGCCGAGTGAATCCCTTGAACCGATAGGAAGCCGCACATACCTGGGGTCCATATCTATTTTCAGTTACCCAATTGCAGATTTCCTCTGTCCAGAACTGTTGCCGGTCAGTTCCGCGCCGTTGCAGGTCCATCTGTTGCCGATCACTGCTGCACCATTTCAGATCCATTTTGCAAGCCATTCCAGATCCATCCATTCGGCGTTGTTCCAGATTCCTTCCGAGCCGTAGCCGCTCCAGTCTGTACCAAAAAAAAAAAACACCTGGTTATGGTTATCACCCTTGCAGGAGCAAACACCATGGAGGAAGCACTTGCAGCCATCCAAACCAAACTCCAAGATCTGGATGAAAAATTTCTCAACCTCCATCTTCAGCATGCAGCCATGAACAATAACCGACAGCCAGAATCTTTTGCAGCCACCAGGTTCTCTTCTTCCAACAATTTTCGTGGGCCGAAGCTTGATTTTCCTCGCTTCAATGGTGCTGATCCGACTGGATGGATATACCGAGCAGAACAATATTTCAGTCTGCATAATACTTTTGATCTCCAGAAAGTTCCACTTGCATCCTTTCATTTGGAACAGGAAGCCCTTCAATGGTACCGTTGGTACATCAAAGCTCATCCTGAACCAAACTGGACAGATTTTTGCCAACTCATTTTGCCACGATTTGGCCCTAGTGCTTTTGATGATTTCACATGAGCACTCACTAAACTTCACCAAATTGGCACAGTGAGAGAGTATCAGACAGAATTTGAGAAATTGGCCAACCACACAGAAGGATTGTCTGATGAATTCTACAGGAGTTGTTTTATAAGTGGTCTCAAGGATGAAATTCGCTCAGAGGTCAAAATGTTTTGTCCCAACACAATGATGGAAGTCCTAGGGTTGGCTAAGCTGGCTGAGGACAAGATTGCAGCTCAACAACTCTCCAAACCCACCCTTGTTCCCTTCAGAAATATGGGTTCCCAACGACCTCCCATCACGCCTTCTCCTCAACCAACTCCTATCAAGCATTTGTCTGAGATAGAAATGCAGGCACGCCGAGAAAATGGGCTTTGCTATAATTGTGATGAGAAATTCACTCGGGGACATAGATGTGTTCAACAAAAGCTCTATCTCTTGGATGTGGATTCTCCACCTGCCTTAGAAATTGGTGAAGAAGCTATGGATACAGTGGATGATCAGATCGACATTCAAGAATCGCCTGTTGACACCCCATTTTCGGACGACCCACCTGAGATCTCTCTCCATGCTGTAACCGACGTCACCACCCCACAAATAATGCGGGTCAGGGGATACTTCAAGAAGCTCCCTCTTACCATACTCCTTGATTCTGGTAGCACTCATAACTTCATTGACCCTCGGATTGCCAAACAGGCTGATTGTTTTGTCCATCCTTGCTCCAACTTTGAAGTCATGGTTGCCAATGGGGGCACCTTACCTTGCAAGGGGAAGTGTCACAATGTGCGTATCTCTATGGAAGATTATAACCTACGCTCTGACATGTTTGCCTTGCCCTTAGGCGGATGTGATGTGGTTTTGGGCGTTCAATGGTTACGCACACTTGGCCCCATCTTATGGGATTTTGCTGAACTTTGGATGCAGTTTAAAGTCAATGGGGCACAACACAAATTTATGGGCTTACAACCAGGGTCTCTCTGCATCATCAGTTCACATCGCCTAGAAAAAATCCTTAAGAAGAATTCACATGGTGTCATCGCTCATCTCAATTCCATTCAGATGCACCCGTCAACAGTCTCCACTACTTCCTTGGATAGATCTGCAGGTATCTTTGCTGAACCAATGCACTTGCTACCTTCACGAGACCTTTTCGGTAAGAATTTAGCCACATCTACCTTTCAGCAGGAAATGATGGCTATGTTGCATGCAGTACAGAAGTGGCAGCCATACCTATTAGGGAATTATTTCTGCATCAAGACTGATCTCCCGAGTCTGGAAAATTTTCTGGAACAATGGGTCTCCTCCCCAACACACCTGAAATGGGTTATCCAACTCATGGGTTATCCCTATGTGATCACTTACAAGAATGGTAAGGACAATATGGTGGAAGATGCTCCTTCTTGCACAATTGATGACCCAGTTTTGCTTACAACTCTTTCTCTGCTTGTTCCAAATTGGGTGCAATATGTTCAACAGGGCTCTCTCTTCTATGAACTCCATGCTTCTTCATCAACAGGGCACTCTGGGTTCTGCAACATGTATGACCAAGAACAATGTAACTTCTTTTGGCAGGGACTAAAAATGACAATTCAACAAATGGTGGCTGACGATGATAATTTCCAAGTCAATAAGGGTGAAATGACACTCCTTTCGGGATTGCTCAAACCCTTGCCCATCCCTAAACAGCTTTGGCCAACTATTTCTATGGATTTCCTAGCAGCGCTCTGGTGGTACAATACCACATCTCACAGGACACCATATGAAGCGGTCTATGGAAAAACACCGCCAGTTCTTCTTCCATACACCCTTAGCAGCTCCCCAGTTCAGGCAATTGACTCGGTTCTTCGAAACCGCGATCAGATTCTTCTCATTCTGCAGGACAATCTTCACATGGCCAGAATTCGCCTGAATCAACAAGCCGATCAGCACCGTTCTGAGCGCATTTTCCACGCAGCTGACAGGGTTCTTCTTCATCTACAGCCTTCCAAGCAATCCTCCTTGACACTCCAAAGGCATCAGTGGCCTGAAATGCAACCCGAGGATGCTACCGGGGAACCACTCCTTCAGCTTTTGCAGCAATTTCTCCAACCAAAGCTTTGAGGACAAAGCTTTTTCTAAGGGAGAGGGGATGTTAGGAACCTATGTAAACCCTTCTCTTTACTATGTTAGTATATTGTTGTTGGACGCATATGCTTTGTAAGTCGTCCCGTAGTATTTGTTGATCCGTAGTTTATATTAGCCCATAGTATTGACCCATAGTATTGGACGCATATGCTTTGTAAGTCATCCCGTAGTATTATATGTCCCATGGTTTTGACTCATGGTATTGGGCATAGACTTAGTATATAAGTGTGTGTTGAGGTCATTGAAGGCACCGTGAAGTTAATTGTATTGAGCTTGCTCAAAGGAGGTTGCCCCCTCGAAGTGGCCCGTGATCAATATAAAAGTGATTCTGTTCTGTTATTTCTGATATCTCGTGTATTTGCATTAATTATTGCAGGTTCATCACATACTTTCCTTGGTAAAGCAATATTTACTCCTTTTGCTTTCAGAACGGTTAAAAACAAATATTTTTGCTTTCAGAACAGTTTAAAAATAAATATATTAGTTTTAGAATGATATTAAAGTCCCTTTATGTTCACATTCACAAAGTTTATATTGAAGTGTTTGACATTATAGGTTTTGGTTTACAAGACTACCACCTATCTCTTCATTTCATAACTCACAAAAGGATTATAGATACCAAGTTGCACAAATAACTTAAATTTTAGTTTAATAAATTTTAATTAATCCATATGTAATTTAGATCATTGTATGATAAATTTTAATTATTGTACAATAATTTAGATTATTGTGTAATAAATCTTAATTAGAGGTTTTGCATTGCAAATACATAAAAGTTAGTAGGACCTTGTAAAGGACAAGGTGACCATAACCTCCCCCTTGCTCACTCAAGTTAGACGACATATGTTGCATATTTCATGATGCTACTTAGTTTTCATGATGCATATTTCATGTGGATACTTAGTTTATTATGGTTTCTAGATGTATAGGACATGAGATACATGATACATTGATTGCTGATACTCAATTGGTAATTTATAGTTTTATTTATGGCATCTCGAAATGTAAGTTATGTGGTATATGATATGGTGTTATTACACGTTGTTCTTAGAATGATGCCTTATAGACATGTGATTCATGGTCATCCATTATTCATGTGAAATTTGATGATTTGGTTGTGCATGTGATACTTCTTGATGATTATTTCATGACGTTATGGTGTTTTATAAGATAGATGATGTGTGGAACATAAAATGATTTTATAGCTTACCATTGCATCTAGAGATAAATGACATCTGGCACATAAATGGTATGAAAGCATGTTGTGATTAATTTTGGTATTTTACAGCTATGTTATGTGTTAGTGAAAAATAAGAGAATATATCAGATATTTGGTATCATGTATGTTATCGTTTCATGCTAACCCTTATTGCTCCCATAGAATGAATATTTGACATAATGATGGATTATGTTGGTTGTTACTCCATGTTGATAGTACTAATGTTGAAAAATGGCAGCTTATGATGACATGTTTATGAGATGCTTAGTGAAATTATGAAAGTACCTTGATGAGTTATGTTATAATGGTAGCAAAAAGCACCTAAATGCATTAGATGTTAAACTTGGCATGACTTATCGTGACAATGGCTTGTGATGTAATGCAATGCAATATGAACTAGTGGCTAGACATTCTTGTCGGCACATGATTCAAGGTTGATCCATGATATTATTACATTGAGAAATGGTTACTAATTATTATTCATTATGGAAAGAGCCAATTGTTCCAGGTGATCCACTCAAACAGCCTGATGAGGCTAAGTATTCTATGATTTCGTGGGAGCCCATAACTACGAATGAGAATGGTTACTATAAATAAATTATGGGCTGGGGGACAAGCCCAACAATTAGCTCTATGCCAGCAGCGCTTGACTTTTGTACCAGAAGTCGGGAAGGTGGTAGTGCCATAGATACTTCTCAGAGAACTTCTGATGTGACCAAAGTCCATGGTTGGAGACATACTCACCGGGAGGGAGGTTTATGGAGAAGGACTTCTGATGCCTGGGGCTAGTGCCTTGAGGGTGTTGGGGAGGATGTTTAGGCTAGTCTTCCGAGATTCCTGGGGTATAATGATCCTGATATCAGGATCGGGGGTACTGGGAGTATCAGGATCGGGGTACCGGGAACTAGATGCTGGCTAGTACCGATGAGGCCCAGATTCTGATTAGAATCCAATGAGGCCAATTATTACCAGAAGTTGGGAAGGTGGCAATGCCATGGTAACTTATCGGGGAACTTCTGATGCCTACTGTATGATCCGCAGACAGGTTACAGTAGAGGGCCCGTGCCATGGCGAGCGGGACCACCCGGAGTTGGAGGGGAGGTGTAGGGAGGTTGATCATATGGTATGATTCTCAGGGAGAGGGTGAGTAAGGAAAGAGGAAGTAAACAAAGACACAGTGATTAATCATTAATTAATTATCTAATGCTTATGTATGTATGATGCATGATTGTTGATATGGTTGCATACTAGACTCATAGGGAATTACTTAAGAGCATGTTGTAATTTAGGGTGTTTGATTGTATTAGTGTGGTTTGGAGACTTCTATGTGGTGGCCACACATATAAATCTCTTAACTTCACAATAGTACTAGCTACCTATATATTCTAGTATTTACTTGATTGATTGATTGACTAAGTATTGTATTTATTGCTTGAATATTATAACTTCGGGACGAAGTTTCTTGAAGGGGGGGAGTATGTAACAATCCTCATATACAAATATAGGGAATATTTAATATAATAAATATAATGTAATATAATATAATAAAAATAAACATGAAAAAGAAGTAACGGAAAGCAAATTTTGCATAAAGAAATAAATTAAATAAGAAATTAAGAAATTGGGAGAAGGAGGAGATAAAAGGAGGAGAAGGAGTGAAGAGAAGGGTCTTTTTCTTGTCTTTGGCCATCTTGGAAGAGGAGCTCTGGAGGAGAGGAAAGAAAGATAGCACTGGCATAGGGTTAATTGTTGGGGGATCGGGGGCCTCAGCCTTTGGCTGGGGGTTGGTTGGGTGGAGAGTCGTCCGCCCACCTTCAGTTGCACTATTGGAGCTATCAGGTATTGGTAGCTGCTAGGTCATCTAACGAGGTATGGTTCCTTAATTTTCATAAGCATATTTTCTGTTATATTGTTGATTAGATACACTCTGTTGTTACAGATCTTTCATTGCATGATGCGTCTTGTTGTATACTAGTTTTTATAGATTTACAGGATATCAGATCCATTGCATTTATCGGATTCTTGTAATGGTTCATAGATTTGTATGCATATTTAATATTATAATGTTATTTAGTAAGTTTTATGAGATTTAGGGTTGTTACAAAAGGACATGGATTAATGAAGAGATGATGTGGAAGAAGCATTAAGGTGGACACGGACTATGACATGAAGGACAAAGACAAAGGTTGATGACATGGAAGAAGACTTAACATAGAGTGATGACATAGCATGACATGGAAAAGGACAATGACATGGAAGCAAACATTTGAAGGATAACACAAAGGACAATGACATGGCAGGAATTTGAAGGATAGCATGGATCTTGTGGGCATCTCTTGGCATCTCTATGAGGCAATTGCGGGCATTTGAAGGACTCTTGCGAGCATTTGTAGAAGCCCTTGCGGGCATACCTTAGTTCCCTTGCGGGCATCAAAAGAGGGCCCTTGCGGGAATCCTAAAAAGGTCTTTGTGGGCATATGATGGAGTCCATTGCGGGCATCCTTAAAGGTCCTTGCAGACATTTCTAGTAGACATTGTGGGCATCTCAGCTAGCCCTTGCGAGCATAACAATAAGGTCTTTGTGGGCATATGATGGAGTCCCTTGTGGGAATCCTTAAAGGCCATTGCAAGAATTTCTAGTAGACATTGTGTGCATCTTAGCTAGCCCCTTGCGGGCATATCAAGAAACCTATTGCGGGCATTTATAAAGGGCAAGTTTAAAGCCCCTTGTGGGCATCTCAAGAAACCCTTGCGAGCTTGTTTAATAACCCTTGCGGGCATCACTCCAAGGACCAGATGAGGGCATATGAAGGCATGTGAATAAGGCCCTATGCATGCATCTTATACACCCTAGTGAGGGCATCCAAAAAGGCATGAAGAAGGCCCTTGCGGGAATCACATCTGGCACTTAAAAGAGCCCTTGCGGGCATTTTAAGAAGGATTTGCGGGCATTCTGGAAGGAAACAAGTGACGTGGCAAAAAAAAAAATTGCCATTTATCTCCCTGATTGAAGGAAGGCTACCCTAAATAAATATTTTTGATTTATTTAGTCATTTTAATAATAAATAAAAATAAAAGGATATGTTGGCCTAGCAGATTTTATGGAAAAGGGAAAGTATAAATAAGAGACAAAGTTTTATTTGAAGAGTGGTTTTTGAAGTGTCGATTTCGGGGGAGAATGGAGAGCTCTAATTTTCGGGTTAGGTGAGGTATGATATTTTCGGGCAGCAGCAGATTAGCTGGAGCATCAATGAAATAATTTTTTGTCTCTCTGATTTTTTGGGGTTAAACTAAGGCATAATTGAGTAGTGAAATACTCTTTCTATTCTCTTTGATTTTCGGGCATCCAGTAAAGAGGTAGAAGCACGATGAAGACAGTCAAGAAGGTTTTTACTCTTTGTTCCTTTTTGGGAAACAAAGGACAAGATCAGTATTAATGTGTAGAGGCACTTGTGAGAGGACAATATCAATGCAAATGAGTAAAGGAACCTGTGGACAAGGTCATGAACAACACCAACAACATAAGTCTATATTTTTTAAATTGGGTGTGTCACTTACAACATAATGCTTAAGTGGAATTGATAATGGTAGATTGATGACAGTTTGTGGAAAATATTGATTTGACAAAGATTAACTTGATTTGACTAAAATGACTAGACAAGATGTGTAAAATAATATGTGATGACATGATTGAGTTGACAATATACAGTGATGGTATGTATGCTTAGTATTCTTTTCACAGTGATATATACTCAACAATGAATGCATGATATATATATATATATATATATACTCAGTGATCCAGTGATATGCTTAGTGATGATACATGTGATATGATCAACACTATCTACACATTGAGATGTGATGATGCTCATAAAAGATTAGACAGTGATATGATGAGTCACTAACATAATGATGCTCTGTATATGATGTTACATGCTTAGTGATGTACTCAGGATTATAATATGCTTAGATATATTGAAACAATGATGAAATGATAAACTATGGTAATGAGCAACGAGTAGATTGATTCGATAGAGTAGGATACATGAGTAGATTCCTTAACTCAGATTGGCTGAGTTGTATGAATAGTTGGTTTGAATCAAGTGGACTGAGTTTGGTATACAGTTGGTTGAACTCAGATTTACTGATTCAGATGATGTGAATAGCAGATTGATTGATACAACTTGATTTGACAGATTGATTGTACATGTTGATGAACACTGTGGCACAATTGTGATGAGCAGTGATAGTGGTTTTGCAGTGTGGTATAGATTGTGCAGTGTGGTACAGGTGTTGTATAATAGGTCCGCAGGATCAGTGCAGATTGTGGTTCAGTAGTTCAGTTTATTTCTTCATATCAGGGTGGAAAGACAGGACAAGGAAATCTAGGGAGCTAAGGCTTCCTTCAGGTTGTAGCCTGTAAACCATGGGGTTGTAGCCTCCTTCTAGTTGTAGCTGGAGAATTGAAGTCTTTGTAACAAAGGGGGTTGTTGATGGTAAATTATTATTATAGAGGCTTCCGTGGACTTGGGTTTCCATTTAAAAATATTATGTATTGTGTTCTGCAATGCTTCCTATGTGATGACGATATGATGATATGTGATGATGAGCTGTAGTTGTTAATACTGCCAATGATAATATAATAATAATGTACTCTGCATAACATTGAACAGGCTTCTTATGATTGTTAAAGTTGAAAAATTAATAAAAGATACACACACTGTTCACCCCCCCTCTTAGTGTGGTCGACGTGTCCAACAAAAAATACTCCACACCCCATCAAAGGATGCTCTCCAAGTGAGTGGTTCCTCCACGATGCCTCAATGAAGGGTGTCCACCAAACTACTAAAATATCTCTAATGCCTAAGGGGATAAATACACACAAGTGACATGCCCACTAAAGAGTACAAGTGTCATGCTCAAATGGAAATGTCGTTCATAATAATGACTCCTAGGTGATGTAGCTACGTAAGGAAAATCCACACCAATCCTTCATGGACTCCATCTATCCTCCAATGAAAAGTACACCAGGTTAGCCACCCTTGGGAAGAACTCTATTGAAGTCCCAGGCATCCCCAAGCTATCTCCAATACTCCAAATAGAAAATCAAGATGACACATGCCAACAAGGGCTTGAATCCCATATCCATGATGAAAAACACTTCACATCCCTTGAAGGACACTCTCCAAGTAATTGGTTCCTTCATGAGGCCTCGATGAAGGGTTTCCACCAAATTACTAGAAAATATCTAATGCCTAAGGGAAGAAATCCAAGGCAACACCATTCTAAGGTCAAACATCCACTAAGCAAGATAAATCAATTGTGTATATCCATCATAGACCTTCTCTCATGCTACAATCCATCTTCGACCATCCAAAGGCTAGTCATACACCATGTATCCCAAATCTCATGGAGCACTCCCAAACATGGTGTAAACACTTTCTGAGTAACTTGAAAGTCTAACACTCACTCTTTATAAGGAAAGTGATTACATCAACCCTTGTTAACTCCTTTTACAACCCTACCAAATATCATATATACAAATTAGTACTAGCTATTGTCTCACAATCAACCACTCTCATATGCAACAAAACTGTCAACCATGTTACACGACATCTTGATCCTCTACTGAGTAATGACCACCTATGAATATGAAGAAATATCTCCTTGAAGAAACAACCACCTACCAACCTCCAACATCCTCCAAATCAACATCAAGGGCCAACATCAATGGACACCAAATCATAAGTTCTCTAGGACATATTTCTAAGACAATTACATTTCCATACAAGATCAAGTGAATCCTAGAATACAAAGCTCGTGGAACAACATTCAAATCATACAGGATCATCATCAACCTATTAACATGAAAATCCCTCTCATGTACCTCAAATCCTTAGGCAATTGGAATAACCTGAACTAGGTCAACTCTCTCATCTTGAGAGAATATTGAAGCAAGTGTATCATCAAGGGAAACTCCCTTTGTCTAAGAGAGTCCAAAATATTTAGATCTATACTCTATAATAATCCCATCAATTGCATCTCCAGATTCAATCTCGACAACATTCTCCATTAGGGCATCACACCTATCCTCCAATGAACAACTAGAAGGATCATGGGTGAAGTCAATCTCATTGTTATGCCTCTCCTTCTCTTTACAACTAGAAGTCTCATGGATAGAAGAAACCAATGTTATATGAATAACATATCTCATGGGAGGTACACATGATCCTTTATGCTCTTAAGCCATTGGATAAAAAAACTTCACATTCTTCCCAATCATGGAAGGATAACCCTTTTCACAAAAATATATCACATCTACATGAGATACAATTAGAGTGTCAACACTTAGATCACAACCTAACTCAAAGGTATCTCACCCTTGTACCTCTTGAGAATTGAAAGTTCCTACTAGCCTTTTCATGGAATGCATGAGTGCCATTGGATCAACAAGTAACCTGTAAAAGCCACCCTCTCTTACCTCTCTAGCCAAATTCCTTGTAATAGTTAGGACACAATCAATGAGGGTGCAATGTCGTCCCTCAAAAAGTACTCTTCAATGTATTCTATCATGTAAGAAATTGAAAGGAGTTTTTTCCTCAACCCTGCAGCAAATAGAATATCATCCAACTCCAAAACATCACCTAAAGGCATCCGAAATGAAGTGAAGCCAACTTCTCTCATTGGGTGAGTGGCATCATCACCAACCTTGATGGTCATATCTCTCTCTTGCTCCTAAATCCTACTGAATAGGGATCCGCCATATGTCATGTGTCTCAAATATTTGTTGTTGACATACCAACCAACACTAGACACAATGTTAGAATATAAGCAAGATACCAAAGCCATATACATCCTGGAAAATTTGCATTATGAAGAAGATCATCCACCTATCATAGGAGAAAACACATTGGCATCTATTGGAACAAATCAACCACCTATCACAAGTCCTCAAAAGTATCTCACATATTGAAAATGAAATTCTACCCACCAATAGTCACATAGATCTACCACATATCATTAGAAACCACTAGAACAAATCAAATACCTATCATAGGTCATCCTCACCATCACACAATGAACACAATATGTACCTTAGGAAAACACAATACTTGAAAAACCCAACTAAAAGGTGAAGCATATGCCTTGCTCTTTTCTTCTCGTTTATGAAATGAAAATACAAAGAAAGTGCACTCATTGTGGAGTTTCCATGGATATCGTGGTTAGTATGTCTGCTACAAGATCTTCCTCTTCCTTAGCTCTACTCCAAAATTCCACTTGTAGATGCTCTTCTCAACTATGGAACAATAAATACTACAATAATAATGTAACCCGTTCCTTTCCTGACATCCTAGTAATTAACATGGTCTAATAGACATCTAGTGTTAGTGCTAAGGGTTTTGCATACCTCAACTCCTAATTAGGGTTAGGTTTTTGGGCCCTCTATAATATTCTCCAAAGTTCACATGTGACTAAACTCCACATGTGTGAGTAATGGGAGTTGACATGGTATCCACTTGTATCATGGTGGTCAACATGATAGGTCAATTTGTATGCAGTGTAACTTCCTCATACAAACTTTGATTGAGGTGATGCTTGCATTGTTGGAAATATCTTGATGTGTATAACAACATCGAGAGTCTAAGAACTTTGTTCACAAGTTTTTGACTCCAAAATGTATCGTTTTATGTCTCAATAAGTCTCTACAAGTTTCTAAACCCCAAATCACCAAAGTGGGACTTACCCTTTAATGATGATCCCTACAATCCAATAACTTCATTTTTTCCACCTACAAAGTACCAAAATAAATGATGAATTATATAATGATCCATTTTGGATCATACCTCCCCATTTAGGGAGGATTTTAGTCCCCAATATCCTTTATTAAAGGGGGTGAGGAAATTTTTTATTTATCTTCTCCCTTGAGTATCATTTTCCCTTGCGTGGAAGTTATCCTTTCAATCAACCTCCTTGAGTTCATGCTACCCCCATTTAGTAGTCCTAGACTTCTACAAAATTGTATCTTTTGGTAACTCTATTTGAGATTCTAGTGCTAAGACCTCTATGTTAGGTAAGACTTGCTCGTTAGTTTCTTGGTCCAACATAGAAGGATACAAAAGTTTTAGATCTTCCATATTCACTATTGAGTAAATGTCCATATATAGGGGTAGAATGAATATGTAGAAATGATCACCTACCTTCTCTAACACTTCAAAAATACCATACTGTAGAGCCTTGATATGCTTACTAAGAACATGTAGCCTTTATTCATATGCAACCATACTCTATCTCTGTTGGTTGTGGACCCTGATCTTCCTGATTCAGAGATGTTATTGTTTCAACCATGTTTGTACCCCAGTTTTATGTGATGTGTGGTGGACAATACACTCATCCCAATTGGGTAGAGTGTGGGAGGAGAAGCCCCCGAAAGAATTGTTTTGGGTTGTTTTTTGGACAACAGTTTACGGGCCGATGGTATTGGGTTGCCCGTAGTATTTTCCTGTTGCAATTCCCCTTTAAAAGGAAGAAATTATAATATGGATGTGTAATGTATTGTAGCATTGTAAAGATCTCTATGATTGTGTAAGAGAGACTGTGAGAGAGTGAAGAGGAAATTGCAGTAGATGTGATGTGGGTTGTGTCCCTTAATTTTGTTGTATGGTATAATAATAAGGACTAGCAATTTCTATGTGGAGGTATCCCATCTTGGGTGAACCACATTATATTGGTGTCTCTCTTGTATTGTGTTTATGTGATTTATATTTTCATCTTGTTTATTGTTATTGCTCTACTATTCTTTTTTTCTAATGATTGGTATTAGAGCCAAAGGTCTATTTGGCAGATAAATTCGTAGTAAAAAAGGGTTCCTAGTTTGAGTGGGAACAATGGTAGAAGAAGGAAATTTTAAGGTCGAGAAATTTAATGGCCAAAATTACCAGTTATGGAAGATGCAAATGGAGGACTATCTATATCAGATGGATTTGTTCCTACTATTGGGAGGAAAAGGAAAACAGTCGGCGACTATGAAGGACGAAGAATGGAAGGTTCTTGACAGAAAGGCACTAGAACAATATGATTGTTCCTGGCTTCATCGATGGCTTTTAATATCTCAAAATAAAATACAATGGAGGGTCTGATGAGTGCATTGGGTAAGCTATATGAAAACCTTCAGCCTCCAACAAGGTATTTATAATGAAGCGTTTATTTAATATGAATATGTCATAAGGTGGATTTGTTGCTGATCATTTAAATGAATTTAATATGATTACAAATCAGCTAAGTTATTTAAAAGTGAACTCTGATGATGATGAGGTTAGGGATGTTCTAATCTTGTGCTCATTGCCAGAAAGATGGAACGACTTGGTTATGGCTGTAAGTAACTCTATCTCTGGTTCAAACACTTTGAAATTTGATGATGTTGTTGGTGTCATTCTCAGAGAAGAAATATGAAGGAAAATCACAGGTGAGACATCAAGTAATGCATTGACCATGGAGAGCAAGGGAAGACAAAAAGAGAGAAGAAAGAGTCCAGATAATTGCAGCAAGTCTAGGAAGGGAAGATCCAAGTCCAGAATGGGAAATATAGAGTGATGGAACTATGAAAAGAAAGGACATATGAAGAGAGATTGCAGATCTCTAAAAAAGAAAGGAGATGGACAACAAGAGACTACTCAAGAAGCAAATGTAGTAGGTGATGTGTTACAAGATGATTTGATTCTTGCATTATATAATACTAGTGATTACTGGGTAGTATATTAAGGTCTTCATGTCATGCTACAACCCATAGGAAATTCTTCCATGATGATGTTCCAAGCAATTTTGGACATGTTTTATTGGGTGATGATGAACCATGTAAAATTGTTGGAATGGGTAAGGTACGAATAAAGTTAAAGAATGGAGGTGAATGGCTTCTGAAATATGTAAGGCATATTCCTGCTATGAAAAGAAATCTAATCTCAACAGGGTGGTTGGGAGATGATGATTGTTTATCTATGTTTGGAGAAACATGTTGGAAGATCACTAAAGGATCGATGGTGATAGCAAAAGGAGACATGATAGGTACGTTGTATTTATGTCCTCATAATATTGTCTGTTCTATCTCTTTCGATTCCATAGGAAGAGATACAACAATGTGGTATCATAGGCTTGGCCACATGAGAGAGAAGGGGATGCAGATTCTCCACTCAAGGAAGTTGCTGCCAAATTTGAAGCAGGTAAGTTTGGAATTTTGTGAGAAATGTGTTTATGGAAAACAAAAAAGAGTCAGATTTCTCAAGGTTGGGAAACAAAAGAAGAGTGAAAAGTTGGAGCTTGTGCATACAGACGTATGGGGACTGGATTAGGTACAATATAATATCCCTATTTTGATATCAAAGTATATGATCTCAAAATTCAAATATTAAAACATGAACTTGCAAAACAAAAACTAGTTCTCAAAATTAGTGAAGAAGAAACTAGTCTAGGGTATTGATTAACCCACCTAGAGCTTGACTGATGGCCACTTTCGGATATGCAAAATGTATTGGGGAGTGTAAAATAGTAAGGAAATAGGCATCAATTCCAACTTTATATTTCTATGCACAAGGTACTGGGGCCATTTATGCTTTGACAACAACTATCACTGAAGTCTCCACAAGGCTTCCTGGGCACACCAACATATGCATACTAAACTCATTCACTACAATTGAAATAAAAAAAGTAAGGATAAAATTCATTAAACCATTAATATACTTATGGACAAGTTTTACATAGGTTTTAGGAGGTTCTGGCAGTTTTTGGAGTCAAGGGGAGAAAGAGCGCTAGGATGGACCGCTCAAATATTTTGTTTCCAGGATCTCCCAAAAATGATAAGAGGGATACAAATTCTTATGGATAGGATTGGAAGGTCTTCAAAAAGGTATCAAGAATATCATATGACTGATAAAACAGAAATTGAACAACCATAGATCTCTTAATTAAAACAATTGCAAAACTAGTCAATTAAAAATGCTCAATGAGCTAGTCTTCAGAAATAGTAGTACAAGTAGTCATAAAGGGTCACAAATATCTGATTTTTGACTTGGGATGGATTATTTAGGAAAATGAGAACCTACAAAAATTTTCATAAAGTGAAATGGTTTCACAGAACTTTGTATAATGCAATTTCCCGAAAACTAGTCCAATAAAATTGCTCAAAGAGATAGCCTTGTTAAAGATGAGAACAATCAACCTCTAGGCTCTAGAATTCATTATATCATAATTAATGTGGATCATACATGACATTAAAAACAACAAAAAATATTCATTGAGCTAAATAAGCAATAAACATAAGTCTCATGGCTCAATCTTCACAGAGAGCCATTATTTTTGAGTTATTACAATGAATGGAAGAAGAATGTTACAGAAGAGTGAGGAGAGGAGATGTTGTCACTAAATATGATATGTAGGATGATAATGAGCTTCTCACTACTCATGGGAGGTGCAATTGGAATCTGTTTCTTCTTGGAATCTCTCCAATTGATCTCTCTCTCTCTCTCTCTCTCTCTCTCTCTCTTAGTGAAACTCATCAAAACCACATCAACTAACTTGGATCTCTGCATCCACTCCTAAGTGATTGTTTTTCACATGTAATAGTTGGATCAAATCTGCAATTTAAAATCAATGGTTGTACTAGATCATGTGCAAAATACTGGAACATGAACTATGGGGCACGTCTCCCATAGATGGATAAGGGTGCATCCCCAAAGCCTAGAGAAGATTGACCTTACTCACACATATTTCATACACTGTCAAAAGTTGTGAATGTGGTGCACCCTCCTCCTTTTATAGACTGGGTGACTTGTTGAGCATGTTAGCCTTATTGGCCTCATCCAATGCGCCTTCCTTGACTGAGTTGGCACTTTCCTACTTTTCCTTGACCAACTTTTTTTCTCTTTTGGAAACTGTGCACTCCTAGCTTTTTTGGATGTTTCATTCTTTTTAGAACTGGATATCTTCTTTTCTTTTTGGAAAATACGCCCTCCTTATATTTCTGGATGTTTATGCTTTTCCTCACTTACCTGCTTTGTACACTTTCCTACTTTATGCACTACTTTTGTCAGTTTCCTTCTTTTTTCTGACACCTTGCTTTGTGCATGCTTTCTTCCACCTTCCTTTTTGCTTTGCTATGCTTTTATTTCACTTTACTCTTTGGCATGACAACTCATATGGCCAAATTTATCTCCTTGTTTTCCCTTGCCATTATCCAACTCATCATCACATGTAATTAATAATTAAATACAAGAATAATAATTACATCTCCTTTAATATAATTAATTAAAACAACTATAGGCTAAATTATTCCTAGTTAATAATTTAATTGCCTAAGTAATGTCACCCCCTTATTAATTAGTTAATTGACTTTCACTAGGATCCATGGGGTTTTGATGTGACATTGGCCGCTACTTGGTGCTGGAAAAATGGGAACATGACATACAATCTCTTGGTGGCTCTCATTATTATGTTACTTTTATTGATGATGCAACTAGAAAAACTTGGGTTTATTGCATTAGACAGAAATCTGATGTGTTTGCTACTTTTAAGAATTTGAAAGCTTTGGTTGAGAATGAGACAAGAAAAAGTTTGAAATGTCTCAGGTCTAATAGTGTAGGTGAATACTGCAGCAAGGAGTTTGATAGTTACTGTTCATACCATGGGATTCATAGGGATAAGACAGTTCTAGGAATACCGGAACAATCATGGAGCATGCAAGGTGATTGAGATTGCATGCAGGGTTTCCCTTACAGTTTTGGGCAGATGCTATAGATACTGCTATTTACTTAACACATGAAAATATGAACCCAAAATCCGATGACATATATGTCCAATTTTTGACATCACACTGTAGACCATCCGACAAAGCTCTCTTTTTTTAAACATTGGTTCAACTTCGGCGGATATCCGACATCAAGAATCTCTCGTCGGATATTCAACACAACCATGTCAGATATTTGACTACAATTCTTTCAATATACACGTCGGATATCTGACCATAATTATTTTTTGGGAGGTCGGATATCCGACTTCATGTCCGTCGGATATCCGAACCATATTACTTTACGAAAGGTCGGATATTCGACCTCATGGCCATCGGATATCCAACCCATATTACTTTATAGAATGTCGGATATCAGAACACATGGACATCAGATATTCGACCCAAATTACTTTCTTGGAGGTCATCTATCCGACCTCAAGGATGTCAGATATTCGACGCAGATACCCACAGACAAAAGACAAATCTCGATGACATTTTCCGTTAGTGGTATGGCAAGGTCGTCGGATTTCCGACCACTGTGGGAAATTAAAAAAAAAAAATACTATTTCCAAATAGGCAATGAAATTATAATTTGAGAGTTGTGTTGAGTGCACAACTCCAAGATGCTTACAAATGTCTTATTAAGGATACCATGAGACCTATTTACACAAGGGACAAAATTTCATGTGGTCGACATTTTTTTAACAAATGCTAGGGTGCTACTATGAAGATCAATTTACCTAGATTTAAATCTACTATCTCATAGTCTTGTAATACACTGGTGAAATTCAGCAAGAAAACAAGGGAGCTTGAAATTTTATAATCCTATAGTAGGGTTCGTTGTTTACTAGTACAAAAAAAATTGAACACCTAATGGAAGGTCCAATTCTTATACTACATTGGTTCCAAGACAGATCATAATAGGAGATTACTTTAAAATCGTAGACACAAGCACATAGTTACCTTTTAAAATATTCAAATCCAATAAAACTAAAAGTCCAAGAGCATACCTAATCATGACATAAACAATGTATATAAAGCAACAGTACGAGAATCAATTTAGACATGTAGATGAAACATAGTACTTAATTGTGCAAGAGATAAAGAATCAAAAAAATATTTATTCAAATAAATTTCAATTGTTAGGACATTTTTGTCAAGTTAAAACAAAAATATAAGGCTTACCAGAAAAGAAATCCACTCGACATTTTGTCTTGAAAATATAAAGGTGGGACCCCCGATTTGGCCAACTTGGGGGGTTGTTGAGGCCTCAACATAAAATTAGCTAACATTTGAGTAGTTTCCACAATTTTTTCTAGAATATGCTAAGGAAACAAGAATCATGATCAGATACAATATATAGAGGTAATCTAAATTGAGACCAAATCTAAGATAAGAAGAGAGTTGCTTCTTTCTAAGCATAGGTCATCTTAGTACAACACATAAAAATAAACATCTTGGATAATATGCATAAGAAGGAATCATGTTTATAAAATGTCATGGGAAATCCACTTAGGAAATCTATAGAAATAGATTCCTAGGGTTGAGAAGGAATACTCAACGGTTGGTAGAGATCCCACTTGCTATGAGTTGTTTTTCTTTGGATGCAAATGACACTTTTTTGGATAAACTGTACAACCTATTGAGCCATAAAGGGCCAAACAATTTGCACCGCAGATGTTGGAGAGTTTTGTTTTTTCCAAAGTGAATTCCATATGAAGAAACATGTGCTTCTTTAATGAGGATGATGTGATTTACATTGTTTGGCACACATAGTTGGTTGAGATTGCACAACCAATCGCATCTCTTTGTGTAATCCAAAGAGTTCGATTAAACCTAGTGGGGTGATGTATGGAATGCCAGATGGGATCAAAGAAGGGGTATACAAAATATTGTTGTTCATGGTCTTCATACGTGGCACAATGCACATTCAATATATATTAAATGCTTGAGCCAAATGGTGACTCAATGCATCCACCTTGTTTGAATTGCCTTTCTTATATTTAATCACCAAATGAAATTGTTGAATGCAAGATGCCCATTTTTTATGATGTTTTTCTTGTATCTTAGATTGAGAATTTTTAAAAATTAATGGATGATGATTTGTATGTAGAATTATTTCTTGGCCCAAGATATTGTGGTGCCAATGCTTCAGGGCTTGTAACACGACGTAATTTTTTTATAATATGTGTTGTAGTTGACCTTTTCTTCAGTAAATGTCTTAGAATGCTAAACCATTGGGTGATATCCCTATTTAAGTATGAATCCTATGACATATTGTGAAGTTTCAGTTTCAATTTCAAAGGGATGCCATAAATTTGGGAGTTGTAGTATTGGATCTAAATAGAGGGAAAACTTTAGTTTTTGAAAACACTCCTCATCTTTTTCAGACATTTTGAAAGTAGGATTATGGGACAATTGATGTAAAGTTCATGCCACATGAGAAAATTGTGCGATGAACTATTTGTAAAAGATGAGACTATCAAGGAAACTTTATAATAAAACTATTGAAGTTGGGGTTGGACAAGATGAGAGAGCTTACACTTTAGTAGGGTCTTAGCAAATTCCATCTTGCCTAATAAGGAAGCAAATATATTGGACTACTTTTTTTCTAAATACAGATTTTTTGCATTTGGACTGTAGTTTGTGTGCATATAGAAGGCCCATAATTTTCAAACATGTTTCATATGTTCACCCCAAGTTCCACTGAAAATAAGAATTTCATCTAGATATATCACTACAAATTGACCAACATATGGATGAAAAATAACATTGATTAGTCTCATGAATGTGGTCATTGCATTGGTGAGCTCAAATATAATCTCCAACCATTCATAAAGGACAAAGTTTATTTTAAAGGATATCTTGGATGTGTCTCTAGAAGTCATACAGATATGATGATATCATGCAATTAAGTCCAACTTTGTGAATAAATTAACATCCTTGATATGGTCTAGTAGATGATCGATTTGAGGCAAAGGGTAGTGGTTTTTTATTGTGATTTTATTAAGAGCATGATAATCAGTGAGTAGATGCCATTTGTCCTTCTCTTTTTTGGGATAATGAAGGAAATTGATCTATAAGGGGAGGAGTTCAGTTTGATGTTACCATTGTCAAGAAGAGTTTAAATTTGTTTTTCTAGTTCAGTGATTTCTGTAGGTGAGAGAAAGTAGGCTCGAGAATTAGGTAGAGAGATTCTAGGTATCATGTCGATAGAATTCTCAATGACATGAGGAAGAGGGATCCCAAAGGGAACATTGAATTCATCACTATATTCTTGGAGAAGGGGTTGCATTGCAGAAGGGGTAACTTGTATATGTTGATCAAGTTTGATAGGGATTATGACATTGAGGGATGTTGATGTATATGTAACTTCGGAATGTATTTCACATATATGTATATTGTATTCCTATAGAGATGTTATTATTCCTCTATACGGAAGTGTCGTCATTTATATTGTAAGTGTCGTAACTTATACTTGATGGGTTATTAGACCACCTTGTTGGGGTCGGCCCTATATAAGCCATGTGGGTCAAAGGGTTATTAGACCACCCTATTGGGGGTCGGCCCAGTCAGCATTATGTTATGTGGTTAAGTTAAGACCGACCTAGTAAAGGTTATTAGGCAAGTCAAGTCAAGTATAACTAGAGTGCGGGAGGCACTCTATTTGATCATTCTATTCACACACACACTCTTTGGAGAGTGGCGCACTTGTGGAGGAGGAGAAGCTACTTCTAGGAGATGTCTATCTCTTATGCTTGGGTTGTATCATTGCTCTATCTATCTCCGAGGAATTTATTGGGGTTTTTCACCTTTATGGTTTTCCCCAAGTAAACTCCGTGTCTCTTGTGTGCTTGCATTATTGTGTCCATGATTGATATGCTGTAGATATGCTGTACATGTTGTTCTCTTAGTTAATATCCTAGGTCAGATTGAAGTAAATTCTAAAAAACTAACATCGTATCAAAGCTAGCCTGAAAGAAGGCATGGTATGGCATGTATGACACGTGTTGTACTTGCGATGTTAAGGTTTGATATAGCAAAAACCGGTCATCGTAGAACTTTCTCTATAAATCCATTTTGGAGAAGTTTTCAGATCTGAAAATTTTTACAGTTCGAATATCAGATCCCCATGTACCTTGTGTCCAAAGGAAAACTTCTAATTCATTGTACTTTGTGTTTTATGATCTGTATAATCTAGGGTTTCTGCCTCTTCCAGATCTGAGTCATAAATAGGTGACCTAGGAAAAAAGGTCATAACTTGGGCTAGGAAGCTCCAAATGAAATTTCGTAAAAAGTGACAGGTAGGAAACGGACTGTAATTTCATAGGCCAAAGGTTCAGAGGCTGAAAGTGAACCAGTGACACGTCGCACTTAGTATAAGTTCTATCTCTGGTTTTATCCCATAAACAGGTCACATTGCGACACTTGGCATAACTCTCTCTCAGAGAATCCAATTGAGGTAAGACTTGTGGGGTTGGAAAGATGACAGGTCTAGCTACCACAAGTAGAATTTTCAGACCATGTCGATTCATAATTTTGTAGTTAAACTAGAAACAATCAGGTGCATATTTCTGTCAAAATAGAATTGGATTTTGAGCACCTTCATTCATGGCTCCGGGAATTAGGGTTTCGGAGAAAGTTGGTATTTTTGTAATCAGAGACCACAGATGAATGATACTCATCAAAATTGAAATTTAGAGACCAAGATCAAATTTTTTGGTTGGGTAGAAGGCCAGTCTTGATCAAACCCTAGTTTAGGACTTTGATCGAAAAAATGGAGAATTAGGGCTTTTGCAAAAGTTGGAATTTTTGAAATCTGTGACCATGGCTGGAAGCTTCTCAGAAAAATCAAAGTTTAGAGATTTGGAGCAAACATTTTGGTTGGGCATAAGGGTGGGCTTTATCAAACCCTAGTTCGGGATCATGTCCAGAAGATCTGGAAGTTTCAAAGGCAATTTTGAGGGGTGAAACTTTGCATTTTTCAAATTCTGAGTATACCGACTTGATCAGCTCATCAAGGAGCATCTTTCTATCCTTTCAGAAGTTTGAAATTCAAATTTTGAATTTTTAGGGTTTCTATGACAAACCCTAATCTAGCTCCAGATCCAGTTCCTGCAAATCAAGTGGATTGGGTTAATCCTAGAAGAGAATGGATTGGTCACCTGCATAAGTGAAGAAGTTCCTGTTTCAGAGGGAGATGAGGCTAAGGCCTTACATAAGAAGATTACAAGCAATATCGACAGGTATGACTTATCCAGGTATGTTTCAAGATTTGTTCATGATTAAGTTTATGGTATGTTTGTCTTCATATTATACAATCTTGATTAAATTTAGACTTGCCGTATCACCTTAATAAAATTATGAATGCATGATAGAAGATATTCATTGATTAGGGTGTTGACACTTATGATTGTACTAATGCATTATGGTGTTGTATGAGGTTTATGTTGTCTGCTAACATGAAAGGTACACCAAGAAAGACAAATCATGTTCTAGTTCAAGAACATGTGATCATGGTGACATGAAGACAAAGATTCATCCATTGTCATGGATCACTTAGAAGATCTGTTTACGAGGTATGTATAACTTGGTTCTATAATGGTTAACTTATGAGATATGCAGGTTACTAGCACAAGTCATTGAAGAGAACAAGAAGACATCATGTGGGTATGTTAGACATAACTAGCTAACATACTAATCCAGGTATGTTTTTCCTATATCAGTTTAGAATCCCACCTTGTGATAGGATCTCTTATATAAGTATACATGGAAAGATTGATAATGATTATTCATAGGTTTGAATAATCATGGGTGTATGTATATTATGTTTCTTACCTTAATTGATGATATGACTAACCAGAAGAGTCATGAAAGTATAGGTTTGAGTAATCACGGGTTTAGGCATATTATGTTTCTTACTTTAATTTATGATATGACTAACCATAAGAGTCCTTGAATACTAATGCTTATTATTTCTGTTTGAAATGATCATGACTATACATGCTTAAGATTATTGTGTTTTGATAGTATTGAGAATATACTAATAAATGTATGATTATGTATGAGATCTCGAGGATATCACAATAATGATATTTGTAAGCATGCATAGTGATCGAGGATGGATATAAGTTCAAGGATAGGTAATCCAGGAAGCAAAGATCAAGAGGGAGCACACTCCAGTAGTTTCTGCAAGGATGCAGATATTTAGAGGGAGTCGACCACTTTTCACAATCCACATCAGAATGGAGTTGCAAAGATTCAGAGAGAGTCCACCCAACAACCAAACAAAGATAGGTATTTGAATTGTCATTTCTTACATATTTGTTTGTTTAAATAATGTTGTTCAATGATGTATATGCTTATGTTCCTAGACTTAGGTTGTGTATTATGCATATTAGAATAATTGCATTAATGAACAGTATACTACTAATATGCATGTGATGGTTAAGTGGCCTATGGCACTTTACAACATTCCATTGCTACTTATCTAGAATGAAACCTCTTTGCTGACATGTTGGGAGTAGTGAAAACTCTTAACAATGTTCTAGTAGAGATTGGAAGGCATCTAGAAAGTTACAGGATATGGATGAATGTTGTATTGAAGCATTGACTAAAATAATTGCATGACAGTATGACATATTCTTTATGTGTAAGAATTTGTTATGAAAACTATGAGATGTTTCTAATCATTCAATTTAACTTGTTTTGTAGGAAAGATCGTATACCATCACCTACAAAAGAAGGACTACAACATTTGTTCTAGCAACAAAGATAGATATTGAAGATATTGAAGTTCCCAGGATCTGGGATGAAGTAATGGAAGAATGCCATGATCTGTCGATCATGAAGAATGATGTTTGGGATGTAGTCCTAAGACTTGAAGGGAAGTCTACTATGACTTCCAAATGGATCTATAAGATCAAGCATGCTGCAGATGGTAGCATGGAGAAATACAAAACGAGGTTTGGAGCTCGTGGCTTCTCCCAAAAAAAGGGATTGAGTATGAAAAGACTTTTGCTCCTGTAGCGAGATCCACTTCCATCAGATATGTACTTGCTCTGGCTGCAGTGATGAAATGGAAGATACACCAGATGGATGTCAAGACAGCTTTCTTGAATGGTGTAGTCGAGGAGGAAGTGTATGTGGTGCAACCACTTGGTTTTGAGACACATGACGGGAAGTCATATATGTGCAAAACTTGGTATGGTAGGATAGACAACTTTATATCTAGTTTGGGATTTACCAAGAGTAAAGAGGATTCCAACCTTTACTACAAGGTTGAGGAAGGCAATCCAGTGATACTACTTTTGTATGTGGATGACCTGTTTGTAATAGGTGAGGATGGATTGATTGCCGATACCAAGAGGAAGCTTGCTGCCGAGTTTGAGCTGAAGGACTTGGGGATGATGCACTATTTCCTAGGCATGGAGGTGTGGTAGAGTGCAGATGGAATCTTCCTTGGACAAGGAAAGTATGCAGTAGAGATCCTGAAGAGGTTCGGGATGATGGACTGCAAGGACATGGCCACATCTATGGCATTGAACCTGAAGCTTCTGTGTGATACTTCATCTGATCCAGTTGATGTCACTATGTATCGTCAGATGATTGGGTCCTTGATGTACCTAGCGAACACGAGACCAGATATTTTCTTTGCGGTGAAAAAATTGAGCCAGTTCCTGATGGATCCGAGAGGTGTTCACCTGGTTGCTGTAAAACATATTTTGAGGTACCTAAAGGGTATAGTTGATTATGGGCTCAAGTATGATGCGAATCAAAAGTTTAACCTGTAGGGTTATGTTGATTCGGACTGGGCAAGCAGTGCTGCAAATAGGAAGAGCACTTATGGGTGTTGCTTCAGTATGGGATCAGGTGTGATCTCTTGGTTTAGCAGGAAGCAGTCCTGCATAGCATTGAGTATAGCCAAGGTAGAGTATGTTGCAGCTTGTTCGGCTAGTTGTGTGGCAGTATGGCTCCAGAAGCTACTGTCTGAGTTATTTGATCTCCCACTGGAGGCTACTGGTATCTTTTGTGACAACTAGAGTTGTGTGAAGCTAGCTGAGAACCCGGTGTTCCACGACAGGTCAAAGCACATTGAGATCAAATATCACTATATCAGGGATATGGTGCAGAGAGGAGCAGTGAAGCTCATGTATGTTGCGACGGATGAGCAAGTTGCAGATGTGCTGACGAAACCACTAGCCAGAGTGAAGTTCGAGTACTTCAGAGAGAGGCTTGGTGTTCTTCAGATTGATGACACTTCGAGGAAGAAGTGATAGACACATTTGCAGGAGCCATTCCGAGCATGGTGAGAGGAGGATCCTTCCATGGCTGTGGATGTAAGCGTTGGATAATGAGCATCAGGACGATACTCCAGTTACTGCTCTGTATATCCATCATGTTGGATGCTTGATATATTTGTATATGCATCATGTTGGATGCTTGGACCATTTATCTGTATATGTATCAGGTGGATACGATTGTATGATCAGGTAGATCATGTATGATGACATGTATCGGGTGGATGCATTATATGATCAGGATGATCATGGATGACGAGCTTCATGATGTTGCTCCAGATGACCTGCATTAGGATGATGATCAGGATGATCATGTGCACATCAGGATGATGTATGGTGAGTATCAGGTTGATATTCCGTGGCCATGGAACAGGTTGTGCAGATAAGCATATAATCCAGCTCTGGGAGGTTTGCAGATAGTCTTTCAAGGTTTTTCCTATGGCATGTAATGTGGCCCTAGGATATCTGGAAAACACTCTTTCGAGGTTTTGCTTTGGGAGGACATATAATCCGGCCCTGGGAGATTTGCAGATAGTCTTTCGAGGTCTTCCCTATGGCAGTAATCTGGTCCTGGGATATCTGGAAGATGCTCTTTCGAGGTTTTGTCCTATGGCATGTAATGTGCTCTTGGGAGATCCGACAGGTAGAGCTGAGTGCTCGTAACAGCCTGGGATGCTACAACTAGGTTTTGCCATGACCACATGTAATATGATCCTGGGAGATCCGATAGGTAGAGCTGTGTGCTCGTAATAGCGTGGGATGCTACAGCCAGGTTTTGTGGTAAGATCACATGTAATGTGCTCCTGGGAGATCCGATAGGTAGAGCTGTGTGCTCGTAACAGCCTGGGATGCTACAGCCAGGTTTTGTGATGGGGTCACATGTAATCTGCTCATGGGAGATCCGACAGGTAGAGTTGTGTGCTCATAATATCCTGAGATGCTACAGCCAGGTTATGTGACACACGTAATAAGTCCTAAGGATTCCACAGTATGGCCAGTGATGATGAAGACCTGTAGGTGGTGGGACTACATCCAGTATGAAAAAGGATTGGATCTGTAGAACTTCCTATGACGAGTAGATTCAGAGATTGATTGAGATAGTAGCAGCAGTGATGATGACGATGATTCGAGGATGATGATTCGCTGATGATGATCCAGAGAAGAAAACTTGTGCTAGAAGACCTATGTCGAGAAATGCCTTCCTAGTTAAGAGGGAGTGTTGATGTATATGTAAATTCGGAATGTATTTCACATATATGTATATTGTATTCCTATAGAGATGTTATTATTCCTCTATACGGAAGTGTTTGTATTCCTATAGAGATGTTATTATTCCTATATACGGAAGTGTCATCATTTATATTGTAAGTATCATAACTTATACTTGATGGGTTATTAGACCACCTTGTTGGGGTCGACCCTGTATAAGCCATGTGGGTCAAAGGGTTATTAGACCACCCTATTGGGGGTTAGCCCAGTCAGCATTATGTTATGTGGTTAAGTTAAGGCTGACCTAGTAAAGGTTATCAGGCAAGTCAAGTCAAGTATAAATAGAGTGCGGGAGGCACTCTATTTGATCATTCTATTCACACACACACTCTTTGGAGAGTGGCGCACTTGTGGAGGAGGAGAAGCTGCTACTAGGGAGATGTCTATCTCTTATGCATGGGTTGTATCATTTCTCTATCTATCTCCAAGGAAGTTATTGGGGTTTTTCACCTTTATGGTTTTCCCCAAGTAAACTATGTGTCTCTTGTGTGCTTGCATTATTGTGTCCATGATTGATATGTTGTACATGTTGTTCTCTCAGTTAAAATCCTAGATCAGATTGAAGTAAATTCTGAAAAACTAACAAGGGATATATCTTTCTGTAATGCCACTTGGAAAACAATATCCTAGCCAAAGAGGATAGGTGGGTAGAGGGTTTTGGTTGTTTGTGAAGACTTGTTGATGTTAATTCATATATCTCATCATATTTGTGGAGTTGATAGGTAGAAAATTTGACATTGTAGATCGATTGATGTTGTTGTCAATATAGTAATCCTAATATTATATCGACATAGTGGAGAGGGGTCATATCACAAAGGACAACATCTTGAAAATAACTAATGACAAAGGTAATTTGGCACTAGATAGTTATTACAAAGTTGCGGTTTTCATGTTCCAACGATCCTAAGTTATAGGGGTAAGGATGAATAGTAGTAGGTTGGATACCATTGTCAAGAACCAGTGAGGCCAATTGATCCTTTATATGGAATTTATTGGAGAAGGGATGATGGGTCTCATCTAACTCATCCACAACCAAACTCTCCATGGTTTCCCTATGAAAACAAATATAAAATGAAAGAAGCATTAGCAACAGTCACAACACAAAGGAAATACATACAATCACAACATTATGGATTTAAATTACCTTCGGTTTGTTCAAGGGATAGAGAAATGCCGAATCCCATCTCTAAATTGTGATAGATTTCTTGTGCAACTATAAAAGTCCATTGGATGGCCAAAATTGGTCTCCAACATCAGAAATAGAACATTGCACAAGGGAAAGGGATATAGATTTAAGAAGAGTCAATGTGAAGTGAACCATCAATAGAACATGAACAATGTAAGGTAGATAGTAAATTAAAAACATGAGGAAGTTACATTAGTAGAGACACCATGAATATGTGAAAATCCTCACAGCAGATCTAAGAGATGATGTATACCTCACAAGAAAGATTAATATTAAGCAGGAAAATAGAAGAAGAGTGGTCAATGTAGTGTAAAGGAGCAACAAAATTATGATACAGTAGAACTCAGATAGGTAGAATAACATCACACACTAATTCATTAATCACAATATGGACAAATAAATAATACAATGGTGAGGATTCGAATGCCAAGGTGGCAATTTGAATTAGCCTTCATGGAGTGATCATTAGATCAATGGAGTGTCATCAAAGCACAACTAGAAGTCCTGATCATCATCAGTGGAGTCATCAATGCATAAGTAACTGTCAACCAGATGTCAAACTGAGTCTAACTAAGTGTGGTAGGTGTAACTGGCACATGGAGGCACTAACTTAATAAAGGAGGCTCAGTGGAGAGTGCATGAGGAGCTAACTGGAGTCAGAATAGGCAGTCTAGTCCCACTAGAGGTCCATCGGAGTGATATAGTCATTTGAGAGTCAATCTAGCCTTAAATCAAGGAAATATCTAAATATAACTCAACTAACTGAAGTGAAACTGAGTGGTAGGTGAGAGAGGGCGCCTTTCACAAGTGGCTTCCTTAAATCAAGGAAGGAGGGTGCACTAAGCACTAGGAGGGCTAAAACTGATCTAAAAGAAGCTCCCGAGGCTAGCTGACTAAGGGCTAGGTGCTGGGATTGATGACGGGGATGCATGCATGCAAAATCATGACTACATGCAAAATGCATGCATGATTGAAAATGCAAAAATGGATAATGCTGGAAGGACAAGGATGGAGTATTGGAATATACCAACACCCCTCCTTAATCCATCCTGGGCCCTGGTAACTAGGACCAAAGGTCACCCAATACAATGAATAATAAAGAACAGTCAATAAACCGAGGAAATGGGGAAAACCTCATGGGAAAAATACCCCCCCTCAAAATAGACTGTAGGGCACACACAAAAAATAAATGCTCCAAACTCAAGCAGGTGTGATGCTTGGTCATATGTCTAGAGGTATCTTCTTTTTGGGAAGAAGTGGATCATGCTCAAAAAGCATGTGCTTGTACTTGCACTTCAGATCGAATGTGATGAGAACAAATCCAAAAGTATGAGGATGATCTTGGAACCTGTGATTCGAATCAGCTAAGGTAGGATCAAAACCATGAATTTGTAGATAGTCTTTTGTTTTCTCCTTCGAACCATCATAGGTGAGATTATGCCCAAAAGAACCATCACATGATAGTGAATGCTTTGAATCCAAATCAGATACAAGACTTGAAGAATGGTTTATTGAGATCTCCTTTGAACCATTGGAGGTGTGATCAAAACCATAAAATGCATGAGAAATTATCCCAAGTAGTGATTGCTTGGATTTTAAATAAGCTCCAAGACTTAATGAATGGTTTCTTGAGATCTCCTTTGAACCAGTAGAGGTGAGATAAAAACCATAAAATGCATAAGAAATTATCCCAAGCGAATGGCAATGCCCTACTTCTTCAATAAACTTCTGAGAGCATGTACAAATGATCATATAGTAGTACATAAGAGGTGAGTGATCAAGGAGAGCGAATGCATTACCTCCAATTGCTGATTTGACCTCCGAAACATTCAATAGATCATGATGCAAACCAACAGACTCTTGTGCAAGAGAGGATTTAAGAACCTCTGCAGTTTCTAGAGTGTGAGCTGGCACATAATTCAAAATAGAAGAAATTTGGAGCATGAGTGTAGAATCTGCAAGTTCTTCTTCTTTGTGGACAACTTCAATATGAGATATGTTTGATACTGATTCATGATCAGAGAGACCACCAAGGAGGGAAAATGCAACAATGGGATTGCTCTCGAAATGGTTTGGACCAATCCCTTCATTCTGTTTTCCAAATCTTTCATCTAGATGGGCCCATAGATCTTTTGGAGATTCAGCAGAATCATGGAAGTGGATTAACATACAACGAGACATAGCCATCAACATTGCTCCATAGGCTCTATCACCTGCATTTAACCAATCATTCTCCTCTTCAGAGGATTCAAACTCTCTTTCAAAACAATAATCAAAGAGACCATGTCTCTTCAAATGTGCTATCATATTTGGTTTCCACTCATCATAGTTGAATGGAGAAAGAGGAGGAATTCCTTCCAGATTCATGGAAGTTGTTTCAGAAGACCTGCAAAACAAAATAGAAAATATCTGCAACTGCTACTTTTGCAAAAGTGCAGAAACTGCTGCAACTGCGACACTCGAAATCTTGATAATAACCTGCAAAAAACTCTCAGGAATGGAGATAGACAATAGTCTCAACAGGCTTTGATACCACGTGAAAATCCTCACAACAGATCTAAGAGCTGATATATACCTCACAAGAAAGATTAATATTAAGCAGGAAAATAGAAGAAGAGTGGTCAATGCAATGTAAAGGAGCAACAAAATTATGATACAGTAGAACTCAGATAGGCAGAATAACATCACACACTAATTCATTAATCACAATATGGAAAAATAAATAATACAATGGTGAGGATTCGAATGCCAAGGTGGCAATTCGAATTAGCCTTCATGGAGTGATCATCATATCAATGGAGTGTTATCAAAGTACAACTAGAAGCCTTGATCATCATCAGTGGAGTCATCAATGCACAAGTAACTGTCAACCAGATCTCAAACTGAGTCTAACTGAGTGTGGTAGGTGTAACTGGCACATGGAGGCACTAATTGAATGAAGGAGGCTCAATGGAAGGCGCATGAGAATCTAACTGGAGTCAGAATAGGCAGTCTAGTCTCACTGGAGGTCCATCAGAGTGATACAGTCAGTTGAGAGTCAATCTAGCCTTAAATCAAGGAAAGAGGGCGCACTAAGCACTAGGAGGGCTAAAACTGATATGAAAGAAGCTCCTGGGGCTAGCTAACTGAGGGCTGGGTGTTGGGACTGATGACGGGTATGCATGCAATTGCATGCATGACTGAAAATGCAAAAATGGATAATGCTAGTAGGACAAGGATGGAGTATAGGAATATCCCAACAAAATACTTATAAAGAAATTTTTTGAAGGGTTTTAGGGTGGAGATATTGAGTAGGTATTAGTGCACATCATAAATGGAAGAGAGAAGAGGTTTCATGAAATAGTGAGAAGGGGCATTCTAGACAATGAAATCAAGTGTGTAGTGAAGTTGTTTCCTACCTCCACATATGAATTGACCAATATGGATGGTGTCATATGCCATGTGTGTTGGTATAGATGGACAATTCATGTGGGTTTCTTAGGGTGGTGCACTAGTGGCCTCCCTCCCTTAATAGCCTAGTGAGAAAAAAACTTGTGCTCAATAATTTTGTTTATAAACAATTAGAATTAGTGTTCTTGGTGGATCTCAAAGTAATGTCAGATGCAAAGTAGTGAACACGTATGGGCTTTTAATGAATCCAAATCAAAGCAAAGTGAGCTACAATAAGGAAGTAGTAATCAAGGTGGCATATGCTCAATATGAAGAAAATGATTTTATGGGGAGAATAAAGGGCTTATCTAATTAACAAGGAGTTGAAAAAAGATAAATTTGGTGGCCATGTAAAGAAATATTACTTGTGTAATTTAAATTGAAGAAATATTGTATTTCCACTAACCAAGGTATATATGGGTAAAATGTTCCAACAGTAAGGGGGTAAAGTGGTTGTCCCATGCAGAAGTGAAGAAGTGTTTTTATAGAGCTTAGCACAATCTACTTCTTTATCTGTTGATCCAACACATTGATGATGAGTGTTTATTCAATTTTATAAACATAAAAAACACTGACTTAAGATGGTTCACTGAGGATGAAATCTATAATACTTTGGAATGAAAAGACAGAGCAGACGATACGAAGATTGTTACCATTATGAGCTACCAACACATAGAGATTGTACTTTTACATTTTTGAAACTTCAATATGTGTTTATTTATACACAACACGTATCACACCATGAAAAATGTGTTTCTACAAGGGTCTTTATGAATCCTACTTAAATCACACTACTAAAAAAGTTTAAAATGACTACTTGAGAATACTTACATTCCAATCATATTAGGTCTTTATTTCATAGATACGTCCCATGCTAGAAGAGTACCACATATATCACCAATGAAAACCCACTCCAAAGTTTGATGAAATGCAACAGCTGTAGCTCCAACAAGCTTCATAGATTTATCAACTGCAAAAATAAGTTAAAATAAAAATGATAACCCAAATTCTATCTTATGGGTGAAAATTTGAGAACAGGAGATCATCCAAATAAATATGAAAAACAATAGATTGATAATTTTGCACATGGAAGCTACTTGAAACTTTGAAATTACTTTCAAAGGTGAATAAAATTACATTTATAATGGGACTCACTTCGCAAAACCAAACCATATGCATATGCAACATACTGCAAACACACAAATTTTAAAATATTCAATTAGTTGTTTACCCAAATATAATATCATCTTGAACACAAGGACAAGTTAAGGATTTAGAAAAATAAACACCTAGAATTTCAAGCATTGATAACAAACTTCACAAACTAAAATACCAAAAGTGGGCTCCATGGATGGTAGCCAAGATTAACAACATGTTTCTTGATATCTTTCTTTACCTTTGCAGGTTCCCTTCCACCTTGAACATTTTCCACGAATTTTACATATAACAAAGGCTTATAATTAGTCATAAATCTGCACAGTTTAATTTATATACTTTCTATTTAAACTTTAAACAACCACTTTAACATAAAACTAGGATTTACAAAAGCATCTCAATAAAGGATCTACATACTAGTTTGTTGTCTTGTTTTCTATATTTATCTATTACAAACACATTGTACTAAATGATGGAATACATTTAGGAATTTTATCATGTACAATCAGAATTATAATAACAGTTCCCATTCCCACATATAACTCGACTAGGTATATGACAAGAAGATGAAGTGACCAACATTTTACTATAGCCCTTGAATGTGCGGAATGCTCCATTCACATTTCATTCCCTACATTTGTATGCATGATGTCAAGACTACTTCGTCATGATTTGTAGTTTGTCTGTACCAAAGTGGAACTAAAATTGTAACCAGAAAAGTAACTAAAATGATAAAGCTCAAAATCACAGAAATAAATATTCTTAAAATTCTTGTGTCTCTATATACAGTGTAATGATATTTAACAGTCCATGAATCTACACAATTTCCTTCAAGATCAAATGTGTTCCATCTTTGAGGACCTGACCAACAAAAAAAAAATTGCATCAAGTCCTTGTTGTGTTCAAGCTGGCCCAAGCAAAAATCCATTGAGGTGTCCTCCCATGAACCCTTCAACATTGGCAATGATGCATTCATTTGGTGTTCTGACAAATGTTGTGAGACTTGGAATTGACAAAACTATTTGAATGATTGAATGGATGATGTGTGATGAATGGAAGTGAAGTTTGGTTCCATCCCACCACTGTTGCTTAAAAATTCTAAATGCACGTTCAATAGGAGAAGACAATAAATTAGCTTCCCATTTTGAATCAATAAATTAGATTCCCATGACATGAGCAGTGACATACATTAATTAACCTTGTATAAGTGTGAATAATGTGATAAATTTCCTTGACAAATATAAAGTGGAGAATGAAAGTGTTGAAGTACAAAGAAGAGGTTTAGAAGAAACAAATAATGGAAGAGTTTCAGTTATGACCAAATGTGTTCTTCCCTAAGAACATGACAATGTAAATTCAAGAAGACTTGGGAAATGTACCATTTCTCTGTTGAAATTTTTTCGCTCAACTAGAAACATTATTACAAGGGGAGGAACAAGGACAGGAGCAGATATGGAAGGTCATAACTCAGTAAAGATCCAGAGGGCTGGGCCAGGAGCCCCAAAGTTTGACCCCAGAATAGAGCATTCTCACTGAGTAACCTCTACTGGTAGTCTTTTTCATTTAATCCCATCATAGTGCATTGGAGTGTTCCTGTCCCGATACCATGATATACTAGACCAACAACAACAAATTATGAAAGCCAAGCTCATTGATTGGATTTGATGGAAGAACAAAAATAGTTGTGGTCATAGAATCACTATAAAAGGATAAATCGAAGGATGATCTTGAATCAAGAAGGGGTGGATTATTCATATATTAAATGAATGAAGTACTCTCAATGTTCACCATACATCAAACAACCTGAGTTAAGGTCATGACAATTCCTTGAAGTTTCAAAATATACTATTGAACATGATGAGAAAAATATTGAATATATTGGTAAATGTTTCCCGTGAGAAATAAAGGTATAAATATCAATACTCTGAAAAAAATGATCATCCCCAAGCTAATGGAATGCTCCAAGAAAAGAATCAAGTCCTAGGATCAAAGTGAAGAGGAAGTATGATAAAAATTGGGAAGCAATACTGTAGAAATGCCTGACAGCTCATGAATATTTGTGTCTACTACAAGGTGGAGCGTAGCCTATGTATATAAGAGGATAGATCCTAGCAATCTAATGAAGACTTGAGAGACTAAACGTGTTTAAATATGACAGAACGTATAAGGTATCCTAGAAGACCCGTTGAAGTCTTGAGTATACACAGACTGGTTGAGCATATTTATGAGTAAGTTGGGAAGTCTAGCAAAGCTTGCTGAAATTTTGAAGAAATAATGTTAGAAGAAAAGTATTATGAATAGTTCCTCTCTAGATTGACAATGAATTGAGAGCTTAAGGACTGCTTGAAACATATCTTATTCACTTTGCAACAGTGTAGCTTCTCATTTTCAAAATTACTATGACATTTTCCAGGAGTGAGCATCATGGGAAACAAAAAACTGGACTATGTATAGAGAAGTTTGTAATGGCAGGTATAAGCTAGAAAAATGTAAAGTGTACAAGAATAACGACAATGGTGAAGATCAGTAAAAAAGGAAGCATGAACAGAAGGGGAGTTGATCAAAATGTTAAAATTCTTGAGCAAAGTTGACAGAGGGATATTATTGAGCATGGGGTTGTCAAATGGACTCATTTATGTCAAAGGACTTTAATGAAGAGCAAGATCAGATCCGGGAAGACACCTTGCAACCATAGAAATATGTGTGAAAGTATCCCTAATTGGTCAAACCAATTATCAAACTTTGAGGACAAGAATATTATAATCATTGGCAAGAATATTCAATGAGAATGCAAAATTATGGGGACCCTGTTCAATTCATTGAAATGCAAAGGACATGGCACAAACCTAGTTAAATTCAATGGAAATACAAAGACCCAGTTCAATTCATTGAAAATGCCAAGCATATGAGAGAGACTCAACTTGTTTCATTGAAAATAAATAACAAAGTACAAAGAACTAATTCATTTCATTCAAAATGAAATACAAAGGACAAAGAGCCAATTCATTCCATTAAAAATGCAAGATAAAGGACTGAGACCTAGTAGAGGTCCATCCTCGATTAGATTTGAGAGAATTGTATACCAACTTCAGGGAATCTAACTCTATTTCAAATGAAGCCTTAACTCTATTTCATAAAATGGAACGAGTAGGAATGAAACTTGACTCAACAACAACACTGTGTGTGCTCATAGAATGTGCCCATTTAGCTCATACGTAAAGTGTATCTAGTGATAGAGGCCTTCTGGATAAGAGGTGACTATATAAAAAATATTTCATTAGAGTTGAATGCTAATGTGTGGAGAAAATGTTAATGCTTGTACATTTAGTGAAAATGTTAAGTTAGGACATGTATCAAAACACCTTTTTTTAACTAGAGACTAAAAATGCTAAGTGTTATGTATTACTCAAACACATATATTGTAGGGATGACAAGTTTGTAATGAAAAGACAACATTAAACTTGAAATAAGATTATTTAAGATCACTGTGGCTGAAGTGTAGGAGTTCATATATGCACGTAAAACCACCTATAAACAAATCTACAGAACAAGCAAGCTTCATTAGTGCTACTTCATCCCTGAATATTTACTTGATTGATTTTTTTTGGTATATCTCTCTTTTGAAGCATTGGTCAGGCCTAATAATTTCACTATCTGATCTAGAATTAGATATTATATGTTTGATGAACATTTTAATTTAATAATGTAAATTACAATAATATTCAAGTAAAATAATGGGTAATAAGAGTTCACTTGCGGAAACATGGAGAACACCAAAACAAAGTATATAATACCACCGATCACATCAAAACACCAATTTTTCTTCTGAAATTTCAAAATGTTTCCCTAGGCTATCTGTAACAAGTTCCAAGGGATGAGTGAAATAGCCATAGCAAAATTTCAACACTACAATTATACACCAGAAGAAATTTTATAAGTCATGGCATACATGCTATGACAATAAGGCTTCAAATAGATAACTGTTATAAATGAATCATTCCTTACCTTGATAGAGGCTTGGAAAGTAAGATAAGATGCTTTAGTTTCATAAAAAGCCCCATGAGTGGGTTGTAGAAAGGCACCACTGTAGCCATTCATTGAGTCCTCTTTGTTTTAAGAATAATTTAATATTCTCTACAAAACATGGCCAACCATGTGAAGGTGGAAGCTCTTATGGCCCCTCCCCCCCCTCAAATCACTCTCAATTCCCCATACCCAATGCATGTACTTGAAAAAAAAATTATGTGCAAACATGCATATTTCATCATAAAGAAACATTTACCATCCATTCAATAAAATATAACATTCATTAAACCATTCATTCATTCAATAGGAAAAAAATTATGCATGACATTATATTCTCAACAATAATTACACAGTATTTCTTCAGTCACTTCTTTCTATTTTTTTTTCTCTTTACAAAATCAATAAGAAACTCATATTCTCGAACTTGTTGTTCAGTTCTTGGTGCTTCATCAAGTTTTCATGCTGTCTTCCTAGTAGAGTACTCGCGACGTGGATTTTGTGGCAAGGGGTCCGGATTTGCTACAATAATGTGAAAATTCTACATTGATATATTCTGGTATTATAATGACAAGTATTTCATTTTTTTAAAAAATTACAAAGGTGTTTTTTAACTTGTTGTGGCCACATCATACTTCATATTCCTGTCTAGGCTTAACCTATACAATGTGACCCTCTACATGCTCTGCAGTTGAAACATGGAAAAGTACAATTAATGTTCACCACTTGCAATGCAATATTTAAAATTGTAGCATATGAATAAATTCATTACCAGGATTCAAAGCATGATCTTTGATTGGTTGTTGTCCATCCTCAACATTAAGTGGATTGTTGATTTCCTGCTCAAAATAGAGTCAATATTTTATGAAAATTATTTATAACGAATAAATTGCACAAGTAATAAATCTTCATTAAACTATATAGATTTTATAAACCTGTGCGCAATATGGATCACCAAAAGACTGTGTTGTCACAAACAATATTTTTTGGCATTCAACAACAGCTCCAAAGCCGTGCTGACATCCAAGCTTCAAGTCTTCCTCAGTGGGCACTTCCTTGAATCGGTCGGCCTGCATATTTGCATAATGCCATGAATTTACCTTTTGCGGTGCAATAAAATGAAAATAATTTGCAATTTATTATTTGGATGCATTATTGGCTTTTCGATACTTACAATTTGTGTCGCCAAATTTTTTATTGTCTTTCTTTTGTGTCCTTTGATGTGTCTGACAACCTATGAAAGTGTTGAAATACGTTAGATGTTCCAAATTTGATATAAAAATTAATAATAATAAGGTGTAGAATTACATTGTGGAAAGTATTTCATACCTCCCTGTGCCTGGTGGTAGCTTTCCTTCTTTTCTCAGAGCCCTCTCATTTCCATATTCCACTAGGGCTTTCCAATCTCTTGCTGGAATCATTGGAGGGCACTCATACCTAGGGTTCCTTTCTAGACGAAACCCATATTGGTCCCGAACAATCTTCATATGTTGTCCAACCTTCTTTAGGACCATGACTCGATTAAAGGTCTCGTTGCCGAACATGCCAACCAACCAATTAGTGAGATCATATTTTAAATTTGTTTATCTCACCTTGTGCAGATTGTGGGCCCAAATATATACAAGGACAAATCATTTAGATGTTTATAAAAATCATCATTTATTGAAAAACAATCATGCCATCATTAGTTGAAAAACAATGTTTTATTGGTATATAACAATCAAATTATAAACACTAACTTTAACAATGTATAATTACCAGGGATCTTCTCTATCTTTATTAGAACGAGCTCTTCGTCCACCAAAAATGTTGTCTGTAGTGTACCCGTTCTAGTGACACAGGTTGATCTAGGAAATGTCGCTTCAACAATATCAATAATAGAAGGTTCTGCATCGACCCCTTCTTCTACACGATCTGGTGTGCACTGGTCACTAGCGGGTGCACTCATAGTTAGCCTCGAGGGTGTCACGAAACGTGTTTCCGACTGTTCAGTCGAAAACAATGGCACATGATATGTGCGTGGAGTCGTTTTCTCATGTGACGACTCTCCAAGAGCATCACTAGGTCCAACACCACCTTGACCACTAGTGTGTGGTCGCAAAATATCCTGTATATACAAACCATATTTTATAAGTTCACCATCATATACAAGTACAAATTATAAAATACTAAATGAATTTATATTATGATTCAATATTCCACAACTTACTTTCAAGGCCCAAGATCTCTTTACCAAAAAATCAACCTTGGCTCTAATCTCATCTATCTACGACTGAATGCATATCAGACAAAGGATATCCTCATTAATTTTTTTCAAGGTCTTCTCTATCATCTTAATCGGGTCTAGAGAAGAACCAATGTCAGCATCATGCATCAACTCATCCACATCAAAAACTATTGATTGCTCCGATGCTAGATCATACGCCGAATCAGTGGCCTGCAACAAAAATAGATAAAACATTAATGATGTGAAAGCAATAGAATGAGGAAAAAATTATATTAACAAAACATATCGATCATGATAGATTCCTAAAATTACAATTAGGTTTACCTGATGCCTCGATGTTGTTGTCGTTTGATCCACAACTGGGGACTTCCCCCAATCATCCCCCTACCAAAAAGAAGTAGAAAATATTATCATAATGAAACCAATATACACACGGAAAAGACATCAATTCCAATGAATTATACCTTCTTCCTGGAGGATTGTCTACTCATAAGATCAATGGTTAAAGGGGACCTTCCCCAATCTACTAATAGGGAGGTGCCCCGATCAAAACCCTGCATCAAAAACATGGAAAAAATAATCTAAACGAAACCAAAATACTCACGGAAAAAACTTAATAAGAAAACATATTGATGTATTTAAATTGTACAATTACAATCAGGTATACCCGTTGACCCGAGGCTGCTGTCGTTTGATCAATAGCTGGGTGGTTTCCCCGATAAACACTCTGCAACAAATATATAGATAACATTATCTAAATGAATAGAATATACTCATGAAAAAACACAACAAAAAGAACTTTTTTTTCATATTAAATTTGTACAATTGCATCGATGTATACTTGATACCTCGAGACAGGTCCGATATCATCTACTGCTAGGGGGTGCCCCTTACAACACTTTGCATCAAAAACATAGAAAAAATTATCTAAACGAAACCAAAATACTCACCAAAAAACATAATAAGAAAACATTTTGACGTATTTAAATTGTACAATTACAATCAAGTATACCTGTTGCCCTGAGGATGCTGTTGTCTGATCAACATACGGGTGGTTTCCCTGATCAAAACTCTACAACAAATATAAAAATAACATTATATAAACCACACGAATATACTCATGGATATACACAGCAAAAAAACTATTTTTTCATATTATATTTGTACTATTACAAATATGTATGCATGTTGCCTCGAGGAAGTTGTACTCCTCTGACCACCTGCTGGGGAGATGCCCCGATCACTACCCTGCGAATTAAATATATAAAATTTAAATGAAATTATAACAATAGACTAACGAAAAATCCTTAAGATTTTAAATGCATTAATACAAGGTTGGGTAAATTGTTAGATGTGCCACTCCCATAGTAACCGTGTTTATATCTACTCGATTCAAATTGTAATTAATAAGCAACTCTTCCCCTGTAGCTATTGATTTAATGGCGCATACAAAAACATGGATTCCTTCACGCCCCTCAAATATGCAGTTGGGTCGCTTAATTGTAGACCCTGGTTCTGTACTGTTTATAAACCCCGCAATATTCCCTGTAGCTTTTGGCCTTCCGTCAATGTACAACATTGATCCTTTATTTTGATCTTTGTCTTTCAACTATAAATAATTTGCTGACAATCCATATATGCGCATACTTCGTGTATATTATACCAAGCGCACCCAATATTTGTAGTTGTATCAGGGTCCAACATACTCCATCAATTCTGTATATATGTCGTAATCGACCTTTCTGCCATCCATGCAAAACAACCCCTAACCATGTAATGACGATGGTGCAATTCGATATATCCTCTCATTCACATAAAAATCTCTGTTTAGTTGAGGAATATCCTTGGGTACCCATTGTTTCAATAGATGTTTGTACCTGAAGGGAACCTCGATGTCGCCTATTGTCTCATCATCATATGAACATGACCCCACTTCAGCGAGAAAAAATTCCATGCATTTTTGGAATTGTCTTATGATCTTTAGACATCTAGTTGATATAACTCTTGTAGACCTACTCGATGTCTCACTTTCCTCTAGTCTTCCTAAACTCCCCTTGCTCAAGGAAGACAGATCTGAAAAATATCTGTTTGGTTCTACCTGCACCATGGGAAAAACGTTTCTCCAATAAACAAAGCACTTAAATCACTTAGGCACATTGAAATACTCTTATAATAAAATCATGATCACTACTATATACGATGAGATTGTACATAATTCAACAATGCAAGACATTGTTTATAAATGTGATTCATAGGGTTGTAATAAACTAGGTTTAACTAGTTGATGATACCTCACATACATGAAACTCATCTTTATGTCCCATATCTTGAGTAAAATATAGTGTTTGATAAGATTGTTTCCATACATGTTTTAAGACCAATCCTTCATTAGAATGTTCAAATAGGACCTTGTTGGGCATGCATAATTCATATTAGAAAAATATAAGGCATTAAGGCATGCATTTTCCATTGACGATGAGGTCTATAAAACACTAATTTCAACCCATAATGTACTCTCTTTTGAATACAAAACATCATCTCAATTCCATGACCATATGGCTAAGAAGTCCCTACCCAATCCATACTCAATAGACAAAGGAAAAATTATAAACATCATAGGCCACTAGATCATAGCAACCATTATTCAAGATGTTGAACATCCTATAGAAACCCCCAAAAAGTATACACTAGGGAAAGAGGTCATTAAAGGAATCAAAGAGTTGTTCAAGTTGTCCACATTGGGCCTCATTATGAAGAAGGATCATACACCTTAAATTTTCAGTTCAAATCAACCAAAACTCACATTGGAGTTCAAATAGGGGTATCCACTATAGATACATGTAGTCTAGCTAGTATGGAGACATTGGTTAGAAGGGTGAGAGAGGGGGTTGTTTATAGGTTGCTTCTAAACTTGTGGAACTTGTACATTCAAGTTACAGGTTGGATAAAACTATATTTTTGAGTATGCTTAACATCAGGTAGGAGCACCAAGGTATTTTGTGAGGGTGAGTATAACTCCTAGAAGATATGCTAGTCATATTGCATTGAGTTCTTCCATCCATGTTCCTTTCAATTGTCTTAAGAAAGACATGTCTAGTACCATGATTTTGGGATTGATTCACAACTAATGGGAGTCTTGTAGAGTAAAGTGACATGGTCGTTGGATTTTCTCAGAGATAGGGAGTTAACCTTGATTATATTCTTTATTGAAGATTCTTTTGGGATTGGGGAATTGACCTCGTTTTTGTTGTTTGAATTGTTGGAAGTATTAAAGTGAAATATACATCGATAAATCATTTGTGAGACATCGGTATAATGTCAAGAATGATCGATTATGCATTAGGTATAATCATAAAGATTTAAACCAAACTTGTTCTAATGTCGGTCCAGAAATGGAATCGGTTCGACGTCATGAGAACATCAAACATTCATCCTTTGGTTTGACTCTATTGTATTTCAATATAGTCAGTGAAATGTTGGTCATGCATTGCTATGTATATTTTTTTATCTTATTGTATATGGGTCTTGGATTCTTGGTCATATTTGATCACCCACCTAAATATTTATATTTTATTGTAACCCTTGAAGGTTTTGTCAAAATTGAAAAAGAAATCCAATACATCTACATTCTATGAGGATGTGTTATTTCCCAAGTTCCTAGTGGACTTAGTCAGGCTGTGAATTCTAATTGTAATATACACTTTTCACTTTATTTTTTCTTTTCTTATTGCACATGAATTCATAGGGGTCTTTATATGAATTTAATTGTTCATGTACCTAAAGTTCAACTATCTTCCAATATTTATGCTATATGACTCGAGCTAACTATCCCACCAACCATTTACATCCATAAGGTTGGACTACCATATGCTCTTGCGGAAATGGTGGGTAAAAGGAAAAGGATTCAAATCAAGATACATTGGCCTTTATGCTACAAAGTACATGAGACCACCTTACCAAATGGTGGCAACATTAATCTCTATATTATACAAAGAAAGGATGCCATGAAATTCTGGGAATCCTTGTTGCTCCTATTGCATCAAGTGACTTCGTTGGGTGTCATTTTCAATTGGGGATCCATTCTATCTTCCAATCTGAATTAATCCATATCTGCTATAAGGAATATATCCTTGGGGAAACTCTCATAAATTTACATATTTTAGACATTATATGCACACCAAATATATTTCTAGGAATGGGGTGGAGGTGGTTACCAAAAAATGAATCAATTCATATATATTATAAGATATCGTGAGACCATAAGTATGTCAGTAGCTATGCGAAAAATTGTGAAGCATTCTTAAAGCTATTGTATACAATCATCCATAGTCAACCAACAAAATGTATGTCAGACAAATCATTGCAGTCATCAACTTCTCTTGGATATTGGTATTTGACAGAGAAATGAACATAGGAATAAATATATGGCGGCACACAACCTCCTCACATTTTTCCCCTCCTTCAAAGTATACTACACATTCAAAGCACAAGGAAGATACAAAGAGACAATAAACCCTACTTGGAGAATAGGAATAATTTTCCAAGAGAGATGCAGAAAAATAGAGAAAAAGGGAAGTGGATATGAAGGTTGCAAAAGAGAATAGAATGAAGAAAGCACTGGAAAAGAAAACAATGGAAAACACTACAGAAAAACAAATAAATAAAGAAGAAGAATAGGTGAGAAGAAAGGAAGAGAAATATAGAATACAAAGTGAAGAAGAAGTGAATCCCTCATAGAGCTTGGTTTGGGGTTATTCACATCAAAGAAGAAGCGATTGCTTCATTAGAATCTTTTTTTTTGTGACGAAAAGAGGAAGCAAATTGTGAAACAAACAGAATTGAAAATCAAGCTCACATAATTGAAACTCAAGCAAGAAGCTTATCATAATTTAAATAATGTGCATTTTCCATGCAGGAGGAGCTAGTTCAAGCACAAGATCATATTTATGATATCTCTCTATCTAGTGAAGGTGTATGAATTTTGGAAATAATGGTCATATATATTGGGTTGTCTAGGATAGATTCCTCAACATTTTGGACACAACACCTTACAAAATTGATACTTAACCATGACATAGGGTTTAGATATTTCATTCTTCACTTTGGATAGCATCTTACATAGTTCCTTTTATAATATTTCAGCCCCAAGATAATCCCCTAATACCAAAAATTTTAGAAAAGGAAAACCTACTGAAAGAATTGTCTAGCTCCCACAACAACATGAGCCGCCGAATACTTAACAAAAATGGTATGAAATTGCAATCCAAACATGTGTGCAATTTCTACAAGATCCTTTACCAAAATTCCTCCATGCACCGAAGTAAATGATCTTCATTAGTTTCCTCTTCTTGTAAGGTAACATTTGTGCAAATCTTCTAGTAGTCCCAAACTTAGTGGTAGGGAATAACTCTAGTTTTCTCAACCTCAAATCAAAGATGTTGATGTTGATAGATTTTTTTTGGTTGACTTTTGGACCTTAGATTCACATGAGAGTACAAACCTTTATATCTTGTTTGGTGATGCAAAGTTTGATATTTAAAGGTAATTATGAGATATGATTGTTGTATGTTTAATGATGCCACAAAAATATAAATTTGTTTGTATGAAATGAGTTATGGATGCACCCTCTAGTCTACCCTTGGATGTTGGCGATAATGTTGTTTTCTAGGGAAATAAAATTAGACCTCAAATGTTCTCACCTACCAATACAATATGCCTCTATTATCCTGCAAATTCGGTATTAGAAAGCCTCAACATCATGGCTCTATTGACACAGTTTTATTGTTAATGGTTACATCATTTAGAACTTCCCTCAACAATTTGCAATATGCAAAAACATATGATAAGATGGACCCAAATCCTAGTACAAGTCAATCTCATACTTCTCCACTCATGTGAGTAGTCCCCAAGAAGTTCTTCATCTCCACATCATGAAAAGAAAAAAAGGAAATAGGGTCTAAACACCCTAAACCATTTAAAATTCGTTATTTTATCTTCTCAAGAATGCACCATGAGGTTCCCCTTTACACCACTCATATTTACACATGATATTTCTACTACAACTACTCCTAAATTAATAGACCTTACACATGAGGTTGCTGCTACTACACATGATAATATACCTTTATTTATTTTGGTTAGTATGACTACCATGAGTATTGTTCTACGTATGAATCATTAAAATTGCCTCCTAGACTTGTTGAATAATGCACCTTTCTTCAATCATAAGATTGATATTTGGGATATATAAAGAGTTCCAAGGCGTGAGTCTTCATAAGGTGTTTTATTTGAGGCCCACTTCAAGAAAATATTAGCAATAGTTACGCATATCTCAGATGTGTGAAGGGGTGGATTTATTATTTTTGTTCTATGTGCAATCATGCTAAGATTCATATCAAATTACACAAGACCACTATATTGTATCTTCAATGGAGTTGGTGAATCATATTTTCCTTTTAAAACCAACATAAGTGCATAGTCTGACCCAGTGCACCTTTCACTTGCAAGGTAACATGTGGTGTTGGGGTGTCAAATTTATTATAGTGTATCTAGTCTCCACTTTCAATTCCAAAGTTACCACAAAGTTTGAAATTGGAAAGGACTGTCTTGAATTATACCAGCAAAACAAAAGTCCCCAAACTATGGTATTGATGTCAATAACCAGTATTATGATTACTCTTATCAATACCCTTATCAATAGTATCAATTCCATGCATCAATAGCTTGATTTTAGGCCTACAAGATACATATTATAGCAATATAATATCTATTAGAGGATTGCCATATGATATATCAGTAATAGAGTGAATTAGGGTATGTCGAAAGAGGTCTTGTGACAACCAACAATGGTTAATTTTGCATCAACATAGAACCATAAAATATCATAGTGTAAACTGTAGTATATGGAGACAGAACAATTGGGTGCTAACCGATTTGGGAGGCATTGAAGCCTCTATGGATTTTTGGCCTCCTCAAAGGATGTTGATGTATATGTAACTTCGGAATGTATTTCATCTGTGTATTATATATATATATTTATTGTACCCTTATAAGAGATGTGTTATTCCTCTATAAGGAAGTGTCGTCATGTGGATTGACAAGTGTCGCAAGTGTGTGTACTTGCCGATGGGTTATTAGACCACCTTATGGGGTCGGCCCTATTTAATATATAATATAATGTGGATGTACTCAAGTAGACAAGTCGGCCCCAGTAGGTCACTGGGCAAAAAGGTGAGTATAAATAGAGATAGGAGATCTCTATTTTACTCACTCGGAAAAGTATCTATCTCTCTCTCTGAAAAGTGGCGCACTAGTGAGGAGGAGGAGGATCATCTGCTAGGAGACTATCTCTGTATTATTTGGTTGTATTTTGGTTGAGCCATTGCTCTCTCTATCTCTGAGGAAGTTGTGGGGTTTTTCACCTTAGGGTTTTCCCCACGGAAACTCTGTGTCTCTTGTCTCTATGCTTTTGATTCTTGTGATGCTTGTGATGCTTGTAATATTATGATTGTCATGCATTGATATACTGTAGATGTTATTCTCTCAGCAAATATCCTATAGTATTGTGATTTAATACTGAAAATTTAACATGGTATCAGAGCTTAACTGAGAAGAAGACATTTTGCAGTGACGGAAGCTTGTATTGCTTGTTTATTGGGTTTCTCTCCACAGATTTTTGAAATTCAGTATAGTAGATTGGATCTACTCATCAAGGTGCATCTATCTGTCCAATCAGAATTCAGTTCCGAGCATTTTCAGATTTGGCCCTAAAAATTAGGGTTTCCACAAAAATAGGAATTTCTGGAAACTGAAGGTACAGCTGGAAGCTCCTTGCAAAAATCGAAGGTTTGAGCTTTGGATCGAGATTTTTGGCTGGGTAGATCTCCGGGAAACTCAAACCCTAATTCAGGGCTCTCCCCAGTGAACCCGGGAGGACAAAAAGGCAATTTTGAAGGGCAAGACTTTGCTGATCTCAAATTCTGAATGTACTAGGCTGATCAGCTCTCCAAGGCGCATCTTTCTATCCTTTCGGAATTTTGAAATTCACTTTTTGAATTTTTAGGGTTTCTCTGACAAACCCTAATCCGAGACCAGATCCAGTTTTCAGCACTTCAAGTGGTAAGTTCTAAAACTTTTCTATTTCCATTTGAAGTACTCTTAAAGATGTCTCTTCACACCAAGCTTGAGGATAAGCTTGAAGGGGCTGATAACTTCCGAGCCTGGAAGTATAGGATTGGGCTAATCCTGGAAGAGAATGAGTTGGACTCATATGTGAAAGAAGACATCCCTATCCCAGAGGATGAAGAGGCCAAGGCATTGCACAAGAAGAACTTGGTCAAGGCAAAGAGAATCATTGCTGATTCTATCAAAGACCATCTCATACCCCATGTGTCTTCTCTCAAGACACCCAAGGAGATGTTTGAATCCTTGACCAAGCTATTTGAAGGAAAGAACATAAATCGGAAGATGACCCTGCGGAACCAATTGAAAGCAGTAAAGTTTCAGAATGGAGAAACCATTCAATCCTATTTTTCAAGGGTCTCTCAGATCAAGGAACAATTGGAAGCAGTAGAGGAAATGGTGGAGAATGGTGAGGTGGTAATGACTACTCTAAATGGCCTACCTAGGTCATGGGATTCCTTTATTCAAGGAATTTGTGCAAGGAAGAAGTTGATCTCTTTCAGTAGGCTTCGGGAAGAATGTTCTCAAGAAGAAGCTAGACTTATAGCTCGTGAGGAAAAGATGGGAGGTGAAGATCAAGCTCTTGCAGCTCACACTAAAAGAAGTAAATCCAAGAAGGATTCATCTCATAATAGAAGATTCTCTCACCATCATCATTATCATAAAGATAAGAAAGAACTCAGATGCTTCACTTGCAATGAGAAGGGACATTTTGCTTCAGATTGTCCCAAGAAGAAGAAAGACAACAACAGCTTCAGTAAGAAGAAGAAGGGCAGCAAAAGAAGATTTCATGCTCATGCTGCCGAAGATGATGAACCCCCAAAGAAGAAGGCTAAGGCAGAAAGCAGTAGTGATGATGACTCATCAAGTGAAGAAGAGTATGTTTTAATCTCTGCACTCACTGGTACCATCTCCCATGGTTGTAATGATTGGTTGATTGATAGTGGGGATTCCAAACACATGACTGGGTTCAAGGAATCTTTTATGAACCTTTCTGAACATGAATCACCCCATAAGGTGAAACTTGGGGATGATTATCAATATCCAATCAAAGGAAGTGGTGAAGCTTCTTACAACCTAGATTCTGGAAAATCTCTGAAGATGAAGGAAGTCCTCTATGTACCTGGACTCAAGAAGAACTTACTCTCCATCTCTGCTTTAGATGCAAAAGGTATGAGAGTTGCATTTGTTGATGGCCAAGTACTAATGTGGCCAAAGGGAAAGACCATGGATGATGCAGTAGTGATTGGAGAGCAAGAGGGAGGCTTGTATAAACTAAAGGGTCAACCTGAACATGCCATGATACATGAATCCATGGAGCCAAGTGAACTTTGGCATAGGAGACTTGCTCACATGCACTATAGAGCACTTCCAATTGCAAGCAAGGCTGTAGAAGGTCTTCCTGAAATCAAGACCAAACATGAAGGTGTTTGCAAAGGATGTGCAAAAGGTAAGAACATTAAGAAAGCTTTCCCAAGTAGTGAAAGCAAGGCAAAAGACATCCTGGAAATCATCCACTCAGATGTATGTGGCCCCATGTCATCCAGTTCCCTAAGTGGGTATGTTTACTATGTATCATTCATTGATGACTTCTCCAGGAAGACTTGGGTATACTTCTTGAAGGGCAAAGATGAGGTGCTTGATAAATTCAAGGAATTCAAAACCTTGATGGAGAATCAAACTGACAAGAAAATCAAGACATTCAGATCTGACAATGGTGGAGAATTCACCTCAAATGACTTCAAGAAGCTTTGCAGTGATTCAGGGATTAAGAGGGAGTTGACTGCTCCTTATAATCCTCAACAGAATGGAGTTGCAGAAAGGAAGAACAGAACTATCATGGAAGCAGCAAGGGCAATGTTGCATGACCAGGATCTTCCTATGCATCTATGGGCAGAAGCAGCTAGAACAGCTGTATATGTGCAGAACAGAACACCCCACAAGATATTGGACAACAAGACACCAGAAGAAGTCTTTTCTGGTAAGAAACCTGAAGTCAGCCATCTCAGAATATTTGGTTGTCCAGTATACACTCATGTCCCAAAGGAGAAGAGGACTAAACTAGATCCTTCAGGAAAGAAGGGTATCTTTGTGGGTTATAGTGAAATCTCGAAGGCTTACAGAATATATTTTCCAGGGTTCAAGAAGATTGATGTCAGCAGGGATGTAACATTTGATGAGAATTCAGCATTCATCAAATCAAGAAAGACACCTACCGAAGTTTATGAAGAACCTAGGGAAACAAGATTTCAGGACACTACCATGACTGAAGCAGTTCCATAAACTGCTCGTGAGTTTGAAGATCCACAAGAACCTGTAGATCCACCCCGTGAGGATAACTCTCACAAGAGGAAACCTGCATGGGCTAGAGAGCTCATTCATGATGCAGAAAGATTTGGCATTCCAGAAGAAGAACACAGAGCAAAGAAGAGAACCAGATCACACACCAGTTATGTTGCTTTACTCTGTGACATCATGAACAAAGAGCCTTCCAGTTATGAAGAGGCAGCAGAAAAGAAAGAATGGAAGGATGCTATGGTTGAGGAATACCAATCAATTATGAAGAATGATGTTTGGGATGTTGTCCCAAGACCTAAAGGGAAGTCTGTTGTGACTTCCAAGTGGATCTACAAAATCAAGCATGCTGCAGATGGCAGTGTGGAAAAATATAAAGCAAGATTCGTAGCTCGTGGTTTCTCTCAGAAGGAAGGAATAGACTATGAAGAAACCTTTGCACCTGTAGCCAGATATACTTCCATCAGAACAGTACTTGCCCTGGCTGCAGCAATGAAGTGGAAGATACACCAGATGGATGTCAAGACTGCTTTCCTGAACGGTGTAGTAGAAGAGGAAGTATATGTGGAACAGCCACTCGGCTTTGAAATACATGATAGGGAATTTTATGTATGCAGATTGAAGAAAGCCTTGTATGGCTTGAAGCAAGCTCCCAGAACCTGGTATGGTAGGATGGACAATTTCCTATCTAGTTTGGGCTTTACCAAGAGTAAAGCGGATTCCAACCTTTACTACAAGGTTGAGGAAGGGAATCCTGTGATTCTACTACTATATGTGGATGACCTATTTGTGACAGGAGATGACAGAATGATTGCAGATACCAAGAGGAAGCTTGCAGCTGAATTCGATATGAAAGATTTGGGAATGATGCACTATTTCCTAGGTATGGAGGTGTGGCAGAATGCAGGTGGGATCTTCCTTGGTCAAGGGAAGTACACAGTAGATATCCTGAAGAGATTTGGGATGATGGATTGCAAGGCCATGGCCACACCTATGGCATCGAATCTGAAGCTTCTTTGTGATGCTTCATCTGATCCAGTTGATGTTTCTATGTATCGTCAGATGATTGGGTCCTTGATGTACCTGACGAACACGAGACCAGATATTTGCTTTGCTGTGAACACATTGAGCCAGTTCCTGACGGATCCAAGGAGTGTTCACCTGGTTGCTGTAAAGCATGTTCTGAGGTACCTGAAGGGTACAGTGGATTATGGGCTCAGATACGAGGCGAATCAAAAGTTTAACCTGCTGGGTTATGTTGATTCAGATTGGGCTGGCAGTGCTGCAGATAGGAAGAGCACATCTGGGTGTTGCTTCAGTATGGGATCAGGTGTGATCTCTTGGTTTAGCAGGAAGCAGTCCTGCGTAGCACTGAGTACAGTTGAGGCAGAGTATGTTGCAGCCTGTTCAGCTAGTTGTGAGGCAGTATGGCTACGGAAGCTACTGTCTGAGTTATTTGATCTCCCGTTGGAGGCTACTGGTATCTTCTGTGATAACCAGAGCTGTGTGAAGCTGTCTGAGAACCCAGTGTTTCATGACAGGTCGAAACACATAGAGATCAAATATCACTACATCAGGGATATGGTGCAGAGAGGAGCTGTGAAGCTCCTGTATGTTGCGACGGACGAGCAGATTGCAGATGTGTTGACGAAGCCACTAGCCAGGGTGAAGTTCGAGTACTTCAGAGAGAGGTTTGGCGTTCTTCAGATCGAGGACACTTCGAGGAAGAAGTGATGGACACATTTGCTGAAGCCATTCCAAGCATGTTGGAAGGAGGATCCTTCACATGGCTGTGGATGTAAGCGCTGGATGATGAGCATCAGGATGATGTTCTGGTTTCTGCTGGATATGATCAGTTGGATCATTTTTGTATGTATGTACGCATCATGTTGGATGCTGGATATGATCAGTTGAATCATTTATGTATGTATGTACGCATCATGTTGGATGCAGGATATGATCAGTTGGATCATTTTTGTATGTATGTATGCATCATGTAGATGCTGGATATGATCAGTTGGATCATGTGTATGTATTTTGTATATGCATCATGTTGGATGCTTGGACCATGTATCTGTGTATGTATCAGGTGGATACGTTGTATGATCAGATGGATCATGTATGGTGATATGTATCATGTATTTGTATTTGTATCAGGTAGATACTTGGTATGCATCAGGTAGATGCATTGATGATCAGGAGGATCATGTATGATGATATGTATCAGGTAGATACTTGGTATGCATCAGGTAGATGCATTGATGATCAGGATGATCATAGATGACGAGCTTCAGGATGTTGCTCCAGATGACATGCAGCAGGATGTTGCAGTGATGATGATCAGGATGATCATGGGTACATCAGGATGATGTATGGTGAGTATCAGTTTGATACTCTGTGGTCGTGGATCAGGTTGTGCAGATAAGCATGTAATTTGTGCCCCGAGAGATTTGCAGATGGTCTTTCGAGGTTTTGCCTATGGCATGTAATTTTTGCCCTGGGACATCTGGCAAATGCTCTTTCGAGGTTTTGCTTGGGAGGACATATAATTTGTGCCCTGGGATATCTGCAGATAGTCTTTCGAGGTTTTTCCTATGGCATGTAATTTGTGCCCTGGGATATCTGGAAGATGCTCTTTCGAGGTTTTGTCCTATGGCATGTAATTTGTACCCTGGGAGATCCGATAGGTTGAGCTGTGTGCTCGTAATCAGTCCTGGGATGCTCTTGCGACGTTTTTCCATGACCACATGTAATTTGTGCCCTGGGAGATCCGATAGGTTGAGCTGTGTGCTCGTAATCAGTCCTGGGATGCTCTTGCGAGGTTTTGTGGTGAGGTCACATATAATTTGTGCCATGGGAGATTTGCAGATGGTCTTTCGAGGTTTTGCCTATGGCATGTAATCTGTGCCCTGGGACATCTGGCAAATGCTCTTTCGAGGTTTTGTGACGCACGTAAAAGTCCTGAGGATTCCACAGTATGGCCAGTGATGACGAAGACCTGCAGGTGGTGGGCCTACATCCAGTATGAAAAAGGACTGGCTCTGTAGAACTTCCTATGACGAGTAGAGACAGAGATTGGATGAGATAGCAGCAGCAGTGACGATGACGATGACGATGCATCGATGACGATGATCCAGAGAAGAAGACTTGTCTAGCAGATCTGTGTCGAGAAATACCTTCCTAGTTAAGAGGGAGTGTTGATGTATATGTAACTTCGGAATGTATTTCATCTGTGTATTATATATATATATTTATTGTACCCTTATAAGAGATGTGTTATTCCTCTATAAGGAAGTGTCGTCATGTGGATTGACAAGTGTCGCAAGTGTGTGTACTTGCCGATGGGTTATTAGACCACCTTATGGGGTCGGCCCTATTTAATATATAATATAATGTGGATGTACTCAAGTAGACAAGTCGGCCCCAGTAGGTCACTGGGCAAAAAGGTGAGTATAAATAGAGATAGGAGATCTCTATTTTACTCACTCGGAAAAGTATCTATCTCTCTCTCTGAAAAGTGGCGCACTAGTGAGGAGGAGGAGGATCATCTGCTAGGAGACTATCTCTGTATTATTTGGTTGTATTTTGGTTGAGCCATTGCTCTCTCTATCTCTGAGGAAGTTGTGGGGTTTTTCACCTTAGGGTTTTCCCCACGGAAACTCTGTGTCTCTTGTCTCTATGCTTTTGATTCTTGTGATGCTTGTGATGCTTGTAATATTATGATTGTCATGCATTGATATACTGTAGATGTTATTCTCTCAGCAAAGATCCTATAGTATTGCGATTTAATACTGAAAATTTAACAAAGGACTCCTTGACCTCCTTTGCGACCTCCTCAAACTCCTCGACCTCCTATTCGACCTGCTCGACCTCCTTGACCTCCTTTGTGAAACCCTAAACCTCCTCAACCTCCTCTGTGGCCTCCTCAACCTTCTCTATGAACTCCTCGACCTCCTTTGCGACCTCTGTGGTAACCTCTACGACCTCCTCCACCTCTTTTGTGAACTCTGTGACCTTCGGTGACCTATACGAGCTCCTCGAACTCCTTTGCGACCTCCTCGACCTCCTTTGCGACCTCTGTGGAAACCTTTGCGACCTCCTCTGCCACCTCCTTTGTGGCCTCCTTTGCGACCTCCTCTGCGATTAGGAAACAAATATGAAAAATCCAAAAGAATATAATGGCCCAAAAAAATACAATGCCCAATATCTATTAATGCAATATAATAAATATTATAGCAATATTAATGCTATATAAGATACATATTATAGCAATATAATATCTATTAATCCAATATAATAAATATGGCCCAAAAGAATACAATGCCATTTTTTAGAAACAATATGGTGATGGGTTGTGGAGTTGCTCTTGGAATATTTCAAAAGATTAACAAATCCACTCAATTGGGTTGTGTTAACACAATGATTGGTCCCATAGGTATTATATTTATGACCATATAGTCTCTATTTAGGTCTCATTTATGACTTCGTCACTCATAATCAAATTGCCAACTCCTATACTAGCAACTAAGAGCTAATATTTTGGCACAAAACAATTTTTTTTTTTCATTACATCTTGGGTTTAGGTGTTATTAATGCTCATATCCAGCATTAAGAGCACCATCCCAGGAAACACACTTTTTCATACTTTTGGCACTTGTCTTTGTTAATGTAGTGTGTGTCTCTTTGGATTATGCAACGAGGGAATCTGAATTTAATGTATGGATAAATGAAGAAAGGAGATGATGATGCTAAGGAAATGATAAAAAATGAAAGAGAAGAAAGGAAACAACATTAGTGAAGGCCTATCAAAGAAGAAAAGAGAAGAGAGACAATGACACTAACGAAGGCCCAATGAAGGGAAGATGATAAGCAAGGGTATAGTTGGGGAAGCAACCCTGCATATGCAAATATTGATCCCGCTATATTTGTAGAAGTTGAGCAGAGATGGATCCCACTGGGATGAAATACATCATAAGTTGGGACATACTTCAAATGATTACTAGGGGAGAATCAATCACATGGAAGGAAACCGAAGGGAGAGGCAAGGCCAAGTGAAGTGACAAAGAGGGGGAAACTACTGGATTGGGAAGGGATGGATAACAAAGGGGAGAAAAAGGTCCCGTAGGGGGGGTTGTGGATTAATTCAAATTGATAAAACCATGTTAAAACATGGGACTCTTTAGATTTTATCAAATTTCACCTCAGACAATTGATGGAAATTTAAGGAAAGGGATGGAGGAAAAGGGAAAATGAGGAAGAGGAGGGGTTTCCCTAAGTGGATAGGTGCAAGCATGAATGGGAAGGAAAAAGTCAAGGAGTAGTATGGGGTGGTGTTGAAGATGCTCATGCATCTAAATACAATAGGCGAGTGATATATAAGGGGAGTCTTACATGGGATTTTTGACTTTAGGATGGGGAGAAGAGGCAAGGAAGACTATATAAGGATTCTAACCTTGGTAAATGGAATTTATGGTAGGGAGAAAAGGAGGAGACCTCACAATTATCAGAAGGATTGGTAGATAATACCAAGGGGTGGGATTTAAAAGTTACTCAAGGGATCAAGAGAATGGAATGAGATCCCATCAAATTGAATAAGTATTTCCCTCACTGTGGAATGAGATATCTCCCATCATGAAGGTGTAGGGAAAAACAATCATCACAGCCAACCAAGGGTATCCATGGAGAATATTGTACTCCAAGTCCATTATGAGTACTAAGAAATGAGTGTTCACTATCTTTGTGCCAATATATAAGGGTATTTCAAAATATCCAAGGGGGTTTGGTCTCATACCTATTTGGGGGTTGAAATCATTGACCTTTCACTCTATGGTAGAGAGAATGATAGAAAGGTGAAAGAAAATAGAAGGGGCCCATGCTGTTAGGATATTCCTATACTCCATCCTAGTCCTACCAGCATTTTCATCCTTTCCATTTTCAGTCTTGCATGCAGCATGCATTCTGCATGCTGCCCAGTCATTAGGTTGATACCTCCAGCACCTAGTCCCTAGTCTTCCAGCACTTGGGAGCTTATTTCCACTCAGATTGAGCCCTCCTAGCCAGTGATGTGCCCACATCTCACCATCCACTTGACAAAGGAGCCCTTCTTCACCTACCAGTCCAGTTGTCTTCAGTTAACTGAGTTCTCTCCTTGATTTTAGGCTTGACTCACTCTTAACTGACCTTACCACTTCGATGGACCTCCAGTGTGACTAGACTACTCATTCTGACTTCAGTTAGATCCTCATGCGCTCTCCACTGAGCCTCCTTCATTCAGTTAGTGTCTCCATGTGCCAGTTACACCTACCACACTCAGTTAGACTCAGTTTGACTAACAGTTGATAGTTACTTGAGCATTGATGACTCCACTGATGACGAGATAGACTACTAGTTGTTCTTCGATGACACTCCAGTGATATTTTGATCACTCCATGAAGGCCGATTCGAATTGCCACCTTGGAATTCGAATTCCTCATGCATTTTATTATTTATTTGTCCATTTTTTATTAATGAATTAGGGTGTGTGAAGTATTTTTGCTTCTATCCGAGTTCTACTATATTATTCTGTTGCTCATCTTACTGCATTGACCACTCTTAATCTTATTCCTAAATTCTTTCTTGTGAGGTATACATCATCTCTTAGATCTGCTGTGAGTATTTTCACATGGTATCAGAGCATTTTGAGAGTATTGTTTATCTCCATTCATGAGAGTTTTTTGCAGGTTATTATCAAGATTTCGAGTGTAGTAGTTACAACAGTTTCTACATTTTTGCAGCAGTAGCAGTTGCATATATTACCTATTGTTTTTCCAGGTCTTCTACAACTTCCATGTATTCAGAATAAATCCCACCTCTTTCTCCATTCAAATATGATCTTCTTTCTCCATTCAACTATGATGAATGGAAACCAAAGATGATAGCACATTTGAAGAGAAATGGTCTCTTTGATTATTGTTTTGAAAGAGAGTTCGAATCCTCTGAAGAAGATAATGATTGGTTAAATAAATTTGACAGTGCCTTGGGAGAAATTATGCTTGCAATGTCTCATTGCATGGTAATTGATTCCCTTGATCATGATGAATGTCCAAAAGAGCTATGGGCCCTTCTGGATGAAATATTTGGCAAACAAAATGGAGGGATTGGTCCAAACCCTTTCGAGAGCAAGCCTAGTGATGCATTCGCCCTCCTTGATGATCTCATTGATCATGAATCAGTCTCAAACATATCTCATATTGAAGTTAGCCACAAAGAAGAAGAACTTGCAGATTCTACACTCAGATGTTGGTGTGTGAAAAGGGTATGATGAAAATGATGAAAATGACCTCCGATGAGTAGATAGATCGGTGTGCAGGGGTTGTAGGTATTGCATGGTTACGGATCCACTAGGAAAGATGCAGGGTAGATGGACATGAGTGATGAAAAATTTCTAAGGGAAGTTGAGAAGGACTGTGGCACCTTGAGAAGTGGAACAATATTCCAACATCCTGATAAGAAGAGGAAGACTGAGGAAGAGTCCCCTAAGAAGACCAGAATGGAAGACTACGCAACAGGGCCACAGAGGACAGAACTCCCTTACTACGAGGAGGAAGGCTTTGACTAGGCTACCCCAGAAGAAGGGTGGATCATAAGCTATCACATACCTTCGACCCCACACACCACCTATCAATCTAAAGGAAACACCACAAATAATTCGCAGAGCTGTCCCACGTGTAGTGGAAAAAGTAGTGCATCGGTAAGTAGCAATAGTAGGAACACCGCGATGGCGGACGATACAAAGATGTTGAGTTTTGTAGGAAGCGGGACGGAGGATCCCGAACAGTTTTGGTTTTTATACGAAGCAGTGTGGACTGTGAAGCAGGTCCAAAATGAAGACATAAAAAAGGGACAGTTGGCGACAACCTTTCGGGGTCGTGTGTTGGACTGGTTGATAAAATATACTAAGGTACCAGGAAAAACGTTGGCAGAAATCAAAGCAGGGATGATTCAGGAATTTAAAAAACCCAAGTCGAAAGCACAGTACATTACTGAGCTCAAAGAGATTAGGCAATACCCGAATGAACCAGTATGGGAGTTTGATCAGAGATACAAAACATTGATAGTGAAAGTCAGTTTTCCAATAAACGACCTACAGCATAAAGAGTGGTTTATCGTCGGGTTGGTACCACATATTAGAGGACCATTGATGCAACAGAAAGTTGCAGATCAAACCGAAGCATTAGAAATTGCAATGAAGCTAGAGGCTTCGCCGATCGGAGAGACTGGGGATGGAATGGATAAGATTCAAGCACAACTAGATACATTGACGCTCCAATTGGAGGACATGAAGCAAGGGAAAAATAACTGCGTAGACGTACGGTGCACCAGATGTAGGACGGAGGGCCATCATAAGGATAACTATTCAGTGTTTCAGCAATATTTGAATTCAGGGGCACTGAACCCCCTTCACCAGGAAATTCTACCATGGTGCCTCGTTTCCCAGGCCAGGGGACATCGACTAGAGGACTGCATATACTTACAGAAGATGGTGTCGAAACCGGTGAATTTGTATTGTAAATTCTGTTGATCAATAGGGCATGACGAAAAGGACTGCAAGGCACACGATTTGCTGCAAGAACAGAACATGGACGCATACTTGGTAAAGGGAGAAGAGAAACAACTAGGACTACATCAACCGCAGTATGTCCAGCAACAACCACAGTTTATGCAGACACCGCAATTTGACCAAGGACAGTATGGGAAACTACAGTATGGTGCACCGCAGTATCTGCAACCACAGTACCAGCAACCACTGTACCAAAAATACCCACAACTGCAATATTAGCAGCCATAGTACCATCAGGCGCAGTACGAACCACCACGTGAAGGATTTGGTGGAGGATTCTGGGGAGGACGTGGTGGTGGCTCTGGAAGAGGAGGAGCCACTGGACAGGGCCGAGTACCCCCTACATGTTATAATTGTAAGAAACAAGGACATTTCGCAAGGGATTTCCCGAATCATGTCTCACAATGCACGTATTGCAGTGGAATGAACCATAGCGTCGAATATTTCCCATAGCTTATCTCCAGATGTCAGACGAAGAACCTACCATCTCCGCCTAGCAAAAAACAGAACCAGAACCAGAACTAGAACCAATTGGCAGTACAGAAGATATCAGCGGAAGCTAGAAAGCAATCTACAATAGTAGGAATAGTAACACAAGGAAAAGAAACAACAGAAGCTGACCAGTCGCACCATACCGTTCGACCAGTGAAACAGGTCACTTCCGATGCGGAAGCTGAAAAAAAGGTTTTCTCAAAGCCACGACAGGGAATGTTGGGGCGATAGAGGAATGCATCCCCTCAAGCGGAGACTTACGATATGCCACCAACATTCAATTAAACGAAATCGTGGCACAAGGCCAATACCGTAAGAGCATTCATCGGAAGTTGTTTGGAATTAGTAAAAGATGAGGAGGCACTGGGGGAAATAGCTAGGTTACTCTGTCAGTAGGAAGGTGGATGACAGGAACCCAGGGTTAATCGCATACATAAGAAAAGGAAGACAGGTAGAGAAATGAGGATGTCGGCACAAATTGGAGCGTTCGATGTCGACTCCATCATTTTGTATTTAGGATTAGACATGAACATTCTAACAAAACAAACATGGGAAACAATGGGAAAACCACAAATGACCTGGTCACCAGTATAACTGTGCTTAGCAAACCAGAGCAAGGTCACCCCTCTTGGCTGAGTGTGTTACCCGTCAAAATCGAAGGACCTCGAACATATGTTGATTTTGATGTTATAGAAATAGTAGATAACACATGTCCATATCCATCACTATTGGGAATCGACTGGGCGATGGAAAATCAAGAAATCTTCAATTTCAAAAAGCGGATCATGTCATTTGAAGATCGGGAAATAAGGGTTGTCGCACCACTAGATCCTGCAGAAAGACAACGATACATAGAGCCTACCAAATATGAAGATAGGGAAGGATGGGATACCCTATATAATATCTCTAAAGATTACATCAATCCAACTGATGAAGGGGATTTGGAATGGTGCAACTCTATCTCAGCATATTCGAACTCAGACGAGGCACTGGAGAACTAGAAAAACTAACTTCACGAAGTATCATTTCGCAGATGTGCAAGGATTACACAGTCCGTACGTTGGGTGGCTACTGAGGAGTGCGCATTACCAATGTACGAAGGGTTACCAAATTTGAGCAACTTCTTAACAAAATTCGAAGGAAAGGTAGCGGAACCACAAAGACTCTTGGCCTTGGAGGAAGCCCTAAAGGCTACTCCTGCGCACTGGTGGGCAGCGCACAAATCAAGGATATCAAACTAGCCACTATGCTGATGCCTCTTGGAGGCACGTTTCGGCGACACCACAACATGGAATGGACAAATATACGATGGCTAGGGTAACCCAAATGAACATGTGAAGGCTTGTCAACACCAATGGGAAGCGCGACCAGAACAAGAGTGGGTGCATGCCTTCGCACATACGTTGGATGAAGTACTACAAAGTTGGTATGTCGCGACGGAGTTGGGACTCGGTACACTTTATTGGGATCAGTTAACGATTTGCTTTAGCCCAAAATTATCCTTCACAGATGAAAATCCCTGCATCCATAATGCACTTCAGGCAATTAAGAAGAATATTTTTGAGATAGAACCAACGGTGCAGTTTACAGAACTCCGATGGACCATGACCCCTGAAATGATTATGGAATGCTACAACGTCTTAGGAGAGCTGAATGATGATGATGACGACCCAAGATCCACATACATGCCGGAGTCCGAAGGCAGTCGCAACGTGAAGGCACCTAAACTGCCATCCGACAAGTACAACCAACCGTTGAAGATTACGAAGGTAAACGTATGGTCGGAAGAAAACTCAAAATTTGCAAGCATTGGAGATTATTGGGACGAATCAACTATCATGAATATGATAGATATGCTACACAAGTTCAGGACTTGTTCCCAACAAAATTATTAGAAATGAAGGCAATCTCCAGAGACCTCAACAAAATGAAGATTCCCCTGAAACTTGGTGCGAAACCTGTTAAATAAAGACCATATCGCTTAAACCTGTGACACAAGGAACAAGTACAGGTTGTACTTGAGAGAATGCTGGAAGCCGACATCATTGAACCAGTCGAAGAGTCGGAATGGATTAGCCCGATGGTCGTCCAAGATAAGAAAACCAGTGAAGTAAGAATTTGTGTCGACCTACGAAAGGTGAACGATGCCTGTTTACATGACCCATTCCCGACACCATTTATAGATGAGGTACTCAAAGGAGTTGGCGGTCACGAAATTTATTCGTTTACAGATGGGTTCTCAGGCTACCATCAAATTAGGATTGCAAAGGTGGATAGGCATAAGACCACGTTTGTCATGGAATGGGGGTGTTACCGATATACAGTGATGCCACTCGGTCTGAAGAATGCCCCCACAATATTCTCATGACTGGTCATTGTGACATTCAAAGATTATATCCATAAATTTATCGTGGTATACATGGATGATTGGACAGTATATGGGCTAGTCAAGAACCACATTGCGAACCTTAGATTAATTCTAGAGCGATTTCGTCACCACCAGATATCTCTTAACTTGAAGAAATGCATCTTTTGTGCCCCATTTGGGATACTGCTGGGACACATTGTTTGCAAAGAGGGCCTGTTAGTTGATCCAGCAAAGATTGCCATCATTGTTGACCTTCCACCGCCAACAACAGTTAAGCAACTCAAGGTGACGTTGGGCCACATAGGCTACTACTGCAAGTTCATCAGAGGATACGTCGCAATCACAGCACCTATGGAGAAACTACTAAAGAAGGATGCGAAGTTCGGATGGAACAAAGAATGCCAGAAGAGCTTAGAGGTTTTGAAGACAAAGATGGTGGAAGCACCCATCCTTGCCTTCCCAGATTGGAAGAAAGAGTTTCATGTCCACGTTGATGTATCGTCCATTGCAATCGGTGTTATCTTGGCCCAACCAGGTGAAGGTGACATCGACCATCCGATAGCTTTTGCAAGTAGGAAGCTGTCAACAGCAGAAAGGAATTATACAACCACCGAATGAGAGGGACTAGCGATCGTCTACGCCCTACAAAAGTTCTGACATTACCTTTTAGGGGGCCACTTCAAAATGTTCATCAACCATTCAGCGCTGAAGTATTTGGTGAACAAGCCTGTGCTAGGGGGGAAATTTGCCAATGGCTATTGCTCTTTCAGGAATTTGATTTTGAGATCATCGTGAAACCAAGATGGTTGAATGCAGGACCAAACCACCTATCAAGGATCGAGTCAGGAGAGGAATCGAGAAGCATCGATGAAGGATTACCAGACGCTCAGCTATTTAGAGTTGAAATGGTCAATGACTACTATGAACCAATTATTTAGTTCCTAGAAACAGGAAAAGCACCAGAGGAATTCACCACCAGTCAGAAGAGGCAGTTAGTTGTCAAGGCTGAGGACTTCCAACTAATCGCAGGACAATTGTACAAAATGGGCCTTGATGAGATATTGCGCTGTTACATTCTCCCACATGAGTAGGAACGGATTTTAGCCAAGGCACATGATGGCATTGCCGAAGGACATTATGGATGTAGGGCCACTGCGAAAAAGATCTTGACAGTCGGGTTATGGTGGCCAATCATGCATAGCGATGCCATTGATTATGCCAAAACTTGTGATGTATGTCAATGCAGAGGTAAACCATAGAGATGGGACGAGATGCCATTTGTACCCCAGGTTATGCTACAAGCATTTGAAAAATGGGTGGTAGATTTTGTAGGACCCATTAACCCTCCAGGAAAACGCACCAGATCACGCTACATCATAACCGCAACAGACTATTTGACACGTTGGGCAGAGGTTGTGCCAGTCAAGGATTGTACTGCATCAATGGCTACCAGATTCCTCTTCGATAACATGGTCACCCGATTTGGATGCCCAAAGATTTTACTAAGCGATCAAGGGGCACACTTTGTGAACAAGACAATAGCAGCACTACTAGAGGAATTTTAGGTTCAGCATAAGAAGAGTACTCCCTACCACCCTCAAGCAAACGGAACAATAGAGGCATTCAACAAAATCCTGGAACACACACTCACAAAAGTATGCAACAAAAATCGAGACGATTGGGACCTTAAGATCCCAGCGATCCTCTGGGCCTATCGAACCACATGCAAGTGATTAACTAGCCAAACTCCATTCAAACTAGTCTACGATAAGGAAGCAATTATGCTAATGGAATATATCGTTCCAAGTTTGCTTATTGCAGTCGCCACAGATATGAGCAATGATAGTGGGTTGGAAGAATGACTAGCACAATTAGTACACTTAGAAGAAGATTGGTTCATCACAGGATTCCACCAGCAAGTTGAAAAGGATCGCCAGAAAGCATGGCATGACCATCACATTAAGCAGAGATACTTTCCGAAAGATGACACGGTGTTGTTATATGACAGCAAGTTCGTGAAACAACCGGGTAAACTACAAATGCACTGGTTAGGACCCTATATCATCAATTTTGTCACCAACGGTGGTGCAGTGTGGCTACAGACCCTAGATGGGGTATTGTTTCCTTGCATGGTGAATGGAAATAGGATAAATCTCTATCACTGTGATCCAACACAACAATAAAAGAATAAAAAAAAGAGAAAAGGAGCACGAATTGACCAACGCGAAGACATGAAGACCGGTTAGACTATGACCAAAACACTAGAACGGGAGGAGGTGGTCAGTCAGATCGCATGTCCCAACTATATGTGGAGGTCCAATCGGCACGTGTGACTCCACACCTATGCATGTGACCCCAGATAAGCATCGCCAGAAGACGACGAAGGAAATGATGATCGAATCGCATCCGAGCATGCGACCGCAGCCGACGATAAAGGGAAAGGATGATTGAACCGCAAAAGAAGGGTCAGGATTGTACAAATGATGATGGTAGCCGACCCCACAGACACGAAGCACAAGCATAAATATCGAATGAGGAGGCCGCTAGAACAACAAGGTATCAATGAATAGGGAGAGAACATTTAGGAAACTGCATGCTACAAGTTGATCAGACAGTTAGTTGAATAGGGAGTTCCAAGGAGGTTGTGGAAATGGTCCATTTCATTTCGCATGGCAGCACACTAGGTGCACTGAGAGCTAGAACGATGAGTGTCCATACACAACCAGTGAGGGAAGCAGCGCATAGACTCTGGGAAAACATCGTTGAGGTATCATCCAAGATGTCTAAGTATGTGGTGGAAGTGCGAAGTTTCGTGGTCCCGAGGACCACTAGAATTCCAGGGATAAAGGCTCCACGGTCTTGGTAGAAGGCTGCCTAGGGCGCGAAACAGATGTGCTGGAGCAGTCAGCCTGTCTTCTGCCTTGGTGACATAGATGAACTTTTCCACAGGGTGGTAGCGATCGAAGAGGTAGATGATGAAGGTTCCAAGGGACTGGTAGCTGAGCGCAAGAAGTACATGACAAAAAACCAGTACCTAACAGACGGCGATAGTAAAGACACAACAGCGAGTTCCAAACAGCAAGAACAGTTTCAGAGACCAAGAACAGTCCAAGGCGGCGCACAACAGTAGAGTCTGCCTAAGGTGGTTCGGGACGAGACACAAGTTTGTGTTGGGTTCCTGTTGGCACGGGATAGATCTGCAGGAAGTGCGGAAGCCGACAAGCATGAAAGCCAAATCCCACGAAAGAAGGAATTACAGCGAAGTCTAAAGAAGCGCAAGAATAGTTTAGAATACTTAATTGCTAAGTCGTCCAAAATGGGCCATTTTGTAATAGAATAGAAGGATACAAATAGAAGTATATTGTAAGCCTAAGGGCATAAGAGTTGAGGAGATTTATGCGATCTTTTGAGTTTGATTGTACTTACGATATCATGCTTTGAATATATCTGCGACGGGTTTTCCACAGATGTTAATGAATGAAGATGTTCGGTTGTGAATTCTGGTGTTATGTTATGATGCAATAATGGGTTATTTAAATGTTCTTTGTTGGTTTATGTGAAAACATGTTGTTGGTTAATGCTAATATGTTTTGATGCGAATAATTGAACTATAGTGAATGATTGTGATCTCTGATTAAAGCACTCGTATCTTATTTGTAACTGCTAAAGCTTGGTTCCTGTAGCACCCTTATCCTCCTCGGGTGAGACCTCACCTGCTTCGCAGGTGTTTCTAGGAAGGATAAGTCCTTTCTGGGCCGGTGAATAAGGGGTTGTTGGTGTTGTTGATGACAGAGTGAACCCTTGTCGAAAGACCCTGTGTCAACACCCATAGTATCAATTTTCTAAGAGTTCTAGATGTCTGTCACTTCTAGAGGAAACATTGGTCACCTCAAAGGCTGCATATATCCCACAATATGATGTTTTCTTCGTTTCATCCAAATTTTTGATGCGATATTTACAACCATTGAACCACATAGCCTTATGGTGTTTTACCTACAACAATTCATACATGTAAATATTACATCATGATCCATTTATGATTAAGTGCATGTTTATTCCCTACAAGGAAACAAATCAACGTGTACATCAAAGTGTTTGCAAAAAAAATAAATAGTGTGGTTGATTAATATGCTTGCCTTCTTATATTTTAAACCATATGCTAAATCGATTTCCCTTTGTGTAAGATTGGTATCTCCATTGCGATGTGTTGCTTTAACCAATGAAGCCACACCTTCCCATGATATTCCATGATCAGATTGTTCACATCATTTAATCCATACCTTCATCAATTCAAGATTTTTTGTGATGTATAAATGAAGTGCGTTCCACTCTTGACCAACTATTTGATGAAAATAAAATTAAAATTCAATACAGATGTATATTCACTTAACAAAGTATACACTTTTAATTGATTCATGTTGAATATTAAAAATAGAATATGTATGATATATACATAAAAATCAACATTCAAATGTATTATATTAATTAATATCTACTAGCTAATAATTACCTTTCACCTTCCTCGATCTACCTTTCCCCTTCAGGTACTCACCTTCGAAATTGTTATTGGAGCCTGGATCACAAATGCGACCTAAATTGAGATTTGACGCTAATTTAGGAAGATATTAACTAATATACAAAATTTTTTGGTATACCATACATTCGTCCACCATAGAACCCTTAGGATGTGCTTGTTGTCTAACCAAACCCTTCAAAAATTGCAAGTGCCTCTCAACCATCCACATGGACCTTGAGTATATAGGTCCACATAATTCAATCTCCTCAACTTGGTGTATGAGGTAGTGTTCTTGTGCATTGAAAAATTCCAAAGGTAGATGCTTCTGCATTTCACACATGAGACGAGGAATTTCTCTCCTCCAATACTTTATATCTTCTTTATGGATTTCTTTAGATGAAAACCAATCATGAGATTTAACTAAAAAACATTATATTACATAACATGAATTAGTGCACAAAAATAAAATATAAGTTCTACAACGAATTAAACAAACACTAAGCGCATGCAAAAAATTGCTACTTACCTCATGTATTTCCCAATATTATATATAACTTGTTTGACATTGTTGTCGAAGTTGTCTAGGAGAGCGAGAGGTAGAACATACTATAACAATATACAAATCGTTTCATTTTTTTTACAAAAAGTAGACAAAAAAATACCAACAATATGCACTGGAAAAAAAAAATAACAATAATTATATGCATACCATCATAATTACCTTCATGAAGATATGCCAATCATGCGTTTTTACTCCCGTAAAATCACCTTTCTTTGTTATGATATTCTTCATGGTCGAACAAAATCCGGTGGGAAATTTAATTTTCGCATGACTTCTTTTACAACATTACTTTGCTGCTCCATTAACATCCATGGAAGTGAGTTTATATTAATTTGGTCTCTGTTTCTATGAAATTGAATGACGTCTTTCATTGCATGGTTTCCTTCTTGAATGCCATTGCAAATTTTGACAGTTTTTTCTTTCTCACTCCTTCCATCTAATATTCGCCATAATGTTCAGTCACATTCTTTCCGATATGCATTGTAACAAACATATGAGCAATCTGTAGGTGCTCATAGTAGGGAAACCTACTGAATTGTTTAGGATAAATTTTCATTTCTCATGGAAGCTCATTAATTCCTTCATGATCATGATGGCCATCATGAATCATAGTTTATAAAGAAATTACAAAAATCAATGTCAATTATAGTAAACAACACACAATAAAAAAATACATAACATTTCATATACGATGATTCATATGTACCTTGGCGATTTCTATTATATTGCAACTTCCATACGTGAGGTGTCATTATCTGCGGTTTTAATGCAGCCTCTTGGTTCCCATTGAACATATGTTTTTCGGTAGTTCGATACCTATGATTATTAGAGAGGAAGTTCCTATACTCATCAAACACCTCCTTTCCTAAACTTTTTGAATGACGAGATTTGATCTTAAAACCAAAAACTGGACATGCAAATTTTCCCTTTGTATGAAGACCTACATAAAGAGATGGATTATCTATGCCAATTATAATTATATATAAAATGAATGGATTATTTAAAAAAAACCGTGTGCATAATATATTAACTAGTTCATAAAATTAAATGAAATTAAAGGGGAACTTATAATTACAAACCGCAAAAATGGGTTAACCCTGGGGAATCATGTATTGTCCATACAAGCATTGCATGGAATTGAAATTTCCTTTGTCGTATTGGTCTAGATACGTCATACATAGTGATGCAATTCCATAACTTTAGTAGCTCGTCAATAAGAGGTTCGATATATACATTCATATCTTTAAATTGGTACTTACCTGATTGATTTGAACATACAAAATATATAATTATTACAACCATTTATAAATATAAACCATACAAAAGAGAAAAATAATATATATATATATATATATATATATATATATATATATATATATGACATTATGCAACAAAATATGATAAATGAGATGCCACTACATTAAAAAAAAATCTGTAGACACACACCTGGAATAATCATTGCCAACATTATGTGCTCCCTCTTTATTGACAACCATGGAGGAATGCTATTGTTGATAACAAAAATAGGACACATCGAGTAAAAGGATCTCATCTCTGCAAATGGATTGACACCATCTGCTTCCAAATAAATCCTAAGATTACGAGGTTCTTCTTTAAAGTCGGGCCATTTTTCCTCCATATCTCTAAATGCAGACCCATATGCAGGAATTCGAATAATGTCATCTTGAAGTTTGTTCTGTGCATGGTAATCCATAAATTGCAATATGTTTTTGCACTTGAACAGTCGTTTCAAACGTGGAATAATGAGAATATAATGAAGAACCTTTTTTATTACTTGATCTGTTCGATATCTACTGATCTAAAATTCTGCACATTCTGTTTCAAATTCATACTGATTATAATATATAACATGGTCATCGGGGCATGCATGAATTTCTTCATATTGCATTCCAATTTATTTCATGATCGAAGATAAATCTCAATACGTGCAAGGTAAAATATTTGATGGTGGTAACAAAAATTCAGCTAACAAGCTACAAAAAATTAAAATAAAAACTAGTTAATATAATATATAAATAATATTAATGAAACACATTTCATCCGTATTAATTTTACTTATGAATTAACAATAAAATCGGATTAGACGAACATTCATTACCTTTAGCGCGATCAAATATATGTGATGGAATATATTACATACCTTAACATTTGTGTGATTGATGTGTTTGAAAGACCATTCATAACCTTCAAGTTCATTATCAACAATATAGAGGAGAAAAGATTTGTGTTGGAGCCCTCATAAAGGGGTTCGTATGCCTTATCAAGAAGAGGTAAATCATGAACATCATCAAAGTCATCATTTTCATGATCATCATGATCATCATCCATTCTAACATTAAATGTATCATGGATCAATGTATTTGTACCATCATATTCAACTTTGTTATCAGTATGATCATCTTCTTCAATATGATAATTAACTTGTTCTCCATTATTCATAGCTCAATGTTCCTTCAGTACTTGTTCTGAAAGCACGTCCCCCGGGAAATATGCCGTAGGAGGTATTTCCTTTATAATTACATGAAACCATCAATATATATTAGTTAGTATAAGAAATATTAAAATAATACATACATTTACAAAAACAATCAATATAAATACATATATAATACAAAACTTACAAATGGACGATATTAATGTCCCCCCTCAGTGTGTCCATGTTCCCTACAATTGTTTTCTGGCTGTTGTGATCTTTATTCTTCTCCTTTTAAAGCCCTGCATTGACTACATGGACAATAACATTTCCCATCACCCTTTCTTTTCAGTCCATCCCACAATCTAGCAAGCAATTGTCGATTTTGTTCGTCTGGATAAGGAATATTGTTATTTGACATTTTCTCATAAAGAGTTTGAATGAAGATTATCGATCTTAAAAAATAAAGCTCTGCACTTCACTATTTTTAATAACAAAAACAATTGAAATAATTGCGTATCCTTTTACGGAAATAGTCTGTGCGAAGAATATAATTTCTGCAAACCATCGCTTGTATAGCAAACATGTCGGAATGTTTCCATAATTTATAGTTTTTAAAATTGAAAGTTCGTCGGATATCCGACGATATTACCATAGTTACCATTATAATATATATGTTGGATATCCAACGGCCATCGGTTTTTCGATGAAATCCATCAGATATCCGATGGGCGTTGTTGGATAACCGACAGTCATTTGATATTCGACAATTCCATGTATCAATTAAAAAAAATTTGATCAAACTTCGTAATTTTAAAGGTGAAATCCAACGACACAGTCAATTTCATTGAATTTTCTCGTCAGATTTTGGGTTCAAATTTTGTTGTGTAATAAATCGAGGATCTTCAAGCGCTTTGGATGGTGGTATTCCAGAGGAGGCATGGATAGGTAAACATGTAAACTACTCATTTTTTAGAACTTTTGGTTGTGAAGCATTTGTCCATATTAATAAAGAAAATAGAACAAAGATTGAGGGTAAATCCAAGAAATGTACCTTTAATGGATACAATGTTGATGATTTTGGTTATCGCTTATGGGATTATTAAAATAACAAAATCATTAGGAGTGGAGATGTGATATTAAATGAAAAGGTCATGTATAAAGATTAGTTGCAGGGAAAGAAACGGGAAAAGGAAAACACATACTACATAGTGCTTGATGAAATCAATGAAAATGAAGTTCCAAAGGTGTTGGAAAATCAAGAACAACAACATGTACCTCAAACTCGTGCAAGTGTTAAAATATCTACCAAGTCAAGTAGATCCCCTGAACGATACTCTCCTTCAATGTATTATTTATTGATGACTAATTCTGGTGAATCAGATTGTTATGAAGAAGCAGTGCATGTGGAAACTAAAAAGAAATGGGAGCAAGGAATGAATGAGGAAATGGACTCATTGGTAAGAAACCAGACTTGGGATTTGGTTCAATTTCCTAGAGGTAAAAGAGCATTGTAGAATAAATGGGTTTATAGGTTGAAGGAAGAAGATGGAGGAAATAAGCACCTACAAGGCCAGACTTGTTGTAAAGTGGTTTAAACAGAAGAAAGGTATATATTTTGATGAAATATTTTCTCTTGTTGTTAAAATGACTTCAATTATAACTATTTTAAGTCTAGTGGTAGTAGAAGATTTGCATCTTGAACAATTAGATGTAAAACAACCTTTCTCCATGGGGATTTGGAGGAGCATATTTATATGCAGCAACCACAAGGGTATGAGGTCAAAGGGAAGGAAAATTTGGTATGTAGGTTGAATAAGAGCTTGTATGACCTGAAGCAAGATCCAAGGCAGTGGTATTTAAAATTTGACAGGTCTATGGAGGAACATGGTTATAGTAGATGCCATTCTGACCACTGTGTTTATTTCAAGAGGCTAAATAATATAAGATATATTATATTGTTATTGTATGTGGATGACATGCTTGTTGTAGGGTATAACATGCATGATATAAATGTGCTCAAAAGGAAGTTATCTAATTCATTTGCGATGTAGGATTTGGGTGTTTCATAGTAAACTAACATTATCTCAGGGTGAGTACATACAAAAGGTGTTGGAAAGGTTTAGAATGCAGAATGAAAAACCAGTTAGTACACCTTTGGCCATCCATTTAAAACTAAGTAAGGAGATGTGTCCTAAGACATGGGAAGAGATAGACTACATGTCGAGGGTTCCCTATTCATCAACAATTGGCAGCTTGAAGTATTCCATGGTGTGCACAAGCCCAGATGTTGCACATGCATTGGAAGTTGTGAGCAGGTATATGAACAATCCAGGTAAAGAACATTGGAAGGCCGTACAATGGATTCTTAGATATTTGAGAGGTACTACCACTCATGCATTATGTTTTGGAGGTTCATACATTGTTCTACATGGATATGTTGATGCATATATGACAGGTGATAAAGACATCACGAGGAGAACCATAGGGTATGTTTTTACTGTAGGTGGAACAACAATAAGTTGGATTTCGAAACTGTAAATGGTTGTTGCACTTTCAACAATGGAAGTAGAGTATGTTGCTGATACAGAGGCTAGTAAAGAGATGATTTGGTTACAGAGGTCCATGGAGGAATTGGGTAAGAAGCACGAGAATAAAAAATTATATAGTAACATCCAGAGTGCCATTCATATTGCAAAGAACTCAGCCTTCCATTCTAAGACTAAACATATATAGCTCAAGTACCATTTCATATGGTCTGTTCTAGAAGATGAACTATTGAAGATGGAAAAGATACACACTAGTCAAAATCCTGCAGACATGTTGGCAAAGGTAGTAACTCGAGAGAAACTAAGTTCCTGATCAGTTTCAGTTGGCCTTCAAGCATGAAGGTAAGGATTAGAAATTTGATAGGTCCAAGGTTTAGAGCACAATCCAGCAAGTGCAACAGCGGTGGAGTTGCTATGATCAGGCTCCAAGTGTGATATTGTTAGTTGTGGATCCTGATCTTCCTGATTCAGAGATGTTGTTGTTTCAACCATGTTTGTACCTCAGTTTTATATGATATGATAGTGGACTGTACACTCATCCCAACGGGGGGGTCGGGGGGGGCATTTCTTCCGAAAGAAATTTGTTTGGTTATTTGTTGGCCAACAGTTTATGGACCCATGGTATTGGGTAGCCTGTAGTATTTTCCCATTGTAATTCCCCTTTTAATGGAAGACATTGTAATATGGTTGTGTAATGTATTGTAGCATTTCAAAGATCTCTATGATTGTGTAAGAGAGACTATGAGAGAGTGAAGACGAAATTGCAGCAGCTGTGATGTGGGTTGTATTACTTCATTTTGTTGGATGGTATAATAATAAGGACTGGCAATTTTTGTGTGGACGTATCCCATATTGGGTGAACCATGTTATATTGGTGTCTCTCTTGTATTGTGTTTATGTGATTTATATTTGCATCTTGTTTATTGTTATTGCCCTGCAATCCTGTTTTTCTAACAATATCCCACCTTGGATGCTTTCTCAATTTTTTGATGACCGTGACAAGCCTTGTACTTTTCTTATGAATTATTCATTATCTCCTATACTTGCAATAGATTTTCTTGATTTTATCAATTATTTTTTCATCATTCAATGCTTATGGTGTCTTCCATCACTCCTCCTTATTTTCATATACACATCTAAGTGCAAAGGTGAAAAATTCCCAAAGCTTGTTTCAAAATGGAACTTATTGGTAGAAGTGTGGAATTCTTTGTTATAAAGGTGTTAAATATAAATCAATTTTTTGTACAAGGTTCTTGGATGCTTCTAATCATAACCCCTCAAAAGATGAACCAATTTCATGTTCACTACTTTTGTTTTCCCATTTGTGTGTGGACGGAAAGTTGTAGATATCCTCAACTTGATGTTCATTTGCTCCCAAATTTTATCCCAAAAGGAATTAAGAAATCTAGTATCTCTATCTGTGATGATGCTCCTTGTTATCTCAAGAGAACCCAAACCTTTTCAAAGAACATATTTGTTGCATCTTGTCCCTTGATGGTCAGTTTACAAGGCATGAAAATGCACATATTGATAAACATACCAACAATAAAAAATAAATTGTCATGTCCCTTCCTTGTTCTTGGAAAATCACCCAAAAAATCCATAAAGATGTTGTCTGATGTTCTAGTGGGTACAAATAAGGGATGGTATAAAATTTTATTTTTATAATAGATTTGATGGTACAAAAAAGTATGCATCCTCTAATAACCCTAGCTTCATTTTCTTGCATTGTGGGTCAATCCACATACCTCTGTAAGTTGGAAACTATCTTTCCAACACAAAAATGCCTTGCAACTTTTGAGGTGTGAGTCTTTTTTATAAGTTTAAATCTCTCACCTTTGGGATAGTGAATCTTGTCTATTTTGTAAAACAACCCATCTTGTATACTATAGTCATTCTTACTATCACCTTCTTCAACATGAACTTGGCCTTGTAGTTGTTGAAAGACCACTTCAAAGTCCTCATCCATCATTAGTGAAAGGCTCCATGTGTGCAAGAGTTCTCAAAGCTATGATTTTGTATGTTGGTGAACTCGAAAGAATGTTGAAATTAGGAGTGCATACCCTCTTATATTTGATGATAAAATGAAATTGTTGTAAAAACCCCATCCACTTGTAGTGTTTGATTTGTTGAAGTTTAATATGGGTCTACAAATGCTATAGTGGTCGGTGATTGGTGTGAATGATGGTCTCCTTTCCCATTAGATAGTGCTTCCATTTCTTAATATATTGAACCAAAGAATAGATTTACTTATCATATGTAGGGTAGTTCATGGATCCAACACTAAACATTTCAGAATGATAGCATACTGTTTTACCTCCCTGCATCAAGGTCACTCCCATAATATATCCACTTGCATCTATCTCACCTTCAAAAGGAGTTTGCAAATGGGTAATGCAAGAACTGGCATTTGTATAATATTTCATTTAATCTCTTCAAAATATTTATGGTGATTCTTTCCCCTCTTGAAACTCTTGTTTCTAGCTATTATGGCATAGAGTGGTGCAACAATAGCTGAAAATGATGCTATAAAATTTTGTAAGTACCGTTGTTAAAGTGCATAATTCCTAGTGACTAGGGTCAAATCATTCATAGAATATACATAAGATACCAATCTAATTTACATAATTAGTAAGTTATATATAACATAAATACCTAAATAAGCGAGGAAACAAAAGTACCTATATCTAGATCATATTGTCCTTCACAAATCCCTTGTATGCAAATCCAAATGAGCTCTTCACTACTCCAAGTAATTCTTCAATGATCTACACAAAAGAAGAAAGAACCAACCTTCCGTAAATCCTCCCAGTCAAAATAATAGAAATAGTGATAGAAATGTGAATTCGCTTATCTATTGATTAACCTATGAGGATATTAATGACACCACCATATGAATATTCAAATGTAAGTAATTCAACACTTTCATGTTAGATTTTTTTTTTTTTGAGGGGGGGGTGGGTGAAGATAGATCTCATACTTTATTAATAATTCAAACAACAAACATAAATATACTTGATAATATATTGTTGGAACCTTTGTAACCAAGATTTAGATTCCTTATGCCTGGATGATTTAATGATCCAAAATCCACTTGAAAAGTCCTTTCTACTCGTGAATGGGAAAGTCATTAGGGACTTAGGTCCCAATTCTCAACTAGATGATCAATTATAGGACATATATTCCTATATAAGGGAATGCTTATAATAATCCAAGAATAATATCCAAAAAATATCCAACATAAGGGTGTAAATCAATCAGTTTCCTTTTCTCCAAAATTTGAACTCAATTTATACCTTTTAAAGTTGGTTGGGTTCGTTGGTAACCTATATTAGGGTTGCATATGTGGCAAAAAAATTTAAAACCCAATCAAAGGAATGAAATTAATGTGCATTTACTATTTTAACCTTCTTAGTATATACCCATTTCTTTCCTGAAGGAAAGGCATGGGTACCCACATGTTGCATCAAGGGAAGCTATGAGCATGAGACAAAAAAAATCAATATATTTTTTGTGGAGTAACTAGATTCAATCTATATGATGTATAGCCAATCAAGTCAATAGAGGTCAGTGATGATGAAATCAACAATGACAATTGTGCTTCCCCTACAAGGCTCTTAACTTCAGTGAGATTAATAGAAGTTGGTCGGTTGATGATTTCCTCTATTTTCATAGCAACAATATTGAGTTCCCATCCACCCATCACACACCCCAAATACACCAATGATTACTAAGGAAATTCGCATTTATTAAGGTTTTCCAGTGGTTGATGGTTTTTCAGGGTTTATAACACCCACATGAGATGTGAGATATGCTCTTCCTAGGTAGCTCAATAAATAGATATATCATCTAACTACACTTTTACAAATGAATATAAAGGTGATGGAATAATTATTCATTAAACACATAAATGTAGCTAGTGCATTACATAAACCAAACAATATTACTAGACATTCATATAGATTTTGGTTTTCCTTGAAGGCAATATTCCAAATCCCTTCTTCTCTAACTTGCACCTAGTGGTATCTCGATTTGAGATCCAATTTGGTGAAGTACTTGACATGGTGCAAATAATCTAATAAGTGATCAATATTTAACAAAGGGTATTGATTCTTGAGGATAATATTATTCAAATCTCTATAGTTAATGCACATTCTCCATAGTTTTCTAGTCGTACACATTCTTCATAGCTTTTTAACCAATACATATTATTCATACCTTTGTATTTGATACACATTATCCAAGTTCCATCCTTCTTCAGTGATATGATGATAAGCAAACCACAAGATGAGATGCTTGGTCAAATTACTCCCTGCTCCAAAATTTGTTGCGGCTATTTCTTCACTTCATATGATTCCATGATTGATTGTTTATACAACCCAATGTTTTCAAATCAAGATTCAAGCAACAACTATATCTCATGCTTCACTTTCCTATTAGGTGGTAACCCTTTAGGTTTCTGGAACACTTCTTTGTATTCTCCGAAATTTCCTCAAATTGATGTTTCTTCTCTTCAGTACATCCCTTCATAAATTCCTTTACTTTTACCAATTCATCTCTTGGATAATTATCTCTTAAGAAGAGTAATACAAAATTCCTACTATAACAGATCAATTTATTGGCCTAGTTATCACTTACCAAATGATTATTGGATTTACCTCTGTGTGCATTGATGATCAAGGAATTCCTATCCTTGATAACATGATATTGGTTTTCTGTCCTCATGAAGGTTGAATCCCTCATGTATATATGGGGGTTTCCAAACACTACACCACCCACATCAAGTAGTACTACATCTACCTCCACTTCATGAATATTTTTTTCATTTATAACAAATTTGATCTTACACTACTTGGTGACCCTAAGATATCCATCAATGACCCCAAGGATGGTCATGAAATTGCAATCCAATCTTGGTAACCATATCTTCTTCCATGAGGTTAGAATGTGAATTGGAACCACATATGGCATCCACTTTTGTTTTCTTGGCCTAGATATTAATATGGAAGAGTTTAATTATATCCTTCTCTTCGATGGGATGGAGGCTACTCATATTCACCTCCTTATGCATTGTAGTGTATAAAATATTTTCATCTACATATGCACTAATATCTACATGGTTTCTTGAATCTATGGCTAGCATATTCTTCTTCATGGCATCATTCTTCCAATCTAGATTCAATTCTTGATGTAGATTCCAACACTTGTTTGGTGTGACCATTGATATTACATTGATTACATTTTTTTTTAGATCAATACATTTATGTGTAGTGGCCATTATCTTCATGTCCTTTACTTTACACTTCTTATTTCCCTCTTTGGAGTCATCTTGGGTGGTCTTTTTGTTTCGAACCACTTGATTGTCTTTTCTTCTTGTCCATAGTCTCCAAAAACTATTATTGCACATAGGCCTCATCAACTATCCTAAGTTCAAATAATAGCACTTTACTCCTTAAATAACTATGTAGACTCATACCAAACAATTTATGAGTACATCTAGGTTCTTGAGAAATATATCCAACATAATGGATTGTTTTCTAAACTCAGTGGTGTACTCTTGATGTTGCTTCTTCTATAACTAATACCAATGGGTCCACTCATCCTATTAATACCCAATAGGTAGAACTAAGACTTAATGAACTAAGATTCCCTTACCTTTGCTTTCACTGCTTGGAAATGCCTTCTTAATGTTCTTTCCTTTTGCACATCCTTTGCAAACACCTTCATGCTTTGTATTGATTTCAGGAAGACCTTCTACAACTTTGCGTGCAATTGGTAGTGCTCTATAGTGCACATGTGCAATCCTTCTATGCCAAAGTTCACTTGGCTCCATGGATTCATGTACGATAGCATGTTCAGGTTGTCCTTTCAATTTGTACAATCCTCCCTCTTTCTCTCCAATCACTACTACATCATCTATGGTCTTACCCTTTAGCCACATGAGTACTTGGCCATCTACAAATGCAACCCTCATGCCTTTTGCATCCAATGAAGATATGGAGAGTAGATTCTTCTTGAGCCCAGGTACATATAGAACCTCTTTCATATTCAAAGACTTCCCAGAGTCTAGGTTGTAGGAGGCTTCACCACTTCCCTTGATAGGATATTGATAGTCATCCCCAAGTTTCACTTTATGGGGTGACTCATGTTCAGATAGATTTACAAAATATTCTTTAAACCCAGTCATGTGTTTGGAAGCCCCACTGTGAATAATCCAATCATTACATCCACGAGAGATAGTACCTGTGAGAGCAGAGATTAGAACATATTCATCTTCACTAGATGAGTCATCACTTTCTGCTCTAGCCTTCTTCTTGGGAGGTTCATCCTCCTCAGCAACATGAGCATGATATCTCTTCTTGTTTCCCTTGTTGTTGTTGTTGTTGAATCCCTTTGTGTTCTTGGGACAATCTACAGAAAAGTGTCCCTTCTCCTTACATGTGAAGCATCTCAGATCCTTCTTACCCTTTTGATGATTGTGAAAAGGTTTCTTGTGATGAGAGTGCTCCTTCTTGGAATTGTTTCTTTTGGTGTGAGCTGTGAGAGCTTGATCTTCACTTCCCATCTTTTCTTCTCGGGCTACAAGCCTAGCCTATTCTTGTAAGCATTCCTCCCACAGTCTACTGAAGGAGATCAACTTCCTTCTTGCACATATTCCTTGAATGAAGGAATCCCATGACCTAGGTAGGCCATTCAAAGTGGTCATAACAATTTCACCATTCTCCACTACTTCATCCACAGCTTCAAGTTGTTCCTTGATCTGAGAGACCTTAGAGAAGTAGGATTGAATGGTCTCTCCATTATGAAGCTTTACCCCTTTTAATTAGTTCTATAGAGTCATCTTCCGATTTATGTTCTTCCCTTCAAATAGCTTGGTTAGGGAATCAACTATCTCCTTGGGTGTCTTTAGAGATGACACATGTGGTATGAGATGGTCTTTGATATAATCAGCAATGATCCTCTATGCCTTGACCATGTTTTTCTTATGCAAGGCCTTAGCCTCTTCTTCCTCTGGGACAGGGACCTCGGAACTTATGTAAGTATCCAATTCATTTTCTTCCAGGATTAACCCAATCCTATACTTCCATGCTCGGAATTTATCATCCCCTTTAAGCTTATCCTCAAGCTTAGTGTGGTGAGACATCTTAAAGAGTACTTCAAATGGGAATAGAAAAGATTTAGGTCTTACCACTTGATTTGCATAAATATGGATCTAGTGCTGGATTAGGGTTTGCCAGAGAAACCCTAAAAATTCAAAATGTGAATTTCAAACTTCTGAAAGGATAGAAAGATGCTCCTTTATGAGTTGATCAGCCTGGTATACTTAGAAATTGAAAACTACAAAGTTTCACCCTTCAGAAATGCTTTTCAATCTCTCAGATTCACTGGGAGGACCCTGAATTAGGGTTTGAGTTTCCCAGAGATTCACCCAACCACAAATCTCGATCCAAAGCTCTAAACTTTGATTTTTCCAAGGAGCTTCTAGCTATGTCCTCATATTTTAGAAATTTCTATTTTTGTGGAAACCCTAATTTTTAGGGCCAAAAATGAAAGTGCCCAGAATTGAATTTTGATTGGATAGAAATATGCGCCTTGATGAGGAGAGTCAAAATAACCTACTGCTTTTCAATATATGTGAAGAGAAACCCAATAAATAGGAAACCCTATTTTTCGCAACTGCATAGTGTCTTCTTCTCAAGTTAGCTCTAATACCATGTTAATTTTGAGCATTAATTCAACATACTCTAGGAACTTTACTGAGAGAATAACATGTATAGCATATCAAGTATAACAATGCAAATCAATCACAACAAGCAATCACATGAGACAATAGACACACAGAGTTTCACTGGGGAAAACCATAAAGGTGAAAAACCCCACAACTTCCTCAGAGATAGAAAGAGCAATGATACAACCAAAGTACACAGAGATAGTCCTCTTAGCAGCTGAACCTCCTCCTCCACTAGTGCACCACTTTTCGAGTAGTGTAGAATTGAATAATGAGATGAGTAAATAGAGTGCCTTCTGCACTCTATTTATACATGACCTGACCTACCTAATAAACTAGCAGGGCCGACTTGTCTAACTCAGTCTAATAGCCCATGGTAATACAAATCAAGGCCGACCCCACACTTGGTGGTCTAATAACCCATCACATGCAAGTTGTGACACTTGTGACACTTGTCAATACAAATGACGACACTTCCGTATAGAGGAATAATAACATCTCTATAGGAGTACAATATACATAGGTGAAATACATTCTGAAGTTACATACACATCAACAAGATTGGGAAGATGTGATGGTTCTAGAACTTGATCTCTCTTTCTTTGGATCATTTTTCAGCTCCTTTTTTGGGTCTTCATTTTCTCCATATTTCCCATCTAAATTTTCCTAAGTTAGAGCTACCAAACTCCCCCAAAAGGACAAACTTGTTCTCTAGGATTTCCATGAGGATGCTCATGTTGCAATAAATGTAAGCGACATGTGCTTCAAGCATTGAAAATATTCCCTTCAACTCATCTCGTATATTGTTACTCTACTCATTCACCATGTCTATGGTTATAAGGCCACTTTCTTATGCCACTTACTAGATCCTACAAATTACAACAAAAACCCCCAAAAATATCCTTTGATACCAATATGATCTTTAAATTGCCATGGATATTACACTGGAACAAATTGTCACAACAAATCATACAATATTTCACAATATGTTATTATGCAATGTTTTACTTTAGATTTAAAATTTAATATTACTATCTTAGTGCACAAAATATTGAAATGAACTAAAACTAAAATGAAAGAAGATGAGCAAATAATACACCATCCACACAATGAACACAAGATGTATTGTGTGAAAACATAACCTAAGAGGTGAGGCCTATGCCTTGCTATTATATTCTTAGTTATGAAATTAAAATATAAAGGAAGTGCACTCATTATGGAGTTTTCATGGACATTGTGGCTGATATGGTTACTATAGGACTTGCCACTTCCTCCATTCTACACCAAATCCCACTCCTAGATGCTCTATTCCACTATGGAAAAATAAACAATATAATAAGAATGAAACCTTTTCCTTTCATAGTGGGCCTATATTTAACATGGCTTGGTAGCTGTTTAGAGTTAGAGTTGGGTTTTTTGCATGCCTCAACTCTTGATTAGGGTTAGGGTTTTAGCATGCCTTAACTCCCGATAATGGTTAGGGTTTATACCCTCTAGAATCCTATTTAAAGTCAATATGTGACTAGATCCACATGCAATTAATGTGCGTTAATGTGGAATCCACTCAATATCACAGTCATCAATGATAGGTCAACTTGCCAAAGGCATAAATTCCTCACATGAACATTGATTGAGTTGATATTCACATCATTGGTAATATATCAATATGTAGAACAATATTGAAAGACTAGTATTTTTTCATAAAGTTTTGACCATAAAAACCACTATTTGATGCTTTAGCATCTCCAAAAGTTTATGGACCATGAATCAACAAACCCATACATTCCCCTACAATGGGCCCTGCAATCCAATAGATCCATTTTTTTGACCTAGAAATTTCTAAAATATATGACAAATTATATAGTGATCCATTTTAGATCAATACTTTTGTATATTATCATACATATTGTTAAAAATCTTAAACCACCTCATGACTATCAATATCAATGATTTTTTATAAAGAAATCCACCAATTCGACTTGCATATTCTTCCATTACATAAAATACTAAATGCCATCGTCAACATTATAGGGTTTCAATGTGTGAATCATGACCTATTTTATTTATGTGAAATACTCTTACAAATTATAATTTGAATTTGTTTTTTTTTCCAAGTTTTTGCAACCAAACCCATATAATTGGATTAATTTTCCTCATTATTTCATATCTCTGCAATTTGGTAGGAATCCATTTAATTGAATCTCCTAACATTCCTACATATGTTCAATGCCAATTCCTCTTCTCAAATTCCAAGTTTCACAATATATTTCTCTTGCCAATAATTTTTTCTTGTTCTGTCTATCTTGGAATGAAGGTGTTGTTTTTTTTATAATGGATCCACTTTGTAAATCCTTTTCTTGGATTGCAATGTGCATGCCTAATATACCATATTCAAAGTAAATTACTATATTTTAGGAACATATATTGGAATATAGCATGCCTTGATCCTTTTTCCACATTGTATTAAATGCACAAACATCTAATGAACCTTGTTTATGCTGATTCTTTAGTTGATCCCTTCCATCCTAGTTTGCAGTATTAGTTCCTTTCTCATATGGAATTATGTTAACACCTAAATTTCACACACATGTGACATTTTGGATAATATTATAGTAAGACATCATGAACATATAGAATGCATCCCACCAAAGATATCCTCATCAGATCCATAAAGCAACATGATTCCAAAAATGCCAAAAAAAGTAAAAAAAATGTAATGCGGTCACCCCGTGATATACCATGCTACAATGCATATTATCAGTTTTGTGCACATGCTACACTAGCGCAAATTTTCCTTCGAAATCCACATGACAGTTGAAATGGTGGGACCACAACAACCCGAAGTGCATTGAAGGCTCATGAAAGCTCCATCACCTCCAAGAATTTGAATTTGTCTCCTCATGTACTTGGGTTCATTGAATGGTCCCCCTTTGTGTACTTTGGAGCTAGATCATGGAGTTAATGAGTCCACATTTGGATCTAGTTATTTCTTGGCCACCTCTTGGCCCATAAAAGCAATCCATGGGCATGCATCTAGTAAGCACAAATTAGAGTAAGGTTATGTTGCAGGAATTGTGTTGGAACTTCTTCCACCTCTTCCCATACCTACTATCATTCTTCAAGATCCCTTTCCACCTTCCTCCAAGGGGAAAGTGTTTCTCCCATTGTTCTATCAAGTTATTTAGCATTTAGAGTGGAAAAAAAGGACCTCCCTAAGGGATATTGTTGGCTTCCCTTGAATCCCACACTTCCTAGATGACACTACATGCAACAAATTGACCATTGGGTATTCTAAATTGGATCTAGAAATTGCTTCTTGTTGTGGTTTGCATTTCATCATGTAATACCCCTATTTCGGACTTTGAACCCCTTTGATAATTTCTGATAAGTATTATGTCATTTATACTTAGGAAAGTTATAAATTTGCTAAAGAGGTTTCTATTGACCATGTGGACCAACACAATAAAAGAGGGAGTCACAATCTCCTAAGGTTAGAGGGAAAATGCCACTTAATAATAATAATAATAAAGTTATTATTGGAGACAATTGGCAAACCCTAAAGAAAAGAATTGAGAGATCAATGAATTAAAAGAATTCACATAATGAGCAAAATTCCCCTAAGAGAATAAAAGGTGAAAACTCATTGAAACTCTCATGATTATTCATTATTCAGAATTCATTATGCATCATTCACAATATAAAGAGATGAATACACAAGCGCAATGGGAAATGGTAAACCTGAACCTGAGACAATGAATGTTGGTGAGGGAGGACAGATTTGGGAGAACCAAGCTGGTCTTGAAGCCAAGTGATTGAGTGCAGATTTGGGAGGAGCAAAATGACTAATATCAGGAGGAATCATATAGTTTGGTATGATCTTGGCCAATTAATTGTGTGCAGGTAGGAGAAATACCCCAAGCTTGTAGGAGTACGGCTGTTACCTGAATAGACTGTGATAGTGATTCTCTCCATGGCTATGGATTAAAATCCCCTAGAACATCCTGGAGCTCAAGAGTATTGAGTTGGGTGTTGGGTTTCCTATTGCCTTTGAAGCAACCTAAATAACTTGGGTAAATGAAAAGTTAAGGGTAACTAAAATAAATACTCTACCTGGGAGGTTTGTGCCTGGTTCCACTGGTCAACATATTTAGATAAGTGTTTATAATCTCACTTGCAGAGTATTTGTTTTGGACAGTATTTATATATGTGTTTCTAAATATATCTGGTTTACCTTTTGAAATGTAAATGTATCAGATCTGACCATATATGTATTGTTCTTGATTATTTATGAGCATGAATATCAGCTAGAGAACTAGATCTCTGTTATGAGTTATCTTATGTTCATTTTACAGATCTAGAATATTGATGTGATGGGCTGACTGTGAAAACATCTACATTCTAATGGAAGTAGATTTACAATTTTAAGACTCTCTATACAGTTATAGATGTATGCAAAATATGAAATAATAATAATAATATGATTCATGTGCTAACCTAGGGTTTGCTGAGACATGTCTTCATATTGTAGGTTACTGTAGGTTAAATATATTCTAGTATTTACATAAGATATTATGTTTTGTATCATAATGTTGTAAATAGGGTAGGAAGATAAACCTAAAGGTTTACATGCCTAGCCCATATGTTTATCAATAATTTTTCTACGCTAAGTTTATGGAAGAAAAGATAAACACTGAAAATGCTAGAATGCAAATCTGATATAGATCTGAGTTAATTTGGTTGTTGACAAAAGTTGTATTTTATTCAGATTTGGTCATAATCGACCTTATGCATGTAAATGGAATTTCAGTTTATTTGTGAGTATTGAAATAATGATACATTGCTATATTTATGAGTAAATATGTGCCTAACCATCATTCTACATTTAATGGAAATGCCTATGCAAACAGTATTGTAATATGCAGTATTAATACAAAAGTGAATGTACTGGCCAATGGCCTTATGCGACCCAAACATAAACTAGGTCACCACATCTATGTTTATAGATATTGTTTAAATGCGTTTGAAGTGCCGAAAGGCTGAATGCGAATGATACAAGTGGTTAAGGGTTTGACCCTTAGCATGGATATCGTATTTATAAATATATGATATTATACATTGAGCATTCACTGTGTAGTGTTTATAAACTTGGCGTTTCAACTATTGCTAATAGTTTATTAAATACATTGAAAATGAAAGGATGCTGGGCATAAACTAATACACAATATTCATTAATCCAACATTGCAGCATTTAAACACAGTAGTGTGACGATGCATTGCTGGAGATTGAGACTGTGTCTCGATGCATTGCATATTCAGGTGCATATGATGGGTAGGATAAACACCTCAACCCTAAACAATTTAATGCATGAAGTCCAACGGCATTTCAGTATACCATTTGCAAATGCAAACGAAGCCTGAAAGAATGCGACGAGTTCGATTCCTTCCAGGAAGAATTTAAAACACGAATGCAAACATATGATGTTCTGATAAGAATTGACATGCATTATAACATAAATAACGTATGCAACGAATCTCTTGTTATGCATGAACTTTGGAGAAACAAAAACGATGGTATGGTATATTAAATATCAAGTGTCGAGGGCATCTGTACAATTCATGTATGTAAACCAAAATACATAGAAAGTATTTAATCCAAAGACCCGACGAGTATCGCCGAGGGTTTCAAATCCAAGATGGGATTGCTAAAAAGTTTACATCACGAGTTCCAAAATTTAAACATAATTTACAGATAGAGTTAAAGGGTTGTTGCACGACCACTTAAAATTAACTGTGACGTCGTGTACACATTCCCAATGCCTCTGTCAGGGGCAGAGCATCGTTGGTTAGCCTATCAAATTATGTATGGCTATGAAAAGACCCACATCATTTTCGTTGAGCACATATTAACCTTGCAACAACAGAAGAGAGAAGTAGAGGTCCCTGAGACGCTCTCAGAGGATGGCTTCACGCCTCTATCCTCTCAATCAAGAGCCGAACTCTTTAAAAACGTACCGACAAAGACAGGAGTAACCCTAACCATAACAACCAAGCGTTTTAGTAACTTTGCCCCCACCAATGGGGTGAACCAAACCTGAGGGAGTGGGATTGGGCGAGTTACCTATTGAGCGAGCGAGTCGCCATGACCCCAACTTAGTTAAGAGATCGCAGGAGTGCTTCACTCCACCACTCGTCGTCGTTTTCCCTGCATAGTGAAATGTGGTGAAGGGTTAAACTGTGGAAATTTACAACTTAACAACCTAACGACTGTCAAAGAAAGCAGCTTAACGAATGACGAAAATGAGGGTATGTTTCTGATATTACCTGACAGTGTAATAATCTGTAGCAAAGCTCGACACGTCGGCACCTATCCACAAAAATAAAATGCAAAGGTTAAACCAGGGATTTTAAAACTTTCAAACATTAACGTAACTGTGAAGTGCAGTACGCAATGACATTGCAAAATGAAATAGTGATGCAAATAGTAAAACTATCACTTACATTGGTGGTGTTCACATCGAGTATGGTAACAACCAGTTCAATAATGCATCTGGAGAAGAGGTGCGCGATGGTTTGGCCGAAGAACTCCACCATACCCTGTGAAGAGCTGAAGCTCATGTCGTAGACCAACAACAATGAGAAAAATGACCAAGTGATAGTATTTCAAATGCGTGATACTGGAGAATGAGGTGGATACCACTGCTATTGGTGAAGGGCAGAGTTAATGCAAGAGTGGAGATGGCTGGGTGCGAAAAACCAACACCTGGATCAACGGTGTTACAAGCATCACGATCTCCCATGCATGATTATGGATCACAATCAACAACGTAGGAGGAGTTATGGTATTGCAAAGTTGGGTTGTGAGTACGCTTTGGCATCACTATCAACTGGAAGAGTCCATTAATGTGACGAGACCCTGCGTGCTCCACATAGACCAAGCCTTAACTGCAACATGGGTACACTTCCCTTCCATGTGAGCACCATCACCTGCCAACAGGAAGCCATGAGAGGGTTTAAAACGTTGCATTGGTTTGGTGAAGCCTGTGTGGCATAAGCCACCTAAAACGTAGGCCACACGTTGGTGTGAGCCAGTCTACATTCAAACAAACATTATGACTGTCCACGTCAACTGCAAAGTCGAGCTACATTCCTTTGTAGGCTCCAAGCATTACCCTCGTGGCAGCATGACTATTACCACATGGCTATGTGCTAACTGGTCATAAGCATGAAACGTTAAGCATTGTAGTTTGTTGTGAGCCATGTCGTAGTGGTAGGGTCGGCTTCTATTAGCGACTGTGTATTCTTTTTAATCAACGCTATTATATATTGAGTTATGCCTTTAGCCTTAAGGCTAAGGCTTTGTATAGGTTCCTTATATTTTATTAATCCATGCTCATGTGCTATAGTGAGTGGCGCACTAAGTTATGTAAAGAAGCGCTTTAATGTATGCAATATATATATATAGACCATTATATATATTGTAACCCTTGTATGCATAAGTTATATGATATGGCTTGATTGTATTATGGGTAGTGTTGTGTGTAACTTGAATTGCATGGTAATGTTTTGGTTAATCATAATATGTGATATTATTATGTATGTCTTGGTCATAGGTTATGCAAAGCATTAATATTACTGTTAAGATATATATATATATATATATATATATATATATATATATGTAACTATATATATATATATGTATTAATAGCTATAACCCTTTTTATTACATAATTGTTAATTGTTATAAAATAACTTTTGTAACTTAGAATTTTCCTTTGGAGTAATAATATTAATGTATAGCATTAATATAGTTCCGTGTAAATAATTATAGGTATGTGTAATAAATACATATGTGCTCCCAAGAGGAGAGTTATGGCTAAGTCTATTAAAGTATTAATGACGATAATAGTATCGGATGGCATGCCCGTGTGCAGCATTAACTTCACACATATTGTTGTATTGGCTGAGTAAGTTGGAATGATACCAGGTATGGGGTGTCACGTTGCAATGCTCGCATTAGGCCACCGACTAAGTGTGGTTTTCACACCACTTAGGCTTGTCACTGAATGTTACACGTTGGTACCAAGAGGTAGAAAGTGTCATCATGTTAGCACAAGTACCTCTGAGTCACACACGTTCTGTTCTAGTATGTTCATGTCATCACATCTAAGACGGAAGGGTGCGTATAGTCTAAAGGACTATAGTACTTCGGTAAAGAACCGCATAGAGCAATGTGTGACAGTTGAACATAAATTGTTATACTTATGTTATGTTTTTCTAAGTATAATTGATACCTGGTGGTGTAATTGTAAACTGTATGGAAGGGCAGTGGGCCCGTGCAAAAAAAAAAATTGGTAAGAGGAGACATGACAAATTAGTATCAGAGCACGATCACTACACTAGGACCTTAAGGTCATTGTGTGTATGCTGTGTTTTTAAATGTTTTAAAATGCTTTAAAATGATTTTATTATGTTTTCACTTGGTGTATAATGAATGCTTAATTATTCTTCCTGTAGCATCTTGCAAGCAATTTTAATTACCTGCTGTTTTTAAAGTCTAACAAACAGCTGGTTGGCCACACATAGATAGCAGAGCAGCTGAAACTTTAAATGGTTGAATTTAATTCTGCAGAACAAGAAGGCGGGATGGTTGTAGAGACATCCATCCAACACAGAGAGATGGACAGTAGGTATGGGATAAATCCAAATTCTCCAAGAGCTACACCATCCAGCGAGATGTGGAAACAGTGAAAAGTCTAAAAGCAGAATTAATGAGCATCAAAGAAGACAACATTAAGAATTTTGAAGAGAAGCGAGAAATTAATGCTATCCATGTTAATGGACAATCCACTCGAGCGGACGCGAGCCGGATCTCCCTAGCTCAATGCGAGTCTAGAACAAATAGAACAAACTACAAACACATTTCCTAGATCTACTTAAGGATCAAGTACTAGATGTCTTACCTTTTTACTATGTGATCCTTTCTCCTGAATGTTGATCCATGTCCCACGGTCGTCAGATCCAAGTTGCAAGACCTATCAAGACATCAAACAAGAGAAACCAATAAAAGACATATATACAATAAGCGATCTAAGTAAACAGTTAAGCAGGTAAACTACACAATATCATTACACATAAGAACAATATTGGTGGAAAGCATTTGTATTACTGCAAATAGAGGAGTACATGATAGAGATATAGGACTACAACTAGAGACTTAACGTAGCAGCCCTTCTCTGACCAAGCCAATTGCCATGTTCTTCCGAAGGAGTATGAGTTCTCCAAGAGGTGAATGGAGGTGTCTTAAGAGAGATTTCCCCAGCATGTATGTACTATAGGCTTCCTCCTAAGATAGATTTCACCAGCATGTAGATACTATAGCCTTCCTCCCTTTGGGATGGGAGTGATCCTCACTTATATAGGACTAAGTGGATAGGGTATGGATAGGATAGGTTGAGAGATAGTAGGAGAGAGATAGGGAATCTTCCCAAAGAGTTAGGGGTCGAGTACCAGCTCTCCTAGAGGTTAGGGATAAGCCCCTAAATGGGAAAGTTTCGAGAAGGATCTCGAATAGGCTATTTTTTCCCATTAACAGACCTCGTCGCACCCTGCAGTGGAGCAGACTGCGACGTCGCATATTGCTAATGTTCAACCTGCGATGATCTCTCAAAAGATTGCAGAAATGAGTGCAAAATCCTCCCAGATGAAAATACTTAGTCCAGGTGACTTCAGGGATGTATACAATGAATCTAATGATGGGTAGATTTTGGGTGTAATAGAATGCCCCCCAAAGCATGAAGCTGTTAAGGATGTATAGGTGAAGTGATTTGAAAGAAATAATGGCTAGGCTTGACGAACAAAGGACACTGATGCAGTACAACTGACTCTGAACAGACAATCTCATATGAAGTACAACATGGATGCCGACCAATACATTGTAGATCCATGGTAGTAATGACTGACTGAACACAATCATGGCTACTAGACACAAGCGTAGATCCATGATGAGATGATAACACAGCCACGACCAATACAAAAGTGGATCCGTGTAATGTGACTCAATACAAACTCCATTGCAACCTGGGTAAAACATGATTTCCCCGGGTCTTCAAGCTGAACCCACAATGATACGAATCTATCCATGTGATTACAAATGTCTTGACGTTGAACATGGTAGAAACCACTTGATTACCGACCATTGATGTAAACCGTTAACAAGTGCGAGGGAGATCACCATTGATGTCAATGATTCCCAAGGTATCACAATACATATCATCAAGCGTGAATAAATGATTTGAAGTCGAATGCAAGATGAAATCTTTCAATCAAGAGTCAATGATGTAAACCCATCATGAAAGAAAGGTAACCTTCCATTGAGGCATGCAGGGCCAAGGTACTTGATTGGTTTCTAGATTCAATCCTCGGATGATGTGTTGAAGTCAACAAGGATGAATCCGTCGAAGGAGGGCCATGATGAATCCCCCATCAATCGACACAAAACACGACAAAATATGTGTAGAGTGGATCGGATGGTATAGTAACATGTAAGACTGACTCAAAGTAACAACGGAATGACGACGTGTGTACTGACTGTAGATGATATATGATAGACGTGTTCTTGAACATGGGCATGGCATGACTTGGCAGTATTGACATAATAAGAATGACGCAAAATTCTAATGCAATTGATGATGGAAGCTTTCTTTGAATGACTCGGAGGAGTAGCAGGACTCAGAAAGTAAGCGGAGACTCATAGACAAACAGATGACCCAAGTACTGTATGCGAATCCAGATGAGTGCCATGTTCAAGAACGACTATATACTGCCACTAAGGTATGTAACACAAACATTTTCCTTTTTCCCCATCATGAATGATGAGTGCCTCATGTGTTTTTTACGAGCTTGATGAGGGTAACCAGATGCTCGGTATAGCTCATCTCATAGATGAGTCCGATCCCAAATATTTTTCAAACCTGGGATAGGAGGGATTTGTCCCATGCTGGGCCCTTCAATGTGAAAATTTAACGAGTCCATAGAAGGTAAACTTGGTCGTCATTTCATATTTAGAGAGTCTGAAAAGAACTAAAGGAGACTCCAATGGTCCTTTTTTGTAAAGTTAGCCTCATCGCCCGAAAAAAAGTAAAACAATGCGGGAGAGGACTCTTCCAGTCATGATTGGCCGGAGTATTCCTTTTTCGTAATTAGTGCCCCCTGGTCCGAAAAAGGGGTAAACTATCACCAGGAAGATGACCATTCAAATACTTTAACAAGTGTGAACGCGACAAGTTTACTTGGTAATCTTTTCGTTTTTCGAGAGCCTGAAAAGAGCTTAACAGTAGACTCCGGGGGGTGTCCTTTTCCGTGGAATTTTAACGAGCCCGAAAAAGTGATAAATCATAACTCGGTACTTGTTCTCATAGTTATGTGAGTACGAGAACAAACAAAGAGTGAACTCATCCTCATGCAATAATTACGACTAACCAAAAATAATAATGACAAAACATTCAAAAGGGTGTTCATACCTGTAGTTACCGTTGGTGATGCGAGAAACGACACAAAAGACCACTTTACGACTCCTGTACACTAGAAAAAGTGTCAAATAGTCCCAAATATAATGACAAACAGTCGAAATTATAGTAAATGGCCTAAAAGCATCAAAAATATTTGAAAAGGAGTATTCCATTCTATTTATAAATAGAAATATGGGCCAAAAATAGATTTCATTGTTCAAATTGCCAATTTGGGTGGAGAAGTACCAATTTGGAGCCAAAACTTCCTTTGCCGATTTCGAGAGCTACGATCCACCATTTCACCAGCCGTCCGAACCAGGTCGGCCTAAATCTCATCCCGCAACTTTCCAGTGGTTTACTTTTTCGATTTCTTGTCCCTTTTTGGGTTTTTGATGGTGTTATGGAGGGCTAAATGCACCCCCGGCTCGTCGCAAGTGGCCTTTTCGGGACCTGCAACGAGGTCGAGTCGTCGCAAGTCTCGAAAATGAGACATGCGACGACGTCGTCCTGTACCTGAATGCATGGTGCGATGACAGAAACCCAAAACCCAAACATAAAAAATAATCCAAAAAATGAGTTTGTGAAAGTTGAGGAAGGACCTAACAGGGTTTAAATGTTCCTTTTGGCAGGTTATCAGCAAGCAAACATGGTATTGGAGTGGCGAGAGAGAGAACATGAAGTAGAAGATGAACAAGTTGTGAATGATCCACAATGTGTGGATGCTTTGAGGAACTGCGGTTTGCTCAAATTCTTTGAGATACAGGGGATGAGAGCCCAGATCCCACTACTGACACACATGCTCCAGAGTTGGGATACGACCCAACAACACTTTGTGATAGGTGAGCATATCCTCACGATAGACATTGAGAATATCTACTTTCTAACTGGTTTGTCCCGAAGAGGGGACGTTGTACAACTTACTGGGACACGGGCCAGTGACCGTACAGTTGAGGACATGGTGTCACAGCACTGCATTGCTACTTCTCATCCTTCCAGTGGGAATATACTCATCATGGATGTGGTGAGTCGTCCATTGCGTACCATACTTCTTACCATTACTAGGGTGGCGGGTATCCAAGCCCCACACATGGCTACTCGGACCCAGATGCTGTATGTGGAGGATTGTATGTCCCCCATGGTTTTCAACTGGTGCGAGGGTCTCCTCGCCAACATCTGAGCTTATTTGACCAAGTGTTGGCGAGGGGAGCTCAAGCAGTTTGGGTATGGATCGATTACAGTGTCATTCCTCTTGGATCGGATTCCTCTTCTACGTCCGCAGTTGGTACTTGATGACAGGGAGCCCAGGGATCCCCATATGCTCAAATGGGCTGAGGTCATGACCCGTCATGCTGGCGGGCCCATCATTAGCTTTGGTCCCGAGTTTTTTAGTTGGCTAGAGGGCCAGTTACTTATGGTCGAGGAATTTCCATACAACGGCATGGACTTCCGAGAGGATCCCGACTTGGTGCTGTCGAACGGTGCAGCATGGGGTGATATAGGTGAGAACAAAACCCTTGTATTTTTTAGTTTTGTATATTATATCATTTTTTTTATGTAGTGCTGACAAGTATGTAATATGTGTGTGTAGATGTGGGCCCCGTGCGACTAGTAGGTCTCTCCCTTCTGGCGAGGAGAGACAGAGGCGGGGAGGCAGTCATTCCTGCAGGTGGTCATGCTGCCATCGAGGAGATGGAGGAGGTGAATAGGAACCTATCTCAGCTGACCATGGAGGTACCCAAGCCAGCTATTGATGATTTGTCGAGGCCCATGTAGAGATTTGGGGTTGGAGCGTCTGTGCGCTTCAACGCCTTACTCCGCAAGGTGGCTCGGACCGTAGACTGCTTCCTCACCCAGCGACAGAGAGTTGTTCGAGCTAGGGGTGGTGTACGGGTCAGGCGTCCAGCCTGATGACACTTTTTATACTTGTACTGAGAGATTAGAGGCCTCAGGTTTTGTACTTACTGAAAGCTAGGATGCTTCATATTTTTGTAGAGACTCACTGAAAGTCATCGTGCTTCAGATTTTGTACCAGCACTACGTTTTGAGCGATTTATATATATATATAAAGACATTACTAGCGATATATACATTATGTGTTTTTTAAAATGATTAGTGATGTGATCTTGTTTACATGTTTGCTTTTATACATTGTATTTACATGTTGTGAATGCTTTTACATATTATGAGTATTATGTGTGTGTGATGTACCAATCCAAAATGAAGTTGGCCATCAAGTCAACAAATGTGTTTAACTCCCGTGGAATGTGTAGGTATTGAATGGATTCAAATGACCTTTCAGGGAGATGTACTCGTTTGAAGAGACAGAGTAAGGTGGGATCACGGATGGCATAGACCCGGTTAAGATGAGACCACTAATTGAGAATCCATGTGGATGACAATGTGGTTCATACCCAAGGAAATGGCGTTAGTTAGGGTTCCGATTACTGCCTGATATTCTGTGGCATTGTTGGTCGCAAACCCTAGGAAACTTCCTCCTGAGCTAATGAGCTCACCTGTTGGGAAATATAGTACCCAAGCTGTCGAAGCAAGGTTACGGGTATGCTGGCTGGCACCGTCCGTGAATCCATAGCACGTTGCCATCTGCACACACAGACAGAACATGGTATAAGAAGCGGAAACAAGATCAAAAGACACTCGAAAAGAAATGCGTCACACCACACAAAAACACACTATGTACAGTATATGCATGAGAGATCAAGCATAGTATCTCTTCAAGTAAAGCCCATTACGGGGTTCACCCAAAGAAATTTCGTCATAATCTTCAAGCTCGTAAGCACCTTTTTCCAACACATGTTTTATAACGTAAGGTCCATGCTACATGGACTCGAACTTCCCTGCTCCTAGTTTGTCATGCTTCTGGTCATAAGTAAGGACCAGGTCACCCTCGTTAAAGATACAAGGTTCAACTGACTTATCATATTGGGCTTTGATGCATTTCTTGTGTGCTTCATTAGAAAGAGCGGCATCTCAGCGAGACTTGTCAAGTTTTGCTAAGTGCAAGATATGTTCTTCCTCAGCGGAAGTGTTGGGAAGAAGTTCGACAGCGAGATGTAGAGACGGGATTTCACACTTTATTGGTAGGATAGCCTCCAATCCATATACCAATTGGAAAGGAGTGAAGCCTGTGGTGGTTTTAACGGTAGTTCGGTAGCATGTTATGCCAATTGGACTTATGTGTCCCTACCATCCTTTGGATCATAGTTTTCAAGACCTTGTTAATGGCCTCGACCTATCCATTAGATTGTGGGTAGTAGGGTGTTGAATTTTCATGGTGAAAACCCAACCTATTGCTCAATTCATCAACCATATGGTTCTGAAAGTGAGAACCATGATCTGTAGCAATTGCCTGAGGAAATCCAAACCATGCAATTACATGATTGAACATGAAGAGCGCGGCGGTTTTTCCGTCGTTCTGGTATGTAGGCATAGCTTCGGCCCACTTTGTGAAGTAATCCACAGCTATGATGATGTAACTATGCCCCCTGGTCGAGGTAGGATTACAGTGCATAAAATCAATGCCCCATTTTGCAAATGGGCCAATGGCAATAACCGGATGTAGCGGGGCGGGATGAGTGCGCTTCTTCGTATGGAAGTGTTGGCAAGGAGGACATTTTTTTACGGCCTCAATACAATCTTTGAAGATAGTAGGCCAAAAATATCCTACGCGCAAAATCTTCTGGGCTGTAGCCATCCCAGAGAGATGACCGCCACATGCCCCAGCATGACAGTCATTCAGAACACATTCAGCCTCATCATGAGTGAGACAACGTCGAAGAATTGAATTGACTAAATAATACTTTGCATGGTGACGTATCTTACGATGGTAATCGTGAGAAAGTTGAAGGTTGAAGCATTGGGTATGAAGATATAACATGATATATCCATACCATGGATCAGACGTATTGATGAGAAAAATTGATTCATCCGGAAAGGAGTCATTGTGCTCAACTTCTGCATCGAGATGGGGAAGGTCACAAATGAGCTCGGCAAACACCAAAGACTTCTTAGACTTGGCTTTCTCAAAAATAAGATCGAATTCTTGCAGTATCACGATCCATCGTGAATACTTGCCCCCAAGCACCTGACGTGTTAGTACGTGGTACATGGGGTTCGAGTCGGCAATGATAGTGGTGGTGCGGAGAAGGATGCAGTGACGGAACTTTTGGACGGCAATGATTGCCGCAAAAGCAAGTTTTTCGACATGTGAATATCTAGTTTCAGTGTTATCCAGACCCTTACTTGCATAGTATATTACATGTTCCTAGGCGTTTTGATCCTCCTATACAAAAACCATGCCGATAGTGGTAGCAGAAGCGGCGATATATAGGATGTAATCTCGATAATAATTAGGCAGTTGGAGCACGAGGGCATGTGTGATGGCATGTTTGATACTGTCGAAGGATTTTTGAGCTTGGTCATCCCAAATGAATAGGACATCCTTCTTGAGCAGTCTCATATACCCCTGAGTCTTCTCTACGAAATTGCAAACAAAACGTCTTAAATAAGTCGCCTTCCCTTGGAGACTTTGAAGTTCCATAACATCAGTCGGGGGTGGAAGGTTGATGATGGCCTCCACCTTTAAGGGATCTATGCGGATCCCATCCTTTGAAATGATAAATCCTAAGAGGCGTCCGGACTCAACGCAAAAGATACACTTATGAGGATTCAGACGGATATTGTACCATCTGCATCTGAGGAAAATGGCCATCACATGATCAATGTGGAACTCGCACTGCTTTGAATGAGCAGGGAGATCATTCAGGTAGGGTTCCACAAAGTCCTTAATATCGTGGAAGGCGTATGACATAGCCCGCTGGAACGTGGTGCCAGCATTTTTAAGGCCAAATGGTAGTTTGCGGTATGCAAATGTACCCCATGGGCAGATGAAAGCTGTCTTATGTTGGTCGGCTGGGTTGATCTCAATTTGGTTGTAACCAGAAAATCCATCCATGAATGAGAAGATGACGCTTCCGGCACAGTTGTCGATGATCTGGTCGATGAAGGGGGTGGGGTAGTTGTCTTTTGGACAAGCCCGATTAAGGTCTCGATAATCAACATAGACGCGAATGGTGCCCTGCTTTTTGTTCACAGGAACGACGTTTGAGACCCAATCCATCAATGGGACAGGATAAATAAAACCAGCCTTTAAGAGCTTTTCAATCTCTACCTTTATTGCTGCAGTATTCTGGGGGTGTACCGGTCGTAAATTTTGGCGTACAGGTTTGATGTCGGGATAGGTTTTTATTTCGTGAGAAACAATTGCGGGGTCTATCCCAGGCATCTCCTCATAGGACCAAGCAAATACGTCTCGAAATTGCTTGAACAAGGCCGTGCTAACATCGATTTCTTCAGTGGAACACTTCTGGCCTATGCGAATGTGTTCCACTATACCAGGTTTCACCGAGATGTCTACCGAGGTGGTTGGCTCAATGTTGGCCAAGTTGCCCTCCGTGTTCGTAAGACATGTAAGAATGGGGGAATGAGGGGATGGGTAGATATCTGGTGAAAAGAGGGTATGGATGTTTTTCTCTATGTATTCCAAAGGAGGAAGAAAATATGACCCATGGTGGAGATCATCCCATGGACTGTCGTCAATATTCATTACTTCCATGATGGACTCGTCTGAATGAAAAGTTCGAAGTAAGAGATCAGGTAGAGATGACGTCCATCGTAGAGAACAAGATGGGGAGGCCATGGTTAAATGGTCCTCCGATCTTGATTGGATATCCTCGTAAATACATTCAACGGGTGAAAGAGGCATTATGTCTCCAAACAAGTGTGTTGTGGCTTCATCCGGTACAGGCCAAGCATCGTTAGAGTGAGATAAAATCTCTGTGGAGATCATGTTCACTATACCAACATGATTAGGGGGGTCCGTAGCTAGAAAAACTCCCATGAGAGATGAATATTTCAAAAGGCCAACCCCTACACTCTCATACTGTTTTGACATGTGTCCAATGGAAGGAATATGGTCACCAAGATGAGTAGTGGCATCTGGTGTACAAAAATCTAGTTGGTCAATAGTAACAATTCATCCTTAGTGGGGGAATTGTACTATGCAGAAGACTAAAGAGGCTACCGCCTACATGGTGTAAAACCAATTGCGACCAAGCAAGAGATTATAATCTAACGGGGCCGAGACCACTTCCACATTAATGGTTATGGTCTTTCCGCCCAACTCAACTGCAAGAGCTTGTAAGAGCCCATGAGATTGAAATCCATGCCCATCGAATGCTTTCAACGTGGTAGGAGAACGATTCAATTCGGGGGAGCCAATGGCTCTCCAACAGGCGATCGACATGACAGAAGTGGAGGCACTTTTGTCTAGAAGGGTATGATGGACAATCTTCCTAGCAATGTTCGCAGAAACCTGGAATGCGAGCTGGTGTGAGAGCCTCGACTTAAGGTTGTCAAGTCGGAACATGATGGTATTTGAGGAATCCAGGTCGACTGCACCAATGGCTGTAAGGAGAGTTTTGCGCTGATTAGGACAATTCTGCAAAACTTCCAGGGTGGACATGGCGCAAGGAGCTTGGGCCAAGTCCTCTATGATATTGTAATTTTGTGCCACTCGAGCATTAGGATTGAAAACATCTTTTCGAATCGTACTCTTGGGCAGACGCAATATCAAATCTAAGGATGGCCTTTGTATGGTGAGAGAAGTTCATGGTACAATGACATCAATTAAGGATTCATAAGCTTTTTCAGTATTACTTCTAGTGGATTCCTTCGAAGGGACTGGTTCATAAGATCGCGCACAAGGATTCAAATTGATCGTCTCGTTACGCAACATGAGAACATGTGCGGTATTGGATGGTTCCCCCTGAGCTAGGGGGGTTGAGAAATCATCTGCTGGTTTTGAGTAGGAAACGGATCGTTGAGGACTGCGGGAGTTGGTTTACCCCTAAGAAACTTTTTCACTTTGTCTCTGTGGGGACACTCCTTAGAGAAATAGTCATCTCCACACAGTAAACAAGGATATTTGAGTTTCCATTTCTGCTTGGTGTCATCAGGACTGCTCTTGGGTTCCTTCTAGGTAGCAGAATTTTTGGATTTCTCTTTGTTCTTCTTTTTGCCGTTAAACTTCTGAGATGAAGCTGAATGAACAGAATTCACCTCTTCAGTTACAACAGGAGTGGTAGACTTGGTGGTGCTGTGGCCAGCTTGAGCCAATAAGGGGGAAGACCCTTGAAGGTTGCATGATCCAGCAGTACTAGAGGCAGGCTGGGCATTAAGGGATCCGATGATTCCATCAGTTTGGAGTCCCTTATGCAGTTTCATGGGATCTTTAACGTCATAGGGTGCGTCAGGAAAAATATTAAACAAAGTGCCAGACTGAGTGTAGACCAGGTCTAGTAGATGGGCACTCACGATGGTTTGTTCTTCGATGACAGCACCTCTCATGGAAACATCTTTTGCTATGGTGGGAATGAGTGATTTTGTAAACCAGACTTCTAGGAGCTGATCTGGAATAGGAGCTTTAATGAGATGTCGTCTCCTTCGCCACTCATGGATATGATCTGAAATGTGAGTGGCAGTATTCTGATGGAGCGAGGTTAAAAGCTCAGTACCAGTCTCATACCGTATAGGAAGCTAGAAATGCATCAAAAAGTTCATAGCAAGAGAGCCAAAATCAGGAAAAGAGTGTGGTGGCAACTCAATGTACCACTTGGCAGCCGAACCAGTGAGAGTCCTTTGAAACAATCTAAGACGAATTGAATCGTCCATTAAGGAATTAGATGAACACCATAAGTGGTGTGTCATCATGTGGTTCTTGGGGTCTTCACCCGGCTTGCCATCAAACTTGGGGATATCAGACGGAAGTTTCATCGGAATTGGTGGCCAGTTAGATCCGTGATAAATAGGATCGTTGGTTAACTGGGATAGGTCAGGTAAGTCCAGAGTAGCCAGAAAGGGAAGCTGTGGGTTAGGCTACACGTATTGATAATATGGATAAGGCGTATAAGGACTAAACTGATCGTAAGGTGTACTAGGATGAAACTGACCGTAGGGGGGTGCGCTGCGCAGACCATAAGGAGGTACACCACCATAAGGTGGTCCATTCCAATAAGGTGAGGGTTCGCCTCCACCACTGGGAGGGGGCAGAGGTCCGTTGCCACCAGTGGGAGGAGGTGGGGGTCCATAACCGTAATAAGGTGGCCCACCACCGCCTCCTCCTGGAGGAGGTGGTGGACCACTTCCACCACCAGAAGGATGGGATCCCCCACCACTTCCACCACGATGACGGTCTCCAACACCACCGCCATCACCATAGTAATTAGGTCCTCCACCGCCTCTGCCTGGAGGGGGTGGTGGACCACTGCCGCCACTCGAAGGGAAATGTCCTCCTCCCCCATGATAGGGTGGTCCCCCGCCGGCTCCACCAAGAGGCGGTGGTGGACCATTCCTGCCACTACCGGAGGGGTGAGGGATGTTGTAGGAAAAATGAGGTGGGCCTCCACCAATGTTAGGTGGGGGCCTGCTGCCTCCAGTAGGAGGTGGGGGAGGACCGATCGGGGGTGGTGGTACTTGAGGGATAATTGGTTGGGGTCCGTGTTGCAACATAGGTTGTTGCCCCCATAGAGTGTATGGATTCCAGGGATAAGGTATCCCATATGGCGCATTTCTGGGATCAGGTTGTCTCGGCACAGGGTTAATAGAGCCTAGATACACTTGACTCCATGAGGGTTGAGTTACATTTGACGAGCCTCCAACATGAGATAATCCCATGGTGGACAGTCTAGCGGGTTGAGAAGGTCCAACGGAAGGTCCATTGGGGATCCCACTGCCTATGTTCTAGTTAGGAAATGGGGGTTGACCCTCAGCCACAATAGGTTGACAACTATTCAAAGGTTGAACCAACGTAGGTTGTTGACTAGCTACCGTGGTAATGACATTACCAATAAGATAATCCGTGGGAATGGAATACCCTCCCATCAAATTCTGAGGTGGGGGAGGAACTGGTAAAGTAACTGTGGTAGTGACAGGTGTGTTGGATTGTTGTCCTTCCACCGGTTGGTTCACTTGAGGTGCAGGACTAGACTCCTGCGAGGGTTGACCAATCTTATTAGTGTTCACATGGTGGGGTGCTTCAGGTGATCCGAAAGATATCAGATGAATTGGGATAGGTCGGTAAGGAGGTAACGATGGGTCTTGAACCCTCCGTTGGAGACTTGACTGCCAAAACTCTTTAGCCATGGAACGAAAGTGAGCCAATTGGCCACGAAAGTAAGGTAAAGTGTCTTCCGGGGTAGTCTCACTAGGTGAGGATGAGATTGAAAAATGAGCCACTGGGTGGTCTGTAGAAGATGTCCAATAAGCTGCTGAAGGACCAACAACTGCTGTAGGGTTGTCCTAGGGTCGATTTATCCATTCCAACGATCCAGGTTCTCCCGAGATAACGGGAGGAAGGTCTTGTGAAGTGGGGGTTTTTGCTCCTTCATCTTGCGGGGGATGAGAGGCTGGTGAATTTGGTGGAAACAAAAGTCCGCCAACATTCAAAGTGGGGTTCTCCACTTTAGTGACTACGACTGCGTTACGCTGATCCATTCTTACCCTCGAAATAACCTCTGGATTAATGGGATATTCGGGTGATAAGTTTAATATCCTACGGGACCTTCTCCAGGGAAAATCCGCCAAAGTATCAGGAAAATCATCCAGAAAGGCTGAAACAACGTTTCCCCTAAGGGTATGCTAAAAGAAAAGAAGTCCAGAAAAACCTACTCAAACTAAGGAAAACAAGCAAACTTATGTGACAGAGTGGATTCAAAAGTCTGGAGCCTCATGGGATTATCAAGGAATTGCAAACTGTGATATACTGTAGGGTCCGACAATATGATGTGACAAGGAGGATTGGGACCGTACCCTTTCCTGCATACTCGTTTACCTGGACAGTACGTGCGTGCTAATCTCCCCGAGCATTATTCTCGGTGTATTGCTTTGCCAAGATGATCAAATGGTTAATTCGGTTGGTTTCATCCTAATGGTGTCTCCTGATATACGCAAGGTACGTGGGAGCTCAAATCTGTAGTGGTGCTGTCTAATGCACAGCCGTTGGCACGAGACCTTCTGATATACGTGTCGAGTACGTGATACACCCTTCGATATACGCCAAGTACGGATTATGGTACTTGGTGGGTACGTGAAGGAGCTCAATATACTGATGTACGTGGAAGACTACAATACCCCCAGACTACAGTGCTAGCAAATAACGACAGCTTCCACGCTTAACGACGCCAGAACACGTCTCTAACTTACACACAAGTTGCTAAAAGATTTTACCTAGTTCTACCGTTAATTTTATCTTGGACGGTTAGGTGAATGCATGAGGTGAGTACATAATCAGAAGCATAATGCAAGCCCTAGCTACACGCATGAAATATTCTTTTCTTTCAATGATTTCTAACTATGGGAAGGAGAAAGATTTTTCCAATGGTATTGCCAAGACAAACTCAATGCAACACAATCTCAATTCAAACAAATTTGACAATGAAAGTACTCTTTTCCTTTTATGCAAAACGCAAAAGCACAACACTACTATCCAAATCAAAACAAATTTTTCTTTTCTTTTCTTTTTCTTTTCAAAGCAATATGACCCTAAGTAATGAAAAGAGAGGATTCTGAAATGGAATATGCAAGCTTTTCAATTTCACTTTCAATGATCTAAGAGCAACAAGAATTAAAAATGCATCTATCTTTCCTTAGCATGGAATCAATTTTTTTTTTTTGTAAAAAATCGAAGTGTACTTTGAGTCTTTCAAGAAAATGAGCAATTCATAATTCGAGAAAAATACAATAGATCATACATTCATTCAACTTTTCCAAAACATAAGCAAGAATTTTCCAATGCACAACAATCTTTCTTCAATAATTTTTTGAGAAACAATGGGAAAGAAGAACTTTTAATCTTTTCGATGGATGCATCAAAGAATAAACTTGATAACAACTTTGCTTTCAGATCTAGATGACTGAAAATAAAACACTACTTGCAACACTCATATATTAAGAAAACTCAAGAAAAGACAAGCACTCAACTAAGCTGGAAATACACACTTAACTCAAAATCAAGCAGCAGCAAGCAAACTAAGCAAGCAAAGCTTAAAACAAAAGTAAATGAGGTTTGGAAGTTGATCCAATGTACTGATCAGATCAAGGATGGAAGGAAGGGAATGCAAGAGTTAATGGATGAAGGTGGAGGAGACAAGAGTATCCACCACTATCGATCTCAAACTTGTCCAAGACGGAACCCAAAATCAATCCAAATGAAACCAAACTCTCAACACACAAATCATAAATGGGAGTCTCTGGCAGGATTTTGTAGCACAGAGGGAGTTCATACATCAGACCAAGGTTCAAACTGTCAGATGAGGGGAGGGATACCAGTATACCAACTTTTGATAAATTGACGCACTCTGTCTTTACACATAGTGCGACATCACAGTTTGCCTTCACAGGAGGTGCGACGATGTCGCAGTATACCAATGCAAAGGATGCGATGGGTGACTAACAGGTCAAGAACAGAGACTCAGAATGACACAGTGTCACTCTGTTTCCACTGCCCAGGTGCGACAGGCAAGGTCTGGATTAAAAAATGAACCATATCTCTCAACAATGAACCAAAAACAGGCTTGAAAATGAATTGTATGAACTCAGAGGAAGCAAATCAGAGTCTTCAATGTGAAGATCTGATAGTGAAATCAATCATAAGAAGTAAATGGAAAAAACAATGAAAGCGGCTTGTGTCAAGTAATCAACTGAAAATGACTCTCAGATCATTGATCACTAAACAAGACAAACACTACTCCCCAGTTTGGTCACCAGATTTGTTAACGGACAATCCACTCGAGTGGACGCAAGCCGGATATCCCTAGCTCAATGCGAGTCTAGAACAAATAGAATAGACTACAAACACGTTTCCTATATCTACTTAAGGATCAAGTACTAGATGTCTTACCTTTTTACTATGTGATCCTTTCTCCCGAATGTTGATCCACGTCCCACGGTCGTTAGATCCAAGATGCAAGACCTGTCAAGACATCAAACAAGAGAAACTAGTAAAAGACATCTATACAATAAGCGATCTAAGTAAACAGTTAAGTAGGTAAACTACACAATATCATTACACATAAGAAAAGTATTGTTGGAAAGCATTTGTATTACTACAAATAGAGGAGTACATGATAGATATATAGGACTACAACCAGAGACTTAACGTAGCATCCCTTCTCCGACCAAGCCAATTGCCATGTTCTTCCGAAGGAGAATGAGTTCTCCAAGAGGTGAATGGAGGTGTCTTAAGAGAGATTTCCCTAGCATGTAAGTACTATAGGCTTCCTCCTAAGATAGATTTCACCAGCATGTAGATACTATAGCCTTCCTCCCTTTGGGATGGGAGTGAGCCTCACTTATATAGGACTAAGTGGATAGGGTATGGATAGGATAGGTTGAAAGATGGTAGGAGAGAGATATGGGATCTTCCCAAAGAGTTAGGGGTCGAGTACCAGCTCTCCTAGAGGTCAGGGATAAGCCCCTAAATGGGCAAGTTTCGAGAAGGATCTCGAATAGTCTATTTTTTCTTATTAACAGACTGCGTCGCACCCTGCAGTGGAGTAGACTGCGACGTCACATGTTGCTAATGTTCAACCTGTGACGATCTCTCAAAAGATTGCAGAAATGAGTGCAAAATCCTCCTAGATGAAAATACTTAGTCCAGGTGACTTCAGGGATGTATACACTGAATCTAATGATGGGTACATTTTGGGTGTAACAATCTGACTGCAAAAACTGACGGAAAAGGAGAACAGTCACCTCCCAACACCAGAGGAACAACATGCAAAAAAATCAGTCACTAAGAGAAATTCCAAGTTCAAATCTACACCTCCAAGGAATTCTGCTAGCTTTAATATGGACGTCAGTGACGAAGAGTCACATGGTGAGGATTCTGAAGAGTACGTTCCTAAAAAGAAGAAGAAAACAGGAAAAGTACATCACTTACATTCAGAATTGCGTAAGATCAAGCCTCCTACTTTTAATAGAGAAATTAAAAATGGAGAAGAAGCAGAATTGTGGCTGCGAGATATGGAGAATTACCTATGCATGTTCGATTATTCCAGCCTCATTAAGGCTACAATTGATGTTTTCAATTTGTAGGGTAAGGCATCAGCTTGGTGGGACGATCTCAAGCTGACCCACTCTATCAATGAGAAGAAAGTAAAATGGAATAATTTTGCAACGTTCTTCAAACAGAAGTACCTATCTAAGAGGTACTTCGACAAAAAGGTAAAATATTTCTATGACATTAAGCTGGGATAGAAAAACATGGAAGAGATGATCAACAAATTCTTGGAACTGCTGAAGTACGTTCCATACATTCAGGGAGAAAAAGTTAGAATTCAACATTTCCTGAATTGTTTACCGTTTGGGTACAAGGATCGGATAGAGTTTGATGATCCCAAGACCTTGGAAGATGCGTTCAGGAAGGCTAGACTCTGTTATGAATAAGGGCAGAATAGGGTTGAAGTGTCCAAGAAATGGAACGAGAAGAAGAAACATAAATCTGAAATAAGGCAGAAGGGTCACAAACCCAACCATTTCAGAAACCAAGGTTCGCGGACACATTCCAACAACAACTTTGAGGGTAGCAAGCCACAGTCAAAATTTGTTCTGCCCACTAAAAAAAAAGTTGTACAGTGAAGGTACCCAGAACACCAAAACCCACACCATTGAAGCCACCTATCAAGTGTTGGGGCTGCGGAGAGAATCATCGATGGTATGATTGTCCTCACAAAAAGGAGATAAGCAAACTTGTGCATAATCTGCAAGAGGATTCTACAGTCCATGACGTAGCAAGAAGTCCAAGGATTTATGCGGCATTGAACAATCGTCAGGCTGAACATCAAGCTTCGGTAATTGAGGTTGAAGGTATGCTTTCCGGGACACCTGTGTCTATCTTAATTGATTCTGGAGCATGTAAGAGTTACATAGATCCAAACCTATGTGTGTCATACAAACTTAACAAGAACAAATACACCTAGCCTTGGCTAGTACAAATGGCAACAAGGACAAAACATAAGGTTTCAGCGGTGGTAAATCAGTGTCCCTTGCAGTTAAATAAATCATGTACTAGTGCATATTTAAATGTTTTTCCATTAGGATCATACGATGTGCTCATCGGTATGGATTGGATGGAAAAGAATAGGGATGTTATAGACTGCTACTAGAAATCAGTTGCATTTACTAATGATGTGGGACATCAGGAAAAGATCCAAGGGATCATGAGAGCAGTAAAATTAAGGGAAATTTCTGCTCTCCAACTAAAAAGGAATGCACGAAAAGGTTGCAAACTGTATGCTGTCCACATGACAGAAAATCAGCAAACTGAAAGTGCAGATTTCATAAAGCATCCTGTATTGGCTGAGTTTAAGGATGTGTTTCCCGAGGAAATCCTAGAGCTACCTCCTAGAAGAGAGTTGGATTTTACCATTGACCTGTCACCGGGAATCGTGCCAAACTCTAAGGCACCGTATCGAATGAGTACACCTAAACTAATTGAGCTGAAAGCATAATTGCAAGAACTATTGGAGAAAGGTTATATCCACCCAAGTGTGTCCCCGTGGGGAGCACCAGTAATCTTTGTGAGGAAGAAGGATGGCACATTGCGATTGTACATAGACTATAGACAGTTGAACAAGGTAACCATCAAGAACTAATATCCTTTACCAAGGATAAATGATCTGTTCGATCAGGTTGGGGGTGCCACTGTCTTTTCTAAGATTGACTTAAGATCAGGTTATCATCAAATCTGGATTAAGGAAGAATATGTGCACAAAAAAGCTTTCCGAACTCGTTATGGACATTACGAGTTTGTGGTGATGCCATTCGGTTTGACGAATGTACTAGCCACATTTATGTGCTTAATGAACAATTTTTTGAGCAAGTACTTGGATAAATTTGTTGTGGTGTTTATTGACAACATCCTCATCTATTCGAAGAATGAAAAGGAGTATGAGGAACACTTAAGTGCTGCAAGTCTTGAGAGAAAATCAGCTTTATGCCAAGTTATCCAAGTGTGATTTTTATAAGGACTAAATTCAATATTTGGGTCATATTATATCGGCAGAAGGTATTGCGGTGGATCCCGACAAGATAAAGGCCATAATGAGCTGGCCTACACCCCAAAACGTAAGCGATGTCCTCTCTTTTATGGGATTGGCCGGGTATTATCGAAAATTTGTTGAAGGATTTTCCAAAGTAGCCCATCCCATTACTTCACTTCAGTAAAAGGAAGTAAAATTTTTGTGGGCAGCCAAGTGTGAAGCAAGTTTCGCAAAGCTGAAACAGTTGCTCACTTTCACCCTATCCTAAAAGTGGCAGATCCTTATGGATATTTTGTTGTATGCACGGATGAATGCAAGGATGGATTGGGAGGCATGCTTACACAAGATGGAGAAGTAATTGGTTACAAATCAAGAAAACTGAAAACACATGAAGTGAATTATGTGACGCATGATTTAGAGTTGGCTACTATCATTCATGCCTTGCGAATGTGGCGACACTACCTTCTTGGAAAAAGGTTTTTGTTGAAAACCGACCACATAGGGCTGAAATATCTTTTCGAACAACCAAATCTAAACTGAAGGCAAGCAAGGTGGCTGGCCTTCATAAGTGAGTTTGATTTTGAAATTCATCACATCAAAGGTAAGGAAAATAAAATTGCTAAAGCACTTAGTAGACACATGCATCTACTAACGATGGCATCAGTCAACAATTTTCAGTCTTATTTAATAGTGCAGATCCGGACAATAGTTGAAAAGGATAAAAAAATATATGAATATAAGACAGAAATGTCTTGTAGAAAATTTAGAACAACAAGTGACAGATTTCATCATATCCAAGGATGAACTGTTGTTGCTCAAAAACAAGTTGTACATACCGGATCATCCATCCTTAAAGCAATTAATTATGGATGAATTTCACGTAAGACCGTATTCTAGTCATCCTGGCTACCAGGAAATGCTGATTGCTGTTAAAAAACAACATTATTGGCCAAGACTGAAATCAGAAATTGCTGAATACATTGCTAAATGTATGGACTATTAGTGGGTGAAAATAGGACATCAGCATTTGGCTGGGTTGCTGCAGCCCATACCAGTTCTAGAATGGAAGTGGGAAACCATTTCCATGGATTTTATCACCGGATTGCCTAAGAACGTTAAACAACATGATGCAATCATGGTTGTTGTGGATAAGTTGACTAAGGAAGCACACTTCATACCTGTCAAATCCACTTTTAAGGAAATAAATATTGCAGAGGTTTTCATGAAGGAAGTCTTTCGACTTTATGGAATTCCCAAGGTGATTATATCCGATAGGGACACCAAGTTCACCTCACACTTTTGGAAAGATCTGTTTGTAGGTTTGGGGACTAAATTGAGTTTTAATACATCCTACCATCTGCAAACTGATGGGAAGGCTAAAAGGGTGAACCAAGTCCTTGAGGACATGCTTCGCTTGTATGTCATGGACAACCCAAAGCAGTGGGAAAACTATCTACACTTAGGATTTTTCCTACAATAACGGTTACCAAAATTCTGCAGGGATGAGTCCTTTCGAAGTGTTGTATGGAAGAAAGTGTAAAACCCCTATGACTTGGGACGATCCAGTAAATCGGATTGTGATGGGTCTCGAAATGTTAACTGAGTTAGAAAACATTGTGAAGAAAGTTAGAACAAATATGAAAACTTCCCAAGATAGGCAGAAGAGCTATGGTGATCTGCATAGGGAAAAAAAAAAGAATTCAGAGTTGGGGATCACGTCTTTTTAAGAGTGAAGGCCAAAAAGAGTTCTTTGAGCTTGGGTAAGGTTGCCAAGCTTGCACCTAGATTTTGTGGTACTTTCCAAATACTTGCTAGAGTACGACCTATTTCTTATCAGTTAGCTTTACCAGCACATTTTAAAGTACATGATGTGTTTCATGTTTCATTGCTGAAAAAGTATGTATATGATCCTAAGCATATTGTGAACTGGTATGTGATTCAGGTGGAATCGGAAGGAGATTTCCAGACATACCTTATATGCATACTGGATTGGAAAGAGGTGGTACTTCGGAATTGAACCATCGTTCAGGTAAAAGTGCAATGGGAGCACTACAAGCCTGATGAGGCTACCTAGGAAGTGGAATGGGAAATGCAGGCAGCATACCCCTTCCTATTCAATGAATACCATGACAAAAACTAAATTTTGTTTATGTTAATTTTTGTTGTTTTGCAAAAAATTTTAACACCGAGGACGGTCAAAACTTAAGGGGGGGGGAATGTAATACCCCTATTTTGGAATTTGAACCCCTTTGATAATTTTTGTTAAGTATTATGTCATTTATACTTAGGAAAGTTAGAAATTTTCTAAAGAGGTTTCTATTGACCATGTGGACTAGCACAATAAAAGAGGGAGTCACAGTCTCCTAAGGTTAGAGGGAAAATGACACTTAATAATAATAATAATAAATTATTATTGGAGACAATTGGAAAACCCTAAAAAAAAGAATTGAGAGATTAATAAATTAAAAGAATTCACATAATGAGCAAAATTCCCCTAAGAGAATAAAAGGTGAAAACTCATTGAAACTCTCATGATTATTCATTATTCAGAATTCATTATGCATCATTCACAATCTCAAGAGATGAATACACAAGAGCAATGGGAAATGGAAAACCTGAACCTGAGACAATGAATGTTGGTGAGGGAGGACAGATTTGGGAGAACCAAGATGGTCCTGAAGCCAAGTGATTGAGTGCAGATTTGGGAGGACCAAACTGACTCAGATAAGGAGGAATCATACAGTTTGGTATGAGCTTGGCCACTTAATTGTGTGTAGGTAGGAGAACTACCTCAAGCTTGCAGGAGTACTGATGTTACCTGAATAGACTATGATAGCGATTCTCTCCATGTCTATGGCTTAAAATCCCCTGGAGCATCCTGGAGCTCAAGAGTAGTGAGTTGGGTGTTGGGTTGCCTATTGCCTTTGAAGTATCCTGAATAACTTGGGTAAATGAAAAGTTAAGGGTAACTAAAATAAATAATCTACCTAGGGGACTGTGAACTCAGCTTGGGGGTGACTTGAGAGCAAGGAGAACTTGCTGGTCAAAGGCTGGGAGGTTTGTGCCTAGTTCCATTGGTCAGCAGATTCAGATAAGTGTTTATAATCTGACTTGCAGAGTATTTGTTTTGGACAGTATTTATATATGTGTTTTTGAATATATTTGGTTTACTGTTAAAATGTAAATGTATCAGATCTGACCATATATGTATTGTTCTTGATTAATTCCGAGCATGAATATCATCTAGAGAACTAGAACTCTGTTATGAGTTATCTTATGATCATTTTACAGATCTGGAATATAGATGTGATGGGATGACTGTGAAAACGTCTACATTCTAATGGCAGTAGATTTACAGTGTTAATACCCTCTATACAGTTATAGATGTATGCAACATCTGAAATAATAATAATATGATTCATGTGCTAACCTAGGGTTTGTTGAGACATGTCTTCATTTTGAAGGTTGTTGTAGGTTAAATATATTCCAGCATTTACATAAGATATTATGTTTTGCATCATAATGCTGTAAATAGGGCAGGCAAGTAAACCTGAAGGTTTACATGCCTAGCCCATATGTTTATCATTCATTTTTCTATGCTAAGTTTATGGCAGAAAAGATAAACCCTGGAAATGTTAGAATGCAAATTTGATATAGATTTGAATTAATTTGGTTGTTGATAGAAGTTGTATTTTATTCAGATCTAGTCATAATCAACCTTATGCATGTAAATGGCATTTCAGTTTATTTGTGAGTATTGAAATAATGATACATTGCTATTTTTCTTAATAAATGTGTGCCTAACAATCATTCTGCATTTAATGGAAATGCCTATGCAAATAGTATTGTAATATGCAGTATTAATACAAAAGTGAATGTATTGGACGATGGCCTTATGCGACCCAAACATAAAATAGGTCGCCACATCTATGTTTATAGATATTATTTAAATGCGTTTGAAGTGCCGAAAGGCTGAATGCGAATGATTCAAGTGGTTAAGGGTTCCACCCTTAGCATGGATATCGTATTTATAAATATATGATATTATACATTGAGCATTCACTGTGTAGTGTTTATAAACCTGGCGTTTCAACTATTTCCAATAGTTTATTAAATACATTGAAAATGAAACGATGATGGGCATAAATGAATACACAATATTCATTAATCCAACATTGCAGCATTTAAACACAGTAGTGTGACGATACATTGCTGGAGATTGAGACTATGTCTCGACTCATTGCATATTCAGGTGCATACGATGGGTAGGCTAAACGCCTCAACCCTAAACCATTTAATGCATGAAGTCAAATGACATTTCAGTATACCATTTGCAAATGCAAATGAAGCATGGAAGAATGCAACGAGGTCGATTCCTTCCAGGAAGCATTTAAAACACGAATGCAAACATATGTTGTTCTAATAAGAATTGACATGCATTATAACATAAATAATGTATGCAACAAATCTCTTGTTATGCACAAACTTTGGAGAAACAAAAATGATTCTATGGTATATTAAATATCAAGTGTCGAGGGCATCTGTACAATTCATGTATGTAAACCAAAATACATAGCAAGTATTCAATCCACAGACCTGACGAGTATCGCCGAGGGTTGCAAAGCCAAGATGGGATTGCTAAAAAGTTTACATCATGAGTTCCAAACTTTAAACACAATTTACAGACATATTTAAAAGGGCTGTGGCATGGAAACTTAAAATTAATTGCGAAGTCATGTACGCATTCCCGACGCCTTTGTCGGGGGCAGAGCGTCGTTGGTTAGCCTATCGAATTACGTATGACTATGGAAAGACCCACATCATTTTTGCTGAGCACATATTAACCCTGCAACAACAGAAGAGCAAAGTAGAGGTCACTGAGACACTCTTAGAGGATTGCTTCACGCCTCTATCCTCTCAGCCAAGAGCCGAACTCTTTAAAAATGTACTGACGAAGACATAAGTAACCCTAACAGTAACAACCAAGCGTTTTAGTAACTCTTCCAGCACCAACGGGGTGAACCAAACCCGAGGGAGTGGGATTGGGTGAGTTACCTTTTGAGCCAGTGAGTTGCCACGACCCCAACTTATCTAAGAGCTCGCAGGAGTGCTTCACTCCACCACTCGTCGTCACTTTCCCTGCATAGTGAAATGTGGCGAAGGGTTAAACCATGGACATTTACAACTTAACAACCTAACGACTGTCAAAGCAAGCAGCTTAACGAATGACGAAGCTGAGGGTATGTTTGTGATATTACTTGACGGTGTAATAATTCACAGCATATCCCAACACCGTCGGCACCTATCCACACAAAGAAAATGCAAAGGTTAAACCATGGCTTTTAAAACTTGCAAACATTAACATAACTGTGAAGTGCAGTAAGCAATGACATTGCAAAACAAAATAATGGTGCAAACAGTAAAAATATCACTTACATTGGTAGTGTTCATGCCGAGTATGGTAACAACCGGTGCAGTAATGCATCTCGGGAAGAGAAGCGCCATGGTTTGGCCGAAGAACTCCACCATACCTTGTGCGGAGGCGAATCTTGCATCGTAGACCAACAACAATGAGAAAAATGACTAAGTGATAGTATTTCAAATGCGTGATACCGGATAATGAGGTGTATACCACTACTACTAGTGAAGGGCAGAGTTAATGAAAGAGTGGAGATGGCTGGGCACAAAAACCCAATGCTCGGATCAACGGTGTTACAAGCATCACAATCTCCCATGCACGATCATGGATCACAATCAACGACGCAGGAGGAGTTATGGTATTGCAAAGTTGGGTGGTGAGTACGCTTCGACATTACTATCAACTGGCAGAGTCCATTAATGGGATGAGACCCTGCATGCTCCACATCAACCAAGCCTTAACTGCAGTGTGGGTACACTTCCCTTCCACATGAGCACCGTCACCTACCAACAGGAAGCTATGAGAGGGTTTAAAACATTGCATTGGTTTGGTGAAGCCTAAGTGGCGTAAGCCACCAACCACGTAGGCCACACGTTGGTGTGAGCCAGTCTGCATTCAAACGAACATTATGACTATCCAGTTCAACTGCCAAGTCGAGCTACATTCCTTTGTAGGCTCCGAGCATTACCCTCGTGGTAGCGTGACTATTACCACATGGCTATGTGCAAACTGGTCATAAGCATAAAACGTTAAGCGTTGTAGTTCGTTGTGAGCCACGTTGTAGTGGTAGGGTTGGCTTCTATTAGCGACTGTGTATTCTTTTTAATCAATGCTATTATATGTTGAGTTATGCCTTTAGCCTTAAGTGTTCGGGTACACAGGGTACTACCAAAGGACCGAACACCAAGAGCAACCACTTCACACAAACAGATCACAGATCAACACACCGATGTTTTGACGTGGTTTAAACCCTCTTGAGGGAAACACTCCATGGCCCCGGCCAAATAGATTCTACGGGACAATTTATTATGCAAAGAAAGAAAGTTACAAATGAGCTTCTCATAATCGATCAACTAAACAATGACCCTCCATGCTCTTTAAATAGAGATCATGGACCAATCGGGTGTTAAGCCACGGATCAAGGTTAGGTTTGATCTAAGAGAAGTTGAGCCGTCGGATCACTCTATGTCGGAAACATATCGTGACCGTCAGATTAAGTATTTACAAATGCATACTAATGCATACTAAAGAAACACACTATCCCTAACGGATATATTACACAAGTTGATCTTAACTAACTCCTAAGTGTCTAAATATCCTAACATCCCCCCTTAAGAACAACTTGGAATAGGATTGAAGGATTTACAAAGTGACACTATTAGGAGAAGGAAGGAGGCATTAGAGCCTATCCCCCCTTAATGACAAGTTCCTGAACTCCTAACATAAATCGAAGTTTAGAAAACTTTGCTTCTGTAAGAGACTTGGTGAAGATGTCTGCAACTTGATCATCTGTAGGGAAAAAGAGCACTTCAAGAACACGATCATGAACAAGATTTCTAATGAAGTGCATATGTATCTCAATGTGTTTGCTGCGTTGATGTAGAACTGGATCTTTGGCAAGCTTGATGGCACTTTGATTGTCGCACCAAAGTGGAGTAGGCTGCTGCTGCTCGAATCCAAACTCTGAAAGGATCTGTCGAAGCCATAAAGCTTCCTGACTGGCATTAACTGCTGCTCGATATTCTGCCTCTGCTGAAGAAAGAGCAAGAGCTTGTTGTTTCTTACAAGCCCAAGTAATAGGTCCAGATCCCAGACTGAAAACATAACCTGCAGTAGACTTTCGATCATCAGGATCGCCGGCCCAATCTGAATCAGTGAAACCAACCAACAAAGGTTTCCCCCCTGTACTGTAATGAATCCCAAACTGAACTGTACCTCGAATATATCGAAGTATTCTTTTAGTTTCTTTCCAGTGACTTTCAGGAGGTGTCTGCATATAACGGGCAACTCGACCAACGGCAAAGGAAAGGTCAGGACGGGAATGGGTCAAGTATAAAAGACTACCAACAAGCTGACGATACAAGGTGGCATCTATTTCAGGTGAAGTACAAGTGGCAGAAAGTTTGACTCCATACTGGAAGGGAGAAGGGGCTGGTGTACAATCTTCCATGTGAAAGCGTCGAAGAAGGTCACAAGCATACTTAGACTGAGAAAGAAAGATTCCTTCTTTGGTTTGTAGGACTTGGAGACCAAGAAAATAATGCAAATGTCCTAAGTCTGACATTTTAAAATTTTGTTTAAGACTGGATTTCACATGGGTTATAAGCTTAGGGTCACTACCAGTAAGAATAAGGTCATCAACATATAAAACAAGTATGATGAGATGGTTTCCTACTTTCTTGGTATAAACATTGGGGTCAGAATGGCATCTAGAAAAACCAGTGTCAAGGAGAAAGTTATCCATTTTGACATACCAAGCTCTAGGAGCTTGCTTAAGGCCATATAAGGATTTCTTAAGGCGGCAGACAAGGCTAGAGTTATTCTGAACATAGCCAGGAGGTTGTTCCATGTAAATTTCCTCCTGTAAATCACCATGTAAGAAGGCAGACTTGACATCCATTTGATGGACTTCCCAATTGTGTAAGGCTGCAAGGGAAAGAACAAGGCAGATGGAGTTCATTTTTGCGACAGGAGCAATGGTTTCATTGTAGTCAATCCCTTCAACTTGGGAAAAAACTTTGGAAACTAACCTTGCCTTAAGTCTTTCAACACTTCCATCTGATGCATACTTAGTTCTGTAGACCCATTTACATCTGACAAGTTTTCTTCCTTTTGGAAGAGGTACAAGATCCCAAGTATCGTTCGCCATTAAGGAACGATATTCTTCATCCATGGCTGCATCCCAATATGGATTCCCTGAAGCTTCTACAAAAGTTTCTGGATCATGATTCTCGGAAACTTGAGCCAAAAGAGAAGAGGCTCGCTGAAACTGAGAACGTGTTCGACGCTGATCTCTAGGATCACTGGCAAGATCACCAGCTGCTTCACATGTTGAACGGACCCATCGAGGAAGCACTTGTGCTGGTGCAACTGGAGGAACATGAGCAGGTGAAGGTGGATTTTCATCCTCACTGTCATCATCAGAAACTGGAGTTGGAAACCTATCAAGGAAGTTGGAAGAAGAAGAAGGAGGCACAAACGCTGAATCAGGCTCGCAGGCCAAAGATGGCACAATCGCCGAGTTAGGCTTGCAGACCAAGAGATTTTCATCAAATTTAACATCTCTTCTAATGATTATAGCATGAGAATGTGGTTGAAGAAGTCTATAACCTTTTACATCTTCAGAATATCCAACAAATATGCACTTTTCACTTTTAGGTTGCAATGCTTTCCATTTTTCATCCGGAATGTGAGCCCATGCTTCACTACTAAACACACGAAAATGACTTACATCAGGTTTAATTTTACTCCATGCTTCTTCCGGTGTTATACCTTGTAATGCTTTTGTGGGGGTGCGATTTACTATGTAATTTGCACAATTTATGGCTTCAACCCAAAATTGAAGACTTAGTCCCTTAGATTGGATCATACAATTAGCCATTTCTTTTAAAGTGCGGTTCTTCCGCTCAGCTACACCATTTTGTTGTGGTGTATATGGAACAGTGTGCTGTTGTTGGATGCCTTGTTTAGTACAGAAAGTAGTGAACTGTTTGTTAACATATTCTCCTCCATTGTCAGATCTTAACTTAATAATTTGATGACCAGATTGTTTTTCAACAAGGGCCTTGTAGGCCAAGAACATGTTAAATACTTCGCTCTTAAGTTTTAGGAAATAAACCCAAGTGCGTCTGGTGTAATCATCAATGAAAGTTAATAAATATTTGAAACCAGAAAAGGAAGCAGATGGAAGAGGACCACACAAGTCACTATGCACAAGCTCCAAGGGAACCGAGGCGTGCCAAGAGGCACGTTTGTCAAAACTGTCCCGATGATATTTTCCAAGTACACAACCGGAACAAACACCATCTCTGCAAGATACCATCGGAAGACCTGTCACCATATTTTCTTTACATAGTTGTTGCAATGAGCGATAATTTAAGTGACCAAATCGCTCATGCCAAAGTTTGCTCAAGTTATCACTATGAGCAACAAAAACTGAAGGGAAAGGTGATGACCCAAAGTTGTTAAACTTGTACAACCTGGTAATATCATCAACAATTCCGGTAGCTAGGACCTGTTGAGGATCTTTAAAATCCTTGATTACAACTTGGTGAGGTGTAAAGGTCACAGTTTTACCTTCACCAGAATGAGTGATCTGATAGAATGATAACAAATTGCAGGAAATTCTTGGAACACATAGTACATCACTAAAATGACCATTATCTACTGGAACTGTTCCAGCTCCTACAACACTTAGAGATCTATCATCACCAACAAATATTTGTTTGGTGTTACATTCATGCATAGTAGAAAAGATGGCTTGATCCTTAGCCATATGATAAGATGCTCCAGAATCAATGAGCCATTCATTTGAAGTAGAAGAAGAAGATGCATTATAAGAATAACCAGAAGCACAAAGTGCATGTCCATGAGAGGTAGATTCTAAAGACGAATCTAGGCTGATGTGGTGCTTCTTCATTGTTGCTTCCAAGGCTGCCATCTTCTTGAAACACTTAGATTCATCATGATTATCTTTCCCGCAATAGTTGCAATGATGCTCAGTCTTCTTGCCTTTTGGCTTGGATCCTTTGTCATTTTTTAAAGAAGGAGCTGACTGAGAGGGTTTGGGACCATTGTTTGACTTATTATTGCGAAAATTTTGTTTTTTGGGAGGCTTGGACTTTTCTTTCTGTTGGGACAATAAGGATTTCCCAGATGTATCTGCATTGTTGATTATTCCAAGATGAATGAGTTTATCTTGTTCTCTAATCAGAGAATCACAAAAGGATTCAAGACTAGGCTCTTGATAGCTAGCTGCATTCAAGGATGCTTTCATGGAGTAAAATGTAGATACAAAAACAGAATATGCAGGTCCAAGTTTGGAAAGAATATGATAAATGCACTGTTTGTCTTCCCTCTCAATCTTACATTCTGCACATAAGAGTTTAAGAGTTTTGTACTTAGATAAATAATCTTGAATGCATGAAAAGTCACTTGGATTTAAAGAAATCAACTCATTTTCGAGTTGATGACCTCGAATTTCATTGTGTTTACCAAACACAGTTTCCAACTTGTCCCATGCAGCATTAGGTTCATCAATTCCAGATATGTGGAATCGCAAATCAGTAGAGATTGACATCCCAATCAATCCACGAACTCATCACATCTATTTGCCCATTTTATTTTCTTATCATCATCAGTGGGTTCTTTTTCTTTCCCTGTTGTAATTCTGAAAAGTCCCCTACTTCGTAGAACATCCTCCATATGAGATTTCCATAAGAAATAGTTGGAACTATTAAGTAGAATATCACAAGGGGCGGCCATATTTGTAAATTAATGGTAGTAAAAGCAGAAACCAATAGTCTGGATGTGAAGAGATCGAAAAAATAGGCAGTTTAAAAAAAAACGACACTGAAAAATGACTCTGTATGATGAAGTTATGCTTGAACAAAGAAACTGTTGAAGATGTCCCCAATAGTGACGTGGCAGCTAGAGAATGTCCAGCAAAAAAAGAACCCCCCTCTTCCCAAGATAAACCTTTTGACAATCACTTTACAAGAAATTTGCTTTAAGTGAACCACTTTTGTAAAATAAATGATTTCACTTTTACAATGATATTACTTTTAAATAGTGCAACAATAAAATAAAAAAACTTAAGTGACTCACTTATATTTTTATTTTTTATTATTTAAGTGAGATGCACTTTTACAATAAAGTAACTTGAAAATAGAAATTGCATGCACTTTTATTTTTAAAAGTAACTTCCTAAGACTTGAACTCAAGACCTATTAAGGAATAAAGCAACTTTGAACCAAGTGAGCTAGATTAAAAGGTATGTAAAATATGGGAATGAGGAAGGGGGCCTTTTTTTTTTTTTTTTTTTTTTTTACTCTTCTTGCTCGGTTTGCGTGCTTGCCCTTTTTCCTGCAAAACAGAGCACAAATCGAAACAAAAAAAAATTTCCACACTTGTGGAGTTAGATTTTGTTAGTTTGCCCAGAAAGTCTACGTTTTCTCTATGTTTCTGATTTGCTGAGATCGCGCAAAGTGCACGGCAAAGAGCATACGCAGCCGAAAAAACCCTTTCCCTTTTTGTTTTTGATTTGCCGAGATCGCTCAAGGTGCACGGAAAAGAGCATACGCAGACGGGAAAGCAACAATCCGAACCAAAAAAAAATCTAACAGTAAAAAAAAATGAAATATGAGATTTTTTTCTTTTCAAAAAACGAAATAAAAAAAATGCATCACTGTAACATTATACCTTCAGATCTGATGAAATACGCGTTTCTGGAGCAACCGGGAACCGTTTTCGATCAAACGAAAACTATTTTCCAATGGAAACGACGCTCCGGATGCAATGGAACACCTCCCACAGCCAAGAAATGCATAGAAATACCAAAACTAGAAACCCTTATGAGTTTCGGCAACAACAGTTCAAGATCTAGATCATAACCGGAAGCGGCACTTCATAAAAGCTCTGATACCATGTTCGGGTACACAGGGTACTACCAAAGGACCGAACAACAAGAGCAACCACTTCACACAAACAGATCACAGATCAACACACCGATGTTTTGACGTGGTTTAAACCCTCTTGAGGGAAACACTCCACGGCCCCGGCCAAATAGCTTCTACGGGACAATTTATTATGCAAAGAAAGAAAGTTACAAATGAGCTTCTCATAATCGATCAACTAAACAATGACCCTCCATGCTCTTTAAATAGAGATCATGGACCAATCGGGTGTTAAGCCACAAATCAAGGTTAGGTTTGATCTAAGAGAAGTTGAGCCGTCAGATCACTCTATGTCGGAAACATATCGTGACCGTCGGATTAAGTATTTACAAATGCATACTAATGCATACTAAAGAAACACACTATCCCTAACGGATATATTACACAAGTTGATCTTAACTAACTCCTAAGTGTCTAAATATCCTAACATTAAGGCTAAGACTTTGTATATTTTTTTTATATTTTATTAATCCATGCTCATGTGCTATAGTGAGTGGCGCACTAAGTTATGTAAAGAAGCGCTTTAATTTATGCAATATATATATAGACCATTATGTTGATGTATATGTAACTTTGGAATGTATTTCAATTATATATTTATTGTACCCTTATAGAGATGTTTTATTCCTCTATAAGGAAGTGTCGTAATTTGTATTGACAAGTGTCGCAAGTGTGTTAACTTGCCGATGGGTTATTTGACCACCTTGTAAGGGGTCGGCCCAGATTTATGTAATATGTGGTTATTGTACCTAGTTAGACAAGTCGGCCCCATAAGGTTATTGGGAAAATAGAACAAGTATAAATAGAGATCGGGAGATCTCTATTTGGATCACTCAAAAACTCATTCTTCCTTCACTCGGAAAGTGGCGCACTTGTGAGGAGGAGGATCAGCTGCTAAGAGGAGTCTATCTCTTGTACTTTGGTTGAGCTATTGCTCTATCTATCTCTGAGGAAGTTGTGGGGTTTTTCACCTTAGGGTTTTCCCCACGGAAACTCTGTGTGTCTATTGTCTCTCATGCTTTTGATTCTTGTGATGATTGACATGCTTGCTATGATTGATATGCATTGATATACTGTACATGTTGTTCTCTCAGTAAAGATCCTAGAGTATATTGAATTAATGCTCAAAATTTAACATGGTATCAGAGCTGACCTGAGAAGAAGACATTGTGCAGTGACAGAAACTAGGGTTTCTTGTTTATTGGGTTTCTCTCCACAGACTTTGGAAAAGAAGTATAGTAGATTGACTCTACTCATCAAGGAGAATCTATCTATCCAATCAGAATTCAATTCTGAGCATTTTCAGATTTTGCCCTAAAAATTAGGGTTTCCACAAAAGTAGGAATTTATGAAATCTGAAGAAATAGCTGGAAGCTCCTTGGAAAAATCAAAGTTTAGAGCTTTGGATCGAGATTTTTGGCTAAGTAAATCTCTGGGAAACTCAAGCCCTAATTCAATGTCCTCCTAGTGAACTCGGGAAGACTAAAAGACATTTCTGAAGGGTGAAGCTTTGCAGATCTCAAATTCTGAATACACCAGGCTGATTAGCTCATCAAGGTGCATATTTCTATCCTTTTAGAAAGTTGAAATTCACATTTTGAATTTTTAGGGTTTTTCTGACAAACCCTAATTCGGGACCAGATCTAGTTTTCAGCAAAACAAGTGGTAAGACCTAAATCTCTTTTATTTCCATTTGAAGTACTCTTTAAGATGTCTCACCACACCAAGCTTGAGGATAAGCTTGAAGGGGCTGATAAATTTCGAGCCTGGAAGTATAGGATTGGGTTAATCCTGGAAGAAAATGAATTGGACTCCTACATCAGCTCTGAGGTCCCTATCCCAGAGGATGAAGAGGCTAAGGTATTGCATAAGAAGAACTTGGTCAAGGCAAAGAGAATCATTGCTGATTCTATCAAAGACCATCTCATACCTCATGTGTCATCTCTAAAGACACCCAAGGAGATGTTTGACTCCCTAACCAAGTTATTTGAAGGGAAGAACATAAATCGGAAGATGACTTTCCGGAATCAATTGAAAGGGGTCAAGATGTTGAATGGAGAGACCATTCAATCTTACTTCTCCAAGGTCTCTCAGATCAAGGAACAACTTGAAGCTATGGATGAAGTAGTGGAAAATGGTGAAGTTGTTATGACCACTCTGAATGGCCTACCTAGTTCATGGGACTCCTTTATTCAAGGAATCTGTGTAAGAAAGAGATTGATCTCTTTCAGTAAACTATGGAATGAATGCTCTCAAGAAGAAACTAGGCTTGTAGCTCGAGAAGAAAAGATGGGAGGTGAAGATCAAGCTCTCGCAGCTCACACCAAAAGAAGCAAGCCCAAGAAGGAGCACTCTCACTACAAGAGATCCTATCACAACCAACAAAAAAAAAGAAGGATCTAAGATGTTTCACATGCAATGAGAAAGGTCACTTTGCTTCAGGTTGTCCCAAGAACAAAAGGGATAACAACAACAACTTCAACAAGAATAAGAAGGGCAACAAAAGAAGGTACCATGCTCATGCTATTGAGGATGATGAACCTCCAAAGAAGAAGGCTAGGACAGAAATTGATGATGACTAATCAAGTGAAGAAGAGTATGTTCTAATCTCTGCTCTCACAGGTACTATCTCTCATGGTTGTAATGCTTGGTTTATTGACAGTGGGGCTTCCAAACACATGACTAGGTTTAAAGAATCTTTTGTAAACCTATCTGAACATGAATCACCCCATAAGGTGAAACTTGGGGATGATTATCAATACCCTATCAAAGGAAGTGGTGAAGCCTCCTACAACCTAGATTCTGGAAAGTCTTTGAAGATGAAAGAAGTTCTTTATGTACCTGGGCTCAAGAAGAATCTTCTCTCCATCTCTGCATTGGATGCAAAAGGCATGAGGGTTGCATTTGTAGATGGCCAAGTCCTAATGTGGCCAAAGGGTAAAACTATTGATGATGTAGTGGTGATTGGAGAGCAAGAGGGAGGTTTGTATAAATTGAAGGGACAACCTGAACATGCCATGGTACATGAATCCATGGAGCCAAGTGAACTTTGGCATAGAAGACTTGCACATATGCACTATTGAGCATTACCAATTGCAAGTAAGGCTGTAGAAGGTCTTCCTGAAATTAAGACCAAGCATGAAGGTGTTTGCAAAGGATGTGCAAAAGGAAAGAACATATGATCATGATGACATGAGGACAAAGATTCATCCATTGTCATGAATCACTTAGAAGATATATTTGCGAGTTCAAGGATAGGTAATCAAGGAAGTAAAGATCAAGATGGAGCACACTCTAGTTGTTCCTGCAAGGAAGCAAAGATCAAGAGGGAGCACACTCCAATTGTTCCTGCAAGGAAGCAAAGATCAAGAAGGAGCACACTTCAGTAGTTTCTGCAAGGATGCAGATATTCAGAGGGAGTTGACCACTTCTCACAATCCCCATCAAAATGGAGTTGCAGAAAAGAAGCAAAGACTGAGAGGGAGTCAACCCAACAAACAAACAAAGATAAGTATTTGAATTATCATTCCTTGCATATTTTATTGTTTAAATAATACTTTTCAATAATATACTCATGTTCCTAGAATTATGTTGTGTATTATGCATATTAGAATAGTTGCATTGATGAACAATATACTACTAATATACATGGGTAAGTGGCCTATGGCACTATACAACACTCCATTGTTGCCTATCTAGAATGAAACCTCTTTGCTGACATGTTGGGAGTTGTGCACACTCTTAACAATGTTCTGGTAGATATTGGAAAGCATCTAGAAAGTTACGGGATATGGATAAATGTTGTATTGAAGCATTGGCTAAGATAACTGCATGACTGTATGACATATTTCTTTATGTGTAAGAATTTGTTCTGAAAACTATGAGATGTTTCCTAATCGTGCAATTTAACTTGTTGTGTAGGAAAGATTGTATACCATCACCTACAAAAGAAGGAATACAACATTTGTTCAGCAACAAAGTTATCTATTGAAAATATTGAAGATATTGAAGTTTCCAGGATCTAGGAAGAATGCCATGATCGAGGAGTACTAGTCGATCATGAAGATGTTTGAGATGCAGTCCCAGGACCTAAAGGGGAGTCTGTAGTGACTTCCAAGAGGATCCACAAGATCAAGCATGCTGCAGGTAGTAGCATAGAGACTTTTGCTCCTGTAGCCAGATACACTTCCATTAGATCCGTACTTGCTCTGGCTGCAGTGATGAAATGGAAGATACACCCGATGGATTTCAAGTTAGCTTTCTTGAATGGTGTAGTTGAAGAAGAAGTGTATGTGGAGCAGCCACTTTGTTCTGAGACACATGATAGGGAGTCATATATGTGCAGAACTTGGTATGGTAGGATAGACAACTTTCTATCCAGTTTGGGCTTTAACAAGAGTAAAGCGGATTCCAACCTTTACTACAAGGTTGAGGAAGGAAATCTAGTGATAATACTTTTGTATATGGATGACATGTTTATTACAGTTGAAGATAGATTGATTGTTGACACGCAGTGGAAGCTTGCTTCCGAGTTCGAGATAAAGAACTTGTGGATGATGCACTATTTTCTAGGTATGGAGGTGTGGCAGAGTACAGATGGAATCTTCCTTGGACAAGGGAAGTATGCAGTAGATATCCTGAAGAGGTTCGGGATGATGGACTGTAAGGCCATGGCCACACCTATGGCATCGAACCTGAAGCTTCTGTGTGATGCTTCATTTGATCCGGTTGATATCACTATGTATCATCAGATGATTGGGTCCTTGATGCACCTGACGAACACGAGACCAGATATATGCTTTGCGGTGAACACATTGAGCCAGTTCCTGACGGATCCGAGGAGTGTTCACCTAGTTGCTGTAAAGCATATTCTGAGGTACCTGAAGGGTACAGTTGATTATGGGCTCAAGTATGATGCGAATCAAAAGTTTAACCTATGGGGTTATGTTGATTCAGATTGGGCAGGTAATGCTATAGATAGGAAGAGTACTTCTGGTTGCTGCTTCAGTATGGGATTAGGTGTGATCTCTTGGTTTAGCAGGGTGCAGTCCTGCGTAGCACTGAGTACAGCCGAGGCAGAGTATGTTGCAGCCTGTTCGGCTAGTTGTGAGACAGTATGGATATGGAAGCTACTGTCTGAGTTATTTGATCTACCACTGGAGGCTACTGGTATCTTTTGTGACAAGTAGAGTTGTGTGAAGCTGTCTAAGAACCCGGTGTTCCACGACAGGTCAAATCACATTGAGATCAAATATCACTATATCAGGGATATGGTGTAGAGAGGAGAAGTGAAGCTCATGTATGTTACGACGGACCACAGGGGCTTCACTCAATAAACCACTATCATAGCACGTTCGTTCGTGGCATATGAAACAATACCCCAAATTTCCCTAAATATTGGAAAATACCTTCCAAAATCATTATTTTTAACCTTGTCCCAATATGCCTTCCCAATTTAAAAAAAAACCTATTTTCACTAAATATTGTATGTAACAATTTTTTCATTAACATTTTTATACCCCTTTATATTTCTACCTAGTATATTGATATGATACCTCTCTTATGATCCCACATGTATTCTACAATGCACCTTGCTTCTTTGGATGTATATTGTGGATGCACATTACTTCATCCACAATGCAATTACTGAACCACATATCATTATGATTTGCAACATCTAATGGACTAATGAAGAGATAGGAGATCACTTCTTATATGTCACTAGAGCCAATGCACATAGTACAACATTTAGATTACATGTTGCAGTTCTCCAATCGTTGATTAATCCTATTGTGGACTAGGTATTCAAGCCCCCAAGGCCTATCAAGGGCCTATAATAGGCCCTAGAGGCTTAGAGCCTCCCAAGGCTATTAGTAACAATTAGCTAAGTGTTATTGGTACCAATTGGCTATCAATTACCATTGTCTCTCGACTATGATCGACTGGCAACCCACTTCACCACAAAACCCTTGGTTTCAAGCATGCCTCAAGACGCGATTTCCTTACGTACTGGTAATCCTGAGCCTTGCCTCAACCCGATTTCTCATCCGGCCGTGATTCCACCATCTCCATTTGGTGGATATTTTTCAGCCCGCCCATATAAAAAAGACCCCAAAGTATTTTTGTATTGTTACATTAAATAAAGAAACCCTTTGCCCCTTAATATATAAGCAATATAATTTTTAGGTTTTCATGAATATTTAATACCGCAATATGAATGAATGTGATATTATATTTCCTTCTAGTGAAGCCCCCGTACGACGGACGAGCAAATTGCAGATGTGCCGATGAAACCACTAGCCAGAGTGAAGTTCAAGTACTTCAGAGAGAGGCTTGGTGTTCTTCAGATTGATGACACTTCGAGGAAGAAGTGATGGACACATTTGCAGAAGCCATTCCAAGCATGTTGGAAGGAGGATCCTTCACATGGATGTGGATGTAAGCGCTGGATGATCAGCATCAGGATGATGCTCCAGTTACTGCTATGTATATGTATGTACACATCATGTTGGATGCTGGATATGATCAGTTGGATCATTTATATGTATATGTATGTATGCATCATGTTGGATGCTGGATATGATTAGTTGGATCATTTATTTGTATATGTATGCATCATGTTGGATTCTGGATATGATCAGTTATATCATTTATATGTATTTGTATATGCATCATGTTGGATGCTTGGACCATGTATCTGTATATGTATCAGGTGGATACTGTGTATGATCAGGTAGTCATGTATATTGATATATATCAGGTGGATACATTGTGTGGATCATGTATCTGTGTATGTATCAGGTGGATACATTGTATGATCAGGTGGATCATGTATGATGATATGTATTAGGTAGATACTTGGTATGCATTAGGTAGATGCATTGTATGATCAGGATGATCATGGATGATGAGCTTCAGGATGTTGCTCCAGATGACATGCATCAGGACTATGCAGTGATGATGATCAGGTTGATCATGTGTACATCAGGATGATGTATGGTGAGTATCAGGTTGATACTATGTGGCCGTGGAACACGTTGTGCAGATAAGCATATAATTTGGCCTGGGAGATTTGCAGATAGCCTTTCAAGGTTTTTCCTATGGCATATAATTTGGCCCTAGGAGATTTGCAGATAGTTTTTCGAGGTTTTTCCTATGGCATGTAATCTGGCCCTGGGATATATGGCAAATGCTCTTTCAAGGTTTTGCTTTGGGAGGACATATAATTTGGCCCTGGGAGATCTGCAAATAGTCTTTCGAGGTTTTGCCTATGGCATATAATTTAGCCCTGGGATATCTGGCAGATGCTCTTTCGAGGCTTTGTCGTATGGCATGTAATATGTCCCTGGGAGATCCGATAGGTTGGGCTATGTGCTCATAATAAGTCCTGGGATGCTCTTGCGAGGTTTTTCCATGACCACATGTAATTTGGCCCTAGGAGATCCTATAGGTAGAGCTGTGTGCTCATAACAGCCTGGGATGCTCTTGCGAGGTTTTGTGGTGACCACATGTAATATGTCCCTGGGAGATCCTATAGGTAGAGCTGTGTGCTTGTAACAGCCTGGGATGCTCTTGCGAGGTTTTTTGGTGAGGTCACATATAATATGGCCTTGGGAGATCCTCCAGGTAGAGCCGTGTGCTCGTAACAGCCTGGGATGCTCTTGCGAGGTTTTGTGACACATGTAATAAGTCCTGAGGATTCCACAGTATGGCTATTGATGAAGACCTACAGGTGGTGGACCTACATCCAGTATGAAAAAGGACTGGCTCTGTAGAACTTCCTATGACGATTAGATTCAGAGATTGGTTGAGATAGCAGCAGAAGTGACAATGACGATGATCAAAGAAGAAGACTTGTCCTAGCAAATATGTGTCAAGAAATACCTTCCTAGTTAAGAGGGAGTTTTGATGTATATGTAACTTTGGAATGTATTTCAGTTATATATTTATTGTACCCTTATAGAGATGTGTTATTCCTCTATAAGGAAGTGTTGTCATTTGTATTGACAAGTGTTGCAAGTGTGTTAACTTTCCGATGGGTTATTAGACCACCTTGTAAGGGGTCGACCCGGATTTATGTAATATGTGGTTATTGTACCTAGATAGACAAGTCGGCCCCATAAGGTTATTGGGAAAACAGAACAAGTATAAATAGAGATCAGGATCAGATGCTAAGAGGAGTCTATCTCTTGTACTTTGGTTGAGCTATTGCTCTATCTATCTCTAAGGAAGTTGTGGGGTTTCAGCTTAGGGTTTTCCCCACTGAAACTCTGTGTGTCTATTGTCTTTCATGCTTTTGATTCTTGTAATGATTGACATGATTGCTATGATTGATATGCATTGATATACTGTACATGTTGTTCTCTTAGTAAAGATCCTAGAGTATATTGAATTAATGCTCAAAATTTAACACATTATATATATTGTAACCCTTGTATGCATAAGTTATATGATATGGCCTGATTGTATTATGGGTAGTGTTGTGTGTAACTCGAATTGCATGGTAATGTTTTGGTTAATCATAATATGTTATATTATTATGTATGCCTTGGTCATAGGTTATGCAAAGCATTAATATATATATATATATATATATATATATATATAGTTACATATATATATATATATATATATATATATATATTAATAGTTATAACCCTTTTTATTACATAATTGTTAATTGTTATAAAATAACTTTTGTAACTTAGACTTTTCCTTTGGAGTAATAATATTAATGTATAGCATTAATATAGTTCCATGTGTAAATAATTACAGGGATGTGTAATAAATACATATGTACTCCCAAGAGGAGAGTTATGGCTAATTCTATTAAAGTATTAATGACGATAATAGTATCGGATGGCATGCCCATGTGCAACATTAACTTCACACAGATTGTGGTATTGGCTAAGTAAGATGGAATGATACCAGGTCTGGGGTGTAACATTGTAATGCTCGCATTAGGCCACCGACTAAGTGTGGTTTTCACATCGCTTAGGCTTGTCACCAAATGTTACACATTGGTACCGAGAGGTAGCAGGTGTCATCATGTCAGCACAAGTACCTATGAGTCACACAGGTTCTGGTTCTAGTATGTTTGTGTCATCACACCTAAGACGGAAGGGTGCATATAGTCTAAAGGACTATAGCACTCCGGTAAAGAACCACACAGAGTAATGTGTGACAGTTGTACGTAAATTGTTATACTTTTGTTATGTTTTTCTAAGTATAATTGATACCTGGTGGTGTAACTGTAAACTGTATGGAAGGGCCGTAGGCCTGTGCAAAAAAAAAAAATGGTAAGAGGAGACATGACACCTCACTCCCTTTCAAGTTAGTTTTAAGTTTTTGTTTAATTTTGTTTTGTCTTACTAATATGGGCTTGTAGGATCAATTTGGATTCACTCACATTTGTTTTATGTACTACAATACTGGGCCTTGTTGACAACCTCAAAGGATTAACCTACAAAGTGGGAAGGGCTGCACACCTTTGTGCAAATTTTCCCACAACATTATTTATGGCCACTCCACTATATTTTGGTTAATTTCTCTTTAAATAGGTTGTTATTAGCTGAATAGATAATTCTCAATGCTTGTCTTGTGTAGGTGAAGATGTCCATACCCTTCATTCTTGGAATTCGACCTCCTCATGGCTGGTATTGTTGTTTACACAGTCACGCATATTCCAAATCCCTGAGCGTGATACCCACACATATTTTGGTTCGATAGTTGCACTACCCACGCATTTTAATAGACCCTTGCTCACACGATAATATTCTCTCTGTTAGTGCAACCTTGTTTTGTTATAATCGTGCTACCGCACACCAATGAATTCTTCTTCTACGCTAATGTGCATTTGTTTTTCTATTTTCTGCGCTACTGTCCTTTATTTTCTTTTTATTAGTTCTACATACAATCTTGTAGTCCCAATGGCTTCTCACTAATGAACCATAAGTAAATTAACTTGCAATAGTTATTTTTTCTTTAGTAATTGGCCCATTTAGACCAATATTAGGGAGTAAAGAGTCCTTCTCTCTTGAAACATACTTAGGTAACCAACTTTGAGGCTTTCAATGGGCCTCATTGTTGTCACTAGTATTCAATACATATTTTGTTTTCGTTTACTTTCTATGTTTTTAGGCAAGGTAGCGTAAATCAACTTTTGCACACAAGAAAGGACCTAAAGACTCTAATATTCCAAATTATTCTCTTCACCTCACACTTCATGTGAGCTTGGTGAATCAGAAATGGGCGAGAAGTGTGAAATACCTCCATTGCACATTATTACTTTGTTAGCATTTTGTTAGCAATCACCATAAGTATCTTTTAGGGTTGAAGCTAAATATCCATTTTCATTTATTTTCAAGCTTTTTTAGGTAATTGATACAATCAATTTTCTTATCTCACATGTGTTTGCATCACTATCACACACTAAGGGACCTAAAATCTCTTCCAACTCAAGGATGCTCTTCACCTCGCATTACTTGTGATCTTGGTGAATAATAAAGGAAGGGAAGTGTTAAATACATCCCTTACACTCCTTAAGTGAATTTGGACCGTTAAAATCAACACTTGTAATTTCCAACCAACTAAAATCCTCCGTAGGAGGTCACAAAATAACATTTTAGTTAGGTAGGATTGATCGGGATAAGCAACCATTAATGCTCACCAGTCTAGTTTCATTAAGTTTTTGAAACATAACATTGTTGACTTATAAGGTACTATTAAACACTGCTATCAGCAAGTGTTAAAAGAAAACCCAGATAAGAAGTGCGTCATTCCCAAGCAATTCAAAGCCGAGGTATAGTTGCTCTGCCCTCTCGAAAGAGCCACTCAAAATTTTGTGGAGGTGACACTATATTGCCTAGGATGAACCCCTTATCCACACTTGATGTGGGTATCTTAGTGGCCAAAATTAGGATATCACCAAGGAGCAATTGTGAGTGCAATTGAATCCTGAAGTTAGATATTTTCATTGGGAAATTTTTACAATCTCTTTCCGGACATAGCCCCATCACTAGTATAACTGACTCTTTGTTACCTTCACTAGTCAATCATTGTGTGGATCCTATTATCACCATCGATTGTGATTTTGGAAGGCCCAGTCACATTTGAGAGGAAGGATGTTAGGTATTTAGGGAATTTACATTTATTTTCTTTTTAAATACTAGTTCACTAACTCATAAATAAAAAGAACCTACATGTGGGAACTCTTGCACTAAACTGAAATTGCACATATCACTCACTTTCCAGCATTTTGAATCTATTGTGGTTGGCATACTTTCTTCATGTGTTCAATTGTGTTTATTTCCATGACCACTCTTGCTTGTCACTAAGCTTTCACCATTGAGGAACAAAACCCCCTAAGGGAATCCCATATACTACAAGGCCTTTCCCCTCTCTTAAGGGGTGTTTTTCCACTTTCTTGTGATAATCTGCAGGGATCTAGCAACTGTAACAAACTCACAATCTAAGTCTCAATATTATTTGTAAAGAAGAAGAAGCATGTATTCAATAATCACTCATAAACATAGAATAATGGACAATGTCAATATCATACAATGAATGATGAATGTAGAGAATGTATTACAATAATCAATGATAAGGAATCATATAGGATTCGAATTAGCCAAGTAGGGAATTCGAATATGAGCTCAGAGTCCAGCATGAATAACTACGGAGACATCATCCAGTCGGTAGTATCAGTCATAAATGGTAAGAGTCAGTCAAGTGTGATCAACTGAGTCTAACAGAACTATCTAGCCATAAATCAAGGAATGGAGACTCCAAGGTAGGTGTATGAGGCTATCTAACTCAAAGTATATCTTGGATAACAATCGAGACATCATCCAGTCAATAGTATCAGTCATAAATGGTAATAGTCAGTCAAGTGTGTCTAACTGAGTCTAACAGAACCATCTAGGCATAAATAAGGGAATGGAGACTCCAAGGAGGGAATATGAGGCTGTCAAATAGTCAAGTGCAACTCCAAAACTAGATAACTAGAATCTATAAGCAATCAACATGATCAATCAGTGGAAGAAATACTCAATTAATGCACTAACTGAATGATAAGTCCCGATAGGTGAGATAAGGCATCCTAACTGAGTGATAATTGGTGGTAGGTGAGCAAAGGCGGCCAAACTGGATGTGGTAGGTGGGAAAGGCACACTTTCCATTTAGATAAGTCAAGGAGGGCACATTAGGTAGGTAGGAAGCCAATTGGGGGCTATAGACAGGCTTTGTAGAGATAGAAGCAAGCTCTAGGTGTTGGGGAGACAACCATGATGATGACTGGATGCATGCAATGGCATGCAGATTTTCATGCAGGCATGCAAAATAAAAAAAAATGATGGTGTGAATATTCCAACACCCCTCGACAAGATATACTATGAGATAATAACCGAAAACAGAAAAATAGGGCCCTGGTGACTAACACCAAAGGTCACCCCGTACAATCAATCTAAATAAACTAAGTGAGGAAAGAGGGAAAACCAAGTGGGAAGAAATCCCTCCCTCAAAATAGATTGAAGGATGCTAAAGTAGCATGTCATCACTCACTCCTAAAGGAGGCAAGTGTCCTTCTTTTCAAAAGAAGGGTTGATCGATCTCAAAAGGATCAGTAATGTGAGAAGGATGAAACCTTCCATCCTGAAAATATGATGTGGTTCTCTGTCGATCAACTGGATCACCAATGAGATCTTTAGTAGATATGAGAGTAGTGGCTTCCCGTCTCGAAAGAGGAGGAAAATCAGTTAAGAGATCATAAGGTTCTTGTGGAACTGAATCTCCCATATCCTCATTAGTATTTTCTAGATCTTCACGTTCTTGTGGATCTGGATATAGCATTTTCTCTTCATCATATTCACTGTCATACTCTGAATCTAATCTTCCATGTGATTATGGTTTTCTCTCTTGGAGCTTATCAACACTTCCAAACTCTGAATCTAAAGTATCATGTGAATATGTATCCACAACTAGCTCATCATCACATCCAAACTCTGAATCTGAACTCTCATGAGGAGAAACATGTGAAGCTAATGTCTCATACTCTAAATCTGAACTATCATGTGATGGGGATTTGCTCTCTTGAAACTCATCATCACTCTCAAACTCTGAATCTGAAAGCTCATGTGAAGAAGCAAGTGAACTTGCCTCATCATCACTTCTAAAATATGAATCCGATGAAGTGGGAACGTTATTGAACTGCTTTTGAAGCTGCATGTAGATCTCTAATATCTCCCTTGAGCCATCATAGGTGAGATTTTTATCAAAAGAACTAGAATCTGATGATGGATATTCAACAAGATCCCTAGTGGATGTAGTAGTGATGGTCCTTTTGGCCATAGGAGTTGAACCAATAAGTGCTAGATCATCTTCAAGTTCTTGTGGATCTGGATCTAGCATTCGCACTGCTTCAAGATCCCTCTTTTTCTCAATCTTCTTAGATCGATCCTTGCCTTTCAAGCAATCTTTGCAGGTGCCATGAGCAATCTTTCTATTTGGAAGACCTTCAACCACATTTTGAGCTAGCTTGTGGTTGAGATGAGATAGTCTACTCTCTTCATGAATATGAGAGAGAAGAGCAGACTCCTTTGAGAGAGATAAGAAGTGGGAAAAATCATAGAGTTTTGTCTCATGATTTGCAACACCTTTTGAGATGATTTCCCCTGAAACCATGTCTTGTACTTCGACTTCATTTGGAGTAAATATCACTCTTTTGGGCTTTCCAACATGGGTCATTTGATACACTGAAAGTAAATATGCTGCAAGAGAAGGGACATAAATCCCATTTGAAAAGTAACCAGAGTCAAGATTGATTCTTCCACTCCCCTGAGAGGAGACTTCTGAATCATTTCCCAATCTGATGGAAGGGTCAATTGAGCTTTTGAAACTAGAGAAGATATCTTTGGAGGAAGACATGTGTCTCAATGCTCCTGAATCTATGATGAAAGAAGAATCTATTGATGCACTTTCCATGAGGGCATGACATCTTTCTTTTCCTTCAGATCTAGAAGGTTCAGTATCAGGATCTTTCTTCTTTGTACATGTAGGCATAGGAAGATTGTTCTTCTTAAGTAACTGAGCCATCAAATATATAGCTTTCCTCATACCAACACTCTCAGGATGGAAACCTTTAAGACAATAGGTGCACTTGGGTATTTTCTTCTGATAATGCTTGGTCTTCCTTGAGTTCGAAACCCCATCTGACTAGTATGGACTATCTGTGGACTTTGTATCATTCGATCTCTTGTCAGAAATATTTTGCTTGCCTTTACCATTCGCTCTCTCTGTAACTGTAAGAGCTGAATCCAATTTGGGTTTGATCATTCCCATAGAGATCCACTTCTCTTCCTCTTGAGTAAGAGATTCGATGAAATCATCAAGTGAGGGAAACTTCCATCTTGGAATGGACAACCTAGCTGACTGGAAAGTAGAGACAAAAACTGAGAAGTTTTCCCCCAACTTTGAGAGAATGGCAAGTATAAGCTGCTTGTCTTCTTTCACTATCTCATATCTTTTCAACTGTGATATCAAGCTTTTGAACTTGGTGAGGAAGGCATTGATAGATTCGAATTTGTTAGGACTCAAACATATGAGCTCATTCTCCAATTTGTGTCCTTTCATATCATCTTTCTGTCCAAAAAGGGATTTCAGCTTGTCCCAAACCTCTTTAGGAGATGTAATATCAATGACATGGAAGTGAAGATATTCAGAAATTGAGAGAAGGAGGAGGCCAATTGCTTCATCAAGCCTATCCATTCTACCATCGTTCCGTTGAGTATTTGGGTGAAGCTCTTGGATCTCATGAAGAGAGCCATCTTGGATTCCCACTCAACATAGTTGGAAGATGTAAGCTTTAGATCCATCTAAAACAGAGAAATTTGAATAGTTGAAGAAGATTCCAAATGGGTGAATAAACCTACAAAAGAAGAGAATTTTTGCTGATGGAGAATACTACACTTCGAATGAACACTACCTTAAGGAAACTTGGCACATAGACTAAGTCCTTCACACATGTCTAGACTACACTAGATTTCTCTAATGAATTCAAGTAATAGCACTAGGATTTGTCGTGGAAACTCAGAGGCTTCTAGTGCACAAGTGAAAGATAGATGCTCAAAGAAATGCTGCAACTGCTGCAATGGTTGCAATTTGAATAGCTGTTGACTGCTTTGATACCATGTGATAATATGTGGGGATCTATCAACTGTAACAAACTCACAATCTAACTCTCAATATTATTTGCAAATAAGAAGAAGCATGCATTCAATAATCACTCATAAACACAAAACAATGGACAATGTCAATACCATACAATGAATAATGAATGTAGAGAATGTATTACAATAATCAATGATAAGGAATCATATAGGATTTGAATTAGCCAAGTAGGGCAATTGAATCTGAGCTCAGAGTCTAGCATGAATAACTATGGAGACATAATCTAGTCGGTAGTATCAGTCATAAATGGTAAGAGTTAGTCAAGTGTGACCAACTAAGTCTAACAGAACTATCTAGCCATAAATCAATGAATGGAGACTCCAAGGTGGGTTCATGAGGCTTTCTAACTCAAAGTCTAGCTTGGATAACAATGGAGACATCATCCAGTCAATAGTATCAGTCATAAATGGTAATAGTCAGTTAAGTGTGTCTAACTGAGTCTAACAGAACCATCTAGGCATAAATGAGGGAATGGAGACTCCAAGGGGGGTGTATGAGGCTGTCAAATAGTTAGGTGGAACTCCAAAACTAGCTAACTAGAAGCTATAAGCAGTTAGCATGAGCAATCCGTGGAAGAACTACTCAATCAATGCACTAACTGAAATGATAACTCTCGGTAGGTGAGATAAGGTGCCCTAACTGAGTGATAACTAGTGGTAGGTGAGCAAAGGCGCCCAAACTGGCTGTGGTAGGTGGGAAAGGTGCACTTTCCATGCAGAGAAGTCAAGGAGGGTGAATTAGGTAGGTAGAAGGCCAATTGGGGGCTGTAGACACGCTCTAGAGAGCTAGAAGCAAGCTCTAGGTGTTGGGGAGACAACCATGATGATGTCTAGATGCATGTAGTGGCATGCAAAGCATGAAAAGAATGCATATTTGCTTGCAGGCATGCAAAATACAAAAATGATGGTGTGAATATTCCAACATTTCTCCATGTGGTTCATGGGGAAGATACTCTAGCCAGGCCACTCCCAGGCCACATTCATAGGATCATCAAGGCAAGGGAAATCCTTTCTTGAATAATTTTCTCCCCTTGGAGAAAGCATAAATCCTTTTGCTTCATCCTCTCATGGAAGAGGCATCCCCTCACTTTATCCCCTTGGAGATATCTTGGCCCCCTTTGGTTCACCCTCCCATGGAAGAGACCATACTTTATTTTCACCCATAGATGGAAATCCACCTACTTCTTCCCCTCTTCGGGAGGATTTCATATAGCATCCTTGTCTTCCCATCAAATACAGAGATCACCGCAACATATACCTTATTCTCCCCCTTGAGGAAATAACACACAACATAAAATGGCGAGACTCAACCTACCTTTAATGGAAAGCTTAAATCTCCCTGATTTGGACAAATTGATCAATGAACCTATAGCACATGATCAAGCATGGCCAGCTATGTTGGAAAAAATTCCCTCATATATCCCTAAGTTTGAAGGGAAATAAGGATATGATTTATCCAACCACGTCATGTCTTTAACCTATGGTGTTCCTCCAATAGCATAGTGGAATATTTAGTGAGCCTTCACCTCTTTCAATGAACCTTTATCGGAACAACAAAACAATGGTATGTGAACTTACCAAGAGTGACCTATGCCACCTTTTGGACATTATCCACCGCATTTATCACTTCCTTCCAGCTTCATATTCACCATGAACTCAGTCTCAAAATTCTCATAGAATTTCAACATAATATTTCTACACACATAGTAGACCACATCTCTGAGCAGCATAGACGTCGCACATTCTGCAAAATCGAAACACAACCCCAATTCTTATTGGATTGGTTCATCAAATCACTCCAACCCACAATTGCAAAGGATGTGGAAACCTCAATGCCCCAAATTGAGGAAGACACCATCCAAAATGCCTAGTATTTTGACCTTATCTATGCACAATCTGGTTACCTATACGCCATCCTACCTGATGCCCCTCGGCGTCGATCATTGGATCCCTCATCCGTGGGTTTGTCACATTTGGTGGATGGTATTATTGGGTTCATTTCACACCAAGAAAATTTTCCTCCTCCTCCTCCTCCTCCTGTTCCATTCAACATGGCACTACAGTACCCACCCATCCCTCCTGTTTCGACACCTCCTGCTCCTACACCAAATCCTCTACTTGGTCATCTACAGTATGGACGTTACAATCCTACTTATCCCAATGCAAGCCAAGCATCAACGATACCTCCATCACAAATGGAAAAATCCTCTCCCACATACACATCGTATCGCGCACAAAATGCATATATCCTACCTCAAAGTTATAGCCCTTATTACCCATTTCCATGTCCTCCTAGTTCTGCCCCCATGACCCACGTGGGGGTTAATTTCATTCAATATTCTTTTTCACAACAACCTTAATAGTTTGAGCATTTGAATACCTCAAATCCCCAGAATCCTCAAAATTAGGGGAAGAATAAAAGTATGAACAAACAACACCAGCAACAGGGGAAAGGGGGAAACCCCCTCCCCATCAAAACCAGAACCAAGGTAACCATATTGCAGGGGATAACAACCCTCCTGAGCAAGGGAATAATAATAACTCGAGGACCAAATATTCTTGCTCCATTTGCAGAGAGTATGGTCGCTACACTAACCATTGTCCTCTTATCACAGACTGCCAATAGTTGGTGGAATCCAAGAAAAAGATAGTTATGAATCCCACTTATGTGATTAATCCTCCACAACTCCAAACCATTGTCTTGCAACAACCCTTTTACAATCAAGGGGTTGTTACTCAGTATTAGGATCCCCACCCCTCCAACGATGGATCCTTCCAAAATATCTAAATGAACACAACATATTTTAACCTCCAGAATCGAGCCATAGGCTATGGAGGGCTTGATCCCTCACAAGTGGAGGATGTACCTACCTCTTCTAGGGGCCCTTTGCAAATACCACTCCCAATCAATGAACAAATACCATGGATATCAAAGGTACTGCTTAGGCGCACCCCCCATAACCCTCATACGCATGATGCCCACAATTACAATATTGTAGATGACTTGGCTCAATCACCACCTATCATGTCCATGTTAAAGGTGCTACAGTATTTCCCAACCGAACAAAAGTATTACTTAATGCACTTGGAAACATTGACCCTTCTGACTCGTGCCTTATGACCTTTGATCTTGACAAAGGTGAACCATGACTACCCTTGTCAGTCGCATTCGAAGTACCTGTTATGGTAAAAATAAATATGATTCATTAACGTATCATCGATGAAGGCACATCTACATGAATAATTTAATTTAATGTTTGGAAACATTTGGGTTCACCGAATTTAGTCCCCTCATTTATCGCCCTTTGCACATATGACTGGAGACCATCACAACCTAGGGGATTTTACTAGAATGTCCCCAATGAGTTGGGGGGGAAATGGTCATGATTGACATCGAAGTAGTGGATGTCCAACTCGACTAAAATATCATTTTGGGTCATAGTTACATGTAAGCCATGAAGGAAGTTGCCTCTTGGGTTTCTTCATCATGATGTTTCCCTTTAATGGGAATATAGTCACCCTTGACCAACTGAATTACTATGAACCCCATACCAACACCAATACGAACAACATGCTACCCACTGTCACCAGGACCAGTCAACCCCCTTACATTGATATTTTCCCAAGAGTCTACAAAGACTCTAATTTTTTAGGGGTATATTCTAGTCCCCCGCCTGAAATCCCTGCATCAACTGATAGCCTTATGTGCACCATTTTCACCTCTGAAAATGAACCTACCACCCCCTCAACATCATCATCATGACCTCTAATGATTCATGGTGTTGAATAGGATTTGAGTCGATTAGTGACTCTCATATTCCAAATTTCATTCTTGTACCCCCCCATGGGAGTAGAAGGGACACCAGTTATGGCTCAACTAACTTACTCGGGATCACTTTGGGTATACCTATGTGGTACCTTACACCACCCTACCCATAGATGGATTCAAAACCTATATCCCATTATAAGTTTGTCCCTGTCTTGGCCATTATGCCATCTAGTCCAATTATTCCATTTGTACACAATGTTGAGCCTACAAAACCTGTGACTACACCATCGTTGACAGTCGCTAAACCCACCAATGGGGGCATGAGACAACCTAAGTTGAAATCCCCCCTGATAATCAACCCTACTCTCGAATCATCACTAGTGGTATCCAAGCCTAAAGCAAGGGGCATAACCCAACAACAGTTAAAATCCCCAGTAATGGCAACTGCTACTCCTACAACAAGGGTCACTCCACCATGTGGCCTATGTGGGAAACAAGGCCATGCAACCAACCTGTGTCCCACCTTGCTAGAGCTCAGGAATTTTCTTAATACCTCTGTGAATGTGATTCATGTGCCACATACCATAGCAAGGGGCACCTCTTCTTTTCCCAACTTGACCACTAAGTCTAAGTTGTTATGCACCCATAATGAGCATTCAATTTGCTCTCAGTTTGGGCATTACACACACAATTGTCTCAGCCTCCCTCAATTCCAGGATGCATTGACGACCATTCATCTCACTCAACCTTTGGTTGATATTTCTTCACCTCAACCATAGGAAACTGCTTCCATAAATGTTGTGACAACATCAACATCCTCTCCCATAATTACCTCCTTAGAAGCACTTAAACTAGAAGAATCACTCCTACTACTCCCTGATCAACAGTTTCCTCCTCGGCATTCGCAAAGCATAGCTATTGTTCTCAATCAGGCCTACACTACTCGCCCATGCAGATCATGTAGATTGATGAGTCACCACTCCTGTTAGGAAAACATGATCGCAGAGCAATAACAATTAACAAGATGAAAATATAATCACATAAAACACATTACAAGAGAGACACCAATATAATGGTGTTCACCCAAGATGGGCTACATCCACACAGAAATTGCCAGTCCTTATAATTATACCATCCAAAAAATGAAGGGATACAACCTGCAGCACATCTTCTGCAACTTCCTCTACACTCTCTCTTAGTCTCTCTTACACAATCATAGAGATATTTTCAATGCTACAATACATTACACAATCGTATTACAATGTCTTCCTTTTAAAGGGGAATTACCATGGGAAAATACAGCGGGATACCCAATACCATGGGCTCGTAAACTGTTGGCCAAAAAACAACCCAAAAATTTATTTTGGGCTCTCGCCCCTGAACCCCCACCTGGGGACCGCTGGCTCCCGGACCCCCCAACTGGGGGGGATGGTCCCCCCCAAACCCTTGTGGGGGGAGATGCCCCCCACAGAATCCCACGCTAGGATGAGTGTACAGTCCACTTTCACAGCATATAAAACTGGGGTACAAACATGACTAAAACGACAACATCTTTGAATCAAGAAGATTAGGCTCCATAACCAACAACTCCTTCCAATGTCCTCTGTTGGCCTCACTACGCAAACTTCATGCAATAAAAAAGTGACTATCATATAAGCTTACACCTTTGGGAACCACCCTTCCCATAATTATTAAGGAACAAAACAAATCTACTAATGACACCAAGGAGGTAGACATACCATTAGCCTCTCTTCACCTTAGCAGTGATGACCCTCCATCAATAGTTGTCGGGGACTCTGATCCTGTAGTATTCCCACAAGAGGAGATCCATCCTCCTCCCCAAATACCCCTTCACTTTATTTATATCCTTCATATTGACTCGATACCCCTTCCACCAAGCAACATGGCCACCTATGTTAACCCTACCCGGCCAAGAGATCCCATCACTAGTACCAACAATGGTCGATACACTCCCATTGGCCCAGATAATTCATTTTCTTTGGATGAATACATGTTAGAATAATATATATTCTCCAACGATGAAGAAATAATGGAATCCATGCATTTAGATGACCCCCCTTGGTATGACCTCTATCGTAGGTCATATTTCATCCCCACCCGTAGCCCACTTATCACTGCGGTATTGTGAAAATCCTCACAACAGATCTAAGAGATGATGTATACCTCACAAGAAAGTAATTGATTAAGCAAGAAAATAGAACAAGAGTGGTCAATGCAGTATAATGAGCAACAGAATAATAATACAGTAGAACTCGGATAGAAGCAAAAATACTTCACACACACTAATTAATTAATCACAATATGGACAAATAAATAGTACAATGCATGAGGATTCCAATGCCTAAGGTGGAAATTCGAATTATCCTTCATGGAGTGATCAAAAGATCACTAGAGTGTCATCAGAGCACAACTAGTAGTCTATCTCATCATCAGTGGAGTTATCAATGCTCAAGTAACTGTCAACCATCAGTCAAACTGAGTCTAACTGAGTGTGGTAGGTGTAACCGAGTGTAACTGGCACTAACTGAATGAAGGAGGCTCAGTGGAGGGTGCATGAGGAGCTAACTAGAGTCAGAATGGGCAGTCTAGTCTCAGTGGAGATCCATTAGAGTGATACAGTTAGTTGAGAGTCAGTCTAGCCTTAAATCAAGGAAAGAACTGATGATAACTCAATTAACTGAAGTGCAACTGAGTGGTAGGTGAGAGAGGGCACATGAGATGCATGCAATTGCATGAAGGGGTGCACTAAGCACTAGGAGGGATAAAAATGATCTGAGAGAAGCTCCCGAAGGATGGATAACTAAGGGCTAGGTGTTGGACTGATGACTGGGATGCATGCAAATGCATGCAAACCCTAAATAATGCATGCAAACCCTATAAGTGCATGCATGACTGAAAATGCAAAGGATGAAAATGCTAGTAGGACTAGGATGGAGTATAGGAATATCCTAACACCCCCCCTTAATCCATCCTGGGCCCTGTTAACTAAGACCAAAGGTCACCCAATACAATGAATAATAACAATCAATAAACCAAAGAAATGGGGAAAACCTCATTCGAAAAATACCCCCCTCAAAATAGACTGTAAGGCACACACAAAAATAAATGCTTGGTCATATGGTGTGATGCTTGGTCATATGTCTGGAGGTATCTTCTTCTTGGGAAGAAGTGGATCATGCTCAAAAAGCATGTGCTTGTACTTGCTCTTCAGATTGAATGTGATGAGAACAAATCCAAAGGTATGTGGATGATCCTTGAACCTGTGATTCGAATCAGCTGAGGTAGGATCAAATCTATGAATGTGCAGATAATCTTTTGTCTTCTCCTTCGAACCATCATGGGTGAGACTATGCCAAAAAGAACCATCAAATAATAATGATTGCTTGGAATCCAAATCAGCTCCAAGACTTGATAAATGGTTTCTTGAGATCTCCTTTGAACCAGCAGAGGTGAGATCAAAACCATCATATGCATGAGAAATTATCCCAAGTAGTAATTGCTTAGAATCCAAATTAGATCCAAGACTTGAATCATGGTTTCTTGAGATCTCCTTTGAACCATAAGAGGTGAGATCAAAACCAGTAAATGCATGAGAAATTATCCCAAGCGAATGGCCATGGTTTCTTAAGATCTCCTTTGAACCAGCAAGGGTGAGATCAAAACCATGATGTGCATGAGAAATTATCCCAAGCAAATGGCAATGGCCATATTCTTCAATAACCTTCTGAAAACATGGAATAATGATCATAGAGTAGTAAATAAGAGGTGATTGCCTGAGGAGAGCGAATGCATTACCTCCAACAGCTGATTTGACCTCTGAAACATTCAATAGATCATGATGCAAACCAAAAGACTCTGGTGCAAGAGAGGATTTAGGACCTTCTGCAATATCTAGAGTGTGAGCTGGCACAGAAAGAGAAGAAATTTGGAGCACGAGTATAGAATCTACAAGTTTTTCTTCTTTGTGGACAACTTCAATATGAGATGTGTTTGATACTGGTTCATGATCAATGAGATGATCAAGGAGGGAAAATGCATCCCTTTGCTTGCTCTTGAAGGGATTTGGACCAATCCCTTCATTCTGTCTGCCAAATCTTTCATCTAGGTAGGCCCATAGATCTTTTGGAGATGAAAAGTCAAGGAGGTGATATAACATGCATCGAGACATAGCATACATCATGGATGCACAAGCTATTTCTCCTTTATTTAACCAGTCATACTCTTCTTCAAAGGATTCAAACTCTCTTTCAAAACAATAATCAAAGAGACCATGTCTCTTCAAATGTGCTATCATTGGTGGTTTCCATTCATCATAGTTGAATGGAGAAAGAGGAGTAATTCTTGATGAATACATAGAAGCTGTAGAAGACCTGCAAAAAAAATAGAGAATATCTGTAACTGCTACTGCTGCAACTACTGCACTCGAAATCTTGATAATAACCTACAAAAAACTCTCAGGAATGGAGATAAAAAATACTCTCAACATGCTCTGATACCATGTGAAAATCCTCATAGTAGATCTAAGAGATGATGTGTACCTCACAAGAAAGTAACTGATTAAGCAAGAAAATAGAAGAAGAGTGGTCAATGCAGTATAATGAGCAACAGAATAATAATATAGTAGAACTCGGATAGAAGCAAAAATACTTCACACACACTAATTAATTAATCACAATATGGACAAATAAATATTACAATGCATGAGTATTCGAATGCCTAAGGTGGCAATTCGAATTATCCTTCATGGAGTGATCAAAATATCACTAAAGTGTCATCGGAGCACAATTAGTAGTCTATCTCATCATCAGTGGAGTCATCAATGCTCATGTAACTGTCAACCATCAGTCAAACTGAGTCTAACTGAGTGTGGAAGGTGTAACTGAGTGTAACTGGCACTAACTGAATGAAGGAGGCTCAGTGGAGGGTGTATGAGGAGCTAACTGGAGTTAGAATGGGCAGTCTAGTCTCACTGGAGATCCATCGTAGTGATATAGTCAGTTGAGAGTCATTCAAGCCTTAAATCAAGGAAATAACTAATGATAACTCAATTAATTGAAGTGCAACTGAGGGGTAGGTGAGAGAGGGCGCATGAGATGCATGCAGTTGCATGAAGGGGTGCACTAAGCACTAGGAGGGCTAAAACTGATCTGAGAGAAGCCCCCGGGGGCTGGCTAATTGAGGGCTAGGTGCTGGACTGATGACTGGGATGCATGCAAACCCTAAATAATGCATGCAAACCCTAAAAGTGCATGCATGGCTGAAAATGCAAAGGATGAAAATGCTAGTAGGACTAGGATGGAGTATAGGAATATCCTAACATGTATCATAGCAAAACACCATTGAATCAATAGATTTTCTACCTCTCAGTCATATTGATTGGTTCAAAAACCCCATCTCGACTCCTAACGCCTTTGAATATGGTAATCTATCCAACATGTCCCTCACAATCCAAGTTGACATTTCCACAATACTAGGAGTAATCGAAAATATATCGATAGGTGAATCATACTCTCCACACCTCTCTCTTCAAATAATTTCAAGATATATTCACATGGATATATGAATAAATGCCTAACATAGACCCTTCAATTGTCAAACATCATATCGACACCTATCCATATGCACCCCTAGTCAGACAAAAACAATTACCTATCCACCCCTCTATGACCCCAACTATCAAGGATGGGATCAAAAAAATCCTTCAGAAAAGATTTATCTTCCACATTGGTTATATGTCATGGGTTTCTAATCATGTCCCCATAAACAAAAAGCAAGGAACCATTCGAGTCTGCACAGATTTTTGTGATCTCAACTTGTCCTGCCCCAAGGACAATTACCCCATCCCATTCATCAAATAGATCATTACCTCAACACCTCCAACACATATAGAGAGAATATGTTAGTTTTTCAGAATTTACTTCAATCTGATCTAGGTCTCATAACTAAGAGAACAATATGTACAACATATCTACAGCATATCAATCATGGACATAATAATGCAAGCACACAACAGACAATAGACACACAGAGTTTCACTGGGGAAAACCATAAAGGTGAAAAACCCCACAACTTACTCAGAGATAGATAGAGAAATGATACAACCCAAGCATAAGAGATAGCCTTCTCCTAGCAGCAACTTCTCCTCCTCCACAAGTGCGCCACTCTCCAATGAGAGTATGAGTGAGAAAGTGAATGATCAAATAGAGTGCCTCCCGCACTATTTATACTTGACTTGACTTGCCTAATAACTTGTACTAGGTCGGCCTTAACTTAACCACAAAACATAATGCTGACAGGGCCGACCCCCAATAGGGTGGTCTAATAACCCTTTAACCCACATGACTTATACAGGGCTGACCCCAACAAGGTGGTCTAATAACCCATCAAGTATAAGTTACGACACTTACAATATAAATGACAACGCTTCCATATAGAGGAATAATAACATCTCTATAGGAATACAATATACATATATGAAATACATTCTGAAGTTACAAATACATCAACACTCCCCCTTAACTAGGAAGGTATTTCCCGACACAGATCTGCTAGCACAAGTCTTCTTCTCTGGATCATCTTCACTAATCATTGTCATCATCACTGCTGCTGCTATCTCAATTAATCTCTCATTTGCTCATCATAGGAAGTTCTACAGAGCCAACCCTTTTTCATACTGGATGTAGGCCCACCACCTACAGGTCTTCATCATCTATAGAGCCAACCCTTTTTCATGCTGGATGTATCACATCTACAGAGCCAACCCTTTTTCATGTTGGATGTAGGCCTAGCCTCCATGTAGGTCTTCATCATCTCTGCGAGCAAGCCATCAAGTAGGTACACCTCAGGATTGATTACACTGCCTCTACAAAACCTGCAAGATCTCCCAGGACTAATGACACGGCCTCTGCAAAACCTGCAAGAGCATCTAAGGACTGATTATATGCCTTTGCAAAACCTATGTACCATACTGTCACATTATCGTCTTCATCTCATCTCATCGTCCACGGAGCACAACCCAGATGCACATCACACAACACTTACACTCATCGGCATGGGAAGACACACCTCAACCACCCGTGAAAGGCTCGGCCCTTATATCTACGCCATGGGAAGACACACCTCAACCATGCGAGAATGGCACTGCACTTATATCCATAGCCATGGGAAAACACACCTCAACCATGCTAGGAATGGCACAACACTTATATCGCAGCCATTTGAAGACACACCTCAACCATGCTCGAATGGCCCAACACTTATATCGCAGCGATGGGAAGACACACCTCAACCATGCTCGAATGGCATAGCCCTTACATCAACGACCATGGTAAGACAAACTTCAACCATGTAGGAATGGCTCTAGCCCTTACATCAACGACCATGGTAAGAAAAAATTCAACCATGTCGAAATGGCTCATGTGCATCTGTGTCTCCGGACTCATCAGTTCCCCTTGGAAGACATCTCAATCAGAAGTACACCAAGTCTCCCTCTGAAGTATTCAAACTTCACTCTGGCAAGCAGCTTGGTCAACACATCGACTATCTGCTCATCTTTCACAACATACAGGAGCTTCACTACTCCTCTCTGCACCATATCCCTGATATAGTGATACTTGATCTCAATGTGCTTCGACTTGTCATGGAACACTGGGTTCTCCGACAACTTCACACAACTCTGGTTGTCGCAATATATAGAAGTAGCACTCAGCTGGAGATCAAACAAATCAAGCAGTAGCTTCCTAAGCCATACTGCCTCACAACAAGCCGAACAAGCTGCGACATACTCTGCTTCGGCTGTACTCAGTGCCACATAGGACTTCTTCCTGCTAAACCAAGAGATCATACCAGATCCCATACTGAAGCATCACCCCGAAGTGCTCTTTCGATCAATGGCACTGCCTACCCAATCCGAATCATCATAACCCTCCAGGTTAAACTTTTGATTTGCCTCATACTTGAGCCCATAGTCAACTATACCCTTCAGGTACCTAATAACATGCTTTGCAGCTATCAGGTGAACATGTCTTGTATCTGTCAAGTACTAGCTCAAGGTGTTCACCGCAAAGTAGATATCTGGTCTCGTATTCGTCAGGTACATCAACAACCCAATCATCTGACGATACATCATAGCATCAACCGGCTCAGAAGAAGCATCACACAGAAGCTTCAGGTTCGATGCCATAGGTGTGGCCATAGCCTTGCAATCCATCATCTCGAACCTCTTCAAGATCTCTACTGCATACTTCCCTTGGCCAAGGAAGATTCCATCTGCACTCTGCGACACCTCCATACTAAGAAAGTAGTGCATCATACCCAAGTCCTTCATCTCGAACTCGGCAGCAATCTTTCTCTTCGTGTCGGCAATCAATCTATCCTCACCTGTTACAAACAGGTCATCCACATACAATACTAGTATCATTGGATTTCCTTCCTCAACCTTTTAGTAAAGGTTGGAATCCACTTTACTCTTAGTAAATCCCAAATTCGATAGGAAGCCATCTATCCTACCATACCAAGTTCTGGGTGCCTGTTTCAAACCATACAAGGCTTTCTTCAGTTTACACACATGTGACCCTCGATCATGTGTCTCAAACCCGAGTGGCTACTCCACATACACTTCCTCTTCAACTACACCATTCAAGAAAGTTGTCTTGACATCCATCTGGTGTACCTTCCATTTCATCATTGCAGCCAGAGCAAGTACTGATCTAATGGAAGTGTATCTGGCTAAAAGAGCAAAAGTCTCTTCATAATCAATCCCTTCTTTTTGGGAGAAGCCACGAGCTACAAACTTAGCTTTGTATTTCTCTATGCTACCAACTTCACCATGCTTGATCTTATAGATCCACTTGGAAGTCACAAGAGACTTCCCTTCAGGTCTTGGGACCACATCCCAAACATCATTCTTCATGATCGACTGGTATTCCTCGATCATGGCATTCTCCCCGAATCCTGGGAACTTCAATATCTTCAATAGATAACATTGTTGTTGAACAAATGTTGTAGTCCTTCTTTTGTAGGCGATGGTATACGATCTTTCCTACAAAACAAGTTAAATTGCATGATTAGAAAACATCTCATATTTCTTCAGATCAAATTCTTACACATAAATAAATATGTCATACAATCATGCAATTATCTTAGCCAATGCTTCAATACAACATTTATCCATATCCCGTAACTTTCTAGATGCCTTCCAATCTCTACCAGAACATTGTTAAGAGTGTGCACAACTCCCAACATGTTAGCAAAGAGGTTTGATTCTAGATAAGTAGCAATGGAATGTTGTACAGTGCCATAGGCCACTTACCCATCACATGCATGTTAGTAGAATACTGTTCATTAATGCAATTATTCTAATATGCATAATACACACCCTAAGTCTAGGAACATCATTGAACAATATTATTTAAACAAACAAATATGCAAGAAATGACAATTCAAATACTTATCTTTGTTTGGTTGTAGGGTGGACTCCCTCTCAATCTTTGTTTCCTTGCAGGAACTACTGGAGTGTGCTCCCTCTTGATCTTTGCTTCCTGGATTACCTGTCCTTGAACTTATATCCATCCTCGATCACTATGCTTGCTTACTAGTATCATCATTGTGTTATCCTTGATATCTCATACATAATCATACATTCATTAGTATAATCTTAATACTTTCAAAACACAATAATCTTAAGCATGTATAGTCATGATCATTTCAAACATAGATAATAAGCATTAGTATTCAAGATTTATATGGGACTTTTCTGGTTAGTCATATCATTAATCAAAGTAAGGAACATAATATGCCTAAACCCATGATTACTAACTTTAATGAATAATCATTATCAACCATACAATAGTATAATATCCTAACACAAGGTAGGATTCTAACTTGATATAGGAAAAACATACCTGGTTATCATATTTGCTAGTTATGTCTAGTAATGTCTTCTTGTTCTCTTCAATGACTTGTGCTAGTAACCTGCATATCTCATAGGTTAAGCATTGTAGAACCAAATTATACATAGCTCGTAAGTAGATCTTCTATGTGATCCATGACAATGGATGAATCTTTGTCTTCATGTCACCATGGTCATATGTTCTTGAACTAGAACATGATATGTCTTTCTTGATGTACCTTTCATGTTAGAGGACAACATCAACCTCATACAACACCACAATGCATTAGTACAATCATAAGTGTCAAAACCCTAATCAATGAATATATTCTATCATGCATTCATATTTTTATTAAGGTGATACGACAAGTCTAAAATTAATCAAGATTGTACTAATCTTAATGAAGACAAACATAAACTTAATCATGAACAGATTTTGAAACATACCCGTAAGTCATACTTGTCGAGTTTGCTTGTAATCTTCATATGTAAGGCCTTAGCCTCATCTCCCTCTAAAACTGGAACTTCTTCACTTATGTAGATGACCAATCCATTCTCTTCTAGGATTAACCCAATCCACTTGATTTGCAAAAAATGGATCTGGAGCTGGATTAGGGTTTGCCAGGGAAACCCTAAAAATTAAAACTTTGAATTTCAAACTTCTAAAAGGATAGAAAGATGTGCCTTGATGAGCTGATCAACCTGGTATACTCAGAATTTGAAAACTACAAAGTTTCACCCCTCAAAATTGCCCTTTAGATTTTTGTATTCACTAGGGAGGACCCTGAATTAGGGTTTGATTTTCCCGGAGTTTCACCCAACCAAATAGTTTGATCCAAAGCTCTAAAATTCAATTTTTCCAAGGAGCTTCTAGCTATGGTCACATATTTTAAAAATTCCCATTTTTGTAGAAGCCCTAATTTTTCACTTTTCCGATCAAAGTCCCGAACTAGGGTTTGATCAAGCCCGGCCTTCTACCCAACCAAAAAGTTTGATATTGGTCTCTAAATTTCGATTTTGATGAGTAGTATCCAGCCGTGGTCTCCGATACAAAAATTCCAACATTCTCCGAAACCTTAAATTCTCAGAGCCATGAATGAAGGTGCTCAAAATCCAATTCTGTTTTTACAGAAATATGCACTTGATTGGTTCTGGTGTAACTCCAAAATTTACGATCTACAGGGTCTGAAAATTCTGCTTATGGCAGCTTGACCTATTATATTTCCAACCCCAAATGTTTGAGCTCAAATGGATTCTCTGAAAGAGAGTTATACCAAGTGTCCTAATGTGACCTATTTATGGGATAAAACAGGAGAGCGAATGTGTATGGAGTGCCACGTGTCACTAGTTCACTTTCGGCCTCTGAAACTTCGTCCTATGAAAGTACAGGCCGTTCCCTACTTGTCAGGTTTTACGAAATTTCATTTGGAGCTTCCTAGACCAAGTTGTGACCTTTTTTCCTAGGTCACCTATTTATGACTGAAATTTGGAAGAGGCTTAAACCCTAGCTTGTACAGATCATAAAACAAAAAGTACAACGAATTAGAAGTTGTGCTTTAGATACAAGGTACATTGGGATCTTAGCTTCGACCTGTAAAAGTTTTAGGTCCTGAAATGTCTCCCAAATGGATTTATAGTGAAAGTTCTACAATGACTTTTTTTTTCTATATCAAGCCCTAGCTTCACACGTGCAACAAGTGTCATAAATTCCATACCATGGCTTCTTTCAGGCTAGCTCTGATACCATGGTAGTTTTTCAGAATTTAATTCAATCTAATATAGGATCTTAACTGAGAGAACAACATGCACAACATATCTACAGCATATCAATCATGGACATAATAATGCAAGCACACAAGAGACAATAGACACACAAAGTTTCACTGGGGAAAACCATAAAGGTGAAAAACCCCACAACTTCCTCAGAGATAGATAGAGCAATGATACAACCCAAGCATAAGAGATAGTCTTCTCCTAGTAGCAACTTCTCCTCCTCCACAAGTGTGCCACTCTCCAATGAGAGTATGAGTGAGAAAGTGAATGATCAAATAGAGTGCCTCCCGCACTCTATTTATACTTGACTTGACTTGCCTAATAACCTTTACTAGGTCGGCCTTAACTTAACCACATAACATAATGCTGATAAGTACGACCCCCAGTAGGGTGGCCTAATAACCCTTTAACCCACATGACTTATACAGGGCCGACCCCAACAAGGTGGTCTAATAACCCATCAAGTATAAGTTACGACACTTCCGTATAGAGGAATAATAACATCTCTATAGGAATACAATATACATATATGAAATTCATTCCGAAGTTACAAATACATCATTAGAATAATGTTCCTTCTTCTAATGCACCTCAAAGGTTGACACCTCAACAAATTTATGAAAGAAGAGAAAAAGGTCTATGATTCTACATTGATTATGATTCTACATCAAGTATAGTAAGGGACATAAGTGTGGCAAGAAGAAATTATTCTACATAGATTGTGAAGAAGAAAAAGCAAAAGAACAAGAACCTTCTCAAGATGAACAAATATAAGAGCTTACTACAACAATATCCTATAATGCACTGGCTGGAATTAGCACCCCTCAAACTCTCAAGATTGAAGGATATATCAAAAATAAAAAAGGAAACAATGTTGATTGATTCTGGTAGTACTCATTATTTCATTTACTGTAAATTAGGCAAAGTTCTCAATTGATTCATATATTGTTGACAATAATTTTTCTAGGTCAAATATGCACTTCTCCATCCGTGATCACATTGCCCTGTTGATCACACAAAAGGACACTTAGGATTGAAGAGCTAGGTTGACTTAGATGACTTGCTGCTAGAAGTACACTCTTCAGCTAAGAATCTTACAGTTTCTCTTGATTTCATGACATGTACGCTACTCTTTTTATAGCAAACCTACGTACACCTTGGAAAAATACCCTACTTTGCTCAAGGACAACCAGTGTACATCTCCCAAAATGTTATAAACACAGGTTGTTAAGCACAGAAGTTGCTTCTTGTACGCTACTCTTGTTGTATGAAACCCGTGTACATATTAAGATGAAATCAAAAATATATTAATTTGACGAATTGGGATTAGTTGAAGTTGGTTCTGCAATTTCCCCAACCTCCCAATCCAACCACCTCTCGTTTTAAACTGCCTACCTTGTCCCATAAATACAAGGAGGATCCATGAGAGGGGTTAGACTTAATAGTCATAATGACCTAGAAGAAAGGCTTTAAGCATTGTTACGCTAGAGGAAAGTCCCAAGTTAGAGTGAAGAGAAGGAGCCCAGGATCCGGTTGCAGAAACATCTTTACACGTCAGGTATATTGTACTGATTTCATGTTTCTTTGACATTAAAAAGGTCGAAACACCCTTCCTGTCCCAAATCAGATATCTATTGGATTGTATGTCTATTTGGCTTGATTCTTATTATAGTTGATATTAAATTGTTTTGTAATTTCATCATATGTTATATGGTCAATATACGCTGAGGAAGGTATCTTTTGTGTTGTAGGTTCGTCAAGCATAAGAGCAAGTAGGAGTTCAAGCGAGAGACCAAGTGAAAGCTAGGACCAGCCATCGAAAAGAGGTATTTCTCTCAATCCCGATCTCTTTCTTTTACAGTAACCTAGTGCAATATAATCAATGTGTTTACCTATCAAACCCCGCCTAGTTGGTAGTGTCCATCTCCTCACTATAAGGTAGAAATCTTGAACAACAATAATATATGTCCTAGGTCAACAAAAGGGGTTACAACACGATCCAAGGGTGTTTAGCAACCCTCATTCGTTTAAATAGCTGGACCTGATGGGTTTAGCGGCTCTATTAACCAATCTATAACTAATCATAATCTAAAAGGAAAAAATAATTGAAATTAATTACAAATAATTACAACTTATACAAATCTACAAGGAGTTTTCCAACAAGTCCTAGGGAAGATTGTCACAATTATAGAAAGTACTAAAAATAAATTTTAAACAAAATATAAGAACTTATAATAAAGTATCTACTCTAATAAATAATAAAAAACACACTTTAACATTAAAGGGGTATGAAACAAAACAAAATAACTACTAAGCACACCGCTACTCCGCCGAGCATATATATATATATATATATATATATATATATATAGAGAGAGAGAGAGAGAGAGAGAGAGAGAGAGAGAGAGAGAGAGAGAGATGATAACCTGCAAAAAATTAAAGATATCTCATCACCTGTAAAATTTCAGTAAAAGATATTTATTGGAAATTAAGATCAACCAGATGAGTGGAAACAAAAGTCCGATTTCACTACAGGTGAGTAGAACCTCAGTCAAAACTCATCCTAGAAGTAAATATTTATTTTATTTTAATGTACAAGTTATATTTTTCTTTTGAATTTGAATTCTACACAAAGTAATATGCAACAATCCTTTAATCAATAGAGTACAATCTAATTAACTAAAAGAAAATCACAATGACTGTGATAGAGAAAAAATCATGCATATTTCCAAATGTATGACAATCACATCATAAAATGTATAAGTTCCCCTACAATATGCAGAATACAAATCTAAATAAATATATTGAGCTGATGTAAACGTGTCACTTAAATATGTCCTTTAAATATGAATGACAATCCAAATAGAAAGTGACCATTCGATTTTATAACCAACAAGAAACTCGGGTACAGTATTAGTTACAAAATCGGAAAAAATAATTAACACTGATAACCATCACTATATTCCAGATTCACCTGCATATGAATACAATCTAATACTTTTGAACCCAAAAATATAAGTGCAAAGGAAAATTCATGTTAATATTTCTCCACAAAGTAGTTGACACCAAGTTCAAGAAGGAAGAAAAGGTCCCTTTCCAAACTGTCATCCTAGTATAAATACAATTTTTTTTCCCTAACACTTCATTAACAAGACCCCAGATATGAGGATCCAAAATATCAATTTAGGAGATTTGTTCGAGATTCCTCCTAAATCAATTTTTACAACCAAAACTAATTTAATCTTTTCTTATCAAGCCCCTATAGTTTTAGAAAAAATAATTCCGAAAGATATTCCTGATTCCCGAAGGGATTACTCGTTGAGCCACACATGCTCCATAACTACCAGCTAGATGATCTTGATATATCTTTGACCATAATATACTGGACGATCCCAATATCTGAAATACAACAAGGAAAAATAAATAAATAAACAACCGACAAATAAAATATAGTGGAAGTGGCTGCAAAATCTTGGATTCTACAACTACTTATTAAAATCACACAGAATGGTAAAGTAAGTAGATAATTAAATAAACAAAATTTACCTATGATAAAAATAAAACAAGAGATCAATTAAATGATATATACATTAGGAAAATATCAAGCACTCATTCTTAAAATCTTTGAATTCTTAGAAGAATCTGGGGTAAGGTATACCTTTATCCCTGGAGCATGGATCACTTGAGTATCTGATATTCTTAGTCTCTTTCTCAGCTCACAGACCTCCTCCTGATGTAGCTGATTCATCCTTGTACATTGTTGCTTTAATGATGTAAACAATTCCTCCAAATCATCCACCTTCCTTTGTAGAAACTCATTCTTAATCGAAAAATTTATGAGCAAGTGCGGACAGTGTGGACAACAAGGTTTCATATGACCTTGCAAGTGTATTTTATCAAGAGCTGGTCCCAAACCAATAAGCCTCAATTATGTTTTCAGAGAAGAAGGTAAGTGATTTATGAAAACTTACATTTTCTCATTGCTTACCTTTGCATCTTGTAGCACAGTGATATTTCCATGTTTATCTTATACTATCTCATAAATTTGAATAGGAGTCTTAATACTTCGACCTTGAGTCGCATTGGTAACATTCTTGCCTGAGTTTCTTTTAATATGGGGGATCATTCGATCCATAGTATTGTCTGCAAAATTGGTATTAACAGGATTTTCATGCCCCTGTGGTCGTTTAATACATTTTAACTCCTTCAAAATCGCAAAAAAGATGGAAGAATTTCACAAGAAGATAGCTTACCACCATGTTTAATTTAAAAACACATATTCCCATCCTTCTTCTGTATAATTTTGTCATTAATTTCTGGGGAAGGATGAATCATATCATCCTTGAACATGACTTCATCTTGAATTACCCGTGGAGAAAATATAACAGATTCTACCCTCTTATTAACAATGTATTGTTTCTCATTCTTATTGTTAAGAGGAGACAACTGAGTTTTCATACCAAAAATTTAGTGATTAACTATTTGTGAACATGGGGAGATTAAATTTCCATTGATTTGATCATGCTGGTCAGATTACAACCATCAATTGGGGTAAGAGGCTCGTGAACAATTGGGTTTGGGTCTATGCATTTCTTAACCAGAACAAACCTCTTACAACGACCTAGTTTCTAAAGCATGCGAGTTATTCTCATTTTGTCAAGAGTTTTATTGATAATATCTTCCAATGATTCATGATCTTCAAGCGACGAATTGATTTTAGAGTCATCCAAAAGATGGGAATTTGTCATAGTAGGCAGGTTATGATCAACGACCTTATTTGGCCGAGGAATCGACTGAGCTAGGGCCATTGTCTATAGGGTAACACCATCCTCAATGGGAGCAATCTTGTCTACCTTGTCTTCATTCAAACCCTCAATACTAACTTTTTATTCAGATGGGGAATTTTGAGATTGAGGATTATAACCCCGAACAAGATCCTGAGGAGGATCAATGGCACTTGAGGTTTCATCAAATTGATTTCATTTACAAAACTGTTTCTAGGAATCCCCCAACTGTATGAGCCTGAATTCTGCCAACATACAAATAAGACCATAATGAAAAAGGATACTCTCTGAATTCTCAAAAAAAAATTGGCACTGGAAAGACATAGCCCTTAAATTCATCAAGAAAAAATATGGTAGGTTCAGACGAACTCCTAACAGAGCTTCACATATCCTCACATGATACCTCAAGACCATGCTATACCTAACCTCACAAGTTATGAATTGTGCTACATGTATTAGTATATTTTTCCATTCAGGTTTAAAAAGCTTGAGAGGCATATGTAAAACCCCTCTTTTGACCCTTAGGGTTTATTGGATTCAATGTAAATATTTTATAAATGCAATGTCTATTTTCCCTAGTGTGGAGCTCAAGGAAAAGGCCTCACTAGTGGATGAGAGGAATATGTAATACCCCTATTTTGACCCTTAGGGTTTATTGGATTCAATGTAAATATTTTATAAATGCAATGTGTGTTTTCCCTAGTGTGGAGATCAAGGAAAAGGCCCCACTAGTGGATGCTTAGGTTTATTTGCATAGGAAAGTATTTGATATTCTGATAATCCATGCGATGATAAGCCATGAGATATTGTAAATGATGTAATTATTAAATATTGCAATGAAATACCCATAAAACTGGATAAGGAGGAAACCAATGAGAAGGGGCCATGTGTATCCACTAGGGAGAGGTGAGGGGGTTGTGGTATTGGAACCCATGCTGCTACATGTCCATTTGTAAACCCATTTGACTCCCATGCGGACATTTAATTTTGTTGTAAGAGGGAGGGTGAGAAGGCATGTTCATGAATTCGATTGATTATGGAGTAGCCCTGTGATCTGTATGGAAAGGTATGGATTTGTTTTACTTGTCCCCTAAGCCACTCTACCGCGTGGGAATTCGATAATCCTAGTCCCTGTCCTCTGGTTGACCAACAACCTAATTCATTACACGATTTGTAGAGTCAAGCCATGAAGCATAAAGAGAAATTGCGATTATGTGCATGTGCAAATATACAGATCTGAGGATACAAAGAAACCCTGCGTAGGAAGTGAAGCCAATTGGGAAACCCTTGGATCAGACCATGAGATGAATTACAGAGCTCAAGAAGTTTAGAAAACCCTGGAGAATACCTTAGATATATTTTCATAGGACCGAATTGCGGGACAGAGTTTTGGCGGAAACCCTAAGAAGATTCCAGATTGATTAACATATTTGAAGGAAAGACAAGGGTTGGATCTACTTGATAAATAAGGCTAGGGAAATAGTCTCATGAAAACAACAGTTTGGAACTTTCTACGCCCACCTTGAAGAAAAATGGAGGGAAGGGGCTGTGAAATTAAGCACAACAGATCTAATGAATGATTAAATCAATCATAATAAATGAAACTTGGAAAATATGGTGTAAACTGTGCAAAAGGCTTGCAGCAGTGCTCTATTGAACTCAGAATAGTATAATACAATACAATACAGTAACAATGACTAAGCAATTCGAATTAGCCAAGGGGGTCATTCGAATATACTGCATGGTGTATCTTGGTTCCAACTAGGAGTCCTCATCATCGGATCAGTGGAGTCATCAATGCACAAGTAGCGGTCAACCATGTGTCAAACTGAGTCTAACTGAGTGTGGTAGGTGTAACTGGCACATGTAGGCACTAAATGAATGAAGGAGGCTCAGTGGAGGGCGCATGAGGAGCTAACTGGAGTCAGAATGGGAATTCTAGTCTCACTGGAGGTTCAACGGAGTGATACAAGCAATTAGGAGTCAATCTAGCCTTAAATCAAGGAAAGACAACTAGCTAACTGAAGTGAACTGAGTGGTAGGTGAAGAAGGGTGCCTTTCTCAAGTGGTAGGTGAGAAGTGGGCACCTTCCTGACTAGGAGGGCTATAATTGCATGGAAATAAGCTCCTAGGTGCTGGAAAACTAGGGATAAGGTGCTGGAGGCATCAAATTGGTGACTGGGCTGCATGTGGATGCATGCAAAGTACATAACTGAATGATGAGATATCCTAACACCCCCCCTCAAGCTATACTATGATGTAAAAAATAATAACTAAATAGGGCCCTGGTTACTGAGACCAAAGGTCACCCCAATACAATAATCCAAAAATGCTAGAAATAAATCTAAGTGAGGAAAGAGGGAAAACCCAATGGAAAGAAATCCCCCCCTCAAGCTCAACATAGAAGGATCTAATCTGTCTCCACCATGATGGAACTCACCCCCAACAGTGAACAGAGGTAAGAGAACTTCTTCTCAGTGAAGCTCTTGGTGAATATGTCTGCAATTTGCTCATCGGTAGGGAAATATTGCAAAACAATGGTACGGTCATGCACAAGCTCTCGGATGTAGTGCATCTAGATCTCGATGTGCTTGGTCCTCTGTTTCTAAACTAGATCCATCGAGATCTTGATAGCACTTTGATTGTCACAAAAAATGACAATCGAAGTAGTACTACCAATATCAAACTCTGACAAAATACCCTGCAACCAAACTGCCTAAATGCAAGCATTGACTGCTCCTTGATACTCTGCCTCTGCTGAAGATAATGCAATGGCTACCTGCTTTTTGCTTGACCATAAAATAGACCCATTTCCAATCATGAAAACATAACCACAAGTGGACTTCCGATCAATACTATCACCTACCCAATCTGAATCTATATACCCAATCAAATCTAGCTCACAATTTGCAGCATAGTGTATGCCAAAGTGTCGAGTACCCTGCACATAGTGTAAGATCCTCTCAGCTGCCCGCCAATGGAGCTCATGGGGGTGCTACATATATATTGATACAACATTCACGGCATAATATATATCATGCCTTGAGTGTGTCAAGTAAAGTAGAGAACCAATCAACTGACGATACAATAGAATCTACAAGCGGTGTAGAATCTCCCTCCTCAAGACTGATTCCTGAGAAGAATGGGAAGGGGGCTTCCTTACAATTTGACATGTTGAACTTGTTTAACAAGTCTGAAATGTATTTTTGCTGAGATATGGTGATCCCATCAAAATTTTGTGCAATATCAAGCCCCAAAAATTGTCTTAGCAAACCCAAATCGCTCATGTCAAAAGCTTTAGTTTGCTGTAGGTACACATTTGGATCTGATTTGCACCTTACGAAGTTTTCCGAGAGAAGGAATGAGTCCATCTTAGCATACCAAGCTCTTGGGGCTTGTTTTAAGCCATACAATGAATTTCTCAATCTGAATACTAACTTTGGATCTGATATATATCCTTTTGGTTGCTTCATATATATTTCTTCTTTCATATCTCCATGGAGAAATGCACTCTTCACATCCATATGTTGCACTTCCCAGTGCTTGGATGCGGCAACAGCTAAAACAAGATGGATAGAATCCATCTTTGCAACCGGTGCAAAGGTCTCAATGCAGTCCACTCCTTGGAATTGGGAGAAAGCTTTGGAAACCAACCATGCTTTGTATTTGCAGGTTGAGCCATCAAAAGCAACCTTTGTGCGGTAGACCCATTTATATTGGATTAATTTCCTCCCAGGTGAAAGAGAAACTAGCTCCCATGTAGCATTCTTTTGAAGAGAACTGCACTCTTCATCCATGGCAGTTTTCCATCTCAGATCTTGGTGGGTATGATAATATGATTTAGGATCTGAACCTATCATCAAAAAGCATCAGAGAAAGAAAGAGCCATACCTTCTCTTTGAAAGTCTACTCGAGTCCTCCTTGGATCGGCATGATTTCCAATGTTTTGACCAGTAGAATTGAGTGTATTTTAGGCCCACTTTGGAAAGTGTTGGGGCACAACTGGATGAGCCTCTGAACCTTATATATAATTTTCATCAAATTCTAATAAAATATCAGAAATATCAGAACCAATACTTTCATCATCTTCTTCAAATTCTTCATCTTGTGGAGGTGGCAAATCAACAATTTCTTCCTCGACTAGTTCTAGATTTTGAAGCGGTTCTTCAAATCAGACACTTCGCTCAATGAATATCTTTTTGGATCTCATATCCATGAGTTTTTAGGCCTTTGATTCTTCAACAAATCCCAATAGGATGCATTCAACATTTTGCGGATCCAAATATCTTCTCTTTTTCGATGGAATTCTAGCCCAAGCGGTTGAGCCAAAAACATGAAAATTTGACACATCAGGTTTGTGACTTGTGTAAGCTTCGAAAGGTGTAATATCAGTCAAAGATGAATGTGGAACCCTATTTTGAATGTATGCAACAACATTCATGGCCTCAGCCCAATTTTTTTCAGCCAAACCTTTTGATTCAATCATGCAAGTTGCCATCTCTTTCAGTTATTTGTTCTTCCTTTCCGCTACATTGTTCATTTGTGGTGTGTAGGGAACTGTGTGTTGGATCTGAATCCCGCTTTCAACACAAAGTTGCAGCATATATTATTTGATATATTCATCTCCATTATCATATCTAAGAGCCTTTATCTTCCTCTCGGTGGCAATATCAACAGAATCCTTAAAAAACTTGAATTTTTCTAGTACTTCTGACTTGTTTTTTAGAAAGAGAACCCATGTAAATCTAGAGAAGTCGTTGATGAATGTCAAAACATACCTTGATCCATTCATGGATATTTGTGGTATAGGACCACTAATATCATAATGTATCAGTCCTAAAATGAAATAAGCTCTGCTAGCTTTGCCTCAGTCAAAGTTGTGCTCGGGGTGCTTCCCAATGATGCAACCTTTGCATATTCCCTTCGAGGATTTGATCGCCAGAAGGCCATCAACCATGGAATTTTTCTGTAGCAGCTGCAAATATTTATAATTTAGGTGTCCAAACCTCTCATGCCATAGCCTACTAAACTCATTTCCATGAGTCAGAAGAGCAGCGGGCTTGTCATGCGGCAGAAAGTGTGAAAATTCATATGCTTTTGAAGCATGATTTGCTTTTCCGACCGCAATAATTCTTCCACTTTGAATATCATAAATTTCAACTTTGTTAGGGAAGAATACAAATTTATTTGGGGAACCAGTATGTATCATATAATAAATGGAAAGAAGATTCGTGGAAGATTTGAAGCTAAGGACGTAACATAGAGCACATTGTGAAACCTACCATGCTCTAAATGAATAGTACCTTTTCCCCTTGAAGAGATCTGAGAGTCATCTCCCATGTAGATGGAGATGGTGCTATTTGGATCAAAGTATGATAGATAATATTTATTTACATCCATGTAGTTCAAAGCTCCAGAATCAATGAGTAGAGTGGAGGAATTCGAAACAGTTGCCATGAGTGCATGACCTCTTTCGGGATGATCATTTTTGTCCTTCTTCCTTGCATCGTCGGGAAGGGTTATGTTGTTTTTCTCCAAGAGAAGGGCCATCTGATCTATGGTATTCTTCATGAATGAGCTTTCATGATGATAGCCCTTGCTGCAATAAGAACATTTAGATTTCTCTTTGCCCTCTTTCCCTTTTTGCTTGTTTCTTGAACCGGATAGCTCATCCGCTTGCCTTGTCTTCTCTCTTTGCTTGGACGGATCAAACTTTGGATTCTCTTTCTTTTGCTTCCCTTTTCCATTCATATCTTTGGATCCTCCCGCAAATAATGCTTGGTATTTGGAGCATATAGTTCCCATTTGAATGAGTTTATCATGCTCCTTCGTCACAAATTCAATGAAGGCACTTAAGGTACGCATTTTCCAATTCGGAATTGAAATCATTTATGGTCTCAAAATTCTCAGGATTCAAGGCAATCAATTCGTTTTCCAATTGAAAAGACCGCATATCATCTTGCTTTCCGAAGAGCTTCTCAAGTTGCTCCCATACTTCCTTTGGAGTATACAATCCACTAAGGTGGAATTGAAGATCCTTGGAAATATTGAGGCAAAGAAGACCATATGCTTCATCCAATTTGTTGAAGTGCTTGGATTTTTCAATGAGTGTATTGGGCTCAACTTCGAGGCCCATGGTGACTCTGTAGTACCCTCTTGAGTGCAACATAATCTCCATGTCATTCTTCTATTCAAAATAATTGAAGGGAGTGAGAAGCTTTAAAGAAGAAGAATCCATCTCAATGATAGCGAATGCTAATGGAGGAGTTATAAAACCTACAAATCACAATAAAACAAGAACAATAAGGTCGAACAATCCACCTGTTTTAGAGTTGCATCACACCCGGCATAGGAGATCGAGCAAGCTTGATGATCCGATGATCTATATCCAGGAATTCTATGGAAAACTCACAGCTTCTAGAGTGGATTGGAGAGAAATTTTAGTCTTACATGCACATGGATGAATGCACATGAGATTTTTCATGCCACTGCTGAAATATTTTTGTGAGCTCTTCACTCAATCTTCATGTAGAACACCTGCAGAAAAGAATTCGTGTCCCTTCCATGGCTCTGATACCATGTGAAATTAAGCACAACAGATCTAATAAACAAGTAAATCAATCACAATAGATGAAACTCAAAAAATATGGTGTAAACTATGCAAAAGGCTTGCAATAGTGCTCTATTGAACTCAGAATAGTAGAATACAATACAATACAGTAACAATGACTGATCAATTTGAATTAGCCAAGGAGGTCATTTGAATATACTACATGGTGTAGCTTGGCCCCAACTAGGAGTCCTCATCATCAGATCAGTGGAGTCATCAATGCACAAGTAACGATCAACCAGGTTCAAACTAAGTCTAATTGAGTGTGGTAGGTGTAATTGGCACATGTAGGCACTAACTGAATGAAGGAGGATCAGTGGAGGGTGCATGAGGAGCTAACTAGAGTCAGAATAGGCAGTCTAGTTTCACTGGAGGTCCAACGGAGTGATACAAGCAGTTAGGAGTCAATCTAGCCTTAAATCAAGGATAGACAACTAGCTAACTAAAGTGCACTGAGTGGTAGGTGAAGAAGGGCGCCTTTCTCAAGTGGTAGGTGAGAAGCGGGCACCTTCCTGACTAGGAGGGCTATAACTACATGGAAATAAGCTCTCAGGTGCTGGAAAACTGGGCATAAGGTGCTGGAGGCATCAAACTAGTGATTTGGTTGCATGTGGATGCATGCAAATGCATGCAAAGTACATAACTAAATGATGAGATATCCTAACAGGGGCCTTGAGGAACTTTGCAGCAGAGAAGAGGGCCTTACTTGTGTTGGGTGAGGTAGGTAATGTGGTTTCCATGTTTGCTGAGTGATATGAGATTCTTGTAGCTTTGTGGGTGAGCTCACCATCTTAGCAGCATCCTCCTTGTTTCCTTGTATGCTTGATAAAACCAACTTTAGGTTGGCTTAGCATTGAGATGGAAACTTGACTGTGAGAGATCCTATTTAGCCCTCCTTAGTGGATACACAACCCAACTCAGGGGTGGTATCTCAACTGAAAGAGTAAAGGCTAGACAGAGACCTAAGGTTGGGTGGAAAGTTGCTCTCACTTAGCCAGTTTCCTGGGGCGGCTTCATTCCAAAGATAAGTGTTTCTATGGTGTAAAATGATGTTATTTTCCCTATGTTATATTATGTTTTTTATGTTCAAGTTCTTGAATGAATGAATGCATGAAATTTATCAGTGTGAAGACCATTTATAAGCCTAAGTATGAGGCTGAGCTCATGTCTAAGTGCTTCATCATTTGCTTGAGTTAATATGCTACTAATCTTGCATGTAGTAGATGCATTGACTGGATTTAACTTCATTCATTATATGTATTTTTTAAACATTGTATGCACATTTAGATGGACTGTAAGGCCTCACCTGGACTTGGGGAAAGGAATGTGATATCCCTTTCTATGTTTAATGACCCTCTGTGGGTCAGGTGAAGGGAGAAACCATGGCAGAGGGAAAACAAAGATCCTTGAAGAAGATTAATGAAACATTGATGGAGTTTGAGATATGCTTTAGTTGGATAAATTAAAAGGTTAGAGCACTCAGATGTGAAAGGGGCTCCCAGTGGATAGATCTCTCGAAGATATTTCCAACGGTATTGGCCTTGTCCAATTTGGCCTAAGGATGAAGGAGATATCAGCCTCAGAATTTGGCAGGTGCAGGGGGTATGTGGTTCCAACTTTCCGCATCCGCAATGCGGATTGTAGATTGCGGAGGTTGGGGGCCGACCCTTGGAATTGTGCGGTTATACTTTCAAATTTCCACATCCGCAAATCGGATTGCGGATTGTGGAAGCTGGAAGGGAGAATTCCACGGAGATGGCGTGTGGGATTTCTGGCTTTCCGCATTCGCAAAGCGGATTCCGGATGCCAAAAGGTCGATTTCCACGAGGTTAGCGCATTGGATTTCCAACTTTCCACATCCACAAATGGATTGTGGATTGCGGATTCCGAGAGGTGGTTTTTCCCCAGGATACGAAATGAGGTTTCCACTTTCCGACATCCGCAACACAGGTTGCAAATTGCGGAATCACAAAGGAGTAAATCCTCAGGAACGATGATTGGAGGATTCCAATTTTTGAGTTCTGCATGCGGATTGAGGAATTGTGGGAGTCAGACGAGTAATTCCGAGGTCATGAATTGAATTCCAAATTTCGACTTCTGCATTGCAAATTGTGGAAGTCAGGAGCACGATTTCATCGGAGAGGTGAATTTGGAAATCTGATTCTTGAGATACGCATGCATATTGTGGATCATGGAATGTGGATTGCGGATCAAAGGACATTGCGGCTTCGTGCAAAATCAAAGTTAATTGTTGAAAAAAAAATGTAACAGTGGTCTCACATCGCCTCTAAAGGACATTGATGGGTTTGGGGATGTGTGAGCATACCTCTCTGGAATTTTCCCACTTGCATAGGCTTGGAGAGCATCTTCTTCCATGGCATGTTCTTAAGCAGGGAGTTCTTAAACCACTTCTCACCATTGAGACGTAGTCCAGTGGCTTCAACAATAAAATCATAATTCACCATGAACGCGAGGTCTCCCAAAACTACCTTTTGACCATCGAAGGAATTTGCAAAAGTGACAGTTAATTCCTTTCTATGGCCATGAAACTTGGTGATAAAATCCATCCACCCTACATTACAGAAACACTTGCATAGTGTTTTATCCAACTCAAGGGTTTTAGATGCTTATGGTTCAACCCTTTTAATTAAACCCATGATACAATCTGACGTCTATGAAGGTCAGGTTCATAATGCAAGCCACTGGATAATGCATGAGGATGCACAGGAGACCGACTCACCTCTGGAAGAACCCTCAGCATGAATGAAAAATTTGAAAATATCAAGGTAAACTAGATCAAAGCTTTCTGTTTTCGAGACCGAGAAATATGAAAATACCAAAACAATGAGTAATGTGAATGTATGTATTTGAGACGTACTGGAGAATTATGTGTGTCAAAAGGATGGGAATAAAGGTGCAAGAACAACGAGTCACCAGGACACATGCCACAGTCATGGCATGTCATGTCAATCATTTGCATGTTGAAGTGGCAAAAATTTGAGATTAAAAGGATATGTGGCATAGGATTTAGAATGCAAAGTACAACTCATGTATTGTCATAATTCATCCATACTTGAACCGCTTCAAATGCACACCTTGGAACTCAATCAAGAACAAGTTTGCATCACATCATATTTGACCCCACAATTTCATATTAAATGAAAGACATAATTTCCATGATGATACGTCACTTAGGTGAAGTGGATCAATCAAGAAATTAAGTTAAACCTACATGACCATGGATGAATGTGAGGTAGTACTTCAACGTTTTAAATTTAGGATTTATACTAGGGATTGAATAATAACAAAAAATCCCACTTTTCATGTCCACCAGGGTACAATGAAGGCTTTACCTTTGTCTAATGTACTTTAATTACTTGAAAACCTTGGTAAAGACTAGTAATGTATATAAAATACACATCAAATGATTTAACCAATACCAAGGTAACCAATAGGTAGGGTTATAAATATTAGACTATGTTATTAATCCTTCGTAAACACCATAATATTAGATCAGATATAAATGTATCCAAAAATTTTCATGATGTTGCATTTTAACTTTGAAATCAGACCTGTCAATATATCAAAAGCCATCACCAAGGTCTATTCAAAACAAGAAAATTCAGTTTGCATAGATGAGGCAACTTCAAAGTTAATGAGTAAATGAGAATTATATAAAATAAATAAGATAATCAATTGATCCCAAACTAAAGAAACACAAATGTTTTCTTACCCTCCATTCATACAAACAGAAACCAAATCATTCACCCTAGGTTGTAGAATTATAATCACTAGGCTGCAAAGTTAACCCTGGTTAGAAATTTTTTGAGATATTCTTCCTCTTTGGATTCCATGCTTTTAGTCATGGAATCCATGGATAAAAATGATTACAAATGATTTCAATGGATGTCCATAACTAAAGACAGTGTAACTCTACATTTTCACATTCCCAATGAAAAGGTGAATGACCAAGATTATAGAAATTATGCGAATGAAAGATCAAACCAAAACCAAACATCAAAGAACCATGCATGTAAATATTAACTGGGCCCATTGTCATTGATAATGAATATGATGAAAAGCCTTAAAATGGGGAGACCCATTCACTTTTATCAAAATGAAAGGGTTGTTGTTGATAGAGGCAACCAAATGGCCACTGGCTGGGAGAACCGGTTATCTATGATTTATATCCAACAAGAGAGGCAAACAGGGGTATGTAAGAATTAGGACTGCAAATAGAATGTATATCAGCCATTTTTTCATAGGTCCCACATAATGAATATTTTAGAGATATTCTTAGCCACTACTGCCATTAAATATTCCCATGCGTCAATCTTTTGAGAAGACATAACTTCTAAAGTACAAGCAAGTATAAATAAACACATTAATTACCAGCTTACCTTAAATGGTGAATATCTTGCCACAACCATTGCTTGTGATATAGTTTTACCTCCAATACCATCAACATTGCCATTGTTTCCAGTGGGCATACATAGCTCTGGCAAGGTTGTCTTTAACCAAAAGTAGTCACTTTTGTGTTAAAATTCAATATGCTAAGACAGAAAATAGCAGCATCACATTCCATTTCACAATAATAGCATATACAAGATCACTGAAGAAACAACAAGCACAACATAAACACAAGAGACACAGATTTATCTTGGGAAACCCTCATGGGGTAGAAAACCCAGCAAAGCTTCCTCAATATAGATGACCAGCAATATACAAAGATGCAAACCAAAGACATGATCTCCTCCTCCACCATAGCAAACCTCTCCTCCACAAGTGCGCTACTCTCAAGTGAGTGGGTGTGTGTTAAATGAGGAATACACCTCCTCTATTTATACACTACTCCGACTTGTCTTTTACACAAATCATGTAGGCTCGTATTTAACCATTGGGTTAAATACCCCATTACAACTGACTGGGCCGACCCCTCTAAGGTGGTCTAATAACCCTTTGACCCACATAACACATACAGGGCCGACCCCCACTAGGGAAGTCTAATAACCCAAGTTACCACATTCCGACGGAGGAATAAACATCTTCAGATATACAATAAGATCTTCACAGAGGAATGAATCATCTTCGGAATAATAAAGTGAAAATATAATATTCTTTGAAGTTACAATATCTCAACACTCCCCCTTAACGAGAAGGATATTATAATAGCATCTGCACAAGCAAGGAGTCATCAACGTCATAAATGATACATCTATAAATCATTGGAAGCTTTCTCAACATCATCAGTAACTCAAGCAGTTACTGGAACATATTCAATACTAGAACGTCAACATCTTCAGCACTGAGTCTTTATTTTCTACAGCACTTGAACAGCTACAACAATATCATCATCTAGATCCTCACGATCATCAGCATCGTCATCACACGATCATCGCATCATCATCACACGATCATCAGCATCGTCATCACACGATCATCATCATCGTCATCACATGATCATCAGCATCATCATCACACGATCATCAGCATTGTCATCATACGATCATCACGATCAGCAACATCGTCATCTAGATCATCACGATCAACAACATCGTCATCTAGATCATCACGATCAACATCATCATCTAGATCATCACGATCAGCAGCATTGTCAATACAAGTATCCATACTAATACAAGTATACACATCATCAATACAAGTATCCACACTAATACAAGTATATCATCAATACAAGTATCCACACCAATACAAGTATACACATCATCAATACAAGTATCCACACCAATACAAGTATACACATCATCAATACAAGTATCCACACCAATACAAGTATCCATACCAATACAAGTATATCATCAATACAAGTATCCACACCAATACAAGTATACACATCATCAATACAAGTATCCACACCAATACAAGTATCCACACCAATACAAGTATACACATCATCAATACAAGTATCCACACCAATACAAGTATACACATCATCAATACAAGTATACACACCAATACAAGTATACACATCATAAATACAAGTATCCACACCAATACAAGTATCCTCAATAATAGCATACTCTGCAAACCACATGATTCATTTAAGACACCATAACATGTCTAGGGACGATACAGTCCACTCGTCAACTTAGACAAAATCTAAGGACCACTTTCTCGGAGACATATGTCTACGGATCAATTCAGGGACCGAAGTCCAGGGATGATACAATCCCCTCTCATCCACTGGGGACCACTTCTCGGAGACATCTCTCTACGGGTCAATTCAGGGACCGAAGTCCGGGGATGATACAATCCCCATCACATACATTTTGAACTAGTGGTTCTGGGATGATACAATCCCCATCACGTACATTTTGAACTAGTGGTTCTGGGATGATGCAATCCCCATCACATACATTTTGAACTAGTGGTTCCAGGATGATGCAATCCCCATCACGTACATTTTGAACTAGTGGTTCCGGGATGATACAATCCTCATTAGTCCACTAGGGACTTCATTCACGGAGACCATACGTCTACGGATCACTTCAAGGGACCGAAGTCCGGGGATGATACAATCCCCACCTGTCCACTAAGGACTTCATTCTCGGAGACCATACGTCTACGGATCAATTCAAGGGACCGAAGTCCGGGGATGATACAATCCCCACCTGTCCACTAAGGACTTCATTCTCGGAGACCATACATCTACGGATCAATTCAAGGGACCGAAGTCCGGGGATGATACAATCCCCACCTGTCCACTAAGGACTTCATTCTCGGAGACCATACGTCTACGGATCAATTCAAGGGACCGAAGTCCGGGGATGATACAATCCCCACCTGTCCACTAAGGACCTCATTCTCGAAGACCATATGTCTACGAATCAATTCAAGGGACTGAAGTCCGGGGATGATACAATCCCCACCTGTCCACTAAGGACTTCATTCTCGAAGACCATACGTCTATGGATCAATTCAAGGGACCAAAGTTCGGGGATGATACAATCCCCACCTGTCCACTAAGGACCTCATTCTCAGAGACCATACGTCTATGGATCAATTCAAGGGACCAAAGTTTGGGGATGATACAATCCCCACCTATCCACTAAGGACTTCATTCTCGGAGACCATACGTCTATGGATCAATTCAAGGGACTGAAGTCCGGAGATGATACAATCCCCACCTGTCCACTAAGGACCTCATTCTCGGAGACCATACGTCTACGGATCAATTCAAGGGACCGAAGTCCAAGGATGATACAATCCCTACCTGTATCCTTATCAATACAGATATCATCAAAACATGTATCCTCATCGATACATGAACAAAACATGTATCATCATCGATACATCAACAAAACATGTATCCTCATCAATACATCAACAACACATGTATCGTGTATCCTCATCGATACATCGACAAAACATGTATCCTCATCGATACATCGACAAAACATGTATCCTCATCGATACATCAACAACACATGTATCCTCATCGATACATCAACAACACATGTATCCTCATGGATACATCCACAACACATGTATCCTCATCGATACATCGACAAAACATGTATCCTCATCGATACATCAACAAAACATGTATCCTCATCGATACATCAACAACACATGTATCGTCATCGATACATCAACATCAAAGTAAAAGCAAGTAAAAAATATTCTAAGTATAAGAGTCCTAAGTCTAAATGATCTAAGTATCCAAGTGTAGTAAACAAGTATCCACATCATCGACCTTACTGTCAATGAGGCAATCTCATCATCAGTGACCACATCACTCCCCCTTTCGAGGAGGTCCTTCCAAGCTTGTCTCGGAGATACTCAAACTTTTCTTGAGGTAGAGGTTTGGTTAGTATGTTGGTAACTTGTTCACTTGAGGTAAAGGTTTGGTTAGTACTTCGGTAACCTGTTACATATTCAAACTTTATAGTTCCTTCTGCATCATATCTTATTAGATCTCTATGTTCTTTGACTTATCATGGAACACTGGATTCTTTGTCATCTTCATACAACTCTATTTGTCACATAGGATCACAGTTGGTTCTATCTCTAAGTCAAACAATCCTGAAGCCAAACTTCTTCACAACTAACAGAGCAAGCAGCCATATATTCCGCTTGTACTGAGAGCCACACTAGACTGCTTCCAGCTAAACAACGAGATCATGGCTGATCCCAGACAATAACATCCTCTCGATGTGTTCTTCCTGTCTGATACACTTTCTGCCCAATCAACATCTGAGTAGCCATCTGAAGTCATGATATCCAAGATAGCATAGATCAAAGTCTATTGTATCCTTTAGGTGCCTCATCACATGCTTTGCAACTATCAGGTGAACACATCTAGTTTCCACTAGATACTAACTCAAGGTGTTCACAGCAAAGCATATATCTAACCTAGTATATGTTAGATACATCAATGACCCAATAATTTGACTGTATAGAGTTATATCCACTAACTCTTGATGAGTCATCCCCTAACAGCTTCAAGTTGGAATCCATAAGAGTGGCCATTCCAACACCTCAAGTCCTTTTAATATTTCTCAGCATACTTTCCCTGGTTGAGAAAGATTCCTTCTGATCCCTGCCATACTTCTAGACCTAGGAAGTAATGCATCAATATGAGATCTTTCATTTTCATTTCTGTAGCCATCTCGTCAGATGGGTCTACTGATATAAGCCTCAACATCATTCGAACTCTGTGGTGAGTTCCTTCTTGCATCCAGTTCATCTGTGTATGGAAACCATATTCAACCTTGTAGCAAAGGTTGTGATCCACATCACCCATGATGATCATTAAGCCCATCAATTGACTATCGATTCTGGGTACCCATACAGAACCTAATTCACACTTCTTCTTTAATTACACCATTAAGAGAATGGTCTTATATATTCACTTGGAGCAAACATCTAGTCATGATTCTCTTCCTCTTTCTAAGAGAATCTTTTAGCCACGAGCCTTCTATATTATGTTTGATTTGTACATCTTTTGTTGACCATCCATCACTTGTTCGGTATTCGTCATTCTTCATGATCTTTCCTACAAATCAAGATTAAGTATATGATTAGTAATGCTTCATAATCATCAAATCATGTTGACATGATAACCTATTATGCATACAGATATCATTTACATAGTTATGCAACTATCTTGACCAATACTTTGGCAGAACACTTTTCCATATCCTGTATGCATACAGTGGCTATCTAGATGCCTTCCATCTCTACTGGAACATACTATTGAGAGTGTGCACAACTCTCAGCATGTCAGCAAAGAGGTTTCATTCTAGACAATCAACAATGGAATGTCTGTATAACTTACCAATCATATGCATATTAGTAGTATACTGTTCAATGCTATATGAATGTTTACACTCAACATGATATATTCTAGGAGTACAAATATGCATACAACTATTACAAGCAATATCATTTACTATTTCAAATAACAACTCAAATACTTATCTTTTATGTTTGTGTGGTTGCCTCCCGCTTGATCTTCTATATGTCTTTTGAACTTCTATTCATTCTATACCATTGTGCATGCTCAAGTGTGCACTAGTGTCATCATCATGATCTCATACACAAGCATACATTCATTAGTATATTCTCAATATTATCAAAAACATTATAATTCTAAATAATCTTGAATATGTATAGTCATGATCATTAGTATTCAGGGTTTCAGGGAAGTCTTCTTTTACTCATGTATATTCTTGTTTGATCATAGTACTCTTCTGGTTAGTTAAATCATCAAGATAAGAGACATAATATGCATAAACCCTTGATTACTAAATTTATGAATAAGCATAACCAATCATACCAAGTATACTTATATCAGGGATCCTAGCACAAGGTAAGATTCTAACTTGACATAGGAAAACATACCTGCATTAGTATACCTGCTTAGTTATGTCTAACATACCTAAACAATATCTTCTTTGTTCTCTTCAATGATTTAGAGATCATGTGCTAGAACCTGCATATCTCATAGGTTAAGCATAATATAACAAAGTCATACATACCTCGTAAGTAGAACAAAGATTATGGATGAGTCTTTGTCTTCATGTTGTCATGATCATGGAACTTGATTTGTCTTTTGTGATGTACCTGTATCTTGTTAGAAGACAACATCAACCTCATACAACACCATAATGCATTAGTACAATCATATAGCCCTAATCAATGAATGTCTTCGATCATTCACATGCATTCATACTGTTACTAGGGTGATAAGATAATTCTAACATTAATCAAGATTGTACTAATAAATAATATGAAGACAAACACATTATGAACTTAGTCAGGAATCAGATTTCAAGACATACCTGAACCTCCTTAGGTCATACCTGTCAAGACTTCTTGTAGTCTTCTTATGTAAGGCCTTAGCCTTGACTCCCCCTGAAACTTGATATGGAGCTTGATTAGGGTTTGCTAGAGAAACCCTAAAAATTCAATCTTTGACTTTCACACTTCTGAATGGATGGAAGGATGTGACTTGCCGAGCTGATCAAAACTAGCATACTTCAATTTTGAAATCTCCAAAATTTGACCCCTCAAAATTGCCTTCGAAACTTCTGGATCTTCTGGACATGATCTCGAACTAATGTTTGATGAAGCCCACCTTTCTACCCAATCAAAAGGTTTGATCCAAGGCTCTAAACTCTTATTTTTCTGAGGATCTTCCAGCCGTGGTTATAGACTTCAAAAATTCCAACTTTTGCTGAAGCCCTAATTTTCCATCTTTCCGATCAAAATCCCGAACTGGGGTTTGATCAAGCCCGGTATTCTACCCAACCAAAAAATTCGATCTTGGACTCTAAATTTCGATTTTCTTGAGTAGCATTCAGCCATGGATTCCGATTCCAAAAAATTCTAACTTTCTCCGAAACCCTAAATTCCGGAAGCCATGAATAAAGGTGCTCCAAAAATAATTCTGTTTTGACAGAAATATATACCTGATTGTTTCTATTGTAACTCCGAATGTTTTGCTCCACAGGGTCTAAAAACTTTTTTTTTGGTATCCTGACCTGTCATCTTTCCATCCCGATAGGTGTGAACTCAATTGGATTTTCTAAGAGAGAGATATGCCAAGTGTCGCAACATGACCTATTTATGGGATAAAATAGGAGAGCGAACTTGTACGGCGTTCCACGTGTCACTGATTCAGCTTCGGCCTTTGAAAAAGTGTCGTAAGTGCCATACATTTCCTTCCTTCAGGTTAGCTCTGATACCATGTTAAAATTCAATATGCTAAGACAGAAAATAGAAGCATCACATTCCATTTCACAATAATAACATATACAGGATCACTGAAGAAACAACAAGCACAGCATAAACACAAGAGACACAGATTTATCCTGGGAAACCCTCATGGGGTAGAAAACCTAGCAAAGCTTCCTCAATATAGATGAACAGCAATATACAAAGATGCAAACCAAAGACATGATCTCCTCCTCCACCATAGCAGACCTCTCCTCCACAAGTGCGCTACTCTCAAGTGAGTGAGTGTGTGTTAAATGAGGAATACACCTCCTCTATTTATACACTACTCCGACTTGTCTTTTACACAAATCATGTAGGCTCGTATTTAACCATTGGGTTAAATACCCCATTACAACTGACTGGGCCGACCCCTCTAAGGTGGTCTAATAACCCTTTGACCCACATAACACATACAGGGTCGACCCCCACTAGGGAAGTCTAATAACCCAAGTTACCACATTCCGACGGAGGAATAAACATATCCGGATATACAATAAGATCTTCACAGAGGAATGAATCATCTCCGGAATAATAAAGTACAAATATAATATTCTTTGAAGTTACAATATCTCAACATTTTGTCCCATTCACTAGACAAAGATAGCAAAACAAAAATTATTTACTTTGTAAAGAAATACACCAAAGGGAATTGTCTTCACTTAGTAATCATCTTGTGACAGCATCATTCACACAACCCCACAGAAAATGAGTGGGCCAACTCACAACGAGACCTCCCGTCTTACTGATTTTTGGGATGCAAGCCAGTATCCTGGCTTGGTAACCAAATATTGATATAGTCATTCCATAAGAAAGTATGATCATGAACATTCCAGCTTGTAAGACTTCCTTCCCTTGAGTCAACTCTCTAGATTTTAGTTTTTAAAAGTTAATATCCTAAGAGATGACTTAGCGAATGGGGAAGTGACCAAAGTAATCCTTAAGAGCATGGAATGACATAATGAAGTTAATAGTTTTGACTTGACATTGGTCACACTTGCTATTACAAAATCAGGCTGATAGAGATATGCTATTAAAACCAATCTGGTCATTAAATACATGCATTCTCAATAGGTGATTCTCAAAGGGTAAAGATAGGGCTAACATGACCTAATATATATTTTCAATACTTTGAAAGAGTGCAACCACAATAAGACCAACATGCATTTCACTTCCATACCTTAAGAGTTAATATTCCTATCTCAATTCCTCATTGTTTACAGAATCAAGAGTCCTTATCAATGAGTGCCCCTTAATTGGCTCTATTCAACAGCACAAATTTAAAACCTCTCAGCTATACTTGAACAACAATTCTAGGAATTGGTTTCAAATAATAGTTGTGTTTTATTTGGAGAACTCAATGAAAAATAAGAGAAACAAAATCAGAACCTTATTTATAATAACAACCAATATCAGTTTAGATGACAAAGTAATTTCAGTGCTAAAAATAACAGGCTTGAAAGTCTGGATTAAGAAGATATCAGATTTAATTACTCCTTCAACCTTTTATCTGTTGTGAGATGAAACTTGTAAGTAGACAGACATAAATTTATTGATGTAAGGATTTGATAAATAAATAAATAAATGCAAAGAAAACGTGATTTTCAAACCCAAAAATAATATAAAACAACAATCCAAACCAAACCAAACTATGCTCAACATATGTACAATAATGATCTCCAACTAGGAAATAATGCAAAGTAATGCTTAAGGATCTGTCCATTCACCTAATGGATCTCTGGTTCTCCTTCGAGAGAACTTAAGTGAAAATTACTCGAACCAATATTTTATGTAATAATGAGAGGTCCAAGCCAAAGACATTGGAACTTTGTGTGTTTTCCTTTCTCTTCATGTTCCCTATCCCACTTCAATACTAAATACCCTACTTTGAAGTTCCTATCTGGGGAGGAATTATGGTCAAACCAACGCTTCATGATCTGTTGGTGTTGATCAAACCTTTGCTTAGCCTTAGATCTTTCTTCCTCAAGCTTCAGCATCGTATTGATCATGTTTTCTAAGGAATAACATGCAGTATCTTGGAGTGATTGGAAAATTTGTAGGGAAGGAAGCAGGATATTAGGTGGCAAAATTGCCTCTCTCCCATAAATGGGAAAGAAGGGATAATTTCCTATAGCATCTTTCGAGCTCAATCTGTCAGTCGAGATGACATTGGGTAAGGCAACATGCTAATTTATATGATTTTTTGCGACTCTTCTTTCAAGGATTTTAATCATATTTTTATTGGTGGACTCAACCAAACCATTACCCTGAGGGTAATAGTTAGCTGAGCATTTAATTTTTATCCCTTTATTCAGAGCATAGGAAGTTAATTCTGCATAAGAAAAATATGAAGCCTTATAAAAAATTAAAGAATCAGGCACACCAAAACGAGTTATGATATTACTTTCAAGGAAGGATATCACCTGATTCTAGTTGACAACCTCTAATGGAACTACCTCAACCCATCAAGTAAAGAGGTCTATGGCAGTTAAAATATATTTGTGTTGAAGGGAGGATGCAGGGTTTATTGGCCTGATGATGTCAAGGCCCCATTGCTGAAAATTGGCTTCCGTCGACAAAGGTTGCAGTGGAAAGGAAACCTTTTTCATTCTTCCAACAACCTTTTGGAAAATATGACATTTGCGAGCTAGTGCATGAGCATCCCTTAATAAATTTGGCCAATAATAACCATCTCTCAGTACTTTTTTCACTGTTGTATCAAATCCATAATGGCCTTCGACAGGGCCAGAGTGCAACTCCGGAAGAACCTTATTTGCATCATCAAGTTCAAGACAATGTAACAATACAATAGTATGAACATCAAATTATTTACAAGATAAAAGGGGGCATGTTTCATCCATAGTGCTCTCCTTTTCATTGCATCTAGATGTGGCGGAGCAGTTGCATGTAACAAAAAAAAATTGATGTCAGCATACCATGAGTTTGACTCAGTAGAAGAATAAGAAATTTCATTTGAAAATAAACATTCATCATTTTCTAAAAACAAGTCAGCGCTATGTGAAGAAGCAGAATCAACCACTAACTTACAGATTCCTTCACCTTTAACAATTTGTGCAGGCTTAATTTCTAGGCTGTATTCTTGGAGAGATATCATCTAATGTGTACATTTTTCACCTAAATATTTATGAACCAACATATTACGAACTGCCGAAAAGGGTACAATTACTTTTGCTTTTGATTTTAACAGGAAAGGTCTGTAATGCTTTATTACTTTAAAAACAACAAAGGCCCATTTTTCAACACTTGAATATTTTAACTCTACACCCTTGAAGGAAGAACTCATGAAGGAAATGGGTATTTCAGCATTTAAATCATTCTTTTGTGTTAAAACAACGACATTATAAGAGACATCAGGCACAAAAGTATACAATATAAAATATTTTTGAAAGTTTGGACGCATGTGGGAGGGGGCTTGTGCTATTGCTTGTTTTATTCCTTCGAAAACCTCTCTTTATTGTTGGTTACATTTAAAACCAACATCTTTTTTAACCAAATTCTACAAGGGTCTAACAATCTCAGTGTAGCTAGGGATGAATCTCATGACAAAATTTATTTTTCCAAGAAAAGACTGTGTGGTCTTTTTAGTAGTGAGAGGAGTCAAATTTAAGATCGCTTCAATTATTTTTGGATCTATGTTGATTCCTTCGTTTTTTTGCACTTCTAATCCCAATAGTTTTCCTTTGTTCACAACAAAAATGCACTTTTCGGATTTAATGAAATACCATGTTTTCTACAGCGATCAAACACATTTTTCAGATGGGAACAATGGTCTAACCTATGAGCAGAATACACATTAATATCATCTAAATAAATAACAACACAATGAATAATTAACCCATGGAAAGCTATGTCCATAGCTCTTTGGAAATTAGCCCCAGCGTTAATCAATCCAAAGAGAATTTTTCTATACGCAAAATTACCCCATGGGGTTCTAAAGGAAATCTTAAGTTGGTCTTTAGGAGAAAACAAAATCTGGTTATAACCTGAGAATCCGTCTAAGAAAGACATCATCTAATAACCTGATACCTTTTACAGTATTTGTTCCATGGTAGGTATGAGGTAATTGTCCTTATTAGATGCATGGTTCAAATTACGAAAATCCACACACAAGTGGATCTCCCCACTTTTCTTTATAACCGGAACCAGACTGGCTACCCAAAGAGTATGCCACACTGGAAAAATGATCCAGGAAGCCAGTAATTTGATCAACTCTTTCTTAACAACGAGCTCTAGGTTTGTATGCATTTTTCTAATGCTGAAAAGGTTTAGCCTACGGTTTTAAAGGAATTACGTGTTGCATGATGTTTGGGTCAAAGGTCTTTAGATCATCATAGGTCCAAGCAAATATGTCCTTGTATTGATTGAACAGTGTGATGAATGCCGCTCTCTCTTCTATAATGCAGTCTATACCCAAATTGACAGTTTGGGGATTGTTATCAGTCCCTAAATTTATGTTTCCGTACTGCATAGTTGAGCTATTAGTTTTTCAATTAACAGTCCCCTTGAATTTAGCATGCAAATCATAAAGATATTCTAATCTCACTACAGACATAGGAGTCATATTTACTTGATTAAAAATTTCTTGTACTAACTGTTTTTCAGGAATGTTTGCAAAATTGAAGAGATTTTCGTCATGTGTTATTTCATCGATAATAACATCTTGAAAAACATCCTCCATGTGCATGAATTTGATGATATGTTGATCATGGTAAAAAAAACACTAGTCATTAGAGGAAATTTGGGGTCTAAAATCGGCCTCCTAAGGAAAATAATAAAAAAAGCCACGTCACACTTCAAATATTCCATGTACACTAAGTTAAAGGTGTTATCTAGTGAAGGTCAACCTATAAAATCTCATTAATGGTAGTTGACAAGTATGTTGGGTTAGTGTAGAGTTAAGACATGATGCTTGAAAATAATAATGAAATGTTTAGATTCTTGTGTATACGCAATAAATGATATAGTGGTAAATTTTTTAAATCTATATTATATTTTTTGTATTTTTTTAATAAATGTACCACTTCTTTTTATATATTAAATAAAATATAAAAGTTAAAAAAACAAAAAAACTAAAATTACAATGAAAAAATATAATTACAATAATACTAAAAATAAATAAGCACTATTTTATTTTATTTTATATTATCACTACTTCCAAGTTCTTTAAAATAAAAATCTCACATTAATTAAGATGATAGTGGAGTAATTTTGAAATAATAAAAACATTTATATAATAAATCTCTTATAAATAAAAATAAATAAAACATATGAGAGAGATAAAATAAGCTTTCCCTATTTTTTGCGATAACTTTCTTTTCTAAAATCAGAATTCGACACTTTTAGTACCATTGGAAAGGTCTTGACGAGAGCTACAACTTTCTTATTTCGATTTTTTCAAGATTCTGCGCCAATTTTACGGGGTGGACATTTTAGTACTAGGGTACTAAAATGTACTAGGGGACATTTTAGTACCAAGGTACTAAAATTTCCACCCCGAAAAATTAGTATGGAATCTCAAAAAACTTGAAACATGAAAGTTGTAGCTCTCGTTGAGACCTTTCGAATGGTAACAAAAGTGTCAAATTACAAGTTTGGAGGAGAAATTTATCACAAAAATAGCGAAAGATTATTTTATCTCTCTCTTATTTTTTATTTATGATAAATTTTTAAATATTATTTATTTTTATTTTAAGAGATTAATTATATAAATGTTTTTGTTATTTCAAAATTACTCCACTGTCATCTTAATTAATATAATATTTATATTTTAAAAAACTTAGAAGTAGTGATAATATAAAATACTCTATATTTATTATTTCAAAATTACTCCACTATCATCTTAATTAATGTGTAATTTATATTTTAAAGAACTTAGAAGTAGTGATAATATAAAATACTCTATATTTATTATTTCAAGTATATTTATCATATTTCGAGATAAAATTTTCAAAATCTTTACCAATGCAAGGTTTATATGAGGTTAGGTCTTGTCAAATAAAATTATGACGCATAATCATGTTTGACTTCTATATGTCCAAATCGACAATAATGGTTGACCAAAGTTATTGAAATTCTATTGGTTTGAGAAATCCAACTCATCCATGCACATTTTTTTCTAAGGCCGATTTTAAACGCCAAATTTTCTCTAATTATCTACATTGTCAGATATGGTAGGCCTAAATATAAGCTCAATAGAGAAATTACTTGGATCAAAACCATCAGCAGGTACTAAACGAGAATCCATATTTGCAAGTAAATTAGCATCTCGATTCCATGATAGAGGTACTAAATAAATGTTAAAATCCAAAAATTTAGAAATGAAATGCCATACCTCTACTTGGTAACTCCTAATATTTGGAGTTACACAATTAATTTCATTTTTTACCTGCTTAACAATGATTTTAGAGTCTCCAAAAACCATCACCTACTGCACATTTAGATCCAATGCATTTTTCAGCCCTTGAATTAAGGCCTCGTACTTAGCAATATTATTAGTGCATTCAAATTCAAGTCTATAAGCTATGAACATTTTATTTCCCTTACAAGTGTTAAGAAGACAACCTGCACCAACACCATCCTTATATTTTGAACCATAAAAATAAAGAGACCAAGACTCATTATCTCCATCATTTTGTACAAAATTTATGTCTACAACTGTAGATTGTGGTGTGACCATTTTGGTGGTGTTAGATACTTGAGACTGTTGTTCTGAATCATAAAATTCAGAAATTTTAGTGAATAAATTACCAAAACAAGGTTCTAGACTACAACTAACAGCTACAGAGTCTATATACAAGACATGTTCATTAGGGTCATTGAGTTCAGTAACTACATTCTTCATATAATGTTCCCCATTGACCCTAATCTTATTTGGCCTACCATTTTGGGGCAACCAAAGGTGAGACTAGTCTATTAAAAAATATCCATTCAAATTTCGAGACCATTCTCTACTAAAAAACAACCTGTAGGCTTCCGGTATGTCTTCTACCACGATATCAATTATTTGGTGGACTATTGGATCATAAGCTAACCGAATGCAAACATCTTTCAATTCCCCTACAATTTTAACATTCGATATGTCAAGTTGTACAACCTTAGATTCATAGGGTTTCATATCTTCGTTAATTTTCCTACAAACTGATAATTCCATGATGTTGTAAGATGTTCCACTGTCTACCATACAGTTGTGTACTTTTTTATTATAGATCTCCAATGTCAATAAAAATGGAGGAACACCAGATTTTCTACCTTGTGCAGATGATTTTGTTGAAGTTTGATTTGCTTGCGCATCATCCAAAATTGGAGCAAATGTGTTGAAACTGTTTGCTATATTTTCAGCAATAGTGCTTTTTCCCTGATTATTAGTGAAATATTGAAAAAAATTATGCTGAATAAATGGGATATTAAGCAGTTCATAAAAATAGATCTTTGGTTTAAATTTTTTCAAGTCTTCTACAGGATCATAATCAAAATCTGAAACATACAACATTTTAGATACTTGATCCTGTTTATTAAGATTAAGATTTTTATTTTGAACAGGGGCAGCGGGAGTTTGGGTACTAATTTGAGCCTTACAGCGAGTGTTAAAGCATGCTTATCCATGAATACAGCTTGTATTAATTATGCATATTCTTTGGATAAGTCAGAAATATGCCCCATAGTTGGAGAGGGTAGATCCTCATCATCATATGAATTCTCCCCTTGTTCAAATTGAGACTGCTCAAGGATTTTAGGTTGTTTATCGGCATCAGATTCGATTCCAACTATTATTGTTTGAAAAATATTTGTAAGATCATCAATGTTTAGACCCTCGGATGGAGGGTTGGATTTATAAGGGAAATTTTGGGGTGTTTTATGAGTAGGAAATTTAAAGTAACCCCGATTAGCATTTCCTTCACCTGATTTGATCTTCATGTCAACGAACTCATTAGATAATTTCTATAGAGATTTTTGCATACTTTCCAAGTCAAGAGCATCTTGATCTTTTTTCATGTTTGGTAGTTTGACTGTAGGTTCTGGTTTCTTTCGGGAAGAGGAAGGTTAATCAAAATCGGGAACTAGATTATCTTTGAGGATTAACATGTATTTTTCAATTGACATGGCCTCATCGAAAGCTTCTTGTAAGGTTTCCTTGCTAGATCACTTAGCCCACATAGCAATAGTGAGAGGTATTGCTTTTGCATAAATGCAACAATCAACCTTTTGAATCTCTTATTGAAGTCTTCAATCCTCTATTTTTGGTCAATTCTCATCTTGGACAGTTCCATCACTAGAACCTCAGGGGTTTTATCGTCCCTGAAATTTTCTAACAATAACCTTTCAAACTGATCCCAAGTGAAAATTCTTCCTGCAGGTTGAGAAAAATACCAAGTAGAGGCTTATCCCTCAAAGGTATATGGGAAAAGTTTGCAAACTACATCCTCATTGACAACATTCTTAAGATGGATAGCCAACATAAAATGATTGATATGATATTCAACTTGTTGTTTATTAGCTGGATCAATCTTAGGAATCTATTTTTCGAGTTCTTAGGGAGATTATGTTGAGGACCGGGGATTTCCACAACATATGGGATCAGCCATGGAGCATTTTGAATGTTATTCTGATTGGCAGCCATATGTGGTTGGTTTGGAGGTCGATTTACTTGATCTTCTTCTTGATTGTATTCTTGATTATTGTCTTGGTTAATGTTTTCCTCCGAAGAGGAACTTTTAGAAGAAGATTCAGAAGGGGTTTCAGGGGGTGAGGGTGGCTAACCACCTCCTCCAGATACCACAATTGGCTGGGGATTAGGGCTTGGATGATAGGTATATCAGATGGATCGGGAAGATTATGGAATTCAGTATCAAGGTCAGGTCTGATCTGTGTTAAATGATCATCAAATAGTGAGTGATTAGGGGGTCTTAACCAAGGGGGGTCCTTAGAAGCAGAAATGTTGGGAGGATTCTCGTCAAGTTGTGAGGTGTCTCCAGGGAATAGCCGAAAGCGACTGAGTAATCATTCATGGATATCCCGAAACACAACTAATGTGGATTGAGTCCTAGCCATAAGTTCACAAGAAGCATCAATCCCCTTTTGAACTTCATGATTTTCAATAATTGGAGTGGATAGTACAGAATGTTAAAATACAACATCCAGAGACATTCTCCATACCAATATTCTGTAGCCAAAATTGATCCTCCCATATAGAGGTGAGCACTTTGATTTCCTTCCATGTAAAGGTTATTCCTCTCGTATAGAGGTAATTGATCAAAGTAATGAAGTTGTAAAGTCTTGTTGGAAAAGACTCCAGATTTGTGTATTAAGTCATGATTATCATGTGAACGTTCTGTATAAAGGTATCCATGGGATGGACCTCTTGTATAGATTTGGACCTTCCATATAAAGGTCATGCTTTACTTGTTAAAAGCATTTAATGTTGTGTGATGTATTATTAACCATGATCACCAGTTTCTATTAAGTCTCCTTTAGAGATTGATCACCTCTAAAGTGAATTACTTTAGCATATGATCATTTGGTCTAGAAAAATATAATATGATCACAACATCCAATAATTCTTCTTAGTATAATGTAATGTAATGGATAATTAAAGTTAGCACATATTGACCTTGCAGTAAGAGAAAATAAATAAAAGATAAAGCATAGAGATCAAGAGAATTCGAAATATCCCATGCAAACACTTCAGCTAATTAAAGAGAACTCGAATTGTTAAAGCTTCAATTATAAAGCTTCAGTTAAGTATCAATGTATGACTCGATCAATGCTCCAGTTAAAGCATCAGTTAAAGAAATGCCTCAGTTAACTAAAGAACTCACAGTGGTCACTTCAAGTAAATCAATCAGCATGATTTCAGTTAACTAAGTGTTAAATAAGAAGGACTAGTTAACTAAAGTGTTTTCACATTAGTTAAACTAAAGTACGACACTTTAGAAAGAATCAATTACAGAGAGCTAAATAAGTAACAACAAAGAAGATCTAGTTAACTAAGTGTTATTGCATGATGACACTTATGTTAAACTAAAAGACGGCATGTGAGTTGTGACACCTAATTTATCCACCTAACTAAGTGGGAAAGCTTTCAATTAAGAAGCGAGTTCATCCTAAGTGACAGTTCAGTGAGATAAAGCACTGCATGAGAAGTGGGGCGCACTTCTTCATGCATATTGATACATCCAGTTTGAGGGTGATTCATATTGAAGTTAGAAGATAAAAATAGAAGAGAAGAATGTATAAATATGTTATACAGGATTAGTGAATTCAATGTGAAGCAAATTCTCTTCTCCTTTGAAGGAAATGTGCTTCTCTTTGTGTGTCGGATATTATTACTGAAGGCAAGGCACTTCTCTGATTAATCTCTCTTCTATGTTTCTTATGTATCTTCACCAAGAGTGTTTGGTGATCTCTTATCTTCCGAAAGCAATATGCTATGTTGTAAAAGAAAGCATTATCTGCTATCCATTATATTTAATACTGAGAAGAGTTGTTGGGGTTTTTGTTCTCATTTTTTTGAGGATTTTCCCTAGGGTATATATTGTGTTATGGTTGTATGAATTTCATGTGATTGAATTGTCTCATTGCTTCAAGTTTCGGCATCTAAAAGAATTAAATATCAAAGCTCAACCAAGTATTAACAGGGAACTATCCAAAGGACGTGAGTTAATGGGAAGCGGTGTGTGTATGGTATCAGGTTGGGCTGAGGTTGGAATGTTGGATGTGACTGAAATACCAGAATGGATGTAGGTGAGTATTGGTGAATGCAAAGTTGGAGGATTATTTTGATGTCGTATGGACATGAATCAAATTATGGCCCTCTTTGTAGCACCATTATTGTTGAACAAAATATATGTCCTAGGTAAACAAAAGGGGTTACAACCTGATCCAAGGGTGTTTAGAAACCCTCAGTCATTTAAATAGATGGACCCAATGGGTTTAGCAGCTCCGTTAGCCGATGTATAACTAATCCTAATCTAAAAGGAAAAAATAAATGAAATTAATTACAAATAATTAGAGTTTATACAAATCTACAAGGAGTTTCCCGGCAAGTCCCGGGGAAGACTGTTTCTTTTATAGAAAGTACTAAAAATAAATTTTAAAGAAACGATATGAAATTATAATAAATTATCTACTCTAATACATGATAAAAAAACACACTTCAAGATTAAAGGGGTATGGAACAAAACAAACTAACTATTAAGCACACTGCTACTCGACTGAGCATCTCTCTCTCTCTCTCTCTCTCTCTATATATATATATATATATAGATGACAAAAACTCATGCATATTTCCAAATAGATGACAATCACATCAGAAAATGTATAAGTTCCCCTATAGTATGCAGAATACAAATCTAGATAAAGATATTGAACTATTGTAAATTTGTCATTTAAATATGTCCTTTAAATCTAAATGGCAATCCAAATAGAAAGTGACGGTTCGATTTTATAACCAACATGAAACACAGTTATAAGATTAGTTACAAAATTGGAAAAAATAATTAGCCCGGATAACCATCACTATATTCCATATTCACCTGCATATGAAGACATTCTAATACATTCGAAACCAAACATATAAGTCCAAAGGAAAATTCTCCATGTTAATATTTATCCACAAAGTAGTTGACACCAAGTTCAAGAAGGGAGAAAAAGTCCCTTTCCAAACTGTCATCCTAGTATATATACAAAAAAAATTCCCTAACACGTCATTAACAAGACCCCATATATGAGGATCCAAAATATCAATTTAGGAGATTTTTTTGAGATTCCTCCTAAATTAATTTTTATAATCAAGACTAATTTAATCTTTTCTTCTCAATCCCCTATAGTTTTAGCAAAAATAATTCCAAAAGATCTTCCTAACTCCTGAAGGGCTTACTCATTGAGCCATGCATGCTCCATAGCTTCCATATAGATGATCTTGATATAGATTTGACCATAATATATTGGATGATCCCAATATCTTAAATACAATAAGGAAAAAGGAATAAATAAACAACCAAAAAATAAAATATAATGGAAGTGGCTGCAAAATCTTGGATTCTACAGCTACTTCTTATTAAAATCACATAGATTGGTAAAGTAAGCGGTTAAATAAATAAACAAAATTTACCTATGATCAAAATAAACCAAGAGATAAAGTAAATGATATATACATAGAGAAAATATCAAGCACTCATTCTTAAAAACTCTAAATTCTTATAAATACCAGGGGTAATATGAAATTTTATCCTTGGAGCATGGATCACTTGAGTATCTAAAATTCTTAGTCTTTTTCTCAACTCACAAACCTCCTCCTAATGTAGTTGATTCAACCTTATATGTTGTTTCTTTAATTTTGTAATCAATTCCTCCCAATCATCCACCTACCTTTGTAGAAACTCATTCTTAATCAAAAAATTTATGAGCAAGAATAGACAGCATGGACATAAAGGATTCATATGACCTTGAAAGTGTTTTTTATCTGGATCAACCATAACCATTTTATCACCGATGAATCTGATTTTATCAAGAGTTGGCCCCAAACTAGTAAGCCTTGAGTCTTTTTTCAAAGAATAAGGTAAGTGATTTATGAAAATGTACTTTTGTTCATTGCTTTCCTTTGCATCCTATAGAATAGTGATATTTCCAGGTTTAGCTTCTACTATCTCATCAATTTGAGTAGGAGTCTTAATACTTTGAACTTGAGTCGCATTGGTAACATTCTTTCCTGATTTTCTTTTAATCTGGGAGATCATTCGAGCCATAGTCTTGTCTGCAACATAGATATTATTGTGCCTTTCATGCCCCCGTGGTCATTTAAGACATTTTAACTCCTTGGGTTCAAAATCACTGGCAGTCGGCATAATTTCACCAGAAGATAGCTTACCATCATCTTTAATTGAAAAACAAACATTCTCATCCTGCTCTTGTAGAATTTTGTGATTAATTTCTAGAGAAGGATGAATCATATGATCCTTGCACATGCCTTCATCCTGAATTACTATGGCAAAACTATAACAAATTATACCCTCTTATTAACAATGTATTGTTTATCATTCTTATAGTTAAGAGGGGAAAACTGAGTTTTCATACCACAAATTGCGTGATTAATTTTTTGTGAACAGGGGGGAGATTAAATTTCCATTGATTTTATCCTATTGGTCAGTATTATATATATTAGTTGGGGTAAGAGGCTTGTGAATAGTTGGGTTTTGGTATATGCATTTCTTAACCAGAACAAACCCCTTACAATGGCCTAGTTTCTAAAGCATGCAAGTTATTCTCATTCTATCAAGAGTCTGCTTAAGAATATATTCCAATGATTCATGATCTTCAAGAAACAAATTGATTTCAGAGACATCCAAAGGATAGTAATTTTTCATAGCAGGAAGGTTATGGTCAACGACCTTGTTTGGCCGATGAATCGATTGAGCTAGGTCCATTGTCTGTGGGGTAGCACCATCCTCAATGGGAGAAAGCCTATCTACCTTGTCTTCATTCAAACCCTCAATAATATTTTTTATTGAAATGGGGAATTCTGAGATTGAGGATTGTAACCCCAAACAATATCTTGAGGAGGATCAATGGCACTTGGGTTTTCATCAATTGATTTTGTTTACAAAACTATTTCCATGAATCCCCCAATTGTGTGAGCCTAAATTTTTCCAACATACGAATAAAACCGTAATGGAAAAGGACACTCTCCGAATTCTCAAAATTTTTATGTATCGGGAATACATAACCCTTAAGCTCATCAGGAAAAAATATGGTGGGTTCAGATGAACTCCTAATAGAGCTGCAAATATCCTCACATGATACCTCAAGACCATGCTATACATACCCTCACAAGTTATGAACTGTGCTACAGGTATTATAATATTTTTCCATTCAGGTTTAAAAATATTGAGAGGCATATATTTATGGAATATTCCCACTTGAACAGGCTTGGAGAGCAACTTCTTCCATGGAACGTTCTTAAGCAGGGATTGCTTAAACCACTTCTCACCATCGAGAGGTAGTCCTGTGGCTTCATCAATAAACTCCTCATTCACTATAAACTCGAGGTATCCCACAGCTACCTTTTGATCATAAAATTACTTTGCAAAGTGATGGTTAATTCCTTTCTATGGCCATGAAAATTGGTGATAAATACCATCCACCCAGTGTTACATAAACGCTCGCATAGTTTTATCCAAATCAAGGGTTTTAGATGTTTCTGGTTCAATCCTTTTAATTAAACCCACGATATAGTCTAAAGTGCATGAAGGTCAAGTTAATAATTCAATCTATAGGTGAATGCATGAGGATGCGTAGGCAACAAACTCACCTCTGTACGAACCGTCATCATGAATGAAAAATGAGAAAATATCAGGGTAAACCTAGAGAAAAGCTTGTTGTTTTCGAGACCTCGAAGTATGAAAATACCAAAACAATGAGTGCATGTCAAAGAGTAATGTGAATGTATTTATTTGAGACATACTGAATAATTATGTGTGTCAAAAGGATGGGCATAAAGGTGCATGAACATTGAGTCACCAGGCCACATGCCATAGTCGTGGCATGTCACGTCAAGCATTTGCATGCTGAAGTGGAAATTTTTTTAAATTAAAAGCATATGTGGCGTAGAATTTAGCATGCAAAGTACAACTTATGAATTGTCATAATTCATCCATACTTGAACCGCTTCGAATGCACACCTTGGACCTCAATCAAGAACAAGTTTGCATCACATCACATTTGACCCCACAATTTTAGATTAAATGAAAGACATAATTGCCATGATGACATGCCACTTAGGTGAAGTGTCTGAAACCGGAAATTAAGTTAAACCTACACGACCATGGATGAATGCAAGGGAGTAATTCGCAATTTGAAATTTAGGATTTATACTATGGATTAAATAATAACAAAATATCCCACTTTTTATGTCCACAAAGGTACAACGAAGGTTTTACCTTTGTTAGATGAACTTTAATTACTCGAAAACCTTGGTAAAGACTAGTAATGTATATAAAATACACATGAAATGATTTAAATAATACCAAGGTAACCAATAGGTAGGGTTATAAAAGTTAGACTATGTTATTAATCCTTAGTAAACCCCACAAGATTAGATCAGATATAAATGTAGCCAAACATTTGCATGATGTTGCATTTTAACTTTAAAATCAGGCCTATCAATAGATCAAAAGCCATCACCAAGGTTTGTTCAAAACAAGAAAATTCAGTTTCCAGAGATGAGGCAAATGAAAATTTAATGAGTAAATGAGAATTACATCAAATAAATAAGATAAGAAGTTGATCCCAAATTAAAGTAACACAAATGTTTTCTTAGCCTCCATTCATACAAAGAGAAACCAAATCATTCACCCTGGGATGCATAATTATAATCTTTGGGCTGCAAAGTTAACCTTGGTTAGAAATTTTTTGAGATATTCTTCCTCTTTGGATTCGATGCTTTCATTCAAGGAATCCAAATATAAAAACCATTACAAATGATGTCAATGGATGTCCATAAATGAAGACAATGTAACTCTGCATTTTCACATTCCCACTGAAAAGGTGAATGACCAAGATTATAGAAATTATGCGAATGAAAGATCAAACCAAAACCAAACATCAAACAACCATGCATGTAAATATTACCTGGTCCCATTGTCATTGATAATGAATCTGCTGAAAAGGCCTTAAAATGGGGGGACACTTCATTTTTACCAAAATTAAAGGGCTTCTACTGATAGAGGCAAACATATATCCAACACCAAAGTTCAAATAATGATTGCAACTGGAGGAACTATCAATTGCTCATGGAAATTCCATAATATCAATCTTACTATGGGGGAATATGTATTGAATAGTCCAATGATTTTATTCCAATGGGTGGTGTTGATGTTGTCTTATGACTTCAATGGTTACAATCATTGGGAACCATGGATTTTAATTTTCATAAGCTTTTCATGAAATTTTTATGGGAAGGAAAAGAAACCAAGCAAGGTGATAAGCTATAATAGTATGACAAAATTGATGAAAAAGGGACATCAAGGTGTAATTGCACAATTATGCTCATTAGATGTTCAAACATCTAATCCTCCTATTTCCCTAAATTTCCAAAGGGTCATTAATAATCATTTCAAGGTATTTGAAGATATTTCAAAAGGTCTTCCACCTATTCAATATTTTGATCATGCTATTCATTTAACCTTACACATACCCTTATGTCTAGAAGAATGAAATTGAGCGTATGGTTAAAGAAATGTTAGAGGTTGGCATAATTAGGCCTAGCGAAAGTTCTGACTCTGCACCAGTGGTAATGGTACACAAGCCGGATGGATCGTGGTGTATGCGTCCAGATTATAGAGAGCTCAACAAGATCACCATTAAATATAATTTTCCCATTCCTACCATTGATGAATTATTAGATGAATTACATGGAGCAGTTTTCTTCACAAAGTTGGATCTTCATTTTGGGTATCATTAGATTAGAATGAAGGATGAAGACAACCTAAAAACAACATTTAAAACTCATGAAATTCATTATGAATTTATGGTCATGCCATTTGGTCTCACAAATGCACCTTCTACATTTCAAGGTTTGATGAATTCCATTTTCAAGACTTTTTTAGAAAATTTGTGCTAGTATTCTTTGATGATATACTAATCTATAGAAAGTCTTGGGAAGAACATGTTCAACATGTTGACTGGGTACTAGAACTACTAAATGAGCAACAACTATATGCAAAAATTCCAAATGTTTTTTTGGGGCAAAGGAGTTTGAGTATTTGGGTCATATTGTATCTCATGAAGGTGACAAGGGACCCTAACAAAATTAAAGCCGTGATGGACTGGTTGATTCCCAAAACCCTAAAGAATCTTCAATGATTCTTATGTCTGATAGGGTACTACCACAACTTTGTTCAGAACTATGGAAGAATAGAAATGCCTCTAACAACATTATTGAAGAAAGACGCATTTTATTGGACTCCATAGGTAACTCAAGATTTTGAACAACTTAAAGAGGCAATGTGGAAAGCTCTTGTTTTGGCCACACCAAACTTCAAAAAAAACTTTATTGTGGAATGTGATGCTTCAAGAAGTGGCATTGGTGTTGTTCTAATGCAATAAGGACACTCGCTTGCTTTCACAAGTCATCCAATCAAGGGAAAGAACTTAGAGAATCCCATTTATGAGAAGTAAATATTGGCAATACTACATGCTCTTAAGAAATGGTGTCCTTACCTAATAGGTAGGAACTTCAAGGTAAAAATATATCATGATAGTCTTAAATACTTCCTAGAACAGAGATTATCTTTGGAAGAGTAACAAAAATGGGTAACCAAGATGTTGGGATATGACTTTGAAATCATATAGCGAAAAGGGAAACAAAATGTGGTGGAAAATGCACTCTCCAGAAAATATGAAGATGTTGGGGCATTACTTTGTGCAATTTCTATTCTAAAAACAGATTGGGTAGCAGTAGCAATGAATGAATTGGAAAATGACCTATATGTGTAGACGCTCATTCAAAAGATATAGAATGATCCCGGTGTATCAGATAATTTTGTGTAGAAAAATGATTCACTATGGTATAAGGATCACTTATATTTATGCAAAAACTCCCAACTCAAACAAAAGATCCTCTCGAAATTACACACTTCTCATATAGGTGGGCACTCTGGATTCCTGAAAGCTTACCACAGGGTCAAGAATGAATTTTTTGGGGAAGGTCTTAAATTTGATGTTCAAAGGTTTGTGGTTGAATGTTTGGTTTTCCAACAAAATAATGGTGAAACAGTTAATACCCCAGGACTTCTACAACTATTAGACACACCTTGTCAGCGTTGGGAGGAAGTCTCAATGGATTTTATCACATGTCTACCCAAGTTAGAAGGAAAGAATTTTATTATGGTGGTTGTTGATATACTCACAAAGTATGCACATTTTTGTACACTCTCTAACCCTTTTAATGCAAATACATTAGCTACATGCTTTATGGAAACTGTTCAAAATTTACATGGAAATCCAAAGATTATTGTAAGTCACAGAGATCTAATTTTCACTATAAAATTTTGGACTGCATTATTTTCTTGTTTGGGTACCCAATTGGCTCACAGTTCATCTTATCATCCTCAATCTGATGGGAAAAGTGAGATAGTGAACAAATGTTTGGAATGATATCTTCGTTTCTTTGCATTTGATAAACAAACACAATGGGTAAAATGGTTGTCTTTGGCATAATGGTGGTACAATACTTCCTTCCATACATCATAAAACATGTCTCCATTTATGGAACTCTATGGGTACCAACCTCCATCTATCATATCTCCCTTAAAAGGAAATTATAAATTTCAACTTGTGGAAGATCACATAGAGCACCAACAGGAAGTTCTCCATATACTTAAGGACAACCTATCTATGTCAAAAACTAGGATGAAACAACAAGTTGATCAACATCACAGTGAAAGGAGTTTCGAAGAAGGAGATTGGGTATTTATGAGGCTACAAAATTACAAGAATATGTCCCTCAAGCAACTAAATAAGGACAATAAATTAGCACTCAAGTATTATGGTCCTTATAAAGTGTTGCAGAAGATTGGTAGTATGGCTTACAAATTGGATCTCCCTTCATCTTCAAGAGAACATCCAGTTTTCCATGTTTCTTGCTTAAAGAAGGTAATAAGAGACAAGATCCCAATTCATACAATCTTGCCAGAGCTTAATGAAGAAGGAAAATTCATATTGTCACTAAAACAAGAACCAAACAGCTACGAAATCGGGCTATTACCGAGTACCGCATCAAGTGGAAGAACTTACCAATTAAAGATTCGACATGGGAAGATGAGTCCTTCATACAGAAGCCTTCGAAACTAATCAAGCATTGAGGACAACACTAGTTGTTTAAGGGGAGGGGCATGTTAATCCCTAAATATGGGCATATTTCCCCCTATATTGTGGTGAATTGTATTAGTTTTGATGTCAGCTTTGGTCCATTAGTTGTAATTCTCATTAGTATGGTTATATTAGTTATGTCAGCTTCGGTCTATGAGTTGTAATTGTACCTCTTAATATCCTATATATAGGAAGGAGATATTTTCATTTGAGCATCTTGTCTTGTCTTGTCTTGTGTACTTAGTACATTGTATAAGGAGGTTGACCCCTTAAAGAGGTTTTATATTCATCTATTTTCTTCATTAAAGGCATGGAGTACTCTTTCTGGTCTATTTCTGCTCTTTTTGGAAAACAAATTCTTAACAAATACACACTGCAAATAATAGTGATCATATTAGAGAAAAAGTTAGTTTATAAGAAGAAGGCATTGATAAATATAGACACCTCACATAGAACTAGAATCATTTGATCTCTTAATAGAAACCATATATAGTTTTTTAGATAATTTTATCGATGTAATTTTGGATTTTTGTATGAGGGTAGTGATTGTCTAATAATATTGTTCATATATTACATAATTAGCATACACCTTATAAGGGGAAATGATACCTTATGATGTTGGACACAAAATGTATCCTATTTTTTTGCATGAATATTTACTCACCTTCTTATGAGCTTTCACACTTTAGTGTTGTTTTCCTTGGTCTTGAGACTAAGGATAAAATAGAGTATGTGTGTTTGTTCAAGGAATACATCACAAATGTTGATCATGAGGATTCGAATAGGGCATAAGAAACTTATGTTTCTTCATTGACCATGGTGCATAAAACCTTCTAATGGCATTGATATCCAACCTAGAGGCTAAAGATCCCACATGGATGATCTATGTTGTGGTTTGGTTCCTTGTTCATGGCTATTGAACCTAAGAATATTCTTGCAAGGTTGAAGGCCCTTGTTTTTCCCTCTTGAACATTTTATAGGCCTCAAGACCCATTATTATAGTGAAAAATATATTAGTAGCACTCATATTCCTAATGAGAGGCCAAATATCCCCTATAGAATTTGTGTGTGGTTTTTCGAGGACTAATTCACGAAGCTTGATCTTTATAAGTTTCAAATAAGGTATAAGAAAATTATGTTCCTTACCTAAAAATGGTTAAGTCCTCAAGTTCCATATATGGTGTGAAAAAACATCCTAATGGAATTGAAATCCAACCTAGAAGCCCTAAGACCAGCCATGGCATGAAAAGCCTCCTAATGGCACCCATATCCCACCCAAAGGCTATATATCCCACAGTAGAAGTTCCTAGTCCTATAGATAGTGAAACAATATCCTAATAGAACCCATATCCCACTCAAAATGAAAAGGCCCCTTAGATAGGATATGTGTGGTATTTAAAGACCTCATTTATGTATCTTAATCCTAAGAAGCTTCATTTAGGGACTAAGGCCCTTATTTTCCTCCCCTAGTCATGGTAATGGCATTAAGATCCATTCTTGGCATGAAAAACCTCATAATGGTGCTCATAATTGTTCGACTATCACATGATACTTCCAAAAGATTGAACACCTTGAGAAGCCATTCACACAAATAGATCCATTATAAAACCCTGATTTTTTTATGTGGTTTAAACCCTCAAGAGGGAAACACTCCATGCCCCCATCCAAATAGCTACTTGAGGAAATATTATGATGCAAAGAAAAAAATATTACAAATTAGCTTCTAATAATCAACTAGCTTGTAAATGACCCTCCATGCTATTCAAATAAAGATCATGGAACAATAGGGTGTTAAGCCATGGATCAATGGATATTAAGATCGAAGAGAATTTGAACCATCAGATCACTCTATGTCAAGAACATATCATGACCTTCATATTACATATATACAAATGCATACTAAAGAAACATGCTTTATCTAAAAAATATATTAGAACAGGTTGATCTTAACTAACTCCTAAGTGTCTAAATATCCCAACATTCCCCCTTAAGAACAACTTGGGATAGGATAGAAGGATTTGAAAAAGTGACACTTACAGGAGAAGGAAGGAGGCATTAGATCCTATCCCCACTTAATGACAAATTCCAGAACTCCTAACATAGATCTAATTTTTAAAAACTTTGCTTCTGTAATAGACTTTGTGAAGATGTATTCATCTTGATCATCTATAGTGAAAAAGAGCACTTCAAGAATGTGATCATGAACAATATTTCTAATGAAGTGCATATGTAGATCAATTTGTTTGCTATGCTGATGTTGAAATGAATCTTTGAAGAGCTTGATGGAACTTTCATTGTCACACCAAATGGGAGTCGGATGATGTTGCTTGAATCCAAACTCTTAAAGGATCTGTCAAAGCCACAAAGCTTCTTGACTGAAATTAACTATGGCTTGATACTATGCTTCTATTGAAGAATGAGCAAAAGCTTGTTGCTTCTTACAAGCCCAAGTGACGAGCCCATAACCAAGACTGAAAACATAACCTACAATAGGATTTCGATTATCAAGATTTCTTGGCGTAATTTGAATAAGTTAAACCACCAACAAAGGACTCCTCCCTGAATTGTAATGAATCCCAAGTTAAATTGTACCCCAAATATATTGAAGTATCAGTTTTACTACTTTCCAATGGATTTCACGGGGTGTTTACGTATATCAGGAAAAAAATACCAATGACAAAGGAAATATCAGGATGAGTATGAGTCAAGTATAAGAGACTACCAACAAGCCGACGATACAAGGTGGAATCTACTTTGGGTGAAGTGAAAGTGGTAGAAATTTTAATTCCAGACTGGAAGGGAGATGGGTTTGGTTTACAATATTCCATGTGAAAGTGATGAATAAGGTCACAAGCATACTTAGAATGAGAAAGAAATACTCCTTCTTTGGTTTGCAAGACTTGGAGGCCAAGAAATTAATGCAAATGTCCTAAGTTGGTCATTTCAAATTTATGTTCAAGGATGGATTTCACATGGGTTAAACGTTTATGGTCACTACCAATAAAAATAGGGTCATCAAAATAAAGAACAAGGATGATGAGATGGTTTCCTATTTTCTTTGTATATACATTGAGGTCAGAATGACATCTAGAAAAAATAGTGTCAAGGAGAAAGCAATCCATTTTGGAATACTAGGCTTGAGGAGATTGCTTCTGACCATATAAGGATTTCTTAAGGAGACAAACAAGGGTAGAGTCATTTTGAACATAGAAAGGAGGTTGTTCTATGTAAATTTATTCCTGCAAAACCCCATGTAAGAAGGAAGACTTGAAATCCATTTGATGGACCTCCTATTTATGTAAGTTTGCAAGGGAGAGAACAAGGCTCCTGGAGTTCATTTTGTACACAAGGGAAAAATGTTTCATTGTAGTCAATTCCTTCAACTTGGGAAAATCCTTTTGAAACTAACCTCTCCTTCATTATTTCAACACTTTCATCACATGCATACCTAGTTCTATAGACCCATTTACATCTCACAAGTTATCTTCCTTTCAAAAGAGGTACAAGATCCCAAGTATCGTTCGCCATTAAAGAACAATATTATTCATCCATAGCTACATCCCAATATGGATTCCCTAAAGCTTTTGTAAATTTATCTGGATCATGATTCCCTGAAACTTGATCCAAAAGAGAGGTGGCTCACTAGAACTGAGAATCAATTCAATGTTGATCTCTGGGATCACCGACAAGATCACTAGTTGCTTCGCAAGTTGAATGATCACATTGAGGAATCATTTGTGTTGGTGCAACTAGAGGAAAATGAGCATGCGAAGGTGGATTTTAATCCTTAGTGTCATGATCAGAAATTGAAGTATGAATGTTGTCAAGGAATTTGGGAGTAGAATATGGCACAAGCATCGAATTAGGATCGCAAGCTACATATGGTACAAACGTCGAACTAGGCTTGCAGGCCAAGAGATTTACATCAAATTTAACATCTCTTCTAATAATTATATCATGAGAATGTGTTTGAAGAAGTCTATAACATTTTACCGTTCTTCAGAATATCCAACAAATATGCACTTTTCACTTTCAGGCTACAATGCTTTCCATTTTTCATCCCAAATATGAGCCTATGCTTCACTACTAAACATGCATAAATGACTTACATCTAGTTTAATTTTACGCCATGCTTCTTCCAATGCGATGCCTTGTAAATATTTAGTGGGGGTGCAATTGGCTATGTAATTTGCACAATGTATGGCTTCAACCCAAAATTGAAGACTTGGTTCCTTAGCTTGGAGTATACAATTATCCATTTCTTTTAAGGTGCAGTTCTTCCTCTCAACTACACCATTTTGATGTGCTGTATTGTTTGCTTCTGTCAACAACATCCCTTTCATTTTGGTAAAATGAATGGGTCCCCGGCTTAATGATTTTGCAACAAATTCATAATCAATGATGAAATACCACGTAATACTTATAGATATTGGGTTGTTGGATTCTTTAGATTTTGGTTTTCATCGTTTTCATCATTCCCTTGGATATAATGGCTGAGAATGATACATGGTTGCAATAATTTCAATCACACACACACACACACACACACACATATATAATATCATTCCTGATCGCTTTCCATATTTGGATTCCATGACAAAAGGCATGGAATCTAAAAATGAAGAGTATCTAGTATTCTCATTATCAACTCTGCATCCCTTCTGAGGTGACTCTACGGCTCGAAGATCAAATTTAATTTGTTTTATGTTGACTGCAGGTGAAAAAATATTTTTTATCATTCATAATCTTGAAGAACTGCTGATGATATTTTAAAACATGTTCTGGATTTTTTGATTCTGCAGCTCTTCACTTTGCTATGTCGAGAATATTTTTAAATGATCTAGTTGAAATCTAATCCATTCATTTTCATAGGCTTCCTCTCTATTTGATTAATCATAATTGATTAATCATAAGTGTAATTTTAACTCATTAAGCATGATTAGCATTCACTTGAAATAATTGTAAATTTTGAGCAACCTTGGAAGAATTACCATTTTCTACTCAAAATAATTCCATGTCTTACCAAAGATTGTCTCTTAGAATCAAAATTATTTAACTATGTTGAATTCTAATCTTGTGATCATTTATTTCATTTTTTATGGTCAATATTTCAAGTGTAGTTAAGATGGCCACTAATGGTAATTGACAAGTTTAAAGCACGGAGATAGATATTTGGACTCATGTATTAATCTAGGATAATTTTAATTTGTTGGTTCAATTTATTTTAAAAGTTGGTTTAGATTAGGCCAATATGATGGTATATTTTATTCAAGTGTCCTTGGTATGGTTTAAAGATTAATTTCATTACTTATTCGATGTTGTTTTACCAAGGGTGTATTTTATAATAAAATTGAATGGCCTATACTATCCTGAGCTCCTTTTGAATAAAAAAAAACACATTACACATTAATACCTGGTCCACTTCTAACAACCCCAATTTGGTGTCTCCATTTAGTTCTACCATTGAGGTGACATCACCCTAAATTCTGTGTGAAACTAGGGTTACCACTTGGTGTTTTTCACGTCAACACAGTAATATTGATAGATCATATAACCATGATCACTCATTTATTTACCTCAAGCCGAGCAACTTCCAACCCACCATTGATCAACTCTCTATGTACTATGATGGAAGTATGTAATAATAACGAATGATGATTTGTTGATCCTAGTTTGATGAACCCGTTCCACCTACACCATAGATTTCCCATCATTATTATTTTCACTAGCTAATTTGGATGTCGAATGGCATGAAATTTTTCATCTCCCATTCTCCTGATCGCAAAGTAAACGACATGGCACTCTTGGCTCAAAATATAATGAAATCTTATTGTCAGTGCCATAGTTCCAACTCCCTCCTTCACACTGTCATTGTACTGTAAGCTATTATTTCTCACTAAGCTTGAAGGCACAATGAAACTTTATCTGTTGTTTTTGTTTTGCATTGTATATATTTTACTTGGGGTAAGTCAGTTTACTTATTTTTATTTCTTTTAAATTTTCTCAGGTCATTTTATTTATCTTTCATTTTCTTTATTGCTATTTAATAAGAGATAGCTACAAAATTAAAAATTATGTATCCATCTCATTATATTTTAATAATTTCATTAATTTTTTGCTCTTTTCTTTTTGTTTTAGGTACCCTTTGTCCAGTTTGTTTATGCTATTGATGGTACGTATTTTTTGTCTTCTCGATGGATTCTATGCGGCGAATAGTGGGAGTCCAATAGGAAATCTTGGTTCTGTTATCCATGCTGGCACCTTTCATGTTGATTTTGATTGATTATGCCCTCAAAAAAGAGGGAAACATAGTTTGACAAGGAATGAGATTTGTAAGATGACATTTGAACGCCTTTATTTTCTCATAATCATGAGCTGATGTGTTAAAGACCAAATCAAATGTAATCTTAGTTGTTATATTTTTATCCTTTTATTATTAGCCACAATGGATAATGTTGGTTGGCTCATTGTAATGTCCCCCTTTTGCATTAAATTTGCCATGTATTTTGGATTATAGTCATCACTCTAACTTTACAAAGAGGATGATTCATGGGGGGTTCACTTAGTTAGCTTGTTACATAGCACGATCGTTCGCATGATATTAAGGAATATCCCTAATTTCACTAAATATTGGAAAATGCCTCCTAAAAATGTATTGTTAAACCCCCCCTCCCAATATACCTTTCCAATTAAGAAAACCCCTAGTTTCGCCAGATATTGTAGGTATCCATTTTTATCAACCCATTTTTAATACCCCATTTATATCATATTATCAAGTTGTAAGGATCTCTAACACATCTTAGTATAAGCAAACATGGTGCTAAATAAAATAATAGTATATTTCTAATAATGGCCACACCAGGATCGCAGGGGCGGCTGATCAATTTGTAGCATTGGATAGTCAAAGATCACCCAACGAAATAGCAATGGGGAAGGAAAAATGTGTAAAAGGGAACCCAGTCAAGAGATAAATGTAACAAAGAATGTAAAAGACTAATAGTCCAATAGTCAGTGCAATTCTTAGAAAATATGAGAGTTGCAGATGTTTCACATCACATTCTGCCAATCTAGCAATTTTATATCATGTAAATACAAGTATAGCCATAGAGAGCTCATGTTTTCTATAATATTACTAAATTAAACTCCATAAAAATGAAAAATTGAAACCCTTTTGTGGATGGACTTCTCTACCTTCCTATCAAAACAAACACCATTGGTGTTTGAAACCCAAATGAACATAGAAAAAGTCATCTTACTTTACAATAACAACATATGATCATGTGCATAGCTTGGATTTAGGTCATTCACAAGATGCAATGAATTGCCTCCACATCCTCTACATTTGTTCTTGCAATCAAGGGAATTAAAAACATTTAGTTACCTTTTCTTGGGTTATATCTAGTTTTTTTTATCTTTACATGAGAGGAAAAATATCCATTGTTAAGTTTCAAGCATGCAATAGTTATAAAGATACATAGATGGTGAAACTTATATAAATACCATTTCATGGTAATGATAACACATAGGGTATGTAAATAAGGATTTATATTTTCACCTATGTTCATGCCAGTTCCAATACAATAGTAAGAAGGATGCCTTGCATATAATAATTGAAATTACAATTATGAATGTGCCAAAATATAACTCAATCCAACAACTATTCATAATTGGTAATGTGAAAATATTAAAGATGAATACAAAAAGTCAAAAGAAATAATTAGTTAAGAAAGATTGATCTAACTTTTCTTGGTTCCAATGAGCCAAGAAAGATTGATCTCACTTTTCTTGGTTGTCATGGAGCAAGGTTTGATTGAATCTCAATACTTACCTAAACCCCAACCTAAAAAATGAAGAGTTAGATCTTTTACTATAATGCCTACAAAAAGTACAATACAATTGTTCAACTCTAGAACTCCCGATTAGCTACATCTCTTAACTTTGGAGTTGATGGGGAACCCAATGCATATTCAACCATACTAAATAGTGTCATGGGATGTAATGTGACTTCTATCTAGAAAATAAACATACTTTCGAAAACGACCTCATATAGAACAACAAAAGGTATAATGTTACAAAACTGCCTCTGTTTTAACACTAGCAAACTCAACCTCAATTATGGAGAAAGTGTGAAATATTGCATACATATGCATAACAAGTGGCAACACTAAACTTTTGGACATCACATCAATAACATTATGCATAAAAGAACAAAATATTATCACCTTAGTTATCTCAATGCAACAAAATTCTCATATTGTAGTGCCTATTTTTCCAAGAATCATACCTTGTATATAAATAACTTCGCTAAGCAACAAAAAGAGTAACCCCACAAAAATAAAACACAGAACCAAAGTTAATAGTAATAGTTGCAATATTATCAAAATTTCAAAAAGACAAATACAATTGCAAAAGTTGCTTCGGGATCATTACAAAAAGATTCAAGTCTCTGTTAGAAGAAGAAAGGGTGAACAAAAATCAACTCACACATAAATCTATAAAGTTTAAGCAAATTATAGACATTCACATATATTTTTATAAAGAAAAATGGAAGATATGATAAGTCAAAATCATTGTTAAGTCAAGAGTACTTATTTATCATATAGCTATGATGTTATTTATGATAAAAATTGTATTCAAAAGAGTCACCTTCTCCATTTCCACTACTAAAAAACTACTAAAAGTTTAAAGGGGCCATTCCCTTGAATATTGAAAACATGTAAAGATAAAGCATTTGATCAGATGATCTTAGCATTATCTCTAAATGACCACTAGTATAGAGGAAAGCAAGTTCTCCATCTTCCACAATGTCAATTTGGTTTATTGAGAACCTTCTAACACCTTTAGCCTTGATTTTTAAATCTCGTTGACATGAGGTTGACATCACATGAATTTGCATCAACCCATGTACCTATAACAATCATATCATCATGTGAAATCCAAATCCGTATTGAAATTCGATTTAAAATCATAAGATGGATGGTTACAATAGCAAACTATTTATCTTGAAATCTAATATACAACTAGAAAAGATGATTGGTCAAAGAAACTTACACGAAAAAGTAAGTGGAAAAAATTGGGTTGGTTTATCCCAAATCAAGATGACATTGCTACATGAAATAAAAAATAAATACAACCAATATTTTTTTTATAAATTATCTATTCGATGGGAATGAATAAGACAAAAATTAGGTTGGTTTATCCCAAAATTCACCATTTGAACCATTCATTGCAACTGAGGCCAAAAATTATAAAATCAAGATGACATTGCTACATGAAATCAACAAAATTACAACCAATAATTATTATTTATAAACTATCTATTGAATGGGAATGAATAAGGAAAAATAAATTAAAATATTCTTTAAATTCACCTTATTGAGATTTCTAAAATCAAAAGAAAAAAATTGTGATCACTTTCTTCTAATTTGTATGTGTCATTCCTATTGTTGTATGTTAAGTTGGTCATTGCTATAACATATTCAAGTTGTACAAAAAGATGATCTGTCAAATCATATTTGTACAAGCGTTGCCTTTTTATTTTATTGTACCAACAAAATTAAATCTAATCAACACCTTTTGGCCTATCCAAAAGATCAATGTCATTATGGTAATGAAACACCTTATTGCCATCCTTTCGTATTCTTTGAACCCTTCCAATGTACTAAGTTCCACAAGAAACACCTCCTTTGGTACTACGAGAAACACTTTTTTTGTGGCATGTTCAGCTATAGGTATTGAGTTGCTTTCAAACAACACCCCACAATCTGATCCAATTCCAAAGCCAATTGAAACACCTTTTTTGAAGCCCTTTCATCTCGCCTACATTGAATCCCATTTCTCACTCTAGTCAGCCTATCTTTGGATAAGGTTGGATTTCCATTCAACTTACTATCGAAACAAGATTTGAACATATCACTTTACATGGATAATGAGTAGATTGATTATAAATTTATTAAGAATAACTTTATAGTACCATTTTCACATGATTATAAATAATTGGACATTGATTGAGAGATATGAAATAAATAAATAAACTAAATGACACTTATTAAATGTAAGTTTTTTTATTAATTTTAATGTAAAGGATATTACATATTTTTGTTTGAATTAAAGTAAGATAAAGATTTATATTTTTTTTTAGAGATGTACTTTAATCATCTAACTCCAAGTGATCAGTGGACATATAAGTAGATAAAAGTTCACCTCTATGTCCTCTTAGCATTCATTATCCCCACTAGATAGCTCAATTGGTAAGAGGTGCACACACTCTCAGTGAGGGGATCTTCTGGTCCCTCGGCAAGGGGTTTTGTTGATAAATTTTATTAAATTATGTTAGTGATTAAAATATTAACTTTTTAATTTAATTATAAAAAATATAAATATTTAAAATAAGATAAATAAATAAAATAATAAAATTATAGCATTATTTTTATATATTTTCTTAAAAATAATTATTTATTAAATCAAATATACCTACTATATTTGCATCTCTAAAATGCTTTATAATATAAATGATTATTTATAATGTACATAAAAGAAAGTAAGATTAAGAGATATAAATTATAAAAAACTATTAATTATGAGATATAAATTATAACAAATTAAATAACACTTGTTAAATTAAATATATAATTTCTTATTAATTTTGAAATTAAAAAAATAAAAGATATTACACATTTTGGTTTGACTTAAAATATGTAAAATTAATTATGTGCACAAAAGAACTAAAAGCATAACATTGAAACTATTGAAATGGATGCACTCGTCAACTAATAGCAAAAATATCATGTTAGTAGAAGCTTACAAGAAAAGTAAAACTCAAATCTACGTTCATGGAATATGAAAGGAAGGACTGCTTCAACTAAAAATTCCAAATAAAGACAATTCTGGCGGCATTTAGAAAAAAACGTTTTGGTTATTTTGTGCAAAAGATTTCTATTATGACGAGGATGCATTGTCAAGAAAATTTAAGATGGTAATTCTGGAATTTAAATTATTACACATGATGTTGCAGCATAAAACAATATTACAGTGTAAGCCGTTATTTTTGGTTGTTGCAGAAGTGGGTCGATAACGTTGTTTATCAGGTTTTATAACATTATTTATATATAACGAGAATTCCAAATATGATATAATGTTTTTTAATACTGCTTGACATAAACTTTGTACATCTCCGAAACTGTCCAAGATGAAAAATCAAATATGTTGGAAATCTACTTGCTGGAATTTATATTGTTCTATTGTTATGAGAAGTCTGACTGAATGAAGAACTACTTGATGGAGGAGGAGATGCTTATTAGAGTAAAGATTGACTAGATTATTTTTTAAGTTAATATGCATTATGGTATAGTTACCCAGTTCAAATCCAAATTCCGATTCTATATGATGAAAAAACTAACAAGTTAAATATTTGATTTGGAATAAATTCGATTGTATAGCTTTTCAATCAGTAAAAATATTTCAATAAACACAGGTTATAGGCATGCTTAAATTTTAAATCAATTCATGTTATAAGATGAGCGACAGGTTTTACTGATTTGCACCTTGTGACTCTAAAATAGTAAGCCCATATAATGGTATATTCAAAGCTATACCAAGCATTCATAACAATTTTTAATTACTTAATTGTTTCATTTTATTTTTTCTTTGATAGCTCTCTTAAATGGATATAACAATTTTTAATTACTTAATTGTTTCATTTTATTTTTTCTTTGATAGCTCTCTTAAATGGATACATGTCTCATTAAGAATGTATTTTTTTAACTTACTAAAATCACACTCCCTGCTTAGGACTAACTTAAATATACATTTAAAAATATAGTTCAAGATAGGGATCCTGGACACAAACTCAAAACACGATCTAATCGAGCAGCCAAGTCGTGAGAGCGAACACCTTCTACAACACCTCGGCATCCATACTGCTGGGTGGGGAAGACCAGGATAGTTGGCAGTTTAAAGTGGGAAGGAAAGGGAATCTAGAGATCAAAAGGCTTGAATGGAATGAAAAAATGGAAAGGAAAAGAGGCCATTTTCCTGCCTCCCAGCCATCACAAACGCAATCCATCTTCCAACCTCCAAGAACTAGTGGTTCCTCCACAAACTAATGATTCGTAGCTCATAACTTCTAAGAATTACCATCCTTCAAAATAAATTCTTATAACAAAAATTCATAACCTCAAAGCCAAATGGAAATTAGATGTCTTTACGGATTCCTATTCAATGCTTACTTTTTTTTTTTTTTCATTTGAACTGAAAGAAAATTCTTGCCATTCTATGGTGGGTAAAGTGCCTGTGAATCGTGCAATTTATTATCAGTTAACAGTGGTATAGCTATCATGATTTAAATATATAAATGAATAATTAATGCAAATCCTAAAATAAAGCTCCATAACGAAGGGAAAACCGAAGAGGATCATCACCATATGCATAGCGTGCTTCTTTTTATTATGATAACAAAGAAATAAAATTTGGAAAAATGGGGAAAAAATATAACAAGAGAGCAGAGAAGATAATCATTTAGAAAGCGACAATAATGGGATCCTGGATATCAGGAGGAGAATACCCATGTTGAGAACAAAAACTGGCTGTTGCACCTTTAGAAGACAACAGGAATTACTAGACAGGCATAATAACAGTTTTTCTCCATATAAGACAGTATTAATAAAGATTAGAAATACCTGATAAATTTGAAGTAATCTTTTCAAGATCCGAACACCACTTTCCTTTGAACTTCCCAATAGGAACAACATCTTTCCTCTTTGGTCAGTAGAAATGCCTCTGCTCTGCCCCCTACCTAGTTGCAATATTTACCCTCTGAACAAGAAATGGTTGATATGAGTTCATTGCTATAAACATCTTCAACCATTGCTATTGAGCACAAATCTCATCGAAAAAAAGATTTTTAAATATATTAATTATTTTTACATATTACCTTAACGTTTTCCTGTAGCGAGAATATTTGTTGAAGATGTAGATAATGAAATAGTTCTCTAGTAGAGAACAGTAAAGTCCCTTTCAGTAGAGTAAGGAAGCAATAGAGAGAACAATAGTAGGAAGCAATAGAGAGAACAATAGTGGGCGCAATAGAACAACAATGGAAGCAACAGACAATAGTAAATCATAAAAGACGCTTAGAAGAACAGTGGATGCGACACAGAGCAGTAACGTCTAGAACACAAAGAATGTTTGGAACAAAAGTGGAGAAGACAGATATTAAAAAAAAATGATAATCGTACTCAAAGGTGGATTGATCGAATCCAAGTGAATTGATGGTGGTACAACAAGTGATATAAATTTTACTAAATGCAAAAACACTACCTCCAATGTTAGGTGGATTGATCGAATCCAACAGATCCCAACTGAACTTATGGTACAACAAGTGATATAAATTTTATTAAATGCAAAAACACTACTTCCAATGTTTTATTCATTATAGCCGACAAGGATGACTGATTTTTAAATTTTTAATTTTTTGATTTTTAATTTTTTAATATAAAATATGAGTTATTGTTATAAATGCTCATAAATTACAAGATGTATAAGTGGCATATATTTAAGGGTGACAAATCTCACAATCTATCAAAGTTCTATAAAAGATAGATCGTTGATTTTCATGGATGTTAAATCATTTCTATAAATGTACTTCATGCTATAAATATTGAAAACTGACCGGTGACCATAAAAGAGAGATGAGATTTTTAATTTTAATTATTTTCATTCATCAATAAATGGATTCATACAAATGGTGCATTTATGTTTTTCTAATTATTATTATTTTTAAGGTTTTTTCTATTTCCCACAATTACCTTTATAACCAAGTAAAAACGATCACATCAAATTAACCATCCAATAATAAATTTGGTATTTAAATTTCAAAATAATAAAAATGTTGTTTTAGTTTTTAAAATATTGAATTTCATTTATATATTTCACAAAAACTTTACAAACTATAGAGAAATAGATTCATGTATTTTAGATTAATTAAGAGTCAACTTAGCTTGAATGAAAATCGATTGCTATATTTAAAAAGTTGGTCTCCAACATGTTGGAACAAGGCGAGGGTTTCTATAATTGAGACTAAGGGTTTGAGAGGCTTTTCGCGAATCAGCTCAGGCAGCTAGGGTTTCTACCCTAGCAGCCCATTTCTCCTCTCCTCTGCCACGGAGACTATTCTGCTTATGCTTTGAGATGACGAGGTTCCCGTAGGCACGGGCTTGAACTTATGGTGGCGGCGGTGTTACTATCTACAGTTAGGCATGGCCGACAACTCTTAGATCAAGTTCGGGCAGCTTGTGGAACGAGGGCCGAGGCTGCTCCAGTCCTGGTGGCGACAATTTCAGTGGTCTGCAGCGGCGGCATGCATTACCGTTTCAGGGTATTCATGGGTCGACGTATACATTTTTCATGAGGATTGCGGAGAGTTCAACATCATATTGGTTCTTGTTTCCTACGGTGGCAAGATGCAACTTTTTTTGTGTTGGCACTTATGGGGGCGTGGTTTTGTTTGCTTGGTGCGGCCTGCTACATGATGGGTTTTCTTGTTTCTTTTTTTACACTTTTGTGCAATAGTTGATGTAATGTGCTTTCTGCATTGTTTACTGTTTTGTTGGTTTTAGAAGTGAACATATATGGAATATGATACACAACTATTTAATTACTTGGGCACACTTGGTAGATTGTCTTTTGACATAGATTTCAACACTATTAGAATATATTGTAAAGATATGTGGTAACACAAAACACTATCCATGGGATAGGTATCATCTGTAGTTTTTTTTATTCACTCTATGAATAACAAGAAACTTTTTTTTCGGTTGAAAAAAAAATCGATTGCTGTATACCTTTCTTCGATAGGTATAAAAATAAGTTCATTTGTTGAGTTCGATGCAGATGAGTAGAAAATTTAAACCCACATAAAATTTCTATAGGTAGATTTATGCATCTACGTAATTTGTGCATGCCAATTTATGCATCTACATAATTTGTACATGTTGACTTATGCATTTGCGTCGTAGATGCATGGAGGAGCACCAGAATTTGATATAAATATAAACAACTATGGAGACATGATTTTCCCAAACATTTCCTTTCCAGCTGGACTACAAGTGGTATAAAATAAATAGCAAACTATGAAGGCCCCATGAGGAATTCAATGGGTGACAAAATATGGATGGGGAAATTGCTTGCGTCATAAAAAAGTGAACCTCAACAACATGAATAGAGGCACATATCAAATTAAATTATTCAAACAATACTAGGAATTTAAAAGGACAAATCACATTTATGAATGGAGGCACAATTGACTAGGAATTTAAGAGCACATCTCATAAAGGGGAAGATCACATTTATTAATTTTATTATTTTCTTATGATTTTTTTATTATCCATTTTCATAGGCCTGGCACCAATGGAATCTTAGATAAATTCCATTCATAAAGAAAAATATTCTTAAAAAAATACTTTATAAGTTGAATGGTTTTTAAGAAATTTTTTGTATTATAGAAATTATTTAAGAAATGTGAAAACAATAGTATCTTCCTACGACATGAACTAATAGTTATGAGTATCAACGAGTTTTGAAGGATTATGGTTTGATAGATTCCCAAAACATATTGGAAAGTGAGATGTGTCTCTCTGATGGGAAAACGATATACATCGCGTAGCAGAGTAATAAATGTATTATGGGTTGAGATATATACCCTTAGATATTTGTTGGGATATATGCAGTTTAGATCCAACAATATATATCCTAGATCATATAACATTTGTGAGTTTGTTGCCGGTGCATATTATTTGTCCTCTCTGATGTGACGACATACAATAATCAAAATTTCACCTATAGAATATTGGTGAGATCCATAAGTACATGGACCATGTTTTAGAATCTGCCAATAGTTCTATCATTGAAATTGTAAAGACGTGGCAAGAGAAATTGTCAAACTTCACTCATGGATACATCGACATATTTTTAAAACATGCAAACAACATTTTCAAAATATGTCGATAGATCATTGGTGAGCTTTTAAAAACATGATAAAACATTTGAAATATTGTTTAGATAATCATGAAAAAAAAGAGGGTTTGAATGTTGAAGCCCAACTTGAAAGCACCATCGACGAAATTTAAAAAATATAACAAGAGATATTTTAAAAGTCATCGATGGGCCATTAATGGCATTCAAAAGATACAAGAATATTTTTGAAAACAAAATGATATATTTTCGACTCAATTCTAAAGAACAATTTCAAAAGGATGCCAACAAGACTGTAGGTGAAATCCTAAAGATCCAACTAAAGTTATTTAAAAGAATTTGATGGTATAGAAATTAGTAAGATATAACAAACAAAGAGGAAATTTCGTAATAATAGGCTCAAACTTAATTAAGATGAAAAACAATATAACATTAAGTCAAACCAAGCCTAAATAAGCTATGAAATGAGGATTGCTCAAGGCCAGTAATCCAAAGAGACTTCCATCGAAATTATCATTGGTACACTATTATTAGATTTATGCAAAACTTAGGATCATAAGCAATGCCAAATAAAAATGGAGGGTCCTTAATTTTTAGGTTGTATGAATTGAGCCCATGATTTGGAGGTTATTCCTCACCCCACCCAAATAAAATAACCCCCAATATTTATATTACTGTGTCATATTAAAAACTCCCCTTGACCCCTTAATACAAGGAAATATATTTTTAAGGTTTTAAGGATTATTGAAAACCCCAATATGAATGGACGTGATATGATATTGCCTCGCTAGTGAACCCCCCGTGGGATGATTCAAACCTAGATAGGGGGTTCCAATTTTCAGACTTTGTGTACGCATACTTTTGGAGATATAATACAATCCTTTATTTATGCATAATCTCTTTGGATATGAATGTATGTGAATGTTTTACAACTACAACTATAATCTGAGTGGTTTATGTTGAAACATATTTTCCATTATATTGTTTTCATGTTTATGATCAAATAACTATTGTAAGTGTTTTCTTTTGATTATAAGGTCACAGTACTGTCTTTGTTTAAAATTGTCATTTTAGAAGAGGTTTTAAAATTTATGTACTTGATGCATACATCAAATCTTTATTTTTATGAATCTTGTTTCTATAGCCAATAAAAGAGTTGAGTAATATGTTAAATAACAACAGATTGTAATCTTTGTTAATAGGTGCACAATTAATATGTTGGAATATTAACTTTAATGCACAGTAATTTTAGTTAAATATGAGCAGTAAGTTTAGTTAAATATGTTGAAATAATGAATTTCTTATATTGAAATATTGGCACCATAGTGCACAATTCTTAATGTGAAAACCTTAATATAATATTATTATTGTGAGGTCCTGTGCAGTCCTTAACTTAGTATTTACTATTGAAATAATGTAACTTCTAAGAATATTATATTTGTACTTTATTATTCTGGAGATGTTTCATTCCTCCGAAGAGACCTTATTGTATATCCAAAGATGTTTATTCCTCTGAGAAAGTGTGATAAATAGGGTTATTAGATCTCCCATGTGAGCACCATGTTAGGTCGGCCCTGAGTTAGCTGTTTAGGGGTTATTAGACTCTCCTAGGAGAGGTTGGCCCCATTAGGGAAAAAAGTTAGTTAGAACATGAGTATAAATAGTGGAGGTGTGTTCCTCATTTATTTCATTCATTCACTCACTTGTGATTGGCGCATAGAGGAGAGAGAGGTCTTCATAGGAGGAGAAGGAGCTCTTGTTTGGGTACTACATCTTGTATTGGTTGATTATCTATATTGAGGAAAGCTTTGTTGCGTTTTCTACCCCATGAGGGTTTCCGAGGGTAAATATTTGTCTATCTTGTGATTGTGTTTCTTTCAGTGATCTTCCTTGTGAAATTAGGCTAAAATTAACATGGTATCAGAGCTAGCCTGAATAGGACATCTTTCACAAGGTGAAAATACCTCTCTCTCCTCCTCTAGTGAAAATTAGGGTTTCTGCGAAAGTTGGAATTTTTAGAATTTGATTGCATGGCTGGATAGCCCTCCTCAAAATCAAAGTTTTGAGCCCTAGATCGAAATTTTTGAGTGGGTAGAACTCTAGGAAATCCAAACCCTAGTTTGGGGTTTGGACCAGAAAACCAGTAAACTAGAAAAAGTACGCACCTGTGCACTAGTGAACCAGAAAAGCTGCGAACCTGTGCACCAATAAACCAGAAAAGTGAAGACCAGAAAACCAAAAAATTTGTTGCAAATCCAAAAGGTGAAAAGTTGAATTTTCTAGAAGCAGAGTACACTAGTAATCTCAAATCAATCAAGCTCATCTCCTGGTAAGTATTATTCTATCTTTTGAGAAACTTCAATCTCTGTGACCTCCTGGATAAGATGGCTCCAAGCACTAAGCTTGAAGACAAGCTAGAGGGTATAGAGAATTTTCGGGAATGGAAATATACGATTGGTCTCATTCTTGAAGAGAATGATCTTGTCCAATATATCAAAGATGAGGTTGCAGAACCTGCGGAAGATGAAGCCAAAGAGAAGTATAAGGACTTAATTAGGGCAAAGAGAATCACTGTTGATTCTATCTTCCCCAAGTGGCATCCAAGAAGACCCCAAAGGAGATGTATGATGCCCTATCCATAATGTATGAAGGAAGGAACAACAATAGGAAGATGAACCTAAGATCTCAGTTGAAGAGCACTAAGATGAATCAAGGAGAATCTATTCAAGATTACTTCACAAGGGTCTCCCAGTTCAAAGAACAACTAGAAGCTATTGGAGACAAACTTGATGAAGATGAAATAGTTATGACTGCTCTCAATGGTATCTTTAGACCTTGGGAATCATTTATTCAAACCATGTGTGCCAGAAAAGAACGCATGAAGTTTGATGTGGTATGGGAGGATTGAATTCAAGAAGAAGCTAGGGTTGCCAATAGAGAAGCTTTGCTTAAAGAAGATGACCAAGCCTTGTCCACCCACACCAAGAGAAGAAGGATTCAATCCAACTCCAAGAAGGATAATCACAAGGAGTCTCAACCTCCACAAATATTTCAAAAGAGAAGAGGAACCAATCAAAGAAGAGATTACTCACAATTCCAATGTTTCATTTGTCACAAAATAGGACACATTGCTAAGGATTGTCCTTCAAAGAAAAAAAAGGGTTTCCATCACAAAAGACATCAAGCAAATCTAGCAGAAGATTATAGTGAAGATGAAGAAGAGGAAAGACCTAAAAAGAAAAGAGCTAAAGTAGAAGAAGAGGATGCAGAAGAGTATGTTCTATTCTCTGCACTCTCTGGGGCTGTAACACTTGGAGAAGACACATGGCTTATTGATAGTGGTGCTTCAAAGCACATGACAGGTCAAAAGAAAACTCTTGTAAAAATTGAAGAAAAGACCTCTCCATAGAAAGTATCTTTAGGAGATGACTATCAATATCCCATCAAGGGAATTGGTGAAGCAAGCTACAAGCTTGATTCTAGAACTCCATTGAAGATGAAGGAAATATTATATGTACTAGGTTTGAAGAAGAACTTACTTTCTATCTCAGCTTTAGATAAGAAAGGCTATAGGGTTGCATTCATAGATGGACAAGTACTCATGTGGTCCAAAGGAAAATCAATTGAGGATTCAATTGTTATTGGTGAAGAGGAAGGAGTTCTATACAAACTCAAGGGCCATCCAGAAGTTGCCCTTGTTCATGAAGCCACTAGCCCATGTGAGCTATGGCATAGGAGGCTTGCTCACATTAACTACAAAGTACTACCACATGTGAGCAAGGTGGTTATAGGACTACCAGATATGACGATTGATCATGATGGCACATGCAAAGGATGTGCAAAAGGGAAGAATATCAAGAATCCATTTCCAAAGAGTGAAACAAAGGCTAAGAGTATTTTGGAATTGATTCATTCAGATGTATGTGGAACAATGCCCTCCACATCCTTGAGTGGATATGAATACTACCTTACATTTATTGATGACTATTCAAGAAAGACTTGGATATACTTTCTAAAAGGAAAGAATGAAGCCTTTGGAAAGTTCAAGGAGTTCAAAACCTTGATAGAAACTCATTCAGAAAAGAAGATCAAAATTCTCAGGACAGATAATGGCGGAGAATACACTTCAAAGGATTTTGAATACTTTTGTAAAGAAGCTGGGATCAAGAGGGAACTAACCACTCCCTATAATCCTCAACAAAATGGTGTTGCAAAGAGAAAGAATAGAACCATTATGGAAGCAGTGAAAACAATGATACATGATCAAGACCTACCTATGTATCTATGGGTTGAAGTAGCTAGGACTGCAGTCTATGTGCAGAATAGACTATCCCATAGTGCTCTTGAATTCAAGACCCCAGAAGAAGTGTGCATAAGGAAGAAGCCTGAGGTAAGTCATCTCAAGATATTTGGATCCCCAGTATATATTCATGTTCCAAAAGAAAAGAGAACCAAGCTAGATCCTTCTAGGAAGAAGGGAATATTTGTTGGATATTACGAAGCATCCAAAGCATTCAAAATATACATCCTAGGATTCCATCATATGGAAATAAGTAGGGATGTGACATTTGATGAAGAGGTAGCTCTCAAGAAATCTAGGAAGTTCCAATATGAAGAAGTATATGAAGAAGAAGCACCTCCCAGAATTGCAGAGGTTGCACCCATCTCTGAAGATGTAACAGCTGAAGACCATGACATGATAGAACCACAAGAACCTGCTATCAAAAAATTATCAAGAAAGAGAAAGCCGACATGGTCAAGAGACATTATACTAGGAGGATAAAAGTATGGAGCTCCTGAAGGCTCCACCAAAGTGAGCAAGAAACCAAATCCATTCACCAACTATGTGGATTTAATGTGTGATCTTGTAGACCAAGAACCTACTAGTTATGAAGAGGCAGTTCATAAGAAAGAGTGGGTAGAGGCAATGACAGAGGAATACCAGTCAATAATGAAGAATGATGTTTGGGATATAGTTCCCAAGCCAAAGGAAAAAAGTGTGGTATCCTCCAAATGGTTATACAAAATAAAGCATGTTGCAGATGGTAGCATTGAAAGGTATAAGGCAAGATTTGTGGCCAGAGGATTCTCTCAAAAAGAGGGAATTGACTATGAAGAGACATTTGCACCAGTTGCAAGGTGCACTTCAATTAGAACCATCATGGCACTTGCATCCATGATGAAGTGGGAATTGCACCAGATGGATGTGAAGATAGTCTTCCTGAATGGTGTGATTGAAGAAGAAATGTACATAGAACAACCACAAGGATTTGAGGTTGAAGATAGAAGCACCCATGTATGCAAACTAAAGAATGCCTTGTATGGGTTGAAACAAGCTCCTAGAGATTGGTATGGAAGAATTGACAGTTTCTTGACAAGCTTGGGATTTACCAAAAGTAAAGCTGATCCTAGTCTTTATCTCAAGGTTATGGATGATGAACCTGTCATACTGTTGTTGTATGTGGATGATCTATTTCTTACTGGAAATGGGAAACAGATTGTCGAATGCAAGAAGAAGCTCTCATTAGAATTTGAGATGAATGATCTCGGATTGATATATTACTTCCTAGGTCTGGAAGTATGGCAAGGCCCAGAAGGAATCTTTCTCAACCAGGGAAAGTATGCTGTGGAAATCTTGAAAAGATTTGATATGTTGGAATGTAAAGCCATGGCCACACCCATGGATTCCAACTTGAAGTTGTTAGCTGATGACTCCTCAAAGTTAGTGGATGTGACTCTGTACAGACAGATTATTGGGTCATTAATGTATCTGACGAATATCAGGCCATATATGTGCTCTGCAGTGAACACCTTGAGTCAGTATCTAGTGGAGTCTAGATGAGTTCACCTGATAGCTGCAAAGCATGTGATGAGGTACCTAAAGGGTACGATAGATTTTGGTCTATGTTATCTTGGAGATCATGACTTCAGATTGTATGGCTACACAGATGCTGATTGGGAAGGAAGTGTATCAGAAAAGAAGACTAGCACATCAGGTGGATGTTATTATCTGGGATCTGCCATGATCTCATGGTTCAGTAGGAAGCAGTCTAGTGTGGCTCTTAGCACAGCTGAAGCAGAATATATAGCTACTTGCTCTGCTAGTTGTGAAGCGATATGGATTCGAAAGTTATTATCGGGATTATTTGACTTAGAGATGGACCCCACTGTGATCTTGTGTGACAACTAGAGTTGTATCAAGATGACAGAGAATCCAGTGTTCCATGATAAGTCAAAGCACATAGAGATTTGACATTTCTATATACGAGATATGGTGCAGAAAGGAGCTATCGAGCTCGAATATGTGAGCACTGACGAACAAGTTGCTGATATATTGACCAAACCTCTGTCTCGAGTAAAGTTTGAGTATTTCTGAGACAAGCTTGGTGTAGTTCAGAAGGACCCTCTTCGAAAAGGGGGAGTGATATGGTCGTTGATGATGAGATTGCCTGCATCGATAGTAAGTTCGATGATGTGTATACCTGTATCAATGATGTGGATACCTGTATTGATGATATTGATGATGAGGTCAATGATACCAATGATGAGATCGATGAATGGTCCTTAGAACTTATGGATGTCATAGGACTGCATCGTCCGTGAACGTTTGGTTCAAAATGTACATGATAGGACTGCATCGTCCCTGAACGTTTGGTTCAAAATGTACATGATAAGACTACATCGTCCCTGAGCGCTTGGTTCAAAATGTATGTGATTGGACTAATCATCCTTAGATAGTAAATCCAATAATTCCGAAAGGAAGGATAGTCTTAAATGTGATTGTGATTGGATTAATCATCCTTAGACAGTAAATCCAGTAATTCCAAAGGGAAGGATAGTCTTAAATGTGATTGTGATTGGATTAATCATCCTTAGACAATAAATCCAGTAATTTCGAAAGGAAGGATAGTCTTAAATGTGATTGTGATTGGATTAATCATCCTTAGACAGTAAATCCAGTAATTACGAAAGGAAGGATAGTCTTAAATGTGATTGTGATTGGATTAAACATCCTTAGACAGTAAATCCAGTAATTCCGAAAGGAAGGATAGTCTTAAATGTGATTGTGATTGGATTAATCATCCTTAGACAGTAAATCCAGTAATTCTGAAAAGAAGGATAGTCTTAAATGTAATTTTGATTGGATTCATCATCCTTAGACAGTAAATCCAGTAATTTCGAAAGGAATGATAGTCTTAAATGTGATTGTGATTGGACTGATCATCCTTAGACAGTAAATCCGGTAATTCTGAAAGGAAGGATAGTCTTAAATATTGATTGTGATGAGATTGATCTCGTCATTCCGAAGGAAGGATCATGTGTATTGCAGAGTATGCTGCTATGATGATGATGAGTATCCAGGTGCTAATGTTGATCGAGAGGATCCACATGCTGATGTTGATTGAGAGGATCCAGATGCTAATGTTGATCGAGAGGATCCAGATGTTGATGATGTTGATCGAGAGGATCCAGATGCTGATGTTGATCGAGAGGATTTAGATGTTGATCGAGAGGATCCAGATGTTGATGATGTTGATCAAGAGATCCAGATGATGATGTTGTTGTAGTTGTTCGAGTGTTGCAGAAGATGAAGATCCAATATTGAAGATCTTGAAGATATTCCAGTAACTGTTTGAGTTACTGATGATGTATGAAGAAAGCTTCCAATGATTTATAGATGTATCATATGCTATGTAGTTGATGACTCCTTTCTCCTGCAGATGTGGTTATAATATCCTTCTCGTTAAGGGGGAGTGTTGAAATATTGTAACTTCTAAGAATATTATATTAGTACTTTATTATTCTGGAGATGTTTCATTCCTCCGAAGAGACCTTATTGTATATCCGGAGATGTTTATTCCTCCGAGAAAGTGTGGTAACTAGGGTTATTAGATCTCCCATGTGAGGTCGGCCCCGATTTAGCTGTTTAGGGGTTATTAGACTCTCTTAGGAGAGGTCGGCCCCATTAGGGTGAAAAGTCAGTTAGAACATGAGTATAAATAGAGGAGGTGTGTTCCTCATTTATCTCATTCATTCACTCACTAGTGATTGGCGCATAGGAGAGAGAGGTCTGCATAGGAGGAGAAGGAGCTCTTGTTTGGGTACTACATCTTGTATTGGTTAATTATCTATATTGAGGAAAGCTTTGCTGGGTTTTCTACCCCATGAGGGTTTCCCAGGGTAAATCTTTGTCTATATTGTGATTGTGTTTCTTTCAGTGATCTTGCTTGTGAAATTAGGCTAAACTTAACATTTACTATGCAGATAGTTCTTACTGCACAGGTTTTTAATGCGCAAGTAATTTTTATTATGTGGGTGTTAGTGCAACGTTTAATTATAACTTATGTTATGAATAATGTAGTAAACCTAGATGCTCATTAGTGAGCAATTCTTAATAGGGTGCCCCTAGCGAGGGTATTGCCCCCAATGGGTGCATTGTTGCTAACACCATGAACGGTGCCAGCATGGCTACCAAAAGTAGTGGAAGGATCAACTGTGGTGTAATCCGGCATACCATATGAAAATGCAATAGGGTTGATTGTAGGGCTTGAATCATCATGGACCTCTGGCATCCCGTATAAATAATTATGTGGAAATGAAGGATTGAACGGGTCATCCTCGGGTGGTTCTGGACCAAACAAACTAGGTTGGGTCTCAGGTGGATCACCTCCCCACACCTCACGAGGATTAGGGGTGTCTGAAGTGTGCTCAACTCTACCCGATGGACTAGTAGGGATTTCTCCCATGTCAGAGTGTGCAGCGGTCATGACATCTAAGACGTATGTCTCGTAAGAATCTGAAGACTCGGAGGGAGCCCACCAGCGTCCTTTAGAAACGTGACGTGAAAGTTCGGTAGGCTGCAAACCAGCCAACCGATGGGATCGGCGGAGAGTAGGACTCCGTGCCACGATATCTCCGGAGAGAATATAAAATCAAAATGTCGCCTAAAGGCCAACTATCGATTAAAAATAGTAAATCAAAAGCACACACCTAGAGAAACTACAGCCAAGAGCAGACAAACAGAGTGGCTAAATGAGCTCCTAACACTAGATCCGGTATGTCTCGCCTAGGAGAGGCTTGAGACTCCCAAACTATAGCCGGAGGTAATAGAATCAGTTATAGAGACACCCAGGCTTCACTGCGTGCAAAGGGCCATAACCATCGGCAACAAACAACTGTGTTGTCCAATCCCTGTCTGACTCAGGACACAAACAACATAACCACTGCAAGTACCCTATGCGATACCTAGGTAAGGAAACTATGGTCACCGCAATATAACCAATTCTCAGGGGGACAGTCGCAGGTGGGATCCGTCGTATGGGAAGGGTAGCTGATCCCGAAACTCAATGAGGGTCAAATCTCCCAAGAGTCCCCAAATATGAACAAATCCTGGAAATATCTCTCACGTTCAGTCGGTATCAGAGGGATATATCCTCAACCAACCTCCTGTGACCTCATGCTTAACTCTGGTTTGAGTAGAGCTTCCTGAGAACACCTATATATACCATGGATTCCTCCACTCCCTGGTCAGACACCTAATGTTTCATCTAGTAGTTTTGGATTGTTAACTCACAATGATCTATTCCAAGACTCTAAACCTCTGCTAGTTGGTGTACCCTATAAATAAAATCGGTCTAATCAATTTTAAGATTAAGCATTAATTTTAGTGGTTCTGGTTACTCAAGGGATATGGGCGTAAAACTAGTGATGTGTATGACTCAATAGTATGCAAAATCGTCAAATCCTAGACTCATCTACCCAATAAAACAATGTCACTAACATACAAAATCAATCCAACGGTTTCGAAATAAAAATGTAATCTTTTATATTTTCGATGCACAAGCAAAACCTAAATCAAGGCAACAAGCACTCAATGCAACATGCAGTACATGAAAGTAATTTTTTTTTGTATTTTCTCTTATAAGCAAAAGGAAAATGCAAAACTATATGTATATTTTTTTTTTGTATTTTTCAATATAAGGAAATGAAAAATGCAAGCAAAATCCTACTATCTAGTCACTGATATGCCAAGGATATCACTAATACAACTCGGCAAACACCAAACAATAAGACTCAGCCAAAGGAATAAGCTCAAAAGGAAAAAATCAACAAGGCTAAATCCAAACATGGGTAAAAAACCAACAAGGCTCAACCAAGAGGAAAGAAGAGTTTTGGTCACAACCAAGGCATGGAACAGTCAAGAAACAGGCCAACAAAGACTCGGGATCATCCAAATCCAACCCAGCAACAACCAAAAGTCATAAATCAACCAAAGCTGGAGTTGTACGCTACTGTCGAAGGAAAACCTGCGGCTACCCGCGATCAGTAGAGTAAACAGAGGCGGGTGTACGCGGGAAAAGCAAAGCTAGCCCGCGGGTAAGGAAAGGCATATGGGAAAATAAAGAGTCCAATGGCTTAGAAAAGGTAATTTTTCTAGAGTGTATCTCAACGTCCAATCAATGACACAGAGCTTCGACAAACAACAAATCTAATTAAGGACTAATGCTCAAAAATCCCCAAACATGGATGTTTTCCCCAGCGGAGTCGCCATTTCTATATTGAAGAAAACTCACTATGGCTTGGGGTAGACTACAACAGACAGCTGACTACCAGAAATTAACTCAATTCTCAGTACTACGCTATATAAATGAAAATGCTAAGATAATGAAGAATATAACCAACCTCGATCCAAACATTTGATGTAGATCCCCGTTGGAGCTTTCAATCCATGCACTTGAATCTGCAAACTAGTTTTGACAGCCAATATACAACAAGTACATATAATATATAAACGACATTAACAACATCAATAGAAATGGTCCATGATATTATAAGTAAATGCAACCCAATGTAATATAAACAACATTCACAACATTAATGGATAAGAATATGAGTATTTCTATTAATAAACAAGAAGAAGTACAATGTGATACAACCTCTTGCCGGCAACCAATCTGAACCAAGATCTGGATCAATCCACTTGTGCCTCCACCACTTCAATCCTCCATGAATGGAAAACTCAAACTATGATAGGAGTTTGGAAGGTGAACATAAGGGGTTCACAACTACAAGGATCAATGAGTGTAGACTCAAGATAGGGCAAAAATCCACTAGAGTTCTCTTGCTCTTCTTTCTCCTCCCGTCCATAAGCCATATGTGCTCAATATATAGTCCTCTCAAAGGTAAGTGAAAGGACACATCGAGGCGTTTCTTGGGCAGATGGAGGGTCAAAGTTCACCCAATAACCGCTTTTTGGGAGTAAAAAGTAATAAACTAGTGATTTTTACCATTTTACATGCTACCCGCGGGCTATAGTGATGCAACTCGCGGGTACATCCATTGTAATGATGCAGCTAGCGTACAGGGGGGAAAATAGGGAAAAATAGTGTCTGGAGGATATAAAGTGGATCTGAGTCAGTGAAATGGATCCTACAGGCCATAGAATGTTGATACTCACAAGGTGGAAAATTACGTTGTAACACTCTGAACTATATTCACTATCATCATTTCTCTACCATCATTCCATTTTTCCACTACCATCACTCCATTTTTCATCTCATTTATCATTCACCAACATTTCTTTTCCGACAAATCCTCTGTTGCACTTTGCTTCATACACATTGATACACATATTGGCATAATTCATAAAGGTAAAGAAAAGGCTTTCTTATACACATTGATGTTTTCTTATGCACATTGATATCTTATCATTTCCAATGAGTGTATGGTTAAATTATTATTGCGGCAAGAAAACCGATAATGAGATAAATGTTGTTAACACAAGAACCAACATTCTTTGTATTCATGGTTGTTACACAAGAACCAACATTCTTTGTATTCATGGTTGTTACACAAGAACCAACCATAAGAAAATGTCAGCTATTACTCACACCCTGGAAACATTCATTGTTGGAAAGACATCATCAATCAAAGCCAAGGTTCAGATTCCAAAAGTTCTTAAGAAGATCCATGCACGGTTTCATGAGGACATGCAACAAGTTCAGTTGGGGAGTATGTTGGGACTCAGAAATGTCATATTTTCATCCACTTTACCTTTCGCTATTCTTCACATTTTATCATCCCATTAACCTTTCATCATACAATTTCCATACATATACTTGAGTTTCACCTTATTATTTTCCACTTTATTCATTTTAGTATTATAAGTGAATTTATGATTAAATATTGGAAATTAACATGTTTTCACTAATATCTCAAGTATGGATGAGCTTTGTAATGTGTAGGAATATGGAAGGATCAATTCAAACAAAGACTCCTCGAATATCTCCTCCACCATTTCAAGGAGATAGTTATTCAAAGAATATTCCAAGGAGAAAATCATGGAGATTTGGTTGGCATATCTTATCTAGGATGTATGAGAGGCATGTGGAGAATTTGTGAGAGACATGTGGAGGATTTGAAGGGATCATATTTTGTAATAATAGGAAAATAGTTGAGAGTGGTTGAGAGAATAGTGGATCTGTCATTATGAGATGGTTATTTTCTTCTCAAATAAATTCATGTATAAAAGAGAGTGCTCTCTCTTCATTTGATATAGTAGATTAGAAGGAGATTAGTCTCAGATTGTAGAAGTTAGTTTTGACTTTGTAATATGGAGAAGGGGATTCTTAGATTTTGTTTATAATCTTAGTTTTGATGCTTTCATGATTTGTCATTTATTCTTGTGATGTAAATTAAGATTTCTTTATTGTTAATGTGAGCTCACATGTGTTGTCTCGTTGCTCTTCATATGTTGTCTTTCTTTTATGCAATTTACTTTCAGCCATGTGTTTCAGCTTCCAGCATTAGATTAGCAGTTGTGTGTTTCAGCTTAAGGGGGAATTAGATTAGCAATTAGCAATTAGCAAGTGGGGTTAGATTAGCTTAATTCAATTTCAATCCTGCATATATTTTGCATGTTCTTCGTAATCCTACGAACCTAGGATTGAAAAATTAAATAGTTGGGAAAGTACTACAACGGAATTAAACGACAATATTTCCACCTAACAGCTACAACCCCTTGGTTTTTATAATTTCCAACCTATAGATAAGACTCCATACCTCAGTAAAGTCCAACTCAATAGTGTTACTAGCACCAATTGGATGGAATCCCCAACTCCCTGAGATCACAAGCACCAACCCAAAGGAGACTTCAATCTCCTATCCTTGCACGATCTTGCCACCCTAATATGAATAAGAAGAATAATATTCCATTGCCATTGTATCACGCTTTCCATCAACCTATATGTGTATCTATGTCCTTGTACTTGTATCATTGTCCATGTATCATTGTATAGATGTCACTATCAAAATCCATGTTTGTCACAAGGACACAACCATTTTCTCTGTCACAAGGCCACAAAAAATATCAATGTCACAGTGTTAACTTGTACATGCCCCAAATCTGTCGTCCAATAATGGCAGTGACTTCTTCCAAGATATACTTCAGATGTATAGCAAGACCATAAAGATGCCTCCAAAGAGTGTAATCAAATCCCAAAAATAATCACCAATAGACTTCATCTATTGTCACCTTCAAACCCTTACATCATAGACCTCATAGTACATTCCAAAAGCTTAGAGGGATCTCATGCCAGTATCATTACCATGGAATATTCCAATACAACCACCAATAATATCTATGCCATTGGAGAGTGGTTGTTGATAATTTCTCATTTTGCATATTGGAGAGCATAGCTTGTCCATGCTTGTGGAGTGTTTACTCTACTTGCCTTAGTACCAATTTCGAGGGTGAAAGATTCCCATCCAAATTGGGAATTGGAGAGGCCATTTTGCATTGGACCATGAGGCCAAATATTAAGAGGTTGTGGGACCCATTTGTGGCAAGATTCCCCACTACACTTGGCATGATTCTCTCACCAATTTTAGTTCAATATGAAGGGTGACATACTTGGGGTAGTTTAAGAGGTATTATTCATGGCATGAGTCATGTAAGGTCAAATTGGAGTGGAAGAATAAGTCCCATGGAAGAGGAAAAGGCAACTTAGAAGAATTGTGACACTTGGGCTTGATTCCCTAGCCTCTAGTATGACAACAATGAAGAAGATGCTATGACACCTATGACACAAATCAGACCTGAATGTCGACATATGAAATATATGACATGTTAGGGATAAAAATAGCCTCCAAGAAGGCGCATAAGGGAGTTAGGGCAGCCAAAGAGACACCCATTTGAACTGAGGGAAGATGGAGACTAGGAATTGTTGGACAAGTGGCACACATTGGAATCTCTTCCCAAATTGAGTTGGAATGAATCCTTTCGAAGGAATTCGACCCATGGAGGACTTGAGAAGTTTATAAAAGTCACAAGAACAAAGAAGCATAGTAGCTTTTGATCATTTTTATTTGCATCTTTGCAATTTGGAGAGCTTGTACCTTGTCAATGCTAGTGGAGTGTTTACTCTACTTGCCTTAGTACCAATTTCGAGGGTGAAAGATTCCCATCCTAATTGGGAATTGGAGAGGCCATTGTGCATTGGACAGAAATTGGAGAGGCCATTGTGCATTGGATAGAAACCCAGAAAACCAGAATTTGACAGAAATTGCAGATCCGAAATTCGTAGGTCACTTTTGAGGGGTAAATTTTTGGAGTTTTCAAAATATGAGCACACCAGCTTGCTCGCCTCAATCAATTGAATCTCCCTATCTAGTCATAAGTTTGAAATTACAAGTTTGGATTTTTAGGGTGTCTCTGTCAAACCCTAGCCAACTCCAAATCCAGTGGTAAGATCTAAATCTTTTATTTCCATTTGGGTTTCTCATTAAGATGTATCACCACACCAAGATTGAAGATAAGCTTGAAGGGGTTGATAATTTCCGAACATGGAAATATAGGATTGGGTTAATCCTAGAAGAGAATGAATTGGATACCTACATAAGTGAAGAGGTTCTAGTCCCATAGGGAGATGAGGCTAAGTCCTTACATAAGAAGAACTTGGTCAAGGCCAAGAGGATCATTGCAGATTCTATCAAGGACCATCTCATACCACATGTGTCATCCCTAAAGATACCCAAAGAGATGTTTGACTCCTTGACCAAGCTGTTTGAAGGAAAGAACATAAATCAGAAAATGACTTTGAGGAATCAATTAAAGAATGTCAAGATACAAGATGCAGAGACCATGCAGTCAGACTTTACAAGGTTCTCTCTGATAAAAGAACAACTTGAAGCCATTGAAGAAGATATAGAGAATGGAAAAATAGTGATGATGACCTTGAATGGTCCTCTTAGGTCATGGGATTCCTTCATCCAAGGAATTTGTGCTAGGAAGAAGCTCATCACACTCAGTAGGCTGTGGGAGGAATGCTCACAGGAAGAAGCTCGAATTGTAGCTCAAAAAGAAAACATGGGTAATGAAGACCAGGCTCTCGCAAAACACACCAAGAAGAATTAAAACAAGAGGGAGCATCCTCATCATAAGAAGGAGATTGTCCGAGGAAAAAAAGAAGCTCCCACAAGAAGAAGAACACTCTGTTAGAGACTCTACTAGTTCTTGCAAGGAAGCAAAGATTGAGAGGGAGTCCACCCAACAACCAAACAAAGATAAGTGTTTGAATTATTATGTCTTGTATAATATATGATTACTTAAATAATGTTGTTCACTCATATACATACTTATGTTCCTATATTTAGGATGTATATTATGCATGTTAGAAAAAAATTGCATTAAATTATGAACAAGATACTACTTATATGCAAGTAATGGGTACTAAGTGGTCTATGGTACTGTACAACATTCCGTTGCTACTTATCTAGAATGAAACCTCTTTACTAACATGTTGGAGTAGTGCACACTCTTAACAATGTTCTAGTAGAGATGGAAAGCATATAGAAAGTTACGGGATATGGATAAATGTTGTATTGAAGCATTGTCTAAGATAATTGCATGACTAAATGACATATGTCTTTATGTGTAAGAATTTGTTCTGAAAACTATGAGATGTTTCTAATCATGCAATTGAACTTGTCTTGTAGGAAAGACCTTGTACCATCACCTACAATAGAGACTTGTTTCGAAGAACAAGTGACGATGATTCAGCTAGAAAATTTATGAAGTCAAGAAGAAGACTTTGAAGAACCAGAAGTACTCAGGAATCGAGATACAACAATGAATGAAGTAAAACTAGAAGATAATGAAGATCGTGAAATGGAAGATACACCAGATGGATGTCAAGACAACATTCTTGAATGGTGTAGTAGAAGAGGAATTATATGTGGAGAAACCACCCGGGTTTGAGACACATGACAGGGAGACTCATGTGTGCAAACTAAATAAATCCTTGTAAGATTCGAAACAGGCACCCAGAACATGGTACGACAAAATTGACAGCTTCCTGACTAGTTTGGGATTTACCAAGACTAAAGTAGATTCCAACCTTCACTACAAGGTTGAGGAAGGAAATCCAGTGATACTCCTACTGTATGTGGATGACTTGGATGTGACAGGTGAGGATGGGTTGATTATTGATACGAAGAGGAAGCTTGCTGCCAAGTTCGAGATAAGGGACTTGGGTATGATGCACTATTTTCTAGGCATGGAGGTGTGGCAGAGTGCGGATAAAATATTCCTTAGACAAAGAAGTATGCAGTAGAGATCCTAAAGCGGTTCAGGATGATGGAATGCAAGGCCATGGCCACACCTATGGCATCGAACCTGGAGCTATTGAGTGATGCTTCATTAGATTATGTTGATGCCACAATGTATCATCAGATGATTGGGTCTTTGATGTACCTGACAAATATGAGACCAGATATTTCCTTTGATGTAAACACATTGAGTCAATATATGGTGGAACCTAGGAAAGTTCACCTGATTGAGGAAAAACATGTGATGAGATATCTGAAGGGTACATTGGATTATGGACTCAGATATGCCTCATATAGTGTGTTCAGACTGTATGGGTACACAGACTCAGATTGTTCTGGAAGTGCTGAAAACAGAAAGAGTACCTCAGGATCATGTTACTTTAGTTTTGGATTAGGCGTGATCTCATGGCTCAGTAGAATGTAACCCTGTGTTGCACTCAGTACAGCGGAAGCTGAATATGTAGAAGCTTGTTCATCTTGTGGTGAAGCAGTGTGGATTCGCAAGATGTTGACATGATTGTTCGATGCAGATATTGATTCTACGAAGATACTCTATGACAACCATATTTGAATTAAGTTGACAGAAAATCCTGTGTTTCATGATAGATCGAAGCACATCGAGATTAAGTTCCACTATATCCGGGATATGGTGCAAAAGGGAGCTGTGAATCTCGAGTATGTTCCTACAAAGGAACAAGTTGTTGATGTGTTGACTAAGCATCTGGCTCATGTGAAGTTTGAAGATTGGTGTGGTCCAGAGGGATCTCTCTAGAAAGAAAGATTGATAGAGATCCTATTTGAAAGGATAGATGCATGTCCAAGAGGGACGGAAGACCAGTACTAGCTGACTGATGGTTCCAGCTCTCACGAGTTGATGCCTATCTGTAGGGATGGATGCCTATCCAAGGGTGAGGGTAGATCAGTACTAGCTGACTGATAGTTCCAGCTTTCACAAGTTGATGATTGTCCATAGGGATGGATGCCTCTCCAAGCATGAGGGTAGATTAGTACTAGCTCACTAATAGTTCCAGCTTTCAATATTTGATGCTTATCCGTAGGGATGGATGCCTCTCCAAGGGTGAGGGTAGATTAGTATTGGTTGACTAATAGTTCCATCTTTCATGAGTTGATGTCTATCCGTAGGGATGGATGCCTCTCCAAGGGTGAGGATAGATCAGTACTGGCTAACTGATAGTTCCAACTTTCATGAGCTGATGCATGTCCGTAGGGATGGATGCCTCTCCAAGGGTTAGGGTATATCAGTACTGGTTGACTGATAGTATTAGTATTTAGTTACCGATGTTTGTTGTAGGGGTTCTAGATGATGGTGTTGTTGATGAGGATGTTCCAATAAATGGTGTTCCAACTGATGAGGTTGTTGACAGCAGAAGATATTCCAGCTGATGGTACTAGTGATGAGGATGTTCCAACAGATGGTTTTCCAGTCGATGAGGTTGTTGAAAGGAGAATATGTTCTAGCTGATGGTGTTGCTGATGAGGATGTTCCAGCAGACGGTGTTCCAGCTAACGAGGTTGCTGACAGCAGAAGATGTTCCAGCAAATGGTTCTCCATTGACGATGAGATGATATGAATATGATGATATGATCTAAAGATGATGGGGTGAAAGTAGGAAACACATTTTTTTACAGAGACTATGTAATCAGTCTTGAGATGTACCCATGGAGGACTTGAGAAGTTTATAAAAGTCACAAGAACAAAGAAGGAGAGTAGCTTTTGTGATGGTACAAGAATATCCATTTATTTGTATTCTATTATATATACTCTGTATTTAATGCTCAGAAGAATCTCAGGTCGAAATACCAAGTGAAACTATGTAAAAATACCAAACAATGCATAAATGGTGCCATTTTCCCTATATCTTGTTGTCGGAGCTTGAAGAGACATTATTTCGAATTGTATAAGTCGATATTTTTTATTTTTTTGATGTATGGAGTTTCATTAATGTTATGAATAAGTTTCATTAGAATTTCACAAGTCCTTGGAACCTAAATCTCAAATTTCATAACCAGTGGTGAAGTTTACTAGCATTTCCCCCTAGTATGTGAAGACATGTATACAAACATCTGATTTATGGTAGTTGTAGAAGCCTATATAACTAATTGATGATGCATTAGGGATATAATTGAATTCCTTTATCAGTACCATGTCTCTGTTCTGAAATTTGGGAAGGTATTACAACATTTGGGAATCCATCTTTGTCCCCTACCCTTGGGGGTTTTGAACCTCGATTTGACTAGTAAAATTCCCCAAGTTCTCCTGAAGTTAAATGGATGTTGCAGAAGTATTCTGATATTAGTATATAATCACCTATGAGGTTCCTTTTTATGTCTTAATACCCTTCATATACCTTCATACCCGATTCGAAATCCTTTAAAGAGTATTTTGGAGCCATCTACCCTTGGGGGCTTCAACATTGATTTTCCTAGTAATTTTGCCATTCATTCTCTAATTGTAAATGCAAGTGATTGAAGTATTTTAGAAGTTTCCAAGCCTATAATAGCTTCATAAATGTGTCATATTACACCTCAACAGTTATGAATATTTTTGAAATGTTTTTTTTCAAATTGTTAGGTATTTTTTATGTTTCTAAAATTTCCTCTTTATGGGTTCTTGGATTATCTCGGTTAGAAATTGCTTATTAAAAGTTGTAGAGAGGAACGATGCAAATTTTGTCACTTTTTATGTCCTAATACCTTTCAAACACCTTCAGACCCAAATCAGAAGCATTTAGAGCCATTTGGAAGCATTTGAGTCATTAATAGTCTAAGGGTCGAATTGGCCAAAAATTGCAGTTTTCCAATTTTAAAAAATTTATTAAAAAGGGACACTACATGAACAATAGAATTATGCAGCTAATATGAAATGGGTTGTGTAAAAAAACACCACCAACCTTAGATGTCATTGCTACGACATGTGATCTCTCCTTCTTTTCCTAATCTAATGTTTCATCTCAATGCCATCTTGGAAGATTGATCTTGTTGTTTAGACTTCTCTTATCTCTTATTGTCATCTCTCCCTCTTCTTCATTGACTTATTTCCATGTTACACTAGATATTCTACAAACCCATCTACAAACAATGTCTAGAATTGGTATAATTGATCAAACAAGTGGTTTCTTCATATTGTTAGCATTTTTGTCTTCATGTTTTTTAAATTTATTCTATATGGATTCTTGGGTTATTTAACATTAATATAACATTGCTTATTAATGTTTATAGAGAGGAACAATGCAAATATTGTCACTATCCTAAGGTCTCTCACCCCAAGGGTGGAGGTGGAAAAAGTGCTAAAAAATTGGACGATTCACACCAATAGTTGCAAACGTGTAGCAACGTGGCGGAATAATGATGCAAACCCACCCAGAAGCAAATCGACGGTGGAAATGGGTTCCCGCGATAGAAAGTGCACGGTGGTTAAACTTGGAAAAGGTAGAGCAGGAATTAAACCGCTTAACACGTGGCAAGCGTTGGTGGAGTCCTCTATGAAAAGCGGTTAAATTTAAACCACTCATCGCAAGTTCTGAAACCACCTAAGCATATGTTCTATAAAAGGTTTGTTCGAAGTTTTAAAAAATGTTTGTGTCACTTATTGCCTGGAGGAAAAGAACCCGCAGGAAACACGTCGTTGTCTTGGTCAACTGGAATAGCACCCAAGAAGCTCACTTCACAGGTAACTCAAAACCCTCAGTGTTTATATTTTGTTTCCCAAATGGAGAAAACCCAAGACCGTCTTCCCTTCAATGAAAGTTCAGATGAAAACGATAAGCTTGTAGTTAACAGGGAAAGTGATATTTTCAACCATGTTTTGTCTGTGTGTAGTATTTCACAGTCTAAGGAGAAAGTAATGGAGTTTAATTCGCAGGGAAAGGATGTATTTAATGTTGTTAGTTATTCTTTGTACTAATTTTGTGTCGAACAAACCCTACACTTCCCTGAATTTGTTTGTTGGTGTAGCATACCCACCCATCCATCCAAGGCAAGGGAGGGAACATGATGCCAATCTCTGGGGCTTTCACATTCTATCATCCCATTCATTAGAATGATATGAGTAAATCATTTGTGTGTAGATGTAAAACTAATCAAGTATGCACAGGGGAATTAAACTTATCCACACACATTACTCATGCATACAGCATATCAACAGTCATCAAATTAATACATTGTAGAAGTAAATACATAGACAGAAAAACACTTATCTCCATTTTGTAATTGTCCCAAACAACTAGCTATGTCGCTTCAACGTTCCACCCAACCATAGGCCAGTTGTGTTCATCAATCTCTCAACACAACTGCCACCCCCGAGCTGGACATGATTCCTACAAGGAAAAGGGGACATTCACTCTCTCTCAGCGAATTAATCATTTCATCTGAGCCAAGCTAGTCCACAGCTGGGTTTATCAGGCTACATTTGAACCCTGGATGCTTGCACTCAAGCTCAAGCCAAAGCAACAGATACCCATTACCAATACCCCAACATACTCTTTCTACACATAGCAAAAATGACCATTGGGCAGGGATAAACATTTACAACAAGGGTATTTTACAAAACAAGATCCATGGGTTTTTCCCAAATCGTGGCTTACGAAAACGGACTGTGGGAAGGGAAATTCGTCCTCAAAGAGAAACCCAATTTCTCCCACATGTTATGAGTGTTTCAATTGGCCAAAACATCTCCATTGAAACCCCAAATCCCTCTTTTCTCTTCCCCATGGGAAACCAAAACAAAAATTCCCTTCCTAGCTGGAAAGATGAAGGAAAACACAGGAAATCCATGGAGAAAAACGCCCAGGTAGCTCCCAACTCGTGAGGGAGTCAAACTGGTTGATGGATAATGGCTTGGGGAGCAATTCATGGCTATTTTCTTTCCCAAGAAGAAAAACACGATTTCCCATGCAGGGTGGCTTTCCCATACTCGAATTTGGATAGCCATACCTCCCATTCCCCAAGGCATTAACTACCTCAACCAACTCTTGGGAGAAATCAATGATTGGATACAAAAGTCAACATGGGTAGTTGAGGGTTTGATGGGTTCTCTCATTTACACTTGGCTTGACTTGAGTGGCTCAAGGGTTTGAATTTTTTCCCTCCCAATTCCTTGTAAAATCCCCCATCTCTTGTTGCATTTCATAGCTAGTTGTGGGTATTTATTAAAATGCATATTTACAATTTCAATGTGCCTGGCTAGCACGTAAACCATATGCATCACTAAATCGATGGCGGGGCCTTAGCCTTGAGCTCTCACCACGATTTTATAACAATATTACATAATTTACAATTTAATGCCATGGGGTCAAACTAGGGACATTACATTCCCCTCCCCTTGGAATAACACCGTCCTCGGTGTTCCAACACTTAGGTATAAATACCCACTATACACATGCCTCAGAATTCACAAATGGTGGCAGGTCTGTTCTGCGTTTCATCCCTTTACTTTGAGCTTTCAGGACCAAGTCCTTTGGCTTCCACAAGCTGCTCTTGCTAGCCTAATCTTCCAGTTCTGCAGGTGGGAATTGCTCCACAGCAATCCCTTCCGTTTGTTTATCTTCAAACTGATCTACAAGTCTGGAATTTCATGGATTTCATCTTCCTTGCTGTCCTAGTAACTAATTGAGGAAGATTTCCAGCCAAAACAAATAACTTTCAATGTCTCTCCTGTGAGACTCATCATGGAAATTCCTGTTAGGACAAGCATAATACAATATTAAAATTAGTCAATTATTTTCCCAATTGACTTGGAACGTCCATGCTTTACTCATGAGACTTCCACATATTTCATGCTTTCCTAACATACACATGAACTCACTCATGTTCATCCTTCCACGGGAATATAACTATTTCAACATTCACAATTTATTTCAAGCAATAAGCACAATCAACTTCATCTATGACATGCACTCAACAATATTTTGTTTCTAAGATGCATCAGTCATAAGGAAAGAGAAGAGTAAGAGTTTCCCCCTCTTAGTCTTGCTCCAATCCGGAGCCACACCATCACTTGTGGTTCTATGCTCTTTAGCCTCTTTCACTTCAATGTGAATGCTTGACTTGCCCTTTCTTGGCTATGACACTTAGTGTCTAAGGTCTGTCTAATGCTTTTCAGCTAGGATACCCTTCCTCGTTGCTACTTACAGAACCTTTGTCTGCTAGGACCCACACATGTCCACTCGCACCATATTTCATTACTGCTCATACTGAGCTCTCTTTAGGACGGTCACATGTCAACATGCATCCTACAGATGCTTTCATAGCTCTTTCTTCCAGCAGTACCTACACTCAAGCATTGAATCAATTCACATGCTTAGTGTATTTTCGTAAGGTTTATCTCTAAACAAGAGTTTAAGAAATCATAATTAAATCATATACACACGTATATTCATAAGCAAGAGTTGCAAGATAACCAAATACTTATATTTTGTTGGATGTCTTCACTTTATCCCCTAGGATCCTTCTTTGCTTTCCAAGCATTGGATTTTCTGTGGATACAATAATGAATGTTGGGCCAGCACACAGGCTACTCCACAACCATTCGAATAGGCAATGGCAGGCCAGTACGCTGACTGGGTTTATCAATTATTTAAGGAATGTTTGGCCAGCACGCTGGCTGCTCCACAACATCAAGTGGTTAATGTTCGCACCAACTATTCTCTGAATTTATCAATCATCAGTTACTCTCTGGATTTACCAAGAATTTTATAGCGCCCGACCAGTTACTCTTTGGTTCTACCAAGAAATTTATAGCGCCCAACCAGTTACTCTCTGGTTTTACCAAGCGTTTGTGGCTCTTTCAGGGTCCTTACTTCCTGCAACGGCCAAGGTTTCCAACAAAGAAACAATAGTGTATTAGCTTGGTTGTCATAAGACTTGTACCTGAAATCTTCATTATTTCAAACAAGAAATAAATGAAAATGAATACTTATATGTATTGTGCATTTTCCTCGCTACTCCACAGGTTTCCTTCTCTGCTTTACAAGCCTTGGATCACATGTGGGGTGGATGCTTGGCCAGCACACATGCTGCTCCACAACATCATCCGAATAGGAAATGCCAAGCCAGTACGCCGACTGGGTTTATCAGGGATCCCAAAAATTAGTATGCTAAGCCAGTACGCCGACTGGGTTTATCAAGCATTTCAAAAATTAGTATGCTAAGCCAGTACGTCGACTAGGTTTATCAAGCATACAACAACCATTTCTAGCAGTACCTACACTCAAGCATTGAATCAATTCACATGCTTAGTGTATTTTCGTAAGGTTTATCTCTAAACAAGAGTTTAAGAAATCATAATTAAATCATACACACACGTATATTCATAAGCAAGAGTTGCAAGATAACCAAATACTTATCTTTATTGGATGTCTTCACTTTATCCCACAGGATCCTTCTTTGCTTTCCAAGCATTGGATTTCCCGTGGATACAATAATGAATGTTGGGACAGCACGCAGGCTACTCCACAATCATTCGAATAGGCAATGGCAGGCCAGTATGCTGACTGGGTTTATCAATTATTTAAGGAATGTTTGGCCAACACGCCGGCTGCTCCACAACATCAAGTGGTTAATGTTCGCACCAACTATTCTCTGAATTTATCAATCATCAGTTACTCTCTGGATTTACCAAGAATTTTAAGCGCCCGACAAGTTACTCTCTGGTTCTACCAAGAAATTTATAGCGCCCAACCAGTTACTCTCTGGTTTTACCAAGCGTTTGTGTCTCTTTCAGGGTCCTTACTTCCTGCAACGGCCAAGGTTTCCAACAAAGAAACAACAGTGTATTAGCTTGGTTGTCATAAGACTTGTACCTGAAATCTTCATTATTCCAAACAAGATATAAATGAAAATGAATACTTATATGTATTGTGCATTTTCCTCGCTACTCCACAGGTTTCCTTCTCTTCTTTACAAGCCTTGGATCACCTGTGGGGTGGATGCTTGGCCAGCACACATGCTGCTCCACAACATCATCTGAATAGGAAATGCCAAGCTAGTACGCCGACTGGGTTTATCAGGGATCCCAAAAATCAGTATGCTAAGCCAGTACACCGACTAGGTTTATCAAGCATACAACAACCATTTCCAAGCCAGTTCTCCGACTGGGTTTGTCAGGAAATAAAACCCTTCACCAATACCTCCACAACATCCAAATAACCAATTCCAAGCCAGTACACTGACTAGGTTTGTCAGGCATTCAATTTAACAACATGCCAAGCCAGTACACCGACTAGATTTATCAGGCATCCAACAACCCTTCTCCACAACATATAAATAACCAATGCCAAGCCAGTACACCTATTGGGTTTATCAGGCAATGAGAACAACATAATATGATTATGTGGCTCCTTCTCTTATGCAAACCAGTGGTTCCCTCCAGGAACTCCATAGGTGACTCACTTGACTGCAGGCTAGCATGGCCCCACAATACCCACTCACAATACACAAGGATGATACCCCTTTTCTGCAGCATAGCTCCTCGGGCCTATCCATCTCTTATAGTGTCCTTTAGTGTGAGCGTAGAAAGGTTACCACTGCCCATACAGTCCTCTTAAGCACCCTTGCTTCACTTTGCCTCTTAACGTGCAACACCAAATTGCATTTGTGTAAGTTGTTATCACAAGAAGGATAAGCAGGCTCATCAGTATTGCTGCTCAAAAATCGTAATCATATTTCATATCATTCACTATCAAGTATTGAAACACCAGGAATGCGTCCATTCCCTTAGGGTGTAGTCAATAATGAAAACCCTAACATAACCCATCACCCGAAAGGTATGCATCCCATTCCTATGTGAGCCATGTAGGCCTTAGTCCCACTCAAGTAGTCTGAAATAATAATGAAATAATAAAACATGTTCTGCATATTAAATCTAATAACCAGACATGTATATCTTTAGTTAGGGTTACCGAATACTCATTCATTTTACAGATGTATCTTTCTTTAATGGCGAAGAATGGGGGCTCCCTTCTCTGAGTCAACAGTCCTTCGGTTTGCCACCCCAATCCTTTCATGTTCCTTAACCCACACATGCCTTCTTGGCATAATTTTACTATCTCACTCACATGCTTTACCAACATGCAGTTCAGCTGAGACATTATCAACGTTTACAATGGTGTTTCACCCGAAACCCATTTCCATAGCATGGGATCCTTCCCATCTAGTTTGGCTTCTGGAGGCCATCACACATGGTCTTCCTGCAATGTGTCATCCTAGCGTACTTATCAAATAGGCAAACAGTCAACAACATTTAGCAATAAGCTTCAAATCTGATTGTTTCATAACCAATCAATGTCATTAATAATTAAATTCAATATGAATTTACAATTCTGTCTCCTACAGAAATTAATTTGCTTAGCAATGAGGATATCCTCATATTGTTTGGCTCTCGTAAGTGGTATCACTCTGTCCATTATGGTTTCACCCTTGCTACCATACATGAACATCCACCTACAACATGTCCTCCTGACACAATTCTATATAAGCCAAACAGTCATTAGCAATTATAAGCAAATTCTCAAATCTGAAATTTGTAAATCTATTTTCCTACAGAAATTAGATTTGCAACCATGAGACTATTCTCATAAACTTAAACTAGACAATTTTCAGATTTGTTTCATGCATAACTTACAACCATGAGAACCTTCTCATAACCTTTGGCTTCTACACATGGTAGATCCTGGTCTTTACTATGGACTTATCCTCATTGCCATACGCAAGACTTTTCTACCTGAAAACTGAAATTTCAATCAGCCAAACATGTTGTGAGTATGTATGCATATACTCTCTTCATTGCTACAACAGTCACTGAAGTGAACTCAGAATTATAACGCTCTATAATTCAAACACTTTCAGCTGTTAACATTTTAAATGCAATGAAATATATACATCTCTATACATGCATTAAAAATTGCAAGACACAGTCACACTATCCATGCAATTTAGATAAACAGTAAATACTCATTACTTCACATTTCATGCAATTCTGTCCTTCCAACATAGCACTCTTGGTAGCCCATCAACATGTCTACCTTCTATATTCAATCATTCCCTACATTCACAGCAGCTCATTAAATAGATCACCATTTCGTGCATAACCACGAGATTGTACAAAATATTTTTAATGCACATCCCCTCAATGCAACCTTGCATTAATTCACGAATATTATGCCTTCAAACATATTATGGCCTAACCATGTCTTCTCCACATAGCATGCACTACCATGATAGGACCATAAGTCCTCACTTGCTTTGGTTTCTTAACTCATAACCAACATACACAAGTGGCATGATATAATCCCCTATGAATGCATTCTAGTATTTAAAACAGTCATATGGTAGAGGGTTCCTTTCCCTTACTACCCCATACCTCACCATACTTGGTAGGTTGACATTCACATTCAGGCACTCAATACCACGTGTAAACCAAATCAACATAGTTTAACTGTAGTTGAAGGGATCTTACCAAATCCTCCTTCAACATTCATGCAACTAAGCATAAATAACCATTACCTGCATGGCTATCATTAACATCGCTTGATGTTACTTGATCAGTTGGCCTCTTACCAAGGCTACTCCGTCCTTTTGCCAACATCATGATCACGGATTTGTTGCACCATCCTCTCTTCATAAGGTTGTATGCAACAATCATCATCCACATCCTTAGCCATGCTTTGGTTATCTTTGGTCCTACAACCAATGCGAACATGACTAATTATTAGCAACCACAACAATTATCTTAAGTGGCTCATTGCATATGTAAAACCTCACTATTTTACCAATATGAAATATCATATACATTCGAAAACATTTTCACGTGCACTATGCAATGTTTATTGATATGCCATCTAGTGCATATTCATCTTATCTATCTAATCTCTTGTGTATTCAATCATGCTTCTATGATCTGATTCATACGACATTAGTTGTTATCAACCATAGGCACTACCATTAGTGGGCTATTGCATGTGTAACTTCACTATTTTATCAATATGAAACATCATGCTCATGCATAAGCAATTCACATGCATTGTGCAATGACTCTCTAATCATGCCCACTAATTCATATGCATTATTCTCTTGTATTTCCAGCATCCCTATGCCCTAATTTCCAATATAGACAACTCAGGAAATAAAATAGCAAGAGAGGAGTTAAGGAATTATTCCTTTCCAATTCCCCCTCCTGACATGGAGTTCCTCCTCCACATCATAGCTGATCCTTTTCTTGGCTTCCCTACCAAGCATACAAGCAATCATTAGCTATGATATTCTCATGGATTAGCAATTCAACATATACATGTGTAATCCTTCATTCTTGTTATTTTCCAAATATGCAATTCTTATGCTACAAATAGAATTAGTTTTAAGGTGAGGAATTTCACTTTCATCCTTTATAATGGATATTACAACTCATTACTCTTGCTGAGAATTCCACAACCCTTTATGCAATCCCTGCTTCTCATCCCAAGCATAGAGAATGCACTTCACACTTTCAGCAACTGTCTCCGGGAGACGACGGGGGTCAAAGGGGCTTGCCCCTTGTGGCTCGCCACTGCAGGGCAGTGCCCTTGTTTTTTTTTCTTTTTCTTTTAAACCTTCAATTTCAGGCAATCTGGCGCATAAATTCATGGCCATTTTCAGCTTTTAGTGCCTAAATTTCACCCTGGAAAGCCACTGAAATTTCCTGTTTTGGCAGACTTGGAAATTCTCTTCCGACCATTGCGGATGAACTCGCCGAGTTCTTCCGATGTCACGGACAAACTTGCCGAGTTTCTTCCGGTGTCACAAACGAACTCATCCATCTCTTCTGGTCAACCATTCCGTCCCTTTGGTGAAAACTTGCCAACTCTTTCTGACATTACGGCAGAAACTCGCCAGTTCCTTCCACCATTTCAGAGCAACTCACCAAGTTCTCTCGCCGTTTCGGAGCAACTCGCCAAGTTCTCCCGAAATTTCCTCTTTGACGTCGAAAACACTTAGAAATTTTTTCAGACCAACTCACCGAGTCCTTCTGCCGTTGCGGGACGACTTGCCGAGTTCTTCCGAAAATTCCTCTTCGACGCTGAAAAACACTTGGAAAATTTTTCGTCGTTTCGGGCCAACTTGCCGAGTTCTTCCACTGTTGCAGACCAACTCGCTGAGTTCTTCCGAAAATTCCTCTTCGACGCTGAAAAACACTTAGAAAATTTTCCACCGTTTCGGGCCAACTTGCCGATTTCTTCCGCTGTTGCGGACCAACTCGCTGAGTTCTTCCTAAAATTCCTCTTCGACGCTGAAAAACACTTAGAAAATTTTCCACCGTTTCGGGCCAACTTGCTGAGTTCTTCCGCCATTGCGGACCAACTCGCTGAGCTCTTCTGAAAATTCCTCTTCGACGCTGAAAAACACTTAGAAAATTTTCCGTCGTTTCGGGCCAACTTGCTGAGTTCTTTCGTCGTTGTGGACCTCTCCAACTTGCCGAGTTGAGCCGACTGTTTCGGCACAAATTCGTCAGTTCTGGCCGATTCAGACTTAGACAAAATTTTCAAAAACTCTTAGGAAAATTTGAAATCTTTCCTTCTTTCTATGATGACTGGTGCTCAGCATGAGGTGATCTTACCTCTGTAATTTTATTCAACTTAGCCAGTTTAGGCCCGATGCTGATACCTGTGGTGATTAGGAAGGGACCTTCCCATGTGACTGTAATCGGATTTGGCCCATAGAGGTCCAATGCTGCAACCAACAACTCTGATACCAAATGTAACGTACCCACCCATCCATCCAAGGCAAGTGAGGGAACATGATGCCAATCTCTAGAGCTTTCACATTCTATCATCCCATTCATTAGAATGATATGAGTAAATCATTTGTGTGTAGATGTAAAACTAATCAAGTATGAATAGCAGAATTAAACTTATCCACACACATTACTCATGCATACAGCATATCAACAGTCATTAAATTAATACTTTGCAGAAGTAAATACATAGACAGAAAAACACTTATCTCCATTTTGCAATTGTCCCAAACAACTAGCTATGTCGTTGCAATGTTCCACCCAACCTTAGGCCAGTTGTGTTCATCAATCTCTCAACACAACTGCCACCCCTAAGCTGGACATGATTCCTACAAGGAAAAGGGGACATTCACTCTCTCTCAACGAATTAATCATTTCATCTGAGCCAAGCTAGTCCACAGTTGGGTTTATCAGGCTACATTTGAACCCTGGATGCTTGCACTCAAGCTCAAGCCAAAGCAACAGATACCCATTACCCATACCCCAACATACTCTTTCTACACACAGCAAAAACGACAATTGGGCAGGGATACACATTTACAACAAGGGTATTTTACAAAACAAGATCCATGGGTTTTTCCCAAATCGTGGCTTACTAAAACGGACTGTGGGAAGGAAAATTCATCCTCAAAGAGCAACCCGATTTCTCCCACATGTTATGAGCATTTCAATTGGCCAAAACATCCCCATTGAAACCCAAAATCCCTCTTTTCTCTTCCCCATGGGCAACCAAAACAAAAACGCCCTTCCTAGCGGGAAATATGAAGGAAAACATAGGAAATCCATGGAGAAAAACGCCCAAGTAGCTCCCAACTCGTGAGGGAGTCAAACTGGTTGATGTATAATGGCTTGGGGAGAAATTTATGGCTCTTTTCTTGCCTAAGAAGCAAAACACAATTTCCCATGCAGGGTGGCTTTCCCATACCCGAATTTGGACAGCCATACCTCCCATTCCCCAAGGCATTAACTACCTCAACCAACTCTTGGGAGAAATCAATGATTGGGTACAAAAGTCAACATGGGTAGTTGAGGGCTTGGTGGGTTCTCTCATTGACACTTGGCTTGACTTGACTGGCTCAAGGGTTTGAATTTTTTCCCTCCCAATTCCTTGTAAAATCATGCCCCCATCTCTTGTTGCATTGCATAGCTAGTTGTGGGTATTTATTAAAATGCATATTTACAATTTCAATGTGCCTGGCTAGCATGTAAACCATATGCATCACTAAATCGATGGCGGGGCCTTGGCCTTGAGCTCCTCACCACGATTTTATAACAATATTACATCATTTACAATTTAATGCCATGGGGTCAAACTGGGGACATTACAGTTGGTGTGCGGCGAATTATGCGCAGGGCGAAAGGGTAATCATTAATGTAAATATGACAAAATATCTATGCTGAGTAAATGCACAGACTCTCCGTTAGGTTCTACGTTTACTTGAAACATTTCCCAAAAGCCTTGAGTCGTTTAACGAAGAAAATTTGGCAAAGTTTTATAGAAACTACAGTCCTGCAGAAAAAGACAAGTTTTTATTACAAGTCTTGAAAGATGGTCAGTCGCATGAAAACCTATCGTTCAATCATTGAAGTTATGTTAGGTTTCCTTCTCCAAGTAATTTTACCAGAGTCACAGTCGAGTCCAATGTGTTGTTTTAATTTTGATGAATTCCTAGTTGAAGCGATTCATGTCCAGTTGGTGAATTTCAACAAGTTGAAGCATTTCAAATATCAGTCATATCTCCTGAAGTTGTTCTTGTGTTCAAACATTTCAGAATCCAAGTTTCTTAGTACCATCTTTTCTCATGACCTTCCCAAACAGGTCAATATGTTTGAGTTCACCCATAAAATCATGGCAGAAGTTTACAGAATTATTTTTAATGATGAAATGTTGTTATAAGAAATGAAAGAAACTTTGCAACCTATACCAGAAGGCCAAACAGTTGATTGGTTCTTGTATAAAGAACATACTATAATTAGGGTGTATGGTTTTACTAGAGCACCATATATGTTGCCAGCCTTTTTAACAGCGAGGGTTTTGCCTTAGAATTTATTAGACAAAGGTTGCATTTAGAAGAAGAACATTTATGTGCTTTCAAAAAAGCATCGGATGTGAAATTCCCACTCAAAGTGGGTCCATTCATCATTAAGAATAAGACAGCCCTCTCTGTAGTAGAAAAATTACTGAAGATTATGGATTTCCAAGAGGCTGAAAGGATTAATTATGATCCTCATCAACTTATATCGCAAAGGAGACATTAAAATGGAAACAAGGCTTTTGATCATCAAACAATAGAAGGATTAAAATCAATGGCAAATTTATTCAAATTTGAACAAGATAATAAAGAGGCGAATATGGAACAAACAAGCAATTTGGCAATGTTGGTTCAGACACTAGCTAAATCTGATATCACTAGTAAGAGAAGTATTTCAGAATTTAATAGTATGGAAGTCGATGAAGAAGTTCCAAGGAAGAAATCAAAAGTGGAACGACATAAGGAAATTATTAATATGGAGGAACGACATTTATTTGTTCCAGAAAAAACTAGTTTGATTTCGCAAGCACCTGCAAATATTATGCAGCAATATTGTTTTTCAGAAATAAAGGAATCTGGAAGTAACTCTTAGTGTAATTCCATATTTGATGTCCTTTCACAATATACATCAAAGAGGAAGCAGTATTTCGAAGAAACTCAAAAATTGTACCCTCAAGTAAGAATGATGGCAGAACAAAAAGTTTCCCTTCTTACAGCTATAGATCCGGGAAGAAAAACTATAAGGTTTGCAGTGGTGAACGATGAGAAAGTTTCTGAAATGGAAGTTAAGCTTGATGCGATTAATATACCAGATAAGATTCAATTGCATAAACAAACAAGAGATGTCCTGTATTCTGTATTGTTGCAATTCACTTTAAAATTTTCTAAATTGCAGCTTGTGATAGCAAAGCTGGAGAGTCAACTAAGGCAAGAGAAGGCAAAAAACAAAGCAAATTCAATCCAGATGAAAAGACTACAAGTGGACCTTGTGACCGTGGGAGCCGAGTTATGGAATAACTAGTGTACCAAAAGGCTCATTGATGAACAAGAAAATACCATTCAAATGCTCAAGAAAAAATTGAAGGTGCCAAATAATCAACATGTGCAATCTCCAGAGTTGACAACATTACAACAAGAAAATGAATCCATATATCAAGAAATGATGGATCACAAAGGTAAAATGTTAAAGTTACAAGATGAAAAGCATGCTTGGGAAAAAACAAAGGATTGAATTGTTGTCACAAATTTCATTGTTGAATACCAATCAGATTGAAACTGTGCAAGTGCCAAAGAAGCGAGGGGATCAATCTCTATGTACGAATGAAGGACAAATGGAAAATTCCTCCACTGAGAAACTCACCAGTGCAATGTCACAAATTAGTCTAAAAGATGTAGAGAGAGAAGAGTTGAAAGCAAAAAACCAGAAGTTGAAGACGAAATAATTCGAAATTCTAGAGCAAAGATAAAGGATTTGAGTGATAGAAATCAACTGCAAAAGAAAGTTGATGAATTAAAAGATAAATTGACAGGTTGGCTTCCATTACACGGACCTAGACACCTTATATGGGATGCAATATCAGTGGAAGTCACCAAATTCTGGTCTTATTTGAATTTTATAGTAGATAAAGATGCTATAGAAAACATAGCTCTCCAGAGGTGTAAAGTGGCAAACAAGACATTACGCAAAAGGCCTTCAGAAACGGCTCAAAATACAGTTAGTTTGTTAAAAAATCTAACCCAATTAGATATGCAGAGTTTTGGAATCAAAGACAGACCATCAATCATCATTTCGGCAAGAAGAGTTATTGGCAAGCATAATCGTGTTAAAGAAGTAGACGACATGGCGCAACAGATGGTCCTTGAAGTTCAAAATTTTAAGGAATTATTTCTGGGGCCTTTTGAATGTGGTCTACCTTCTATTTGGAGTGCCGATGGAAAATTAATGACTCAAGAAAATTATCATAATTTGATAGTACATTCCCATATGGATCACTCGAAATTTGAAGGTTTGGTTAAAGGATTAACTGGAAAGGCAATAATTGATAAATTGACCGATGATTTTGAAATACTTGAACAAATTATAATGATTAAGAACGGTTTTCCATATGTATGTTACACAGAATGCATAGAATTGGAGGTGATGGTGAAAGAAATGATGGATTATGAAATTCCAACTCAAGAGCAATGGAAAATTGTTGAAAGATTTGGGAAAACAAAACATAGGTTATGTCAGGAATAAATATTCAGGTGTCTTAATTTTAAATGACGTTGTGGTTCCTTTGTTAACTGCCCGAATGTTACATCAGACAGATTTCTTTGAATTTTCTTTTTTTAGCGAAGAATTCAAAGAACGATTTGTATAAATTTTGATTTTACAAAGTAATAGGGGTTGGATCCGAGAGCAAAAAATACAGTGACATAATATTTTTTGAAGACTTTAATGAAGAGCAGAAGTACAAGTATATCTGAAATAGAGATTCATATGTTGTCACTTTGTTTAGTATTTTAAATTCTCTTTTGTGAATGTATTTCGTGTTACACCATCTTATCGCTTTGCCTCATAGTTGACTGTAATATCTAAGTTAGAATTCATTTTATATTCTTTGAGCCACACATTTAAATATTTTCAATGTTCTTTCTTCCAAATTAATGCAGAATTCATTTTAGAACGGATATTGGTTAAGATATAACATATAAACAATATTTATCCCGACTTCTGACCTCCGACAAGAAGGATTGGCCGCCCCTTCGTTTATTATAAAATTGTGAACAACTATATCCAACCATTCACTTGTATCTAGAATGGTGAACACAAGAAGGATCGACCGACCCTTCTTGCAATCTAGAACTATTTTGAACAGAATACTGGGCAAAAGAAAGGTCGACTGACCCTTCATTTATGAGTGAATTGTAAAAATATTCAACCCACTTAGGCTGGGACAACAATTCCATACTTCTGACTTTCGCAATGAATAATTGGGATCGGTATATAGGCTAATTTATAACATATCAACATTATTTATCCCGACTTGTGACAAGAAGAATCGACCACCCCTTCGTTTAGTATAGAACTGTAGACACCTATATGTTACAATTCACCTGTATCCAGAATGGTGAACAGAAGAAGGATCGGCCAACCCTTCTTGCAGCCTAGAACTATTTTGAATAGAATACTCAGCACAAGAAAGGTTGGATGACCCTTCTTGCACCCTACATGAGTATTTCATCACCTTTTCCGAAGACGCAAATATATTGCAGATTGCGGATACCTAGATTTCTTAAAATGTTCCATCAATTCCGCTATCCTGCAACCCACAATGCGGATTGCGGGATGGGAAAACAATTCCCGACTCCCAACTTCCGCAGTAAATAGTGGGGAATGGATATCATCTAAGTTATAACATATAAACAATATTTATCCTAACTTTCGACCTCCGACAAGAAGGATCGGCTACCCCTTTGTTTAGTATAAAATTGTGAACACCTATATCTCGGAGTTCACCTGTATCCAGAATGTTGAACACAAGAAAGATTGGCCGACCCTTCTTGCAGTCTAGAACTATTATGAAAAAGAATACTTGATAGAAGAAGGGTCGGCCTCCCCTTCATTGCATGGGAATTTTTAACAAAGGCAAGGTAGCCATTTAGTTACATTCAAAATTCTTTGGTCTAGTGGAAAAGAAGAGATAAGAAACAATCCAATCAATACTCGTTAATAAGTTTTATTTGTTATCTCTGTATGATTTGTAGAGTTTGTTGTCCAATAATTCTCCAAGCTTAATTAAGGTTGCCATCTATTCAATGCATGTAAATTCCATTTTTAATACCAGAAATCTTTTCAAATTATCGGGTGGCATGCATATACTTTTGTCCAATTTTAAGTCTTAGCTCATTTGATCTCATGGAGGAAGAATATAACTTTGGAAGTGGGAATTTTTCTTGCATGCATGGGAGCAAGATTAAACCCCTAGATGTGCTTATATATCAAAGATTCAAAATGATTATAACATTGTTCCATATGTGTCATGTGAGTTTCCATTGTAGCTCTCTTACCTGATTCTTTGAAGTTTTCTTTGAGCTAGTTGTTTAGTTATTGCATCAGTTTTTTTGGACTTGGTCGCAGATAGGATGTGCAGTCACCAAGGTGCTAGAGTCTATTTGAGTGTATCTAAATTAACTTTCCCCCTTGATCTCGACCAAGGGGGAAAGGGGGCAACCGAATCAAATAGTACTCAGATCCCCATGCATTCCATTTTTTATATTATCTATCCTTTTGTATCATTCTTGCACCTCTAGCAATAAAGGAATTTCTCTGATCCGTCCATCTTGCATGATCAATCTGGTAACATTGATCTCCTTCCATGCTTAGCCCCAAGGCCTTTCGCAGTCTTCAATCTCTGAAAAGCTGCCTTCCTCGCACCTTAGATCTGCATAGTTATTATCAATCGTCGATCTGGCCCTTGTCTGCATCCTGACCGTCCAAAGGTGTGGCCTTTACGGAGGTTCGCGAATTTGGAATGTGTTGATACTCCATGCATGTTCAATCTGCGAACTAAACCTCCGTCGTTGATGCCTTTCCCCGCTAGATCTGCACCGTCGAAACATGCGGTCCCTACCAAAACTTCACAAATCTGAAAATTCCCTGTCCCCGTGCATCTCAAATCACCGAAGTACCTGTTGTCTGTAAATATCTCCTTCCACCCGTTGATCTAATTTCCAACTTGTTCTTGGGATAGCAACACTCCGGCCACGCTTAAACCGTCCTATATTACTTTTGCGAACAGCGCTTGTGGTCGTCGATCTCTGTCAAGCTTCTGTAACTGTGGTGATCTGGACATTAGCTAATTTACAACATATAAAAAAAAAATTATCTCGACTCCCGACATCTGGCAAGAAGGATCGGCTGCCCCTTCCTTTAGTAGAGAATTGTGAATTCACCCGTATCCAGAATGGGGAACAGAAGAAGGATTGACTGACCCTTCTTACTATATAGAACTATTATGAAAAGAATCATGGGCACAAGAAGTGTCGGCCTACCTTTAATTTATGAGGGAATTGTAAAAATATTCAACCTCCGAAGGCGAGCGTGTCAATTCATGTATATGAAGAATGGTGAACACTGAAAGAAGACTGAGCACAATAAGGGTCGGTCGACCCTTTATTTTCGAGATAAATATATACACAACAAAACCCATTTCACTTGCCAGCTATCGCGATATACATAACTACGCTGAATCTCTATTGTATTCACTAGTTAGCTATGAATTTGTCAAACTATGTGTTTCTTCTTCACAATTACGCACTTGTATTCCAATTAATCAATGTGTAATTACCATTCACATACATATAAAGTAAGTACATAAACTCACATAAAATTGAATACAAAACATGTCATAAACTCATACACATAAACAAAAAGCATCGATCGCCCCTTCTATGATGATCGCTCATTCTATGATCGATCCTTATCTCAAACAACTCTATAAAATGTGCATTCGATCTCTCATGGATAATGCTAGCAGATTTCTTCTTAATCAATCAATTGATTTTGAAAATGAGGGGTTCTTCCTTAACCATTGATCATTAGCATGAACATTTGCAAGTATACATCTAATATTAAAACACTAATTTATAATTATAGACATTGTATGCATTCTTATATTGACTACTTAATATTTACTGTTTTGCAAATAAAGCATGGATGCATTGTTGAGCCTTAGTAAACAACAGGAAATCGCGTTCTTTGAATTGAAAAAAGATCACTACCTTCATCCATTCAAAAATGGATGGTATGTTGAGATGGATGAACCAGATAATTTGTACCCGGATTTATATCTATTCTGCTTGGATGAGGAGGGAGCTCAAACTAGAGCTGGAATATTAACATATGCGGATCCCGTTTCTGATGAAAAATTGTGAGTTCAAGTTGAAGTGGTCGATGGTGAAAAGTGTTACCTTCTACAGCTTGATCTTATGGTTTGTAATTATCGCCCAGATCTAATGAAAAGTGGTCCCGATCCAGATCCAATTTCCTGTGCGAAGCAAGGGTGGGTTTTTCCCTCGTATGATGTTTCTAATCGTTCTGGAATTGATACCGCGTCATCCTTGAAGAAAGGAATTTTGTCGGTATGGAAGAAAAGAATGATGGCTGCAAAAACTTCCTCTGTATTGCATTACATAAATATTAATAAGAGGTCGATAAAGGTAAACCATGAAAGGATTCTTATGTACCATAGAAGAAAATTTCTCCAATTTATTGTAAAAGATGTGGACAAATCTTCCTTCAAACAAATCAAAGGAAGTCCTTCTAAAGCGTTGATGCCGAAAGCGACTAGGAGCTTCGAAAGTTCAAAATAAGTTCAACAAGAGCAGATCAAACACTTTTTGTTCAATGAGAATTTTTTTTCTATTGACATAACAAGATGTGTTGTTGCACCTCCACACATACAATATCGAAAGGTTGATGAAGAGGTCGTGCAAAAGATGGTTGTATCTCTTCTCCATACATTTACAACAACATTGAGATATTGTATTCTATTGCCTTTCGATAAGGAGACCACATTGGCCTTTCTTCCTGGAAATGAAGAAGAAATTAATTTGCCATAAGTAAATTTTTATATATTGGATGGCCAGCATACTATTTATGCACAGAAAATAATCATTGCAGATGATCAATATAAACAACTCCATTCAAGGTATCGGCATCAAACAACTCGTCTTCTACATAGAGATGTTCCTCAGCACATCATCAACAAATTATGCAAACAACAAAATTGATCAAACAAGGAATTTACAGAGACTCCATTCATTTCTCAAATTGTAAAAGGAAGGGAGAAATGGATACCCTACTGTACTCCATCCTGCTCGGGAAAGGGAAACATTTCCAGTGATGCTTGGAAGGTATAGAATTTTTCTTCTTATCAATCAAAGTCTTTAAATTGTTGCATGTGTTATGAAATTAGAAAATTAAATATTATCTTTAATTTTATATCTTTGCAATCTTTCCAAGCCGAATGTATGGATATCTTTCTTGTTCAAACAAAGGACATCCTTAAAGGCAAGCTAACTCTTGTTTTGACATCGGATTGACTGTCGAGCAAATGGATGTTTATATTCAAGCTTTACAAAAGTGGCTCCTTGCCATGCTCGCCCAAGAGCATCACTCAGGATGATTTTGTTCAGAATAAAATAAAGAGTTATGGCTCTAATTTTTTTAGACCATTGTGTGATCTTGATGAAGATAAATTGATCAATGTGGCGGACAATATAATCAACGAATCGGTTTGGATGATCACATCAGTCGAGAAAAACGTTTGCGCAGAAATTTTAAATCAATATTGAAAACGAATCAAGGACGAGAGGTCAACCAGGCATTCGATCGTTGAATATTTCAAAGTTAATGATGTTCAAATTGATCGATCGCAGATTGTCATTGACCATAACGTCATTGAAATCTATAAAATTGCACCAAACCATGTCCAACAACTGTGCAGTATTTTATGCTCCGGAAAGCAAGCAAATCTCCGATTAAAAAGAGAAAGAACAAATCTGAAGTGGATAATGGTACCAAAATACCAATTGATGCTCAAAAAATATTGAATCTATATATCGATAAAGAGAGGATGGGTATGTCCATTGATGAGGTTGAAAATAGTTCACAGTTTGCTTGTTAATGTTGTTATCCTGAATCTTTGGTCAACACACTCAGATCCATTCCATTTTTTGGTGCAACAATCAACTATGAATTTGTTGTTGTGGATATGTGTAATTGTGATAGTCCAGGGATAGAAGAAGACATGTTTACGTTTTTGTACTACCTAGAAACAAATAAAGAGGCATGTACTTGTATTTTTTTAGCTGATATGGAAAACTCTTGTATGATTTCTAAAGCTTTCACAATTTTTAGCAAGAAATCAAAAAAACATGTTACACCGAATCCTACAAAGGGAGTGTATAGAGAATTCTCCAAGGACTTGTTTATAGGATTATCTATTATACAGTTTTGGAGCATTGGAAGGGATAAGGATATTTTATCTACTTCTGAAATTGATATGGATTGGAAGGATGAGGGCCTACCGATGATTGATTTACCTTGGCCCAAGGTTAACAACGATACTGCGAGAAGCCATGTGTTTGCAAAATAAAGGACACGGGAATTCTGGGATCACATAGTTTCCAGACAGGTCTCTTCTCAAGGCACAGTTCTTTCATTGTACGCAGGAGGTAGGCTTCTTCGTTTGTTGATCAGGTCTCCAGAAAGAATAGTTATTCTTATTGTGCAGACAATGCAACAAGAGCTGTTTATGAACAGTTTCTATCATGAACTGGGTATAAAACAAGGTATTTCTATTAACATTTTCAGATGTCTTTGATTTTATTTTAATTTTCTCGGTCGGTTATGTTCAATAACTTCTTTAAATTACTATTCTACTACAGCTTCAAATAAAGAGCATACCCAGGTATCCTCCAATCAAATTATGTTATCCGATAACGAAAGTGAATGTGATAGAGAATCGACAAAGAACTACCAAACAGGACAAGAAGGTAAAATTTTATTTTTCAAATATCGTGGTTAAATTAACTAAATTATGAAAGGGGGTAGTGACCTTGAATACTTGCAAAAATATATATAAAATGTATACCTACAAATTTCCAGGTCAACATGTGGATCATCCACAACCAAAGCTGGCATCGATGATGTCCCTGGATATTGGCCAGCAAATCATATTGGAGAATAATGGACCAGGCAGGAGCTTGGACAATAATGAACAAGGAGAGAGCTTGGACAATAAAGAAACAGAAGAGGGCTTGGACAATATTGAAGCTGGAGGGGCTTGGTGCCAAAACGTGGTGTCTCCAACAATGTTACTTAGCAGTCAAATGTTGGCCTGCCATTGATAGGTAAAAGACAAAGAATATTTTCTACTTAAATTGATAAAACAAATTTATTCTGAAATATATAATGACAAGCAATATTTATGTGCAGGTCCCCATACAAAAATGTTATTGATATTAGAAATGGAAAGTTTTCTGTTTCGCAAGAAAGTCACAGAAAATGACTCCAAAAGAGAAAAGAAAGGAAATAAAAAAAATATTGTTGGATGGGAAAGAGTAAAAGAGGGGGAGGAGAATTCAAATCATGAATTTGAATTTAAACATAGAAGAACTTCATATGAGTCACAAACAAATACCATTCAATTTTTGGATTTACTTCCTTCCAAATTCAATGTTGAGATTTGGTCATCTAAATGTAGTGTCAATGAGGGGAAGCGACTGCATACAAAAAAAATTATTGCAGGAGGTAAAGATAAATCATATGAGAAATTTTTTTATTTATTTGGTTTTGAGATAGATGTACCAACGATCAAGAAGGAAATACACAAAAAAATATGGAGAGTGTGTGGACAGAGTTCCCAATGAAAACTTCGGAAAGTAATACATCAATGATTGTTTTGGAGGGTGATGGTGAGAAAGCACTTCCATTTGAAAACTATATTTTGAGTAATCCCTTTATTGAATCATCTGCTAGGACAGATACTGAATTGGTACATCGACTTTGGCCGCATTTTAGTAAAATGCATGAATCAGTTGATATCAGAACCCTCGATGCCTCCTCCTAGTTGAATCCCAATTGAGTGACAGCCATCAAATGTAACCTATCATTTCCTATTTCTAGATGTAATCTATCATTACCTATTTTAAATCATTCAATGTGTTTTCTACTTTTTACGAAGACATTGCTATTTTCGTCTGAATGTAACATATTATTAGTTCAGTGTGATGCTTTTATTAAATCATTTGAATCCATGAAATTTTGGGTGATTTTTCTATTAATATTTGGAAATCAACATCTTCATGTACAGTTGCATGGTTGTGATCATTAACTTTATGAACAAAGTGTTGTTGTTGTTGTTGTTATATATATATAGTCATTGTTCTTGTATGTAGTCAGGATATCACGGCAAATGAAACTATTGGTCCTGGGAGTAGAGGGATTGCTCTTTGGAGTTCGGATGTTATCCAACATTGAAGATTCTTCCAAACAACCTCATTTTGTCCATAATTTCTATCGTTATTATACATGCATGTTCAAACCCAAAATTATTAGTGTTTCCAGAGAGAATTTCGACGTTGCTCTATGGTTTTCCTCGCTCGACAACATGGAAATTAAAAATTTCCTTGTTATATTTGAATGGTTGAAAAATGAAGAATTTGTATTTATTTGGGGTCAACAGAAATGTAAACTTAGTACTATTTATAATCACTCAATGTCTGCATACTATAATGTTGGTGAAGTACATAACATATACAAAAAGTCGTTCAAGGATGTACTTATCCAATATGGAGATATATATAAACAAACAAACATGTTGTTTATAGATGAAGGGCAATATCAATCAACAGGTAATAGCAAGGAAAACTGCTTGAAAATGCCAACTAGTTGGAAATTTGACGGTTCATAAGAGAGAGATATAACTATAAAAAACAGTGCTGTGTTCTCTGTTGAATTATCTCGTGCCTTGTTAAAAAATGGGGCTTTGGTTAAACACATTCAATTTCGAATCACCGTCATATTATACAAAAAAAATTCATTTAGTGATTTGTGTATTTTTTACAACTCCTACATTTAATTGACGTAAGTTTTATTGTACAGCTCTTTCAAAAATTGTTGAACATGAAAGCAATATACTTAGAAACATTGAACCATAATATTTTATTGACTAGGTTGTGTGTGTGTGTTTTTTGTTTGCAGATAGTACTAAAAGATTTGTTTCTAATAAACCATTGATCATTTTTTATTTCAATGGCATTTTGTTACACACATTACATAGAAAACAGAAACCTGGATTGCGATGACCACCGGACATCGAAACATAAACAAAGTATTACTTTATACATCCAGGCTTAAGGGAATTTTTTGAAAAATGCTTTAGTATTGAGGTTGGGGTATGGACATCTGCTCAACGAAAAAACATTGACAAATTTTTTCCTAGATTATTACAAAGAACATGATTGAAAAGAGAACTGAAGCAAATAATTCTGTCTTCTAGGGAAATACCCAGTGTAAATAATGTAAATAATCCATAAAGGAATATAATAGGATAAATGATAATATAAGAGATGATAATTATACAATTGCTGGCCCGCTTTTATAGTAGCTTGGGCATTGCCTATTTGAGGAGACGCATCCTCTCATTAACTATTACTCCTACTTATTATTAATAATTATGTATTATTAATTATTTGCTACATTTCCTTCCCCTTAAGGGAAGCTTTGTCCTCAAAGCTTATTGGAAACAAATTATTTTTTTGTTTGAATTGACATCTCTAGATCTTTTCTTTAGTACTGGTGACACTTGATGAAATGAGGCAATATGAGTTACGAATCCCAAGGGAGAACTGTCGCATCGTCTCTAATGTGGTCCATCCGAGATCTATTTTTATTGGAGCTATTTGATCGCTTTGTGGGACGTCAATTTTTCTTTGATGCTTAGTGTATTGATTCGATGTTCTTGCTTGTTTGACATCGTAATTCCTCTGTGTATGTTCATTTTGACCTTGTCGTTGGTCAAAATGACATTTATAATTTGGGTGATGATAAGGAGACCTTGTTGTCTGTTCTTTTGCTTCGTTGCTCTGAGATGGAAGTTGTATTTTCGTCCCTTGATGTTTAAAGGTTTCATTCTGTATCTTTTCCAACTTGTTTTCTAACTGCATGTTATCATTTTGACACTTTTTAATCAATTCTACTTGCGATTTTCTGTCATCTTCAGACTTCTTAAGTTGTTCCTTAAGATATTTGTTATGACTTCTGATGCAGCTATTTTCTTCTTGCTTGTCTAGAAGTTTTCCTTCAATGTCTTTTGTAGATTGTTCTGTCTTTCGACTATTTTTCAACTACTTAATTTTTGTGACTAGTGTCTTGTTATGATTTCTTAATATGAAAATCTCTTCGGAAATGTTGGATAGTGCTTTATTACTCTTTGCGATCTCTGACTTATGAGACTTTTTATACTCATCATTTTGTTGTTGAAGAACTTTTATCTGTTGTCGATACTGGTCGACCATTGATTCTTGATCCTCTAATTTGTTTTGTATCTGCGCCAGTTCTTCATCCTTGTTGCAAACGATTTTTTTCAAGCGTATTTTTCTGCTTTGTAATCATTTATTTCTTTCTTTATATCTTTATTTTTCAATCTTTGATTGAAATCGTTTTCATTTTTTAATTCCTCAATCTCTGAGTTAATCTCTCAATACATTTTTTTAGATAATGATTCTCTTGTTCTATTAACCTCTTAGACATATCCTGCTTCATCATGTCAAATGCTTCTTTTAGTCTGGACTATAGTTCTGCTTTAAAATTTGCCATAATTCCTGGCTTGGGATGATAACTTGGTCTTCTTTGTCGACAGCGCGTCTCGACTTCTTGATAAGTCTTCCTTGACTTTGACTTCTTCAATGATAAATGATTGTCCTCAACTTTGATTTCTTCGGTGATAAGTGTTCTTCGACTTCTTTGACAATAAAGAGTCTCGCTTGGACTTTTGATTTTTGTCAGTCTTGGCTTGTCCTTTAATGTCTTCTTTGACCAGCTTCTTTGGCTTGAATATGTTTTGTTCTCCAAACAATTCTTATTCAAAAGAATTATTATTATTTTTTTTTTTTATAATAATTATTATTAAAATTTAATAATAATATTACTATTAATATTTTTTTTTGAAATGTTATATAGTATAATAACAATATTTTTTTTTCAATAGTAATAACTATTGTTAATTCTAAGAATTAATGGCCAAAAAAAATTATAATAATATTAATAATTGAAATTAATACTATATATTTTTATTTTCTATAATAATAATTATTCATTATTATATTGTAATTTTTTTTTTGACCTAATTTGAATTAGGGTTTATGGAGTGAAAGGGGTGGCGAACAGATGGGAGCCGAGCGTGAGATGGTGGCATGATTGGAGAGGTAGTGGGACTGAGGGCACGATGTGCAGGTTGGCGGATGGCATCGCTTGGATGTGGCGTGAGCAGGCAGCGCGGGGTGGCTGGCTAGGTGGGAGTGGTTGTGGTGGAGCGATGGCACGAGTAGGGGGTAGGGGAATGTGGTGGCGGTGCAGCCATTGGAGGAGCTGTGCAGGAGAGTGGAGGATGAGGGGAGGTGCGGTGGTGGATGGGAGAAGGGGAAGCGACGGGATGGAGCGTGGAGGATGCAATAGGAGGGTGTTGCGAGGGGTATGGAGGAGTGCGCACAGGGGCATGCTGTGGTGGGTGGAGGGTGGCGGAGGTGTGAGCGATTTGGGTGAGGTCGTGAGGGAGAGAGAGCAACGATCAGGCAGGAGGATGGATGTGGGCATAGAGGCTACAGGAGGGGAAGAGAAACACGTGGAGGAGTGTGCAGGTGGGCGGAGCGGATGGGAGTAAGAGCGACATGGGTGCAGAAGGGAGGATGCGTGGGTGCAGAAGGGGCCGGGAAGAAGAGGCGAGGGGAGAGTTGGAGCAAGGGGAGGGTGGTGGAGTGATGGGAAGTGGAATTTTGCAGTGGAGGGTTCTTTTTCTTTCAAAAATATAAATGCAATGGCCAAAGGCCAAGTTCAGAGATACTCTGAGATGATGGCCAAAAGTTGGATCAGTCACGAAGCTCTGATACCAAATGAAGCAGATAATTCTGTCTTCTAGGGAAATACCCAGTGTAAATAATGTAAATAATCCATAAAGGAATATAATAGGATAAATGATAATATAAGAGATGATAATTATACAATTGTTGGCCCACTTTTATAGTAGCTTGGGAATTGCCTATTTGAGGAGATGCATCCTCTCATTAAATATTACTCCTATTTATTATTAATAATTATGTATTATTAATTATTTGTTACAGGAACAATTTAGATCAATTTTAACATGGGAAGATTGTTCTTCTGTAGCTAGAGAGGTTTTTTAGGGTGATGGAAATCGTAATGTATTCCGCAAGCCTTTAAGTAAAGTTTGGGACACTTTGATCCATAGTTGGGATCGAACAAATACAGTGATTGTCGATGACTCGGCAGAAAAACATGTTTCTAACGAGGAAGGGAACTGTATTATAACAAAAACTTATACTTGCGAAGATGTCAATGACACATTCTTGTTAGATCGATTATGGCCTTGCTTGCTGCACTTGAATGGCGTAAGCGATGTGAGGCCAATTGTGAATAAAATGAAAATGAAAGTATTTTTTTAAATAATACACTTGAATGTTGGTTTGTACTAGTATGTTCAATTTCACTATGATTATAATTCTTGTAAAGTGTCGAGTTTGGTTTCCGAAAATGCAAAATCAGAGTTTGAAATTGCTAAAATCTGTTTTAAAATTTCAAGATTAAGTATTGGAAGTGTAAAAAGTAGCCTTCCAAAAGTGTAAGTGGCAATCTGCCCTTGGCAAATCGCATGAATGGGGGGGAACCATCGAAGGAGAGAACTAGAGAAACTATGTACTTGGATAATTGTAATGTTTTACAATCTTAAAAGAATTTCAGTTAGTTTCTCTTTTCCTTTCTTTTGTTATGTGTATAAAGTTTCCTTGATTCATTTTGGTTTTTCATACATACATCTAATAACTCTGTTTAAATTGTATTGTTAAATCATAAAACATATAAATCTGTGTGCTTGATTTATCATTCATATGATTTATATGCAGGCTATGCATTAGTAAATTTCTTTACTTGATTCATATTTTTTTACATTCTGCAATTACATAATAGTCATTATCATCATATTAAGTTAATTTGCTAAGTTAAGTTATTAAGCATCTGATTAACAGCTTCATAACTAGGATTATGCCTATCATTCTAAGAACATACAGGAGGCATCCATCCATCAATGATGTTGTGACAGCATAAGCATACATGTATTACATAAATGGAGTTTAGCCATTCATCATTCACATACAAAATTAATACAGCAGATAGCTTATGCAATTGAAAGAAAACTCATCCATGAATATAACCTTCTAACAGGCTTAACATAGCATATTCATGGCTTACATTTATTTACACGTTCATTCCACAAATTGAACATATCAAGAATAATTAAATACATGAACATTATAATCCATACACAGATACACTTATCTGAATTTCACATGAATGTGGAAACTGGTTGGCTGCATGTGAGCCACGCTCCACCCAACCTTGGAACTTGTCCAGACTATACTATTTCAGCTCCCAAGTTCACCCCCGACCTGAGATCCATACATTAACCAGAGATATCTCACTCAATCTTTCCCGGATTCTCGCACTTCTTCTCACTCAGGAGTCACACCACCCGTGCTCTGTGTGCATCCCCCTGGACTTACGTCCAACCACCTTGGCCCTGCATACAGCAGCTTGCCCCACTTCTGCTTGAATCACCGAGGCAACCCCATGTCCTCCTTTGGGATCCCACGTGGATATACCAAAGGAACACATTTCTCCATCCATAATCACGATTAGCCACTAAATACCCAGATTAATTAAAATTAATAATAATTAATCCCCCACTAAGAATATGGCTTAGGGGTATGGGTTTTGGTTTTATCATAAGGTTTAGGGAACAAGGTACATAAGTCAACCTTACCCTCTCACAACATGGTAAGGTGTATAAGTCAACCTTTGGGAACAAGGTGCAGAAATGCTAATTGAAAAATTAACATTAATTTACTAATGTCTATTAATCATTTGTAGAAATAGATAAATGTTTTAATTAAATAAATTCACTTAAAACATTAAAAAAACACACAAATCATCAATTAAGACAAATCCAGATTGTAGATCAGTGTATTTAATTATTGATTGCACAATGAAAACAGTATAGTTTCATAACATAAACAAAGAAGATGCCAAAAAAAAACTAACTTTGATTCATTGGTATGCAAAAAATTACAAGATCACAAGTGAAGCAGCATTTCTCCAGTCCTTCTCTGGCGATTATCTCCCCCCCTTTCCCATGAGACTTTTATCCTTTAAATAATATTTAGAAATTGATTACAAAGGATAGCCATCCCATGAAAACAGGGATTACAAAATCAACTAAACTAAGGATAGCCAAGGGCTGCTTGCCACTTGCTCCTAATTTCTAACAATTCATCAACATCGGTATATTTGTGCGATTCAATCCCCACCTGGGCATCACATATTAAGATTTGCATCTCCTTTTTAGCAATCTTATTCCAAGTGCGCATATAGATGTGGACCTTTCCTTCCAGGCTGATCGGTTTCTTGATGAACTGATCCACATCCTCAATCTGAATATTCTCAAGCTGTCAGATCTTTTCTTTGACCTCCTCACATCTACTTTCCACTTGTTCAATCATCAATTTAGGGGGACAAGCCTCCTCTATGAGATCCATCATAGGAAATTTCAATGTTTCCATGATTCCATCCACAGCATACCATCTCCTCCCACAAATAGCTTTTGCCTTAGTTATTGTTTCATCTACCGTGTCAAGAACATTCTGCCAGGCATTCAGGGAAGTTCTGACTTTCCCGAACTTGAAGTTGTCCAACATTGGAATATCATATGGTTTATCCTTAATGTACCTCTGCCCAGCAATGATGTCATCAATGGCTTTGGAATCTTTTTCTCTCCTATCCACTTGTTGGTTAAAGATGACAGACATCTTTTCAAAATCATTATGGGTCTCCTGAATTTCATTCAATGCATTAAACAATTCAGTTAGGAGTTTGTGATGCTCCTCATTCACCTGATTGGCCAAATATTTAAATTCCTGCTGAGTGAAATAAGAAAAGGAAGAGTAGGTTGCACTTGCAGTTGCATCCTTTAGCTGTTGTTCAAGAAAAACTATCTTTTCAGCATTGGTAGTGTCCAAAGCTTCAGCATCTTGCAATTGGACTTGAAGAGAAGCATTTTTTTCTTGAAGGTCTTCAATCTTATTTTCAAATGCTTTTCTCAGTTCATGAATGTCAGCTTCATGTTATTCATTGGCCTTAACCAACTGCTCTTGAAGTTTCTTTAGCTCCTCCTTCTTGACATCAATTTCTTTATTCGGTGTGATTACTGAATCAAAATTGGCACCTGCAAAAGCACCCATGGCAGCAGCAGTATCTAGTGCTTCTTGTTGTATGTCATATGATTGCTTGGCCCAAATGATTTGATTAGGAAAGGGGCCCTACAACACATCCTGATCTCTTCCTCTTTTGTTACCATTCTTCACCACTGCCTTAGCCTTTTTTCTATAGAAATAATATCCAAGGGAGGTTACAATATCTTCCTCATAAGTAGCTACCAACTCAGTGGAAGATGTAGCCACATATCCTGTTGCAATTATTGGGGATGTCTGAGTAACAGTGGTATTAGGTATTGTCATAGTAATCTGAGAGGTGGTTAGTGGAGAAGGGATCACTTCAAGGACCGAGGGTAAATAGGTTGGAGTAGGGATTGAAGTAGAAACTTCAAGAAGTGAAAAAGATGCACCAGCAACTAATGGTGAAGATAGAACAACCGGGATTTGGACATCATTGGCTGGTGGTGATGAAATAGATGGTGGTGGTTGCAAAGAGACAGTTGAAGACTGGATCTCTGCAACAATTGATGGTGGAATGGAAAGTGGAACTGATAAGGTTAGAGATGGAACAGTAATGGAATTTATTGCATCAAATAACTGGGATATGGTGGATGGTGGTGTTATGCCAGAAGATAAAGTGGAAAGAGCTTGAATGGATGAAACTAAGAGTGTTGAAGTTGTGGTATCAACAATAGTAGTGGTTTCAAGAGACTGTTGATGTGGGACAAGATCATCCATGACTATGGAATCCAACAATTATGCGATTTCCTGAGAACTTTCAGTTTCTTCCTGCACCATAGTCACAGAAGGAAGTGTTTCATCTTCCACATCATTGTCTTCAATAGTAAGAGTAGAAATTTCAGAGGCAGAAGATTAAATTTTCTATCTTTTAGCTGGTTTACTCACAGCAATCACTTTAACATCACTAATCAAGTTGGTTGTAGCATCCACTTGAATATCAGTAGTGGGTTTGGGTACTGCAACCACTTGGGTATCCAGCACCGAACTCATCTCTGCTATTTTTTGCTTCAATTGCTGATATGTATGCATTAACATCTTTAATTCTGCAACAGTTTTCAACTTCAGAGTATCCTCCATAAGGCCTTTTTCTTTGTCTCCATCCGGGTAGGTCAGCATCAATGGAGAACTGGCTTTGTGAGCTTCCTTTTCTTCCCTATCTTTTCTTGTTTGCTCATTAAGCTTGAGTTCCATGCTTTTATAGCTCAAAAACTTAGTTTTAAGCTCTCGCTGATACTCAAAGATATGGATCTGTTCTTCTTTGCTCTTTTCCCTCAGCAGAACTTCAGAGAAAATATTAACTCCTTGATAAATAGAGTCATCAGGGATGTCTTGATATGCTCCTGTTTGAAGTGATCCTCCAGAAATCCTTTGGGGTCATGAGTTCTTTTGGGAGCAAATCTCAATTTCAAAGAAACAATCTTATCTCTCAGTGTTGTAGCCCAAGTTGAAGTTGGGATAACCAAAGGCCCAAGGTTTAAAGGGAACTTAGGCCATCCCTTCCTTTTGGGACTAGTGAGCTTAAGGTAGACACCATCTGTAACAGTCTGATAATATATCTCCTCAAGTAACAGTCTGTCAGGGACAACTCTTGGTATCAAATGTACAGTATTGCTTCCCCAGACTCTAATGTAAGCAAAGGATTCTCCCACATACCAGTCACCCAATGTAGGGATGAGAGTTATGGCATCAGGAGAAAAGGCAGGGGCATCTTCCCTGAAAATCTGCTGGTAAATTGCACCAAATAAATGGTTGCAGATGTCATAGAGAAAGGGAACAAAATTGCTTTCCCATAAGGCAAAACAATAAATATGAAAAGGGGGTGAGGACTTAGTCCAACTCCACCCCATGGTGAGATACTGAAACTCTGTACAGAAAACATCAATTAAAAATGCAGAGAAAAAGAAGTATGGCTTCCTTGTAGTTGTTGTTTTCTGATATTTCTCAATGGTTGTCTTTAACTCTACTGATAAAATTGAAGCCCAAGGAAATGATTTCCTCGTTGTTAGGACATGATGGGAGATAGGAGCCCATTCAGCTTTGAATACTGAACAATTAGGGAGACCATAAAGTCTGCAGAGCATGGCTTCCAGAAGAGAATAAGGCTCTTTGAACCAGGAAATTGGGTATAAATTATCAGCCCTGGGCATGAAATTTGTCAGTCTGTGCATCCAAGACTTCACCATTTGATTGAAATTGTACCTAGTCTTTGACGACTCAAGGAATGCAACTGTGAGGGGTTGAACAGTTGGTTTTTGGGTGTAAGCTCTGGTAAAAACCTCAAGGCGAAAAGTAGCCAATTGAGACCCTGCATTATAATTGAAAGAGCAGTCTTTAGGGTTAGCATGGTCTATAATCCACTTAACTGCATCAGTGTAGGGAAGGATAGCAGGTCTGGCAGCTATAGCATGGATTTGTTAATCCCTAATATTTTCATAGGCGGGGCGGTCACTCTGAATATCAGTTTGGTCATCATTGTCAAAGATGGAGTAAATTTTGGACCAATCGATTTGGTATGTCTCAGAAACCTTATCGCTGGTGTCGGCCAGGATGCCGAAGTTTGGGTCTTTGTTCAAAAGATATTTCTGAGGAGTTTTGCAGCGAATGTTGCGAGACCTGTTTGAAAAACTCGAGATATCTGATGAATAAATAAACACAACTAAAAAATATAACCCAAAACAACAAAAAACCGTGAACAATTGAATAAGAAAGTGACACGAAACCAACCTGCGCAAGCTGGAAAAAATGGCGAAAACAACCCCTGGTAAAAAGTCGCGAAAATGAACCCTGGTAAAAAGTCGCGAAAACAAACACTGGTAAAAACTCGCAGTAAAATCCACACAAATGGCGAAAATGACCCCTGGTAAAAACTCGCAATAAAATCCACACAGCAAGCAATTTTGGAAAATGAAAAATGATAAAAGAAAAAAGAAACAAAGTCAACATATTTATTAATTCCGTCGAGTTAAATCTGGGCCGTAAGATTAAGAAAAATCGACGACTAAGATCTAATCTGGGGAATGCGGAAGATGAGTTGCGGGACTTTAATTTTTTGGAAATATATACAATGTTCCCGCAATCCACAATTACGGTTTGCAGGATCACAACTTGAAATAAAAACAAAACAAAGTTTCTCCAATCCGCATTGCGGGTTGCAGGTTGCGGAAACGCATGTCGCAAATCCATTATTCAAGCAGTTCCCGCAATCCGCAATCATGTATAACCAGAATGGTCAATAATGGAAAAATACTAAGCAAAAGAAGGGTCGGATGACCCTTCGTTTAGTAGATAATTGAGAACATAGATATCCAGCAATTCACCTGTACATAGAATGGTGAGCACAAGAAGGATCAGACTACTCTTCTTGCAGTCTAGAACTAGTATGGAAATAATACCGGGCAGAGGAAGGGTCGACCGCCCCTTCATTTATGAGGGAATTGTGCAAATATTCAACCTACAAAGGATAGGATGTCAATTCATATATATCCTGAATGGTGAAGACTAGATAAATACTAAGCACAAGAAGGGTCGGCCGACCCTTCATTTAAGATGGAAAAAATGCCGAAAACGACCCCTGGTAAAAAATCGCAGTAAAATCCACACAGCAGGTAATTTTCAAAGATGAAAAATAATAAAAGGAAACATAAACAAAATCAACATATTTATTAATTTCGTCGGGTTAAATATGGGCCGTAAGATTAAGAAAAATCGACAGCTGAGATCTAATCTAGGGAATGCGGAAGATGAGTTGCGGGGGTTTAATTTTTGGAAATATATACAACGTTCCCGCAATCCGCAATACGCAATTGCGGGTTGCGGGACTACAACTCGAAATAAAAACAAACCAAATTTTCTGCAATTTGCAATCTGCATTGCGGGTTGTGGAAATGCATGTCACAAATCCATTATTCAAACAGTTTCCGCAATCTACAATCATGTATAACTAGATAGCCACTTCAACAAGCTATAGCATGATATGATGGTACGTGTATTTTTCTCAAACCATGAATTATGGCGGGCATTCTCTAAGAGCAGTTTTGACTACTTTTTCCATACTTTGTCAATTTCCAAAGTTTCACAAACTTGTCATACTTTTCCAGAATGATGTCAGATTGCAACACTGACTTAATGATAGCACCAGAACACCATCATGTGTCTTTCCAGCCTCATCACACTTTCCATGTCATCATATATGCCATGTCATCATACACGCCATGTCATCACTTCCTATGGTGTCAGTTCTCTCTTTGAGGCTCACATGTGTGAGATTTTGGCCATCCAAAATAGAGATCAATTCATGTATAACTAGAGTGGTCAACACTAGAAAAATATAAATCACAAGAAGGGTCGGCCAACCCTTCATTTAGTAGATAATTGTGAACACCAATATCCAACAATTCACCTGTATCCAGACTGGTGAACACAAGAAAGATTGGACGACCCTTTTGGCAGTCTAGAAATAGTATGAAAATAATAGTGGGCAGAAGAAGGGTCGGTCGCCCCTTCATTTATGAGGGAATTGTGCAAATATTCAACCTACGAAGTACAGGTTGTCAATTCATGTATATCCTGAATGGTGAAGACTGCAAAAATACTAAGCACAAGAAGGGTCGACCGACCCTTCATTTAAAAGAGAAATGAAAAAAAACTTAATCTACGAAGGTTGGGACAACAATTCCCCACTACCGACTTACACAATATATGGTAGGGATCGGGACATTTCCTATGTCATAACATGTAAACAATATTTATCCCGACTTCCAATTTCCGACAAAAAGGATCGACCGCCCCTTCTTTTAGTAGATAATTGTGAACACCAATATCCGACAATTCTCCTGTATCCAGAATGGTGAACACAAGAAGGATCGAACCACCCTTCTTACAGTCTAGAACTATTATGAAAATAATAGTGGGCAGAAGAAGGGTTAGCTGCCCCTTCGTTCATTTATCTAGACCCTCATTCAAAAACCCATTTCAAATGACCGTCATAATTATCATATCGGAACATCGCAAAAACCAATTTCAAAAGTGGCAATATCAAAAGAAAAAGTATGGTATTGGAACTTGGATTTTGGCACTTTTGGAAACGGATTTACTAGTTTCGAAACCGGTTTGGTCACTTTCGGAACTGGATTTGGCACTTTTGGAACCGGTTTTGGCTCTTTATGAACCATTTTTGTCCCTTTTGGAACCTTGATTTGGCACTTTTGGCATACTGGGAAAATCGCATGAATGGGGGGGACCATCGAAGGAGAGAATTGGAGACACTCTATACTTGGAGACTTGTAATGTTTTACAATCTTTAAAGAATTTCAATTAGTTTATATTTTACTTTCTTTTGTTATGTGTATCAAGTTTCCTTGATTCATTTTGGTTTTTCATGCATACATCTAATAACTCTGTTTTGTATTGTTAAATCATAAAACATATAAAATTTGTGTGCTTGATTTATCATTCATATGATTTATATGCAGGTTATGCATCAGTCAATTTCTTTACTTGATTCATATTGTTTCACATTCTGCAATCACAGCGCAGTCATTATCATCATAATTTAATTTGTTAATTAGCTCATCATTGATAGGATAGACACATTCTTTTTAATCCTTTGAATAAAATAACACAAGAATCTTTACTCTTGAAAATATACATCAACTCTGCTTAGGAATATTTAATTAAAATTGATGGGCTCAATACAAAATGAGTATCTCTTCACGGGTTCCAACCCTTACTACATTGACAAAAATAAACATCTAATCCTTTGAATAAAATAACAACGGAATCTTTACTCTTGAAAATCTGCATCAACTCTGCTCGGCCATCTCTATTCAAAATTGAAGGGCTCAGTACAAAATGAGTATCTCTTCACGGGTTCCAACACTTATTGCATTTCCAACAATTGTCTTTTATACATTGTAAAACCTCTCGAGGTAAAACCCTAACTGCTTCATAACTAAAAATAGAAAATTATAAACTAATGATTACATTCCATTTCAGTCAAAATTTATACAATTTCCAAAATTTCTCAGAATATAACATTTGATGTCTTTCTATTGGATGTAGCTACTGACAGGGCTTCTTTCTCGAATAGTAGTCTTCAAGTGTGCAAGGTGTACTTCATTTTCCCATATCTCTCCACTATCTTCCATTGCTCTATAGAAGGTACCTCATAACAAGTCATCTCCTCGACCGGAACTTTCATCTCTATGTGCTCTACAATGGAATTTGGAGGAATCTTTTCAGCTATCATGGCGAGCTGGTTTAGAATTTCAAAATCAATAGAGAGTTTCTTCAGTAGAATTTTCCCTGTTAGAACATGAGTCAAACCTTGAAATTTACCATGGTTCCTCCCGATGTTATATAGTAAATCCTTATAATTGTCCTGGGAAATTAACTCATTATTTTCATCCCAAAAAGAAGGTAGTCCTTTTTGTATTACCTTTTCAAATCCCATTTTGAAGGCTTCAACCTGTTCCTTCATCTGTTCTGCACTAACCTGAACATTCTCAATGTGAGAATGTTTTCCAAGGACTCTCGTAGCCCAAGTTATGACTGTTACCTTGTTTTCGATAGCCATTGCTTTCAGATCACCTTCTGTAAGAGTATTTAAGAAACTTATGGTATCCTGGGATGTATCTTTTGGTATCTTATCTAAAACTTCTCTCATTTCTTTATAGCTTTGTAAGCTATCATTTGTGTTGGGTGTGTTATGTCTCTTCACATGGTGGGTGCGTGTACACCACGATCCCCCCCATTTGGGCTATTTTTTGCTTTTTTGTTATTTCGGCCCATTGTATTCTATCTAATCCCGGTAAAGGGATTAAGGTTGTAACCTAATTTCAGGTAAACAAATTAGGGTTTTAGATGCTGCGAATACCATATATTGTATTTTAAATGGTTAAGAAAACATATAATGAAAAGAGTTGTGCGGCTCTAAGTTTTGCTGGTTTTTTCCCGGTTAAGGGTTTCCAGGTGAAAATCTCTGTGTTATGTGTGTGCCATTGTGTATTTTCTGTTAATCGTTAAGAATCTGTATGAGTTTTTACTGCATTGTTAAGGTTTAAAACTATCAATTTGCTATGGCTTCCTTTGTCTTCATAAAATCTAAATAAGGCCTCAATTTTGCAGCCTCATCGATGATTGAATCCCAAATCAAACGCTTTGCACCTTGCAATGCTAGTTGTCCTTTCACTTGGCTTGTCATCCTCTAATTTCTGTCTACCAAATCTTTTTTTTTTTTGTCAACTCTTTCATTTCACTTTCCTTTTTCTTATTTTCCTCTTCTAGTCTTTGTTTTTCTTCTTTTAGTTCTATGATCTCTACCTCTTTCAAGCTAACTTGGGACATAGCTTGAACTATATCATATGTGCTTGCTTCTTTGTTTCCTTGATCTGTTCCTTGCTTCTCTTGTGATGTATTTTCCAATTTGGCCTTTAGATCTTCAATTTCAATCTTAATACTCGATCTATCTTTCTCCCAACTTTCCTCTTTATCCTCAAACTTGAGCAATTTAGAAAGACAGTCATCCAATTCTCGAGATAAAGTTTCTTTTTCTTGTTCTAACACAGTTAATTCAGAGGCTTGAATTATCCGAGTTGTTGGAATTCTAACCTTTTGTTGAATTAATTGGATATTCTTTTCTTTCTCAGCTAAAAGCTTTTTAGTTTCCTTCCCTCTATTTGGTTCATCATTTCTCTTCACCAGGTCATCTCACAATCTTTTTATTTGCAGCTGATGAGCTTTGTTCTCTGTTTTCTCTTGCCTTAACTGGATTTGCAGCCTGTTCACTGTTTTCTATATTTTTTCCACTATTAAAGTAGCTTTCATCATATCAGCATAAATCACCTCTCCAATCTGTCTGTGTAGGTGAATTTTATCAGGGACTGTTATCTTCTGCAAATTCAATTTCATTTATGTGACCTTATCATCAGACGATACGACCAAATTCAAAGTATTTTTTTCTGGATCTCTTCTATTCATCAGAGTAATTTCTGAATCAACAACATTCTTGACTTCTAGAAACAACTTATGCATTGCTTCTACTTTTGTTTGTCTGTCTTTGTCATATTTTACACATATTTCATCTCTTGAATGAAATTTGCTAGAATCACCTACATCTCTTGCCTCATCAAATTCGTATTCATGTACTTGAATTCCTGGCCCTTGGTAATTTTCCTTCTTCATTCCCTTTTCTTTTTCAGATACAACTACTTCATCTTGCTGGCTTGATTTTAATCTTTTGGCTTCTCTTTCTTCCTCCACCTGCATATCAACACTTTCATAAAAAATTCTTTTACTTGTTGCTTCAACCTTTCCTGGGGTAGGTACCATCTCAGGTACCAACTAAGTTGAAACTTTATCCAAGGTAGAAGTATTAGCGTGTGAACTTCCCAAAACTTCTATGTCTAATTCATATTGTAGTAAATTTGCCATCTTCGCCAATCCTTCAACCTCTCGGTGATCAAAGGCTTTATTTTTGTTCTCTTGCCTTCTGTCAGAAATAACATGACAAGGATCATAATTAATAGTTGTATCTTTCCTAAAACTCAGTGCTTCAAAATGTTTTTGTACAAAAGGGAGAGCATTCTTGTTCTTGATGATAAAAGGACCAATTTTTAAAGGGAACTTTATATCTATAACTTTCTTGAAATGTAGAAAATGGTCATTTTATACTGTCAATTTTTGTCTGATAAACTCCAAAGCAAAAAATCTCGGAGTCAAAAAGGCTGGTAGAATATAGGGCTCCTTAAAAAATCCATAAAGTCTGATTACTGTATCTTGCTTCCCTAAAAACCAGTCTCCAATTTCTTTTTTGGGGATTAATTGCATCAAGGTCTTCATCTTTGATAATACTCTAGGAAAATTTTCTCCAAACATCAATTTGTATACTTCTGATAAAATAAAATTCATAAAATTAAACATACTATCTTCCACTATTTCTGAAAACACGGACTATGGGAAATGTAAATCTTTTTGCCTGCTAAACAAGAGAATTTTCATCAGGTGTGTCTAGAATCTGAAATGTCTCGAAGTGTGGAAATTCACTAACTGAGAGTGGATGTTCCCAACCAAGAATTCATCAAATTTAACGTAGGGTACTTCACTGTAATCCATTTTTGGTTTAGCAACACTTAATCTAAAAAGCAAACTTAACTGGACCTCTGTGACCATGGAATCATCATCAAACCCTAAAAATTTTGAAATGAGTGACAAAACTAACTGTGAATTTTCATCAAAGAAATTAATGTAAAGTGCATAGGGGGTGTTATCAATGGCAAGGCCAGGTTTCAGACAACTGGTCATGAAGGTTTGTTTGGTCTTAGGGGATGACTCTCTATACTGGATAACTAGGGATTCTTCGGCAAAATCTTCCTGGTCGTCGGAGGAAAATAGGGGTACTACTAGAGCTTTCCTAACGGTAGACGCATTTACACGGCAAAGAATTTTCTTTCATGATGAATTCATAATGACTCTTCGACTCTGGGAATAATTTACTGCACACCACGAAACGAATTCTGGAAACCCTGAAAGTTGTTCAAGACAGAAATGGATAAAACAAGACTTATAAACATTGTGCACATCCAAATTTTGTTTATATAAACCCTCCAACTTGCTTTTGATTTCTGAAATTGAGAATTTAACCATTATGGGGTCACGAATGTCACTATCTTTGTCCACTAGGGTTTCTTCTATCCTCATAGTTTCAACATTCTGACAGATGGTTTCACTACTTCCTTCCATTATGTAAACAATTCTAGTTACTTTCAGGAGTTAAGAGGACCTACCTGTCACGGACAGGTTGAATAAATTATGCTATGTCGCTTTCGAGCAGCAAAGACATGTTCCAATCCTCCGTTGTTTGCAACACGAAAGTCAAATTTTGACGTGCCCTTCTCTTTTATACACCACCGAAGGTGGTTTCGCAATGCAGGATGGTGGTTTTCCTTACCACTTTATCTAATTGTGGAATGATGTGGAGATGACACGCGTACAGCGGTATGGTATTTCGCAACCGCTCTAACGTCCATTACGCCGTGCATGTTGGCGGCCCAGAAATATTATGGGTCGTCGATCTAACCTCCCTTTATCGAATATTTGTTGATCTAACCTCCCTTTTATCATTCTCCCATGAGGTACGGTGGGAATTTTCCAAAGGCCACCTGAACCAGTTTTCCAACACTTAGTCATTTCCAAGAATTTCTCCAAGGTTGATCCTGAAACCCTATTTTGGCAGACTTATAACTTTCTCCCCTTAAATGATTAAGGCAAACTGAGACCATGACTAGATAGCCACTTCAACAAGCTATAGCATGATATGATATTGCGTGCATTTTTATCAAACCATGAATTATGGCGAGCATTCTCTCATAGCAGTTTTGACTACTTTTTCCATACTTTATCAATTTCCAAAGTTTCACAAACTTGTCATACTTTTCCAGAATGATGTCAGATTGCAACACTGACTTAATGATAGCACCAAAACACCATCATGTTTCTTTCCAACCTCATCACACTTTCCATGTCATCATAGATGTCATGTCATCATACATACCATGTCATCACTTCCTATGGTGTCAGTTCTCTCTTTGAGGCTCACACGTGTGAGATTTTGGCATTCCAAAATAGAGATCAATTCATGTATAACCAGAGTGGTCAAGACTGGAAAAATATAAATCACAAGAAGGGTCGGTCGACCCTTCGTTTAGTAGATAATTGTGAACACCAATATCTAGCAATTCACCTGTATCCAGACTGGTGAACACAAGAAGGATCGGACGACCCTTTTGGCAGTCTAGAACTAGTATGAAAATAATAGTGGGCAGAAGAAGGGTCGGCCGCCCCTTCATTTACGAGTGAATTGTGCAAATATTCAACCTACGAAGTATAGGCTGTCAATTCATGTATATCCTGAATGGTGAAGACTGCAAAAATACTAAGCACAAGAAGGGTCGGTCGACCCTTCATTTAAAAGAGAAATGAAAAGCTATTTAATCTACAAAGGTTGGGATGACAATTCCCCACTACCGACTTCCGCAATATGGTAGGGATCGGGACATTGCCTAAGTTATAACATCTAAACAATATTTATCCGGACTTCCAACTGCCGACAAGAAGGATCAGCTACCCCTTCTTTTAGTAGATAATTGTGAACACCAATATCCGACAATTCACATGTATCCAGAATGGTGAACACAAGAAGGATTGAACCACCCTTCTTGCAGTCTAGAACTATTATGAAAATAATAGTCGGCAAAAGAAGGGTCAGCCGACCCTTCATTCATTTATCTCGAGCCTCATTCAAAATGGGGTGTTGGTTAATGAAATTCAATTTCAAATGACCATCATATTATACATACACCAATTCATTTGATGATTTGTATATTTTTTACAACATCAAATGACTATCATAATTATCATATCGGAACACCGCAAAACCAATTTCAAAAGTGGCAATTTCAAAATAAAAAGTATGGCTTTGGAACCTGGATTTGGCACTTTTGGAAACGGATTTGGCAGTTTCGGAACCAGTTTGGTCACTTTTGGAACTGGATTTGGATCTTTTGGAACCGGTTTTGGCTCTCTAGGAACCGGTTTTGTAACTTTTGGAACCTTGATTTGGCACTTTCGGAATCGTTTTTGGCACTTTTGGAATCGGTTTTGGGACTTTCGGAACCGGTTTTGGCACTTTTGGAACCGGTTTTGGCACTTTTGGAACCGGTTTTGGCACTTTTGAAACCTGGATTTGGCACTTTTGGAACCGGATTTTGCTTGATTTTGGAGTTTAGAAAGGTTGTTTTTGACCCGTCTTCAAAGTGACTTGAACTAGATTATGTCCAAGTTTAATGAAATTGGAGTTGTAGATGTGTACCCATTATGTAAGAATGAATATGCATGAGATTAAAATTATAAATAAATATTCAAATTAATAAATTATGGAGAAAAACTAGAATACACTCATGTAGAGACCACTCCAACTACACCCACTGATTTAGGGATTAGAAAATTTGACTAGGGAGACAACAAAGAGATAATTAAGGGATTTAGGTGCACACTAATGTGAGAGTGACACTTGTTGCATGAGGATAAATAATAAGGAATTATTAAATTAAAAGTTATTTTTGCATGAGAGGACACAGGTCATGCAAGATTTGGGCTATAAAAGAAAGGGGGGGAGAATGAGAGTCTCTCTCTTGCTCCCTAGTGTTGGATGGACTTCGTAATAGAAATTTTCATTGATTGTGATTCCTTGGATTTTGGTTGATATCCTGTCCGAGGGTTGGGAGATCCCATCAGAAGGTCAAGGCTGGTATGTTCTTAGGACCCCGAGGCGGGGGGGTGGCTATGCGACTAATTGCGTAAGCCTACGGTTGGGTGGTGAAGCTAATGATTGCTTCGCCTATGGTTAAACGAGATTTTACTTTTGGAATCCAATGAAAGACACAAACGGAAAAGGACAAAATAGATCGGTTGACGTCGACGACTCCTCCTTCGACAACGGAATCAACCTACGGTTGACAGGTTTATTGTTCCATTTTGTATTTGCTAAAGTTCAAATTTTTCAAATAGTATTTTTCCATCATTGAAATTAAATAATTTGGTTTACATTACGTTACTTAGTTTTAAATTCAACATGTGAATATTTGACCAACATCAATAGATCGTGAAGCACTGGTTTGACTAGAAGTCCTCCTCTGATAGGAATTTCGAAGTAGGAGATTTGGTGTTGAAATGGGATAGGGCGCATGAAGATAAGGGAAAACATAATAATTTTCAATGTATATGGCTTAGACCTTTCACTGTTAAATAAAATATTGGTCCAAGTACATTTCACTTAATTTTGTTGGAAGGAAAAGAAGAGATCCATCCAATCAATGGACAGATTCTCAAACATTACTTTGTGTGACTTCCTTCTAGGAGATCGTCATTGTATATATTTTCTATATAATTTTGCTTGATCTGGTGTGCTATTTTATCTTGATTTCTGGTTTCAATTACATTTTCTTTTGTTGATTTTTTTTCTTTTACCAAATAAAAAGATCAGATCTTGACATCAATTTATCAATTCTTATTTTTCAGATCCAGCTGCATCATTATGAAAAGATTAGGAGCCACATTTTAAGTTTAATCTAAAACCCTTCAAGTCTACTATTCTTACATGGATTGATATTACTACTGTCATAAATCAGGCTCTAATATTTTTTCGCTTTGTCATTAAGTTTTCTTTTTTTCAATAAAATTCATCCTTTGTCTTTCCTGTTTTTGTCGTATTATCTAGCTGAGAGGTTTTTAAGGATCTGTTGTTAGTAGAGCCAATTGATGGATAGTTATAAATCATGTCTCTTGATTTTTTTTACAAGTAGAATCTAAGTCAATATTACCCACCTTTACGGTTTGCAAATTGAAATAAAACCAGCCTGTTCGTGGGTATACTCTTTCAAAATCATGAAAATTCATTGAACGCTCCGTTAGCTTCATCGTTACCCTTTTTAAATCATCGGATGGGAATGCACGTTTTTAGTAGAAGATCTGCTTTGAGGGCATATTTCTATTATCCCCACTTTACAATATCAAGTGTGACTATCTCAGTCAAAATACTAACCTCCTCGCGCCATTCCATTCTCTTAAGGAGTAGTTTGGTCACTTCCCCATTCACTAAGTAATCTCTTCGGAGATTAAAATTAAATAAATAAAAATTTGTAAGTAAAAGAGTTGGCACAAGAGAATGAGGTCTTATTATAAGACGAACTATTCATGATCATGCACCCTTCTGGAATGACTTTATCAATATCTGGTTACCAAGCCAAGATACTAGCTTGTGGTCCTAAAAGACTGCAAGATGGGAGGTCTCATCACAAGCCGAGCCACTTTTTTTCTATAAATTTGTGTGAATGATGTTGTCACAGCTGATCACCAAGTCAGGACAGTGCCCTTTATTTTCTTCCATATAAAATAAATGATTATTTGTATCTAGTGAATGGGACCAAGGTGACTAATATTGGCTAAAGACAACCTTGTCGAGGCTATGGGTGCTCGCTGGCAGCAGTGGCAATGTCGATGGTATTGGAGGAAAAACTTATGATGAACATCAATTATCACAAGATATTCATTATTTATGATAAGCTGATGAATAATGTGTCCATTTATTTGTTATGCTAATAGTTAAAGTTCGGTATTCTCAGAATGTGGTTGCAAGGAAATATTTTATTAGCAACAATTGTTCAAAATCGCTTCAAGGATTTGTTATGTAGTTCCCATCAAACATCATTGATATGCATTTTTATTTACAGTGCTTATCTTTATATACCTCTATTTGAATCTCTTGTTGAATATGAAATCATAGATAACTGTTTCTCCCCGCCAATCGCCATTTGTTGGCCTCTATCAATAATAGCCCTTTCATTTTGGTAAAATGAATGGGTCCCCACCATAATGATTTCGCAGCAAATTCATAATCAACGATGAAATCCCAGGTAATAGTTGCATATATTGGGTTGTTGGATTCTTTAGATTTTGGTTTTTGTCATTTTCATCATTCTCGTGTCTATCATGGATGAGAATGATACAGGGTTTCAATAATTTCAATCACAAATATCTATAATATCATTCCTAATCGCTTTCCATATTTGGATTCAATGACTGAAAGCATGAAATCTGAAAATAAAGAGTATTTGGTATTCTCGTTATCAACTCTACATCCCTTCTGAGGAGACTTTGCAACTCGATGATCAAAGTTAATTTGTTTTATACTGACTGTGCGTGAAAAAATATTTTTTATCATTCATAATCTTGAAGAACTGTTGATGATATTTCAAAACATTGTTCTGGGTTTTATGATTATGCAGCTCTTCACTTTGCTATGTCATGAATATTTTTAAATGATCTGGTTGAACTCTAATTCATCCTTTTGATAGGATTCCTTGCTATTTGATTAATCATAAGTGGCATTTTAACTCATTAACTCTTATTAGCATTCACTTGAAATAATTGTAAATTTCAAGCAACCTTGGAATAATTATCATTTTCTACTCAAAATAATTCCATGTCTTACGAAGGATTGTCTCTTAGAATCAAAATTATTTAACTATATTGAATTCTAATTTTGTGATAATTTCTTTCATTTTTTATGGACAAGATTTCAAGTGTAGTTATGATGGGCACTAATGGTAATTGACACGATTAAAGCATGGATATCGATATTTGGACTCTTGTATTAATCTAGGATATTTTTTATTTATTGGTTCATTTTCTTTTAAAAGTTGGCTTAGATTAGGCCAAGATGATGGTATAATTTATTCAAGTGTCCTTGGTATGGTTTTAAGGTTAATTTCATTGCTTATTAGATGATGTTTTACCAAGGGTGTATTTTATAAGAAAATCAAATGGCCTATTCTATCGTAAGCTTCTTTTGAATAAAACAAACCACATTGCACTTTAATACCTAGTCCACTTCTAACAACCCCAATTTGGTGTCCCCATTTAGTTCTACCATTGAGATGACATGACCATAACTTATGTGCACAACCAGGGTTACCACTTGGTGTTTTTCACATCAACACAGTAATCTTGACAGATCATATAACCACGATCTATCATTCATTTACCTCGAGCCGAGCAACTTCCAACCCACCATTGATCAACTCTATTTGTACGATGATGGTAGGATGTAATAATAACTAATGGTGATTTTTTTAACTAGTTTTATGAACCCTCTCCACCTACGCCATAGATTTACAATCATTATTATTTTTAGCAGCTGATTTGGACATCGAATGGGATGCAATTTTCCATCTCCCATTCTCTTGATCGCAGAGTAATCGGCATGGCACTCTTGGCTCACAATATAATGGAATCTTATTGTCAGTGCCATAACGCCAAATTCGTCCTTCACGATGTCATTGTACAAGATATTATTTCTCACTAATATTGAAGGTACGAAGAACCTCTTCCTACCTTGACTCATAATTTTTTGAGGGTTTTCCTTGCTACCCTTCATTTTGTACTTGCTTGTTCCAGGACCTTCTCCATCTTTGGGGAGAAACCTAGGGTTTGTTCTACTTCTCTTCCCTATGCCTACTCCTGTTCAAATTCCGTGTCATTTCCATTATAGTCCCGGTTGCAACTCTGTTGCTCTCACCTTCTTGTTGGCCATAGGGTTTATCAAAATAAAAGAGCTACAAAATATCAAGTCTGTGGAATCTAATCCTCGGCTGGTTCGACTCTTGACGGATGTAGGGTGGTGGCCTTTCATGAGTAAATTATGTCAACATAATAAGCTTTCCACCCTCGCATTTTCTTAGTCATTTGATGGTAATAAGGTCCAGGTTGGTGATTTGGAATTTGAATTCAATGAGGGATTTATAGCTGCTGCGACAAGGCTTCCATGTGCTGGTGAACGTTAGTCTAAACATATGCCACTTTAAAATGTTCCTTGGCCACAAATCCTGAGAAAAATCACTCTGGAAATCCATAAACACAAAGGTATGTCTAAGAATATGTTTAAACCTAAGTGGCAAGAAATGTTTGTGGTTATTAGTTAATTCATCACCTACGATGGACATTATACCTTGGTTTTGTGTTACCATATAAGAATTTTGATGAATTTCCTTGGTTTCAAACTGAACCTACCTTATTTCTTGTACCTAAGCCTTAAGAACATGTCTCACTCAGTACAACATGCCAGTAACTTCCCTTTGTGTAGGCTTGTGCATCTCAGTTTGGTTTGACTCCTTGTAGAATTTAAATTGAATTCTATAGGGGATACATGGCAGCACTTCGTGATTAGGAACGAATTTGTAGAATTTTTGGCCCAATTTGGCGATGATAATCAAGGGCAAGCCGTCGACCCATCTCATAGTGTCCTTATGTCTCAATTGCTTGAGCCGTCATCATTTGGTCCCACTATTTCGAGCCTTTCTTCGCCATATTCTAATGCTACAAATGTTGAACATTTCACTCACCCATCAGACCCTCCACCTGTCCAAAGTCAAAATTCGGATGCACGAGTTAAGTCCCCTGAGTTAGGCAGTATCGAGGAAACACTATCTGACATACTATAACATGCTCTAAAGTGCATGAAGGTTACCAGAACTCTTCGTAAGATGTCTATGCGATCTAATAAACCTCGACTTGCAATTGGATCCCTTGTCGAAGGCTAATTGGGATCGAAGATGTCTGGATAGGCTTGGTGAAGAATTTTTATGATTATATGATAATATGTCAAGCCAACATCTTGAAAATACTATTCCCCATCCTACCCCAGTTGAAATTCATAGCCCAGTTCAGGGTCCATTAATGAATATAAAACTGGAAGAAGATGTGACATGCAATCCTAAGATTGCAGAAGCCGATGTTCAACCTCAAGCTCGCGATTTGACTATTCTAATGCATGAGGATTTGGGTCAAGATCATAACCCTCACAACACAAGTCAAAAGGTCCTGAATACACAGTCTATCAAACGAAACGACAATTATTCAAAGGAGAAGAAGATCTATGAGTTAATGTTTGACCATTTTGAAAATCTTCCTACTCATGCGGTCAATGACCTACAAAATTATCACAATATTTCTATGCGGCCTATTAGCCCAGGTAAAACAGAGGGGAAGTAAAATATTAATTTGGTTAGCGATTTGGAATTTTTGGATGAAAATTGTCAAAGTAACCAGTCTATCCCTTATGAAAATCGAATTGATGATCCAAAGGTTCAGCAAGTGAAATTAGGAGTAGTTGGTCAAATTCAACAGGGTCAAATTAAAAATGAAATTTTTTCCCCTGAAACTCCCATGCCCATTCTTATCTCAACGTGTTCTAGAAACAACAAACTTCCTATGGGGAGTATTGCGGAGAAAAGGGAAGCAAGATTCCTATCTCAACTCAAGCACAATCGATCCTCTTGACCTCTTGATAAATCAGTAATTGACGTTGACAAACTCGAAGATTCTAGTCCTGTGAATAAAAATGATAAACAAAAGCTACATGTTGATCATCATATTAGTCAAGAGTTTCAGTTACCTCTGGGACTCTAGTCCACTCCATACATCCAATCCACATTGAACAAGTTTAAATATTTATGTGAATGGTTATCAATGTTTCCCAATGTAGATGATGCACATTGTTTGGTTTGCCCTACCAACTTGTTGATGCCTCGAAAATCGTAGCATCAATCAACAAGGGATTCTCCCCGGTAAGCAAGCCCAATTAGATCGTTCACCACTTGGTGTGGGGAATCCGCCCGATTAACGGTTTCGGCTACCGTAAGATTTAAAGATTCTTATTCTTTGCACTGGTTGCAGCCCGATCCACCATTTATGTATTTTATTTTAAAGATGATATGCAAGTGCTCTAAACTAAATGTAGCTAATTGAGAAGAATTAATCTAAACTAATGTAAGCATATCTAATCTATCCTTGCAAGGAGCAAACTTTAAAGATGAGTAATAAACTGAAAGAAACATCTAAAGATCAGACAGATAGCTATTTAATCATAAAGATGCATCTACAGCAGAATATAAAAGATATTAAAGATAGCTTTAATTCAGTTAATACATTCCATTACTCATTTGAGATATACATATTTGCACATAAAATAGGAGAATCATTCATCACACATAAATAATTCATAACAGTAAGGAAAGATCTCATAGTAGTGTGTAGATGATACAAGAGTAATCCAGCAAACATTTAACACGTCATTCAGGAAAAAATACAGTCTCCCGGGCTTTTTTTAGGTAAATTCAAATTTCATATACATGTAGTGAAATAGTTCACGTACAAGACAGAAAAATTCTTTCACATACCAAAAGTCCTTGTACTATTCTCTAAACAGCTATATATAGCTTTACAAAATGCCTCTAGGGCTTCCACCTGTCTCCTCCCTAAATCTTTTAATTTTCTTTTTTTTTAAATCTCTTACAAAAAATAGAGTAATCCGTGGCCCCCTTTATAACAAAGACAAAAAAAAGGACAGTTGTCCCAAATACTTCACGGCTTAGTAATAGAAAGGGAAAAACTCGGTGTATTATGGCTGCCACATCAGCTGGGTGGTGCCTTTGTTTCAGGTGGAGCTTTCATCTCAGAGGGCGCTTCTATCTGAACTTGTGCCTCTACTCTAGATGGTGTTCCTTTGTCGACTGATGCCTTTGCCACTTCTTTCTTATCCTCTTCTTCTATATAACTGAACCAAACACCTGTGTCTCTTATAACAACATTGGCAGGGGTAGGGAGCAAGATTTTCTTAGAAGTCAAATGTTTGTCAAGTTCTGCCTCAATGTCTTGCATTTCTGCTACTTTAGTCTAGCGGATTTCGTGAAACATTTGAGCGTGTACTAAAGGTAGCACGATGCATTGATGGAGATCATATGTGTGTAACATATCAATTGTCTTCACATATTCCATTTGAATGCTCAGTTCATCTTTTAAATCGGACAAGCGTTGTTCTTTACTTGGAAACTCTTCAAGAGTCTGGAGAAATGCAAATTTTCACCTTACATGAACTTCTTGAATCTTTTGATAGAGGCCATTGCATTTTCCCATCGTTACATGGATCACAGTGATTAATTTTGCACTGCAGTTCCTACAAAATTCCATGAAGCTTACGTCTTCCTTAAAATCAGCTACAAATTTGAATGGGAGGTGCTTGGGGAAATCCACTTTCCCTTCTCTCCATTCCATTTGTCTTATCATATCTTCTTTTACCCGTGTGTACTTATTTCTTAGTCTAATAGCTTCAAAGTTGATCTCCTTCATTTTGTCCACCATGGCCTTTAGCCTGCAAATCTCTTCAGTAAGCACTTCTTGTTCCTCATGCAGCTGCTTAAGCATGTCACAGGATTACTCGTGAAAGGGAGTCATGTCCATTGCTCTGATGTTTGCTTGTTCTAACTGCTCAGCCATCAACTACTTTTCCTCTTCTAATTGAACAACTTTAGCTTCAGAATCATTCTTTTCTACTTCAAGTACCATCATTTGGACTGGTAGGTGTTCCTTTTCCTCCTCCGGGTGTTGATATTTATCTGAAAAATCCTTATGATCGGATAAAAGGCGATTGTATTTTTTTACCACGATGTCCCTATAGGACTTCTCATTAGCCACAGTGTGTTGCAGCATACGAGCCCTTTTCTTGGTTGACTTAAACTCCTTAACCATTTCGATTACGTTGTCCTCGCTTGCTTTTGTTGCCGCTACAGCAGCAGATGCCATAGCTATAGGAGCCTTCTTTGTGTTTTGCATAACAATAGTTTCTTGTCGGGTAACGATGTCCGGCTCAAAAGGTCTCTTTAACCTTGTCTTTGACTTTAGCACAATGGACTTCCTATTCATGTTGTACACAAATCTATCCCACTTGGACACAGTATGATCCTTTGATGGCGTGAAAGGAATCAATGGAAGATTTTCTATAGGGATTTTCTCTTCCATGGGTGGGTTCTGGACCACTTGGGATGAGTCTACATCCATATCCTGCGTGTTAGAACCACCAGCTTGTGTGTCTTCATTAGCTTTATTTTCTTCCTCGGCTTTAAGCCGTCTTTCTTCTTGTTCGGCCCTTAGTTGATTCTCAACCGCCTCCCTTTCTTCCTGTTCTTTAGCAGCTTCCTGCATTCTTGTCTTTTTAAGCTCTTCATCTCGGATCCTTTGGGATTCCTCTTCTTGTAGTCTAAGAGCTTATTCTTGCTAAAGCCTAATAGTTTCTTCTTCTCTAAGCTTAAGAGCTCCTTCTTGCTCCTTATGCATCTTATCGGAAGCTTCCTTTTGGATCCTTTCACCTTCCTCTTTAAGCCTTTGTTCTTCATTGGTCAAGACTTCAGTTGCTTCCTTTTCTGTCCGCAGCTTGGCTTCTTGAGTGTTAAGGACAGTGGTAGAGCTAGAATCGGCACCAATTTTGAGGTTACGACAAATTTGAAGTTCAGTCATGTTACCGATTCCTCTATAAACCTCCTCATCCTCATCATAGTAATTAACATAATCAAAGCTAGCATGGATTTTCCTGAAATGTTCTGCAGCCTTATTCCGCCGGTCATTTCTATGGAAGGGCATTTCCCCAAAGTGAAAACCTTTTAACTCCTGGATAAAATCCTTGGCCGATGCGACCTTTGAGAACTTATAGGATCTAACACAGAAAGGCATAGGATGAAAAGAAGCATTTTTCGCTCTATTCAAGGATCCACCAACTCCATCTAGAAAGACTTGCCTGACTACCTCCTTTAGGACTATGTAATTAGTAGCATATATGGGCAAAATATATGGTGGCTTGGAGCCTCCATACATTCTGATATAAGTACCTTTCTCTGAGAAGTAGAAATCACTGTAATTCTCCATAACCTCCATAGCATTCTCTGATAAGCAATTTGGTTTCTCGTTAAACATTAGCTCATACAAAGGTATGATGAATTCTTCATAGATGAGTTTGTAGTGCATCCTGTAGTTCTGAGCCCAAATCAATTTATAAACAGTGTACACTCAGGTGTTGGCCTGATCCCAAACGCAACCTAACTTTGGGAAAGGAAGCTTTGACAAAATACAGTCTATGATATATGAGGCCATGTAAAATTATAACTTCTTTAGGGCCAGTCCTTCCCTGGCAGCGGCTATGGCGGACGCAAGACTGTCCGAGAGGATAGTTTCCCAATCAAAGACCGTCCCCTTGAATGCCACGTAATGAATTATAGGAGCCCATTGTATCTTGTAAACGGTTCTGTCAGCCATGCCAAAAATTCTGCTTAACGCAAGGGTGATCATCCGGAAAGGGGGTCTCAGGTTTTGGACCTCATACTCATCACTATCCCTTTTCCTTAGTTGGTTTCCTGTGATTAATAGCTTCTTGGCCATTTCAAAATCGTCCATCTTAAGCTTCCCCAACGATTCATCGTTTAGTGGCTGCTGAGGATGCGGTAATTTGTAAGCAGCTGCCATGTAGGCTGGATGAAATGAGGCAAAGGCCTCTCCATTGCTTTCAAACAAAACTCTTGTTTCAGGGTTTGCATGTTCCAGGATCCAACTGATCACTTCTGAGCAAGGAAAGAGCTCAGGGCGTGTGGAAGCTTTAGATATACCAGAGCTTCTGATGTTTTGGTATATGTGCTCTTCTTCCAAGAGTGCTCCAGGGATATCTTGGTCTCTTAACATGCGATATACATCTCCCCACTTGAATTCAGGAGGAACGCCTGTGACAGACTTGGTATCCTTGAACAAAGTTTCAACTCTTGATTCCTCATATTCTAGCTCAGTCATCTTAGCCTTCTTTCTGCTACCCTTTGGTATTGTGGCTTAATCCTGTCCAGCAACCGCACATAAGTAGGCATAGAATATAGAGAAACGTAAGAGCGGAAATATTGGATTAGCGCAACAACATAGTTGAAATATGTAACAATGTCAAATAACAATGTGTTGTAAAAATAAAGACAGGAATTAAGAATTTTGCTAAAACAGGACCATAGTCCTCCCTAGGATGATAAGCGGTTTCGGGGAAGACACTAAATGGGCTTCAAAGGAGATCGGGTTCAATATGTCCTTAACGAAAGCGCGAGTGAGGTGGTAGGTCAGTGCTTCCCATGAAGGCTGAGTTTTGCAGGATCAAGGGACTAGGAGAAAGTTGTAAGGGCCTACGGCTATGAGTTTTAAGCTTGGAAATGGCCAAACAACAACAAAAACAGAACATCCACAGGCCATGCAGCTAGTGCGATGATAGTGATACCGAGACTGGCTTGATAGTAATCGAAAAAGTAAAATAAAAACAACGTTAGAACCACCTACGTGGCAAGAAATGGTTGGTATGACGGCGGTCGACTAGGCTGCAAATGGGCTGAGCTGGAGCAAGCTAAAACAGTCTTCAAATGGAGTTTGCACAACATAAAATTCTACCAATGAAAACACCAAAACCGCCCAAACTCTTTATATAAAGGCTGACACGTGTGGGCATTCAATGGTTTGGTGGGGTTTTTAAAACAACGTTAAAAGGTATGTACGGTAGGGGTCACCTCGGCACACTTGGCATTTAACGTAACCGCTGAAATCAGAAGGAAATGGTGGGTTAGCCCGACGTTGCGGTGAGGAATATTAAGTCCTAAGTGTTGTTTCGGCGAAAGTTGTTGAGTTTGCCCGTTGTTTCAGTAATACTTCCCAAGTCCGCCCGTCCGTTGTGGAAAAAAACGTGTGATGACTTTGCGTTTTAATAAAGCGCCCACCCGTCGTAGCAAACTTATAAGAGTCGTTGCAGCGGAACTCAGCGAGTTCGCCCAACATTGAGGCAGAACTTGCCAAGTTCGTCTGCAAAATGGCTTCGTGCCTTCGTATAAAGAAAAAAGATCCGCCCGTTGCGGAAATATTTTATGATTCATCCGCCGTTGCAGCGAGACTCGTCAAGTTCGTCCGCCGTTTCGGCGAGACTCGCCGAGTTCGTTCGCCGTTTCGGGTGAACTTGGTGAGTTTGTCCGGAACGCGCGAGCTTGAAAACTTAACGAAATATGGGGCGCCCATTGCAGCGGAACTTCGTGTTTGCGGCGGAACTTCGTGAGTTCTTCCGCCATTGCGGGTGAGAAAGCTAAGTTTGGCCATTGTTTCAAATGAAAAAGTTGTGTTTTGACTTAGCAGAAAATATAAACAAACTCAAAAAACTTACTCCTCTGGAATAAACTAAGTCATACAAAAGACCTTCTAGGGAGGGTTTAGCTTCTAAGTAAACTTTTCTAAAAAAAGAAGAAAGAGGGGCCCCAATATTTACAAAAATTTGGGGGGATGTTGCAGCAACAACACAACTATAGGCGATGTCATTTTATTATGACTTATTATGACACCAAGAATGATGCTCTTACTGAGCAAATACATACTTGTAAAAATAAAATCAAAAAATGATGCTCTTACCGAGCAAATACATACTTGTAAAAATAAAATCAAAAACTTGTTAAGAGAAGAATTTTTCCAATTCAACAGCATCAAAGCCAGATCAACCAATTGAAACAAGAATTGGTTGCGGCCCGCGGCTATTGCACCATTCATACACCTGAGTTCAACATTTACCTTGCCTCGAATCCTTCCAATCCTATAGGAAATCGATGAAAAACTTTATCTGTTGTTTTTGTTTTGCATTGTATATATTTTACTTGGGGTAAGTCAGTTTACTTATTTTTATCTCTTTTAAATTTTCTCAAGTCATTTCGTTTATCGTTAATTTTCTTTATTTTTGTTTAATAAGAGATAGCTACCGATTTACAAATTCTGCAACCATCTCATTATATTTTAATACTTTCATTAATTTTTTGCTCTTTTATTTTTATTTTAGGTACCCTTTGTCCAGTCTATTTATGCTTTCGATGCTACATGTTTTTCCTCTTCTCGATGGATTCTATGTAGCGAATAGTGGGAGGCCGATATGAAATCTTGGTTCTGTTATACATGTCGGCACCTTCCGTGTTGATTTTTATTGATTATGCACTCAACAAAGAGGGAAACATAGTTTGACAAGGAACGAGATTTGTAAGCCGACATTCGAATGCCTTGATTTTCTCATAATCATGAGCTGATGTGTTAAAGACCAAATCAAATGTAATCTTAGTTGTTATATTTGTATCCTTTTTTATTATCCACAATGGATAATGTTGGTTGGCTTGTTGTAATGTTCCTGATCTTTTGCATTAAATTTGCCATGTATTTTGGATCATAGTCATCACTCTAACTTTATAAAGAGGATGATTCAAGCCTGGATAAGGGGTTGCAATTTTCAGACTTAGTGAATGCATATTTTTGGAGATATAATACAATCCTTTATTTATGCATAAGCTCTTTGGATATGAATGTATGTGAATTTTTTTCAACTATGGGTATAATCTGAATGGTTTATGTTGAGACATCTTTTCCATTATATTGTTTTCGGTTTTATGATCAAATAACCAGTGTAAGTATTTGTCTTTTATTATAAGGTCGTTGTACTGTCTTTGCTTAAAATTGTCATTTTGGAAGAGGTTTTAAAATTTATTTACTTGATGCATACATCAAATCTTTCTTTTTATGAATCTCATTTTTATAGTTTATAAAAGAGTTGAGTAATATGTTAAATAACAACAGATTGTAATCTATGTTAAGAGGATTGATTCAATTCTTTTACTTAAAAAAAAATCCTTATTTCTCTAATAGGTGAAATGTTACTCATCTATTGTTTAATATTGGTTGTTATTTCTTTACCTTGCAAAAATAGATTCTAATTTTATTTTCATAGGTATGTTTCATAATTTATCTCATTACTTTGAAAAACCATATAGTATTTCAAGGTTAACTTTCAAGTTTTATGTTTCCTTATTTTATGAGTGTCTTCATCAAATATGAAAATCTTTATTAACCTGCAGTATATAATTAGACCTTTGATCACTTAGAGTGATTTTGCACATGGCCAAGTGTTAGTAATTATATTTGGATTGATTCATTATTATTCTAGAGTTTAGAGGTGTGTTTCTATTATTATGTGATTTTTTTTTGTTTTCTTAAATTCATATCTTTTGTTTAAAACTATTTTTAAATTTTTTCTATAAAAAAAAAGTCTCTCCCGTGACTCTTTGGGAAAATTTTGTTCTCAATAAGTGTATATTTTGTATATATGTTAATTAGATAGTTCGCTTCGGTTTATTTGTTTTAATTTTTCTTTTATTTGAGTATAGGTTAGTTAGTCGGCCAATGGAGCCGTAAAACCTGTCGGGATCAGCTACTTGAAATAACAGAGGGGTGCATAAAACCCTTGGATCGAGCTGATACCCCCTTTGTTGGCTAGTGTACATATTTTTAGGCCAACATGTATATGGAACAATGTGTAGTTGTTGTATTCCCTGTTTAATGTAGAAAGGAGTGAACTTGTTAAAATATTCTCCCCCATTATAATATCTTAACTTAAAATTTTGATGACCATATTTTTTTTCAACAAGGGCCTTGTAGGCCAAGAACATGTTAAATACCTCACTCTTAAGTTTTACTAAATAAACCCAAGTGCATATGGAATAATCATTAATGAAATTTAAGAAATATTTGAAACCAGAAAATGAAGCAGATGAAAGAGGATCACACAAGTCAATATGCACAAGCTCCAAGAGGGGTGAGGCATGCTAAGAGGCATGTTTTTCAAAATTGACCCAATGATGTTTTCCGAGTACACAACCAGAACAAATACCATCCCTGCAAGATACCATCATAACACTTGTCACCATATTTTCTTTACATAATTGTTGCAATGAGTGATAATTTAAGTGATCAAATCGCTCATGCCAAAGTTTGCTCAAATCATCACTATGAGAAACAAAAATTGAGGGAAAAAGTGATGGCCCAAAGTTTTTAAACTTGTACAACCTAGTGATATCATCAACAATTCTAGTGGCTAGGAAATGCTTAGGATATTTAAAATCCTTGATTGCAACTTGGTGAGGTGCAAATGTTAAAGTTTTACCTTCATCGAAATGAGTGATTTGATAGACTAACAACAAATTGCAGGAAATTCTTGGAACACATAGTACATCATTAAATTGACCATCATCTACTTGAACTATTTCAGATTCTATAACACTAATAGATCTATCATCACCAACAAATATTTGTTTAGTGTTACATTCATTCACAGTAGAAAATATGGCTTTATCCTTGGCCATATGATAAGATGCTCCAGAATTAATGAGCCACTCATTCAAATAAGAAGAAGAAGATGCATTAAAGGAAAGACTAGAAGCACAAAGTGCATGTCCATGAGATGTAGATTCTGAAGACGAATCAAGGCTGATGTTGTGCTTCTTTATTGTTGCTCCCAAGGCTTCCATCTTCTTGAAACATTTAGATTCATCATGATTATATTTCCCACAAAATTTTCAATGATGATCAGTCTTCTTACCTTTTGATTTGTTTCCTTTGTCATTTTTTGAAGGATGAGTTGGATGAGAGGGTTTAGGACCCTTGTTTTTCTTATTATTGCAAGGATGTTTCTTCTTTGGATGCTTGGAATCTTCTTTCTATTGTGCCACTAAGGCTTTGCATCTACGTTGCTAATTATTCCAAGATGTATTAGCTTATCTTGCTCTCTAATCAAGGAATCACAAAAAGATTCAAAATTTGGATTTTTATAGTGAATCCCCAAAGATTCTTTCATGGAGTAAAAGGTAGATACAAAAATAGAATAGCCAGGTCCAAGCTTAGAAAGAATATGAAAAATGCATTGCTCATCTTTCCTTTATATGTCGCATTCATCAAGTAAGAGTCTAAGGGTCATGTACTTAGACAAATAGTCTTGTGTGCAAGAGAAATCACCTGGAATTAAGGTAATCAACTCATTTTCAAGATGATGACCTCAGATTCCATTGTGTTTACTAAACACACTTTCCAACTTTTCCCAAGCTATTTCTAGATCATTAATTCCTTAAAGGTGGAATTGTAAATCATTAGAAATGGACATTCCGATTAGTCCACACGCCTCATCACATTTATTGGCCCATTTGATTTTATTATCATCATCATCAAGTTCAGTTTCTTTCCTAGAGGTAATCTGGAAAAGTACCCTGCTTCATAGGACATCATCCATATAGGATTTCCATGAGAAGTAGTTGGAACTAGTAAGCAAAATATCACATGGGGTGTCCATACCAGAATATGTAATCTTCAAAAACAGAAACAAATGGTATGGATGAAAAGATCTCAAAAAAATAGGTGGTTTAAAAAAAACACTAAAAACATAATCCAAATGAGGAAGTTACACTTGTTTGAAAATGGTTGAATGTGACTTTAAACGGACACATGACAGGTAAAAGATTGACCCACGTGGAAAAAAAAGAACCCCCCCCTTCCCAAACTTAATCTTCTAAAGTCACTTTACAATAATGTTGCGTTATGTGACTCACTTTTATTGAATAAGTGGAGTTCACTTTTATAGTAATGTTACTATAATATTGCATGCAAGAACTAAAAGACTTTATACTTTTAAGTGACTCGTTTTTATAAATCAAGTGAGGTGCACTTTTATAATAAAGTAGCTTAAAATTAGAAGTTACAGGCACTTTTTAGAAAAGTAACTAACAAAGACAAGAATTGAACCCAAGACCTCTTATTTAAGAAATCACCTTTTAACCAAGTAAGCTAATATTAAAAGATATGTAAAAGTTGGAAATGAGGAAGGGGTGTTTTTTTTTCTCTTCTACCTCGAAGTGCGTGCTTACCCCAAAAAACTTGTTTTTTTCCTGTAAAACACTTCATAACAAACAAAATAGAAAAATACTGAAACTAAATGGATCGGATTTGGGGTTAGTCCTCATTATATTTCCTGGAAAATGTATGTTTTATCCTCATTTATGTTTTTCCGAGCTCACATAGAGTGCATGGCAAAGAGCATACGCAGTAAAGAAAACCACATACCCCTTTGTTTCTGATTTTCCGAGTTCGCATGGAGCACACGGAAAATAACATATGCATAATGAGAAAGTAACATATTGAAACTAAAATAAAACCACATAAAACTGAAAGAATGTGATAAATTTAAAAAAATGTGTAACCGTAACAATATACCTCTAGATCTAGTAAAATGGACGTATCTTGGGAAAACATAAACCTTTTTCAGTGAAACAAAAACTATTTCCTATTGGAAAATATGATTCGGATGCAATTGAACACCTCTTGCATCCTAGAAACGCACATAAATATCATAACCATAAATTATTTGATGGCCTCAGCAACACCGGTTCAAGAGCTAGATCATAAATGGAAGTGGAACTTCATAATATCTCTGAAACCATGTTTGACTATCATAGGATACTTCCAAAAGATCAAACGCCTTGAGAAATTGCTCACACAAACAGATCATAGATCAACACAATGATTTTTTATGTGGTTTAAACCCTTAAGAGGGAAACACTCCACGACCCCAGCTAAATAGCTACTTGAGGCAATATTATTATGCAAAGAAAAGAATATTATGAATGAGCTTCTCATAATCTATCAACTAGAAAATGACCCTCCATGCTCTTTAAATAGAGATCATGTACCAATCGAGTGTTAATCCATGGATCTATGGCGATAAGGGTGAGGAGAAATTGAATCGTCAGATCACTCTATGTCAATAACATATCATAATGCCGTATTACATATATACACATGCATACTAAAGAAACACACTTTATCTAACATATATATTAGAACAAGTTGATCTTAACTAAATCCTAAGTGTCTAAATATCCTAATAATAATTGTCATATGATACACATATGACTATGCAGATACCAAACATATACATCTTCACTATCCTTACCATGATCATCCTCATAGTCATCATCATCAACATTTAAAAATTATGTTAAAACTAATAATTTAAAAACCATTTTAAATTATCTTTGTTAGACAATTTTTAGTATATGTTAAAACACATATGATATGCATGTTTCTTATAGTTGATATACATGGTATTTGAGATTTTTAAGTCAACATTTAAAAACCCTAACATTTAAACCTGCACCCTCACTATTACCGATATCAAACTACCCATTCACTTGTAGGAGGCTGCATATCAAGATACAAAGCATGGTGGAGGTTGAAAAATCTTTCTAAAGAAAATTGGAGTTAAGAAAAAACCACAATTAAGGATTAGGAAGGAATATCCTAACATAGAGCACAATCATGGCTTGGTTTCTTTCATAAAGTAAATCATAAACATGAACTCTACATTACTACTAATTACAGTCATCCCAAAATTCATTTAGTCTTGCATATATGTATAAAATCATCCTCATGGATCTAGGGTTTAGAATGCATATTCTTTTTGTTTGTATTCATGGCATGGCTTAGATACTTCCAATGTAAGCCTTGAGAATTGCAAAGGGCTTATGGAGATAGCTTTTAGTTTTTTCTTGGAATAAAAAAAAAAGAATTATATTGCTTATATATAAAAATGAGGGAGAAGGTGTTGGCATTGGTAGGTTCAAGGACTGATCTTTAATTCCTTGGAGCATTTCATCGCTCCTGAATGTGCTAGATTTATTTCATAACTAGTTTTTCCACTATAAATTTGACAAAGATTACTAGAGTATGAAGCTTGGGATTGACAAAAAGGGTTTCTCCAAAACTTGTAATTCAAATTTTAGGGCATTTCAATTTAATTCCGTGATTAGGATACCTAAAACAAAAATGAAGGCTTAACTTAGATGGGCACATTAACAAATGATAAATCAATATAAGCATTAATTATTACGAGAATTATCTTACTAGACAATTCATTGGCCCTTTTCTTCCTAAATTTTGAAGCTAACTCTAGTGTGATTATAGGGAGGACACAGTGGGCTCAATAGGAACTTATAAAATAAGAATGTAGGAATTACCAATCTCAGGTGCACCATTGATGTTATTATTTTGAATATCTATTTGTTACAAGATCTAACTTACGATGTTGTTGAGTACCAAAGTTTTTTCCAAGTGATTATGACTAATATTCATAGTCTCAAGAGATTACAAGTTACAAATTTTGGAGGGAATATATTCAATCATATTGTAATTATCAAGGATTTTATAAAACAACATAAATATTCCATTATTTTAGCAATTCTTCCGCTAATCTTGAAATCTTCTATAAGAATTTAAACTTTTGAGGAATTTACACTATTTTCAAGTCCTCCAAAGTGATAAGCCACTCGGAAAATTTGGATCATTTAAAGGAATTGTTGCTCAAGTTCCTAAACGATGAATTTGTTACACATAGATTTATATAATCCATTTTTTAGAATGATAATACAAGTGTTTATCATCCACTTACAAATATCATAGATTAGTTAGCCTAGATAAGTTTGGAATGGATTCCTCTACTTTGTTATTTGATAGATGTCTGAAAAAACACAACATCAATCCAATGCATTGGGTTTCTTAACCAAAGATTGATTATCAAAATATCTTTCTTTATTTTCTTTTCCATCCATGTATTAAGTTGGAAAAACAATTCTAATAAATTTATTATAAAGGAGAATAAAAACTTATATTTACAAAGGAGAACATAGAATAATAAATCATGTTTTCCTATTGAGATAATAGTTGCAATGTAATCAAAATAAGCCAAAGTTGTTCAACTGAATATATTTTTTCAAAGGAAGATATAGAACAAAATCAATGTAATTCCAAAGATACAACTACCTGGACTTCTTTCCTTTGAACCATCCTATAAAAAGTCCAAGTGGTACACCATGGTTTTAACTGGTGATGTTGATATACATTTTATAAATTTGACATCATTTTGTATTGATTATCCACTTTTGAGTCCTTGATTGGATGACTAACCCTGGTTCAGTTTTTAGTATTCCAATTTTTTTTTGCCATTATCCTAGGTATGAGTCTTATTGGAAAGATATATCCAAGTGAAAATTCTAACTTTAAGAGGGCATGCCAATTGCTATATCCTCTTCCACAACCAACATCTAACATCATCTAGAGATTCCCCAATCAAAGCCTCATAACCCATTTTTGTAGTGAGCATTCCTAGATCTTTATTTTTGGTCCAAACAATCTCATCCTCTCAGTCCTAGAGAACTATGGCACTATGAATCAAAAGAGTAAGATATGATGTCCATTTAGTTACCGAAAGGCCTTATAAGTTCAAGTCTTCCGATGAATTCCAGAATTGAACCATCCATTAGGAGCCTCTACTCAAGACACATATGCTAGCCTTAAACAACCTTGAATCTATAGTTCCACAATCCAATTACTAGAGAAACTGACAGTTTGTTGTATTTCAATCAGTCACCAAACAATCTGTAATTGGTTCACGATGGTTCCGACTCTCGATAATGAGATACATTTATATAGTTGATGTCATTTTGTTTTGGTTGTCTAATTTTGCGTCCTTGATTAGAAATCTATTAGAATTTAGTATTCAATGTTTACTTTGAAGTATCATTTTTTTTATTTGACATCCATTACATCATAAACATTGATGTTTTTTCTATATTTATCCACCAAGTTATTTATTGATATTCTTATTGGTTTATATTTTTTTCTCAAAGAAAACACACATCGTTTATTCTTATTAAAAAAAACACACTCCAGGCCAAATTCATTGTATGCTACATTTATATATTTGATGTTATTTTATAAAACTCACAAAAACAATACATTACAATGTCTATCTAGAATGTAATTCTTAGGACAAAATAGTAATAGAAAGTTTCATTTCCAAGAGAGATATTCACATTATTATATATATATATGATCAATTAAAATATTAATGTGGAAATGCATGCATCACATATATATATATATATATATATATATGATGCATACATTTACACATTAATATTTTAATTGTTCATTCTTGTCAATATAAAGGTTAGTGCCATCTACACGTTTAGCTTAAGGCATAAAGATCTTGAAAGCGAACATGCAAAAATGTATTTATATTGATGGTCTTTACTAAGGATGTTAATATAGCAATGTTTACACAACAACAATTAACCTAAAGTACCCCACGACGAGTGTCGTTTGAATGTAAGTCTCAACCCACGTGGCTATCACTCTACATGAGGAGAAGGTCATACTATGCGGCGCGACGCGTGGTACCAGGCCATCAACCTCCATCCAAACCCATAAGAGTAAGTCTTGTCATGGTGAGCTTTCTCATTATCGTGGTGCATGTTCGAGAAGATCTGTACGTCTGCAAACCCGCTCAACTATGAGAATCTTAATCGCAATTAGATTTGAAGGTGGGGGATATGGCATTTCACACGTCCCACATGCGCCCAGGTATAGAAAGAGGCGGCCTAGGCTTAAAGGTCGGACTCGTATCACCAACCTGTTACACCAGCCCTCTCATTTGCATTGTGTGTTGGTTTATTCTCTGGTTCTCTCCCTCTGTGGGAAACTGGGTTGGTTTCTCTCTGCAAATAAGGCGACCATGGCTAGGATGAAGGTGACACCACGAAAACGGTGAATGGGCCACGCCGCACCCATATGTTGTGTGCCCTGAAAGAGATGAGAAGGGGGCAAGGTTTTTTTGAACAAGAAATCCTTGACTTAACCCATGCTTGCACCATCAGGTTGGAAAACCACTTGAAGAAGAAGAGAGGCTTCCATTCGGTGAAGTAATTGGCTAAGGACTTTGGTGGGATTGTGGAGGATGCTGGGTCTACGTGCATTCATGAAACGTGACACACAAAAACTATTGGGGTTTTCTAGATAGTTAAACCACTGATGTCTCTTGTGATGGAAGATTTCATCCAAGGCCAACTCCAGCCAGAGAAGGATGCTCTACCGTTGGTTGATCGTATCTCCAATCTCGAAGCCACCATGCATGCTCTCTTCCAGTTCCAGTGCATGGATACAGAGAATATTAATGCAAAACTGGATGCGCTTGCTAGATCCATCACGGGAAAAAATTTTACCAAGCCTCCGCTAGAAAAAGCTACTGACACCCTACTCGTCTTCAGAAGATGCCCTGTTACCAATAGCGACGTCGAGACATGCAATGTGTCGGGTGCTGGTCCCTCCTCAATTCCTCTCTCGGATGATGAATAGTTGGTTTATCCCTTGGGATGGTTTTGATGTTTTCTATCAGTCTTTTATTTTGAACTACTCTGGCCATAGCCCCCGGCCTATGGGGGGACATTGTCAACTTACTATTTATACAGTTCCTTGAACTATGGTTTAGATAGCACAGTAACCTTAGTCTCTTAATGCTCAGGTTCTTTATGTCATGCATGGAAACTATGCATTCTGGCACTTGGACAGCTTGGCGATGTACAATTATTTCTTTTTTATTTAATATAATTTTTGAACTCTACAAAAAAAAAAAAAACTAAAGTAAATTAAAATGGGATGATTTCTTGAAAGGCCCAATTTCAATGTGTAAACATTGAAACAACATCATATAAACATCATTGTTTTAACCGTAAATGTAGTATTAATGTTATCTCAATCGATTGTTTCTAGTGTTGTTGGGAATTTGTCTATGCCCATTTAAACACCCTTGATTAGGCACACTAGTCTTTATTAACGAGTTTACTGGAGATGTCATCCACAATTGTGGAGGTGAGGAAGCATCTACACTCTTTTCCATATCACTTAAAGTTTGATTAAACCTTGTTATGATTTCCATATATGTAATCACTATGGTGGTGAAGTAAATGTAAATGGTTTTTATAATCTTATACATCATTATTTGTGAATTATTTCCATACTTTGGATCCCTATAATCTTCTTTTGATGGGCATGGGTATAATTTATCTCCTTTTCACTATGGGATCCCAATATACATATATTGTCCATTAAACTGCTTAGATTTCTTCATAGATATTTGGTGTTCTAATTGATGTAATGTACTATTTATACTTGTAATAACTACTTTTTAATGAGATTATTCATGTTTATGAATATTTGAGTAGGGATATTTTGGAAATCCTTTCTCCATATTAAAAGGTAGTGATCATAGAATAGTACCTATAATTATCAAGTATTCACAATTTTTCTCATCCAAAAAAAAATAAAAATTCAAATGAATAAATAAACATTAAATTAAAAGACTAAAAATAATTAAAAGAAACATGAAAAAGAAAAAAGAAACATTAAATAAAATATCAAAAATGATGATGATGATTAACGTCCCCCGAGATCCATTGTTTTATCGGACCTTAAGAAAAAGCAAAAGGAATTACTTGGATTTCTGTAAAAATTGATTCCTATGATGGAAAAGTTGAGAAATAAGCATTTTGAGGATCCCATAGTTTTGAGAAGTTAGAATATCACGGAGATTAGAGTTGTAGAAACGATTAGGAAATTGTGATCGAATGTGGGTGTATGCAGGGCACTTTATAAGAAAGTGAGATTTGTCCTCAACGCTCTTGGAATCATGGAGCTGGCAAATCCTTTCCTCCCATGGAGTTTTAGGAATTGTCCAACATCATGCTTCGCTATAAAGCTCATGGGAGTTTGTTCTTATCTTGGCTATACTAATCTTCTTCTTTGAACTAGTTAAGACAGAAAGGTACGTTTGATCTTCTAGATTAGGATTATTGACTTCCTTTTAATATCTTAACTTTCTTTTACCCTCTAAATCCTTCTCATCGCACATTTTCACTTTGAACTTATATGTGAGTTTTTTTGAAGTTGTTGGTATCTTGAAAAGTGGTGTTTTTCGTCGATCCCCCAATTATTTAGCCAAGCCATGGTGTCTTTGTACCATCCTCTCTTGAGTCGAAGATGACCTTGACTAGAATTTAAAGCAATTTTAGGGAGTCTTTGGTCTGCCATGTTATTGAGCTTATTTTTGTACATCAAGTATCTATACATAGCGATACTTTCGATGGGGGGAGACCCACTTCTACCAAAAGAATATGATAGGGTGTATTGTTTTTAATTTTGAGGTTATATGTGATAAAACGTTTTTGAATTTGTTCAATCTTTCTCCAAGACTCTCGAGAGATGCTACAACCCCAAACTTCACAGTTGTACAAGATAACAAGAGTGATGAGAGTTTCAAATAGGAACTTCTTTTTATCCCTCATTATAAGATTTGTTGATTTACAATTGTTTTCTAGGCCAAAATAAGCTTTCCACCCTCCGTTAATCCTTTTCTCGATGCTATAGTTCCAGTTGAGCTTGTGATGGATATCAGTACTGAGATATTTGTAAGAGGACACTTCCTCCAAGTTGTTATTGTCATATACAAAATTAGTGTGAGTGTCTTTCTTTGATTTCATTATCATAACTTTAGTTTTGTTGGTGTTAACAGACATACCCATGTTAAAGTAGAAATCTTTAATTGATTATCAAGGTCAGAGGGACTCCTTTCCAAAAGAACAATATCATCGGCATAGAGAAGGAGGATTACGACTATTCCAGCTAAGGTCGTTCATTGCAACCTACTTCTTCTAAGCAATTTTCTAGCTTATCGATGTAAATGCCAAAAATAATAGGGGAAAGGGGCATCCTTGTTTGACACCAATATTACAATTAATATCTCTTGACCACCCCTAAGTACTCTTAAATTTAGCAATGCCTTTCTCGTACATTAATAAACCATGATAAATTTTTTAGAGTTATAAACATTATAATAAAATTAAAAGCTTTAATTGATATAAAAAATAAAAAGATTATTAAAATTATAGTAATTATTATTCAAGATAATATAGTTAAATTATTATAATGAAAAATAAAGAAAAACTTAAATAATAAAAATATAAAACTATTATTAATATTATTATTAATATTATTATAATAATGTAATAATATTTAAAAAGTTTAAAGAAAAAATTAAAAAAAAGGAGATTTTTTAAAAAAGAAACAAGGAAATACTATTAAAAACAAAATCAAATCAAATCAAAGGCAAAGGAAAAAAAGAGAAGGGAGAACATACCATGATAAGTGGGTTACTTTACCATATCTCTAGTGATTCCAATCTTATGGAAGTTGCTTTGTTGGTGAATGATAAGTGGGTTACTTTACCATATATCTAGTGATTCCAATCTTATGGAAGTTGCTTTGTTGGTGAATGCATCACGATTATGCTTTATGGTTTTTTATTATAAAGTACTTTGTAATAGTAAAAAAACCTTTGAGTAATTAGAAGATATTTTGAAGTGGAGTGCATAATTTTAATGTGAGATTTGTCCTTCAGTTTTTTAGTGTTTTTTTTAGCATTCTTTATTTTGCAAACTAAGTTATGAGTCTCGATTTATTGTAAAAAGGTTTAAAACTTAAGCATTGAGCAATTTCCAATTCTTTTTAAACATTCATTATCTCTTTTCCAGTACAACGGATATACCTATGTTTTATGCATAGGGCTACTAGGTCTCCTCTTTCATTATGTAAGATCCATCTTATTTCTGCATAACATAAGTCTCTTTTTGAAGCTCCATCAAAGTTCATCTTGATGAAGGGAGTATTATGTGAAAACCATGTAACTAGGAAGGGGGTTAATGCTAAATTATTGACACATGAATGTATTAGAGTGATTATATCAATTCCTCAAAGGTGAATTTGGACTCTTCCTTATGGATGCCTAACAAATTCTCTTAGTTCCAAACTAAAGAAAATGTGTGGTCTCTATAATATTCCTTGTGATTTTGGTCTGAACAAATAGAATTTATTTTGGTTGTCCACTAAGAATCCACTAATTTTTTTATATCCATGTATTCCATGTTATAAATTCCTTGTGATTTTGCTATGAACAAACATGATTCGTTTTGGTTGTCCAGTAAGAATTCACTAATTTGGTTATACCCATGTATTCCATGTCATTATTCCTAATTCTAATCTCTAATCATGATTTGGAATTGACTTTTATTGTCCTCCCATTGACCAGCAGTTGGAGGTGATTAAAAATTATCCGAGGTTCTTTTCTAAGGGGGACTGCGTGCGCATTGGTGGTCGGAATTCTGTGGAGGAAGTTATTCGAACTCTGAAGGCCTTTTCCATTGACAAAAGCCCCGGCCCAGACAGTTGGACCGTCGAATTTTACCTGCATTTTTTTAATATTTTGGGGGATGAGTTGACGGCTACGGTGGAAGAGTCTCAGGCTCTTGGTCGGATTCCTTCTTATTTGAATTCTACATATGTTACTCTCATTCCTAAAGTTGATTGGTCGTCCTCTTTCGGGGAATATCGACCCATCTCCTTGTGCAATTTACTCTATAAGTTAATAACTAAGATTATTGTTGACCGACTTAAGCCTTGTTTGGGTAAGTATATCTCAGAGGAGCAGTTCGGCTTTCTCCCCAACCGTCAAATTCAAGATCCGGTGGGCATTGCAAAAGAGTGCATTCACCTTATCAAACAAAAGAGGTTGATGGCTTTCATCCTTAAGTTGGATCTTAATAAAGCATATGATCGACTCGACTAGACTTTTATTCGGTTGATTCTGCTTCAGACTGGCTTGACGTCGGATATCACCAATTGGATTATGGATTGTGTCACTACTCCTAGCTTTTCCATTCTCATAAATGGATCTCCCTCACACTTTTTTGGTGGTAACATGGGTATCTATCAGGGATGCCCACTTTCCCCATACCTGTTCATTCTTGCCATTGAAGGCTTGAGTCTTCTTATAAAGTCTGGTATTTCTCGTCAAGAAATCAAGGGGATCAAGGTTTCCTGTGCTCTCTCCATCACACATCTCCTTTTCATTGACGATGAGCTTATTTTTGGTGTTGGCTTGGTTGTTGAATGGAATCACCATCGGTCCTATTTGTCTCTTTTTTGTGGAGCCTCGAGCATGTTGATCAGTGAGCAGAAGTCGACTGATTCTTTCGCCTTTGTTGATCTAGTGACTTCTTGTCTACTATTGCAGCAGTTCCCTTATAAGGTATGCGACTTGGATTTAGGATTTCACTATCTGGGGTTTTGTCTTAAGCCCAATTCGTACCTGTCCTTAGATTGAAATTGGTTGATTTTGAAGATTCGTAGGAGGCTCATAACCTGGGGGCACAGGTTTATATCTCTTGGAGGCCGCTTAATCCTGGTGAAACATGTCTTACAAAGTATCCCTGTATATTGGTTCTCCTTGTTTGCACTTCCTTCCTCTGTTATCTTTGCTATTCGACGTCTCATGTTCCATTTTTTATGGGCGGGCTCACTCTACAATTCTAAGTGGTACTTACCCTCTCGGGAAAGCATCTCACTACCTACTTCTTATGGCGGTTGGGGGATTAAGAATTTGGAATGGTTTAATTTGGCTCTGTGTGCTTGCAGTCTCTGGCGTGCTCTCTTCGACCATGGCTTATGGGGGGCCATGTGATTAAGTTCAAATATCTGAAGCATCTGGATGCAGCCCTATGGATCAGACGATCGGTTTTCCTGAAGGATTACGGGTCGTTTGTATGGAGAAGTCTTTTGAAATCTTATCCAGTTATTAATTGTGGCCTCTTGGAAGGTGGGGAGGGGGATCCATATTTTTATTGGTATTGATCCTATCGTTGGCCTTGGTGAGCTTTCTTTCCTCTCGGTCGACCTCATTAGCTCCTTGCATTGGTTGGGTATTTTCATCTTGAAGCAAGCTAGTAAGGTGTGTGCCCCATTGGAGGTTCTGTGGAGATCCTCATCTGACTTGGGTCTCTCTAGCTGTTTGGCAGTTGAGTGGGACTCATTTGTGAGCCTTTTGTATTCAACAGGCATTTCTTTGACCTCTGCGTCCGACGAGCTGGATTGGATTTTTAATGGGAAGATTGGTTTTGTGAAGGTTGACCTGGCATATAATCTTATTCTATCATCTGAGATTTCTTCTCTGAGCCAGGGGTGGTTTAAGCAGTGCTGGTCAAATTGTGTCCCACTGAAGATTAAGTGTTTCTTCTGGATGGTTTGTTGGAATAAAATTCTTACTTGGGATACCCTTTTGAAAAAGGGGTTTTACCGGGCCTAGGCATTGTGTCCTTTGTGGCAGGGCCAATGAAACTATTGATCACCTTTTCAGTGGCTGCTCCTTCTTTCAACAGGTTTGGGAAGGCCTTAGTAGGTTGACTCTTCACTCTTTTCCCTGGGATGCAACTGATTTCAAAACAAATCTTTTTCATTGGTGGAAGAGTAAACCTCCTTGGTCCGATCTTCCTTTGATTATGCTTTGGGAGATTTGGAAAGCCAGGAACCTGGCGATCTTTGAAGGATTGTTTCTTTCTCCGGCTCGGCTCTGTATCATTATTCAGGCTCTACTTGACTCCTTCAACAAGCGAGTTTGACCTAGGAGGATTAGAAGGATCGGTTTTCCGGCCTCGGTGTCCTCCGGTCCTGTTCGTTTCTTTGATGGAGCGGCGCAGATAGGTCTCTGCGGGGATGGTATGGTTCTGAGGGTGGCTATTGATAAGTGGTTCTCTCTTCGATTGAAAGCTGGCTCAGGCACTAACACTCATGTTGAGCTCCTAGCTCTCTAGGGTTTGCTTTATTTTGCTAATCATTTGGGCCTGAGTTCTCTCTGTGTGTTTGGTGATGCGAAGATCATTGTTGATTGGGCCTCTGAACATGCTGTTATATGCTCTGTTTCTTTGGGTCACTGGCTCAGCTTCACTCGTGACTTGATCAAGGTATTCCATTATGTTTCGTTTCAGCATGTGTACCAGGAATATAACGCTTTGGCTGACCGGTTATCTAAGCAAGCAATTGGGCAGATGGACGGGCACATTGACTTTGAGGAGTTCCTTGTTGATGTCTGTGTGTGTAAAGATACAATCAACTTCTATTGAGTGATTATCTATTTTGACTTTTTTGTCTTCTGCTTCTAGTCGCTTTATGTCTAGGTATTAGACTCTTTGAGTCAGGTGTTAATACTGGTAATTGCTGTTGTTTACATCCAGTTTAATGTAATGGTTGTTGCTCATGTTATTGGCCATTGTAATCTAGATTACAATTTTCGTTTTATGATATTCTAGCTGGAATTCAGACCAATTGGTTGATATGTATATATTTTGACACAACTTTTCTTTTAATAAAAAGTTGTCTTTTTCAGTGTGAAAATAAAAAAAAAGATGTTACATTTAAATGCCTTAAGATAGTAATTTGACATCATTTTGGTTCGATTTCTATATATATTGTATATAAAGACAAAGAATAAAAATATAAACAATAATTTTAAGCTTTATTCACAAAGCTTGAGTGAGTTTAATGATTAAAAACACATATTTCCTCTTAAAAAATTATAGATTCAAATTTAAAAAGATAAAGTATCTACACCACTACAATCAAATAACAAAAACTTATAAATCCAAATTTTTATATATCATCTCGATTAAGATTTCTTTTCCATCCTACTTTTCATAAAAATATTAAAACTGAAACCTTATCAACCATGATGTTCATTCATAAACCCAAGAACCCTCTTAAACCCAAGAATCCTGTTTGTCCCATTTTCAGTGCAAAATTGATGCATCAAAATCTCTCTCCGTTCTGTTTTCAATATTTAGTTTCCCCTGGGTAATTTCTACTATCCAATCCAATCCAAATAAGACATTTGGTTCGAAGAATCTACCCAAAACAACACTGGTTTTACAAGTTTACAATCTCCAGTTTCCTGGAAGTGATTGTGAATGAGCAAACGATGGCGAAAACATGGAAGATAAAAAGAAAAATGATCACGCTACGAAGAAAACCAGTTGGAACCATGTTAACGATTCTGATCTCATAAAACCATAAACCCTAACGATTACTTCCAATGGCAGGATGATGATACCATTCACAAATGGAAAGAGGAAAATCGGATTATTTGTTGGGCTATTGCGTCATGTCTGCCAATCTGCCTCTAGCACTCTCAAAACACAAGCCGAAGCCCACAGTATAGCCTTCGAGGATGTGAGAAGGCTTTCTGAACAGGACCATGCTCTGGACTATGTTTCACTCTTAAAGGGTTGCATTCAGAACAAGGCTTTACCAGAGGGCAAATTAATACATGGCCATATTAATGTCCGGGGAGATTTCATGTCAAAGACGTTGGTGTTACGCAATACGCTTATCAACATGTATGCGAAGTGTGGGAGCTTGCTGGACGCTCGCAGAGTATTTGACGAAATGGCTCAACGAGATGCCTGTTCATGGACCCTCGTGATTTCTGCTTATTCACGCCATGGATTTTCTCAGGAAGCATTGGCACTGTTTCTCCAAATGCGAGACACATGTATCAAACCCAACGAGTTCACCTATTCCAGTGTTCTCACGGCATGTTCAAAGTTAGCAGACCTGGAACTGGGTATGGAAATCCACGATGAAATAAGTACGAGGGGATTCGATACTCATGTCTTTGTGCAGAGTGCCCTTGTAGACATGTATGCTAAATGTGGTAGTATAGAGAAAGCACGCAATGTGTTTGACAACATGCATCAACGAGACATGGTGGCTTGGACAACAATGGTTGCAGGGTATGCACACAATGGCCTAGTTGATGAAGCCCTGAAACTCTTTCGGGAAATGCCCGGGCGGAACACAGTCTCTTGGTCGGCAATGATTGCAGCATATGTTCAAAATGGGTACGCTGTGGAAGCTCTGAAGCTTTTCCAGCAAATGCAAGTGGAAGGCACGGTGCCAGAGTCAAAAACCTTGGCCTGTGTTCTCTCTGGATGCACTGAGTTGGCTGCTCTGGAACATGGTAAGGAGGTACATGAAGAAGTAATTAGAAGGGGATATCAGTCTGATCTCTTTGTGGCAAATGCGGTGGTTGACATGTATTCGAAATGTGAGAATATAGAGACTGCACGCAATGTATTTGACAGAATTTCTGAACCAGATGTGGTCTCGTGGACATCTATGATAGCAGGATATTCACAGAGTGGACTGGGAGAGGATGCCCTAAAGCTTTTCCAGCAAATGCAACAGTCAGGATTGAGGCCAAACTCAGAAACCTTTGCCAGCATTCTCCCAGCATGCGCTGATTCGTGCGTTCTCGAACAGGGCATGGATCTCCATGGAAAAGTAATTAAAAGTGGATTTGAGTCCGATGTCTTTGTGGAGAGTGCCATTGTTTACATGTATGCAAAGTGTGGGAGAATCCAGAAGGCACGTTATATTTTTGATAAAATGCATCAAAGAGATGTTGTATCCTGGTCAGTGATGATTGCCGGGTATGCACAGAATGGACAAGGAGAAGAGGCCTTAAGGCTTTTCCAAGAAATGCAACCGTCCTGTGTGAAGCCAAACTCAAAAACCTTTGCCAGCCTTCTTTCGGCTTGTGCCAACTTGGCTGCTCTAGAACATGGTATGGAAATCCATGAAAAAATAATTACTGCTGGCTTGCAGTTTGATCTTCTGGTAACAAATGCTCTGATAGATATGTATGCAAAATGTTCGAGATTAACATGGGCATGCAATCTTTTTGAAAGAATGCAACAACGGGATGTTGTATCCTGGACGGCAATGATTTCTGGGCATGCACAGAATGGGTTGGCATGTGAGGCTTTGAAGATTTTCCAAGAAATGCAACTGGCAGGTATGAAGCCAAATGCAAAGACCTTTGCGGGTGTTCTACCTGCATATGCCAACCTAGCAGCTCTGGAACAAGGTAAAGAGATTCATCAAGGCATAATTAAAAGGGGATTGCAATCTGATGTCTTTGTGGCAAATGCTCTCATAGACATGTATGCAAAATGCGGGAACATAGGAAAGGCACATGATTTATTTGACAGCCTACATCAACGAAATGTCGTCTCCTGGACAACAATGATTGCCGGATATGCCATGCACGGCTATGGCAAGGAGGCCCTCAAACTCTTTGAAGAAATGAAACACTCTGGTATGGCACCGAGCCACATCACCTTACTTTGTGTTTTGTCTGCCTGCCGCCATGCAGGCCTAGTGGATGAGGGTCGTAGATATTTCAATTCCATGACGGAATGTTATAATATCAAACCTGCACTAGAACACTATAGTTGTATGGTTGACCTTCTTGGCCGTGCTGGGTACCTCGAAGAAGCCCAAGACTTTATTAACAAAATGCCATTAAAACCTGATGTTAATGTGTGGAGGTGTTTGCTTGGTGCCTGCAGAATACATAACAATGTAGAGCTAGGAGAACGCGTGGCAGAATGCCTTTTTGAGTTGGAACCTAAAAATGCTGCACATTATACTCTGCTGTCAAATATCTATGCTGCAGCTGGAAGGTGGGAAGATATTGAAAAGGTCCGAAAAATTATGAAAGACAGAAGGGTAATAAAAACACCTGGATGTAGTTGGATTGAGGTCAACAAGAAAGTGAATGTTTTTCTCACAGGTGACCGAACACACCCACAAATGGATAAAATTTGCGTAGAATTGGAGAAATTGTCTATGGAAATAAAGGCTGCTGGTTATGTTCCGGACACAAGAAATGTGCTGAATGATGTAGAGGAGGAACAGAAGGAACAAATTCTTTGTCACCATAGTGAGAAGCTGGCAATTGCATTTGGGCTACTAAACACATCCGTTGGAACAACTATTCGGGTAATTAAGAACCTTAGGGTATGTAGTGATTGTCATTCTGCAACCAAGTTCATCTCCAAAATTGTTGCACGAGAAATTGTTGTGAGGGATGTCAGCCGTTATCACCATTTCAAGGATGGAGAATGTTCTTGTGCGGATTATTGGTGATGCTAAGTTAAACATTCCATTAATACTGGTTTGCATTATAACAAGCCCAGGGATTTGGGCATTGGGAGAATATAGGGTGTGTTCTTGACCTCCCTAGATTCAATCTAGGGTCAACGTTTGGAAATAGGTCAATGATTGGAAATATCATTTGGGAATAAGCTGTTATTTTAATATTTTCATAAGACATCTAATAGGATGGAGTTTATTGCCATGTGTGCTGAATTTTTATGAGGTTTTTAATGGCTTACCCGGGAGCAAATTACACTTCCAAATCAATAGGAGGGGATTGAATCTCAAATTTTAAAGGACTAAAAGTAGACCACTTAAGAGTTGGCATCGAGAATATTTCCTGTCAAATTAAAATTTGCATTACTGATAAAATAAGACTACAAAATTGCAGGCATAGGCCTCATGCTATAAGCATATTTACATGGTAACAAAAGCTAGAGCCAGAGCCCAACTAGATCCTCAGTGTTCTCTACAAAAACTTTCAAAAGCTAACATAGGGAGAAGTCTAATCTCATAGTGCCACTGATATATTCTACGACATGATTGTTGTTGCTTGCCCATTGCCATCATCCTTGTGGACTGTGTTCCTGAGAGCAAAAAATTTGTACAAGGAAAGTTGATATTCCCAACAATGAAGACACGTATAAATCCAACTAGTTTTGGAGATTCCTGCCCAAATCTTAATGGTTTAATTCACCCAGGTCCAATATGCTTAGGGTTGGGTTAGATCTGTAATAACCTTGCATGGATAATCGAAGAAACAATATACCTTCTGATTCACCTTCTTACAGTGCCAAAATTTTGAGAAGGAAATCATCCAAATATCCCTGTAATGCCCCATGCTTCAAATTTTGCATGCATTCATCTGAAGGTGGCTCTATTAATGAGCTCCATTCTTGCTCTACCCCTACTCACTATTTTGGCCTTTGCTCATAGTGCCTTCTTTCTTCATGTATCCCCTCATTGCACCTATATTCCCACCTTAATTTAATTTAAATATTAAAGTCCATTACTGGCCACAAATAGGCAATGGGACTCTTTAAAATTAAAAAGCTAAGAATTGGGAGTGCTAAAGCATCTCAATAAGGACCATTAAAAAAGCAAAAGGGTACAAGGAGAATGCCAAAATAGATACTATCAAACCCTAAAGAACCCAAGAGAACAAAAATGGGTGAGGGTTTGAGGGACACTATGGAAGAAGTTCAAAGCCAGAAAAATTGTCAACCATCAGCTCTTCTAACATTTAATGCTCAAAACAAGTTTACAAAGTGATTCAGTCATCCGCTGGTTGTGTGATATGAAGTCTACACTACCTAACAAATCCAGAATTGGAGTTTTTCTCAGGATGCCTCTTGTGATTGGAACCATCTGAAGGTTAGAAGTGAGGTGATGAGCTTGGACTTAGTGATACAAGATATCTTTGGAACCATCTAAAGGTTAGAAGTGAGGTGATGAGCTTGGACTTGGTGATACAAGGATATCTTTCTTTATAGGTCGTTTGTGGGACTTGATGCATCTTATGTATGAGATGGGTAATACATCTTTAATCCTCATATTATATGAAAATCCTCAAGGAGTCATGAGTGTTTCTAAACATGCAACGACAATGATCATGAAGTTAGTAGTGGTGTGGTTTTCCACAAAGCATAAGGCAACTAAGTGTTGGAAGGTTTGTCTCCTATGTTTTTCTTTAGAATTTTGAAGAGTTTCTTGTTGGTGGACTCAGTTTGTTTGTTTCCTTGTGAAGGATAAGTGAAAGAAGTGAAATTTTTCACTGCAAATTTGTTGCAAATTTGAGTCAGTTTTCTAAGCAAAATTGCATGCCCATTATCAGAGATAATCTCTAGAGGTAGGTCAAAACAGGAAAAGATGTTTGTTTCCAATAAAATGATCACTTGATCATCTTTAGCATTCTTTAGCAGGACAGCTTTCAGCCACTTTGTGAAGTAGTTGGTTGCTGTAAGGGTAAATATATGGTCAGCAGAGAAGGGGGTTTAATGGGGCCAACAAAATCAAGCCACCATTTAGCCAAGGAAAGTTGGCAGTAACGGGTTGCAAAAGCATGGCGAATTTTTTTTCCTTTCCTTCTTTTCTTTGACGATCATCACAAGCTTGTACAAACTAGTAAGAATCTTTAAAAATCGAGGGCCAGTAAAATCTTGCCTGAAGAATTTTATGCACAATGGCCTTAGCTGCATAGTGTCCACCAATATGGGCAAATTAACTGGCTGTGCAATGAAACGTTTTCAACATGCTTTGGATAGCTTCTTCATCAATGAAACACAGGAGCATGCCATCAGTAGATCTACGAAACAACAAAATGCCCAAAATAAGGTATATAAAAGCTTTGAGACAAAGTCTTCTTCACTCATGATTCTCAAGATGTAGGGGGGATCATTCATTCTGAAGATAATAGACAATATTGCAATACGAAGGATGATCCGATACATCAACTATTTGATGTTCAATGAGGGATAGTGCAGATAAAGAAACCTCATTATTATCACTTTCTACACTTGGTTCTGCATGTTGAGCCAAATGCAAAGCTAGGTCTTGCCCTTTTATTGTTTGTGTAGTGGTAATTGTAAAATCATGTTCTTGAATCTTGGTAAGCCAATGGGTGAGTTACTTGACAGAAAAGTTTGGGATAACAAGAACTTAATTACAGGTAAATGAACTTTTACTTATGTGTGCTTGCCAACTATCAAGTGTCGAAGATTTTAAATAGCTTTATCCAGAGCATAAGTCTGTTTTTCAATCAAAGTGTACTTTAATTCAACATTGTAAAGATTCTGACTCATGAAAACTATTGGTTATTCAGAATTTTCATCATCTTTTTGTAAGAGGATAGTTGAAACAACTTCCTCAGTGGTATTCTGTAAATAATGAAGTCTTTCGTGAAATCATCTTAGCAACCATGGGGGCATATGAGATGGATTTATTAATCTTAACAAAGTCCTTTTCGGTGTCAAGAGTCTAGCTAAATGCTTGATCCTTCTTCAAGAAATTATGAATAGGCTTGACCATTTTGGCAAAATATGGAATACACCTCCAGGCGAAATTGAATTTTCCCATGAAGGATTGATTGCCCTTTTTTGAAGAGGGGATATGTAGGTTTTGGATAGCTCTTACCCTTTTGGGGTATATGCTTATTCCAACATCAGATATAATATGTCTAAGCAGCTTACATGAAAAACCACCAAAGATGGACTTAGCTGGATTAAGGGACATACCATATTTTCTGCAATGCAGAAATACTTGCATGAGATGATCAAAATGATCTTCTCACAACCTAGAGTGTACATTAAGGTCATAAAGATAAATTTTTATGATAATCCCTATAAGATTGTCTAAGGCTATATGCATAGCGCTTTGAAAAGTGACACCAATGTTTATCAATCCAAATGGCATTCGAAGGTGCCCCACTGGGTAGTAAAGGAAGTTTTGTACCTATTAACTTGTTTGAGGTGAATTTGGTTGTAACTAGAGAAATCATCGAGGAGTGACATCATCTATGATCTTGCAAACTCTTGTAGAATCATCCCCATATTAGGCATGGGAAAGTTATCTTTCATGCTAAACTTGTTAAGGGCTCAAAATTCTATGCATAAGTGAATATCCCCATTCTTGTTATAGACTAGAACTAGATCTGCAACCCATTCTGAGTAGTTTACAAGGAAAATTATATGGGCTTCAAGCATTTTGTCCACTTCTTTTCGGATAGTGGCCTCTAGTGCTAGGTTGAGCGGTCTTTTTCTTTGGCAAACATGTGTAGTATTTTCTTTAATGGGAATGGCATGCTGAATAATATCGAGATCAAAATCACGTAGATCAACATATGACCATGTGAAGACATCGTGAAATTCACAATAAAGCTATATGAATTTACGTCTTTGTAAGTCTGAACAATGAGATCCTATGTTCATCAACATAGGTTCCTCTTTCGTGCCAATGTTAATGTCAAAGGAAATAAATCCCGTTTCATTTTATTCATGAGCAAAAACCTCTTATTTATACACTGTATATGTGACTATTGGGTTTCACCTACCAAAGTCTCTTTGGCTTCCTACGGAGACTCTTCATCTCTTCACCCTAAATATTTACAAATTAATATTGGAACCATAATCCTGTAGGATTAGGTTTCCAACATTCCCCCCTTAATCCATAGGGTTGTTTGTAAGTTCGAGCATGTTTCTAAACCTTTCAAACTTTTCTCGTCCAAGCAATTTGGTGAAGATGTCTACAATTTGCTCATTCATGGAACAATGTCGTAGATGGACTGTCTTGGCCTCTACATGATGTCGAATCAAATGGTACTTCGTGTTGATGTGCTTGGTTCGATCATGGAATTTGGGATTCTTCGCCAATTTGATTGCAAAAGTGTTGTTGATCAATAAGGGAGTGTAGTTCTCTTGTTTCTCCTGCAAATATTCAAGTATCTTCCCGAGCCAAACAAGCTCTTTCGTTGCTTCAGCAACAGCAACATATTGTGCCTCTGTTGTCGAAATTGCCAGAATTGTCTGTTTGCGTGATCTCTAGGAGATAGTTGCTAATCCAAGACTCATTGTGTATCCAGAAGTAGACACTCATGTCTCTTTGTCGCCATCAAAGTCTAAATCAGAGTACCCAATGAGTTTTTGAAGTCATCCAACTTAGAGTACTTGAGTCCAAAGTCTCGAGTCCCCTTCAAGTACCTTAGAACTCTTTTAGCAACAAACCAATGTCCTTCATAAGGTCTATGCATGAACCTTGATAGGATGCCAACAACATATGAAATGTCTGGTCTGATGGTTGTAAGGTGGATAAGGCTTCCCACTAGCTATCGATACTTGGTCGCATACTCAAATTCTTTTCCTTCAATCCATGTGAGCTTCAGCTTTTGTTCCATTGGAGTTGAGAGAGGGTTGCATTCTACCATGCAAAATTTGTTCAACAATTCTCCAACATACTTCTTCTAGGAGATGAATATGTACTTAGGATGTTGGGTCACTTCAATTCCCAAGTAGTAGTGAAGGTGTCCCAAATCCGTCATTTCATATCCGTTCTTCAAATCTTTCTTTATGGATGCAATATAACTTTCATTGTTCCCTCTCATCAAAAGGTCATCTACATACACCACAAGAAACACAATAGATCGTCCAACTTTCTTTACAAACAATGTTGCGTCATCAAGATTATAGTGTTTGAAATTTAACTTTAGAAGATGCTCGATTAGCTTTTCATACCATGCACAAGGTGCTTGTTTCAGGGCATACAAGGACTTGATGAGCTTACGGGTGTGTGCAAGAAGATGAGGGTCACTTTAGATGCAATGCTACTTTTTTCAAATCTCGTTCCTGATACCTAAAACATAACGCGTTTCTGATATTTACCACCTGCCATGGTAAGACCCGAGCCTAACATGTCATTGGACATGTAGGCTAGGTAACAATAACGCGTACGCGTTATGTAGTTAAAAAACGCGTACGCGTTATGTATTTAAAAATCGCGTACGCGATATGTAAAACTAAAAATGAATTTAAAAACACAGTCGGCCGATTGCCGACCACCCGCAACACTCACGCATCAGAAACGCGAATAGAGGCGAAATTGACCCTGGACGAGGACGCTTTGTGGCCCACTCAACTATCCGTGTTGCTCGATTTAGCTGGAGGGGAGACAAATTCACCGGTGCATTCTCATCTAGTCAGGTAATTCATTCACCCAAATCATTTTTTTGTGATTTTTTAATCCAAATTACTATTTTTTTTATTGTTTAACCTAGTTTTGTAATATTGATCAAATTGGGAATAACCCAATTTGTAATTAAATTCACACCTCAAAATGAAACCCTTTTCAAAAAACTCAAAACTTCATAATCAAACCAAAAATTGAAAAAATTAAAACTCCCCCCTTTCTACAATGTATTCATCTAAGTCACCCGACACGAGGACACGGGACACGAGTGTCCCCACCAGGCTTCAAATTTGAAGCCTTCAAGCCACTTCAAATGTTACCCACACGTCATAGAAGGCCACTTCAAATTTTACCATGCAAAAAAAATTTAATTTCATGGTAAGCCCTTCAATAATTAAATTAACCACTACTGTTTAAAATTGCAACAGAAGGGTAGCTTCAAATTTCACCCATCAACAATTTTTAGTGGGAAATTGGGAATGCGGCTACTAGCTAGGTGACTTGGGAGTGGGACTCGCTTACTCTCCAATATCCACGTGTTCGATCATCCATGGATCATGGACCATTGGGCCTCTAATAATATCATTGAGCAACTTACGTGGACGGGCTTACACTGAGTAGCCCATGGCTTGAACGCTTCGAAGTTCTCGTGTTTGTAGTGAGCGCTTACGTGTTTAACACATTTAATGGCATCAACAAAATTATTAAACCTGGAAGGTGGCTCATACGTGTTGTTGCTAGCGGGCTTACCAAGTTACAAGTTATCACATACCAATTCGTGAATGCTGACTCCGTGAGTTAATTGAGTATTCAATGTATAATATATTATGTTAATATGCCCCCGCGAATTTGGCATTTTAGACAAAATCCACAATCCATAAACTTCTTGTAATGTTGCAGGTTGTTGCTCCTGCCCGTGGCCCCTACCTATAGACCTGTGTTTTCTTTGTTGTATCAAGTTAATCCTACCATCTACGGCTCCCAGCCTCACACCCTGTGTTTTCTTTGTTGTATCAAGTCAATCCTGCAGCTCCCAAGTTCCACCTTTTGTTTTCTTTGTTGTATCAAGTCAATGCTGGAATTCCATGCTTCCATGGCTCCGACCATATTGCATGAATAGAAACAAGCTTTTTCTTATACCCCTATTCCACTGTGGTTGAGCTACTTCCAAGTTCCACCTACCCTATCTCCTCCAGTCCTCCAGGATAGTTTGCGGAGCGAAGCTGGCAATGCCAGCCTGCCATAAACATATTTAGAGAAATTCGTTTTCTTTGAGGAGCTCAACTTCAAGGCTGACTAGATTTTTGACATCCTATGAATTTACAGGTCTGCTATATCCACTGAAAAATAAAGCCTCTCAACTTTACTACGTTAGTAAACATTGAAATTTTGATGTACTATTACATTTTCAAATGAAAAGAATAACTTATTATTAATAAAAAAAATCAAATCATATTAATATATTAATGAATTTGAATTTAGCTTCCCAATTATATTAAAATAAATTATACATTTTAAATGATCCACAACCAAATATTATACTGAGAAGGAAATGGAAAAAAATGAATTTCCTCAACACAACATGCTATTTCCTTATGATGATGCTTTTACGTTTATGATTACCAACCTTGGAATCAGGTTTGGTTATCCGAAGGTGTAATATCTTCTAAGCTAAGTCAATAGGTAGGGATGTTGGTATTGATATAATTATGACAAAGTTTTATAAAGGATTAGGAACAATTCCGTTGGCTTGTAGATGACATATTTATGGATAAAAAGCTTGTTGTTATGAGATAATGACATCATGCCTCAAAAACATGTCCCATACAATCTAATGTTAATGGGCGCTCTACATAGAAATTGGAATGTCAACATTTGTGAGTACAATAAATATGTGGATGATTTTGGCCTACTACAACTTTAATATATTGAGTGGATTGATAACCTTCACAATTATATAAGAGATTGTAGCTATGACTAGGAGGAGAGTTAACAATGCAACAAAATCAAGTAATCAAATTTTGTGCATAAAATGAACATAAGACTCCCACCAAATTTCACTGAATCTACGTCTTAACAAAAGAACTCATCGTTTCACGGGATTCCACCCCATCAATCCTTTTAACAGTAATGGCCATAACAGTTGCTACAACCCTAGCGCGAGAAAAATCAATCGAGCTACGCATGACAATACTTGAAACCAGACTTTTTGAACTCCCTATTACGTCATAGGAATCAATACTACTTTCTCCACAACATGTGGCACCCTCAATATCTTCCATCACCGCAATTTACATTTGATAAAAAACTTGTTCCCAAATAGTAATTACCCCATTCTTTGCTCTAAAAAGGCCTCGGTTAACCTAGAATCCAATCCATACAACATGAACACATCCATATATACACATAGAATAAATATTAATAAATTTCTCATAGCCCTTCAATAGTGTTCAATATCTCATAGCCCTTCATAGTGAAATGGGACCCCACCTTTCAAATTTGATCCCTGGTCCCCACTAGACACGGTGACCCCCGGAATTATGACACGTAGGACACGGTGACCCCCGGAATTATGACACGTAGGACACGGTGACCCCCGGAATTAATATATTTTTAAAATATATTAAAATTTAAAAATATAGACATATAGATCATCCAATAAAATTTAACATTTACAATTACAAATATTCAATAGAAATTACATTTACAATTACAAATATGAAATATTCAATAGAAATTAGATCATTCACAAATCACAATACATTTGTCATTCACAATCACAAAACACAATGAGACATTGAGACACATAGATGCAAACTCATCACTGCCTTGATCCTCCTCCTCCATGCCTGAATCAACAAACTCATCACTGCCTTGATCCTCCTCCTCCTCCTCTCTGCCAATCTGACTAACTTACTTTTTAATTGTCAAATGTTTAATTTTAAGTTTTAAATGTATGTAAGTAAATGCCATTAAATTGCTTATGTGAGTTTGATTTAATACATGTTCAATTTTGAAGAGACGTCATTATATACCATGTATATGTTTCTAATGATTTTCGTATTAATGTCTTTATTGCAGTTGCGGCTATGGATGCCAATGCCGAAATATTGATTGAGATTGCCCAATTGAGGGGCATAAGTGAAGCTTTTAGTGGTGGCGACAGGATTCGCCGTTCACTTGCATCAACCTTGGATGCAATTGTGGACACAATTTCACAATCTACGAATGTCCTATATGATATTGCATCTTACAGAGAAAGAAAAAGACAACAATATGCTGATGGACTAGATTACAATGCAGTAAAAAAGTTGAAAATATCCAAAGAGGTTATATTTGCATTGTTTAGGGACCCTCGGACGGGGGAAATCCCTAATACAAGCAAGCCGCATATCTCCATTGAGTGGTGCACGTTTCAACCATTTGTTGATAACTGGATGGACAGATGGTACATGGTTTTTGATATGCCACCACACAACAACAGGAAAATTCCCTTATATTTCCTTCGAAAGATGTACGCAGAGTTCGTGTTGCATAAACACGTTAACTATTTTGACATCTTACAGTTCCAGGGGATCGGTGGGGGGATGCCCCAAAACCGACCCAATGCCAGGCTTCGAGACCAGGATCGCCCTATCCCTGCACCTCGCAGGCAGTTGCCTGGGCCAGATGTCCCACCAGCACATCACATTATTCCGCAGACACGGGATGCATTTTTGAGTTTGGCACGGACGGTTGTTCGCCATGGCAGGATGGTTCAACATATGGGTGAGGAAGGGACATCTGTCCCTGGTGTGGTACATACACCAGCTCGTCACCATGCAGGACCATCAGCTAGTGCAGGACCATCAGGACCATCCACTAGTGTAGGACCATCAGGACCATCCACTAGTGCAGGACCATCAGCTATTCCCCATCCTAGTACTGATCCTCACGAGTGCACGTCATGTGGTCGTCCCTGCTATGGTATTGCCTCAGATGTTGCCTTCAGTGGCTTTTTGAGAGAGGTATCTTGATGGTTAATTGTAATAAATTCTTCATTTATTTTCGTCTTTGTACACATATATATAGTTTGAGCTAATATATTAATTTTGTGAACTTGCAGTTGATGATGATTACCGGCAGTGACGCCCCAGAGCCGGATGTTCCAGACTCGACAGGGGGGCATGATGCTACCCATTCGGCAGGCCCATCTTATATACCACCTATTGCCGTATCTCACACCGAGGTAAACATTTTAAAATTTCAGTTTTTTAATACTTGTTAATTTGTTAATTTCCACATACTTTACATTTTAGTTCATTAATGCTATATACGGTCTAATATTTACAATTATTAAACTTGCAGATGGCAGATCCTTCACAGGGGCAAGGTAATGTGGAGGTAGTGCCCATGGTCATACCGTCCCCTGAAACGTCTGGGCTCCAGGTAAACAATTAAAAATGACATTTTTTAAATACATGTTTGTTTGTTGAATCATGCATGTCTAACTACATGAACACTTGCTGACTGTAGGCACCATCCGACACATCTGGCCCATTGCCTGGATTTGCATCTCCCTCCAGGCCATTCGTGAACAAGGGTCGTGTGTATGTGAGGCGTTCTACTCCGAGAAAGACTCCAGCTGCCCACGACCATGGGCTTACTCACACCACGGTAATGTATATCCTTCGATGATATTTGTTGTTTAACTTGAAATCCAGTGCATAAATCGTTTTTGTTAATGTTTGAATTGCATGTTTACTGCAACAGGAACCCGAGTTGTCTGCTGAGAACCTTGCATCGATGGTTGATGCAGCAGTTAGTGCCGCATCTGCAGTGGCGACTGATCACACACAGGTATGTAACTATTTCAACATTATCTTTACATAGTTTATTATTGTTGGACCTATTGTTTATTCATGCATTTCTAACTATTTCAACATTTTTTCATTGTAGCCACCACCAGCAGGAGCAGTGCCTGGCCCCCCCCTGGTTCAACCATCCTGGATGTTCAACCGACGGCTCCATCTGGTACACAAGCAACACAATCTCCTTTGTCAGTTGAGGTGAGATGTCCTTCAGTGACCAAGTGTTTCATGCACTTTCCATGCACCAGTTGATAATTGTTGAGATAATGTATTAGTGTACATAGTTAGTTGAATTTAACAATTGATATTTAATTTGCAGGATCCAGGGATGCACATTGATCTTAGGGATGTGCCTAGAGGATCAACGTCGGGAAAGAACAAGAGAAAGCTTGAGTTTTGATAGTTTTGGATAGTTTTGGACACATGTGCTTTTGGATACTTTTGTATATATATGTACTTTTCGATACATTCAGTTTTGGAGACATGTACATTGACTTTATTGTGCATGTACTTTTGGAGACATGTACATTGACTTCATTGGATACATGTACTTTTCGATACTTTTGGATATACATGTACTTTTGGAGACATGCACTTTTGGAGACTTTTGGATATACATGTACTTTTGGAGACATGCACTTTTGGATATATATGTACTTTTGGATACATGTACTTGTGTCATTCTAATGTGTTGATTTGTGTGGATTATCTATTACTCATGAATGCACTATGTCAAAAGAACAAACTATTATATTCAAAGGTTTCAACGAATTCACTACATGCATGCACTAATTGGTATCTAATTAAAATTTGTGATTTTGGATGATCATTACAAGTTATGTCAAAGTTCTTGCTCGTGTAATTTAATCAAACTAAATGCAATACAATGTTTTCAAGGTTTCAACGAACTCACTCATGCACACCCATTGCCATCAACTACCAATGAAAGTCTAACATTATGAGGTTCTTCTTAAAAAATGGGTAATATTTCCTTGATGATCGTAAATTGAGAACCATTTGTAGCCACTCATATAATACCATCTTCACTTATCTTTGTACATGATAATCCATATAATGTGCTATGTTTTTTAACCTAAACAATCATCAAAAACCTAGAATTATAGGGATATGACAAAAAACCTTATGGGGCACCTTATATATTAACCTTGTGTATACATTAGGATCTTTGTCATACCATTGTTTGAAATGTCATTCAATACCTTCAATTTTATCAACATCAAATTAGTAGACAAAGTGACCCATCTTTGATCTCTTGTATAGGCCTTTGTGTGCCTTATCAATAAGATGTACATCATGAATATTATCATAGGTCTCATACATAGGTGCATCCTCATCCATGCAAACAAAGGTGTCATGGATCAACCTATTATCCCTTTATTCTCAATAATATTAATATCATTATCTTCCATAGGATCAAATTCAACTCCATCACCCCCATTATTACTACTCTAAATTACAGCCTTAGGAGTTTTGATCATGTGTTTTTGTCTCTTTAGGAGTTTTGAAATATTATACTCTTTCAAAAATAATATGGAAGTTCAAATATTTAAAAGTGGCTTAAATTATAAAATGGGCGGAAATTCACCAAGTGTCCCTGAACGGCATTTTCATGCGACTTGCAACTCGACATAACTCGGAAACCGGACGTCGGATCGACGAACCGTCGACTCCGTTGGTCTCCTGGCGTGCGATTACCTCTAGGGGGCCCTCTCCCTCGTCTCTCCATGGCCCAGTGGCTTCATTGTGCATTCATTTCGTAAACTAGGGTTTTGCTCAGTTTAATTGCATGCAATCTCGCATTGGTGGGTCAACTCTGCAAAAACCTCCCCCGAGCCAGTGTTGGCAGTGTTCCCACGTCGGCATTGCCCACACACACTTGCGGGAGCCAACGGCACGCAATCTTCCTGCTCCGTTTGCTTTTTGGCTCCCGGACGGAAATTCACCAAGTGTCCCTGAACGACATTTTCATGCGACTTGCAACTCGACATAACTCGGAAACCGGACATCGGACCGACGAACCGTCGACTCCGTTGGTCTCCTGGCGTGCGATTACCTCTAGGGGGCCCTCTCCCTCGTCTCCCCATGGCCCAGTGGCTTCATTGTGCATTCATTTCGTAAACTAGGGTTTTGCTCAGTGTAATTGCATGCAATCTCGCATTGGTAGGTCAACTCTGCAAAAACCTCCCCCGAGCCAGTGTTGGCAGTGTTCCCACGTCGGCATTTCCCACACACACTTGCGGGAGCCAACGGCACGCAATCTTCCTGCTCCGTTTGCTTTTTGGCTCCCGGACGGAAATTCACCAAGTGTCCCTGAACGGCATTTTCATGCGACTTGCAACTCGACATAACTCGGAAACCGGACGTCGGACCGATGAACCGTCGACTCCGTTGGTCTCCTGGCATGCGATTACCTCTAGGGGGCCCTCTCCCTCGTCTCCCCATGGCCCAGTGGCTTCATTGTGCATTCATTTCGTAAACTAGGGTTTTGCTCAGTGTAATTGCATGCAATCTCGCATTGGTGGGTCAACTCTGCAAAAACCTCCCCCAAGCCAGTGTTGGCAGTGTTCCCACGTCGGCATTGCCCACACACACTTGCGGGAGCCAACGGCACGCAATCTTCCTGCTCCGTTTGCTTTTTGGCTCCCGGACGGAAATTCACCAAGTGTCCCTGAACGGCATTTTCATGCGACTTGCAACTCGACATAACTCGGAAACCGGAAGTCGGACCGACGAACCGTCGACTCCGTTGGTCTCCTGGCGTGCGATTACCTCTAGGGGGCCCTCTCCCTCGTCTCCCCATGGCCCAGTGGCTTCATTGTGCATTCATTTCGTAAACTAGGGTTTTGATCAGTGTGGGAGTGTGCAATTTTTGCACACAGGGGTCAACTTTGGAAAATCATCCACCGGGAAAGTATGGCTAGTGTTCCTAGCCCGAACCTATCTAGACACACCTGCAGGACTCCCCGGAACCCGGTTTTGTTGCATGGTTGGAGTTCTATGCCCCCGGTAGGTATCCAGCAGGTGTCCCTGAAGGCCTTCTGGTAGTGAGACGGGACGAGCAATAGAATGAAGACCGTGGCTCGGATCGACGAACCGTTGACTCTGTTGGATTTAGCACACCGGGATAGTGCCAGGGGTGCCCCTCCCCTCCTACCCGGTGGCCCATGTGTCACCTTGCAGGTCCATCTTGGAAACTAGGGTTTTGCTCAGTGTGGGAGTGTGCAATTTTTGCACACGGGGGTCAACTTTGGAAAATCATCCACCGGGCAAGTATGGCTAGTGTTCCTAGCCCGAACCTGTCTAGACACACCTGCAGGTCTCCCCGGAACCCGGTTTTGTTGCATGGTTGGAGTTCTATGCCCCCGGTAGGTATCCAGCAGGTGTCCCTGAAGGCCTTCTGGTAGTGAGACGGGACGAGCCATAGAATGAAGACCGTGGCTCGGATCGACGAACCGTCGACTCCGTTGGATTCAGCACACCGGGAGTGCCAGGGGTGCCCCTCCCCTCCTACCCGGTGGCCCATGTGTCACCTTGCAGGTCCATCTTTGAAACTAGGGTTTTGCTCAGTGTGGGAGTGTGCAATTTTTGCACCCGTTGGTCAACTTTGGAAAATCATCCACCGGGCGGGTATGGCTAGTGTTCCTAGCCCGAACCTGCCTAGACACTTTGGAAACTAGGGTTTTGCAGGTCCATGATGATGATGATGGTGATGATGATGAAGATGTTGATGATGATGGCTTGGTCTAAGGTGGTGCTCTCAACTAGCTAATTCATTATGAAATATTTAACAAGACATGAATTAAATTTAATATAAGTGTATTGTTTAATATAGTGAGCATGAATTGAATTAATTTTGTTGGGTGAAGCCAATAACCAACATGATGAACATAATATAATTTTAGGGTTTACTGATCATATGTAAAAAATGGATTAAAAAACACAATTATTATAATTTTAGTTTAATGTTTATCCACTTTAATCCATATATTTTTTAGTTTTGACTATGAATACACAATAATTATTATATATATATGTGTGTGTTTTTGTGTGGATAACTTAGAGATGTATAATAAAAATGGGTAAAAGGTGGTTGTCACTAGAGACTTTCATAGTTGTATAGTGAAAATGTAATAGCTATTAAAATTTGGATTAGAAAATTATTAAAGAAAATAAATTCTATAGAAATGGGTAAAAGGTGGTTGTCGCTAGATTAAGAGAGACTTTCATAGTTGTATAGTGTACAATTGTCTAGTGGTTATGGCAGTGATGTGTAAAATCTTATGATCACATGAAAGAGATCACAAATAGGTTCATAAAACTAAGAACAACAATACTTTGAGCAATTTTTCAAAGGAAACTAGAATAGAGCCAGTAAAGAGAAAAAAATACTAAAAACTTGATTTCATACTAAAATGAATGAAAAATGGTTTTACATAAAGAAATTTGAATTACTCAAGGAACCAATTCGATTGTCTAGTGATTCATAAGGATTTAGTTGGGCTTAACATAGAGCTTAAATGCCCTTAAAGTTAGCTAAGCAACCCCTCAAACATGATTAATATATGGTTTACTGATCATATGAACATAATATAATTTTAATCCATCTCTTGTAAATTTGGCATATCAATAACGCAAAATTGACATATTCATATGAAACATACATGTGAAAATTGAGCATATATCAATATTCAATTACAAATAGTGAAAATAGTATAGTATTAAAAGTATGTAATGTACCTCATCATGCTAGATCCCACCTATTATCATACAACCAAGCCCTCCGGATCATCTCTTATACTGATGGTCTCCATTAGTCTCTCGTGCTCTGTATCCGGTAAGAAGTAGCGTACCTTCGATGTATTTCGACTAGGCATTGTTCGTACCTGAAGGTTTGTGCCAATGATTAAGTTGGTAAAGTGATATACACTTGCACCTGGTTTGTAATCCCTGTAAACATATCCACCCTTCTTTCTTCCATTGTTGTCCCGTGTCAAGTATTCACCTTTAACAACCATAGACCCAGTTGGAAAGTGGTTGTTTTCATCGTCAGTCATGGACACAATGAGAGTTTGCTTTCCATCTATACAGCGTGCCAACCAGTATTCATCACCCCATTCAGTATCTTTTGAGGCAACCACTGCGTATATGTGCCCTGCATTATATGATTGTAGGTATATGATCAAAATATTTTTCGTGCGATACAAGGCCATTAATGTGCATTTGAAGACTACGTAAACAAACAAAAAATGTCAAGGAAATGCATCATACCGGGTTGTACAAGGTCTGAGACATGATCAAAATCTGCAGAAATAGATGATTGGTCTTCTTCCAACGGAGTTAACTCAACAATTGCACGCTGATCAAGTGGAAGTGATATGCGATCCCATCCATCAACCCAATCCAATGATTCACACCCATCCCAGTCACCATCACAACAAGGCGGGCAAAAACAAGCGAGTTTTCTGGTCCAAATTTCAAATACTGGGTTATCAGAGCTTCGAACCGAATGAAAGCCACGAGTCCCAGGCACAGTCTTGCATTCCCATGCATGTGAACGATCTATGTCTACCACCTCCCCAAAAAATCTCTCCACATGTCTCTTTCTTGTGGATTCTACTCGCATAGTTGATTCCTCTCCCATTACTGACGTGCACCACCTGACTATAGATTGAGCATTTAGAATAGTAGATTCTGTAGATACTTTCAATTCCTCTCTTCGTAGGGCTGTTTTGACACATGCTTCGGCTCCATCATGCTCTCCTTTACCATGCCCAGTCTCAAAATAGTTCCACATATGTGGCACTTTGTAGTTTTTATGCAATGAACACAACCACTGAAATATGCGTGCATTTTTGAACTGACCAGCACACCCATCAGACCAAATCCAGTGTCGGTCCATCTGTATGTTCCTTCCCTTCAAGTGATCATAGAACATGATGAAGCAATGACGTACATAGTGGAAGTCGTGGCACCTATCATCACTTATGTAGAAGTGATATTCCTTCAGAATTTCTCTTTGCTCTTCAGTGCTATTTGGGCCATGCCTATATGTGATATGGACCATCAAGGAAACCTACTCAGAGTGATAATACTGACTTTGGATCTCATTTTGAGGTTGCAGAGTGTAGTTCTCGGCAAAATCAACAACTGAAAGTATAGTACCAAGGGGAAATGTATCTCTACATATTCTAAACTTCTCATCCTGCCATCGTGCCACGTGGACATGCTGAACATATTGATGTGTCTTTTCAATAAATTCCTTGATGAAGTCACTAACTTGTACCTGGTGACACAAAATGATCTCAATGTCAGTTTTTTGTTGTAAGTAAGGATTGAAATGTAACCGTTACAACATAATTTTATAGATATAAATGCATACCTGAGATGTCACCAATTGTATTTTTTTGCTTTCTTTCCCTGGGACTATTTCATAGTTGATATATTTGAAACTTTTCATGTCTGTAACCATTTTCCCAAATTCACTGTCTCCATTCTCGTGCATACATTGGCTCAATAATGCCATTCCAGCACAGTTGGAGCATGTTCCATCCAAACAAGATTTTGCATAGTATGTTTGCCCCTCGGGCCTATTGCACATGATGCTATGAATGAATTCTCTTGATGAAGTCGGTGGTATTGTCATGGAGCAATCCTGCACAATGTTAGTATGCAACACACGACGAATGTACAAAAATGTTTCATAGTAATATTCATATTCTACATGGTATCTACAACAACAAGTGTTACGAAGAGTATTTATTCTAACATACCATGGCTTACATTTCTCAAAAGATCTTTGCCCCAAGTTCAATTGTCTATGCTCAATCTTAAATTTCTCGTAAAGCTCTGTCTGTGTTATATCAAGAAGATGCTTAGTATGTGGTTCACGATCCTTTGAACCCCTTCTTAGTTTTAGTACATCCTTTCGGTTTGAAGAAGGCCTTGTGTGATCATGCCAAAAACTGTGCACTAGTCCCTTTACTGCATCAACTAGCTTCATGTCACGACGTGGCAACCGACCAACAAAGGCCCAAAAATCTGTCTGATCGGTTGTGTCAAGATGTTCTCTTCTAATAGAATACCTACGGAGGGTTTTTACATTCAAATTAACTAGTTCGGATGTAGGCCTGAGAATACGAAGGGCCCTGGTGTTCTTATCTGCAATTGATTGTGACAACACACGACGAGCAGCATTGCGGTCCTTTGAACGTGTGTTCTTACCAATTTTACCAAATGCATCTACTAGGCTTTTAACTATATGAGAACTTGGTTCAGAATTCTTTATCATCTTTATCCCTAACTTTTTCCTAACAACATTCATGCTCCTAGATTTTAACAATGATAAAAATAATCTACATTTATCTCCATCACATTTAGAAACAAAATATTTATCAAGTATCTGTTGAGTTTGATAAGCAATACTACGTTTAGATAGCGTACCTTCAATGGAATTCATAAGTCTTTCATCAACTTGTATACGCTTCGGAGTTCTTCGACGTGTGCTTGCTAATGGAGGTAAGGGGGTTGGAATTGTACCATGTAGCGCATCACCAAGACGCTCTGGCGTTTCAGTAGTAGCTCGGTGTCCTTCATTCTCTTCCTGGTAGTTGGATGGTGGAAGTCCAACATCCTCATCCATGGTCTGTGGAAGTCCAACATCCCCTTGTGGAAGTCCAACATCCTCATCGATGGTGTGGATAACATTCTCTTCTTCAACAGTAGGCAAAATGTCCAACGCCTCTCTGACTTCATCGCTTGTATAACCACATCCGGATAGCAAATTGGGTGTTTCTTCGTGAGCTTCATCTTGAGATGGTAACTTATCACTTTGACTTGAAGTGGGAATTGAAACATCCCCTAATGAGCACCTACGTTTTGCTTCTTGATTACTTCCATGGGGTGCTTGTTCAACAACTATTGTGGAAATTGAAGGTCCCTCTTGTCGTGGATTAATAGGATGAACCATGGTATCCTCTACAATTGGATTTGGATTAGTTTCCAAAGAAAGCCTCCGATTCATCATGTATATTCTTTTCTTTTCTTTCTCTTCTTCAATGACTTCTTGAGATCTCTTCTTCCTTGTTGATTTGTTTACTCGGTTACGTGCATTCCCCATCACCACAATGATCAATTCAATATAGTTTGTTTTTGTTGCTCCTCAATTACAAGCTCTTCAATAATAAGCAAATGGAAGTTCTTCCTGGTTGGTCTTGAAGCTTGATATCTTACCTTGTGTGCTCCTCAAATATAGGCAAAATGAATCTTTCAAAGGCCTTATCTTTGGTGTTCTTCAATTGGAGATTCTTCAAGCTTGCTAATTATTTTCTTCAAATATGGCCATATAACCCAACACCACAGTGAGCAACCATGAAAGATGTCCTCAATGCTGCACCTGCATAAAAAAAAATGATGGAGTTGGTGTAGAATGTGAAAATTTTCAGACGCGGGCTTGTGCTGTTCGAAAAATCGCGGGATTGTTGCTTTCGTTCGGACAGAGTGAAGTTGCTCTCGGACAGCAACAGTCCATTATTTCTGGAGTTCCAAAACGCGTACACGTTATATATATATAAAACGCGTGCGCGATATGTAGTGAAAAAACGCGAACGCGATATAGTCAAGCACAATAAATAGGTTAGGTGCACGGCTAGGGCAACGAACAAAATCAAAGAAAACTAATAATTTATATGATTGCATACAAAACAAATGTTTTGTATGGTTTAATACCCCCTAGCTCTCTCCCAATAATCCCTAGATACCCCCTATCTCTTTCTAAATATCTGTCCCTCATTCTCCCTACATGTTTCTTTCATGTTTCTTTCTCTCCCTTCAGCCATGTCTCTACCACCCCACTCTCCATCTCTCCACCTTCTCTTTATCTTCGTCATTATCCCTCCCTATAGCACTCTCTCCCTTCTTCTCCCTTAATCACTAACCCTCTACGCCTTTATCCCTCCCCCCTGCCCTCTCTGTCTTACCTTGTTCCTAGAGCCCCTCCCCCATAAAGGCCTTTAGACCCTCTTCTAAATATTAATCCCTAAGTGCATAAGTGCACAAGATGATGAGGAGGAGGAGGGTGATGACAATGAAGATGATCATGATGTAGATGAAGATGATAAAGATGATGAGGAGGAGGAGGGTGATGACAATGAAGATGATCATGATGCAGATGAAGATGATAAAGATGATAATGTTGATGAAGATGATGGTGATGATGATGAAGATGTTGATGATGATGGTGATGAAGATGTTGATGATGATGGTGATGATGATGGTGATGAAGATGATGGTGACATGATGGAGATGTTGATCTGATGAGGAAGATGATGATGATGATGGTGATGATGGTGATGATGATGAAGATGTTGATGAGGACGATGATGGAGATGAAGATGATGATGATGAAGAAGATGATGATGATGGAGATGTTGTGTTGATGGGGAACCTAGAGATGACAATGATGATGAAGATGGTGATGGTGATGGTGATGGTGATGACGATGAAGATTTTGATGATGATGCTGATGGCGATGATGATGAAGATGTTGACGATGATGGTGATGGTGATGTTGAGATGATGATCATGATGATGTTCAGAAGATCATGATGGTGATGATGGTGATGATGATGGAGAAAATGACAATGATGGATATGTTGATGAGGAACTTGCAGATGCCAATGATGATGATGATGGAGATGTTGATGAGGAACCTACAGATGCCAATGATGATGGTGATGACGATGAAGATGTTGATGATGATGGTGCTGGTAATGATGATGACGAAGATGATGGTGACATGATGGAGATGTTGATCTGATGAGGAAGATGATGATGATGATGATGGTGATGATGATGAAGATGTTGATGACGATGATGATGGTGATGAAGATGATGATGATGAAGAAGATGATGATGATGGAGATGTGTTGATGGGGAACCTAGAGATGACAATGATGATGAAGATGGTGACGGTGATGACGATGAAGATTTTGATGATGATGCTGATGGCGATGATGATGAAGATGTTGACGATGATGGTGATGGTGATGTTTAGATGATGATCATGATGATGTTCAGAAGATCATGATGGTGATGATGGTGATGATGATGGAGAAAATGACGATGATGGATATATGTTGATGAGGAACCTGCAGATGCCAATGATGACGATGATGGAGATGTTGATGAGGAACCTACAGATGCCAATGATGATGGTGATGACGATGAAGATGTTGATGATGATGGTGTTGGTAATGATGATGATGATGATGATGATGAAGATGAAGATGATGGTGACATGATGGAGATGTTGATCTGATGAGGAAGATGATGATGATGATGATGGTGATGATGATGAAGATGTTGATGACGATGATGATGGTGATGAAGATGATGATGATGAAGAAGATGACGATGATGATGGTGATGAAGATGATGATGATGAAGAAGATGACGATGATGGAGATGTGTTGATGGGGAACCTAGAGATGACAATGATGATGAAGATGGTGATGGTGATGACGATGAAGATTTTGATGATGATGCTGATGATGATGATGATGATGATGATGATGATGAAGATGTTGACGATGATGGTGATGGTGATGTTCAGATGGTGATGATGATGATGATGATGATGATGATGATGATGGAGATGTTGATGAGGAAGGGGGAGATGACAATGATGATGAAGATGTTTATGGTCATGAAGATGATGATGATGGTGATGGTGATGATGATGGAGATGATGGAGATGATGGAGATGGCGATGAAGATGATGATGATGATGATGATGGTGAAGATGATGAAGAAGATGATGATGATGGAGATGTTGACCTGATGACGATGAAGATGATGATTATGGTGATGATGATGAAGATGTTGATGCTGATGATGATGATGATGGTGATGAAGATGATGATGATGGAGAAGATGATAATGATGGAGATGTTGATGAGGAACCTACAAATGCCAATGATGATGATGATGATGATGGTGATGACAATGAAGATGTTGATGATGATGGTGATGGTAATGATGATGAAGATGATGATGATGATGGTGATGGTGATGGTGATGTTTAGATGATGATGTTCAGAAGATGATGGTGACATGATGGATATGTTGATCTGATTCAAGGAAGATAATGATGATGATGATGATGGTGATGATGATGAAGATGTTGTTGATGATGATGATGGTGATGAAGATGATGATGATGAAGAAGATGATGATGATGGAGATGTTGATGTTGATGGGGAACCTAGAGATGACAATGATGATGAATATGGTGATGGTGATGGTGATGGTGATGACGATGAAGATTTTGATGATGATGGTGATGGTGATGATGATGAAGATGTTGATGATGATGGTGATGGTGATGTTTAGATGATGATCATGATGATGATAATGATGATGGAGATTTTGATTTGATGAGGAATATGATGATGATGATGATGATGGTGATGATGATGAAGATGTTGATGATGACGATGATGGTCATGAAGATGATGATGATGAAGAATATGATGCTGATGGAGAATATGATGCTCACAACTCCCTCTAGTCTCTCTCTCCCCAACCATCAATCTCTCTAGATCTCTCTCTCTCTCTGTCTCTCTCTCTCTCTCAAACACACACACATACACACACATTATGTCACTTTCCATTCTCAAACCCATACCCCCTCCATCCATATCTATCTCCAACTTTCTCCCTCCATCCCTCACCCTACCTTCTCTCCCTCCCTCTCTCATCGCCTGTCTCTCACCTTCTATCCCTCCCTCATCTTTCCCTCAACCTATCCCAATCTCTCCATCACTCCCTCTCTCTCCATCGCCACCACTTTCTGCATGTCTCCCACCAACACTTTCTGTCCCTCCCTTCCTATCTCTTATTTCGTTCTATCCCCATCTATCTCTCACTCCCTCAAAATCCATTCCTCCCCATTGTCCCTCTCCCTCCCTCGCTCTATGTCTCTCCCCCCCTTGTATTCTTTATTTCTCTCTCACATCCCCCTTGCCTCCATCCATTCCCCCTTGTCACTCAAGTCTCACTTTCAACTTCTAACCCTATACCTCTTCAGAACCTATTCTACTCCTAATAGTGCTCTCAAGCTCCACTTCCCTTCACCCCCTGTAGCCCATCATGTTCTCATTCCCTTCATCTCTCCCCACTCAAGCTTCCAACATCCTTCTAAGCCCTTGACCCTTTCCCACCCCTATTAAATATTAACCATAGATTCCCTTGACCCTTCCCCACCCCTATTAAATATTAACCATAGATTCCCTTGACCCTTCCCCACCCCTTCTCAAATATTAAACAAAATTTCCCTTGAATTCTACACCCCCTCTTTCTCAAGTATTAAACATGTATTTTATGATTTGAATAACGCGAGCGCGTTTTGTAACTATATAACGCGTACGTGTTATGTAGTTATATAACGCGTACGCGTTAATTATTGATATAACGCGCACGCGTTATTTAGTTATATAACGCGTACGCGTTATTTAAATCTAAAAGCGCGGCAATATTTTTGAATTTAAACAGGCCGAGTCACATGCTCACATGTCAAAAATAATCCTATGTGTATGCTTTGGAGTTTGCTTCGGTAATTCCAAACCTGTGCTATGTTAATGAAAAACCAAAGCTAATTGGGTATTTCTTCCAATTTCTGGAGAAGCCTGTGCTTAGCCACTCGTTACAATATGCTACACAGAGTCATTTTTGACGAAATCTTAGACACAAATAGCATTTTTTCTGCAGATTCCAAATATGTAACTTTTATTTTGAAATATTAATTTTTCCTATTTTCTTTCAATTTCTTTTCTGTCCTACCTCCTTAACTCGTGAAACACATTGTTAGTGTTTCTTCCATAACTTTTTCAATTCTCAATCATTTCAAAAAAAAATTGTATGGTGCACAAGAGGACACTAACCTCCACGTTCTATGAAAAACCCATTTCAAGAATTTTGCATTAAGACCTTCAAAGGCTCTACCCACAAAAGATGTACTATTTTTGAGGTTTGATCACTTAGACAATTATAAAAAAATTATAAAATTACTAATTTAATTTTCGAAAAATAATGGCGCACAAGTGCTATGTGTTCTCTACATGCATGCCGATTTTTGTAGCTTGATTCCATCATTTAGGCCCTCAAAGGCTCTACCCACAAAAACATATACCTTATCATTTGCCTGAAAAATAAAAAGTGTCTGTTAGGAAAACTGAAACTTGACATAGCTATGCAAATTTTCAATACATAAAAGTTATATATTCAGAAACGTGATTCAATTTCCTACATTTCATCTTTTTTACTCAATGCAAGATATTTTCCGTAAGTAAATCAAAAAATCCAAGTAAGTTGAGGGATGCCTGCTTTTTCAGTTTTCTATTGCATCTAACGTGCCAAAAGTGACCCTCATCTTCTTGCACACACCCTTACATACCTTGTGTTTTTTCCCTTTCACAACAAATCCTTTTGGTTGAGACATGAAGACATTTTTTTTCAAGTCTCTATTCAAGAAATCTATTTTTACATCAATCTAGTGGAATTTCCACCCATTTTGTGCAGCCAAAGATAGTAAGGTATGGATGGTATCCCATTTTGTTGTGGGGAAGAATGTCTCTTCAGAGTCAATTCCTTCCTTCTGTTCATAACCTTTCGCCACAAGCCTCGTTTTGTGTTTGTCAAGTGATCCATTTGATATGTATTTGTTCTTGTAAACCTACTTGCATCCAATTGGTTTGGTTCCAACTGGAGGGTCAACCAACTTCCAGGATCTATTATTCATGAGCACATCATATTCATTATGCATGGCTTCTTTCCACTCATCACGAATAGCTGTAACAACCCTCATGTATGCATATTTGTAAAATATTTATAATGAAATGTAAAATAATAAAAAAAATGGTAAATAATAAAAATGAATATGAAATAAAAATGAAGGGAAATATATTGCATTAAAAGAAATTAAGAAAAGAGGAGAAGGGGGAGATAAAAGGAGGAGGAGGAGAAGAGAGGGGGTTCTTTTTGGTATTTTTGACATTTTGGAATGAGAGCTTTGCGGGAGCCAAGGAAGAAGAAAGAGGCTAGCAGAAAGAGGAAAGCAAGCAAGCTCTGGCATAGGGCTAATTGTTGGGGGCTCGGGGGCCTCAGCCATTGGCTGGGGGTTGGTTGGGTTGAGAGTTGTCCCCTGACCTTCAGTTGCGGGCATTGGAGCTGTCAAGGTAACTACCAGGTCATCTAATTAGGTAAGGCACTTTAAATTTTCATAGAATATTTTTTAAGTTGATAGATTCATTGTTTGTATTCAGATCTTCGTTGCATGCTATTTCTTTGTTGTTTAATGGTTTTTATGAGTTTGAGATCATTACATTTGGTATCAGAGAAGGGTTCAAACCCTCAAGACCTATGGGATTTTCCTAGTTAATCTTAATTAATAAGATGAAATGTTATAGTGGCTCAAACTGGTAAAATCTATGGATGTACCTTCAGATCTGGTGTTTATGTCAAATATATAACTCTTTTAGTATCTACAAGTCTGCATGTTAAATCTACTAGCTTGTACAAAGGAAAAACTTGAGTTGAGATCTAGAAATGGGTAATTTACAAAAAAGAAAACCTAAATCTTTGTAAAATTTAAAGACTAAGAATAAAATCAAGTTAATGGGTGTTGGGATTTGAACCCAGATCTCCCGGCACAACATGAGCCTTACTTAGGCTACACCCATGGCTCATGCCTTCAAAACTTACTATCATGATCTCTACATAGAATTTATTACAATCTAAACAGTAATGATAATAAATAATAAAGCCTGGAAATTAGGTACGTTTCCCAAGTTTTCTTGAAACATTTGCACCTTAATAATTTATTATAATGCAGTATATGATGCCTTTGATATTAGTCATGCCACGAGCGACCACCAACAAACCTGACAAACTAATATCTTATTAAGGTCCATCCAACTATAACACCGATGCACTGTTCAAGCTGAGAATAGAGTCCCAATAATGCACAACTACAACAGTAACAAAGTATACATACATCGAAAAAAAAAAAAAAAAGTACCAACCATTCAAATAAAGATGAGCCATATGCTACTAGACACAAAAAAAAATGCTATGATATTCTTGTACTGATTCTTGTCAGGACTCATGAGAGGTGGAGCTGAAACCATAAAAATTGTGTGGAAATTATAGCTTGGAGGACTGATTGCAATTGAAATGGGAGAGAGTATATGAAAAATAAGTAAAAAAAGGAGCCCATCATGGCTCCCTGTGTATTATCGATTTCGTCAATCGGTTTTTACAACGAGAGAACAAATCCACAAAAATAAATCCAAAGGAAAAATGTTTGTAAAAAGACAACCAAATCCGCCCGTATGAGCTATAACAATTTTTCTCTCAACTTCATCTATGATTCGCATCCATAACCATATGAGCATGCTTCACTAACACACCGACAACTCTGTTTCTGTCTCGTTGTAGTCTTTGATCTCACTACGTGGGAGTCCAGATTAATTTAGTGTAGTTTACAATCAAGGCAGTTCCTCAATAAATAAACCCCGAGGGGCCCTGAGTTAACGCCGATATACAATTAATTAACATGTAGCGGAAAGAATCTGAGTTTGTTCCTAGTGCCACCCTCATGATCAGCTTCTCCATTGCTATCATCCCTCTCTCTTCCCTGGAAATGCATTAAATCCTACGATAGCCATAACAATCTAAGGCTATTAGCATAGATAGAAAGCAAAAAAGTGACTAAGGTATTATATCATAATACACTTATTTAATACACTTATTGTAACTGTCTGGAAAAAATATTTGTTTTGAAAGGAAACATCAATATTTTTTTAATAACCAGCAAATACTGGAAAACATGCAAGTAGCGTAAATGCCAGAAAAATTACATTCGTAAATTGTACATCGACTACCATACAATATTTTTTTTTAGAAAACCAGAAACGCAAAGGAAAGCGTAAGGGAGTGGTTACGTTGATTGCAAGGATTAACGTCCGGAAGGCATTTCATAAGGTTCCATTTGCAAAGCAAGAATTAACATCAGGAAGGTGTTTCATAACATTCCATTTGCAAAACAATAGTTTCGATTTAGATGGTCGCTATCATCTCGCTCTCTTGAAGCTCATGGCGTAACGGCTGCTCTCAGCGTTGATCGCACCGACTGAATCCACATGAAACAACGGTAGGGCGCTGTTGGGCGATAAACCCAAAATTATGCCCCCTTGCATACGCATGGACACAGTAAAGCAGCATAGGGACCTTTGAACCTTGTCTTTGTAGTCATTATTAGCCTCGGGCGTTTTTGGTAGACGAACTAAACATTGCACTACACTCACCATGGCAAAGGTAGCAGCACGTAGTAATGGTGATAGGGAATTATTATGAGAAAGCCCTACCACACCACAATAAAGATTCCACGCGGTAGATGCAACACTAGGTAGGTTAAAAAAAAAAAATTGATTCCGTCTTTCCTTTCACAAATGCAATAGAGCTCCCCTACTTCTTCATGCGCCTACGCTCAAATAAAAAATCATAAAGAGATTACAACCGATGACGAGTTCAATCCCACGCTTTAGAAGAGAGTCCTCTCAAGTAATCATGGCAGATACATAGAGCAAGTACGGCCAAGGAGCATATCGAAGGCGGGATTTATTTGATTTTGGATCTGATATGCGAGTCCAAAGAGTGGATTCTACTCATATTCCATCTCCATGAAGATGGTTAGCACAGTTACATAATTGACAGTAGTTCTCAATCAAATTGTCATTCACCTGTTCAAAAAATTACAATTTGATTGTGTGGCTGCCATTGCACTGTTTAAGTAGGGCAGGATCTCTTTAGGAACAAAATGATGATAATGAGAACTGGTCAAAACTTTGCGTGGTAAATGTTTCTTAAAGAATTGAATAGGATTGAGCAAAGCATGATCAGGAATATCAAAAACAAGTTTTACAGTTGCTGAACAAGAGTTTTTTTTTCCCTTTCATTGGTAAGTGTTTTCTGTATATTTACAACAAAGAGTTATAGTTACTGCATCACATATATCCATTGGGCCCTTTAGTCTTATTCTCGTGTCCTAGATGGCCAGGAAAAGATATAAACAGATCGGCTGACCAGGCCATACACAAAATTCTAAATGAGGGTTTCCCGTGGCAGGAGCTACCACAGGAATATGCTTGGAAGCCATTAGAGGTTTCCCATCCTAATAACAAAAATTTCGTAACTAAGTTTGCCGAGAAAGAAAGTATAAACTTGTGCTATTGACTATCCTCCTATTGTAAGCCCTATCTCGAACCATATATACATGCTTAGGCTGGTTAACATTATCATTGTTCAAAGTGCTACTAAAACAAATGTTAGAAAATATGAACCAGACTGGTTCTCCATCCATTTGTTCAAGCTTTGAGATCCAAATGATCTCGACCCCGGGCAGTCACTCCTGCTGAACTCATTGCTCTGCAATCCTCTTGGTCTGGATGGTTGTCTCCCAGTCTAGCCATTATATGCCCCATCATGGAAGTGAGTGAATGCATGGTTTTTATGGTTCTGATAAGCAAATCCAGTTGCAAGTTCCATTTACGATTGTTGTATTCAATTTCAGCGTGTAACTGAGGCCAAGATGGAGACCTTCTCCCTGTGTCATCGTTAACCTCTTCAGTGTCTTTTATCATGAAAGCTACCAGGTATTTAATCATCCATTGGTTATCTATGGTGGCATAAATACTGAACGATGCCCTCTAGTGTTTTGAGGGTACTTGGGGGAGAAGATGGAAGAACCTGTATTTTGGTGGGATGCTCTTCTTGTCTCCTGTAATGTGCCTGGAAATGCAACTCTTGGCCAGCAGGGCAGTCGAATCAATCTTCCCTACTTTTCCAATCAGATTTGCCAACAATGAACAGGATTTGGCTTCAGATGGTACCAACAAACAACCAATGTATACTAATTGGATAATTAAAAATACAGAAGCAGATTATAGCTTATAACCATGGATTCATAATATTAAATGCCTCCAATTCATTCTTACGCATAATCATTAAGCAATTAACACTCAGATTCTAGATATAAAACCAGATTCATGTATTAAAGACATAAATAATCTACACAGGAAATAAGACAAATACCTCATTTTCTTGAAATTACCCTCCAAACTTGTGGCAAAAGAGCGATTTGCCTCGTGGAGTCCCAACCATAGCAACAAGTGGTGATACATGGCAAGTAATGAAATGAGGTTGATTTTAAAATTAAATTTCACATAGGTGATATTTGAACTATTAGGTTGGATAATTATGAAGGAAGTGATGTGATGTGATGGAAGCATCATGGAAAAATGAATGACAAGTGTAAATCATGATTATTTCTTTTATATTTTATTAAGGATGTATCATGCTATTGTGAGTGTATGTTATTCTAATAATTGTGTTGTCTTAGAAGTTATAAGTTTATGTGGTCCCAGTTATGGTATTAGGAATAGCATTGAATATTGGAACCATCATAACTTAATGAGGACATGGAGTGGATGTATTGAGTTTGAAGAACCTAATATAAAATTTATATTAGAAATCAAGAAAGGTAATTGTGTTGATTAATAAAAGCTACTAAATCATGTGTAACCTTATGCAAGTAAAGAAGACATTGGCTATTCATAAAAGAATATGAACAAGGTTACTAAAACATGCAGAAATAGGTGTTAAGGGCATAAGTATAAGGTATGGATATGTTGTGATGGAATAATAATAATGATGATGAAGTAATCACAATGGAGTAAACATCGAATAGTCTTGTTATAGACATGATGGTAATGATCGAGATGAAGTAGAGTAACCCCTTATCTAATCAATATTAAAATTACCAAGACCGAATAAGGAAAACTTAGCACATTTGATGTATCCTAGTAGGTAACCTTCAAGAATATCTTAAATTTCCTTAATAGGGAACTTGATAGAAGAATCTTAAGGTCCATTCTTATTTGGGTTGATGACATGTATCCTTAAGAGAAATCTTAGGAGGTTTATGACAACATTGAATTTAAATAACTATTAAATTAGAAGTGCCTAGGGTATGGTCACTGAAGTAGACATGTCATGATTTCTGAATTCCATGAATAGACTAAGGGAAAATCACTATAGAAATTAGGTATGATACACATAGTTATTCAATTATTAACGATAGCTAAGAAATGTACTCAATCTAAATGAAAACACCATGGGAATGATGGGGTTAGAATAGTGAAGTAAAAGTCATAATGGTAAAGTTATTAAGAGTATATTGGTTGGTTGAAATTAACTTCCATGAGAAGTTGGAGACTCAGTATGATATAAATGAGATAAAAATGGTATGGTTAAAGCACGCAAAACATTAATAGTGCTAAGAAATTGACATTGGATAGTTGTACAAGAAAGATAAGGCTTTGGTGAAGTAGAACACACATGAATAAGTCTTTGTATTAACGCTTCACTAAGAGTTCCAATAAGGACTCTCATGCTTAAGAGTTCCAATAATGACATACTGTCGGTTCAAGTAGGTGTGTCATTGTATACTTTGGACAATAATTAGAATCATGAAACTATGTTGAATTAAAGTAACATGACAACTAGAAATGATGATTGAGTATTAAAATATTATATGTTATGGATTATGGAGGCCTTGGGAATAATTTAATCCATAAATGTAAGGTAACATTAGAACTTTGGGAAATGATAAACATATATAAAATGTTGCAAAATAAGAAATGGCATGATGAATTAATAATGAATACATATAGTAATATCATGATGAAAATAAATTGATTTTGATTTTTGAGACATATTATTATTACCATTTATAAATTATGGAGGAATTTTATTGTTTAGAGAATGATAGATGCCCATATTGTTGTAGCCTAGATAATGGGATTAATTATTTTAACATAGTACTTAGGTAATGAAAATATACAAAAAAGAAGAAGATATATACACTAGCACCTAATAGCCAAGTTAACTTTACCTACTCCATAAAATACTCATTTTATTATAAGATGAGGAATTACAATCATAATACATGATCAGTAGTTGGACCATATAACTTGACGAGAAACACGAATAAAATTAAAGAAATGAAATGAATCTAATCTGAACGTAATCTATATACTACTTGAGTGTGTGAATGGATCCTGTATAGTAGGATATGTGATATTAGGTACTCATTCTTATATGTTCAAGAAATATTAAGGTATCTATATCTATATATTCCATGTAATGGGTTGGTTAATCGTGATAAGAGTGTTCTTGATATTTATATTCTATTATATATATGATGTTTTTTAAGTTGATGATCATGAGATGCATGTTCATACTAGCATGCATCCTTGTGTTACTTAAGAAGACAAATGGTTATTAGCATGTGGATCCATTCCACCTAAGACATATGGTTATTATCATGTGCATGTGATACTTTTGGATGTTACTTCATGACGTTATGGTTCTTTATAAGATAAATGACGTGTGGAACATAGAATGATATTATTTCATGATGATATTAATTTAGAATTTTAATAGCTTTATCATGGCATCTAGAGATAAATGAAATTTGGTACATAAAATGGTATTACTTCATGTTGATATTACTAATGTTGAAATATGGCATCTTATGATGACATATTAATGAGATGCTTAGTGAAATTATGAAAGTATCATGACCAGTTATGTTATAATGTTAGCACAGAGCACCTAAATGCACTAGATGCTAAACTTGGCATGACTTATCGTGACAATGGATTATGATGTAAGGGCAGGCGCACGAAGATGCTCCCCAAATTCCTTGCAATAGGGCCGCGCTAGCGGAGAAAAAAAATAGCGCGACCGCACCTAAGGAGACGCACACCCGCCTCTAGGTTTGGTACCGAACCGAGGCGCGTGCGCATCGCTGACGCGTACGCGCAGAGGAGATGCGCACGCGCCCCTGTTAAAAATATTAAAAAAAGAGTCGACAATTTCCCCATTTTTCATTTGGCCGGCTGAGCGCGTCCTCTTCCTCCACGTACACGTCCATTCAACTACCAACGGAGGCCAAATCCACTCCAAAACCACCCAACAACACCCACAAACTCGTCACCACTTCGATTAATAGGTAAATATCACGTTTTTTTTCAATTTTATTCATTATTTGTGTCAATTTTTGTATTTTTTTTGTTTATGTAATTGTAAATAATTCCTAAATTTTTAAAACAATGAACCAATTTTCAACTGCAGATTGCAACTGAGACAATGAGTGAACAAGATGTTAACCCCGAGTTTGGTGGAACACAAGAAAACCCGAACCTTGGACTCAATGCTGAACAAAACCAAAACCCAAAACCTAATTTTGAACAAGATGAACTTAACCACTATGTAAATGAAATGCGAGTGCACACTCGCAAACTTAGAAACTCGGGTGAACCATCTCGATTGTCTCTTGCCACGTCAATTGAGAACTCAATTGACTCCCTCATACATGCACACCAGCAATTGCCAGACATGACTCAATTTAGAGCTAGGATGTGGGAGTACTACTCCACGAGCATCTCCAAGGAAGCAATAAAAGATTTGAACATTACAAAAGCCCAATTATATAGTATGTTCACCGAGCCGAAAACAAGCCAACCACCGAACATTACAAAGCCACGTGTCTGCATGGATTGGTGTCATTACCAACCGTGGAGGGACAATTGGATGCAGAGGTGGTTCACGGTGTACGATAAACCTCCCTGCAATAATAGGGAGGTTCCATAGTACTTCCTTCGCCAACTGTGGGCTGAGTTTTGCCTCGGTTTACATGTCAACTATTTTGACATAACCAAGTTCCAGGGTGTTGGGCGTGGCTCTGCCCAAGATTGACTTGCTTCCAGGAGGAACCCACTAAGAGGGCCACCAGCTCCGAGGCGCGACCCCAACCCCTCTCCCCAACCACCTCAGTTGCCCCATAAGCTTGATCAGATCAAGGTAGAAATGAGGAATGTTGCACGTGGTCTCCTCAGACACACCTCCTTTGTAGCAGCAACTACAGTGGAGAGGTTGGGTGACCTTGATAGAGATCCAGGTGCGGGGCCTTCACGAAAGGGGCACGATAGACCCATGACCGATGGTAGCCATGCTGGGCATTCCAGTTCGACGGGGACAATTCCACATCTTTGTCCCCATTGCGGGCACACTTTCCCTGGCTCGATCGAGGGTTGTTATATGGATCAGGTCATCAATTTTTTTAATGTGTTTTCAATCATCACTTTATAACTTGTAAAGTATTTTTAAAGTATTTTTGTTTGACTTAAACTATTATTTCAATGTACAGTTATTCAGAGTTGAGACACCAACATGGGAGAACATGGGATCTCCCAACCTGGATGCAGCAATGGTAGCTGCAACTGAAATTGCGGCACCCCACACGGAGGTATTTTCAGTAGTTGGCACAATACTGTTATTACTTATGTCATTTATATTACTCAAGTATTTATATTTATGGAATACACATTGATAGTTCGTACAATGTTTTTGAATATCTTGATTGCCTAAATAATGACTTGTTTAACATGTCCATAACATGCATGCATTTTGTTGTCCATAGGTGTTCCCTGACTACGGTGATCAACCACCCCCGCCAGGGATTGGCAGATCATCACATACATAGGTACAATGTGTATTTATAAGCACACTTTTAATTTGAATTGTTGCGACTTACTATGGTTTAATTTATTGTTTGTTTACTAAATTGTGATATTACAAATGTATATGTAGGTGCCACCAACAGCTGCGGCTCCCCATTTTAGTCCTATATATCCACCCTCTCCCATGAGTCCCCCCCCTTGCTTCCATCTAGACTCCTCCCTACGCCCACCCCCTCCCTTCCATCCAGGCTCCCCTCTCCAGCCATACTCCCCCTTCCATCCATCCCCCCCACTCAACCATGCCCCCGCGTCCATACATCCTCCCCAATTTATCCATGCCCCCCTGTCTATCCATCCTCCCCCTTTCATCCACGCCCCCCCTTCCGTCCAGCTTCCCCTATTCGTCCACAACCTCCCTTCCATCCATCCTCCTCCCTCTATGCAGGACTTCCCTCCCATGCACCATCCCTCAACACCCCCCCTAGCCCTTTTGGTTCGATACCCTCTATCGTACAACCAATAGGGGTTCATAGTCTACGACGTCCTCCTCCACCCCATACCACCATTTCTTCTCCCACCATATCATCCCCACTTCCCGCCACTATTGTGGCATCTACCCTTCCAGTATCCTTATCTGTATCTCCAGTGGTTGCACCTGTAGTGGCTTCCACTACATCTGCGCCCCCCCCCCATCACTGCATCGGAGGTGGTTGTCTGGCCATCTGCGCCACCTGCTAGCCCAGAAGCCCAACCATGTCCATCATCGGAGGTGTACACGGTGAGAATCAAACTAATTTATGAAAATATTTTGATGCATTAACACAAATTAATTTAAGCAATTAGTACTTTTCAATGAAATGATTGTTGTAAATGTTGTAGGCTGGAATTGCGGAGAGGCTTTGCAGATCCAGAACAACTATCCAACGTTTCTCAGTCACATCATAGGTGATTTATTTAAGATTCAAATTCTAATTTGTTTTATAAATGTGGTAAATGTTGCAAATGCTTGAAAATGATGGTATCTTATATCATTTGTTCCAGAGCCCGGAGAGACGGTCTACTCCTAGATGGAGCAAGACCCGAGGTACCGGTAGCTCGAAGAGTAGGAAGATCAACTTTGGAGATGCGCCTGGGAGTGACGGGGGTGGTCACAATGCTTGACACACCATTTGTTATGTACATTAGCCACGATGTGGCACTTTTTTGCACCAGTTTTGATGTACTTTGTATCTACGGCATGAGTTGCCATGTATTTTGGATCTACAGCATGAGTTGTCGCATTTTGTTTAGGGCACGAGTTTCCACTGTACATACATTGGAAATCGTGTTCCACTATTTTCCAGAAATTATATATGTTTGGATGAGTTTTGCAGCCTCGATGTACATGGACTTTCAGTTATGTGATTTATATATCTCATTATCTAATCTCATTGTCTCATGTTGTGTGTATCAGGATGTGATGTTGTCTAAATTTTGGTTTTACCTAGATATTAGAAGAGAAGTTGGATATCATAGTGTGTGTGTGTATTGGATATCTATGCAATTGAAAATAGTAGAAAATGGACGTGCATGTCCAAAATTCCCCACTAATGAGAAAATGGGACAAAATAGGCATCTTTTTAGATAGGATTGAATCCAATACTTGTAAACAAAAATAAAGCATACACTATTGCAAAATACACATAAACGAAACCTAGTGCATAGGCATGTGTGTGAAAACATGACAAATACAATATTTTTCTGCCCATATAAGGAATCAATGTCAATGGATATACTAGAGTGTTGTTATTGACAAACTTATCGTATGTTTTAGTCGAATATATATATTTTTGGTTTTTTTTTAACGTCAAGCGGTCAATATCAAATAAATGATTGTCGTATAGGAGAGTGGAAAATATTAATATTTTTTGCATACACGCGCCTATAAAAATAGTACATTGTTTGCTAATTTAATACATTACAATTATAATTGTGTTATGAAATCATGATCATGTCTTTGATTACTCCTTTGCATCCAAAGCTTAAGTGTTGTAGTGCATTAAATGACATGACATTTTTTAGGTACCCCTATACCATGTATATTTGACATTTGTTTTAAAAATCTTGGTTTTAGGCTTAAAATTTCAATGAATGACATTTGACTATGTTCAACTATTTTATTAGAGAACTTGCTTAGATTGTACATGATTCCTTAACTTGTTTTTGATACATTAGTCATCTAGTAATATGTCTATGATTCTTTGAATCCATCAAAAGCATGCTAAACTCGGTTGTGGAAGACCAATTTTTATAGTATTACTTATCCATTCCTGAATTGTCTCTATAAACTATCCTCATTGAGGTGCAATAATGTTGGATGTGTAGCTTTATAATTAAGAAACACTCAACCCTTTTTTCTTTTGCACTTGCAAATGTTCAATAATTGCTAGGAATGATTGAAATGTTTTTCCACAATACATTCAAAAAGATATGCATAATATATGATTCACTGTAGAGTTGTTGGTGGATTGTTAGTACATGATCGTTCGACTTGTTTTTGATCAATTTAACTACTTGAGAATATGTTTGTGATTGTTTCAACCAATCAAAAGCATGCTAAAATCGGTTGTGGAACCACTTTTATAACTTATCCACACCTGAATAGTCTACATAAACTTACCTTTATTCAAGTGCAATGGTGATGGATGTGTAGTGTATACTCCATGCTTGATTACTGGTTGATTTATGTGATTTTATGCACAATGAAGGCCATTGTTGACAACTTGCAAGGTATCTTGGGATTACTTATAGAATATCTACATGGTTGTTGATGGACAATACTTCGTAGTTTAGAGCATACTTGTTTCTAACCTTCAAAATACATTATTTGACTGCTTTGATATCACAAGTTGATCTTTTCCTTTCTAAAGGAAACCTTGTGAGGAAATTGAAGGGACACTTCCCCATATTCAAGGATTGCATATTTAGTAAACATATCAACATAAATTTGTGTGCATCACCTGGGGGGATTTGAACTGAGCATGTGTTGGAACATAATTAGTGAAATGGCCATAAAAAATGGCTACAAATCATTGAGTTATCCCCTTGGGATACACAAATTGATCTTAACCCTATCCAAACAATTGAGGAGTTGAGTCTAAGAATTTTGAGATAGACACTCTACAGTTTCTCGATAGATCTTAGCATGAAAGAGATTGGGGGTTAAGATGAATTTTTGCAAGTAAAGTTGATTAAAGTATTGAAATTTTTTTCCAAGTCATTGTAGACATTCAGAATCTAATATGGAAGTTTTATTTCCAACAAATGGTTCCCAAGGACTCTCACTTCATACAACATAAACCATTATAGTAGTTTTCCAAACATGGTTCATCAAAGAAATTGCCATCAATAGTTATATACTGCCTCTGAAATTTTTTTTCAGTTTTTCAAGGATGGTAAGGTGTTTTGTGTATTTAGTGAGAATAAATTTTTTTTCCCAAATTCATCAACATACATCATTTGGATATGGTCATCTCATTTAACCTCTATAGAGCACCAAATTTTTTCTCTATATCATCTACACAATGTTTATACCCTCCCTCGCCCACATCAATGGTTATTCTTACCATGTTCATGTGATGCCACAATTAGTTGATGTTGCTCATGGTTCAATTATGCACCTTTGGGACTGTGACTATGGTTATTACAACTATAATTGTGTGGCCTTTGATAAAAAAATTCTCCCCATGATAATTATGATCACTGCATCTAATATCATCATCACCATCTTCATCATCATCACCATATTCGTCATCGTGGTCATTTCTAGGTCCCTCATCACCGTCTCCATCATCATCACCATCTTCATCATCATCATCATCATCATCTTCATCACCATCGCCATCATCATCAATGCCTTCACCATCATCACCATCTTCATCATCATCACCATCTTCATCATCATTGTCATCTCTAGGTCCCTCATCACCGTCGCCACCATCATCACCATCTCCATCATCTTCATCACCATCTCCATCACCATCGCCATCATCATCAACGCCTTCATCATCATCACCATCTTCATCATCATTGTCATCTCTAGGTTCCTCATCACTGTCGCCACCATCATCACCATCTCCATCATCTTCATCATCTTCATCATCATCAACATCATCATCATCTTCATCATCACCAACATATCCATCATCATCATCATCCTCCTCCTCATCATCATCATCATCTTCATCACCATCGCCATCATCATCAATTCCTTCATCATCATCACCATCTTCGTCATCATTGTCATCTCTAGGTCCCTCATCACCATCTCCATCATCTTCATCACCATCTCCATCACCATCGCCATCATCATCAACACCTTCATCATCATCACCATCTTCATCATCATTGTCATCTCTAGGTCCCTCATCACCATCACCAACACCATCATCATCAACGTCTTCGTCATCATCACCATCTTCGTCATCATCATTAACTCTAACTCTAACCCTAATTCAATTTTCTTCTATAAATCTAGCCCTAACCCTCACACAAACCCTAATACTAAACTATCTCCTTCATCATCACCATCACCATCACCATCGCCATCACCATCATCATCATCACCATCTTCATCATCATCATTAACTCTAACTCTAACTTGGTCTCAATTTCCTTCTATAGCTCCAACCCTAACCCTCACCCAAACCCTAGCACTAAACCATCTTCTTCACCATCACCATCACCATCACCATCGCCATCACCATCATCATCAACGTCTTCATCAGCATCACCATCTTCGTCATCATCATTAACTCTAACTCTAACCCTAATTCAATTTTCTTCTATAACTCTAGCCCTAACCCTCACCCAAACCCTAGCAATAAATCATCTCCTTCATCACCACCATCACCATCACCATCGCCATCACCATCATCATCATCACCATCTTCATCATCATCATTAACTCTAACTCTAACCCTAACTCAATTTCCTTCTATAGCTCCAGCCCTAACCCTCACCCAAACCCTAGCACTAAACCATCTTCTTCACCATCACCATCACCATCACCATCCCCATCGCCATCACCATCATCATCAACGTCTTCTTCAGCATCACCATCTTCGTCATCATCATTAACTCTAACTCTAACCCTAATTCAATTTCCTCCTATAACTCTAGCCCTAACCCTCACCCAAACCCTAGCACGAAACCATCTCCTTCATCACCACCATCACCATCACCATCGGCATCACCATCATCATCATCATCACCATCTTCATCAATATCATTAACTCTAACTCTAACCCTAACTCAATTTCCTTCTATAACTCCAGCCCTAACCCCCACCCAAACCCTAGCACTAAACCATCTTCTTCACCATCACCATCACCATCACCATCGCAATCACCATCATCATCAACGTCTTTGTCAGCATCACCATCTTCGTCATCATCATTAACTCTAACTCTAAATGACGGAATCCGAGTCCACTCTCCGGTTTGGGTTCTGTGGCCACGGAGCAAATGCCCAAAGTGTCCCTGAATGGCCCTGGGGTGCCCGAAAAGGATTCCCATAGAACCCGAACCGTGGCTCAGTTCACGAATCCATCGATTCCGGTGGGTCCGGGACGCCGGGTTTCAGCTAGGGGACCCCCTACAGCGTGCCTCGAAAACCCAGAAGCGATGCCAATGGGCCATCCCCGAAGCTAGGGTTTTTCTCAGTGAAGGCCATTCCAAATTCGCTCAAGGGAACCATTTCTCGTCCGAAGGTCCCCGGACGTGCATGGCCACTGTGGAAAGGTCCACTATGGCCACCTGGACCTGTGGAAGCCAACGAAATCCAAGTCTGCTCGCCGATTTGGGTTCCGTGGCCGCGGAGCAAATGCCCAAAGTGTCCCTGAATGGCCCCGAGGTGCGGACTAGAATGCCCGTAGCGCCCGAACCGTGGCTCAGTTCGTGAATCCGTTGACTCCGGTGGGTCTAGGATGTCTTCTTTCAACTAGGGGACCCCCCATAGCGTGCCTCGAAGACCCGAAAGCGGTGCCAATGGGCTATCCCCGGAGCTAGGGTTTTGCTCAATGAAGGCCATTCCAAATTCGCTCAAGGGGTCCATTTCTTGTCCGGAGGCCCCCGGGCGTGCGTGGCCACCATGGACAGGTCCACTATGGCCACATGGACCTGTGGGAGCCGACGGAATCCAAGTCCGCTCACCAGTTTGGGTTTCGTGGCTGCAGAGCAAATGCCCAAAGTGTTCCTGAATGGCCCCGGGGTGCTTGACTAGAATGCCCGTAGCGCCCGAACTGTGCCTCGGTTCATGAATCCGTTGACTCCGATGGGTTCGGGACACCGGGTTTCAGCCAGGGTACCCCCCACAGCATGCCTTGAAGACCCAGAAACGGTGCCAATGGGCCATCCCCGGAGCTAGGGTTTTGCTCAATGAAGGCCATTCCAAATTCGCTCAAAGGGGCCATTTCTCGTCCAGAGGCCCCCGGGCATGCGTGGCCACCATGGATAGGTCCACTATGGCCACATGGACCTGTGGGAGCCGACGGAATCCAAGTCCGCTCGCCAGTTTGGGTTTCATGGCCGTGGAGCAAATGCCCTAAGTGTCCCTGAATGGCCCCGGGGTGCCCTACTAGAATGCCCGTAGTGCTCGAACTGTGGCTTGGTTCATGAATCCGTCGACTCCGGTGGGTCCGGGATGCCAGGTTTCATCTAGGGAACCTCCCACAGCATGCCTCGAAGACCTGAAAGCGGTGCCAATGGGCCATCCCTGGAGCTAGGGTTTTGCTCAGTGAAGGCCATTCCAAATTCGCTCAATGGGGCCATTTCTCGTCTGGAGGCCCCCGGGCGTGCGTGGCCACCATGGATAGGTCCACTATGGCCACGTGGACCTGTGGGAGCCGATAGAATCCAAGTTTGCTCACCGGTTTGGGTTCCATGGCCGCAGAGCAAATGCCCAAAGTGTCCCTGAATGGCCCCGGGGTGCCCGACTAGAATGCGCGTAGCGCCTGAACCGTGACTTGGTTCACGAATCCGTCGAATCCGATGGGTTTGGGACACCGGGTTTCAGCTAGGGGACCCCCCACAGCGTGCCTCAAAGACTCAGAAGCAGTGCCAATGGGCCATCCTCGGAGATAGGGTTTTGCTTAGTGAAGGCCATTCCAAATTCGCTCAATGAGGCCATTTCTCGTCCGGAGGCCCTCGGGTGTGCATGGTCACCATGGACAGGTCCACTATGGCCACGTGGACCTGTGGGAGCCGACGGAATCCAAGTCCGCTCGTCGGTTTGGGTTTCGTGGTCGCGGAGCAAATGCCCAAAGTGTCCCTGAATGGCCCTGGGGTGCCCAACTAGAATGCCCATAGTGCCCGAACCATGACTCGGTTCGTGAATCCGCCGACTCCGATGGGTCCAGGATGCCTGGTTTTAGCTAGGGGACACCCCACAGCATGCCTCAAAGACCCAAAAGCGGTGCCAATGGGCCATCCCTGGAGCTAGGGTTTTGCTCAGTGAAGGCCATTCCAAATTCGCTCAAGGGGGCCATTTCTCGTCCGGAGGCCCTCGGGCATGCATGGCCACCGTGGAAAGGTCCACTATGGCCATGTGGACCTGTGGGAGCTGACAGAATCTGAGTCTACTCATCGGGTTGGGTTCCGTGGCCCCGAGGCAAATCCTCCAAGTATCCTTGAACGGCCTTGGGGTGCCCGACTGGAATGCCTGTGGCACCCGAACCGTGGCTCGATTCATGAATCCATTGATTCCGTTGGGTCCGAGACAACGGGTTTCAGCTAGGGGACCCACCACAGTGTCCCCCGAATACCCGGAAGCGATGCTAATGAGCCATCTCCGAAGCTAGGGTTTTGCTCAGTGATGGCCATTCCAAATTTGCTCAAGGGGGCCATTTCTCATCCAGATGCCCCCGGGAATGCATGGCCACTGTGGATAGGTCCACAATGGCCATGTGGACCTATGGGAGGCGACGGAATCCAAGTCCTCTCGCCGGGTTGGGTTCCGTTGCCCCGGGGCAAATCCTCTAGGTGTCCCTAAACGACCCCGAGGTGCCCGAGTAGAATGTCCGTGGCACCTAAACCGTCGCTCGGTTCGCAAAGCCGTCGACTCCAGTGGGTCCAGGACAATGGGTTTCAGCTAGGGGACCCCCCACAGCATCCCCCGAAGACCCGGAAGCAATGCCAACGAGCCATCTCCAGAGCTAGGGTTTTACTCAATGATGGCCATTCCAAATTCTCTCAAGGGGTGCATTTCTCGTCCGGAGGCCCCCGAGCATGCGTGGCCACTGTGGTGCCTGACTAGAATGCCCGTAGCACCCGAAGGCCATTCCAGATTCGCTCAAGGGGGCCATTTCTCGTCCAGAGGCAGAAGAAGATCAATTTTCGACAAAACAATGTAGTTAGAAGAAGAAGATCAATTTTTGACAAAACAATGTAGTTATTACATGTGGAGGCAGCGGTTTCCCATGGAAAATGAGTGTAGGGTTGAGCAGAGGAAAGATGTTGGGAAATGGGCTATTACATTATCTTTTTTGATGGGCGGCTGTAGGTATCTATGCTTTGGCGGCTGTAGGTATCTATGCTTTTCTTCCGAGGGAAATCCTATTTCCGTCGGAAGAAAAGCATAGATACTTACAACCTCCATATTTCCTTCTGTAAATCGCTTGCCCATCGAAAAAGCTAATGTAATAGCCCATTTCCCAACATCTTTCCTCTGCTCAACCCAACACTCATTTTCCATGGGAAACCGCTGCCTCCACATGTAATAACTACATTGTTTTGTCGAAAATTAATCTTCTTCTGCCTTCGGGCGAGCAATGGCCCCCTCGAGCGAATATGGAATGGCCCTCACTGAGCAAAACCCTAGCCCCGTGGATGGCCCATTGGCACTACTTTCGAGGCTTCGAGGCACGCTATGGGGGGTCCCCTAGCTGAAAGCTTGCATCCCGAACCCACCTGAGTCGACGGATTCACGAACCGAGCCACGGTTCAGGTGCCACGGACATTCTAGTCGGGCACCCCGGGGTCGTTCAGGGACACCTGGAGGATTTGCCCCGGGGCCACGAAACCCAACCCAGCGATAGGAATTGGATTTTTTCACCTCCCATAGGTCCACATGGCCATTGTGGACCTGTCCACAGTGGCCATGCACGCCCGGGGGCATCCGGACGAGAAATGGCCCCCTTGAGCAAATTTGGAATGGCCATCACTGAGCAAAACCCTAGCTCCGGAGATGGCTCGTTGGCATTGCTTCCGGGTCTTCGGGGCTAGCTGTGGGGGTGCCCCTAGCTGAAACCCGTCGTCCCGGACCTACCAGAATTGACGGATTTGCGAACCGAGCCACGGTTCGGGTGCCACGGGCATTCTAGTCGGGCACCCCGGGGCCATTCAGGGACACTTTGGGCATTTGCTCCACGACCGTGGAACCCAAACCGACGAGCGGACTTGGATTCCGTCGGCTCCCAAAGGTCCATGCAGCCATAGTGGACCTGTCCATGGTGGCCATGCATGCCCGGGGCCTCTGGAAGAGAAATGGCTCCATTGAGTGAATTTGGAATGGCCTTCACTGAGCAAAACCCTAGCTCCGGGGATGGCCCATTGGAACTGCTTCCGGGTCTTTGAGGCACGCTGTAGGGGGTCCCCTAGCTGAAACCTGGCGTCTCGGACCCACTGGAGTCGACGGATTCGTGAACCGAGCCACAGTTCGAGCGCTACGGGCATTCTAGTCGGGAACCCCGGGGCCATTCTAGTGGTGATAACAAGTTTATTATCTGTTGAGTCTGATACTACATCCAAGAGCTGCTCAACAAACTTTGAGATAGAAAGCTCTGTAATTTTAGGATACTGATTCAACCACTCATACAGTTTCTTACCTTCTCAAGGATCTAAATTTATAATTTCCTTATGGGTAGATTCAGGCATTCTCGAGGATCTAAATTTATAATTGCCTTCTGGGTAGATTCAGGCATGGAATAATATTTTCCGGCACTTCCAAGCTCTCGAGACAATTTTGTTAGAACTAATATGTGCAAATCCTTTGATGAAAGATAAATTTTGGTGTGGACGACAACATTTGATACACTAGCCAAATCTATGTTGTTGGAAGAACTTAGATATTTCAACAAAGGAGCGTTTTGCAGGTGACTTGAAAATCCCTTCCATTTTTCAGCAATAAAACAAAGAAGTTCAACGTACAGATTTTCAGGCAAGCTTGCCAACCAATCAGACAACCGAATACAGGGAGATAACCATGCCCAAAACATTCAAGCTATTATAAAACTCTTGTTTATCAAGATAAGGATGGACTATGTGTACATTACGAGAATATAGATGAATGAAGTCGCTTTGATGAACTTGTCCTCTTGCTCTCTCCAGAATGCGTTTAAAAGAAGGGAGTATTGTCCGAGATTCTGTGAACAATGAAGGATTTGTTGTCATTGCTAAGAGAAGTTCTAAGGTTAGTTTCTCGTAAAATAGAGATTGTATAAATCCAGCGGGTGTCCCTGAAGGACTTTTGGATGCGAGACAGAAAGAGCCATAGAATGAAGACCGTGGCTTCGATCGACAAACCGTCAGCTCTGTTGGATTCAAGACGTCGGGATAGTGCTAGGGGTTCCCCTCCCCTCCGGTCCTGTGGTCCGGGTGTCACCATGTAGGTCCATCTTGGAAACTAGGGTTTTGCTTAGTGAGGGAGTGTGCAATTTTTGCACACGGGGGCCAACTTTGCAAAATCCTCCCCCGGGCACTTTGTGGTTAGAATTCCTAGCCGGAACCTCTCTAGACACACTTGCAGGACTCCCTGGAACCAGGTTTTGCTGCACGGTTGGAGCTCTATGCCCCGACAGGTATCCAGCAGGTGTCCTTGAAGGCCTTTTGGATGCGAGATAGAACGAGCCATAGAATGAATACCGTGGCTCCGATTGAAAAACCGTCAACTCCGTTGGATTCAGGACGTCGGGATAGTGCTAGCGGTTGCCCCCCCCTCCAGTCCTGTGGCTCAGGTGTCACCTTGTAGGTCCATCTTGGAAAATAGGGTTTTGCTCAGTGAGGGAGTGTGCAATTTTTGCACACAGGGGTCAACTTTGCAAAATCCTCCCCTGAGCACTTGTGGTTAGCATTCTCCTCCAGAAACTCTCTAGACACACTTGTAGGACTCTTCGAAACTAGGTTTTGCTACACGGTTGGAGCTCTATGCCCCGACAGGTATCCAGCGGGTGTCCCTGAAGGCCTTTTGGATGCGAGACAGAACAAGCCATAGAATGAAGACCGTGGCTCCAATCGACAAACCGTCAGCTTCGTTGGATTCAGGATGTCAGGATAGTGCTAGGGGTGCCCCTCCTCTCCGGTCCCATGGCCCGAGTATCACCTTGTAGGTCCATCTTGGAAACTAGGGTTTTGTTCAGTGAGGGAGTGTGCAATTTTTGCACATGGGCGTCAACTTCGCAAAATTGTCCCAGTGTCACGTTGTTGTTGTTGGTTTCAAGATTTTATTTCTATACCTATCTATCCTACAAGTATAAAGCACAATATAATCTCCTAGAAAAATTACTACTTCTCAAAACATTAAACATAATTTTGAAACTACTGAGAATCAAGCGCACTGTGGGATTCCCGATTGTTACCAAACCTAGTTCACTAAATGATAAAGGATTGTTTCATTGCTTGGGTTGTTTGTTGCTGCATAGTGACATCCTTGTTGACATCAAGAGTAATACAAAACATAGATGGAGGGAAGTGTAGTGGGATAAGGTAACGCAAAGTGATATTTTAAAGGAACTCAAGCAAACAAAACAACCTCTTTGAAAATGTGTTGAATATTGCAAGAAAAAAGTTACTCAATATTTAAGGGAAAAGGAAATTCAATAGAGGTCCAAACGATTTATCCAAGTGAGGAAATAAGGTTAAAGGACTAGAGGGATCATTGGCATCATTTTATGAAAGTTCTTACGGCATATTCACTTATGTTCCTTCACTAAGTATTCTAGCTACATCATATTTTAAAGATTAATGGTGTTATATCATAAATGCCATAATTTTCCTTTTTCCCTATACATTTGTCATTATGTTGAACACAACATAATGGGGAATGTGAAATAGGGAAAGGCTATGTGAAGTGATATTTTCAAGGAACCTAGGAGATGTGAATAAATAATTTGAAAATGTGTAAAATGATACAAGTCCAAAAGTGCACAATGTTTATGAAAAAGAGAGGGTAAAAATAATAAGAGTGAAAGGGAAAAAAGATGGGAACTATTGGGAGTTAGTCATTGTAGATAGAACCAAAATCTTGAGCAAAAAAATTATTGTACTACCAAAACAAAATTGTAGGTTGACTTGGCCATGTTGGAATTTATTGAATATACTTTTTCCTATAAAAATGGAGGCTAAATTCATGGATGGAATTTGATCAAATTTCATCATTGTACTACCATCAAATTTGCTCAAGGGGATGATGAAGCAGCTCAAGACAATATGGAAGTTGTTGCATCACATGAACCACATACATATTCACATAAATCATAACTTAATCATAACTCATGTACATCAAATAAACGATATAAGATAACGATATCAAATTCCTATATAACATGAATAACATTGATCATGCATGAATAAACAATGACATGGCTATAAATCATAACTTAATCATAACTCAAACATCAAATAAACGATATAAGATAGTGATATCAAATCAAATATCTAACATGAATAACTTTGGACATGCATGAATAAACAATCACATCATTACTATACTATGTACCTCAATCAATTAGGCCTTCTAGATCCTCTTGGTTTTTTATTGTCTCAAACAACCTCTCGTGCTCTGCATGAGGTAGTAAGTAGCGTACCTTATTTGATGACTTCGTTGACATTATCTATAGTTGGATGTTTGTACCAACGATTAAGTGCGTAAAGTGATACACCTGCGACCCTGGTCTATAATCCGTGTATGTGTAGCCATTGCTCTTTGGTCCCTTTCCATCTTGTAAGATATTCCCCCTGAACAACCATCGAGCCAGTGGGAAAGGTAATGCCTTCACTATTCGTTAATGATGCGAGGAGGGTTTGATTCCCCTGGATGCATCGTGCCAACCAATAATTCATCCCAATTGCACTATCTGTCGGGGCGACAACTGCGTAGATGTGTCCTGCAAAGATGCATTTTACGGTCATATTCCAACAAGTATTGGTTTGATAACTTGGATAATTACATATAAACAAGGAGGGAACTGGGAAATGCATGCAGAAATGTTTACCTAGCTGTACTAGATCAAATATATGATCATATTCATTCAAAATAGAGGACTGGCCTTCCTCTAACTGGATTGTTTCAACAACTGCACGTGGGTCCACTGCAAGTGATACATGATCCCATTCATCAACCCAATCCATTGATTCACATTCATCCCATTCACAACTGCTGTAAGGCCCACAAAAGCAAGCAAGTTTTTGCGTCCATATTTCAAATAAGGGGTTGTTTGAGCTTCGAACTGAATGAAATCCATGACTTCCTTGCACAGTACTGCAACTATAAGAACGCGATCGGTCTATATCAACTACATGCCAGAAATTTTCTGACAACATGTCCTCTACCTGTTGGTATGTGTTGCTCCGTGGTTCGATCTGACATTTTTGCAGAGCACCATTGAACTATGGTTTCTGCATCCCGAATATGGGGGTTTCTCGTGCACCTCATCTCTTCCCTTCATAGGGAAGTTTTGAGACATGCCCCAGCACCGCCGTGCTCTCCCTTTCCATGACCTGTCTCAAAATAGTTCCACACATGCAGCACATCACAAGTCTTGTGCAAAATACTCAACCACTGGAATATACGTGCATTTTTTAACTGGCCTGCACAACCATCTAACCATATCCAATGCCGATCCATCTGTATACCTCTCTCCTTCAACTGATCATAGAAAATTTTGAAGTAATGTTGCACGTAATGCAGGTCATGGTACCTGTCGTCACTGATGTAGAAGTTGGTCTCTTTCAATATTATCCTCCTGTCGTTGCTGCTCTTTGGTGCGTGCCTATACATGATATGGACCATTATGCTAACTTGGTCTGAATGGTAGTATTGACTTTGAATCTCATTCTGTGGCTGCAGGGTGTAGTTTTCAGCAAAGTCCACAACCGACAATATTGTGCCATTGGGGAAGGTGTCCCTGCACTGTCTATACTGTTCATCCTACCATCGTGCTACATGGACATGCTGTACATACTGCTCGGTCTTTTGGTAGAATTCCTTCATGAAATTGCAAATTTGTACCTGGTGCCACAAAACCCAGGGCATTAATACAACGTGACATTTTCAATGTGAATATATATGTACAAATTCAACATGTACAGTATGAAAGTATGCAAACTTAGATTACCTGTAACTTCACCAATGCAATTTTTTTGCTTTCCTTCGAACTATCTACTTGATATGTTATCTACTGGAAGTTCTGCATTTCTATTGACATCCTCCAAAATGCATGCTCCGCGATTGCGTGGATGTAGGGGCTCAATAATGCAAATCCACTGCAACTGGAACACGTCCCATATAAACATGATCTTTTATAATATTTTTGTCCTTCAGGTCTTGGACACATTATGCTATGTGTAAATTCTCTGGATGCATTCGGTGGTTGTAACGATGGGAAATCCTACACAATGTTAGTATGCAAATCACAAAATATATGTCTATATGTATCATAAAAGTACTCAAATTCTACATGGTATCTACAACAACATGTATTGCGATCATTGCAAATTTTAACATACCAGGGTTTGCATTTTTCAAAGGACCTTTGGCCCAAGTTCAATTGTGTGTGCTCATTCTTGAATCTCTCGTAGAGTTCTGTTTGTGTCGTGTCAAGGAAGTTCTTGACATGGGGTTCACCCCCCCTAACACCTTTTCTCAACTTTAAAACATCTCTTTGATTCGATGACGGTCTAGTGTTATCATGCCAAAACTTCTGCACTAGTTCTTTAACAGCATCAATGAGCTTCATGTCTGAACGAGGTAACATACCAACAAAGGCCCAACAATCTTTTTGTCCTGGGGTCTCAAGTTTTTCTCTAATGGAAGAATACTTTTGAAGAGTCTTTCTGTCTACTTTAAATATTTTACATGTGTGTGATAGTAGGCAATGTTGCCTTGTGGATTTGTCTACAATCGATTCTGACAGTACACGACGGGCCGCATTAAAATATTTTGTACGAGAAGTTTTTCAAATCAAATTAAATGCAGATTGTAGATTTCTAACAACATGATTGTTGACATCTGAACTTCTAACTACCTTTATGCTCAAAATTCTCCTAACATCCACTAGACAATGTGATTTTAACAAAGCAAGAAAAAATTGACATTTTGCTGCATCAGTTTTGGATTCAAAAAATGCTTTCGTTATCTTTCTACAATGGAAATCAATAGTGTGTTTGGGAATCTTACCTTCAAGTCCTGAAAATGAACTTTCATCCACATGAATACGTCTGGGAGTTCTTCGTCATCCGCTTTATAATCGAGGCAAGGGAGTCGGCAAGGAAGTATGAGTCCCGTCAACGACTTGCTGTGGCCCTTTGTTCACAACTTGATCCTGCAAGGGAGTGTGTTCTGCATGTGTGTGCTCTTCTTGGGGAGGTTTCCAATTAAGAGCTTGTTCAACATCCATCCCTTCATACTCGACATCAGGCAATATTTGATTGGCTTCAACCACTTCGTCATTGCTTTTTGATGGATCTAAGGCACTAACATTTTGCTTTTTACGGTTTTGCATGTACAACCTGGCTTTTTCTCTTATCTCATGGGCCTTTTTAGGGGGCAGTGGGTTCATTCTAGAATTTCTTTTATTATTACGTCTGTTGCCCATATTCAATGCGTTAAAAAAAAAAAATATCACCCCTGCAAGAATGAACAACAAATAAGATATTAAAACTCGATGTGCACATGATTATTAAAGCTCGATGTAGCAATTGATTATGTACAACAACATCTAGTGAGAATGTTTTCATATAATCTTAAAAGTTATTGGGAATGCCCTACATATAACTGCAACGAAACCTCTAGGAACTCGGTAGGATGGTATTGAATGGTGGTATGGGATGTTAGTAGGAGCAACTTCCCTATGAGGGAAAATAGCCCCAAAAGACTAAGAGTTTTCAATTCTCTAGGTGTTTGTGTGAGTTGTTGTAGTGAAACCATGAGGAATTCAACAAATGTTTGTCTACTAGATGGAAGAATGTGATTATGAAATGTTATTGGTGGTGATGCAAGTAATTTTTTTTTATTATCTTCATGAAAGGTTGAAAGCATTGCTTGGTGCATTTTGTAGTTTTTTTTTGGTAAGATGTTTTTATTGTCTATGTTGAAGATTAAGAAAACTAAAATAGATCTATCATACAATTCATGAGGAAAAACCAAAATAGATGCCATTCAAACAAGTGAATGAATACTAAACTACATTTAACAAGATAAAATTATCACCATACCTCAAGGATTATGATAGCTCTTTGCCTCAAATGTCAAATGCTCTTTTGATGTGTCCACTATATGTAAGAAGACTTCATGTGTGTCCAAGTAGCATGAGAATTCAATCCAAGGTGCCAAATAGAGTCCAACTATTATTCACTCGATTGATCCAAATAGAGCCCAAGAGGTGTGTATTCAATCCAAGGAGCCAAAATAGAGCCCAAAATGTTGTGTATTCTATCCAAATGGTCAAGGAAGCACCAAATGGTGTATGAATTCAATCTACCATTTAAATGCTTGTCGGACTGTGCATGAAACCAGCGAAGAGAACGCGAAAATGAGGAAAAAATTGCGGGAGAAAGAATGCGGGTGATTTTCTAAATTTTATCTTCAACAGGGACGCGCACGCGCATATAGCGTGCACGCGCATCTAGCGAGCACGCGTCCATTTTGAACGTTGTATTGTTTAGTGGGTAATGTTCAGTGTATTTATTACCCAAGAGATATAAATGTGTCGGGTATTCCTAGAGCCCCTCCCCATAAAGAGGCCCTCCCCCATAAAATCCTTTAGGACCTCTTCTAACCCATAATCCCTATGTGCATTTAAGTGCTTCTAGGTGTTTAGGGGTTTAGGGGTATATTTACAAATATGTATTTTAATTTCAAAACATTAATTTAATTTTGAATTATAAACATATGTATTACATCAAGAATAATGCTTCTAGGTGGATGATGATGATGATGATGATGAAGATGGTGATGATGACTAATGGAGATGATGATGATGATGATGTTGATGATGATGATCATGACGAATATGCATCACATCATCCTCATCATCCTCATCATCTTCATCATCATCTTCTTCATCATCATCTTCATCATTATCCACAACATGGTCATCATCACCATCTTCATATTCATCATCATCATCATCATTGTGAGGACGAGGATGATGATGGTGATGATGGTGATGACGGCGACAATGGTGGATGATGATGAATACGAGTACGATGATGAAGAATATGATGATGATGATGATGAATATGATCATCATCAAAATCATCATATTTGTCATCATCATCTTCACTAGTCATCATCATCATCATCACCATCGTCATCATATGATCATGGTCACGATCATCACTGTCTTTAGTCATATTCATCTTTGTCATCTCCATCTTCCTCTTAATCATCATCATCATTGACATATTCATCATCATCTTCGTATCATCATCACCATCATTGACATCTTCGTATCATAATCATCATCATCATTGACATCTTCGTATCACCATCATCGACGAAGATGATGATGATGCTGAATATGAGTACGATGATGATGATGACTAATTTGGAGATGATGATGATGATGATGACGATGATGATGATGGTGAATATAATGAGGAATATGCGGCACATAATCATCATCAACACCATGATCGTCATCATCATCATCATTGTGAGGACGCGTATGATGATGAGGATGATGAAGATGATGATGATGATGATGATGATGATGATGATGCCGATGGATGATGATGAATACAAGTACGATGATGAAGATGATGATGTTGATGACGAATATGATCATCATCATCATCAACAAAAACATCATATTCATCGTCATACTCATCTTCATTAGTCATCATCATCACCATCTTCATCATCATCATCATTGTGGGGACGAGGATGATGATGATGGCAATAACGATGAAGATGGTGATGATGACTAATGGAGATGATGATGATGTTGATGATGAATATGATGACAGATATGCAGCACATCATCCTCATCATCATCAACACCATGATTTTCATCATCAACTTCCTCATCATCATCATCGTCATCATCATCATTATGAGGATGCGGATGATGATGAGGATGATGGTGATGACGATGATGATGATGGTGATGATGGTGATGATGACGACGATGGTGGATGATGATGAGTATGAGTACGATGATGAAGAAGATGATGATGATGATGACGAATATGATCATCATCAAAATCATCATATTCGTCATCATCATCTTCACTAGTCATCATCATCACCATCATCATCATATGATCATGGTCACGATCATCACTGTCTTCGTCATCACTGTATTTAGTCATCTTCATCTTCGTCATCGCCATCTTCCCCCTAATCATCATCATCATTGACATCTTCGTCATCATCTTTGTATCATCATCATCATCATTGACATCTTCATATCATCATCATCATCATCATTGACATCTTCGTATCATAATCATCATCATCATCATTGACATCTTCGTATCATAATCGTAATCATCATCATTGACATCTTCGTATCATCATTGTCGACGAAGATGATGATGATGATGAATATGAGTACGATGATGATGATGACTAATTTCGAGATGATGATGATGATGATGAAGATGATGAGGAATATGCAGCACATCATCATCATCTTCATCATCATCAACAACATGATCATCATCAACAACATGATCATCATCATCAACAATATGATCATCATCAACAATATGATCATCATCAAAATCATCATACTCGTCATCATCATCTTCACTAGTCATCATCATCACCATCGTCATCATATGATCAGGGTCATGATCATCACTATCTTTGTCATCACTGTATTTAGTCATCTTCATCTTCGTCATCGCCATCTTCCTCCTAATCATCATCATCACTGACATATTCGTCATCATCTTCGTATCATCATCATCATCATTGACATCTGCGTATCATAAGCATCATCATCATTGACATCTTCGTATCACCATCATCGACGAAGATGATGATGATGATGAATATGAGTACGATGATGATGATGACTAATTTGGAGATGATGATGATGATGATGACGATGATGATGATGGTAAATATGATGAGGAATATGCAGCACATCATCATCATCTTCCTCATCATCAACACCATGATCATTATCATCAACTTCCTCGTCATCATCATTGTGAGGACGCGGATGATGATGAGGATGATGAAGATGATGATGATATGATGATGATGATGATGATGATGATGATTATGACGATGGATGATGATGAATACGAGTACGATGATGAATATGATGCATATTCATCATCATCAGCAACAAAAACATCATATTCGTCATCATACTCATCTTCATTAGTCATCATCACCACCATCTTCATCATCATCATCATTGTGGGGAGGGGGCTGATGATGATGATGACAATGACGATGAAGATGGTGATGATGACTAATGGAGATGATGATGATGTTGATGATGAAGATGATGATGAATATGCAGCACATCATCCTCATCATCATGATCATCTTCATGATCATCTTCATCATCATCAACACCATGATCATGATCATCAACTTCATCATCACCATCATCATCATCATTGTGAGGACAAGGATGATGATGATGATGATGACGATGATGATGATGGTGATGGTGATGGTGATGATGATGACGATGGTGGATGATGATGAATATGAGTACGATGATGGAGATGATGATGATGATGACGAATATGATCATCATCAAAATCATCATATTCATCATCATCATCTTCATTAGTCATCATCATCATCACCATCATCATCATCATCATTCTCATCATCATCATCGTCATCATATGATCATGGTCACGATCATCAATGTCTTCGTCATCATAATTTAGTCATCTTCATCTTCGTCATCATACTCGTCATCGCCATCTTCCTCATAATCATCATCATCATCGACATCTTCGTCATCATCTTCATATCATCATCATCATCATTGACATCTTTGTATCATAATCATGATCATCATTGACATCTTCATATCATCGTCGTCGACGAAGATGATGATGAATATGAGTATGATGATGATGATGACTAATTTGGAGATGATGATGATGATGATGAAGATGATGAGGAATATGCAGCACATCATCATCATTTTCATCATCATCAACAACATGATCATCATCATCAACTTCCTCATCATGATCATCATCATCGTCATTGTGAGGACGCGGATGATGATGAGGATGATGAAGATGATGATGATATGATGATGATGATGGTGGATGATTATGAATACGAGTACGATGATGATGAATATGAGTACAATGAATATGATGATGATGATCATCATGACCATCAAAATCATTATATTCGTCATCATCATCTTCATTAGTCATCATCATCGCCATCTTCGTCATCCTCACCATCATCATCATCATCATATGATCATGGTCACGATCATCATTGTATTCATCATCATAATCGTCATCTTCATCATCCTCATCATACTCATCATCGCCACCTTTGTCATCATCTTCGTCATTGACATCTTCGTCATCATCTTCCTATCGTGATGATGATGATGATGATGACAAAGATGTTGTTGATGAGGAAGAGGGTGATGACAAAGATGCCGATGATGATGATGATGGTGGTGGTGGATGATGATGAATATGAGTACGATGATGAAGATGATGATGATGATGATGTTGATGGTCATCGTACTCATCATCAACATCATCATCATCATCTTCATCATCATCAACATCAATGGTGATGATGAGGATGATAATGATGATGTTGATCTGACGTTGACGATTAAGATGATGACCTAGATGTTGATGATGATGGGGAAGAAGACGGTGGTGACGATGATGATGATGGTGTTGATGATGACGACGACGACGACGATGATGATGATGATGATGATGATGATGATGATGATGATGGTGATGGTGATGAGGATGAATAAGATGGTGATGATGGAGATGAAGATGTTGATGATGATGACGATGGTGATGAAGATGATGATGATGTTGATGAAGAAGATGGTGACGATGAATAAGATGACGATGATGGATATGTTGATGAGGAAGGGGGAGATGACAATGATGATGAAGATGTCGATGATGATGGTGATGATGATGATGAAGATGATGATGATGATGATGATGATGATGATGATGATCATCACCATCATCATCATCACCATCATGATCATCATCCTCATCATCCTCATCACCATCATCACCACCATCATCTTCATCATCATCTTTATCACCATTGTCACCATCATCTCATCATCATCATCATCATCATCTTCATCACCATTGTCACCATCATCTCATCATCATCATCATCATCATCAACATCTTCATCATCATTGTCATCTCCCCCTTCCTCATCAACATCTTAATCATCATTGTCATCTCCCCCTTCCTCATCAACATCTCCATCATCGTCATCTTCTTCATCATCACATCTTCATCAACTTTATGTATCCCCGTGACAAAGGAAATTACATGAATGCGTACGTGCACCTACACATGCGTGCTGTTAACCACGCGTGCGCACCTCCTTGTGCGCACGCGTGTATGAATTCAAATTGTTTTTGGCGCCCTTGTAGGCTTGGAATTAGCTTCGGACTACACCTTTAGGCTTGGTCTGATTTATCTATGATTTATGGCAGAACACATCAAACGCTGCAACTTCCTGTTTTTCAAAACTAATTCTACATAAGCTCCACGAGTGCACTGCAGATAAAATTGCACACACTTGTCGAGCTCTGTGTGCAGATTCCAAATATATAATTTTTTAGTAGATATGTTGTTGTTCTCTATTTTTAATTCATTTTAAACTGCACTCATGTCAAATTCGTAAAAAACATAGGTCGTTTATTTGGCCTATAATGTTTGATTGGCTTACCTATTTCGAAAATGGAAAAGAACCCAGATAAGAGCACGAAAATACCTACAACCTAAAAAAAATAAAATGCATTTTGATTATTTTTAGACCATGATATGGTGGATTAAAACTTGACCATGTCCTTTTAGGGATTCACTGACTTCGGTAATTTAAAAAATATATAAAATTAACTTTTAAAATTTTGGACAAATAGCTCCGCAAAAGATTTGTCTGTTGCCTACACCTCTACATATTTTTGTTTCTCATAAATTGAAAATTTACATAGCAAATAGGTAGGTCAACAAAAACATGTGCATTATGTTTTAGAAAACAAATAACATACCAATCTTTGAATAATGACATTTTGGGGTGGTTATACCACTTTTCCATAAATAAATGTTATATATTCCGGAAGGTCATCCGTTTTTCTACGTTTCATCTTTTTACACCTAATCGGAAAAAGTTTTGTAGGTACCTCTAATAATTGATTTTAATGATAATATTTTTGTTTTTCCAGAATGTCATTGCAACTAACATGTCATAATTGGGTATCATTACCTTGCACCAGTCTGTAATGTACTGCAATATGAACTGGTGGCTAGACATTCTTGTTAGCACATGATTCAAGGTTGATCCATGATATATTATTATGGTTACTAATGATTATTCATTATGGTAAGGGCAAGTTCTTCCAGGTGATCCACTCAATTAGCATGGTGAGGCTAATCATTCTATGATTTCGTGGGACCCCATAACCCCGAATGAGAATGGCTACTATAAATATATTATGGGCTAGGGGACAATCCCAACAATTAATTATATGCCAGCAACTCTTGACTTTAGTACCAGAAGTGGGGAGGGTGGAAATGCCACGGTTACTTCCCGGATAACTTCTGATGTGACCAAAGTCCACGGTTGGATACATACTCATCGAGAGGGAGGTTTATGTAAGACTTTTGATGCCTGGGGCCAGTGGCTTGAGGGTGCAGGTGGAGGATGTTTAGGATATAATTTCTAGATTCCTGGGATATAATGATCTTGATATCAGGATCGAGGTACCGTGAACCAGATGCCAGTTAGTGCTGATGAGGCCCAAATTCCGGTTAAATTCCGATGAGGCCGCACTATTACCAGAAGTTGGGAGGGTGGCAATGCTGCGGTAACTTCCGAGGGAACTTCTGATGCCTACTGTATGATCCATAGACCATCCAAATTTGAAGGGGAGGTTTATGGAGGTGGCGAATGGTATGATTCTCAGGGAGAGGGTGAGTAAGGAAAGAGGAAGTAAACAAATACACAATTATTAATTATTAATTAATTGTCTAATGCTTCTGTGTTTATGGTGCATAATTGTTGCTATGGTTGCATACTAGACTCATAGGGAATTACTTAAGAGCATGTTGTAACTTAGGGCATTTGATTGTATTAGTGTGTTTTGGAGACTTCTATGTGGTGGCCACACATATAAATCTCTTAACTTCACAATAGTACTAACTACCTATATATTCTAGTATTTACTTGATTGATTGATTGAATAAGTATTGTATTTATTGCTTGAAGATTATAACTTCGGGATGAATTTTTCTGAAGGGGGGGAGTATGTAACAACCCTCATGTATCCATATTTGTGGAATATCTATAATGAAATGTAAAATAATAAAAAGGAATATGAAAGAAAAATGAATGGAAACAAATTACATTAAAAGAAATTAAGAAAAAGGGGAGAATGGGGAGATAAAAGGAGGAGGAGAAGAAGAGAGAGGGATATTTTTGGTCTTTTTGTCATTTTGGAAGGAGAGCTTTTGGGGAGCCAAGGAAGAAGAAAGAGGTTGATAGAAAGAGGAAAGCAAACAAGCTATGGCATAGGGTTAATTGTTGGGGGCTCGGGGGCCTCATCCATTGGCTGAGGGTTGGTTGGGTGGAGAGTCGTCCCCCTACCTTCAGTGTGAAAATCCTCACAGCAGATCTAAGAGATGATGTATACCTCACAAGAGAATAGTGGATTAAGCAAGAAAATAGAAGAAGAGTGATACATGCAGTATAATGAGCAACAGAATAATATGGTACAGTAGAACTCAGATAGAAGCAATAATACTTCACACACACTAGATTATTAATCACAAATGGACATATAAATAATACAATGCATGAGGAATTCGAATGCCTAAGGTGGCAATTCGAATTAGCCTTCATGGAGTGATCAAAGGATCACTGGAGTGTCATCGGAGCACAACTAGGTGTCCTCATGATCATCGGAGCGCAACTGGAAGTCTTCATCATCATCAGTGGAGTCATCAATGCTCAAGTAACTGTCAACCATCAGTCAAACTAACTCTGGTAGGTGTAACTCAGTGTAACTAAGTGTAACTGAGTGTAACTCAATGTAACTAAGTGTAACTCAATGTAACTAAGAGTAACTGAATGTAACTGAGTGTAACTGAGTGTGACTCAATGTAACTGAGTGTAACTGACTGTAACTGACTGTAACTCAATGTAACTGAGTGTAACTGAGTGTAACTCAATGTAACTGAGTGTAACTGACTGTAACTGACTGTAACTGAACTGGTAGGTGAAGAAGGGCGAGTTGCTCCCTAAAATCAAGGAAGAAGGGCGCACTAAGCAACTGGAGGGATAAAACTAAATAGTGAGAAGCTCCTGGGGGCTGGCTAACTGAGGGCTAGGTGCTGGACTGATGACTGGGATGCATGCAAAATGCATGCAAACCCTAGAATGCATGCAAACCCTAAAAGGTGCATGCATGACTGAAAATGTAAATGATCAAAATACTGGTGGGACTAGGATGGAGTATAGGAATATCCTAACATTCAGTTGCAGGAATTGGAGCTGTCAAGGTAACTACCAGGTCATCTAATTAGGTAAGGCTCTTTAAATTTTCATAGAATATTTTTTAAGTTGATAGATCCACTGTTTGTATTCAGATCTCCGTTGCATGCTGGTTCTTTGTTGTTTACTGGTTTTTATGAGTTTGAGATCATTATAGTAGCAACTTCTTCAAAGGAAGTTGGTTCAAATTTAGCAGATAAATTCAATTCACAATAAAATTAGACATCCATGTCATCACCGGAGTTATCTACATCTCCTCCATCTTCTTGTTTGGTTGAGCTTTTTGTTCCCATCTTTCCACCTTCATTTGGATGGACACTTTCAAGTGTCTTTGTGGCCCATTTCAGAACTTTCTTGGATGACCCAATTTGATGAGCTAGTTGTGCTTTATTTTCTTCAAGATTCAATATTCCAATCCTTTCAATCACGTCATCTAGTTGAATTTCTCATTTAGGTGAAGTGGTAGGCACTTCTTCTTCATGAGGGGGTGTTGGTGATTCAAAATGAAATTCCATAGATTGATCCAAGATAGGGATCCCCCTGTAATTTGCCCAATCAGAAATTAAGAATATTATCTACAAGGTTCCAACTTTAATTATGTTGATTTTCAACTTTTTCCCGAACAATGGCTTATGAAGGTTTATGAGATGTTCTCGTTCAACAACAGTGGAGTGTATGTGTATTTTTGATTTCCATTAAAGGTGTGAATATCATCAATGTGTTTATATTCCACTAATATGTGTCCCAAATTCTATCTAATATAAAATTGGAAGCTGATAAAGAAACTAGGAACGCTGGTTCAATTTTGGCCACACTGAACATGGGGTTTCCAACTCTTCCCAAACACTACCAGAGCAACTCGAATTATCCAAATATAAATTTAATGGAATCAAACAGACTAAAATAAAACTATCTGTCCCACTGATAGACTCCAGAGAACTTCCAAATAAGTATGAAAGACACCCTCTCAAGACTAGTGAGAAACTAGCTCGATTTCCCCCACATTAGGATACTAGTTTTTCAACTTGACCCAAACACTTCCTAATCAATCCAAGTATTCCCAAATAGCTCCAATTCGACCATGACACTATCAAATCAACAAAAATAAATTAATAATAGAATTCAGGGAACTGATATGAAAATTTTAATATACATTGTCTTAAGATTGCTTAACCATACTAGCAGATTTGCACATAAATCACCCATAAACTTGAACATTAAAAGCCATATGATGAAAGGATTTGTAAATATTTATTATGAATGTATGGAGACAGTAAATATAATGTGATGGATAATTAAATTTAGCACATATTGACCATGCAGTAAGAGATAAAAAATAAAAGATAAAGCATAGAGATCAAGAGAATTTGAAATTTCCCATGCAGACACTTCAACTAATTAAAGAGAAATCGAATTATTAAAGCTTCAGTTATAAAGATTTAGTTAATTATCAATTCTCCTGTCAAAGCATCAGTTAAATATATGTCTTAGTTAACTAAATAACTCACAGTGGTCACTTCAAGTAAATCAATCAACATGATTTCAGTTAACTAAGTGTTAAATAAAAGGGACTAGTTAACTAAAGTATTTGCACTTTAGTTAAACTAAAAGATGACACTTCAGTTAAAGAGAAGATCTAGTTAACTAAGCTTTATTGCATGATGACACTTATGTTAAACTAAAATATGACACGTTAGTTGTGACACTTGCATGTTGACACTTAAGTTAGCAACGTAACTAAGTGGGCAAGATTTCAGTTAAGAGGGCGAGTTCATCCTGAAGTTAAAATTTAAAAATAGAAGAGAAGAATGTATAAATATGTTATACAGGATTGTTGAATACAATGTGAAGCAAATTCTCTTCTCCATTGAAGGAAAGGCGCTTCTCTTTGTGTAGGGTATTGTCCGTGATTGTTATTGTTGTGTTGGGCACACATCCGATTGATATCTCTTCTCTATTGCTTTTGTATCTTCACCAAGAAGTTTGGTGATCTCTTATCTTCCGAAAGCAATCTGCTATGTTGTAAAAGAAAGAATTCTCTGTTATCCATTATATTATACTGAGAAGAATTGTTGGGGTTTTTGTTCTCATAATTTTGAGGATTTTCCCCAGGGTATATATTGTGTTATGGTTATATGAATTTCATGGATTGAATTGTCCCATTGCTTCAAGTATCTGCATCTAAAATAATTAAATATCAAATATCAACCAAATTTCAACATTACTTAGTCATGCAGAGGCATGGGCAAAAAACATGTGAAGCTTGTTGCTCCATACTCTATACAAAGGAATAACCCAAAAGACCTGTTTTTGGCTAAGTTAAAAGGGTATGTGTAGGTCCATATGTGGATTTCTCGACCACATGGATGTGGACCATAAAAAGGCAAGGTCATGTGGATTTGGGATAGGGACTTCATATTTACTACTACCTCCACTCTTTGTGCTTCACACACGACATAGATCACCACACTTAATGCAACAATGAAAAGGGAATTAGGCAACGGAAATTCATGCAAATCATGTGAAATCTTTCCTTCCACATGAATACATCTACATAACATAACATAACAAGAAAGTGGCCCAAGACTAGAAGTACATTGCCTAGATGGAAATAAATGTGGCCACCTAAAGTACTAGCAAGCCATCCCTTCCACATATCATCCTATGCACATGGAAATTAGAAAAGACCCAAAAATGGTTGAATTCAACAAAATTTGAATCATTGAGTCAATGATCCTCATACTATAAATGTTTCTTGGTAAAATCGTTGCGTTGGCCATTTCCCTTCCACATACCCTTTAGTAACAAGTGTAAAAGGGCCAATGTCAATGGAAGAGGGGTTTGATTGCTATGAGAAGGAGGAGGTTGGCGAAGAGTTGATTGACTATTTTGTGGAAGAGGTCTTATTAAAGTGAGTACATTTGTCACTATAAAATTGCATTTCATGTGTGCGATGATGACAGAGTCTCGAAGGTGAACACACTCACCCTTCACAAATGTGAAGATCATTATATCATATAAATTCAAGTAAAGATTTATTAATACACTTATTAATGTTGTAGGTAAACACACCTATCAACATATTATAGAATTTTGATTGTGGTTGTAACTATCATAGATTCATCTTTACCGTTTGTTAGAGTCTTATCCCCCACTCTTGCCATTTTCACACCTTGAACTCACAACCTAGTTTAACACAGACTTAGTCTTTACAAAAACAAACCAGGAAGGGATATATAGTGCACAATATGAACTTTGTTTGGCTACGATGACACGATTGACTAGAATTTATTGTGTTCAACTTTCCCTTGGACTTGATATCGGGGTAGACCATGAAAATGGAATCTTCACGATATGACAATTCAAGGAACAATTGACATCTCCTAGAATTTTCATGAATGTTGTGATATTTTATTTTAGCATTGAAAATTATTCCTTTGAAAACCAACAAACAAATTTATATTTCCATATTAAGATACTTTGTTTTCCTTGACTCCGTTTAAAATAAATACCTACAAGTTTCAAAAAGTCATGAAGTATTTATTGGGCCTCACCCATTACTTGCAATTGGCTTCATTCCTTTTTAATAATGTACCTTAAAGTGGGGAAACGTAAGAACTATGACGCACACAATACTTTGTTAACATAAACTTAGAATTTTGATTGACATTATCATCGTTTTCCTTTGGCATAAAAGTACCACCAACGTTTGGCATTGCTTCTTACCCCATGAGAGAAGAAACTTATCCTTTCAAGAATCACTCAACTTCAGCTTTGCATCTAAGTGGCTTGGATCAAGCTCCCAAATACCTTCATTCTGGATAATACTATCCCTCATGTACCTTCAACGACAACTAGCATAGATTGAAGATGAAGCAATCAACCTACAACTTAGTATTCACCTCATTCCTCCTAGTGATGTCTAGAGGGAATCTCTATGACATTCACCTATAATAAAATAAATTCACTTTCCTTTATTTTTCATGAAAATAATTATGCTCCATTCCATCCTAAAGAGGATGCTCCCTTCAAATTTAGTCTCACCCTCGAGACATCCACAAATTGATCCAACTCCCTATGTGTCAGGAACCCCTCCAACATCCACTAATAGTACTTAGATCAACAATATGGAATACCATCAGTTGGGGATCACATGTCCTCTATCTTTTCCTTTGAAATGCAACTGTAATCAGAGTTCCACATCCCCCAACAATCACCATGTGTTCTTTGTATGGAATCACTACTTTAGACATTATTTGTTTATTAGGTGATCTCCATATTTATGTTTACGTGAGATTAATTTTCCAAAAGCTCTTGGGTATTCCCAAATTTCATCTCTCTATCTCTCTCTCTCATTCATTTAAAAATTACTCTAGTTTCCAATTGCCCTAGTTCCCTACATAAGAAACTGGGAAATTGGCTCCTTTATCCCATTCATCTTGCGAACCTTAAAATAAATAAATTCACTAAAGCATTGCAGTATCTTGTTTGAGGACAGTGATGGTAATATTTTACAAAAATGGAACTAATGGAATAATCATTAAGTAATTTGGGAACGAACTACTAGATGCAGCCATTGACTCACCATGACTCTGGAAATTTTCCCATAATGTTTGGTGTCGTGACTTTGGAAATTTTCCCATAATGTCTGGCACTTGAGAATAGCTACTCTAATTCCCCTCTCTACATCTTGGATTTGACAGCCATAATATGAATAATTAGGGAAAATGTCTACAGTTCAGTTGGTCTTCTTGGAAATAGGGAAAACCCCATACCCTCATGCATACACTCTGGTATCTCAAATTGTGGTAGGATTGAGAACTCGAATAAGGAAAAAAGATTCAACTAGAACAAAAATATGCATTGAAATAAAAATTAATTTCAACTAGTGGTGAAAATCCTTACCGACATAGTTACTCAAAAATCCCTGTCTTCAACTTGCGATGGTTGCTTCTACCGCTCTCCACCGATTTTTGATTGGTTTCGATTTGGCACAAGTTACATTCCACTAGAGAGGGAAAGGGAACTACTCATATATTGAATAATTAATATGCAAGGAGGTTGAATACATGCGAAGGAAGGCCTCCATAGCTGGTCAGAGTCAATGAATGGCATAGTGATTTGATATTACAGTTCACATATTTTTTAATTTTAATATAATTTATTTTATATATTATAATCTAGTGGGTAGGGTTTAGGGGGTTAGAGGAATAGGAGGGTTAGGACTTGAAAAAGTGCTTCTTATTTCAATTTAATTGTCATCTTACTATAGTTTGTGATCTTATGCGTAGTGTATTTTTGACATCCAATAAGGGGGTAGTTGATGTCAAAAGTTGTTAATTCATTCTTTGCACTTTAACATTGTCATGGAAAACCATCTTAGAAGAAATAAATTCAATCTCCAACAACCCTTCAAGGATGTGAAAGGTGTGAGGAAGGGATCTTTCTTTCTTACACATTTGGTTTGTGTAGTTGCACAAATATTCTAAGCCTTATGTCTTTCTTGCAATTGGTTTATAAGGGGATTTCTCATTCATTTGTATTGGATCTAATTAACCCTCTACATATACCTCGGATCAACCTATGTGGTGTTTTCGATGCATAAATCGAGTGGAACACGTTTCAATTCAAAAATTTATTAGAGAAACACAATTGTATGTTCTTTTAAACATTTGTGCTTGATGATTCCTAGGTATTCAATCCTATTCGGTGGATACTTATTATTTTTTATATCTATAATTTGTAAATCTAAAAGATAACAAGAAAATTCCTAACCATCCTTTATGTCACTTTCTTTTGTTGTCTTGGTACCATTTGTTTTCTAATCTCCCTTCTTGTCTTTTAATCTATCTTATATGTTATCTTCTTGATCTAAACCATTGTCTACAACCAATTTAGTATATTTTTTCCTAGATTCTACTTTGCTTCCAAATTTCCACTTTCCTATCAAAATTCCCTTAATGTTTAATAAGATTTGCAATGTTGATCACTTCATCAATCGTGTAAGAAGAGGAGGGAGTGTGTTGTGGCTAAGAAAAAAATGCATCAACAAAGTATTGTATGGTAAGACAAGAAAAAATATTGTGAGAAGTGGTCTTGTGAAAATAGTGACACTATTCAAGTGGGGATAAATCCTTGGTTTATGTCCCAAACCATAGCTTGGGATAAGATACCCATCCCTACTACTATCAATTTGGCCTATATTTATCTCATAGGGAAAAGAGTAATTTTGTAGAGTATGGAAATACATTGGCCTATGGTTCATGCATGGTCTATGAGTGAAACAAAATTCAATATGGGTAAATCCCTAGTTTATGAAAATAGTGACACTATTCAAGTGGGGATAAATCCTTGGTTTATGTCCCAAACCATATCTTGGGATAAGATACCCATCCCTACTACTATCAATTTGGTCTATATTTATCTCATAGGGAAAAGAGTAATTTTGTAGAGTATGGAAATACATTGGCCTATGGTTCATGCATGGTCTATGAGTGAAACAAAATTCAATATGGGTAAATCCCTAATATTCAACCATGAACCATTGCTTGGACTAGGAGACCCATTCTTATTGTGCCCTATCCTTAAAATCAGGTCCATGTGTCAACTACAAGGAAAATATTCTTTTTGTAGGTCTTATGTCGTAGTCCAAAGTCTTGTGCATGGTTTATGATATTATTAGACATTACTTATTCTTTTTGACCCCAAATTATGGATTAGTATAGGAGACTCATTCCCAGTACATGTAATCCTTAAAATTAGTCTCATATATTTCATCTTGTTAAGAAATGATTTGTTCTATGAGGCCCATCTCATGGTATAATTCCTTGCAAATGGGCTATGATTCTGAAGAAACATGGATTGCAATAAATCCTTGGATTTTTATCCCATAACATAGCTTGGTTAAGGATACCAAGCCTTATTTTTCCCAATCCTTGAATTTATATCATTGAACTTCCAACAAACACGTTGACCAAAAGAAAAAGTCGACAACCGTTGCTACCTACCAAACATGTATATACCCTTTCACATGTGTGAAATATTAGGTCATAATTTTGATGAAATATTGCTGTAAGTTCGAATGAATGTAAAATTTGTCATACTTATGATTAACGTCGGGGAACCATGAAAAATAAGCTAAATTTTTTCACGATTTTGAAGTATTTTTCGACGATAAAAAATATTTTTTCCATATTTCATCAAATTTTGACCCCATATGTAGTAATGAGATGTGAAAACAAGTAAGTGGTAATAAAAAAACCTAATATCGTCTATTCCATTCTTGATAGAGGTTCCCAGTAGGATGGAAACAACAACTATCATCCCATTTTTAATACCCTTGGAGATCCTCACTTGAACATTTAACACTCCTCCCCCACACAAAGAAAATAAATATCAGTAAGCAATCCCAACAAGTTAGCTCAACCTATTATTGCTAATGTTGTTGGGAATTTGTCTAGTTCTATGTCATCATGAGCATGGTTCGAATCCTCTAGGTGAGGGCCATTAGTCAACACTAAAAGGTTTACCATGGATGATAATCATGAATGTGCAAGCATCCTTAGTATTTTACCATGAAGTCTTATTTTGTAGGAAATATTTTTGGGTAGGTGTAAAGTACCACCTCATCTCCATTTGTGTTTGGGAGTTGTGATAAATAACCTTATCATTAAAGTTCAATTCAGTGATTAATGAGAATGTACAATATTCCCTTCCCAATATACTGATGCAAGGTGACATCACAATATTGTCATCACCATAGGTGACATCATCACAATGAATATCATAGTGCCTAACCTTTCTTAAATGTGCACATGTGGTCATTAGAAGGAAGGATCGTCACAGTGTCAAACCTTTGTTAAATGTGCACATGGTCAAACACCATCTCGAGGAAGGATCGATCGACCCTTCCTCAGATTTGCACATGTTGTCAACCATCATCAAGAGGAAGAATTATTCAACCCTTCCTCAATTGTTCACATGTGGTAAACCAACCTTTGGAGGAAGGATTGATCAACCCTTCCTTGAATTTGCACATGATTTCAACCATAATATGGAGGAAGGATTGACTAATCCTTCTTCAAATGTGCACATGTTGACAACCATCATGTGGAGGAAGAATGTGCTGACCCTTCCTCAAATTTCCATATATGATTAGAAATCATCTAGAGGAAGGATTGACCTACCCTTCCTCAAATGTGTGCATGCTGTCAACCATTATTGGGAGAAAAAATTGGCCAACCCTTACACAAATGTGCACATGGTGACAACCATCATCCAGAGGAAGAATTGGCCAACCCTTCCTCAAATGTCCATATGCAATTCACCATTTTCCAGAGGAAGGATTGGTCAACCCATCCTCAAATATTCACATGTTGTCAACCATCATCAAAAGAAGAAACAACCGACCCTTCATAAATGTCTATATGTGGTAAACCATCATCTGTAGGAAGGATCAGTTGAATGTTCCTCAAATGTGCACATGTTTTCAACCATATTTTGGAGGAAGGATCAGCCGAACCTTCCTCAAATGTGCACATGCTGAAACAATCACCCATAGGAAAAATCAACCCGTCCTTCCTAAAATGTTTGTATAAGGTTAACCATCATTTGGAGGAAGGACCAGTCAACCCTTTGTAAAATGTGCACATGTTGTCAACCATTATTGGGAGGAAGGATCATCTTACCCTTTCTCAAATTTCCATATGCGGTAAACCATCATTTAGAGGGAGGATTGGTCGACACTTCCTCAAATGTGCACATGTTTCCGACCATTATCTGGAGGAAGGATTGGGAAATCCTTCCTTAAATGTGTACATGTTGACAACTATCATTTGAAGGAATAATCAACCAACCCTTCCTCAAATTTCCATATATGGTTAACATTTATCTATATGAAGGATCAACCGACCCTTAATCAAATGTGCACATGCTGTCAACCATTATATTTAGGAAGGGTCAACCAATCTTTCCTCAAATGTGCACATGTTGACAACCATCATTCAGAGGAAGAATCAACCAACCATTCCTCAAATGTCCATATACAATTAACAATTATCTAAAGGAAGGATCATCCAACCCTTCTTAAGATGTGCACATGCCATCAACAATAATACTTTGGATGAAGGATCAAACGAGCCTTCCTTAAATGTACACATGTAGTCAACCATCATCTGGATGAAGGCTCGGATGACCCTTCCTTAAATGTACACATGTGGTCAATCATCATCTATAGAAAGGCTCATCTGAACCTTCTATATTGTGCACCTAGGAACATGCATAGACCAGATGAAGTATCGACCGATCTTTCTTCCCAAGTGCACCTTAGGGATATAATCGTATAGTGTAAGGATAAGAAGGTACTTCAAAAAATGTGGACCTCGGGACAAGTATTATCTAGAATAAATATTTGCCACTCCTTCCTAGATATGCATCCACCATTACTTTTTCAAAAAAAATCGTCAAACACTTAATTACATGTGGAGCGTGGGTAAATCATCATATGGAATAAGTATCGACCGATCCTTTTTTCCAATTAGGTATCCAAGAAACATATAATCTAGACAAAGGATCAACTGACCCATCCTAAATTATGGTTGACATGAATTGTATTCATGAGAGAAAATATTGGTTGACCCTTCCTTAAAAACATTACTCAAGAAATGTATCATCACGAAAAAATATCAAACAACCCTTTCTGAAATATGGAAGACATCAATTATAGAAGCTAAAGGAAAGATCAACTGACTTTGTCTGAAATACTGTATCCAGTAAATGTATAATCTGGAGTGAGGATCTATCGAGCCTTTCTCAATTATGGTCACTGAGGTTCAAGCATCATGTTGGGGTAAAATATACCGACCCTTTCTAAAAAAAATTGACAAGAATTGTACTAGAAAGATGATAGATCTGGTGACCCTTCAAGAAATACGGTATGCAAGAAATGTATCATCGAGATGAATGATTGAGATGTTATCACCAGATCACTTGGATAGAATTTTAATTTCTAAACAGCTTCAGGTGTTGGTGGATAATTGATGGACTATTTGGAGCTTGTAGAAAATTCACTGCATTCATCCAATTATCCTTCTAAGTACCCAATATCCATCTCCATCTTGTTTTCACATCTACTCTCTACCTACCCCTTTGGTTAGTGTGTTGTGTGTGTCTACTACATGTCACAAATTTTTTACATTTTACATGGTCAATGACCATGCCATTACATAATTTGAAAATCCTAAATATTGTGAAAATCGAAATGGCCTTTTAATTAAATCACAACTTGTATGAACAAATATGAGTAGAAGTGTATTTTTGCATTTTTCCTTGATCTTTGTTTTTAACCTTTTTAACTTTTATTGGGTGTTATGCTTGTCTTCCATATTTTCATTGGGAACGAATTGTTCTATAATATTAAAATGGTCTACATGATGACTATTTCATTTATGTCAATTTATTGTTTTCAAAAGTAAAAAGAAATTGTTTTCTTATAGGAAAACAATGTGAAGGACTCACACCCTCAGCAAAGGAGATTCTGCTTGTGCGAGTAATAGATGACCACAAAATTTGAGACTAGTTGGGCACTATAAAAATCACCATATTGAACTTTTTTACTTCCCAGTTTTTTATTGGATAATATTTGAAAATTCAAAATGGTGATTTTATAGCACTTTCCTAATCTCTAGGAGAAAAATGTTTGTGGATTTCATTTATTTTGTGGGATAAAAGTTCAAGATGGTGATTTTTATAGCCATGCTTTTTTCCATGCGAATAAAGGCAATGAAGGCAATGAATAGTATGCTCTACTATTCAAATTCCTTTGATTTGTTGTTTCATTATACAACTTATTCTTAAATATATAATACATATTTGAATAGAACATGTAAAAGATACACAATGCTAAAATTTGAAGGTGAACATCATATCCCGGAGAACCATGTGAAACATGCATCCCAATACTCATTGTTGGTTTTGTGGATATCTTAGTTATGCTTGACAAAGGAAGTATTTTTTCTTTGGAAACCTTGTATTTTTCTCTTATATTTTGAGAAATTTCTTGATTCTATATCTATTCATAAAGGGAGAATAAAGGGAGCAATTGTTTCGAGGCCTTTGTTGGGTGTTATATTGTATCCAATTTCATTTCCTTTGGGCTATCATTGATTTTGGATTGTACACTTTCCAGTTCCTCCTACAACAAGATTTTGGAAGGATTCTATTGCTATATGTATTCACTTTTTCATATGCCTTATCAATTTTGGAGATTGGATTTTGGGTCGTGTTGGTATTTCGTCGGAGGGAAATACTTTTTATTTTTTCTCATGTACAGGTTGCAATATTTTCTAGAGGTTGATTGATCTTGTATTTGTTTTGTATAATGTACTATGTTTTGATTTATAGGGTACTAATTCCCCAAGACAATTTTTAATTGTTTAGCTGGTAGTGGTGATGGACTTGCTTTATTTCAGTAGTTCACTTTTTGCCCGGTCTCGTACAATCCTGCTATGGGTTCTATTTTGGTAGATATAATATGATGTATCATTTCATTATCTGTTGTTGCGTGGACTGTTTTCTTGGTCCAATATTTGTTATGGATTTTATGTATTGAAGTTACTGCTATGTTACATATACTTTACCTAAATAAAATATAGTGTTTTTCCTTGTTGAAAAAAAAACTTGTATTTTGGTCAATAAATAAAATAATGGATTTCAATACATATTTTGATAGTGTCTTGGATTTCACTTCAATTGTTGTTTTCCGTATCAATTTGGGATGTGGTTTATGTGTACACACACACACACATTGTGGTTTACTTCCTCGCAACTTTGATTAAACACATATCTAGGAGGCCCACCTGAAGGGGCCTCACCCTATCAACACCAATTTTGGGAGCCTAACCCCAGAGGACCCAGAGAATTGAACCCTCGAACTCGACCTAGTGACGACTTTGCCACAAAATCTCCAACCAACCGAGCTAACCCACAGGGCTAGATGTGTGTGTGTGTGTGCGTATACACACACATAAGAAAAATGGCATCATATGATAAGAACATAACAAAGATGGTCTCCTTGTAAGAAATATGGCATCATATGCTAGGAACATAACACATAATGAAAGCAGATGACCATCTTTCTTACCAAGATGGGTAAACGTATTCATTATCCTAGATTCCCAATGAAAAACATTGAATACAAATGGAAAAACATGTGCCAGATGTAAGAAATGTGTGATGAGTCTGTAAATTCCATGATACTGCCCAAGTGTGAACCTCACAAGGAAAAGATGAGGCGATACTCTTGTTCCATTGATCAATAAAAGTGGATCAGTTACCCTTTACCAATAGAATCAAAGTTGCAGTTTGTGGGTACTAATATCAACAAGCAATTCAATTTGTAGCTATTAATCTCAACAAGAAATTCAAAGTAGAAAAAAAAAACACAAGAAGAGGAAATGAGATGCAGGCGATGTTCTCTTATCATGGCTATTGAAAGTTGCATTTGTCCCTATGTCGAATGTTCGCAAACCTCTACCATGGAAATTGAATGGGTCTCAAACTTCTGCTAAGTATTTATTTAAAGGAAACATGAAATATTTCCAAATTATCTGAACAGTGTGGAAGTATGATTTTTCTCTCGACTATAATTGTGTTTTCTTGATTATAATTATGTTTTGGCAGTCCAAGGATTCACTACAGGAGTTGGTCACTATGACTGGGAGAAATACTTGGCACCACACTTCAACGCGAACAAGCTCATAAGAAATCCTTAAACCATAATAATAGTGTTTAACATATATATCGGCTTCAAGATTTCTCATCGGTACGTGACCACAAGGGAACCATTTCTATGAGAACATGTATTGACAAAAAGGCATCCTCTAAGCAAAGGCACCAGTCAAGCCATATATGGGAGCAGTTTCACCTGCGATTTATCGAAATGATCCAATACCACCACTAGTAGTTTCAGTCCCAATTGATTGTAATGATGCCATCTTTCTTATGTTCCTGGCATACGAAATATGGTCTCCTTTTATTGTTGTTGGGACTTTCCATATGATATGAGTGATGAGATCATGCTATGAGGCCATTTTTTCTACTATGTCATGTTATACTAAGGATGATATGTTTCATGATGTTGTACTTCACCGTTACTATATAATGTATTTGATTGTTTTGATAAGTATTGTAATGTCGTATTCCACTTTACTATTTGCATGTGCAAGATTTAAAAACTAGGTGCATTGATATTTTGATTATTAGCATGCGTATGCTAGCTACATACCCACACCTCGCACATATTATGCTAGTATGCTTGTAGCTAATTACACTTGGTAAGTTGTTGTGTAGTTGATAAATTGTATAAAAATTGTGCTTTAAATTAAAAGTAATTAGATTAATAGATGAAGGATTAATAAAAATAAAAATAATCATGATTAATGTCATTAGTTAGATAAATTTTTGTGACCATCTGGAGTTATTTTAATTACATTATTATTTATTATTATAAAAGTGATTTGTTGATGATTTAATTTGGATCTAGAATTGTAAAAGTCTTTATAAAACTAGGATTTGATTTGATTTGTAATTTTATAACTTAGATTTGATTTGAATAAGTTTGAAATGAATAAATTTGATTTGATTTGAATCATAAATTTATAACTTAGATTTGATTTGAATAAATTGAAATTAATAAGTTTGATTTGATTTGATTCGGAAATTTATAACTTAGATTTGATTTGGATTGTTAATATTATTTTAACATAATATTTGGATAAGGGGGTGACTTGGGGGAAAAGTCACAAAAAATATATCAAAAAGGGGGAGGGAGAGATGATACATGGATTCTTTTTTTGGATGTGTGGATGTTGGGAAGATGGGAAGATTGATTTTGGAAATGAAGGTGGACCTTTTGAGAACCTTGTGTTGGTGTGAATAAAATTATTGTGCTAGTTTGAATACTGCTACTACTATTCCCGGGGTTTTGGGCTCAAGGGCCAAAAAGACTCTAATTGTTTCTAGACTGGGGAGCCAGATAGGCTATTCCTAGTGGCTGGGAGGTTATATTGGTTTTGGGAATACTTTTGAGGTTGTTACTTTGGAGAATACTGTTCATACTAGTATTGACTGATTGAAGACTGCAAAGCAGGAACTAAGGACTATTTAAGCATTAATTAAACAAGTATTTTGCTTAATAAAACTTGTAAATATATCTTACTTTCATAATTGATATTATGTTTTTGTTATGCTAGTTCTACAAGTAAATCAGATTCATATTAAAATCAATTAGAAATTATATGCTCCTACTTATTTCTTGTATAATTTTCTGCAGTTATAAATACTGAAATTAGGAAAAATACTTAACATAAATAAAAAACAACAACAAAACCATGGACACAAAAAAAATAGTATGTATATAAAAATAAATAAATAAACTTTATTTAATGTCGAGATTTGCTACAGTACTTACAAAAATTTAGAACCCTTAAGCTTGGTTTTTACACATGGTATCTGAATGGTTGCTCAAAAACTAAGACCTTAAGGGCCTTTTCATGCTTAAAATTACAGAAATAAAAAGACAAATGAACAAAAGAGGGGGACATTTTCATTCTTGGGCATGAAAATAGAATTGCCCCTAGAGAAGATGTAGTAGTCGAGTTGAACTACCCGCAAGGAAACATATAGAGTTAGAAATATGATTAAAAAAAAATTAATGGCATGATCGAAAGCTCCAAAACTATAGATCTTTGTTTAACAAACATTACATCCAAATGCAACTTACATTTTGTTTCAGGTTTTGTTAAACACCTAGAAATAGAAAGAAATATATATCTAACCAAATTTTATAAAAATTTATATGAAAGCTAAGGAACAAAAAGTTAATTGTTTTGATCATATAATGCTATCAACATAAAGTTATTCTTTTCGAAAAGTTTATGGACATGAATTGTTTCTATAAACATGAAAGTAATTTTGGTTAGATGCACAGAAATATTTTGTGCAGAAATATATTGTTTCGTAAACAAGAAAAACACAGAAAGTTATCATTTGATAAAAGAAAAAAAATGTATTGGGTTTCTGTTAAGAAAATCCAACAAGTTGTCAAGTCTTATTAGCGCGATTGGTTTTGAGGGATTTTGTTTGTTAGTCAGTCCAAGGTTCGAAACTTTGTGCTAGTGGGAGGAGAGACCTAAAATCCATCCATGCTAAGGGTTGGTGCAGTGCAAGCCGGGTGTGATTCCTGTGTGATTTTGATGGCATGGATTCCCCTAGGTGGTGGTTTCTCAGACCACTGGCTAAACTTGCATGACAAGGGTTCTCTTGCAAAAAAAAAAGCAACAAGTTTTTTCATATATATATAAACATAATTCATAATTTTTATAGAAATATTAAACCTGAAATATATATATATATATAAACAAAACAAAATATTCTTTTTATATAAATAGCACATTCTATGTTATTCATAAACAAGTTATGAGAATTTGTTTTCCCCTACTTGGACAAATAGTCGAGGAGGACATGAAGGTAGACAAAAGAGATTGGAAAAATTTCTTGTAAAGGATCCTTTTTTGGATTCTTGTCAGCATTCTAGATCTTGGGTGGGAAAAAACAAGATATCTGACCACTGGCTGGTTTTTTTGCAGATGGGAGATAAAGTTCTGAATCAGAATTACCCTTTCAAATTTAATTGTTCTTGGATTTCAAATGATGAATTTTTTAATTTTGTCAGGGATTTCTAGTTGAATGCTAGTTTGGATCAAGAACTTAATCCTGTGGATCAGTTCTGTTATAAGTTAAGAGCTCTCAAAGAAAAAGTTTCGATCTGGATTCATCTACAAAAGAGAAAGGATTAGTAGACATTGATGGGTGTGGAGGCCCATTTACAGATTTTACACTCCAAAAATTTGGAGGCTCCTTTAGATGTTAAAGGTTTCGAGTTGCTAAAAACCCTGGAGGCAGAAAAAGAGAATATTCTACTGAAAGAAGAGAAGGAGTGGCATCTTAAGAGTCGAGCACTCTGGGTTAATTGTGGTGATAAAAACACAATTTTTTTTCATACATTTGCATTGACCAGGAGGAACAATAATACTATATGGATTATGTTGGACGAGGATGGAAATATGGTCTCTGGTGATCTTGAATTACAGGACCTGGCAAAGAATCATTTTAGTAGCGTCTATACTGATGATAAGTTGTGTGATTTGTTATCACAACTAAAGGTGGCAAAATATTTTCCAAAATATTTTGATGAGAAGGATGCTATGGAGTTGGGAAATGAGGTCACTTCATATGAATTAGAAAAGACACTAAAATTATTTTCCAAGGATAAGAGTCTAGGGCCCGATGGATGGATTGTGGAGTTGTTCCTGCATTTATTTGATATCATGGGTAATGATATTTTGAGTATGGTGGAGTTTACCAGGAAGTATGGGTATATCTCTGGTGCACTAAAATCTACTTTTATTACCTTAATCCCTAAAGTTAGTGACCCAAGTAAATTTGGAGACTTTCAGCCAATTTCTTTATTCAATCTGGCATATAAGATTGTTTCTAAGATCATTGCTAGTCGTTTGAAGCCAGTTTTCTCTAAGTTTATTTCTCCAGAAGGATTTTTTTTTTTTATAGGATCGCCAAATCCATGATGCGGTTGGTATTACACAAGAATTACTCCACACCATAAAGAAAAATAAGCAAAAAGAAATCCTACTCAAAGTGGATTTGGAAAAGGCATATGATAGAGTTAACTGGGATTTTCTGAGAATTATCTTGATACAAATTGGGGTTCCAGCACTTGTAATTACTTAGATAATGGCTTGTGTGACATCAATGTGTATTGCAGTTCTGGTGAATGGTGCTCCTACAACTTTTTTCAGTTTCTCTATAGGGATTAGACATGGGTGCTCATTATCACCATTTTTATTTTTGTTGTTGATAGAAGGTATGAGTCTGATGATCAAGCAAGCTAAGATTGATGGTAATATTATAGGTCTGAAAATTTCGAAGGAGTTGTATCTCACACACATTCTATTTGTGGATGATGTCCTAATTGCTGAAAATGATTCTGAGAGTGAATGGTGGAATTATAAAGGGATTATTGAACTATTCTGCAAATCTTCTAGTATGCAGGCTAGTTTGAAGAAGTCTTGTTTCTTTGAAAATATTGTGGAGAAGAACAGATTGGTATACATTCAAAACTTTCTGCCATATAAGTGTAACAATATTGATGAAGGTTTTACCTATCTTGGCTTCCATCTCAAACTGAATGGCTATCTCATAAGAGATTGGAATTGGCTGATAAAATTTTTTTAGTCTAGAATTTCTCAATGGACTTATCGTCTGCTTTCTATTGGAGTTAAGTTCACTCTGGTTAAGGTTGTTATGACAGGGATTCCAGTTTTTTGGTTCTCTTTGCACCCGATTCCATGTTCGGTTATCAATTTGTTGACAAGGTTATTGTTTAAATTTTTATAGACAGGAGGTATAAACAATTCCAGTTTGGTAATTATAGGTTGGGAGAAAATTTCCCTGCCTTTTAATTCAGGAGGATGGGGGCTTAAATATTTATCTTCATTTAGTGAAGCTCTTTGTGTAAAGAGTTTGTGGAGAGCTTTACTTGGAAATTCACTTTGGTCGACTGTCATTCAGCACAAATATATCAAAACAAAAGTGTCTTACTGGCTTAGGAATCCTCGTAAAAGAATTAAAGGGGCTTCACCTATTTGGAATGGATTTTTAAAATTTTATTACTGGCTTGCAAATGACTTGTGTTGGAGGATAGGGAATGGAAAAGAAGTTGCTATTGGTGTTGATCCTATCTTGGGTCTTGATGATCCTTATACTCTTTCAGCAGATCTATTAAATCTAGTAAAAGGAGCAGGTTTTATTACACTTGATAACATCAAGAATGAAGACTGGAGGATATTGGTATTGTGCAGAATATCTTCGATTGACTGGTACAGTGGCATTAGAATGGGATTCTTATATCCATTCTTTAAATGCAGCAGGTGTTAAATTAACTTTTGAAGTTGATAAAGTTTCGTGGACTGGGAATGATAGTACTGGGATCGTGACTGCAAACACGACATACAGAAGTATTATTAAGAGAAGATGCATCTTTCCCAATCACTGGTGGTATAAGGAAATTTTGCTCTGGAATATTCCTTTAAAACTTAAATGTTTTTTATGGATTGTTCTACAGGATAGATTAAAAACTTGGGACAATATTTCAAGAAATGGTGGGTGTGGTCCTAGTCAATGTATTCTATGTAAAGTGGGATTTGCAGGATTTAATCCACACCTTCAGGCTTGTTTCATGGACTATCTGGTTTATGCGGAATAAGGCGATCTTTGAAGATCATATTCCCTGTATTGATACTGCTTACAACAATGCTCTGAGTCACTATTTGAAGTTCTAGAAAGATGGGGATACTCCAGTCTCACGTAATATTGGTTATTTTAAACTTTCCATCAATGATCCTGTACTTGTTTTTGATGGGGCAGCTACTTTGGGTTACTGTGCAGCTAGTGGGGCAATTATTCTTAATCAAGATCATTATTTTACACTTCGCCTCAGATGTGGTAGGGGTACAAACATGAAGGCAAAATTGTTGGATTTATGCTGTGTTGCTCGTGTGGCAAATATTTTTGGTTTGGCGAAGGTAAATTTTTTTGGTGATTCTAGAGTTACCATTAAGTGGGCAAAGGGCGAATATAATTTAAATGTGGCTACCTTAATGAGCTGGTGCAACAGAATTATGTGTGAACTTAAATTATTTAGCAGTTTGACTCTGGAACATATCTATAGGGAATACAATTCTCTTGCTGATAAGATGTCGAAGTTGGCTTCAGAGGGAGAAGATGGATATTTATATTGGGAAGAATATTTCGGAAACCATATCCAGGATTATGGTAGAGTATATTTTCTGGATTAGGGCATTTATCTTATTCAGAAATAACATATGCTATCTAATATTTTGTTTTTTGTCTATGGAGATGTGAGGGGAAGTACAATTTTTTATTGTAAAGGATATGTGAAGATCTTGAAAAATACAGCTTATGACTGTTCTATCATTATACTCTTTGATTCAACTTTTTGAATATCCATGGTATACTTTTTTTCTCCGGAAAAACAAAAAAAACAAAATTCTTTTTTTTATAAATATTGGTTAAATTTTTTTGTTTCATTTTATTTTATATAAACAAAAGAATAAAAAAAAAATTAAACACAAACAAAAAAATAATCACGAACAAAAAAAATTGGAGAAATGAATAAAGCAAACTGTAAAAAAAAAATTATATTTATTAAACCCAAAATAAAAATATGTAAAAATAAACCTTGAGAAAAATGATACAAAATATTATTTATGTATAAGAATGGATTAGATTGGCAACTAATTAGATTGAAAACCCAAATCCTCTCTTGGCCTCCCTGAAACCCTATACAATCACAAGAAAACAAAGAGAAAGATGTGAGTAAAACCGTTAAATATAAGCCAAAGCAAGGAAAATGCAAGAAGAAATAAGAGAGGAAGAGCTATACCATCTCCCTACACCATGCCCACAAGCTCTCATGGCTTCCCTTGTTAGAAAATTACGATTCTTTACATGCGGAATAAACTTTTAAAGAATCGAAAAGAATTAATAATGTATGCCGTCAGAATCATACCTCCAGCCATTGATGCTGCTCACACTCTGATTTGAGACTTTGCTTAAGACAACCGTTCCGTATGGCACTTCCAAACTCTGCTTACTCTGATTGATGGTGTAAAAACTGAAGGAGTTTGAGTTAGCGAGTTTGGGGACCAAACAGAAGTCTTTATAGCCTAGCTTCCATCAAGCTTCTATTGGCTATGTGTCAATTGTTCCACAGATCAAGATAGAGAACTGTTGAGGGAGTTATGGACCATTCCCGAAGCTCTCAACGAGAAATCAGTTATTTCCTTAATTAGTTGAAGAGTTGTCAATATTCGTTAAGAGAGATTACATTCTCCCACTTGGTCCATACTTCCAAACTTAATGTCTCAACTTAAAACCCATTGATAATCTATATTAAAAATAGATACATGAATCATGGCGATAAGTCCTCTTAAGACGAGTATTATCTTCCATGTATTATTATGTATTTATTTCTATTAGAATTTATGTGGCAACAATTTCTTAATGAATAAACCTTATGTTTATTTTTGGTCCTATACAGATGAATTCTCTCAATTAAATTAAGGTGCACATAAGTATGAGAAAAACATCACAATAATAACATTGTCCATACAATGAGAAACTACATAATGGAATCAAGTCCCATATTCAATACATGATCCTTGAATTTAAACGGTGGCTTGCCCTTAGTCAAAGGATCAGCGATCATCAACTCAGTGCTGACGTGCTCAATGACCACTTTTTTTCTTTAACACGTTCCCTTATTTCTAAATACTTAATGTCGATGTGTTTATTTCGACTCCCACTTTTGTTGTTTTTAGCCATAAAAACAACAACTGAATTGTTGCAATACATTCTTAATGGCTTAGAGATAGAATCCATAATTCTAAGCCCAGAAATGAAACTCTTAAGCCATACACCATGTAAAGTAGCCTCAAAACAGGAGATGAACAAAACAACAAATGCAATCTCAGGTCTTGTGCAGACCTAAGCATACATTAGGCTTCCGACAGCAAAAGCATATGGAATGTTCTTCATTTGTTCACTTTCAAAGTCGTTCTTCGGGCATTGAACCTATCACCCTTCACAATGGGAGCTATACTTGGTGAACAATCCTTCATCCGAAATCTCTCTAAAATTTTATTAATATAGGTTTCCTAAGACAGACCCAAGATGCCTCGAAATCTATCTCTATGGATCTAATGCCAATGACATAAGATGTTTCACCCATGTCCTTCATATCAAAATTTTTAGAGAGAAATGTTTCACCTCATGCAGCAAACCCTTATCATTGGTTGCCCGCAAAATGTCATCCACATATCAAACAAGAAAACAAATTTTACTCCCACTAACTATCAGGTATATACATTGATCCATAATGTTTTCTACAAAACCGAAAGAAGAAATTACATTATGGAATTTCAAATACCATTGGCGGGATGCTTGTTTTAAATCTAGGCCTTAAAAATAAAATTTCATGCTTTACCAATGTAAATTCATGCTTAAAATTGAATCTAATGACATAAAAATTGTCCGTGGGCTAAATTTTCAATTCAAGCAGATTCAATGATTCTTTATGATAGAATTGAACTTCATGATAAAACTATTAATTCATAATTCCTGTGGGTAAGTTATGAATAATTTAATATTTTATCCTAATTAATTATATAAATATAATAAAAATTCCCGTGGGATAAAATTTATTATATTTAGTATAATTAATTACAATTAATGTCTAAATATTCTTTATGTGAACCTAATCAATCATAATATATAACATTATTTAATTAGAGATGCTGTGGCTATTCTCTAATCAATAAAAATTATATGGATCACTAGACATTACTAAAATTAACTTGATACTAATCATGCAAATGAAATATATATTCAAGTTGATTAGGAAAAAATCCTAATAGCACCCTATTATAAAACTTTATCTAACATCATGAACTGTTAGAAAAATAGCTAACTGTAAAGATCTCGACGGAGATCCAAAGAACAGTTTCTTGATTTCAATTCTTTTATACATGTGCATAAAACTCAGATAGAAAAGGTATCATATTGTAATTATTGTATAAGAAATAATCACTGTGGTAGCAGGCAGACAAATAAAGGCAGCGACCCTTCTTTTAAACAGACCACAGAGGTTAGCATGCAGCCCTAAGGCTGCGGCCTTCACTCCAACAGTCCACGGATAAGAAAATCATCCCACAAAAGGGCAGCAGATCAGTCCACAAGGCAACGACCTCCTCAAATGAGACAGCAGCACCTCCTTACAGGATTGAATAGGATAGTGACACCCTAAAGCATGCAGAAGCAGACCATAACAGATCTCGACACCCACAAAAATAAGGCAGTGAAACCCTCGCAGCACTCACAGTCAAGATAAACCAATGGGAAAGTCTTAATGCAAGGATCTGACCCTAGATAAGTCTCAACATATAGACCAAGTTTAGGGAAACCCTTAAATTGTAGATCTGATCTAAGACAGTCAACAAGAAGGTGCAGCCACATCAACATAGAATAGCAGACTTTAGTGGGGTTACAGCAAGTAGGTTCAGATCTGTAAGAGCCACGACCTTCACAACTAAACTTTCAGCATGATGAAACATTTCAACAAGGCTCACGACCTCCATGCAAATGCTCTTAACATACTAGATCAGACCTGTAGGGTTCACAGCCCTCACAAACAATATAGCAGTAGGATGCGGCCACCCTAATCAGGTCACGTCTACCTTCAAACAAGCTTGTAGCAGGTAGGATGGACTCATGAGTGGCTGGACAAAGCTCCAAGGCTCACGGCTAGGCAAGAAGCTCACACGAGTGACAGATCTGACCCTAATAAAATGCTCAGCAGGTAGATCAAACCCCAACAAGACTTCTGATATTGGATCGAACCTCCACAAAGACACAGCTCTCCTTAAAAGGCTCATGGTTTAGTAAAATCGGTCCTCAAAGGCCCATGGTTTAGTCACATATGGAAATAGCAGACGTATAAACAATATAACGCATGAGCAATTGGATGTTTTGTTAAAACCCCAGTTTTAAAGACTTATAAGCACTCTCCAAACTAATTGTACTGGAGCTGGCGCTGCCATGGCTTAGAACAACATCAGAATACAGCGGATCGACCCATAGACCTCCTCCAGCTATGGACAATATCCTTCGGCCAAATAAGGTTACTGAGGTCCGTAGCTCATTAAAGACTTGTAAGCACTCTCCGAACTAATTATACTGGCGTTGGCGCTGCCATGGCTCAGAACAACATCAGAATACAGCGGATCGACCCATAGACCTCCTCCAGCTATGGACAATATCCTTCGGCCAAATAAGGTTACCGAGGTCCGTAGCTCAGCCTTCATCAAGTGGGAAGGCACTATCACACATCATAAAGCTCCATGGGTGGCAATCCAACAAACAATATTAACAAGCAAATGATAAAAGTCTGGAGACGGTTCTTCTTGGAGAGAAACCGCTCTCTTCCACAACATATCAATGCACATAATGCAACAATAACCAAAATAAATATATCTAAATATATAGTTTGCAATAATTATAAGTCTACTCAAGTAAACTTATCTCATTAACACGTGGATGCATGGTATGACTCCGGGTGTTTGATTCTCTTCTGTAACAGTCCTTCATGGCCCTACACAGAGTGATTGTTCCCCCTTTCTCCAACACAGAGAGGAATGGGGATCGACGGAGAGATCATCCTCCTCTAAACTGTTAATAAATTTCACTCACTTTCTGAGGTTACTACTTAAGTCGCAAAGGAATGAAGGGAGGCGATAGTTTCATATCTCATAATCTTCGGCTGGCGGGTGAAGTAGTTGTCATTACTATGAAATCACGCAAGGCACATAAAGAAGATCAAGATTTGGAAACTAGACGTGAAGATGCCATGGAGGCATTTTCAAAAGCACGAAAAAGCATAAGCAGAGGAGAAAGGCAGCGAGACATCATACACTGTTGTAGTTAATAAAAGTTCTGGAAAATAAATGGTGGTTCCGAATAGATATCAACACAGATGCAAAAAAACTAAACAATAAAATGTATGAGCAATACCCCAATGGACGTACAGCAGTCCAAACATCAAGGCAGAGATAAAATTATGCTCTGATACCAACTGTTAGAAAATTACGATTCTTTACATGCGGAATAAACTTTTAAAGAATCGAAAAGAATTAATAATGTATGCCATCAGAATCATACCTCCAGCCATTGATGCTGCTCACACTCTGATTTGAGACTTTGCTTAAGACAACCGTTCCGTATGGCACTTCCAAACTCTGCTTACTCTGATTGATGGTGTAAAAACCGAAGGAGTTTGAGTTAGCGAGTTTGGGGACCAAACAGAAGTCTTTATAGCCTAGCTTCCATCAAGCTTTTATTGGCTATGTCTCAATTGTTCCACAGATCAAGATAGAGAACCGTTGAGGGAGTTATGGACCATTCCCGAAGCTCTCAACGAGAAATCAGTTATTTCCTTAATTAGTTGAAGAGTTGTCAATATTCGTTAAGAGAGCTTACATCCCTAGTTTACACAAGAAGCCCTAGCTAGAGGAGGAGAGGAGAGGAAAAAAGCCTGACTGCACCTTTATTTTATTGAAATTTAATTGCATGGAAGGTGTGTGGCCTCCATGCAAAAAGTTAAATAATCCTCCTTTTGACTTAATATAGTAATTCATAAATTAAACATTTCCTTAAATTATTTGAATGTCTTTTTATTATTAGTCCCTGCCAAGACAGAGATTATAGCAATCAGTTTCCATTTAATTTTTAATTAGTTTACAAATTTTTAATTTAAATTTTTATATAGTTACCCAATGTTCTATGAATTTTAATTATAATTTAAAATTTTAATATTACATAATTTATATTTTTTAATTGGCTTATTACATATTTTCTATTTTTTTTATTGGTTTAAAAATTTGATTTGACAATTTTGCCCTGCCTAGATGTGACTTATGTTAAATTAAAAATAAAATAAAAAATCAAAATTTAAAAAATTATATATTGCAAGTTACGAAGCAATGTGATCATTATTTTTTGACACAGTTACAATGTTACAGACAATCCATACCCTGACATACCTAACACTGCTGCAACAAAAATTGTTAGGGTTAAACTAGGCATGCGCGTGCAGTGGATCTCGAACTCTGGACAAACCTGCTGCCCCGCTCTCGGAGTATGAATAACGGTTCCTTCGCTGTTCTCACTTCTCCATATTTGGGATTTATAATGCTTGCAAGTTTTGTATGCAGGAATCTTACACGGCTTTTATTCTTTTAAGGGCAGCATCATTCGTGTAAAACGAAAAACATTAATAATGGACGGGGATTCCGAAGCTTACAAGTTATGATTTTCAATCTCAATGAAAGGAACCAAACTTAATAAAATAAACACATTTATATCTATTTTGTATCAAGCATCAAAATATGGTATGTTATTTATATTATTATGTTAATCTAAAGTACGTTTTCTTTTTGGTTGGACACTATGATACTTCTGGTGATTGATGAATCCGTTTCTCCTTCGGGAGGGATTCATGATATATTTTGTGGACCTTTGATATTTATTCTGGACCTTTTCTGATGTGGATATTGGCACATCTGCCTATCTGATTGACATGTCACATATGCTCTTCTGGGCCAGATGGTGAGCAGTTTGTATATTTCTGACAGCTGGTGTTATTTACTATTTCGCATATTAATAGTAAGTTATATTTTTCTGTGAAAAAAAAAGTACGTTTTCACCATCAATCAAAATATTTTGACGGTATGCTATTTATATAAAAATCAGGTACATGCTTACCATTAGTGTAAGCATGGAAATTACGAACGAGGAATAATAATTTTGAATATTAAAAGTAGAAGCATGCTACGATTTTCAAAGTGATAGATACAAGTCGGTGAAATATTATTCTTTGAAACTAATTATGTGATACTTTCGTTGTAAAGTGGATACGATCATATCTGGATACTTTCTGTGAAAAAAAAAGTGGATACGATCATATCTTTTAATAAAATTGAAGTGATGGAAAAGGCGTGGGATTTTATGTTTAAAAATATATACATGAAACATTATTATTATTATTTTTAATAATAGAGTAGGTTAAAATTTGTATGAATAATGTATATATAATCACAATTTTAGTAAAAGAATATGGATAAAGATCGTAGAACAATTTTTATGAACACAGTTTTTTAATTGATTTAAAAATATTTTTATATTTTTTCTAATTAAAAAATATACTTTTATTTAAATTATCTATTTCTATAAATTAAGTGAAGTTATATTCTTTATATTTTTTAAATTAAAAAATATAAATAAATCTAAATTGATTACATTTTCCAATGAAGTGACATCAACTTTATCGATCCATTCATTAAACACCAACGTTGTAGACCATGATATGATAGAGATACTAAATTAACTTGTCTATGCAACCTTGGAAAATCACTCTTCCGACTTTAATGAGAATCCAAATCAATCTATCTTTAGATTAGGTAATTAGTTAAGTGAGAATATAATAATTTTTCATGGAATTAGTTTAGATTGGTTTTAATATAACTTCTAACTTAAAATTCTAAATTGAGATATTAGATAAAACTTATAAATTAAAGTTTCTAAATATTTGATTTGGTATTTAATTAGCAAAGCTTATTTTTCATATTCAATATACTAAAAATGAAGATTGACTTTTCATTTTTAAATAAAAATTAGTTCTAAAAATATATGGTTAGTTTGTTCAAACAAATATAATGAATAATATTTTAAATATTATTATTCTAATTCTATATTCACTTTTTACAAATATAAAGAATTTTTTTTTTATTTCAGCTTATTATCTATTACTTGCACTAACTCTCCAAAATGTGAATACTACAAACAATTTCTATAAATAGTATTGGAAATTACTCAAAAACTAATAATTGTTATTCTAATTACAACTCCACTCTTACAAATATAACCATGAGTAATGACACAAAATTCTCTTTTACAATTTTGTAACAATAATTTATTATAAAAATACATTAATAATTAAAAAAATTGGTTGCTAGGAGACTTTAAAATTCAGAATTCTAAAGCAGGACTGGATGCTTTGCAGCTATTTTACTTGTTTTATTATTATTTCATTTCTTTTATTTATTATTTGGCTTTTGTTTATTTTATTTTAATTAATTTTATAATTAAATTCATAATTATTTTAATTTTAATTTTGGTTTTATTAAATATAAATAAATATAAATATAAAATGGGTTTCATTAACTTAATTGAGGATTAAGTTAATAATTAAGTGGATGTATTAATTTAATGCAGGATTAAGTTAATAATAAAGTGGGTTTAACTAACTTAATTGAGAAATAGGTTAAATAACAAAATGGGTTTAATTAACTTAATTGGAGATTAAGTTAAATAATAAAGTGGGTTTAATTAACTTAATTGAGGATTAAGTTAAATAACAAAGTGGGTTTAATCAACTTAATTGAGAATTAAGTTAAATAATAAAGTAGGTCTAGCTTAATTTTATGAAGGGTTATCTAAATTAATAAGGTTTACTATAAATTAAATAAATGTTACACTTTAAGTAACGTTTATTGTTAAAATTCAATGTTAGAACCTTATGTCATTATAAAGTGTGAAATTTTATGTGGATATTGGTCCTTTTGTAGGAAATTAAACCTATCATGATGACCCCCTTGATGAATTAAATTACGGTCGAGAGTATGGGATGTAAGTGTCATGAATTGTGCTAAGTACATAACAAAGGAGATGCTATGAATCCTTATTTTCCCCATATTAAACATGGAATTTTCCCTTAAAATGTGGCAGGCAAGTTTGCCTTAGTATCAATAATGCATGTTTACATGCAAAAGTATGAGAGAGAGAGAGAGATTACACTTGTGCTTTCCTAGGAGAGCATGCCATTAAGGTTCCACTCAACTAAGATAAAATGCATGCCCAAGAGTATGTCAAGCTACAAGTTAGGCATGACATAAACATAATGCGAACCTCGATTTCATGCTTGCCAAACAATATAATTAATTGGTTTTGAGCAAGTTCATTTTCTTTTAAAACTTTTACTTGTTTAAAAGGGGAATTTTGATGAACTCGTTTTTCTTCGATTTTCGTTAGTTACAAGTGATTGAACCATTCGTATTTAAGTATTGTCTTACAAAATAAAATAAATATAAAATGAGAATTTCAGTGAATGCTGCATCACGTAAATGGTGTATGGTGCAGGTACAAGGAACTAAAGTTTGTGGTTATATTAGGTAGGACCTAAATTTTAAGAGGCAATTGAGAGGTATACACTTTTACATCATGCATAGGGAAGGATTTATTTTGTAAAAGATAATATACCCAAAATTATAAATTACTGATAGGATTTCAGATGGTTGTGAAAAATGTGTCCCATCACATGGTGAGAGGATATGGAGAATAGTTAGAGGTCAAGAATGAGACTGCAACTTTTAAATATTTATCCTCGATCAAAATTTATGAGTAAGTGAAATCTTATATTCAAAGGTGATTCCTTGCAATCCTTGTTTAAATTCAAACACAATTAGAATATGTGTGACTTGGGTGGAAAATACCCAAGGCTTATATCATGTCGTATTTCAATAGTGAAGTGTGTTGTTAAAATAAAAAAATTAAGTAAATAATCTTTTCTGTCGAATTTCAATAGTGAAGTGTGTTGTTAAAATAATAAAATTAAGTAAATAAGCCTTCTTGTATTATAGAAAACTATATAGGTCAAATCAAAATTGCGGTAAAGGTAACAATTATAATGTATCCTTATTTAAATTATTAAGTGACAGGGCGTGGAATCCATCAACTCAAGTGCATACTATAAATTGAACTTGTTTCAACAGTTAAAGTGCTAAAGTCAAGGGATATAATGAAATAAGTCCATAGCTAGGAATTAGACTATTGAAACAAGGGGTGGTGCTAGACATATAATTTGGGGGTCGTCCTCCTTTAGCAAGTGAGTGAGAAGCCTTCAATATTAAATCTTATTTTAAATGGGGAAGTAAGTTGTACGTATAGATGATATAAGCAATATGTGAGCATTAATCTATAAATATTAAGTAAATGGGTATGGTAGCACCCAAGGAGGAGTTGATCCTAGTGATGATTTACTTCATCATGGTAACAAAAGTAGCAATATCTAGTGAATTACCAAGAGCTTGGTTTGGTGAGGAGGTCGAGGAGTTTTAGATTCTAGTGTTAGTGACATGAACGGGAACCGGGGTGGGCTCTATTCATAGTCCTTGTATAGTATGTGTTGTGTGGATAGGAATAAGCAGTTTTATAGGGAAATATTAAGTCTTTAGTAATAGGAGGGTTGATGACACACTATTTTTGGCTAATTGGACCCTACTAAAAGTAAGGAAGGATTGTGTTAGTCTATATTGTCTGTGTGATGGTAATGAAACCATATTTCCAAGTGATCAAATAATTCCCTCTGGTTGTTCATGTCTACTATAGTGATTACTTATGTCTTGTACAATGTTTTTATGAGGGTTCTATGAGAGGTTGAAAGAGGGGGTTACATTATGTGCTTAGTGCCTGAGTTTAGGAAGGAAATAAGATGTCATATTATTTTGTGGTCTATGATATGATATATCTAATAGGTTTTATCAATTAGACAAGATGATTGAGTTGACTTATTTGACTGTGTGTGGATTTGTTGAGTAATATACGTACTTAGAGATCATGTTGAGAAAATATTAAATATTTTTGTAATGAAAACAATAATTACTCATAGCACCTTAGGAGCAAAAAACCTAGTGGTTATGTTAAGGGTTAAAAAGACAAAATTCATACAACTCTAGAATGTTCACTTAAGATCAATTTTATTTATAATTATGCCAAGAATAAGTAATTTCCATTAACTGGAATTAGTTTTGAACCTAATGAGGAGCAGGGGGCTTGCTATCCCCAATGTTGAACTCCTTTTGTGGAAAAAATACTTAGTAGGAGCAATAATGTCAAGGGATTTTTAGATATGTTAAAGGGGCTAGAGGCCATGGTGGTTAGTATGGCACACACACACACACATATATTGAAAATAATAAGAACCATGTTAAAGAAAGAGAAAGAAAAGGAGGAGAATATATTCATGAAAATAAATCATCTAGATGATAAGTTTAGAGAGTAGTTGCTAGAGAAAGACAAGGAGGAGAATATATTCATGAAAATAACTTGTCGAGATGATAAGTTTAGAGAGTAGTTGCTAGAGATCATACTAATGGTCGATCCATATGAAGCCAATGGTGAGCATATGTGTGTTATGATTAGGTTGTGCATGAGCATGTTATGTCTACATTATGACAAAGAGGACCTTACACTTGACCAGGGATAATTTTAAGGAACCATACTTATTTAAAAGTGTATAAACCTTGGTGAATCTTACCAATTCTTAAAATGTCAACTATAAAATATTTGGCGATATTTTTCTAAAATTATTTCAATTTATAAGGATTTTATATAGTTTATATAATAATTTGGCGATTTTTAGAGTGAAAAAATGTTTACCCCATCAAAATTGGGCAAAATGGGGCTTCAAAAAATGCAAATTGGCAAATCGTTTTTTTGAAAAAAAATGGAAAAATAGCCCATGGGCTAAATTTCACCCCTAAAATTACCCTTGCACTTGATAGTTATAATAGTAAAATCCAAACTGTATTACTTAATGAGAGAGTTTGGATTATGAGAGGGACCAAGAAACAAGGAAGTCGTGGCATTTCATTGATGTTAGTTAGTAATATCGTTGTAAAAGTTTGTAAGTTGAGAGAGATATTTTTATGTTGATCTCTTGAGTGGAAGTGTATGAATAATACCAAGCAACCAAGTGTTAATAAAATTCAAATAAAATTTGGTTCAGTTAATAAATATTCACCGAGAAAATAGAATCTGATTGATGGATATATGAATGGGTAGTAATCAAACGAGATTTATTTACAAAATTTAGGAAATGTAATGTTAATAAAGATGTGGAAACTATGATTAAATTAAGAGAAACAATGAGTGAAGAATGGACATTGTAGGATGTATGCAACTTGGGGATAATGCATATCCAATTTAGTAATAATCCTAGATAAATACTAAGATCTAGGTAAAACTAAACCAAATATATAGTAGGCATTTTAAAGTGTCTCCTTTGAAAGTCATAATTAGACGTCTAGATATCTAGGGTGCAATAATACACTTCTTGTTGGATCAAACCCAGTCGACAGGGTTCCACTCACTATCGATGCATACCACAATCTCCCTGGGCACCGACCCAGACAGGTTTTATCCCGCTCAGCAACACCTACAGAGCAGATGAGGTATCACTCGAGGCGTCCAGGAAGGGCAGACGGAACCATGTTTACATTGAATGAAGGAGGATGGTTGTAGCCGAAATACTTAAACTTAGTGCATAACCAGGACAGAGATCTTTAAGCATTTAACATAGTATTAAAGCAATATTCAACCGCGACATTCATCATTGCAAAAACAGTAATTGTAAAGCAAATATCGCATCAGAGAAACATGACATTAATTGTATAGTGCAACATCACATTAACATAACTGAATAGATTGAACACAGAGATTGTACCAAAATAGCTTCATCATATTATCATTGTTAACCTAGATACAATGTCTCTTCAAAAACTAGATCTCCACAATGACTCTTGACATCAAAACATACTTGAAAATCATACAACCAACATCAGAGCTTCGCATTATTCTCCAGCAAGTTGTCTCTCCTCAACACTTACAATTCTTATCTATATATAGGCTCTCGCCTTACAATTCTTGTCCACTTACTAACGACTTCCTAACTAACACTATGGACAAATGACCCACTCTCTAATTGAACTAGTCAAAAAACCACCAAAAACCTGTATTCTGCGGTATGACTAACTCAACAGTACATAATATGTGGTCCAAATGACCCAAAACCTACAATACACGGTACAATTGACCCACACATGCACAAAATCATCTTCCACCATCACCTTTCATGCCATCTTCTACCTTGTTGCAACATTGGAGATGATGCGATACCATCTTACCAAACTGCTTGCCAACAGGCCCCCAACACAATCTTGTGGCTCGCCCTCGAGCCACGTCAACTGGATATGGTGTACTCGGTGGTCTTTACTCCACTAGGGCGGAACTCGAGTTCTGCAATTGTTCTTGTTGTCTGGATCTCGCGATGTTGTTTTTCTCCTTCTTGTGTACTGGTCATCTGCTCACTATCATGTGCTTCTTACCCAAACGTGGACTCTTCCCAGCTTACTGTTGCAGGCCTTGCAAACTCATCCTCCAGTCTTGAGAGACCAATTGTAGATGAAGAGGAATTTTGCAAGCAATACCAAGGTGCAAAACAGGCCAGTGATTCCAGCACATCTATTTCACACCAGTAAGCATAAGTTACAAGGACCCGGGGCCGACAAACCCCCCCTTTTTTGTTGTCGCAGGGACCACGAGACTTCGAATCATCACCAACTATCTAGACATCTCAGATGAGACTTCATGCTTGTGACGTTGGAGTGTCTGAAGCGCAGCGTGCTCTAACCACTCATGTACACTCGTGCTTCGGGCCCTCAACACACATGGTGTGCTCCCGCAGGAAATAAAATGGATCATTTCCACAACCTCCTTGGAATTCTTAACTTATCTAGATGCCCGAACGTCTCGTAACATAACCTCTCTGAAAAAAAACAACCTCTGTGATCTTGTTATCCTTGGGGCCTATAGTTATACAACGCGTTTGATCGTTCATTTTCCTTGGAAATCCTGTGCACCGCCTACTCATGCTCCAGGGTAATCATAAGATTCCATTACTCGGACATCAGAAGTGGGTGGAGCGATCATACCCTCGCCTGTCACACTGTGTGAAAAAGTGTGAAAAGAAGCCCTTCGGCCATACCGCCATGGTGGATTCCTCGTTCCAACCCTGCAACCCATCCCTCCAAGTGCCGTTAGCCATGCTGCCTCGGTGTATTCCTCATTCCACATGTGCGTATTTCTGACACGATCTGATTCGTCTAACGAACAGATCTTCCCAAAAAAATAAAGATGACGGCTGCGTAATGATTTCTGATGTGACCCAAGTGCAATACTGCTAGTTGTTGCGGGTCATTTTTCACTTGCGACACAAGCCCTCCTGCTTGCGCATTTGTTTCTCCGTCGATGCGCCATCCTGCCACCAATCATCCTGCAACACGCCTTTTTTTTATGCGACTCAGGCATCGCGCTGTTCCAAGCCCAACTGATAAGGATTCAACCTATGACCATTCACTAGTTTTGGGAGCATCGCCCCATTCAGCTGCTGCAGCTGAATCGCACCCCCTAAAGTAATGCTATTGATGCGATACGGACCAAGCTAATGCATCTACAATTTTCCTGGATGTTTCATAAACTTGCTGTCATACAACAACACCAAGTCACCCTACTGAAACTATTTGTTTTTGATGTGTCAAGCATGCCATGCCTTCTGGCGATCCTTCTCTACCCCCTGGTGGAACCCAGCGATGAACCGATCTTCCTCTAACTTCACCAACTGCTCTAGACGTTCATCTAGTGCCGCTGCATCATCCGGGCCTGTTGTGGCTGCAATGCGCAAACTCGGGACAATATATTCCATGGGCATAATTGCTTCTTGTCCATATACTAACTTGAATGGTGTTTGGCCTGTCAACCTCTTACACGTGGTGCGATAGGCCCACAACATAGCTGGGATTTTCAGATCCCAGTTGTCGTGGTTCGTATTGCACACCTTTTTTAGCGCATGCTCCAATACCTTGTTAAAGGATTCCACCGTGCCATTTTCTTGCGGATGACATGGTGTACTCTTTTTGTGTTGGATTTTTAATTCCTTCATCAATGTGCTAATGGTGCGATTGAGAAAGTGGCTGCCCTGGTCACTCAACAGTATCTTGGGGCAGCCGAAACGAGTGATAATGTGATCGAACAAAAATCGCACCGCCGTTGCTGCGGAACAATCAACTACTGGTGCCACCGCTGCCCATTGAGTCAAATACTCTATCGCTATGATAATGTAGCGCGCACCCGTGCGCTTCTTTGGTGGATTGATCGGTCCAACAAAATCCACTTCCCATTTGTCGACAGCTGCAATGTCAACTGAGGCATGAGGGGCATCTCATCGCGTCAGGATGGTTTTCCAGTTCGCTGACAGATATCACAGGACCGTGCATAGTCCATAAAATCATTATGCAGTGTGGGCCACCATAGACCGACACACAGCACTTTCCTAGAAGTCGCCCGACCACCATAGTGTCCTCTAGCTACTCCTCCATGCGCTTCTACTAATATTTGCGCTTGCTCATGCGGTAAGACACATCTGCGCAATACCTCATCAGCACCCATTTTGTATAACTCTTGCATTTAGCTGGAAGTCCACTGCATTGACTACCAGCTGCTTCTTCATACTGTTGATGAACTCGTTGGGTGCAGTACCCGTTGTCAGAAAATGAATGATTTCCGTAAAGTAGCCATTTGCAACCTCAACCCGAAACAGTTGGGCATTCGGTAACCCATCTTCAATGTTGGTCGGTTCTTCTCCTATATCGATCCACGAGAGATGATTAGGACTGGCATTCAATCGGTCGGGCTTCACAGTGACTTCAAAATCGAACTCCTGAAAAAGAAGTAGCCAGCGACATATCTTCCCCCCCATTACAGGCTTATTGACTAGGTATTTTAATGCGGAATGATCTGTGAACATCATGAAATGGCCTCCCAGTAAGTAATGGAGAAACTTCTGCAAAGTGTATACCATTTCCAGACCTTCCCTCTTTGTAGTAGTGTAGTTTCTTTCTACAGATGACAACTTCCAGCTAGCAAAAGAAATGGGGTGATCGAGATCCCTTTCTCCTGGTTGAGCCAAGACGCTGCCCAATGAAATCGATGAGGCATCAACATGGACGTGGAATTCCTTACTCCAGTCCGGAAATACCAATACCAGTGTCGACGCCATCTTCGCCTTCAGTGTTTCAAAGCTAGCTTGACATTCCAAGCTCCACTAGAACGCCGCATCCTTCTTCAACAACTTCTCCATAGGGGCAGTAATCGCAGTGTAACCCCTGATGAACTTGCGATAATACCCTGTGTGTCCCAGCGTCTCCCATAACTGCTTAACAGTAGTCGATGGTGTCAAAATCAGAATAAGCACGATCTTTGCTGGGTCAACCAACAATCCTTGCTTACACACAATATGACCCAGCGGTATGCCAAATGTTGCACAAAAAATGCATTTCTTCAAATTCAGCGATATCTAGTGCTGTCGGCATCGCTCCAGCATTAACTGCAGACATGCCAAATGATCATGAACCAACCCATAGACCGTCCAATATTCCATGTATACCTGTAAGAACTTATGAATGAAATCTTTGAATACAACAACGACAACCCATGAAAACATCACAGGTGCATTCTTCAAGCCAAACGACATCACGGTGTACTAAAAGCAACCCCATTTGGTAACAAAAGTTGTCTTATGGGGATCTTCTTTGGCAAAGCGAATCTGATGGTAGCCAGAGAACCCATCACTGAATGAGTACATCTCCTGGCCACCCACTCCTTCGAGCACTTCGTCAATAAATGGGGTCGGAAATGGGTCATGCAAGCAGGCATCGTTCAACTTTCATAAATCCACACAGATGCGCACCTCTCTAGTCTTCTTGTCCTGCACCACCATTGGACTGATCCATTCTGATTCCTCGACCGATTCAATAATACCATCGTCCAACATGCGATAAGGTTCTGCCTTGACCCTCTCCTTATGTCGCGGATTTAGCCAATAGGGTCGCTGCCAGACCGGCTTAGCATCTGGTTTTAATGGAATCTTCATCTCCCCTAAATCGCCCAAAATCCCCTTCATGTCAGAAAATTTTGTCAAGAATACATCCTAAAACTCAGGGAGCATATCAGTGACCTTGCTTATTAGCTCATCATCCTAGTAATCTGCGACATTTGCGAACTTCAGAGTGTCCTCTGTCCCAATGTTAATCTTGCGGATATTCAGCGGCTGATTGATAGGATCGCTTAGCGCATCACGTGGTACCACAACATGAATTCCTTCGGATTCCGGGATATTCACATTCCGTGGATCATCACCATCTTCTGGCCCACCACTATTATTGAAGCATTCCATGAGAGACTGCAACTGGCAATGCACATGTGGATCTGCAGGATAGGCCACCGGGACAACCCGTAGAATTACATCATGGATGAGCTGTAATGCATTATTGACCTCGGGATTGTCATCCGCAAAAATAAATGTATGGGTAAAACACACGGTGAGATCTAACCAAGTAGAAATTTCCCCTCGCAACTCAACTGCAGCATACCATGATCGGGGCATCTCATCCAAAGTATGGATAAAAGCATGGACCCACTCATCTTTTGGTCACGATAACCATAACCATTGACACTCCATCAAATGACCACCACGGTCGTCCCGGCCATCATACTTGGTAGTGTGGTAGACCTTGGTATCTCCAAAGCATACTAACATCAATCTTCTGCATTTCGACCATCCATCAATTGATTCCTTGTGTGTTTCCCACCAACATGCTAGAGCAGCCTTCAATGCTACGTTCAATGCCAGAAATCGCTGAGGTTCGGTAACTCTTTCTTCAAACGCTGTCAGAAAGTCAGAGATGCCAAGAAGCCCTTCATATGTTGGGGGTGTAACCGTTTTAGTTGCAATACGGCATATTGACTGTGTAACCAACCCGCACTTACGGATAAAGACCTCGTGCAAGCGGTTCTGCCAATATTCTAGCGCATCATAAGAGTCGGATGACGCAAAGCTGTCGCTGCGCCATCCCAGCTTTCCGTTGGCAGTCAGATGGATATAGTCTTAAGAAATATTGAATGCATGGTCCCATCCACTGGGATCATTGTCCTTCACTGGCTCTATGTAGTGACGTTCTTCAGCGGGATCCAACGGGGTGATAACTCTGAGATCGCAATTTTCAAAAGTCATCATTTGTCGCTTGAAGTTGATTACGGCTCCACTATCATTAGCCCATCCAATCCCCAGTAATGCTGGATAAGAGATTCCTCCCTCGACTACTTCTATTACATGAAAGTCGACATATGTTGTCATTCCCTCAATGTCCACCACCATTCGTGGAACTCTCCCAATTGGTGTTACTCTAGCGTGATTAGATAACCATAGCTGTATAGGAGACCAACTCAATGGGGGGCTCCCCATCTTCTGCCAAGCCTGCTTGGTCAAGATGTTGACATCTGAACCAAGGTCTAGAATAACCGAATCAACATCGTAGTCGCCAATTTGAATATTCATCTGCATCTCCTTACCTGTCTTCTGTTATTGCAGGGAATTAATTGCGAGCTCTTGTTGATCCTGGGACGGCCGTCGCAACAAGGCTTCAATCGCAGCAAGAGCATCAGGATCTCTGGCCAGGGACAAACAATGTTCTAGAAATGCTCGAAGCGTGCTGGGCCGTTGTGATGGGTCGGCCTCTGAAGTGGTATCAAAAGTAGAGGGCATGTCATACATAACAGTTTTACCTCGGTCGTGTTCTAGTTCACGTCATGTTTGAAGAAATGTCTCCTGCTCCTCATCAATTTCAAATGTTACTTTCTTTTGTCCGGCTAACCTGATCATTGAACTATCTGCTCCAGTTGTCTTTCCTCTACGAGTGACCACAGGAACAGAAGCATCCTGCGGTCTTGGTTCTAATAAAATTGTCATGATGTTTGCACCCTGGGTCTGGTTCAATGGTGGATTCCCAGGTGGGTTCACATTCTGATTCTGATTCAGCCGCATATTCTGGTTTTGTACTGGTTGTTGTACTGGGTTCTAGGCAGGCTGCTGTGCCTGGGGCTGGTTCTGCAACTGGGGAGTATTTCCTGCTTGCCATCGTGCAATCAACTTTGGACAATTCTCAACCGTGTGATTGTTAACAAAGCAGAATGTCCACTGGTTCTGCAGTAGCGGACAGTGTCGCTGGTAGTGTCCCCATACCACACAGTGATAGCATTGAATAGGTCCATGACCACCTCGTCCTCCTCCACGACCAAATCCATCACCACGGACATCCCGGTATCCTCCTCGGAATCCTCCCTGCTGTTAGTACTATGGTTGATTAAATTGTTGCTGCACTGGTGCTGGTTGCATTCCTGGTCCTTGTGGTGCATATTGCGGTTGTTGTACATACTGTGGATGTTGTGGAGCCATCTTCATTGGAGCATATTGCGGCATGAACTGCGGTGGTTGCTGCTACTGCGGTACAAACTACATCTATGGTTGAGGTAGCGACTGGGCTACCTAGGGTTCCGTATGTTGTATGGCACGCTAGTCGTCCTTGACATAAAATGCATCACACATTCTTTCTTGTAGCAACCCATATGCACGGCAATCCTTATCGTCATGACCCACTAATTTGCAGAATGTACAATAGAGATTCCTTGGGGTGGTGACCATTTTATGCATATATGGGCAATTGTCATGACTGTGCCCATACACCTGGCAAATGCGACACCACAGCATGCTACCACCATTCAATGGATTTGGCGCTCTTGAAACCAAATAATTGCGGGTGTCTGGGCAATTGTCCTTCGTATTCCCTTCTACTTGACATCGAGTACACAAGACATCGTCGCGTTGCTCCTTTCCCTTGTTCAAATCTTGCAGTTGTATAGTTAACTTAGCGAGTCGTGTTTGCATCTGCGACATCCCGGTTGCATTTTCTCCAATCGGAAACGCTTCCAATTGCATTGCAATCTCCAAAGCTTCACTGGGCGTCGAGATGTTTTTGTGCATCAATGGTAGCCAAATATGTGGTAGTAGTGCCGTGATGAACCATTCTTTATGTTGGACAATGCTCATATAAAAACTAACCTTTTCCATTAGTGTCTTGAATCGCTGGTCGAAATCCCATATCGTTTCATTGGGATACTGCTTAATTTCTTTCAATTTTGTAATATATTGAGCCTCAGACTTGGGCCTCCTAAATTTGGAAATCAGCCCATCCGAATCTCACCCAGCGTCTTCTCCAGGGCTCCTGTAGGTACTAAAATGAATTTCATAAACCAATCTAATGCACGACCTCGCAGGGTCGTGGCTAACTGTCCTTTTTTAGCAGCATCATCGGTGATCTATTTGATGGTCCAGACCGCTTCACACAAAAACCAATACTGTTCTGGGTTGTCTATCGCACTCCCGTGGAACAATGGTAACTTAGCATCATCACCCACCATTCTGGGCTTCCTTCCTCCTTTCACTGTACTACTACCAATTAACTTCTGTGGGATTGACGAATTGGGAAGTATCGAAGTGGTATTTCTTGCTATCTGAGAGATAGTGAGTGGAGGTGTGGGTACGTTGGTGCTGGGGTTTGGTCCTACCTCTATCCTAGGCGTATCCTGTTCGTTCTTGTCAGGACTGTGAGGTCGCTTCGTCCCATGTGGTCTTCCTTCACGGTCTTGCGTTTTGACCACAGCAAGACCTTCTCCCGTCCTCTGCCTCCTTTCCTGTCGGAACCTCGCTCCTCCCCTCGTAAGACCACTCTCTTCCTCGACTTCACTCACAGTCTCATCATGACCTGCACCCATCTAACCCTTAACATTCCATGCACCGCCCCCCAACTGTCGTGGTACCCACGGCCTCCAGCCACCAGGCTATCTACTAATCAAGATGCATCTTTAATATACCCTTTTCGCAAATAAGCATCTTGATCGACAGTTGAAGTGATAGTAAAAACCTGCCCCGAGGTTCGCGGAAAAAAATATCTTTCAACTTCACTATAGGACTTTTGGGTATCAACCATGAACTCTGTGATATAGCCCTCTAGGATGCTATCGAACCACACTTCGACAGCCCGCGATGCTTTATTATCAACTTCCTACAGTTCCTGAATCAATTCGGGGGTCCAGGTCATCAGTTCACCACCTTGGAAGTGTGAAAATCCTCACAGCAGATCTAAGAGATGATGTATACCTCACAAGAGTAATTATGATTAAGCAGGAAAATAGAAGAAGAGTGAACAATACAGTATAATGAGCAACAGAATAATATGGTATAGTAGAACTCAGATAGAAGCAATAATACTTCACACACACTAGTTAATTAATCACAATATGGACAAATAAATAGTACAATGGTAGGGAGGATTCGAATGCCTAAGGTGGCAATTCGAATTATCCTCTCAAAGTGATCATAAGATCAATAGAGTGTCATTGGAGCACAACTAGGTGTCCTCATGATCATCGGAGCACAACTAGAAGTCTTCATCCTCATCAGTGGAGTCATCAATGCTCAAGTAACTGTCAACCATCATTCAAACTAACTCTGGTAGGTGTAACTGAGTATAAACTAAATACAACTGGATTGGTAGGTGAAGAAGGGCGAGTTGCTTCCTAAAATCAAGGTAGAAGGGTGCATTAAGCAACTGGAGGGCTAAAACTGAATAGTGAGAAGCTCCTGGGGGCTGGCTAACTGAGGGCTAGGTGCTGGACTGATGACTAGGATGCATGCAAACCCTAAAAGTGCATGCATGACTGAAAATGTAAATGATCAAAATATTGGTGGGACTAGGATGGAGTATAGGAATATCCTAACACCCCCCCTTAATCCATCTTGGGCCTTGGTAACTAAGACCAAAGGTCACCCAATACAATGAATAATAACAGTCAATAAACCAAGGAAGTGGGAAAATTTCATGGGAAACATACCCCCTCCTCAAAAACAGACTGTAAGGCACACACAAAAATAAATTCTCTAAACTCAGGCAGGTGTGATGCTTGGTCATATGTCTGGACGTATCTTCTTCTTGGGAAGAAGTGGATCATGCTCAAAAAAATGTGCTTGTACTTTCTCTTCAGATCGAATGTGATGAGAAAAAATCCAAAAGTATGAGGATGATCCTTGAACCTGTGATTCGAATCAGCTGAGGTAGGATCAAAATCATGAATATGCAGATAGTGTTTTGTATTCTCCTTCGAACCATCATGGGTGAGATTATGCCAAAAAGAACCATCAAATAATAATTGCTTGAAATCCAAATCAGATTTAAGACTTGAAGAATAGTTTCTTGAGATCTCTTTTGAACCAGTAGGGGTGAGATCAAAACTATCATATGCATGAGAAATTATCCCAAGCGAATGGCAATGGTTTCTTGAGATATCCTTTGAACCATAAGAGGTGATATCAAAACCAATGGATGCATGAGAAATTCTCTCAAGCAGGTGGCAATGGCCATATTTTTCAATAACCTTCTGAAAGCATGAATTAATGATCATATAGTAGTAAATAAGAGATGATTGCTGGAGAGCAGCGAATCCATTACTTCCAATAGTTGATTTTACCTCCAAAATAATCATGTGATCATGATGCAAACCAACAGACTCTGGTGCAAGAGAGGATTTAGGACCTTCTGCAATATCTAGAGTATGAGCTGGCATAGAAAGAGAAGAAAGTTGGAGCATGAGTGGAGAATCTGCAAGTTCTTTGTCAACAACTTCAATATGAGATGATACTGGTTCATGATATGAGAGACCATCAAAGGGAGCGAATGCATCACTTTGCTTGCTTTTGGAGGGGTTTGGACCAAATCCTTCATTCTTTCTGCCAAAGTTTTCATCCAGGTGAGCCCATAACTCTTTTGGAGTCCATAACTCTATTGGAGTTTCAACACCATCACGGTATTCGAAATGAAATCTCAGGTATTTAGGCAAAGAAAGCATCATGCTTCCAAAGGCCATGTCACCTTTATTCAACCAGTCAATATTCTCTTCAGAGGATTCAAAGTCTCTTTCAAAATAACAATCAAAGAGATTATGGCTCTTCAAATATGCTATCATTCTTGGTTTCCATTCATCATAGTTGAATGGAGAAAGAGGAGTAATTCCTGATGAATACATAGAAGTTGTAGAGGACCTGCAAAAAAAATATAGAATAACTGCAACTACTACTACTGCAAAAATGCAGAAACTGTTGCACTCGAAATCTTGGTAATAACCTGCAAAAAAATCTCAAGAATGGAGATAAACAATACTCTCAACATGCTCTGATACCACGTGAAAATCCTCGTAGCAGATCTAAGAGATGATGTATACCTCACAAGAGTAATTATGATTAAGCAAGAAAATAGAAGAAGAGTGAACAATACAGTATAATGAGAAACAAAATAATATGGTACAGTAGAACTCAGATAGAAGCAATAATACTTCACACACACTAGTTAATTAATCACAATATGGACAAATAAATAGTACAATGGTAGGGATGATTCGAATGCCTAAGGTGGAAATTCGAATTAGCCTCTCAGAGTGATCATAAGATCAATAGAGTGTCATCGGAGCACAACTAGGTGTCCTCACGATCATCGGAGCACAACTGGAAGTCTTCATCATCATAAGTGGAGTCATTAATGCTCAAGTAATTGTCAACCATCAGTCAAACTAACTCTGGTAGGTATAACTGAGTGTAATTGACTGTAACTAAGTGTAACTGAGTGTAACTGAGTATAAACTGAAGACAACTGGACTGGAAGGTGAAGAAGGGCGAGTTGCTTCCTAAAATCAAGGAAGAAGGGCGCATTAAGCAACTGGAGGGATAAAACTAAATAGTGAGAAGCTCCCAGGGGCTGGCTAACTGAGGGATAGGTGATGGACTAATGACTGGGATGCATGCAAACCCTAGAATGTATGCAAACCCTAAAAGTGCATGCATGACTGAAAATGTAAATGATCAAAATACTGGTGGGACTAGGATGGAGTATAGGAATATCCTAACAATAAGTTTCTCTTCTGGAATGTCAACTTTTCCAACCATTCAAACAATAGGACTGGGAACTCACAGAAGAACCATTCATGCGGTCCATCGTGAATGTATCTATCTACCCACTGTCCTACTATCAATCGAGTGTTCCGGCTTTCCTCTTCAGCGAATTCCTACAACTTCTGATCAAACCATTCTTTGATCTTTGGTTTCGTCGGGTGCCACAACATCTCCTCATTTCACTTCGAACACAGTCCCGGCAACAGAACCATTTTTTGGCTCAAACCCAGTCGATAGGGGTTCCATTCACTATTGACGCATACCGCAGTCTCCCTGGGCACTGGCCTGGAAAGGTTTTATCTTTCCTAGCAACACTTGCAGAGTAGATGAGGTCTCACCCGAGGCGTCCAGGAAGGCCAGACGGAACCATGTTTCCGTTGAATGAAGGAGGATGGTTGCGGCCGAAATACTTAAACTTAGTGCATAACCAAGATAGAGATCTTTAAGCATTGAACATAGTATTAACGCAATATTAAACCCCGACATTCATCATTGCAAAAAGCAGTAATTGTAAAGCAAATATCGCATCAGAGAAACATGACATTAATTGTATAGTGCAACATCGCATTACCATACTGAACAAATTGAACACAAAGATTGTACGAAAATAGCTTTATCATATTATCATTGTTAACCTAGATACAATGTCTCTACAAAAACTAGGTCTCCGCAATGACTCTTGACATCAAAACATACCCAAAAATCATACAACCAACACCAGAGCTTCGCATTATTCTCTAGCAAGTTGTCTCTCCTCAACACTTACAATTCTTATCTATATATAGGCTTCCGCCTTACAATTCTTGTCCACTTACTAATGACTTCCTAACTGACACTATGGACAAATGACCCACTCTCTAATTGACCTAGTCCAAAAATGACCCAAAACCCGTATTCTGCGATATGACTGACTCAACAGTACATAATATGTGGTCTAAATGACCTAAAACCCACAATCTCCGGTACAATTGACCCACACATGCACAAAATCATCTTTCGTCGTCGCCTTTCACGCCATCTTCTTCCTTGTCGCAGCATTGGATATGTTGTGATACCATCTTACCAAACTGCCTGCCAACAGGCCCCCAACACAATCTTGTGGCTCGCCCTCAAGCCACGTCAACTGGATACGGTGTACTCGGTGGTATTTACTCTACTAGGGCGGAACTCGAGTTTTGCAATTGTTCTTGCTGTCTGGATCTCGTGATGTTGTTTTGCTCCTTCTGGTGTACTAGTCGTCTACTCGCTGTCATGTACTTCTTACCCAAAGGTGGGCTCTTCCCAGCTTACTGCTGCAGGCCTTGCAAACTCATCCTCCAGTCTCGAGAGACCAATTACAGATGGAGAGGAATTTTGCAAGCAATGCCAAGGTGCAAAACAGGCCAGCGATTCCGACACATTTGTTTCACACTAGTAAGCATACGTTACAGGGACCCGAGGCCAACAACCCCCCCCTTTTGTGTGGTCACAAGGACCACGAGACTTCGAACCATCACCAACTTCCTAAACATCTCGGATGAGACTTCATGCTTGTGACACCGGAGTGTCTGAAGCGCAGTGTGCTCTAACCGCTCATGTACACTCGTGCTTCGGGCCCTCAACGTACCTGGTGTGATCCTGCAGGAAATAAAATGGATCATTTCCACAACCTCCTTGGAATTCCTAACTTAGCTAGATGCCCGAATGTCTCGTAACATAACCTCTCTGAACTAAAACAACCTCTGTGCTCCCTTTATCCTTGGGGCCTATATTTATACAGCGCGTTCGATCGTTCGTCTGCCTTGGCGATCCTATGCACTGCCTACTCACACTCCAGGGTAATCATAATATTCCATTACTCGGACATCATAAGTGGGTGGAGCGATCATACCCCCGCCTGTCACCCTATGTGAAAAAGTGTGCAAAGCAGCCCTTCGGCCATACCGCCGTAGTGGATGCCTCGTTCCAACCCTGCAACCCATCCCTCCAGGTACCGTCAGCCATGCTGCCTCGGTGTATTCCTCATTCCACATGTGCGTATTTTTGACACAATCTGATTCGTCTAACAAACAAATATTCCTAAGAATATAAAGATGTTGGTTGTGTAATGATTTCTGATGTGACTTGAGCACAATACTACTAGTTGTCGCGGGTCATTTTTCACTTGCGACACAAGCCATCCTGCTTGCGCATTTGTTTCTCCGTCAGTGCGCCATCCTGCCATCGATCATCCTGCAACACATGCCTTTTTTTTTTATGCGACTTATGCATCGTGCTGTTCCAATCCCAACTAATAGGGATTCAAACTATGACCATTCACTAGTTTTGGGAGCATCGCCCCGTTCAGCTGCTGCAGCTAAACCGTGCCCCCTGAATTAATGCTATTGATGTGATACGAACCAAGCCAATGCATCTGCAATTTTCCTGGATGTTTCATAAACTTGCTGTCATACAACAGCACCAAGTCTCCCTGCTAAAAATATTTGTTTTTTATGTGTCAATCATGCCATGCCTTCTGGCGATCCTTCTCTACCCCCTGGTGGAACCCAGCGATGAACCGATCTTTCTCCAACTTTACCAACTTCTCTAGACATTCATCTAGTGCTGCTGCATCATCCGGGCCTGTTGCGGCCGCAATGCGCAAACTCGAGACAATATATTCCATGGGCATAACTGCTTCTTGTCCATATAATAACCTGAATGGTGTTTGCCCTATCAACCTCTTACACGTGGTGCGATAGGCCCACAACACCGCTGGGATTTTCAGATCCCAATCGTCGTGGTTCTTATTGCAAACCTTTGTCAGTGCATGCTCCAATACCTTGTTAAAGGCTTCCACCGTGCCATTTTCTTGTGGATGATATGGTGTACTCTTTTTGTGTTGGATCTATAATTCCTCTGTCAATGTGCTAATGGTGTGATTGAGAAAGTGGTTGCCCTAGTCACTCAACAGTATCTTGGGGCAACCAAAACGAGTGATAATGTGATCGAACAAAAATCACGCCACCGTTGCTGCGGAACAATCAACTACTGGTTCTGTCGTTTCCCATTGATTCAAATAATTTGTTGCTGTGATAATGTAGCGCGCACCCGTGCGCTTCTCTGGTGGATTGATCGGTCCAACAAAATCCACTTCCCATTTTTCGAACAGCTACAATGTCAACTGAGGCATGAGGGGCATCTCTTCGCGTTGGGATGGTTTTCCAGTTCGCTGACAGATATCACAGGATCGTGCATAGTCCATTGCATCATTATGCAGTGTGGGCCACCACAGCCCAGCACGCAGCACTTTCCTAGCAGTCGCCCGACCGCCATAGTGTCCTCTGGCTACTCCTCCATGCGCTTCTGCTAATATCTGCGCTTGCTCATGCGGTAAGACACATCTATGCAATACCTCATCGGCACCCATTTTGTATAACTCTCCTACAATTAGCTGGAAGTCTGCTGCCTTGACCACCAACTGCTTCTTCATACTGGTGGTGAACTCATCGGGTGCAGTACCCATTGTCAAAAACTGAATGATTTCAGTAAAGTAGCCATCTGCAAACTCAACCTGAAACAGTTGGGCATCCGGTAACCCATCTTCAATGTTGGTCAGCTCTTCTCCTGTATCAATCCGCGAGAGATGATAAGGACCAACATTCAACCGACCAGGCTTCACAATGACTTCAAAATCGAACTCCTGAAAAAGAAGTATCCAGTGGCATATCTTCGCCCCCAACACAGGCTTATTGACCAGGTCTATTAATGCAGAATGATCTGCGAACATCATGAAATGGCCTCCCAGTAAGTAATGGAAAAACTTTTGCAAAGCGTAAACCATTTCCAGACCTTCCCTCTCCGTATTAGTGTAGTTTATTTCTGTATATGACAACTTCTGGCTAGCAAAAGAAATGGGGTGATCGAGATCCCCTTCTCCTGGTTGAGCCAAGACGACGCCCAACGCAATCGATGAGGCATCAACATTGACATGGAATTCCTTACTCCAGTCCGGAAATACCAAAATTGGTGATGACGCCATCTTCGCCTTTAGTGTTTCAAATCTAGCCTGACATTTCGGGCTCCACTAGAATGCTGCATCCTTCTTCAACAACTTCTCCATAGGGGCAATAATCGTAGCTTAACCCCTGATGAACTTGCGATAATACCCTGTGTGTTCGAGCATCGCCCGTAACTGTTTAACAGTAGTCGGTGGTGTCAAACTCAGAATAAGCGCGATCTTTGTTGGGTCAACCAAAAATCCTTCCTTACACACAATATGACCCAATAGTATTCCAAACAGTGCACAAAAGATGAATTTCTTCAAATTCAGCAATATCTGGTGTTGTCGGCATCGCTCCAGCATCAACCACAGACTCGCCAGATGATCGCGAACCAACCCATAGACCATCCAATCATCCATGTATAGCTGTAAGAACTTATGAATGAAATCTTTGAATGCAACAACGACAACCCGTGAAAATATCGCAGGTGCATTCTTCAAGCCAAACGGCATCACGGTGTACTAAAAGCAGCCCCATTCGGTAACAAAAGTTGTCTTATGGCGATCTTCTTTGGCAATGCGGATCTGATGGTAGCCAGAGAACCCATCTGTGAATGAGTGCATCTCCTAGCCGCCCACTCCTTCGAGCACTTCATTAGTAAATGGGGTCGGAAAGGGGTCATGCAAGTAGGCATCGTTCAACTTTCGTAAATCCACATAGATGCGCACCTCTCCAGTCTTCTTGTCCTGCACCACCATAGGACTGATCTATTCTGACTCTTCGACTTGTTCAATAATACCAGCTTCCAGCATGCGATCAAGTTCTGCCTTGAACCTCTCCTTATGTCGCGTATTTAGCCAATAGGGTCGCTGCCAGACCGACTTAGCATCTGGTTTTAATGGAATCTTCATCTCCCCTAAATCACCCAAAATCCTCTTCATGTCATAAAATTTTGTCGGGAATACATCCTGAAACTCGTGCGGCATATCAGTGACCTTGCTTATCATCTCATCATCCCAGTAATCCGTGACATTTGCGAACTTCAGAGTGTCTTCTGTCCCAATGTTAATCTTGCGGATCTTCAGTGGTTGGTTGATAGGATCGCTTGGCGCATCAGGTGGTACCACAATACGACTTCCTTTGGATTCTGGGATATTCACATTCCAAGGATCATCACCATCTTCTGGCACACCACTGATATTGAAGCATTCCATGAGAGATTGCATCTAGAAATGCGCATGTTGATCTACAGGATAGGCCACTGGGACAACCTATAGAATTACATCATGGATGAGCTATAATGCATTATTGACCTCGGGATCGTCATCCGTAAGACTAAATGTATGGGTAAAACACACTGTGAGCTCTAACCAAGTATAAATTTCCCCTCGCAACTCAGCTGCAGCATACCATGATCCAGGCATCTCATCCAAAGTATAGATAAAAGCATGGACCCACTCATCTTTTGGTCGCGATACCCATAACCGCTGACACTCCTTCAAATGACCACCAGGGTCGTCCCGACCATCATACTTCCTAGTTTGGTAGACCTCGGTATCTCCAAAGCGTACAAACATCAATCTTTTGCATTTCAACCATCCATCAATTGATGCCTTGTGTGTTTCCCACCAACATTCTAGAGCATCCTTCAATGCTTCGTTCAACGCCATCAATCACTGAGGTGCGGAAACTCTTTCTTCAAACACCATCAGAAATTCAGAGACGCCAGACAGCCCTTCATATGTTGGGAGTGTAACTGTTTCATTTGCAATACGACATACTGACTATGTAACCAACCCGCACTTACAGAGCGAGACCGCGTGCAAGCGGTTCTACCAATATTCTAACGCATCATCAAAGTCGGAGGACACATAACTGGCACTGCGCCATCCCAGCTCACTGTTGGCAGTCGAATGGATATAATCTTCAGAAATATTGAATGCATGGTCCCATCCACTAGGATCATCGTCCTTCACTGGCTCTATGTAGCGGCATCCTTTAGCCAGATCCAATGGGGCGATGACTCTGAGATTGCGATTTTCAAAAGTCATCATTCGTCGCTTGAAGTTGATTACGGCTCCACTAACATTTGCCCATCCAATACCCAGTAATGCTGGATAAGAGCTTCCTCCCTCGACTACTTCTATTAAATCAAAATCGACATATGTTTTCATTCCCTCAATGTCCACCACCATTCGTGGAACTCTCCCAATTGGTGTTACTTTAGCATGATTAGCTAACCGGAGCTGTACAGGAGACCAGCTCAATGGGGGGATCCCCATCTTCTGCCAAGCCTGCTTGGTCAAGATGTTGACATCTGAACCAAGGTCCAGAATAATCGAATCAAGATCGTAGTCGCCAATTTGAATATTCATCTGCATCGCCTTACCCGTCTTCCGTTGCTACAGGGAATTAACCATGAGCTCTTGTCGATCCTGGGTTGGCCGTCGCAACAAGGCTTCAATCGCAGCAAGAGAATCAGGATCTCTTTCCAGGGACAAACAATGTTCCAGAAATGCTCGAAGCGTCCTGGGCCGTTGTGACGGGCCGACCTCCGAAGTGGTATCAAAAGTAGAGGGCATGTCATACATAACAATTTTACCTCGGTCGTGTTCTAGTGCATGTCGTGTTTGAAGAAACAGCTCCCGCTCCTCATTAATGTCAAATCCTACTTTCTTTTGTTCGGCTAACCTGATCATTGAACTGTCTGCTCCGGTTGTCTTTCCTCCACGAGTGACCACAGCAACAGAAGCATCCTGCGGTCTTGGTTATGCAGAAATTGTCACGATGTTTGCACCCTGGGTCTGGTTCAACGACGGATTCCCAGGTGGGTTCACATTCTGATTCTGATTCGATTGCATATTTTGGTTCTGTATTCGTTGTTGCACTAGGTTCTGGGAAGGCTTTTGTGCCTAGGGATGGTTCTGCAATTGGGGACTATTTCTTGCTTGCCATTGCGCAATCAACTATGGACAATTCTCAACTGTGTGATCGTTAACAAAGCAGAACGTACATTTGTTCTGCAGTAGCGGACAGTCTCGCTGGCAGTGTCCGCATACAGCACAATGATAGCATTGAACAGGTCCACTACCACCTCGTCCTCCTCTATGACCAAATCCACCGCCACAGCCACCTCGGTATCCTCCCCAGAATCCTCCTTACTGTTGGTACCGTGGTTGATTAAATAGTTGTTGCACTGTTGTCGGTTGCATTCCTGGTCCTTGTGGTGCATACTGCGGTTGTTGTACATACTATGGATGTTGTGGAGCCATCTGCATTGGAGCATATTGCGGCATGAACTGTGGTGGTTGCTGCTGCTATTGTACAAACTGCATCTGTGGTTGAGGTAGTGGCTGGGCTACCTGCGGTTGCGGATGTTGTATGGCACGTTGGTCATCCTTGACATAAAACACATCACACATTCTTTTTTGTAGCAACCCATATGCATGGAAATCCTTGTCGTGGTAACCCACTGATTTGTATAATGTACAATAGAGATTCCTCGGGGTGGTGACCATTTTCTGCATATATGGGCAATTGTCATGACTGTGCCCATACACCTGGCAGACGCGACACCACGACATGCTACCACCATTCCATGGATTTGTCGCTCCTGAAACCAAATAATTGTAGAAGTCTGGGAAATTGTCCTTCGTATGCCCTTCTCCTCGACATCATGTACACTAGACATCGTCATGCTGCTCCTTGCCCTTCTTCAAATCATGCAGTTTTATATTTAAGTTAGCGAGATGTGTTTGCATCTGCGACATCCTGGCTGCATTTTCTCCAATCGGCGACACCTCCAATCGCATTGCAATCTCTAGAGCTTCATTGGGCGTCGAGATGTTTTGGTGCATCAATGGTAGCCGAATATGTGGTAGTAGTGTCGCGATGAACCATTCTTTATGTTGGACAGTGCTCATATCAAAACTAACCTTTTCCATCAGTGTCTTGAATCACTGGTTGAAATCCCATACCGTTTCATTGGGATACTGCTTAATTACTTTCAATTCTGTAATATATTGAGCCTCAGACTTGGGCCTCCTAAATTCGGCAATCAACCCATCTCGAATCTCATCCAGCGACTTCTCTAGGGCTCCTGTAGGGACTAGAACGAATTTCGTAAACCAATCTAATGCACGACCTCGCAGGGTCGTGGCTAACTATCCTTTTTTAGCAGCATCATCGATGATCTGTTTGATGGTCCAGACCGCTTCACACAAAAACCAATACTATTATGGGTTGTCTGTCACACTCCTGTGGAACAACGGTAACTTAGCATCATCGCCCGCCATTCTGGGCTTCCTTCCTCTTTTCATTGTACTACTACCAATTAATTTCTGTTGGATTGAAGAATTGGGTGGTGTCGAAGTGGTATTTCTTGCTATCTGAGAGATAGTGAGCGGAGGTGTGGGTACGTTGGTGCTGGGGTTTGGTCCTGCCTCTATCCTGGGTGTAGCCTGCATTATCTTGTAAGGACTGCGAGGTCGCTTCATCCCGTGTGGTCTTCCTTCACGGTCTTGTGGTTCAACTGCAGCAGGACCTTCTCCTGTCCTCTGCCTCTTTTCATGTCGGAACCTCGATCCTCCCCTCATAAGACCACTCTCTTCCTCGACTTCACTTACAGTCTCATCATGACCTACACCCATCTACCCCTTAACATTCCATGCACCGCCGCCCAACTGTTGCGGTACCCACGGCCTCTGCTCACTAGGCTGTCTACGGATCAAGATGCATCTTCAATATACCCTTTTCACAAATAAGCATCTTGATCGACAGTAAAAACCTGCCCCGAGGTTCGCAGAAAAAAATATCTTTCAGCTTCACTATAGGACTTCTAGGTATCAACTGTGAACTTTGTGATATAGCCATCTAGGATGTTATCGAGCCACACTTCAACAGCCCACGATGCTTTATTATCAACTTCCTGCAATTCCTGAATCAATTCGGGGGTCCAAGTTGTCGGTTCACCACCTTGAAAGTTCCTCTTCTGGAATGTCAACTTTTCCAACCATTCAAACAATAGGAACGAGAACTCACAGAAGAACCATTCATGCAGTCTGTTGTGAATGTATCTATCTACCCACTGTCCTACTGTCAATTGAGTGTTCTGGCTTTCCTCTTCAGCGAATTCCTGCAACTTCTGATCAAACCATTCTTAGATCTCCAGTTTCGTCGGGTTCCACAACATCTCCTCCTTTCACTTCGAACACGGTCCTGGCAATGGAACCATTTGTTGGCTCGAACCCAGTTGACAAAGCTTCCACTCACTGTCGACGCATACCGCAGTCTCCCTTGGCACTAGCCTGGACAAGTTTTATCGCTCCCAGCAACACCTGCGGAGTAGATGAGGTCTCACCCGAGGCGTCCAAGAAGGACAGACAGAACCATGTTTCCATCGAATGAAGGAGGATGGTTGCGACCGAAATACTTAAACTTAGTGCATAACCAGGACAGAGATCTTTAAGCATTGAACATAGTATTAAAGCAATATTCAACCCCGACATTCGTCATTGCAAAAATAGTAATTGTAAAGCAAATATCACATCAGAGGAACATCGCATTACCATAACCGAACAGATTGAACACAAATATTGTACCAAAATAGCTTCATCATATTATCATTGTTAACCTAGATACAATGTCTCTTCAAAAACTAGGTCTCCACAATGACTCTTGGCATCAAAACATACCCAAAAATCATACAACCAACATCAGAGCTTCGCATTATTCTCCAGCAAGTTGTCTCTCCTCAACACTTACAATTATTATCTATATATAGGCTTCCACCTTACAATTCTTGTCCACTTACTAATGACTTCCTAACTGACACTATGGACAAATGACCCACTCTCTAACTGACCTAGTCCAAAAACAACCAAAAACCTGTATTCTGCGGTATGACTGACTCAACAGTACATAATATGTGGTCCAAATGACCCAAAACCCGCAATCCGCGGTACAATTGACCCACACATGCACAAAATCATCTTCTGCCATCGCCTTTCGTGCCATCTTCTGTCTTGTCGCAGCATCGAAGATGCTGCGATACCATCTTACCAAACCGCCTGCCAACACTTCCCAAATTAAAATATTGCAGAGATCACAAGTATATGTGTATATATCTTGGGGGTATGTGTATCCTTGAAAAAATGATAAGTAAGAGAGTAGGACAAATTTATGTACCTAATGTCAAGTCATATGTGTTAATAAGGAGTATCTATGAATGATTTTGCATAGTGTAAACATACATATTCTTCACCTTGTAGGATATATTAAGATACTATTAACATGTAAAAGAAATGTATGACATCCTATAGTTATATGAAGTATATTTATAGATATGGTAGGTTGAAATTCAGGGTGGGCATGAGCTGATGGAATTCTAGAAGGGAGTGACCTTACATCAAAATTTAAGTTGTAAACGAAAGGGTATATTGCGAGATGCATGAGTAAGAATTCTTAAAAAGTGTTGAGTAATGATATGTAATTTAATGATAGGAAAATGATGTAAGAATCATGAAAATTCCTTAAGAACCAAATTAATTTTTTTGTAAAATATGAGGGATCCTACCAAGGAAGATACAAAAACCACGTGTTGTGATTATCCCGCATTGTTTTGATGATTGAACCAATAAAAATATGTTGTGAATTATAACTTTACCTAGCTACAGTAGTAAAAATATGATTTTTGAACTACCTATATATATATGCGAAATTATGTCATCTTATGTAGCTTTAGTTTAAGTAGGAGTAATTTATTAGGTGTATATTTTACTTGGTACATGGATACCTATTTAAATTATGTCTAGAAATGAGATATTGATGAAGTTAAATATAGTGAATAAACATGCATGCTTGTGTTTAAAGTGAATGATATGAAATCGTAGATGAATTGGACATAGATTGGTAATTATGTTTGAACACATAATTCTATAAGTTAAATGTATGGGTACATGGGATACAGTAGCCATGTTTTGTAACACAAGTTCAATTCCAGTGTTGAGACATCGAGAGTAATGTTTTACTTAAAATTAATTCCACGTGGATTGATTAGCGGTTTCTTGTACATGTGTTATGATGTGTGGAAAGGTGTTATGTGTTGTATGTACAGGTATAGGTACATGTTACTTCCAATTACACAATGACCCAAACTAGTTGTTTGATGACAACACTCCAAGAATAGTAGTGGCATAATGAGGCTCCATGTGAGGTTGTTAACCATAGTTCTATTAAAAGGGGTGGAGGTGTTTCCCATCGTGTATCCTCCAAAACCTAGATTCATGGAAGGGAAATGAGAGTCATGCTACCCAATCCATGGGATGACGACTACCGGTTTCCTACAAGGGATGTTAGATCGATATAGTTGACGCTTCCTCCCTAGGGGTATTATGGGTGGTTAGGTCGGTATAGACGACATCATGGAATATTTCAATAGAGGACATATAGGATCGAAGAAAAAGTAGGTTATGATGGATATGATGATTATAGGTTAGACAGTGGTCCTACTTGGGGGCCTAAGTGTGCTTATGAAATTTATGCTTAAATTGTTCAAATACAATTCTATATGATTCATATTTGATTATTCAAAGTAGTCCATTGTTTTTTAAAAGTTAATATTTAATAATATCACTTAGGTATGATTGCAGTTTAATATTAAAGTGCTTCTTGTATGCTCTTTCAACTCAAACTTCAGGAAGAGGTTTTTTGAAGGAGCGGTGTATGTAATGCCTTGTTCTTCTTTACTATTTGCATGAGTAATATTTAAAAAATAGGTGCATTGATATTTTTAATATTAGTATGCATACGGGATATGTGTATGCTCGATACATACCCACACCTCGCACGTACTACACTAGTATGATTGCAGCTAATTATATTTGCTAAGTTGTTGTGTAGTTGATAAATTGTATAAGGACTGTGTTAATTAAAAGTAATTGGATTAATAGACGAAGGATTAAAAAAAGTAATGATAATCATGATTAATGTCGTTGGTTAGATAAAGTTTTATGAACATCTGGATTTATTTTAGTTACATTTTTATTTATTATTATAAAAGAGAATTGCCATTTATTTAACTTGGATCTAGAATGATTTGACTTGATGTGAACATTTCATAACTTAGATTTTATTTGATTAAGTTTGAAATGAGTAAATTTGACTTGATGTGATTCATAAATTTATAGCTTAGATTTGATTTGAATAAGTTGAGATTAATAATTTTTATTTGATTTGATTCATAAATTTATAACTTAGATTTTGTTTGGATTGCTTCTAGTTGAAAGGTGTGCCAAGATATTATTAGGTTAATATTATTTTAATCAAATATTTGGATAAGGGGGTGAATTGGGTGAAAAGTCACCAAAAAGATATAAAAAGAGGAGGGAGAGATGATATGGGGGTTCCTTCCATTGGTTGTGTGGAGAATGGAAAGATGGGAAGATTGATTTTGGAAATGAAGGTGGAACTCTTGATCACATTGTGTCGGTGTGAATAAACTTAATGTGCTAATTTGGTGATTGCCACTACTATTCTTGGGGTTTTGGGGTCAAGGGCTAGAAAGACTATTAAGTTTTTTTGGTCTGGGAAGCCAGATAGGCTATTACCGATGGCTAGGAGGTTATATTTATTTGGGGAAGACTATTTAGGCTACTACTTTGGATAATATTGCTCAGAATACCACTAGATTATTGAATACTACAAAGAAGGAACTAAGGACTATTTGAGCATTGATTAAACATGTATTTTTCTTAATAAAACTTGTAAATGTATCTTACTTTCATTATTGATATTATGATGTTGTTATGATAGTTCTACAAGTAATTCTGATTAATATTGAAATCAATTAGAAATCATAAGCTCCTACTTATTTCTTGTATAATTTTTTGTAGATATAAATATTAAAATTAGGCAGCATGCTTAATATAAATTAAAAACAATAGTAGAACCATGGAAACATAAAAACAATATATGTATATTAACATAAACAAATGTATTTAATGTCGAGCTTCATTACTGTACTTAGAAAAATTTAGAACTCTTGAGCTCGATTCTTACAAGTATAGCTAGTAATACCAGTCATATGTTGATGAGGGTGAATGGGTTTTGATTTACTTACATACCATGAACCAAGATGACTCTTGGACCTACAAGGATTATCCCCCATTCTTCGGTTTCACTTCTATATTTCTCCATATCATCCATATCACTTCAGTTTGTATCTGCATCTGAATGGTTTAAGGTTCATTTGATTGACTCTTGATTCCCTCCTTTGTGGATATGTAACCATATGTGCTTCTTGTTGTCTCGCCTATGTGTCTTGGGTTGTTGTGAATCCTTAGTACATGACACTTTTTGGTAGATCCCCATGGCCATCTTTTAATAGTGAGGAATAAATACAAGTAGAGAATCCTAATGTAGAAGGTTCCCAGGTATGATCCCCGAGATTGATTGTCATAATAAGAAATTTCTAAAAATGAGTAATTCATTCCCCTGAGATCCAAAGAATTTCCCTATGCTATCAAAAAAATAAAATGGTTAATGGTTAAAGGAATAGGTAATCCCTGTCAGGGCCATACACATGTTTTACTACAGAACCTATGTCAGGCTATGGATGCTCACTGCAAGTGGAGCTAAGGTAATGTCATCACTTGTATCCAAAAGGTGTAAAACCAAGTCTAATATCCTTCAAATCATTAATCCTTTGCTAAAAGAAAAAGACGAGAAAAAGTGAAAAATAAAATAAAAGGAAGCAAACCAAGATGTTATTGTTCGGATGAAAGGGAAAGGTATATTGTAACAAACTCCCTCTAACAAGACACTTTTTTAATCTACTATTTGCATGGTTGGTTAAACTATAAAGGAACCCTTATTCCCTTATGTTGAGAAACCTAGTCAACCAAAGCCAGTTCACATTCCAAGATTGATGAGTTATCCATCTCCACCACGAAGAAGAACTAGTCCTTGTAAATACTTTGATGTTAACATCATAAGGATATGTTCCTAAATCATTAATCTGATGAACTTATTGAAGACACTTATGGGGCAAATTATCATGTTTCTCGTGACTATGTTATATAATGATTCATAATAAATAGTTAAATGCATTACAGTTCTATGTATATTGATTATGCATTTGTACATCACTATTGTTGGTACATCTAGGACATTCTCTACTGTTCATCTATCTAGGACATCTTATGAATATAGTAAAATATCATCATAGTGCTACATAGATAGCATCATGCCTTCTTCATAGATATTGGATTTAGTTCCTATTGGTCAGTTTTACATGGTGGCCAATCCCATTTACTGAAGGACTAATATGATATTTTCTATTGTACATAGGATCCATGCATTCTAATCACATATTTGGATTTCCATTTGGCCACTTGGTAAGGTATATTCCATTAGATCGATCAGTACTTCCAGAGATCAATTAATTCTATAGGGTGGTGGTTTCATTGCATAATCTTATGCAATCATGATTTTCATGACCATGCATGGATTTGATGCACACAGTATTTTCCAAATCTACTGATGGATTTGGATACCAATTTGTCCCTATTATCAACCTACAAGTTTGCATGGAATATTCCTCCTCCATTTTGGTCAATTCTATAGGGGTCATTCAGATAGTACTAGTGAGCAACCTACCATATTTCATGATCGTGCATGGAAATTGATCTAGCCTTCATATGCACAATGACTCAAAATTTTTGGGTACCCATTTGGCTCTTCTCTCTAACCATGCATTCAAATAGAACAATGACTTAGTATTTCAATGATTTTCAACTATCAAGAGGTTTTACATGGATGTTTCAGTAGGTTGATAGATTATTACTACTATGGTTTTTTAGTTTATTTGCCTAAGTTGAGGAAAAATTTATTACAAGAGACTATCCTCGTGTACTTTATGTTATGTTTTGACATTGAGTGTCACTTTATTACATATATATGGTGTATTTTTCTCTTGTCGCTTGTCTCTTGTTCTTACATGATTATTTGTTACTTGTATATATAGAAGTCTAGACTAGTAGATTATTTCTTTGCATGTTAGAAAATGTATTGTTTTATGATTATGCATATTCTTAATATTCTAACAAGATCAAGGATAGATAATCCCAATAATCCTCAACATGTGTGCCAAGGTGCCAAATCATGAAATATTTCCTCAACATCTATTCCCAAGTGCCAAATAATCAAATTTCAATTTGCATACTAAACTTGAAGTTTCAGTACTAATAAAACTAGGTGATTATTTCATACAAATGTCTTCACAAAGATCACCATTCAAAAACACACTCTTGACATCCAAATGGTGTATTTACCATTGATAAGATGCAACAAGAGAAATAATAGTTCTTATTGTGTTCATTTTAGCAATTGGAGCAAAGGTTTCCATATAGCCAATACCTTATTGTTGAGAAAATCCATTTGCTACTAACTGAGTTTTATGTTTTTCAATCTATATGTCTACAATAATTTTTATTTTATATATCCACTTACATAAAACTAAATTCTTTCCAGGAGGAAGAGGCACAAGAGACAATGTCTTTTTTTTCATTAAAGAGTCATATTCAGCTGTCATTGCTTTCTCCCATTTAGGTCTATCTTTATCTTGAGCATAGGTAGAGGGATCGTCTGTGGCCAATAATTTATTCATAAGAGAAAAGTATGATCTAGTTTGACAACTATCAGAAGGAATACCAATCGTATGGATTAAAAAAAAAAATGGGCCCAAACAAGAAGAGAAGTAGTGGTAGGAACCACACTAGTATCTTCAAAACATTCAGGAGAATCACTTGAAGAAGAAGGTGAACTAGGATCAAGGGTAGGCACAAAAGTAGAGGAAATGGCATAGAGAAAGGAGTAATAGAAAGTGGAGGAAAATGCAAGGTAGCATGAGGCTCAATATAATCAAGATGAGGAGGGAATTTACTGAATTGAATATCTTTCCTAATGATAACACCTTGGGTAGATGGATCAAACAGATGATTTGGATTCCTCGCGATAACGAATGAAAATACATTTGTAAGACTTGGGATCTAACATTTTCAATTTTTCATCTAGAATATGTGCCCAACATTCACTGCCAAATACCTTAAAGTTACAAATATCAGGTTTTATTCCATTCCATTTTTCCTCGGAAGTAACATGCAAAACTACTTTGATTAGGACACTATTAGAGATATAGTTAGCACAACAGATAGCTTCAACCCAATTTTTTTTATGTAATCCTTTAGAATAGAGAATACATCTATCCATTTCAACCAAAGTCTTATTCTTTCTTTTAGTTATCATGTTTTGTTGAGGTGAACAAGGAAACATATTTTGACGTCAAATTGATCCACCCCAAGAGTCAACTGACACTTTTGACTAGTTCCTAGTCCCATTCAATTCCTTGGTCGGATCCATCAACTCACTCAACCCTGTGGATTTGTTGATCCATCGACTTACTCGACCTTGTGGAACGACCTAGTTGACTCACACAATATTTTGCAAGATTCATTCATCCTACATGTTAGACATCATTGATGAGTCAGACACATGTCAATTGACATTCTAAGTAGTTTGAAACACTAGGAAATTCCATCGAAGTGGCAGTGGTATCCATTCTTCTTCTTTAATTAACAGATGGAAGGAATATGGTTGGTATTTTAATTACTTGTAATTGTTATTTGTAACTGAAATGCAGCTGGTAGACACCCAAGCATCCCTCAGATTGTATAAATTTTTGTAAGTTCAAATATGAAATCATGCTCATTCCGCATTCCTCATTCTTGATTGCACTAAGACGAGTGTCGAAAGAGAAGGGTCAAGTGTTTCCTCGAAGTTCCTACATTCAAACCCTGTAAATGTAAACGAGTCTTTCGAATCACTACATATTTTTCGTATAGATTGAAGAGACTGAAAACCTATGAGGACTGCTCAATACAATCATAGTTTTTATCCTATGGGTTTCTCCATTATCAATTCATGTCTCCCATTTCTCTGTGATTTACTTTGTCTATATTTTTGCACCTATTTACTATTTGGTTGTTTTTCTATATTTCGTTTCATTGTTTAGTCTAGTACAGTTAGCTTTCGCCATAATAGAGACCAACTCACTCGACTCTGTTGTCCTCCTGTGACTTCCTTGGTGATGCAAATCATTGATATCAAATCACTCTAGTCTACTCTAGCTTTGCTTAAACACTACTTGCGTAGTTAAGCCAACTTATTCCTATTAAGACATGCTCAAAGAATCAATTATTTAAAAAAAAATTTCCTTTGACTTTTGAGTATCGATGTGCTCGAAATTCTAGATCGAATATGGTAGGTGAAACAAAGGACACAACTCCTCATAGTGAAACTGAACAACTCATAGAGCAGGCACTCGCTCGAAAAAGAACTGAAGTGTATACACACTTTAATGAGATTCTTTCTCTCCTTACAAGCTCATTAGGATCGACTTTGGTTGGAAACCCAACGAGAACTACCTTTGATAGTTTTATCCCTTTCAAGGTACAAATGAACTTGGGCATACCAAATCTAGAAGGAAAGATTGATGTAGAATATGTTGATAACTAGATATAGCAATTAAAGTCCTACTTCTTTATGAATCAACTTTCTAAGGATGATAAAGTCACTCTCGCATCTTTGAATATGCAGAATTCTGTACAATTTTTGTGGGAAAACATATAGGCTAAATCAAAAGAAGACGATAACCCCATAGATACAAGGGAAAAATTCATTGAGCATGTTTGGAAGGAATTTTATCCACCCAAGTACATATAATAGTAGTATAATAAGTGGCATCAGTTGAGACAATGGAAGGATCAAACTGTACAGAGTTATACTGAAGAATTCCAATGATTAATGGCTCGAATTAGTGTTAAGGAGGAAGAGAAGTTACTTTTTTTGAAGTATATTAGTGTTTTATCTCCCTATATTCAACTGGAGATGGAATTTATTACTATTATAAATCTATAAAAAGCATTCCATTATCACATTAATCTTGAGATGAAATTGAAGGAAAAAGGACATTTTCTGACCAAACCAACTAGTCGACCTTTTGATAAGAAATCTTAGGTGACTATTGACCCTGACGAATCAAAATGGTCTTCTCAAACTGCTTTCCAGAACTTGAATCAGGGTAAGAATCGTATCAATAAATAAAAGGGAGAATAGAGTAAACAAAACCATGCAATAAAATAGCGTGATTACCACATTTCATCTTAGCATGACACATCTTAATGCAAAACTTTGAATACATTCTTGGTGCAGATGTCTACCCTTGACTCAGGTCCAACCAAAAGAGGTATTGTGAATCATATCTAATCTAACTCCTCAGGCCTATTTGCATCAACTTTGACATTTCTCACAAACTTGACCATCGTCGACGAAGAGGAAAGATAATGACTACTCCATACACATATATGGGTTCAAAATATCCCAATGTATCTAATTGTGGGAAATGGTAGTCAAAAGAACTTTTTCTATGAAAACATTGAGAATAAATTGGGTCTTGTTACTACTTCCCATCCACAAGCTTACAACATCAGTTGGATGAAGGATGGAAAAAGAATCAGGATCACCCAACAATGCAAAATTTACTACTTTATTAATCGCTTTCGGGATGATGTGGTCTATGATGTGGCACCACTTTCGGTAGCTATTGTACTATTTGAAAAAAATTAATTGTGGGTCAGACATAGAAAGTATCAGTCCATAACACATAAAGTAATTGTTAGAATCCAAAATCAGTGGCATGGCATTCTTGAATGTCGACCCAAGCCTATATTCAATATGGTTTCAACAAAACAAGCCAAAATGTTGATCAATCGTGCTCAGAAATTCATGTTGGTAATGATCGAACCTTAGAATTCTTGAAAGATTGCAACAATTAGTCGACTCTCCATCGACCACGACTCTCAACAACAACAGCAAGGTAACACAGTACTGGAGGAATGCAAAGACGTGTTCAATGATCTCACTAGAGTACCACTACATTGCTAGGTAAAACACTCCATTGACTGTGTTCCTGGTTCTTCATTACCCAATGCTATTTACAGAAGGTCTATTGTAGAAAATGAAGAAATACATAGACAAATTTAGGATTTAATCAACAAAGGGAATAATTGGCCTAGTTCCTCTCCTTGTGGAAGTCCAGTTGTCTTAGTTCTTAAGAAAGATAGGGCATGGTGCATGTGCATTAGCTATAGGGCTCTTAACAAGATTTCAGTAAAGAATCGGTATCCTCTTCCTAGAATAAATGATTTACTTGATTATTTGAAAGATACTAAATTCTTTACCAAGATCAACCTTAAGTCAGGATACCATCAAATCTCGATAGATTCCTTAGATGTATGAAAGACTTCTTTCAAAACTAGGCTTTGAATGCTTGTCATGCCTTTTGGTATAACTAACAACCCTGCAACTTTCATAAGCTATATGGATGATGTTCTTGGAACTTTTGTAGGAAAATGTGTCATTGTTTATTTGGATGAAATTTTAATTTTGAGTGGATCGTGGGATGAACATTTGCAGCAGATTCAACAAGTGCTTAGTGTTATCAGACAGGACAAACTCTATTCGAAATTGCAGAAGTGCTCTTTTGTGATGAAGAGTATCAAATACTTGGGATATGTGATTGACTCTACATGCATTTGATTTGACTCAAGAAAGATACAAGTTATCAGGGAATAGCTTGCTCCAATAAGTGTTCATGAAATAAGGAGTTTCCTTGGTATAGCGAAATTCTACCACATATTTATGTTGGGATTCACCCATTTAGCTTGGACAATGAATCAGTTGACTAAGGGAGGTGGAAATATAACTTTCAAATGGAATACAACACAACAACAAGCTTTTGAACAACTCAAGAACAATCTTTGCACTACTCCAATGCTTGTGCTACCTGATTTGCATCATCCATTTGAAATCGAGACCGATGCATATGAGTATGCCATGGGAACCATGATCATTCAAGCAAGTCACCCCATGGCATTTAATTTAGAAAATTTCAATGATACTTTTTGTAAGTATTGAACTTATGAAAATGAATGGTATGCCATTCTACAAGCTCTGAAGCAATGGAGAAACTGTATTCTAGGAAAAGAAATGATCATTCATATGGATCATAAGCCTCTACATTTCATTCTATAATAGTATAAGCCACATACTACGATAAATATCAAGTGGATTAGTTACCTACAATAATTCTAGTTGATAATTAAACACCAGAGAGGAAAATCCAATACAACAATTGATTACCTCAACCGACCACCAGTTACTTTGATTATGATAGTGTTGAGTGTACATGGTTTTGTTACCATTACTTGGCCTCAATTGTATGAAGTAGACATTGTTTTCTCTTCAGTATACCAATGAATCCATATAGGTCAGTCAAATTTTCTTGACTACCATGTGAAGGACAACTTGCTTTACAGGATCATACAACTTTGTGTACCACTAGGTGAGCATAGACATAAGCTCATTTGGGATGCACACTATAGCAACACAATAGGACATTTTGGAGTGGAAAAGACTCTCAAAGTGCTCCAGAAGTATTTCTACTAGCCTTCACTTAAGATGGATGTCTACAAGTATATCAAATCATGCATGGTTTGTGCCATCTCCAAGCCACTGAACTGGAAACAAGGCTTGTATATACCCTTTCCTATTCCTAGTCAACCTTGTGAATATATTTATTTGGATTTATTAATGAGATATCCTATCACCAAGCACCAACATGATGCAATATTGGTAGTAGTTGACATATGAGTCTCCAATATGGTTATCCTCATTGCTTGCAAGAATAATACAATAACTCAACAATCTACTCATCTATTCTTCGAGCACATTTGGAAGCACTATGGCTTGCCGACTACAATTATCTCTAACCATGACTCTAGATTCATTAGCATGTTTTGGAATACACTCTGAAAAAAACTAGACACGCAACTATCTATGTTGACCACATTCCATCCTTAGACTAATGGACAAACAAAATTTATTAGTCACATGGTGATACAACTGCTTCGTATGTATAGCCACATGCATTGTAGAACATGGTAGGAAAGTTTCTTATACATTCAACATAGCTATAATCGAGCACAACACAGTTAAATAGGAAAGAGTCCATTCAAAGTTTGTTATGGATTTCATCCCTTAGCACCTATCGAATTATTCATCCAACCAACTGGCTTGATCGACATCAACCATGAACATCGAGAAATCAATTAGGCACTCATGTTCAAGGATCAAGTGTGTGAGATCCAAAAACAAGCATAGGAGATGTTGCATTGAGTTAATGAAAAATCCAAGGCTCGAGATGATAAGCATCGCATTCCTCTTTCATTCAAAATTGGGGATAAGGTTTGGTTGCATCTCAAGAAGGAAAGAATCATTGGACCATACAAGAAGATGAATCCTTTATGATATGGTCCTTACACAATTCTTGAGAAAATTGGGGAAAATGATTTTAAGCTCAAGATTCCACCGTACCTAGTTTTGCATTTAGTATTCAATGTGGATTTGCTTCGATAGTATTTTCCAACCCTATTGGAATAGATCGACTTACTACTGATAGATCTAGAAGACATCCATCCAGATGTCCAAGGGACCCTTTTCATCGACACCATTGTCGGATAGACAGTACGCCATACAAGGACTCAAGCAATTCCCTTATTTTAGGTGGGCAAAGAAGGACAAATCCCATCGCAAGAAAAGTGGAATTCTCTCACTAATATAGAGCACAAGTTTCCTCATCTGCACCAGTATCCAATGGGGACCACTTCCACTTAAAAGGGGAAGTTTGATCCATCCCAAGGCTCAACTGGCACCTTCAACTAGTACCTAGTCCTAGTCAATTCCTTGGTCGGATCCATTGACTTGGTCAACCTTGTAGATTCGTCAATTGATTGAATTAGTCAACCCTATGGATGAGTAAAAACGCGAAGTTGGGTAACACTTTTGGCTTGTTTTTGACAAACAAAACTGCTAAATTTTATGTTTTTCAAATTCGACCTCTTCAATCCCATATCTCCCTTAGGAATTTCAACTTGAAGTAAACACAAATGTTTTAGAGAATTGAATTAGCTTTCTACTGGTATTTTTTTTAATTTTTTTTATGGACATATCGTGGGACAAATTTGGTGCTCACCAATGGAATATACTTGAAAATTTTAGGTATGGATAATGAGTGACCAGCGTGAGCACTAGTTTTTTGAGAGATGGTTATTAATTTTAGGTAAAACAATGTATGATCATAATAAACACACACTACACTTGTGCATGGACTATATTAGAGGTTTTTCGGACTTGAGAACTATTTTTTATTATTTATCAAAATAGCACATGTTCAAAAAATGGTGCTTTATCGACACATGCTGGTAAGCTTCAATTTTCTTTTTAGTGTGACTCTTATTGAAAAAACTAAAAGTACACTTTTGGAGAGGATGGGGCAAGGAAGATCTCTATAAATATTTCAAATTTTTTGGTGTTGTCTTTGTTATGATATTGAATTTTCATTTCGGGTGATTTTTAGAGTAATAAAAATATTAAGGGATAAGGTTTAGAAAAAAATGATTAATCAATAGAAATTCAAATCGAAATGAAACAATTATTATATCATTGAAAACTAGATTCAGAGATGAATCCATTGCTACCAAGTCCAACAAATAATATTTAAAATTTACAGGGGATTGGGCTTACTGAAGTTGCAGGTTCCAGAAAGATGCCAGATATTTTCGTAGGTTTTGTTGACCATGACGTCTCGGTCGAAAAAATAATTTCCAAACTCTCGGTCGAGATTTTAGTTCAAACTCTCATGCAAGATTTTTTTTTTAAATACAACGCAGTGATTGGTTCAAACTCTTGGCCTAGATTTTTATTAAAGTCTCGACCGAGAGTTTGAACTCTCACAAACTCTCGACCTAGAGTTTTTTAAACTCTCAGCCTAGAGTTTGAGGTTGAATTTTTTTCGCGTGATCATCTGCGCGCACTAGTTTTTTTTCATTCCGTTGTCATAAAAGTGTTTCTCAACTTCTCATTTTCACCTGGATTCGTCGATCCATTGACTTAGTCAACCCTATGGATTAGTTGATCCATCAACTAATTCATTGACCTAGTCAACTCACGCAATCTTTTGTAAGATTCGTTCATCATACAAGTTGGAAAACATTGATGACTTGCACACATGTAAATTGACATTCTGAGTAGTTCAAAACACCAGGAAATGCCATCGACATGGCATCAATGTCTCTTCTTCTTCTTCTTTAATTGAAATATAGAAGGAAAATGGTTGGTCTTAATTAGTTGTAACTCTTTTTTGTAATTGAAACGCAATGGGTAGACACCCAACCATCCCTCATATTGTATATATAGTTGTAATATAAATTATGAAAGCATGCCCATTCCTCGTTCCTCATTCTTGATTGCACTAAGATGAGTATTGAAAGAGAAGGCTTGATTGGTTCCTCATGGTTCCTACATTCGACCCCTATACATGTAAATGAGTGTTTCGACTCACTACATCTTTTTCTTACAGATTGAAGAGACCGACAACTTACGGTGACTTCTCAATAGAATCATATTTTTCACCCTTGGGGTTTCTCCATTATCAATTGTTGTCTCATATTACTTTGTGATTAGCTTTGTCTATATTTTTGTAGTTATTTACTGTCTGGTTTTTTTTCTATATCTAGTTTCATTGTTTAGTCTAGCACAATTATCTTCTTCCATAACAGAGACCAACTCATTCAGTCGAATCTATTGTACTCCTATTGAATTCCTGGGTAACAAGGATCATGAATTCCATGCTTAGATAAATATGCATTAAATTATTTTTCAATGAATTCCCCCCATTATTAGTTCTCAAAGTCTTAATACTTTTACCTAATTCTTTCTCAACCATGGATCTAAATTCTTGAAATATACCAAAGGTTTCACTTATATGTTTCAAAAAATAAACGCAATATTTACTCCCATAATCATCAATAAAAGTAATAAAATAGACTACATGAGACAAAGAAGGAGTTCCAAAAGGACCACAAATATCACTATGAATTAGTTGCAATTGTTCTTTAACATTCCAAACTTTACATTTATAAAATATTTCCTTATTATGTTTACCAAGAACACAACCTTCATAAACACCTTTAGTGAAAGAAATTGACGGTAATCCAAGTACCATTTTAGACGATATTTGCATTTTTCCACAATTCAAGTGACCTAATATTTCATGCCATAATTTACTTTGTTCATCGGCTTGAGAAACATAGGGATAAAAGGGTTGACTTTTGCTTGAATTAAAACTAGTAAACCTATACAATCCTACATTATGATCAACAGGAACATACAAAACAATTTTGAAGTTATGTTTGATATCTTTTAACACGTATTTATCAGACCAAGATTCAAATTTATAACCTTTCTAACATGCATGATAAATAGGAAGCAAGTTTATGGGCATGCCTTCAACATGAAACACATCTTCCAAAGTACTATTATGAACATTAACATCACTAGATCCTAAAACTAAAAGATTCTTACCACCACATGTATATACTTTATATGTTGTATTCCTTTTAGTGTCATAATCTAATTAAATAAAGAATCTAAACCAATCAAGTGATTAGAAGCACTAGAATCCCTTATCCATGCCACATTGATGACTTATTAGGTTGAATATAATATGCACATAGGGACATCGATTGTTCTTCGAAAGAATTCTTCTTTTCTTTAACAATTTCATGTCTCCATTTAAAGCAAATATTTTTAGGGTGGTTGGTTTTTTAACAATACTTACCAGGATTATACACTTTCTTTATACTAGACACCATGTTAGGAGCATCATCATTAGAAGTAGATCCTTGATTATTAGTTTTATAATGTTTATTAAAAATTCTATTAGGATTATTTTTACTATGTGCCATTGGAGATTTACTAATAGACAATTGACCATAATCAATTAATCTATATTGCTCATTTATGAAATGTTTACAAAAATCTTCAAAATAGGGTTTTAGAGTAGTTCCTTTATACATTTCAATAGCCCTATTCAAAATTTGGATCAACATATCAAAACATGAAGGTAACTTTTGTTCAATAAGAATAGTAAAAACATTATCATTTTTCTTGTAATCAAGACCACAATTATTTAACTTTTCATAATGTACTTGTAAGTTATCTGAAACAGTTTATCCATTGAGTCTTCTTGCTTGATCATATCGATCTTCCAGTATTTTCGAGTCTTTTGCATCAGTTAGTTTTGTTTGGTCACCTTTAACTAATATCCATAGAATCTTACTCTTGAGAACATCAATCATCTTTCTCTTCTAATATAGATAGTTAGATCCAACTAATGCATGAATAGAAACAACTTCTGAAGTCATAGTGTGAAAAAATAATGAAACCCTAATGCAAAAAAAAATTGATTTGTTGCAAAAAAAATAAAAGTGATTAAAAATAAAAGAATTCTCACCAATATTGAAACCTATTTGTACCTAACTGAACTAGAAACAAAGAAATTGAACAAGAAACATAGAAACAACCATATCTACAAACTAGGTGATAGATCCTTGGTGCTAGATTAATATACAATAAATTTCAATTCAGATTTACAAAAAAATCAAGAAAGATGTGAAAAACTATAGAAATTTCTAAAAACTAATGATGAGGGTTAGGACTTGAAAACAAAATCTCAAACTAGTAGTAAATGTCTAGATCTGAGAAAAACCCACAAGGGTTTAATAGATCGGATGAAAAGTATACAAAATATGGTGTACCCTAATAAAATGTTTCTGGTAAAAAATATTTAACAAAATTTTCCGAAGAAGGTAGAGAATAACAACTAGCTCTGATACCATGTTAGAATATTGAGAATATGCATAAACATACAATTATACATTTGTTAACATGCAAAACAAGAATCTACTAGCGTATTATTTTATTTATACAACTAATAAATAATCATGTAAGAACAAGAGACAAGAGAACAACACACCATTCTTCTTTATTTTTTATAAATATCCAATCTTACAAGTGATGTCCTCTCCAAAGGATCTCCTTCACCTCTATTATATACCAAGAGGTATGGAAGAATTACATCTCAAAATAAATGTGGGATAAATGATTTTCCACCTCTTTATATAATGAATGGTAATAGGAGAATATTTCTCCATGATGCATGTGGGATAACTCCTTTTATATAAGATTAGAGTTATTTATGTATTCCAATGCTAGATAAGACATCTTATGACATCATACTAGACATCATTACACATGTAATATTAAAATTACACATTCCAATAGATATCACTTCATGATTAGATCTCAACCCTTGATTTACTATTCTCCATATGGATCGACCCCCGCTCTCACATGGATCGATTTTCTCAATGAATTGGCTCATGGAGAATATTTTCACCAAATATTTTCCTTGGGAGGCTAGCAAATGGTATTGGCATGCAACTTCAGCTGTTATCATGGTTTTATCTCGTGGTTTTGAGGAGCCACATGGTATTTAGCATTATTTTGCTATTATTGACATGGTCTAGAGTGATTCAACCTTTTAGAGGCAATGACTTGGCACTCTCTTCATTTTTTGGTTGGATCTAGCACATGGATCAAAGATCTCAGCCATTGATTTGTATTTTTCCCATCCATTGAGATCATCACTCATTACTGTAATCATGGACATGATCCAAACCCTATTCACCCACCTTAGCCTATAAAAGGAGAGGCCAATTTCATTGTAATTCATTGTATTAGAGATACTATGGTGGAATAATGATCTGGAATTATGTGGGAACAGAATGAAAGAGAAGATACATAATCATATACATATATATATTGCAAAGAACACAGTGACAACAAACACGTATTCTATTAAATAGCAGAAATTGAATAGAATGTAAAATAAAGGAAACTAGAATGGTAGTAGTTATCTCTGAGAAGAGATGTGGCCGTTATGCTCCTTCGTGCCAAGCTGAATACAAAAAGAGGCTGAAAGGGCCTATTTATCATAAGCATGAGGGAAATAATCCCAAACATCCAAAAACCAAACCCTAGAAGATGAACCGTCATAAAGTTTGCGGCCCCAAGGTGGTTAGTTGAACAATCAACTTCTCGGGGTCATAAATTTTGCATACGATCTCTGTTTGGGTCGCTCAGTAGCCCATTGGAAATTTCTATCCGAGGTTTACAACTTTCGACTGGGGATAAATCTAAGTTGCTTGAGACCATTTGGCCCCCCAAATTGCCAAAAAAACGTCGTTTAGGGCCTCAAAACGGCCCCGGAAGTTTAGGACCCGAAAAACCGTAGAAAAAATACTAGAAAATTTCCGAAATGGGAGACTGTTTTGAGCCAGTGGAATAGGTGGGTGGCCACCAATATCCATCTGGATCAAATAATACTAAGATCTAGGACTACTACTATGACTAAGTGTTCTTGTGCTTAATGCTAATATAGTCTTTTGGATTCCCCAGTTTGATTTCACCTCTTTCATTATAATTTCTAATACTTCTACTTCACCATTGTAACTAGACTTGAGAGCTAGATTCACCTTCTTGGGAAAGTGCTACACATGCCTTTCTTTATTGTACTTAATCACAAGATGTAAGAGGAAGGAAACTAAACACACAAACATATAAGAAGATAAAAACTAAACTAAACTAAACTAAATGGATGGGTATCTTGTGCTAGTTAGCATGGTGAATGTCTCTTACTAGTTTGTTGTTTTATTTATGTTTGCATACTTTTTTTACAGCAAACCATTTCTTATGTTGAGTGCCCTTAAAATATTCTAGCATTATCTAATGTTAATGTGAATGACTTGTTTCATTTCATCTTGATTTCAAGTTATCCCCTTTACGTTGCATGTGTACTATTGTTGGAAATATAACTACTAAGTTCACCACTAACCACTCGTTATATTAGTAAAAAATCGTTCCTAAATCTTGACATTTAACAAAGTCTATCTTTTCTCAAGGCCAACACTTACCCTTTTGAAAGTTAAGAAATATGTTTTAAGTGAAATTGTTGCAACTCAAGTGAACACTTCATCATTTCACTTTGAGATATGAACACATGTTTTAAATTCATACTTGAATGATACTTTTTGTAAGTGCATGCTTTAATGCTGTATTTCAAATGCTATGAATAACTTGTTTTACTTTAGCACTTAGATTACCAATTCTAATTGTTCAACTATTTTGTGTGTTGATAATATCAAATGGCATATTTTGAGAAAACATTGTTTATAAGTGAATTCAATGGTATAATGCTTGTCTTAATACTTCATGTTGTAATTCACTTGTAGTTTCAACACTATCAGTTTGTACTTGGTCAAAGAATTTGTTGATACTTATATGTTCATAATTTTTTTATTTGATCCATTTTATCTTAAGTCATATGTTGTTAATGGACAAAATTCATAATGTGTAAAAAAATCATCCTTCAATTTGAATTGGTATTGGTTAGGAATCACATTAATCACCTCCTTTTAGCCATTTTGGAGACTTAAAATTCCAATCACATATTTACCTAAGATCTCCTAATCATCAAGCTAGGTGTGCTTCATTTCAAACCCCTTCAATTTCCAAAATACGCTTAGTCATTCTATAAATCAATTGAAAGTACTTGAGAAATGTAGGCCACTTTGTTATGTCCTTAGGCATTGTATGTGGAATCCCCTAGTTAGTACCTTGGAAATTTTAGTTGGGGTCACCTCCCATGGTTAGTCTAGATTTCCCTTAGGGAACTTAGGAAACCTAAATAGAGAGAGGCCTACTAATGTGACACTTAGGAGTAGATATATGAGTTTTGCAGGTTTAAGTAGTTGATTTTCCTTGCAATCACAAGACTATTAAATTTTGAAACAATGATCACATTGTATACACATGAATCTAGACTATTTGAGAGTGGAGCTTTTACTAGTAAGGGAGTTTTATCTTCTATAACTACTTTTTTGTACTACTAGTTTTGTTGTGCATTTATTATGGGCTGTTTTAGGCATTTGTTTTTTGAGAGTTCGTTTTACATTAATGTTTATATTTTTAAAAATCCATATTAGAGCTACGTGAGCTTGATAGTTCTCATGGTAGAAGTCCATGTATTGTGTTTGTAGGTTATGCATATATGCCTCTAGAAGTCCCAATTAGGTAATTTTTTGATATCCCATTGTGAAGGTACTGAGAAACTAATACTGAAGGGAGAATACCCATTCATTACACCTAGATCTTCTAAAGATGTTTGGGCCTAGGCAGGGTGATCAATAGATAGTACAACAATAAAATGTACGAATGAGAACATATCTTGGTTGACAATTCGAGGCAAGGCATGAAGAAGAAGGTTTGGAGTGCTTTCAATGATGGGAGTGTTTTATTGCTGAAAGTTGCTATTTTTCTTTCTACATGGACCTTGTTCAGTTGGATATGTAATCGATAGAATAAATTCATGATTTTTAGGTAGAAAACCTTATAAAGTAACTAAATTTAGAGATTGTTGGGTAAAACTTGTAAAGGGAATGCAACTATGCAATGGCAAAGACAAGGATTTGCAAGGAAGTGCGTGATAACATAGATATATGCTTCATGTTGCATAAGGTTCTCTACAAAGCATTAACATATGTAAGACTACAAGTGAAACCTACGTTACTAGAAATGAGAAATGAGAAACACAATGAGAAAGGTAGTTTGGGAGTTTTTCTTACAAGAAATGAGTAGAGAGAGAAAAACAACAATAATGCTTAAGGTGAGAAGAGAGATCATAGATCCCTAGATACACTAAAATTCAATATAGGTTGTCAATTTCCTTGATTAACTAATGAAGTAGGTTTGCTTAGTTGGTAAACATGGCCTTTGTTGGTTTGTATGCCAAAGAGGTATTTAATACAACTGAGAAATCCTATCAAGTCCTCTTCATGAAGCCCTAAATGTTTGATAATTTAGGTTTATCTTCCACCCATATTTTTTTTATAACATCCTAGTGCTTTACATATATAAAACTAGAAACCGAGAACCCACGTTACAAACTACATAAAGAAAACTAGAAACCGAGAACCCACGTTACAAGCTACATAAATAAAACTAGAAACTGAGAACCCACTTCACAAACTACAATTGATGAGAGACTTGAATTATAAATACAACTGGGCAATTTTTTTAGGAAAGATCAACAAATAAAAATACAATGAACTTGAATTAGGAAGAGGCTAATCAATGGCGCCACAACATAGGCCAAATTGAAAATTCATCATGAAATTATGCATACATTTTTTTTATATTTCAAACCTTTTATTGCAAGTTATGTTTTGATTAAATAGAACAAAGCCTATATTAAAATTAAAATGAATTTTTATTATGGAATTGATTTTTTGGCACTTGAAAAGATGGAAAAGACAAAAAAAAATTGGTTAATGGGGATTGGAACCCCACTTTCACTGTTACTAAAATAACACCCATCACTTTACAAAAGCATCGTTGTTTTCCTTAACCCTGAAGTGTAATAGAATTGAGACAAAAATCTTCATTCTAGAAGAAGTCCAGATGGAATAGGATTGGGACAAAATCTCCATCCCACGACAACCAACGAAAGAAGAACATTTATGGAATGATATCTACTTCATTCATGGTGAAAGGAAGGTAACAAGTGATGTAGTATTATTTTCCATGGCCATAAAACATACGCAGCCCACCATATCCCCCTTATTTCTCCCCTTCGAATGGCTCAATTACTTCTATGACCTGAATTTGAAACCATAAATCACTTAATGAAATCAAAGGGAAATGATAACTTGACATGGATAACAACATAAATCCCAAGTAAATTATTTTCATACACTTCAAAATTGAGAAACACCCTAAGAAACATGAGTGATTTCGTATCAAACAATTTCAGAGGTTCAAAAGCAAGAACAAGAATAAAAAAAAAAAAATTTCCATTGTGTCCCCATTTCTAGAATCTAGACCCTCATTTAGGAGAAATGACTAATGTTGTTTGGTTTATTATAACAAAGTGTGTATCCCATGTTTGGTATCAATGTAACATATATAACTCTTAAACTTTTTGTCATGTATGGTGGGTGCATAACTATGCTTTTTGTTATATACGGTGTGTGTAGTAGTCCTTCACATGTATCAAAACGATGTCTTTTAAGAAGTCACGTGGAATAGTATGAGATGACCAATCCATATTGAGAAGTGTTGGAAAGTATTACTTTTGTATCCTTGACAAAGGAAATGAGATTTTGCAGTGGTAGAAGTTGTTTGAAACTCTAAAAAATAGGTATAGTAGACAATTGTTTTATAAATGAATTTGCAAAATATTTTCGTTTTAAAAGAGACATGGAAAAAATATAATATTTTATAGTACTGGGAGTTATTCCAAACTTTATAAGATAAATATATCCAACAATTGTTTAATAGATGAACCTACACAATATTTCCTAGGTGGAAGTTATTCCAAACTTTATGAGCCAACACAATTTATTTTCACATGTAAATACGCACAATATTTTCCTCAATGGATATGGAAAACCTAGTTACAAGTATCCTTATCTTGCAACCACTAGTGCAATTAAAAAATCTATCAATCACATAAAAGTATATCATGTAATGCACTTGCTCGCGTATAAAAGTGTAGAAAGTTTTTGATGATTTTTTTTTTTTTCATTTTTGGTCTACTAAAACCAAAAAAAGATAAAATCATGAGCATAACTATGCTTGAAATAGAGTTGGAATTCTATAGGGGATCCTCTCTCTCTCCCTTCCTCTTCATTTTCATGATGGAAGGTCTAGGTCATACTCTGAATGATGTAGTTCTAACAAATCTCCACAAAGGCCTTCATCTTGCTAATGATGATTTGGTATTCTCCCACCTTCAATTTCTAGATGGCACCATGCTTATGGCCAACCCCTTCCTTAAAGAGGCCAGATCCCTTAACTCTTTTCTCCAACAATTTTTGAAAGCCTTAGGCACACTACAACAAATCTTGGAATTGGCGTCTGTTTTAGCTCCCTTTTTAGCGTCCACTATCACTTTTAGTGTATTTTCATCATTTTTTGTACAAAGTGGATGCTTTTCCACGAGATGGCGCTTTTAATGGCGTTATTTGTGTCCTTTTTTTAAAGTAGATGTTAATTGGGACGCTAATTAGCAACCCAATTAAAATCCCAATTAGCGTCCCAATTAGCATCCCAATTAGCGTCCATAATAACATTCCATTTAATGACCAGAATAGCCTCCAAAATAATGTCCAAAATACCACTAGGTATAGAGTAAATGATTGCACCAGGAATTTTGAAAGGAATTACACCAAGAATTCTAAAAGGAATTACACCATGAATTGCACCTGAAAAAATGCCCGATATAGCACCATATAGAGATCCATGCATATCGCCAGGAATAGTGCCTAGAATTGCTCAAGGAAGTTCGAAAGGAATTGCACCAGAAAAAAGTGTCAGGAAAACTCCAATGTTACGCTAGGGATAATGCTAGGCATGTTTACAGAAGTAGCACCTAAATGGCCATTTTGGAAACTGAGAGACCCTAATTAATCGTAAATAAACCTAAGAAATCCTATGGTCCATAACGACATTATAGTGTGCCTAACGACATGCTGATGCATATATCGACAATTATAAATATGGCAATGATGATTTATACAATATTTAATAGGATGTTGATGACGACGATGATGTCAATGCCAATAACGATGATGAAGAAAACAAATATATATAGCCATAACACAGGGATTACATGGAAACACAACTAAGAAAAGCAAAAAATATAGATAGTGTTTTCCATTGGAAAAAGTCACCAATACCATCAAGACATGCCCCCAGTTCCCTTTAATATAAGATGCTCTTTCATTCCTTCACTTGTCATCTTCAATGGATTGACAACCATTTGCTGAGAGATTTTGGGCTGTTTAGTTACATTTGAGTGGAAGGTTGTTAGATCCATAGCCTTCAGGACACAAGCTTTTATTTTGAAAACCCTGTTGTAAAAAACTACTATATCAAAAGTACATATTGTAATCTAGGGAAATAAATCCAGACATTGTTACACATCACACACTTTGATTTCATTATACATACATTTTATTTGAGTAGATCCTTATCATTCCTATTAGCACTATTACATTGTCCCACTCCCTTTCTACACCATGTGTTTGACCTAGTTCAAAATCAAAGAGAACCATTAGTTACTTGAGCTTACACATAGGATTTAAGGCCTTAATCTAGTATGCAAGGAGTACTTCTGTATTTGGGCCTTATACATGGCCTTTCACCCTCGCAAATTATTTTTATGCTACGACCCAAAAAAAATTCCATGTACCATGTGTTGGGCGTGGCCCATGTAGGCACAATTTTGATAAGAATACAGTTTTGGGGAGCGGCGCAGCTTTTGGGTTGTGACGTCAGAAGACATGGTTTTGAGAAATGTGCAGCTCGTCATATCAATGTAGTTTCAACGCAGCAGTGCAGGTGCGCAGGGCCTGCGCAACAGCTACTTTTGGTAAAAAAGAATAGAAGAAGTTCGAGTTGAGTAGGCGACCTATTTTGGGTAGCAAGCAGAATGAAGGACGAGGAAAGCGACCCGTCTAAGAGAGTGGCGGCAAACAGTTGAGAAGCTATGCCACTAAGTTGACGACGACAAGCAAGCTAAAGGAGTGGAAAGTGGCAGGCCACGATGCAGTTGTAACCGTTTTGCTGATGACTGCAGCTGTCAGAAATGCATCAAAGCCACGAAGGGTCCAATAAGGCGGCCAAAGCAAGTGGAGCAAACTGTCGACGGTGAAAAAAAGGGTGGCGGGTATATGCACCAATAGTGGGAACCTTCGGGTTTTGGCCTATTGATTGTAAAGACATGACCCACGGGCGTGATCTATAAATAAGGAATTTTTGTATGGGAAAGGGTTACTCTTCATTTGGGCTTGTTCTCGTTATTGATTTGATAAATTTCTGTGAGGAACATTTTGTAAAGGCTCTGCAAGCTGTGTGCGCAGAGGCCTATTAAGAGAGAAGAGAGTCTGCAGCTGAGTGCGCAGACAAAGAACTGTTGTACCCTTCCCAAAGACCAATATAACAACAGTTATTGTGGATGTAGCCTCCATCCAGGGGGGTGAACCACATTAAATATTGTGTAGTGCGATTGTTTGTGTGTTTACATTTAATTATTTGCTTACATTGGATGCTCAGATTCTCATTTATCAGTTGGTGTGTTAATGATTTTATATGTATTTGCCATAGGAGAAAGATGGGAATGATATGTTAAGTACTGATGGAATGAATGAATGTTGAATGCTCAGTATTCCAAGTCTGTGAAAGTATCAGTTCATTGAATAATCACGTGTGTATGTAACGTTTAGATTGTATAACCCTTCAACGCGCAGCACTGGGTGTGCGCAGGAGTGTATGTTTTGTCTACTTTCATTCGTTATAAGGCTAATTAAGCTAAGGCAGTAGATGGATGAGTAAATGTCAAGTAAAGTCTTCAGTGGTTAATTTTGGAAGAGGAAGCATATAACTTTATTGTACTATCCTGTTACCTGTATTCTAGTCGAACCGCACAGCCCTTGGGTGCGCTAGTCGTGCAAGCGGTTAGATAGTGGACATGCGGACCGCGACACAGTCTATCGTCACACAATCCTCAGTTCACAGCGCGGGTCTGATAGTGTGCTACGCAGTAGTCCTATGCAAACAACGCATCACTTCACTATGGAAACCTGATTCTACAGTGCCCCCATAGCTACACCTTGGGTGAGACCTCATCCTGTTCACAGGTTGTTGCCGAAAGGGCCGGTGAGAAGGGGTTTTGTTGGTTCATTGAAACCGCGAAGAACCTAGGTCTACATTGGAAACCTCTAGATCAGTACATAAGCCAACAAATGGTTCCATTGTTGGGACTTGAATCCGTGATGAGTTGAAGTCATGATGTGTGAAGTAGAAGAAGTTGAGTTGGGCGTCGAATTTTGGTATCCAGACAAGAAAGAAATGTGTGCTTGGTGTGACAAGACAGAGAGAGACTTCGCAAGGAAAGTAAATAGAAACCCACAGCTCTTTGACATTCAGTGGTTGAATAAATACCTATGGAAAGATGTGCACGATTTTTCTGGGCGTCTTTTGGATGCGAAATTCATGAGTGGTTGTCAAGACTCGTAGAGCACATAAATTGTATCCTACGAAGCGCATCAACCGAGTGGACACCGGAGCTTATTGAACAGCTCAAAGCACTAGATAGTCCATTCGTACGAGCAGTCAATTTCTGGGTCGACAGTACATTACAAAGTTTTGTGAAGCAGTTTGTTGTGGACATGCTAAAGTCCTACAACACAGCTAAAAGAGAGCTTTTCAAGGGAATCCGAGGTAAGTATCTGAAAAACCTCAGTTTATACATTAAAACGCTTTTAGCTGAGAAAGGTGTTTTTAGAATGCAGTAAAATATTGGCATCTGTCATGGTATACAGTACATATAGCGGTTCCTACAAAGAAATTCATAGCCTGAGAAGTGGAAAGAGATACAAGTTCGTCCTTGAGCAAACTACTAGTGGACCTGGACTCCATGTAGACATACATTCAGAAGCTGACCCTGATACCCAAACTACACCTCTATCTTCCACCTGTCAGCCTAATACACCACAAAATCCGTCAGTTGCACATACCGCGCCTCCCTTATCTCATAACCCATCCGTCCAAAACCCACTGGTTGCGAGCACCGCGCAACCCGCACCGCAGAACATTAGTACTGATAACACCACAGGAGCGGGTGCCCAGGCTATTCCAAATCAACATATTCAGTATCAGGCTGTACCACTTCAGAACGTCCAACCTCAAAATATTATCCCTAGCTCCACTCAGAAAATCGTGCCACCTCGAAGGAGGATGGCTGATGATATCAAACTGCCGATATTCAAAGGAACTGGTCTAGAAGACCCTAATCAGCATTGGTTACTATGTGAAACCATATTGAGTGTAAAGCAAGTACAGGATGACGTTGTGAAGCAAGCACAGCTTGTCACCACATTTAGAGACCTATCCAGTTGAGAATGACCAACTAGGAAAACGTCATACCCTTTGGAAGGCTAGCCAATGTGATTGTTGACATTGATGGAGTACAGAGTCACGTAGATTTCGAGGTTATCGAGATTGTCGATGATAGTTAGCCTTTTCTTGCGCTGTTCGGAATTGACTAGGATATCGATAACGTCTCCATCATCAACCTGAAAACAAATAAGATGATATTTGAAGGAATGCATCTCAGGTTCATCGCACCATTGGACCTTATGGATGGAGACAGATACAGCGAGCCGATTCAGGAGGAATCCGGAGCTCAAGATTTGGACCGACTGTATCAGATGACCGCGAACTAGGAAGATTATATTAATCCTACTGCGGATGGAACACTCAGCTGGAGATGCGATAGCTCTTGCATTTCAGACTTTGATGCAGGACTGGAGAACTGGAAAAGTCGCATGCACGAAGTATCTGTGAGGAGATGCGTGCATGTTACAAAGTCACTATGCTAGATTGGAAAGGAGGTAAGCCCAATCCCTGCATATGATGGTTCATCTAATGTTTATTAATTTATCAAAGACTATACTGCAGCAATTGCATATGAGCATCAGTTACCAGCATTAGATATGGCACTGCGCGAGATACCCGCCAGATGGTGGGCTATGCATAAGCAGATATTGACCACATGGGATCAATGCAGAATTAAGATGCAGATCAGGTTTGCTGAAAAGGTGACACTATCCTTTGAGAAATAAAATGGACAGACAGATCCAAGACAACATATTGAGGTCTATTCACAAGCATGGAAGGAGAGATCGAAGACAGAATGGGTGCATCTATTTGTGCACACACTGGAGGAAGAAATTCCAAAGAAATGGTACTTAGACATGGAGTTGCACAGAGGAACCATAGATTGGGACATGCTGACTGCGAACTTCTAGAAGAGCTTTAGTTTTGAAGATGAGAGCCCTACCATACACGATGCGCTACAGATTATTAAAGAAAGAATATTCAGGCCAGAATGTCCACATAGAAATATGACCCTAGAGGAATTCTTTGGAACTGACATCATACCTGAGTGCCTACAGAAAGAATGAAAGGAATAGGTAGAACACGCCATGGAATGTTACAACTTAGCTGAAGCGGATGAAGAAAAAGAAGACAGTGATGAGGAGGACCTGCACAACATTAAGATACTTGAGTCCGAAGGTGCACACGAGGTAGAGGGACCTCCGCTGGAAATTCCAAATATGAGTGGACCTGTGAAAACAAAGAAAGTAAATATTGGCACCAGCTAAGAGCCAAATTTCGCGTCTATTGGGGACGATTGGGATGATCAGACTGTGACGAAGATCGCGGATATATTGCAGGAATATTAGGAGTTATTCCCAACAAAATTTACAGAAAGGAAGGGCATCTTAGGGGACTTAGGAGTTATGAAAATACCTCTTAAGCCAGGTGTGAAGCCCGTTAAGCAAAGACCATATTGCTTGAACCCGCGATACAAAGAAAGAGTGAGAGAAGAGCTGGATAAGATGCTCGATGCAGGGATCATCAAGCCAGTCGAAGAGTCTGAATGGATAAACCCTATGGTTGTCCAAGATAAGAAGATGAATGGTGAGATCAGGATTTGTGTGCATCTTAGAAAACTGAACGATGCTTCAATGCATGAACCGTTTCCTACTCCCTTCACGGACGAGGTGCTTGATAATGTTGGAGGGAATGAGGCATATTCTTTCACTGATGGATTCTCCGGATACCATCAAATCAGGATTGATCCAGCGGATAGACACAAAAGCACTTTTGCCATAGAATGGGGGTCGTTCCAGTACACGGTGATTCCATTTGGTCTGAAGAATGCGCCTGCCATCTTTTCCAGAGTCGTTGTCACAGTGTTTAAAGATTTTATGCATAAGTTTTTAGAAGCCTATTTTGATGATTGGACAGTATTCGGGTTGCTGAAGAACCATGGTGCAAACCTCAGACTCATACTAGAAAAGTGTAGACAGCACCAGATCTCTTTGAACTTAAATAAGTGTGTTTTTTTTGTTCCTTATGGGATTCTATTGGGACACATTATCTGTAAACAGGGTTTGATGGTTGATCCTGCGAAGATCGCATTCATTGTAATCTGTCCAACGCCAAATTCAGTCAAGTAGCTGCACACTACATTGGGGCATACCGCCGGTTATTACAGGAAGTTCACAAATGGGTATGCACAGATAACCGTAGCAATGGAGAAGCTGCTGAAGAAAGATGCACCGTTCATTTGGAACGCAGAATGTGAACAAGGTTTTGACACCTTGAAAGAAAAAATGGTCACTGTGTCGATCCTAGTTTTTCCAGATTGGGAGAATCCATTTCATGTTCATGTTGATATGTCATGTATAGCATTGGGAATTGTTCTAGCGCATCCAGGAGAGGGAGGTATTGACCATCCCATTTCTTTTTCAAGTAGGAATCTCTCATCTACAAAAAAGAATTACACCACTACTGAGAAAGAAGGCCTCGTGATGGTCTATGCACTACAGAAGTTCAAGCACTATTTTCTTGGTGCACACTTCTTGATGTTTACTGACCATTCTGCTTTGAAATACTTGGTTAATAAGCCAATGTTTAGGGGGCAAATCTGCATATGGTTATTACTTTTCCAAGAGTATGATTCTGAAATAGTGGTTAATCTAGGAAGATTGAACTTCGGACTTGATCATCTGTCAAGGATCAAGTCAGGGGAAGAGCCTACCAATATTGAAGACAATCTATCGAATGCGCAGTTGTTTGCTATCCAGATAGTTGGTGATTATTATAAATACATCATAGAATTCTTGACTACTGGATTAGAACCAATGGAGTTCACTATGCAGCAAAAGAAGTAGCTGGTAGTGCGAGCAATAGACTTCACCATTATCACAGGTCAGTTATATAAACTGGGACTGGATGAAGTACTGTGTAGGTGTGTATTAGAGCACGAGAATCCATTCATATTGGCTGATGCACATTCAGGAGCAGTAGGAGGTCACTATGCAGGAAGGGCCACTGCGCAGAAGATACTACGTGCAGGGATGTGGTGGCCTACAATTCATAAGGACTCAAAGGAACATTGCTAGAGCTGCAATGTCTGTCAGAGGATAGGAAGGCCCTTGTGAAGAGATGTAATGTCACTAAATCCACAATTGACATTACAAGCATTCAAAAAATGGGAAATTGATTTTGTGGGACCTATAAACCCACCGGGAAAGAGAACTGGCGCAAGGTACATTATTACTGCAACTAATTACCTCACCAGATGGGCGGAAGCGAAGCCAGTAAAGGACTGTAGCGTAGGTACTGCCGCGCACTTCATATTTGAAGACATCCTTACAAGGTTTGGATGCCCAAAGATCTTGATGAGTGATCAAGCCACTCACTTCTTGAACTGAACCATCGAGGCATTGATAGAGGAATTTCACATTCATCATTAGCGCAACATGCCTTATCATCCTCAAGCAAATGGAACTACGGAGGCATTCAATAAAATACTAGAGAATGCGCTCACTAAGGTATGCAACATGAATAGGGATGACTAGGACTTGCGCATTCCAACTATACTATGGGCATATAGAACAACATGCAAAAAATTGATAGGCCACACACCTTTTAGCCTGGCCTATGGTCAGGAAGCAATTATGCCAATGGAATATATTATTCCCATCTTGAGGATAGCTGCATTTACAGGTATGGAGGATCAGGAGGCACTAGAAGAAAGATTGCTACACTTAGTGGGGTTGGAGGAAGATCGCTTCATCATAGGCTTTCATCAACAGGTACAGAAAGAAAGGGAGAAAGCATGGCATGATCTCCACATCAAGAGAAAATATTTTCAGGTAGGTGACCTAGTCCTCCTGTACGATATTAAATTCATGAAATTCCCTGGAAATTTTAAAAAGCAATGGCTTGGCCCATATACTGTTGTACATGTTACTAATGGTGGCGCAGCTCAGTTAGACACATTAGTAGGAGATAACTTACCCGACCTAGTCAATGGGAACATGCTAAAACCCTATTGGGATAGCCCTGCTTCGCATAACCTTTGATGATCAGAATGAAGGAAATTTCTAAGTTCCAAGTACAGTTGAAAGTGGGCACTGGAAATAGGGAAGAGTCTATACGCAATGTATAAGGGGTAACATGTATATACCTCGCAGCACTGCTGAAGCTATGCGCACAAAAAAAAAAAGGGAAAAGGATGCCTATGAACTATGTATAGCTGCGACGGAAGGCACAAATCCTACGCAGTTGTGCAGTTATAGAGACAAGGGAAACAAATGTTAGGAAAGCAGAACATCCAGAGAAGCCGACGCATTAGGACGGAAGTAAATGACAATGCCAGCTAGAGGCCGCCTAGAAAAACTTTTATTAAAAAAAGGGCGGCACTGACACAACCCCGCATTAAAGAAATATTCCATCCATTTGGTTGTAATAAAAGCTGAAATGATTAAGATCGTAACGGGATGTGGGAAACAGAATGAACATTTAATTAACTGCTAGGCTGTCATACGGCTACCAGTACCACTAACACCTCAGCATTTAAGGAAAGTTGATCTAACTCAACATGTTTTACGGCGGAAAAAGATTGATGCTCTAGCCAGATATCGTCCAACACGTCTAACACTTAATGCCTAGTCTAGCCGTTCTCAGTACATTGAATGTCACGTAGGTGTGGATCCAACCGATATTTTTGAAATGAATGCAACATTTAATATTAAGGTATTCGACGAGGACAAGCCGTCGGGTAGTGGCTCTATAAATATTCGCCAACTCTCCCTTATGCATGTTACTGTGAGTTTGAAATTTTACTAACTGCGAAGAGTGGAAGCACTTAACAACTAGAGTACAAGTGTTTGCCGAGTTTATGTTTGAAGAGCCGACTTTAGACGAGATTATTGGCACTTTGAAACATTATGGTATAAGCGGAGTAATGAAGATGCTGCCGAAGCAAGCAACACCAGAATGGGGTGGCCCGTCCAAGAGTCCGAAGCTGAACTGGCCAAATCAGCAAAAGAAAGATAAGAATCTGGCTGTCGCACCAGAAAAATCAAAGGCGCCAGAAGTTTCAAATCCATCAACCCCACAAGGAAGTCCAACACCACCTGTATGGATCAAGACTGAAATATCAGTCCGCGGAAGAGTGATGTCCCGGAGAAGCATTTGGAAAAGAATGCGCAATATGAGATCCCAATGCCTCCAATGTTGAAGCACGTCTGGATGAAGGAGGACTTGCTGGGCAGAATCCCTAATTGCAAGTTTGCTAACCATGATTTGATGGATGCTGAGAAATTCTCTCACCTATAGCTACATAATTTCATGTGTAGCAAGGAGGGTGCGACCGAAAAACATCCATAGGTTGTTACAATGGATTGGGCATTGCCATTGGCCTAGTCTTGTCTGCTCAACCTGCTAAGAATTCCCCACTTTCACCGCAGTAAGGAATTCAAAGTTGTGGTGCATACACTATTATCTTACACACACCAAGAATACATCTGGTTAGAATTCAAGGTCAATATCATCGTTGATTTGATCGCAAGGATCACCGAACTGAGTAAGAAGGGCGATGACGCTGCGACATAGTTCGTTGGCAAGAAAGACAACCAGGAACTTGCCGCGAAGATAAAGGCGGAATTCAAGTTAAATAGAGGTCACCGGGGATATGAGACTAACCCGATCACAATTGAACCCCTATGGTTCACTATTCAATTACTGACAGGGAGGCTACTGAGAAAAGTACGACTGAAGGAACTAAATGCATCAGTTGTGGCCTTAGTGGCCAAGGCCATGGATGGTCATGAGTATAATTAGGAAAATTTTCTGCTCAGTGAGTTGTTGTTGGATATCGAGGATACCCAGGACAAGGGGTTATCCTTTCACTTTAGCTGGCTTCTCATACTGATTGCCTTCGTAGGTTGGAAAGAACCTACGCATCAGAATGGCCTGCCGATCGTAGCAGAGGATTACGGCGCAGCCCGATACGCAAACATGTGGACGTCCACAAGCCCGGAGAAGCAACAACTTAATTATCTACAATTTCTAACATATTTCGAGTAGCTATGTGTGGTTATAGAGAAAACCCCATGCATCACCGATGAGGTGACCTACATGTATATTCCCAAGATGATTTTCAAGGCTACCTTACACTGTATTCAAATACATCCGCGCCTGACAATGGATAAATAGTTTGACGACCAGTATCAGCTTGGTGCACCAATGATTGAGCTAATCATTGAGGACTAGCCCGAGAGTTGGAAATAAGATGCACCGGAGACCATCATCACCATGTCTACAGAGGAAGATGAAGGGGATCAATCGGACAAGGAACCGGAGGTGCAGAGTGCACCAGTCCAAACACCTACAACACAGGTAGGAAAGAAAAGGAAGGAACCGGCTACCAAGATGCTGGAGAAGCCACAAAAGAAGAAATCCAAAGCTAGCAAGGAGCCACTTGACACAATGCTTCATGATGATGATTACAAACAGATAGCATTGCGGGTGTTCGCGCACTTAGACGATAAGGAAGAACCGGCTCAAGCCAAGGTCAGGGAGAATATCAACAAACTGACTAGTTTGGTCTTATGGATGGAGCAAGTCCATCGTGATTTGACTAAGGAACCAGAACATGAGGAACACCTGGGTGAGCCAAGTGAACCGATGCACAGGAAACCTGCCTTCTCAACACAGACGTGCATCATCAAGATTGCGCCAGGGTCCATTCTGTTCCCAACAGATGAAATGACTGAAAATTCCAGGCTGCTTGAGCAGTTGGAGCTTAACGTAGCTATGATACCAGCAGAGTGGTTGCACCAGCTGCACACCCAAATATCCCATGAGATGCATGAGCGGGACATTGTCTTGCAGAATCAACGCCTTCAATATGAAGAGAATTATAGGAAGGTGCAAGGAGAATGTGAGCAGAAAGAAAGGGAGCTTCAGTGCACGCAGGAAAAGAAGCGCAGAATAAAAGGCGCGGTATCAGTAGTATACATGAAGCTCCTCGAAGTTGAAGAAGATTCAGAAGTTGAGGGGGCTATCCTACATATCGGTACTGCCGTCGAAAGTCTGCAGGAAAGAATGAGGGGATTGGAAATCTCTCATGCGAAGAAGATAATAGAGATGCAAGCCGCCCATCAGGCGGAAATCGTCGAGATAGCAGCATGACGCCCAGTCGATATGGCACAGTAGGCGCAAGAAGCTAGAGAGGAGGCACTGAAGGCCTCTACGCAGGGCATCTGCGCACCAGTCGCGCGATGACAAATACTATTAGAGGATGTTTCAAACATTTGGAGCATATTGCAGGACGAGCCAGAGCTGCAAAAGATCCATGATGACATACAACAAAAGCAAAAGTAAGTGGACTCTATGAATGCTTCCATGAAGGACTTGCCAGTCCGACAGAAGAGGCATACCTTTGAGCAAACCAAAGTAATAAGGAAGGAACTCGAGGCTTTAAGGGAAAAGGAGGATGAAACATCTGCGAGGTTACAACCATTACAGGAAGAAGCACTCACTTTAACCGACGAGATTGAACTAAGGTTGCAAGACCTTCAAGCATCAGAGGCCAAAGTGAAGGAACTAGTTGAAGAGCCGGTCACAAATGAAATGCTAAACATGGCTAAGGGATACGAGCAAGAAGTAAAGGCAGTAGTTGCAATATTGAGTGTGACCGTTCATGACTTTACTATCCGTTCGGGAATTTCAAAAGAGGCACAGATGGAGTAGCTAGACTGAAGTGACTCGGGACGAGCCACAAGTCAATGTTAGGGGCCTATTGCGAGTGGCCCCAAGTAGGAAATTTTTTTGATAAGAATACAGTTTTGGGGAGCGGTGCAGCTTTTGGGTTGCGACGTCATAAGACATGGTTTTGAGAAATGCGCAGCTTGGCGTACAGATGTAGTTTCGACGCAGTAGTGCAGGTGCGCAGGGCCTGCGCAACAACTACTTTTTTATAGTAAAGAAGAATAGAAGAAGGTTGAGCTGAGTAGGCGACCTATTTTGGGTAGGAAGCAGAATGAAGGACGAGGAAAGCGACCTGACTAAGAGAGTGTCGGCAAACAGTTGAGAAGCTAGGCCACTAAGTCGACAGCGACAGGCAGGCTAAAGGAGTCGAAAGTGATAGGCCACGATGCAGTTGTAACCGTTTTACTGATGACTGCGGCTATCAGAAAGGAGTCAGAGACACGAAGGGTCCAGTAAGGCATCCAAAGCAAGTGGAGCAAGTTGTCGACGGCAACAAGAAGGGTGGCGGGCATCTGCACCAATAGTGGGAACCTTCGGGTTTTGTCCTACTGATTGTAAATACACGAACCACGGGCGTGATCTATAAATAAGGAATTTTTGTATGGGAAAGGGTTACTCTTCATTTGGGGTTGTTCTCACTATTGATTTGATAAATTTCCATGAGGAACATTTTGTAAAGGCTCTGCAAGCTGTGTGCGCAGAGGCCTATTGAGAGAGAAGAGAGTCTGCAGCTGAGTGCGCAGACAAAGAACTGTTGTACCCTTCCCAAAGACCAATATAACAACAGTTCTTGTGGATGTAGACTCCATCCGGGGGGTGAACCATGTTAAATATTGTGTAGTGCGATTTTTCGTGTGTTTACATTTACTTATTTGCTTACATTGGATGCTCGGATTCTCATTTATCAGTTGGTGTGTTAGTTCTTTTATATATATTCGCCATAGGAGAAATATGGGAATGATATGTTAAGTATTGATGGAATGAATGAATTTTGAATGCTCAGTATTCCAAGTCTGTGAAAGTATTAGTTCATTGAATAATCACGTGTGTATGTAACGTTCAGATTGTATAACCCTTCGATGCGCAGCACTGGGTGTGCGCAGCAGTGTATGTTTTGTCTACTTGCATTCGTTATAAGGCTAATTAATCTAAGGCAGTAGATGGATGAGTAAATTTCAAGTAAATTATTCAGTGGTTAAGTTTGGAAGAGGAAGCATATAACTCTAATGCGTTGTCCTGTTACCTGTATTCTGGCTGAACCGCACATCCCTTGGGTGCACTGGTCGTGCAAGCTGTTAGATAGTGGACGTGCGGACTGCGACGCAGTCTATCATCGCACAGTCCTCAGTTTGCAGCGTAATTCTGATAGTGCACTGCATAGTATTCCTGTGCAAAAAACTCATCACTTCACTTTGGAAACCTGATTCCGCGGTGCCCCCATAGCTACACCTTGGGTGAGACCTCAGCCTATTCGTAGGTTGGTGCCAAAAGGGTCGGTGAGAAGGGGTTTTGTTGGTTCATTGAAATCACAAAGAACCTGGGTCTACATTGGAAACCTCCAGATCAGTAAATAATCCAAAACGATGGCCTAAGTTTGAAGAACCATCCATGGTATACTAAAACTGAAAATGGCCATGATATCTTTCTCATATGGAAAATGTTTACTGTGCTGAGCTTATGTCATGTCCTTTGTCCCTATGCATAACCCATCAACCATGTACACAAATACTATCACTCAATACCCTCCCTTTTGTCCCTAGAGCATGGATTAGACCTTGAAAACTATCCACCCACTTTCCTTAGTGAATAAGTATTGGTGCCCAAAATATTATAAGGATGGGTGGAAAGAGGTTTGAGTTGGAAGGTCCTCACCTTTTTTCTTCACAAGGTCGTAGGTGGAAAGGCACCATTGTATTTTTAAGGTCATGGCTTAGACTATGGTAGGTTCTTGGGGCATACATCATTTAAAAGGTGGAGGGTTGCTCATTCCTTGCTATCCTTGCTTCTTCATTGTGTGACCTCTCTCATTGTTCATTTTGACTTGGATTACTTTGGTGCCTAATAGGAATGGCCAACACAACAAGACTCCCACGAGTTTTGAACCGAAGCTCATCATCGACATATTCAAGATCATCCTAATTATTGTCGTCATCAACATTGACATCTTCATCACCATTGTCTTCCTCATCATCATAATCATCGTTAAAACACATAAAATAAAACCTAAATAAAAACAAAATAAAAAAATGTTAAAACTTAAATTAAAAACTACATTTAAAACTTAAACTTTAACCTATGTTAATACTAATTTAAAAATTATGTTAAACATTTTTTTATATATGTTAAAAACATATACAAAAATATATGACAAATATATATATATGACAAATATATGACATAACCCACAATGTTGAATTTCAAAAATACATACGAAATTATTCTCATGCCCCCAATTCCAAAACATTGATCACTGTCACTCTTAGTGTCAGTGAAAACCCAAGTCTGCACATTCATTATCATTTAAGTTGTGTATAGAGGGTTGTTTTCATCATGCAAGGAGATTTCTGAGTTTAGAGAGTATGGGAGGAGGGCGCAACTGTCACAGAGAAAACTCAAAGAGCAAGAGGAGGTTGTGGTATTCATCTCAAAGGCTAATCTAACTAAAAAAAGGGGCATCATATTACATTTCAGAGGATGAGTTCACTCCTTGATATCTTACTCTTGGCTATTGAGGCCATATTTCCTTGCATATGCAACACACTTTCTTAAGAGGGGTCGTGTCACCTTCCAAAGGGGTTGTGACTTCATTTATGGGCTAGGACTTTGTTGTGTGGGCCTTGTCTCTTCAGTACTGGGCCAATATTTCATTGTGGCGGTTGTGTTATTCAGCTAGGAAGGGCACAAACCTATTGAAGAGGGATTTGAGGCAGAAATAAGTCGATCTTTTCCTTGTTGGGTGCTTTGGATGAGAACCATCACTTATAATAAACCTTAATACCACTCCAGGGAAGAGAGAAAGCTACTACAACCATCCACAGACTTGTCACTCATTGCCATCATCTACAGCAAGTCATATCTATGATTTGCAGCTTATACATGTAATTAAAGGTTAGCTTTAATATGATATATAAGTCAGATATGAGTTTGTTTATTTCCATAAAATATAAGAGATTTGTATGCTGGAACAATCTTGCACATATTTCATTGCAAAACCCCATTGTGAACACAAGTCAATAACAAAACATCAGAAATGCATGTGAATATAATGCAACATGCTAGCACATGCTTGCGTTACACCATTCTTATACCAAAAAAATGCATAGATAATCTTCCTCTTTCTAGTTCTTTGTCATTGTTATGAAAATATAGTTTTTATCACTATATTTGAAACAATAAATTATTTCCTCGGAAGAATTTGATATCAAAAATGATGCTCGGTATACCTGAAATCCCTGAGCTTTCCTTCTACACACCACACTAGATCTGTATAGAAGCTTTAGGATTTCAAATAGCTACTGGAATTGGTAGCGCTATTGGATCTCCATCTAGCTACCAGAATCGATCTCCATCACCACAATCGCTTGAGTCTGATATGACCACGTTTTGGCATAGTTCCATGACATTCAGTCCAGTGATCAATTTCAGTGTGTGTTCAGTACAAACTATACAACGATTCCAGGCTTAAATAAAACAGAAATTCCAATAAGAGAAACGTTTCCCACATATTATCTTAACCAGGGGAAAGATTTAATCAATACAACCAATGGGATTCTAACAATGATTACACTAATCAAAATCGTATACCAAAACACAACGATGGAGTATCTTTAACAAAAAGGGTTAATAGTCTTACCCTGTTTCTGAAGACGCCTTAATTTGTGGAAATTTCCCTACACACATAGACTTGATCACCAGTTTGATTTCATCTCCACAGATTCGAATTACCAATCATACTTCAATCTCATAATCATATAGTCTTGAGTGAAACAGAGAGTTGTTTACACAATTGATTGGAAAGGCCCAACCAATTTATAATAAAACCTCATATATAACTACCCTTCATTTGCACAGTCATATGCTTCAACGTATATGAAAACATGGTATATTTTACTCCTTCACAGAGATCATGATTTCCACATTCAAGAACTGCTTCCCCTATTTATATCCATTGAACGAAACTACTCATCATGGAACATAATATGCATCACCACAGAATATTGAAAAGCAATTCCACATCCAATGGCATAAACACAACAACATTTAAATCATTGATATGGAAGATAAGAGTCCCACAAAGCACAAGAACTATTTGTGCAAGCAATGGAGGCATAATTCACTCTTCCCGTCAATTTTAGCTCTTGTACATAATGTCTATCTTCTTGGCCTAGTATACATTCGTTTGGCCACACACGACCTTGGCCTTCTCTCTACCCCTATATTCATCGACTTACAGTCTATATACAATTTAGGAAACAACAGAATTTGTTTAGATCCACATTACTTACTGACTAATCCTAAAATTCCTCTACCCACTGTCAGTCTCGTGAAATTTGGACCAACTGATGCTCCATGGCAATTTAGCATTGAAGGTACATGCCTGATTTTGTTTTCCTTTAACAGCAATGGAAATTAACTAGTAGAGATTAATTTTTTGTTGTTGTATCAATTATGTGAAATCCAGTAGTGATTAAATCATTAAATTACCAAAAAAATATAAAGGAAGATCTATATATGGTTCCTGCTTCCAAAGAATTGTGAAATTTGGATCATATATAGGCATCTCAATGGTTAGAACATATGTATATCTGAATCTGTTGTATCCTTGTACTAATCTATAGTTGGACAAAAGAATTGTCAAACCTGCATTATATATAGGCATCTCAATGGTTAGAACATATGTATATCTGAATCTACTATATCCTTGTACTACTCTATAGTTGGATGGATTACAATATGAGCCTCATCGTTATAAACTTCTCATCTTTTCTTGTCATAAACACTTTTGAGAGCATTGAATTATGCCTTGTTTGAATTATCTTGGTTTTATGCTCGGTCAGCTCAAAGGACATTAGCTCTTTGTCTAACAGGATGACTTTTGGCATCTAACATGACAATCATTTCCTTAAGAAATTTGCGTGCATGCATAATTCTCTCATAGGCTATATATTTGTTCCCTTCCGGATTCAATGATATGAAAGGATTTTCAATCATAACTTGGCATTTTTAAATATCATATTACAGGATTTTCTAGGCTTAAGTGTCATGATATCATGTACTTTACCCCTGAATTGAGATCTAGGACAGAATCCTTTGGTAAATATTCTCTACATCCTAGAAATTTCCAATTTCTTGGAGCTTTCTACCAATGGCCATTGTGTCCTGAATTTTATTGGTAAATGTCTCTCTTTGCTCACAGAAAAGGATTCTTTATCCTAACAAAAATCTGAAAAAATGGGGCTACTGGGAAAGTCAACCCAAGTGTCATCTTTTGCTATTTTTTTTTTGCTCTCAAAAGGTTCTTTCTCTTGAACTTTTCTTTCATTTTTGGTATCATAATGAAGGCAGTAGATTGTGAAAAGAGACTTGTATGCGTTGCATTTTCTTGTAGATATACTTTTGCAATTTTTTGTTTTGTTGATTTCTTGATTCATAAAATTTTGATGAATTGCACCACCATTCACACTTCTGATAACTTAGTAAATATCCATAATATGTGACAAGTTTGAAAGCATTAATTGAGCCATAATAATCTTTCAAATGACAGAATTTTGGCCCTTTACTTGACAGATTATAAATATGGCTAACAAATTTTTGGCATGCATAAATCTGAAGGTAGTTCAAATCCTATACAACACAGATAAACAGGTTAACTGTTGGGGATGCGTGGACTGTTATGGATGTGTCCTCAAGTGCAAAAGTGCCGCTAGGCACAATTATCAGATTTGCCTTATCATGCCGCACCTGCACTGGAATCTTATTGGAATTGGGGAATCTCAGAGTTATCCAGATTCTTCAATTTCTGTCTGTTTTTTTAATTGGATCCATTTTCTAAAATTGGATCCATTTCCGATAAAAGTGGATCTGTTTCCAGTAATAGAATTGTGGCAGATTCCAAATTTAATTCTGCTTTCTGCAACACTAAATTCACTTGTTGTTGAACATTGCACCCTTACTTGGAGTGGCTTTGCAGAAGTAATTTTGTTCAAGGGATTAACAAAACAAAAATAGTCATTCTCTACTTATATTAGACAACATGGAACCCACAAAGATACTAATTTGGATCCAACTGTTTTACACAGGGTTAGCTGATGGGTCTATGGAAATCTAACTATTTTGTATGGTCTTTGGATTAATAAAAAATAATTTATTAATACAATGAGGATGAGGCTTTTTCATGATTGCCAACTAGCGGGCAAGAAATCTTTTATTTCCTAATTTAATATTGGTTATTCATGGTTTCTCCAAAATGAAACATTTATGCTTAAAAACACTTGCTTATAATATGTTCAAAGTTGGAAGTCAAGACAGGCTTCTTTACCTCTTACTTCCCGGTGCTTCCAGTAGCAAGAGGAAGACAGACAATAGCACTACTTCAGTTGCAGTTCAGCAGTCAGATCCATGAGACCTAGGAGGGTACTCTCGAGCAGCTGGTGGGACCCTTACCCGTTTACCCCCTCAAATCCCGAGACAGTTCACTCAACACCAGCAGACTGGGGACCTCTTCCAGGCCATGGCAATGGCTTACATTGTAAAACTAGAGGTGTATATCATACCTGTGTTTTTGGCACTACCAGAGCCTTTGATCAATACAGATACATATACAGGTATTGGGATCTTTGTCTCAGGAGAAGGAAGCTACAAAGTCCTTGTGAACCGAGAGAACATAATTCCATGTCTTCTCTAGGTATTTGCAAACAATTTTCACCTACCCATCAAGCATAGTTAAATGAAAGAGGAGTAAATTGTCCATTTACCCATATATCCATAAATGAATGTAAGATTAGTAAATTGTGCCCTAAAAAAGGGGTTTTAGTAACTATTTCATGTCCTAAAGTTTGGCTGACATAACTTTGTTTGGGGGCCTTTCTCTTTTAATATAGTATAAGAAACCATATAGTCTTTGAAATTTTAGGGTGAGTTATTCTTACATGTAAAACATGCCTAATTCATGTCCCAATTGGGAAAATTTTGAATTGAATATGTGTAATGCTTGCTAGATATATCTATCGATTTTTGGGCTTTTTAAATATCAACAACTTTCACAATTGGAAGTTTTTAGTTTCATAGATTACAATAGAAGCACATACTTGATGTGTATAAGTTAATTTTTATTGTATATCCTTATGATAGGATGACGAGACAACACTTTTAGAGCATGCTTTAGAAATGTCAGTGGATACTACTAGAGCTACTCAATCTAGTACTGTGTCAACTGCAGACACACATATGATGGAAGCAAGTCTAGAGGATCAAGATTTGGATTTCGGTATGTAATTATGCTGCTTTATTTTGCATTTATCTTTATATTATGGCTATTTTATATATTTAGGTTATCCGTTATACATATTATAGGATCTACTGATTTTCCATTCATGTTTCTGAAGTCCTATTGGTGTATTTGGAATCAGTACTTTATTGCCAAAACTATTTGTACTATTTTTGTAGATTGATTATGTAATATAAGCTATTGGGAATCGAGATGTTTCAGGATGTTTGAGAGTGGTTCAACCTCACCGGTCTTCATATGGAGAGTAGAATTTCATATCCCATTCCAAATTTAGCAAACTTAAACATTTTTCAAGATTTCAAAATTTGCAGAGTTGCAGTGTTTTCATTGGATTCTATCATGTATTAGGGTATGGGATTGGCATGTAATTAAGAGAACTAATAAATTTTTGAAACCCTATCAATTACAGCAAAAACACATCAAATTTCAAACCTTTGCTATGTTCTAGGTAGGGCACATACCTAGTACAAAATCCATGGATAAATCCTTTGAAGGCATCTTCTGTGTCAATAATATGTACACAATCATGTGTTATAACTTGTACCCTTTTCCATATGATATATGCTGCATATTTTTACAAACTTTCTTTGTATTTGCACAATCTTGGACAATGATATCTTTCCTAACAATCTTACAGTCTTGTCTTGCCCAGAATATTTTTCTAAACCTCCACTATGCAACACTTTTATCAAATTCTTGTGTATTCGACTAAACCTCCAATATGGACCTCTAAGCATTCATAGATGAGAGCAAACATCTAAGCATTAGTTGCAGAATAAACACAACCCTAAATGATTCAAAATTTGTTAATTTCATTACAGGGATAGGCATTAGGTTTCTTGCCCCAGATTTGCCTAGAACAGGCCCAAGAATTGCTGCCATAAATTCCTTTGACTATTGACTGTTCATTATAATTTTCTACAGGAAATTTGTTCAAGTTCCCAAATAAATTCACTGGAGATTCCCTTTCAGATCTCTCTACAAACAGATCTCCACAGAAACATGACCTGGCGATTGCTGGAGATTCTAAAAAAGCTTTTTCAAACATCCCCACGATCTTTGTTTCTATCTTAGTTTTCTTGAAGTAAGATAATGATGTTTTCCATCAGATCTGTGTGTTAATTGTTTGACACATAGAATATGCCTCATTCCATACCTGGGAAAGGCACTACTCTAATATTTGGCTTCATTGACAAATCATCTGTTTTGTCCAGCACTAAGATATTCAAACTGTAGCACCTTTACTGTACATGTATCTTAACTTATATTCTCCCTTAGCTTAGTTAGCTAAACAATATTATTTGAGGCAATGAATGATTAGTTTGATAATGATCATTTAATTACTTTGACTTTGTCATTGATTCCGCCACAAATTCCCTTGAGAACATGCTTAACTAGTCCCCTTTTTCCCAAAAAATTAGCTAAATGTTCCAGCACATAGATAAGCTAGATTACAAGGCAAACTCTATAATAACAAGGACAATCCAAGCAATAACAGGGGCTACCAAATACAATAGGTTGTTGGTAGCACGAAGTTCAGATTGCAGATGCTATTGTACATTCCATGGGGGATGAAACATAGGAGATTAAATAGGTTGGGATATGGATGTTGACATATCAACTATGGTTAGGCGAGACCCTAAATCACCTAATGTGTAAAGTATTGATCCAATTCCATTCCCTACCTCTCCTATACTAAAAGCTCATATAATGGGTTGATTATTTGATGACAATGTTATGGTACCTCTCGTCTTTGCCAAGCTCCTATAAAAGTTGTTATGGTTGATCATTTGATGACAATGTTATAAGTTATAACTACTAGATGATTGATGTTATATGGTTTAATCCATGTCTTCTATAGCTAATTCAACATCCTACATGTTTTTTAGATATAAATCCATCAAAATATATTAAAACTTTTGAATATTTTTCAACTTAGATATAGATCCATCAAAACGTTTGAATCCCACAAGTAAGATTTTGAAGATTTTTAAACTTAGGAAAACTTTAGTACCTTGTGATTAAAACCTTGAAGCTCATATTTGCTAATGTCGGAGAGAATTGTAGCTTTTTGGTCTCTATTTTACTTTATGGCTATTTTTGGATTGTTTCATTGCACATTGGGCTTTGAGCCTTATAAGGCTATATGGATTGAAAATCCAACCAAGAGAGTTTATGTGGAGATCCTTTTTATTATCCTTAAGGACTCGAGGGCATTGGTTCAACAAGAGGTGACATGTACAAATTTGTTCAACTGTTGTTTCTATTGTTAAAGAGTGGAGTCATGGACCATAAGAAGTATTAACTAATAGAAGAGGGATGCATAGAACATATCCATAAGAAACCCTTGTTGTTTGATGTGTGAGTCAAAATATGTGTGTCGAACAAGGAATCCAAAAGAAATCCAGTCCATAATTGCTACAAACCAAGCATCTTCAGCCTTGCCTTAATATGGAGGCTTGGCTTATAGAAAACTTGCAATTTGCAAAGATGCCTTCAAATACCTGAGTTAGTTAATGGACAAACTTCTGTTTTCAAGAGGAAAAATTGTAGAGGCAAATCACACTTCGGCACTTTTGGAATAAAACAACAGGGCACCTTTTTGGAACTTCAGGGTTTACAGGATATTGTGATAGTGATTGATGATCCCAACCATGTTTAACATGATTAATTTTTTAATGAGAACATTTGTTGGCTTTTAGTTTTTAACTGTTGTAAAGAAAGTTACAACATATTTTCTATTCTGAAAGTAGAACTAAAAATACAATCCGTAGTTTTCGAGGCAAAAAATTTGGATACTGTTCAAGTTTAATCGTTATAAGTCCTCATCATCCAACTATTATAAAATGTGTCCCGAGGGGACAACCAAAATGAGCATACACACAATACTAATTAATCGCATCTAGACAACATAGGATCCTACAAAATTATTTCATCACATATTGTTTCCATCAGATTTCATTTAGTTCACAAGTCATCGAAGAGACCACAAGTCCCTCACTGTACTCATCAATAAATAACCCGCCAACCTCCTCTAATAATAATGCTTCTTTAGATAAGGAGTCTGAAAATGTGTACAACAAACTTCAATATATAGAAAAATGCATTGAATTCACCAACTTTATTTTTCTCTGCACCCATAAAATAGTGACTATCTGAAAGGTAAAGGAGAAATCCTAAACTAGAAGTATTCCCAATCCCCTAGCAAGTTTCCCCATTGAATAAGCTCCAAGGAAAATCCTTGTTCATAGTTACCTCTCTAAGAATTTGAATAGGATTTGTTAGGTAGGTTGGGGAGTAGTGAGAAAAGAGTGCCATTGTTTGTGAAGTGATCTTGAAAGAAGGAACCTGCTTATCCTCAAACAGTATCTCATTTCTTGCTAGCCAAATTCCCTAGTTGATCAGATATGGAATTTCTTGGAAAATCTTTAGTTCCCTACGATTAAAGAACCCCAAGAATCATCCCTCCAGAGAATCTTTATCCCATAGGTTTCTCAAATTGAGATGGCGCTCACCCTTTAACCAGACCTGTTGAGTGAAGGGGCAATAAAGAAAGAGATGGTCATTTGTTTCTTCATTACACCTACAATGAATGCACATAACGGGTCCAATTGTGTTCCTCTGTCGCACCCTATCCCTAGTTAAAACTCGCTTATTTAGAACCAGACAAAAATGAAGAACAATTATTTAGAACCAGAAAAAAAATGAAGAACTCCTGGTTATTCATTTCCTGGATTTTGCATTAGACTTTATAGCGATGGTTTCTAATGCTGAAAGGCATCATACTTCACAAAATTACAAGGTTGACAAAAAATGTATTCATTCTACATACCCATCCCAGATCCATTTTTAGGGACAAATTTATGTAGGGTATGTTTCCCAGTTGATTGTTGTCTGTACCCAGAGCTGATACAGCTCCAGGCCATTCCAAGAAGAAAATTTAGTGACTCTTATGAAAAGTCCTTAACAAAAAATAATTGAAAAATGCAATCAAGTGAGCTTGACAATATAATGCTGGGCATATTTTGAAACCCTAATGTGTAGTCATCCAGTATTACTTGTATTACTTGTCTTCATGTTTACAGCTTAGTGGTATTCATTTCCTGGCTTTTGCATTAGACTTTATAGCGATGGTTTCTGATACCGAAAGGCATCATACTTCACAAAATTACAAGGTTGACAAAAAAACGTATTCATTCTACATACCCATCCTAGATCCATTTTTAGGGACAAATTTATTTAAGGTATGTTTCCCAATTGATTGTTGTCTGTACCCAGAGCCGATATAGCTCCAGGCCATTCCAAGAAGAAAATTTAGTGACTCTTATGAAAAGTCCTTAACAAAAATTAATTGAAAAATGCAATCAAGTGAGCTTGACAATATAATGTTGGGCACATTTTGAAAGCCTAATGTGTAGTCGTAAGTATTACTTCTATTACTTGTCTTCTTGTTTATAGCTTAGTGGTATTCATTTCCTGGCTTTTGCATTAGACTTTATAGCGATGGTTTCTGATACCAAAAGGAATCATACTTCACAAAATTACAAGGTTAACAAAAAAACGTATTCATTCTACATACCCATCCCAAATCCATTTTTAGGGACAAATTTATTTAGGGTATGTTTCCCAGTTGATTGTTGTCTGTACCTAGAGCTAATACAACTCCATGCAATAAGATGCAAGAAATAAAATGATTTTTATGCATAGCACTAATGCGGTAATCAAGGGTTGTGGTAGTGTAAGGCATGTAGGCCTCCTCAAGCACATTTTGGTGAAATCATTTACTTTTGAGTCACCAGTATCCTGTAGCATAAATGAAAATTGACCAAGGGGATTCATAGAAACCTTAAATGAGTCTTAAACTCAACAGCAGAGATACCCCAAGCCAATGATATTTGCATAGTATGGAGATATGGAGCATGGTTATGCCAAAAAAGAGGACCTCCAAAAGCATCTTGGGGACAATAGAATTAAGATCTAGGTGAATCGCTGGCTGTACTAAAGGTCTTGTGGGTTCCCTCTTGCATGGTAAGGGGTGCCATTTGCTTTCCTTTTTTTCCCTAACCCACAATAATTTTATAAGTATGCATTCAATTCATTGATTTAGAGTTTGGAGCAAGTAGAACAGAGTTGAGGAAGATAGGTATGGCAAAGTGGAAGGATGATATAAATACCAGTCTTCCACATAGGAATCTATTGGCCTAGAATTCCATCTTATAATATCATTGGATCAAAGATTGAAATTTGAAACCATACCATTACTAGTTTCATTGAGGACCATCTTAATATCAAGAGTGTTTTCCACCCGCATTTGTTCTGTCCTTACCAGGTAACTATGCATACTCAGGTAAAATTTGGGCCTTCCATTCCACGTTCATTTTCCCATTCCCTGTACTTGTTTTCACTGCAACTAAACGATGCCCAAACTTGACCATATTTACTAATCTTAAACTGTAGTGGTGCACTTAACAAAGTAGCTTCTATTTTGCAACTCTTTCTTGTATGTACCATATATGTTTATGGTAGAACTCTTAAGCATATAATTGCTTAGAATATTTTAAAGAGCTTAGTAGCCTACTTTTCCAGATCGTTGAATCACTGCATGGATTTTTGACATTTGGAAGCCCCTATCATCATACTCACGAAAACCAATCTTCTTCATGCTCGACTTTCTTGCTTTCAGGCCCATCACTTCTCGATGACTAGATCTCTTCACTTCATACACATGCACAAAGTTGTAGGTAGTTGGATTAAAGGTTCAACTGCTTGTAGCTGATTTTTCTTGAGTTCTTTAAGGATCGCATCAATGGCTTCGTACAAATCCTCATGATGGGATTAATCTCTTTTTGGTATAGGACCAAAGTTTTTGTAACTTGTTTGATAGGATTTTCTATAGGGAATGGAGTAATAACTTAAATTTTTTTGTGTCATCTTGTTATGAGATAAAGTTTTTAACATGGTTGGCTTTTGATACCTTGTGGAATATACCACAAGAAAGCAAATGTTATTTTGGAATTAGCATGTAATGCAGCCCTAGTCAATTCTAGAGGACATGTGACCCTTGTATTATTTATGGTGAGAAATCGAAGCCACTACTAGGGAAAGGTTATGACCATTCTAGGCTTTGCATAAGAGTTCTTTGTTTATGGTTAGTAAACTACTTACAATAACCACTCCATAACTAGCAGTGGTTCAGTTATGGGTCTCACTACACTGTCATAACTCTTTGGGAACACAATGTTTCTCTTTAGTGTGTTAAGCAACGAGCCCTCTTGCTAATGGTAAGAATAGAAAACCAAGTATATTCCAAACCAAGCCTGATTTGGCTCATGCCAAACCAGGCATGATGATGGCATTTATGCCAAACCATACACAAGATCATCCCTCACTCTTTACCAAATTTTCCAGTCACCCATGAAAATCCCTTATGCCTTCAACATATGAAATAATGACCATCCAACATCCATGTATGAAATGATGCATATAACTCTGCATAAACCATACATGAAGTGCTATATAAGACCCAAGCATAATATAGTCAAAATATCTATGCCTAGTCCATGGATAATGTGGTCATAGATATTTTGTCACATGGAGTGTCAATGACAGAGAAGGCCATATAATTTTAGTTAAGGAGAACTCACATTACTGACTTGAGCCACTGACCCCACTAAAATTGGCCAATGTTTCACTCCCAAATTCACCACCATATTGTTCAAAAGTTAACATGGAATATAAGCATAAAGGTGTCGTCAAGCCCCTATTGGGAAGAAGGCGGGGTGCTGATTTGAACATATTTAACAACACCAAAGTCTATTGGAACATCAAGAATGTGCATCCCTTTCTTGGGGATAATTCTCTATTAGACCAGTAGAAGAATTCTACACCAACCTTAATTGACATTGGCTAAAAAACTGAAGTTGAGCAGCACAAACCTGCTGTAATCAATGATAAAATCAATCTTCCATTGTCCTTTACATGCTGAGGAAATGCTTGGAGAAAGTTTTGATTATTACTAGTCTTCCTACTGACTTGGGCAGATAATTTAATTTTCATCACAACAGTTTTTGTCTCCTATAAAAGTTGGGCTTTCCATTCCACGTTCATTTTTCTATTCCCTGTACTTGTTTTCACTACAACTAAATGATGCAAAAACTTGATCATATTTACTAATATTAAACTGTAGTGGTGCACTTAACATAGTAGCTTCTATTTTGCAACTCTTTCCTGTATGTACCATATATTTTTATGGTAGAACTCTTAAGCATAATATTGCTTAGAATATTTTAAAGAGCTTGATATCCTCCCTTTCCAGATCGTTAAATCACTGCATGGATTTTTGACATTTGGAAGAGCTGGATGATGAGGACCTTGTAATCCTCACATTAGTGAATTTCTCTATAAAGGTGGTGAGATAGGATGCTGCGCGATATGATAAAAAATGTTAGATATAATCTTAAAGTTATGCCGGGAATGTTGAAAAATGAGAAGCTACTCACAGAGAATAGCTCTCGAATTTTTAAATGGGTTGTGTGGTTAGACAAAAATTTGATTTTGAGGTCCAGTATAAGCCTGCTTATTAAAAATATTGATGTTTCCTTTCAAAACAAATATTTTTCCTGGATAGTTACAATAAGTGTATTCTGATATAATACGTTAGTCACATTCTGCTTTGCATAGAGGCTTCTATCTAGGCTAATAGCCATAGATTGTTATGGCTATCGTAGGATTTAATGCTCAACCAACTGATTGCTCTTTTTGAAATTGGATTTGTATTCTTGTTTACATATTAGTGGTATTCATTTCCTGGCTTTTGCATTATACTTTATAGCGATGGTTTCTGATACAGAAAGGCATCATACTTCACAAATTACAAGGTTTGACACAAAATGTATTCATTCTACATACCCATCCCCGATCCATTTTAGGGACAAATTTATTTAGGGTATGTTTCCCAGTTGATTGATGTCTGTACCTAGAGCTGATACAGCTCCGGGCCATTCCAATAAGATAATTTAGTGATTCCCATGAAAAGTCCTTAACAAAAATTAATTGTAAAATGCAATCAAGTGAGCTTGAGAATATAATGTTGGGAACATTTTGAAAACCTAATGTGTAGTCGTCCAATATTACTTGTATGTTCAATCTTTAAAGTTAGTATTTGATCATGTATGTGATTTATCTATTGGTTTGAGATGAAAGGGTGCTTGACTGGTATATATTCATTTCCTTTTGTTTACCAATATATGTTTCCTATTGACTTGAGCAGAGAATTTAATTTTTACCGCAACAATTTTTGTCTCCTATAAAAGTGGGCCTTCCATTCCATGTTTATTTTTCCATTCCCTGTACTTGTTTTCACTGCAACTAAACGATACACAAACTTGATCATATTTACTAATCTTAAACTGTAGTGGTGCACTTAACAGAGTAGCTTCTATTTTGAAACTCTTGCCTATATGTACCATGTATGTTTATGGTAGAACTCTTAAGCATATTATTGCTTAGAAGTTTTTAAAGAGCTTGATAGCCTCCTTTTCCACATCGTTAAATCACTACATGGCTTTTTGACATTTGGAAGAGCTGGCTGATGATGACCTTGTAATCCTCACATTAGTGAATTTCTCTATAAAGGTGTTGAGATAGGATGTTGCGTTATATTATAAAAACCATTAGATCTAATCTTAAATTTATGCCAGGAATGTTGAAAAATGAGAATCTACTCATAGAGAATAACTCTCAAATTTTGAAATGGGGTGTGGTTAGAAAAAAAATTTGATTTTGAGGTCCATTATAAGCCTGGTTATTAAAAATATTGATGTTTCCTTTCAAAACAAATCTTTTGCCTGGACATTTACAATAAGTGTATTATGATATAATACCTTAGTCACCTTTCTGCTTTGCATATAGGCTTCTATCTATGCTAATAACAGTAGATTGTTATGGATATCGTAGGATTTAATGCTTAGCCAACTGATTGCTCTTTTTGAAATTGGATTTGTCTTCTTCTTTACAGCTTAGTGGTATTCATTTCCTAGATTTTGCATTAGAATTTATAGCGATGGTTTCTGATACCGAAAGGCATCATACTTCACAAATTACAAGGTTTGACACAAAAAATATTCATTCTACATACCCATCCCAGATCCATTTTAGGGACAAATTTATTTAGGGTATGTTTCCCAGTTTATTGTTGTCTCAACCTAGATATTATCAACAGTGTATTTTTTTTCCTAGAAAAAAAAGCATAATTTCATTTCATCTTATAGAGTACGAAATTACATTTATCGTCTTCACTCTTAGAGAGTGTCATGCTGATCTGATAAAGTCCTATCTGTATGTTTATAACTGGTTAGATCATGATGTTCTCACCATGTGAGCATTAACATCTTTACAAAATAATATAAATCGATCTGGCTGTGTTGAACAGTTTATAAAAACTATACATAAATTATCCAAAGCTTCATAAAAAATATGACAAAATAAACTGACTATGAATTCATTTTCCTGCATAAACTTTTTTGCACAAACATACTTCAAAAAAACCCTAGACTTACAAAATAAACAACAACAAAAAATATGCATGATCTTTATTCTATAAAAGGACGATGGTAGAAGTCGCTGCCAACCCCTTCCTGAAATTCTCTGATTTTCCAAGTCCCAACCCCCAACAACAGCCCCTCTTTCGAAGCCTTGTCCGCTTCGGAGTTGTTCTCACGAAAAATATGCCTGCAAGTAAAAGTATCAAAAGTGAGAGTGGCATTCTGTACTTGATCCGGGATAGATGATAATCGCCGATTGTTACACTGTTGAGTACCAGATACCCACTTAATAACATTTAAAGAATAACCATATATAGTAATGTTCCTGATTCTTTGTTCCAAAGCATAAGAGATAAGGTATCTAAGACTCAAAATATCTGCCCAATTGTTGCTCCCCCTCCCAAGTCCCAACGACATCACAAAGTAATGTACAGTAGATAGAAAAAGAAGAGCCCCACCCCAACACTGTTCATTCTGACAAGCACCATAAAAAAAACCCATGGCTACAAGTGATCAATATTAACAGGCCGTAAAACTCTGGAAGGAGGTGGTTGTGTAAAGTGTTTGAAAGACAAGAAGATCCCACAGCTATTTATAGCCGTCAGTGCAGGAAGTCCCTCAATATCAGAGAACAGTCTTTTGCTACATGAAAGCCAAACCCCCTGGATGACAATTAATGGAAGAGCTATATATGAATTAAAAATTGGATTATGATACCTGCAACTCCACGCATCATCCAGAGAAACCCCCATCCAATGAAAAGGGACCTTAAGAATTTTTGAAACAATAACCTAGACCGCAGTAATATATGAGCAGGAAAGAAACAGGTGCAACACGTTCTCCTCCTCCCGGCTGCATAGATAGAATCTGCCCGGACCCTGCATACATCGACGCTGAAGAAAATCCCACATCAGCACCCTATTAGCCAATACACACCACATAAAGATGCGAGTCTTATGAGGGCACTGAAGTTTCCATAGTTTCTTCCACCACCAAATTGGATCCCATGGCATATGATCCTCACTGATCCAAAGGTAACCTCCTTTGGGTGTATAATTTCCAGAGGGGTCACCATCCCATACAAGCTCATCCTCCTGCTCACACAAATATACATGATCCATACAGAGTGCTCTCAGATACAGTCCTAATTCTACCTCCATATGACCCCCAGGCCAAAATAATTTTCCGACCTCCAAACAGGGCTCCCCGACCACATATTCCCTGGATCTTCCAACTGATAGAGAAAATGGTATCCCCTTTGTGCCAAAGCCTCGATCGTCCCTTCGGACAACAAATGTTGTTCTTCACAACCAACCCAAGGATCACTCCCAATCCTCACCCTTTGTCCATTACCAACATCCCATACCAGGTTCTATTCTATGACATGAAAATATGCTACCACAGCCTTCCAGATGCAAGAACCACTAGCATGAGATTTAAATGGAGGTCGAATCCAATTTTCAATGGAAACAGGCTCAATATATTTGTGGGCCATAACTCTTTCCCAGAAACCCCCAGATTTAATTAATCTCTAGCCACACTTTGCTACCAAATCTTTTGAGAAATGGAATATGTTCTTCAGACCCCATCCACCTAAAGCTTTTGGAGCTGCAATACATTCCCATTTAACCCAAGGAGTGACATGGGCATCCTCCTTACCACTCCAAAGAAACCTGAAACAAATCTTCCTGGCTTGATCCAAAATGCCTCGAGGAATCGAAGCCAATGACAACTAGTAGACTGGTATAGCTTCCAAGACAGATTTGACCAAAACTAATCTTCCTGCTCTCGAGAGCCACTTGAAGCTCCAACTTTTCAAACGTTTTTCCAATTTCTCTAATAGCCATACCCAATCCTACTTCTTATAATCATTAGGTTTCAAATTGAAACCCAAATACTTTATGACGTCCGAAAGGGTAAGAAGAGTGAAAGGAAAATTTTCAGTACATGTAAGTAGCTCCTCCTCAGTTAATAAAGAAGCAGTTAAAGTAGATTTTCCAGCATTAATATCCATCCAAGTAGAAAGAGAGAAAAGATCTAACATTTCCTTCAGTTTGAGTGCTTCTCTTCGAGAACCTAAGCAAAATATGATGATATCATCTAAAAATAGAAGATGAGTAAGATGTACACTAGGGGCTACTAATATACCATCAAAAAGACCTGACCATCTAGCATCCTTAATAGCACGACTAAGACTTTCAGCCACCAGCAAAAATAAAAGAGGAGATAAAGGACAACCCTGATTAAGGCCACGTCCAGAGTGAAAAAGGGGGGTTGCTACGCCATTTATGAGGACCGAGAAAGATACCGTAGTGATGCAGCTCATGACCTAGCGGATAAAACCAATATCAAATCCCAGATGTGTGAGTAGAAGACGAATGTATAACCAACTGACCTTATCACATGCTTTGGAAAGATCTATTTTTAGTACAGCCCCTTTCATCTTCCTGGTTTTTATACTATGTAAGTCCTCCTGAGCAATCCCAATAGCTTCATGAATCTGACGACCTTCGAGAAACCCAAATTGTTCCTCTGAAATATGAGTGGAGAGGATGGATTTGAGTCTACGAGCAATGATTTTTGTGACAATCTTATACACACAGTTACAAAGAGAGATAGGTCTGAAATCGTTGAGTGTAGTAGGAGTGTCCACTTTTGGAGTAAGAACAATGAACGTGGAATTGATGCTGGTTGGAATCCTACCTACCCTCCTAGTATCTTCAACCAGTTGAAAAAGATCATCACCAATAATGTCGAAAAGCGCAAGGAAAAATTCAATGGTCCATCCATCCGGCCCAGGACTTTTGTCCTTCTGAAAGCTACTGAGAACCTCCTTTAATTCATCAGCTGATATGTTTTCCAGCAACATCCTTTTATCCTCCTCCCCAACAAAATGAGGAAACAACTGTGCAACCCTGATCACCTCCTCAATATTCACTCTGTCACTGGCTTTAAAAAAATCATGAAAATGTTGAACCCCCACTCCAACTATCCCCTCAAATGTGGAATGTGTATTACCCTCCATATCATCAAGAATCCAGATAGTATTAGCAGATCTCCTTCCTTTAGCATATCTATGAAAACATTTTGAGTTTTCGTCCCCACTTTCCAACCAGATGGCCCTGCTCTTCAAATTCCAAGTCTCTTCAATGTTTAGGAGAATCAGATTCCTTTCTTTCCTCCAGACGAACAAGACAATCCTTCGAGGCTTGAGAAAGATAACCTCCCCCTGGGCCTAACGAGGTGGAAGCGATTTCCTCTTCAATCAAATTTAAATCCCTCTCATCCCTGATTCTCTTATCTATAGCCCATAGTTTGATTGGTCCCTTGAGTGTTTTAATATTCTCAGCAAAATGAAATGCTGCAAGGTTATAGTTACCGGGCTGGTAAGGAATTCATAAATTGTGAAAAAGATCAATGAAAGTGGGATCCTTCAACCAAATCTTGTTAAAATTCATTGAAGCGGGATGCTTGTTAGGGACAGCCTTCAAATCCAAAAAAAGAGGTTCATGATCTGAGCACCCCCTTGAACCAATCCACTGCCTGATGTAGAAAAAAGAATCCACCAGCTGCTCATAGATTAAGAAACGATCCAATCTCTTCGCCACCCTTTCCACCCCCACCCTTTTGTTCCTCCAGGATGGCTTTAAGCACACAGGTTCGACATCAACCAAATTACCTTCAGTCAATTTTCTAATGAAGAATGTAGTTAGAGGATCCACATGTGCACGTGGCCCCCAAACCTCTGCCTAACCCAGAGAGAAATTAAGATCCCCACCTAGGATCATCGAGTCACCCTTAATTATTGCCCTGGTTAATAACCACTCCAAAAATGGAGCTCTATCACAATATGTCCCATAGATATTAGCAATAGTAAATTCTCTATCTGATTCTAGAGATCGACAAGACATCCCCAAAACCTACTCCATCCCCCAAAGGGAAGTAACACAAACCTTCGATTCCCTCCACCCAACCACTAGACCCCCTGAACACCCCCTAGCATTAGAATCCTCAAAACACCAACCCGTGAACCAAGACTTCAACCTTCCCAGAGCCTCAACACCTCCACACATAGTTTCCTATAACAACGAAATATCTGGATGCTCCTATTCCAGCATATGACGCAATGCTAGTCTTTTAGAGGGACTAGTAAGACCCCGACAGTTATAGGACATGACTTTCATCGATACCCTTCTTAATGGGCATTCACCGATCTAAGTGCCCTTTCAATTGAAAGTTGTTTACCATTCCTAAGGTCCGAGCATGCACGAGTCTTAGCATGAGAGATATATGACTTCCAACCTCTAACCTTTGCCAACCTAGGTTTGTCTTTCCCAATCCCACCAGCAGAAGGCTTGGTCATGGAGCAAAGGTAGTAACCAGACTCAGAAGAGCCCGAAGGGGAAGTGGGCTGTAATACTTCGGACTGAATCACAGGGGGAACTTTAGAGTCAATAATAGGAGAAGTCTCCAACATAAGAGGTTCATCAAGAGGGAGCTTCAGTGGAATACACGCAAAGACAGAGGTAGGTGACAAAAATTATGACGAAATGTGTAAGTTTTTGAGACCTTCCACCCAATCAAAACCCGAAAAAAGATAATTTCTTAAAAAAGAAATTAAAGGAAGGAGTAGAGCAAGGAGAAAAAGAAGTACTAGCTGCTAAATCCAGTGAATGTAACTTTAGGTGCCTCATCCATGAGAGGGGTATGTGCAATTTCTTCTATCTCCACAAAATATGCAGAGTCTGGCACAACCCCGTCCTCTCCCAAAGGAACATCAACCCCCACAGTTCCGATAGGAGACTCCAAATGCTCAGGCATAGAATGACCACCATTAATACCTTCCGGTTCCGAACAACCTTCCTCCTCCAAAATCCTACTCTTCAAAGAAGACCCAAATCTAATACGCACCGGAAGAGGGAAATCAATGGCCGGATGACCATACTCATGGCAGCATCTGCACCTAAACGACACATTTTCATAATCGAGGGTTTGAGGAAAAATATAAGGACCCCAACATAGGTCCATACCATCAGACAATCCATCTCTAAGATTGATATTGACCAAGATTCTAGCTACCTTCTGTATCGATATCGTAATGAAGGAGAAATCAACATCCAAATATGTCCCCAACAAATTACCAATCCTCCTGAAATGTTCCTCGTCCCAATAATGTAACGGTAGCCCCGGAAGACAAACCCAGAGCGGGATGGTGTCCATACACTCTCAACTGGCATCAAAAAGAGGATTCCACGGTTTAAGAAGTAACGACACATTAAACATGCTCCAATTCATGCCTAAAACCCACTATGCATGTGCATCCGAGGAAAAATGGAAAGAAAACCACACCCCCGAGAGAGCAACTACTCTTGGCACATACCCACAGTGCCCTGAACAGGCCCCAGAAGCCCATTGAATAACATTTTTTAAGGCCACCGACCTTCCATAAACCCTACTGACCAGAACATATTTAACCATTACAGCAATTTGTTGAAATCTGATATCCTCCCTCAGTGAATAGTTTGGAGCCTTACCTGTGTTCTTAAGCCATTTCCTTCTCCCCTTGGCTCGCGAACTATGTGCCCCCAAAGTCGCAAAACCCGCATCCAGATCACAAAACCTCGGTGAAGAAACCAAAGTCAGACTGGGGAAACCCCGTTGTTCAGCAGAGCCCAAGTTAGCTGCTAGAAAACCACCAGAAGAGGAAAAATAAGAGTCCCCAGCAGCCATGACAATCTTAGCTGGTAAAACACCGCTTACACCAAGAACAGACATTCCAATGGATGAACCACCAGATGAATTTAAAAACTTTGGGACACTCCCAATCTCCGAAATCGAAGCAACATGCGAGTAATGAGGTAGGTTGGTACCCTGATATCCCCAAATGTTGACCCCCCTATCCCCCGTGGCCAAAACTTCATCTAACACAGTCGTCTGCAGGGAAAACGCAGACTTGCCCAACATAGAAGGTGAAACATAGCCCTGTTCAGAGGCTATACCAAGGATAGATTTGGGACTCGACGGCCAGGAGCTCCCTTCCCCACAACCACCAAAGAAAACAACACCATTATCAACCCTTGGATTGCCAGGTGGCGACGACCAAATATCACAATGCCGTAAATGATCACTTCCATAGTCGACTTCATCGAGCAGCTCCATAGTAGAAAAACAGTAAAAACCCCCAATTGAGCATGTAAAAATGGTTTAGTAATGGAAAACTTACTTACCAAGTAATAATAAAACCCATAAACATATGAACCTCCTCCTCGAAATCTGTGTGACCTTCCTGACAGTGACAAGGTTACGGCGTCCTTGCCGCCTACAGAGAGCTAAACCGTGCCTGCCTCCATCAGTCCAAACCTTATCCTCCACCCATTATAAACCATGTATTATTTCCTCATTAAGCAATAATAAAACTGAAGACAAATGAAATCATACAACAAAATACCAATATTTTTAAGGAGAACCCTTTTGCATAAAAAAATCCAATATGATATTCAATCTAATAGATTGCAACCAATGCATATTGTCTTTTATTAGAATTACGAATCATGCAATCTAGGTGTTAATATTGCTCATCTCCCCAATTCTTAAAGGGTGCTAGCTCAATGGAAGAGCGCCTGCCTTACAAGCAGGAGGTTGGTGGTTTGATTCCTTCGTTCCATAATGATATTGCAATGTATTTCTACAAAATTATTTGTTGTGATAATTTATATTAGTTTCTAAATGGAAGCAAAATGTGGCGATAGTGTGGGAGTAAAAATGGACGGTAAATTGGGCGCTACAGTGGTAGCAAAACATGGTGCTAATTTTGACATCAATAGAGATGCAAAACTAGGCGTTAAAAAGAGGCCCAACACTTGATACTAATGAGGAAGCCAAACATGGCGTTGATATGGTAGAAAAATAAGATGTTACTTTAGATGCAAAACATGGCACTACATAAGAAGCAAAATATGGTGCAACAATAGAAGAAAATTTTGGCTCCATCTGTTAATTTTTGAGCATTAATTCAATATACTCTAGGATCTTTACTGAGAGAATAACATGTACAGCATATCAAGCATATCAACCACACCAAGCAATCACATGAGACAATAGACACACACATTTTCACTGGGGAAAACCATAAAGTTGAAAAACCCCATAACTTCCTCAAAGATAGAAAGAACAATGATACAACCAAAGTACAAGAGATAGTCCTCCTAGCAGCTACTCCTCCTTCCTCACTTGTGCGCCACTTTCTGGTGAGTGTAGAAGTGAATAATGAAGTGCTCAAATAGAGTGTCTCCCGCACTCTATTTATACATGACCTAACCTGCCTAATAAACTAGCAGGTCCGACTTGTCTAACTCAGTCTAATAACCCATGGTAATACTAATCAGGGTCGACCCCACACTTGGTGGTCTAATAACCCATCACATACAAGTTGCGACACTTGCGACACTTGTCAATACAAATGACGAAACTTCCGTATAGAGGAATAATACCATTTCTATAGGAATACAAAATACATAGGTGAAATACATTCCGAAGTTACATATACATCAACACTCCCTCTTAACTAGGAAGGAATTTCTCGACACAGATCTGCTAGCACAAGTCTTCTTCTTTGGATCATCGTCACTAGATCATCGTCATCGTCACTGCTGCTGCTATCTCAATCAAACTCTGATCTACTAGTCATAGGAAGTTCTACAGAGTCAACCCTTTTTCATGTTGGATGTAGGCCCACCACCTGCAGGTCTTCATCATCACTGGTCATACTGTGGATCCTCAGGACTCATTGCGTGCATCAACAAAACCTAGCAAGAGCATCTCAGGAATGATTACGTGCCCAACACAACCTGTAAGATCTCCCGGGGAGCTATTACATGTGACCAAGTAAAACCTAGCAAGAGCATTTGACAGATCTCCCAGGGAGCTATTATATGCCATCGACAAAACCCAGCAAGAGCATCTGTAAACCTCCCGGGGATAAATTATATGCAAATGGAAAAACCCATCAAGAGCATCCCAGGATTGATTACATGCCAAGCACAACCTACAAGATCTCCTAGTGAGTTATTATATGCCATGGACAAAACCTAGCAAGAGCATTTACCAGATCTTCTAGGGAGCTATTATATGCCATTGGCAAAACCTAGCAAGAATATTTGTAAATGTCCCAGGGTGCTATTATATGTCCCTCTAAGCAAAACCTAGCAAGAGCATTTTCCAAACCTCCCAGGGATCTATTATATGCCATCGAAAAAAACTAGCAAGAGTGTTTGCAAATCTCCCAGAGCGCTATTATATGCTTATCTGCACAACCTATCCACGACCACAGAGTATCAACCTGATACTCACCATACATCATCCTGATGTACATCACATGATCATCCTGATCATCATCATAGCATCATCTTGTTGCATATCATCTGGAGCAACATCCTGAAGCTCATCATCCATGATCATCCTGATCATACAATGCATCTACCTGATGCATATCATCTGGAGCAGCATCCTGAAGCTCATCATCCATGATCATCCTGATCATACAATGAATCCACTTGATGCATACATAGTATCTACCTGATACATATCGTCATACATGATCTACCTGATCATACAATGTATCCACCCGATACAAACACAGTATCTACCTGATACATATCGTCATACACGATCTACCTGATCACACAATGTATCCACCTGATACATACACAGTATCTACCTGATACATATCATCATACATGATCTACCTGATCATACAATGTATCCACTTGATACATACACAAATACATGATCCAACTGATCATATCAAGCATCCAACATGATGCATATACATATACATGATCCAACTGATCATATCCAACATCCAACGCGATGCATATACATATACATGATCCAACTGATCATATCCAGCATCCAACATGATGCATATACAGAGCAGTAATTGGAGCACCGTCCTGATTCTCATCATTCAACGCTTACATCCACAGCCATGGGAAGGATCCTTCTCTTACCATGCTTGGAATGGCTCCAGCAAATTTGCCCATTAGTTCTTTCTTGAAGTGTCGTCAATCTGAAGAACACCAAGCCTTTCTCTGAAGTACTCGAACTTCAGTCTGGCTAGTGGTTTCATCAACACATCCACAACCTGCTCATCCGTCGCAACATATAGGAGCTTCACTGATCCTCTCCGCACCATATCCCTGATATAGTGATATTTGATCTCAATGTGCTTGGACCTGTCGTGGAACACCGGCTTCTCAGACAACTTAACACAACTCTGGTTGTCACAGAAGATACCAGTAGCCTCCAACGGGAGATCAAATAACTCAGACAGTATCTTCCTAAGCCATACTACCTCACAACTAGCCGAACAGGCTGCAACATACTCTGCCTCGGTTGTACTCAGTGCTACGCAGGACTACTTCCCGCTAAACCAAGAGATCACACCTGATCCCATATTGAAGCAGCACCCAGAAGTGCTCTTCCTATCTACAACGCTGCCTGCCCAATCTGAATCAACATAACCCTGCAGGTTAAATTTTTGATTCGCATCACACTTGAGCCCATAATCAATTGTACCCTTCAGGTACCTCAGAATATGCTTTACAGCAACCAGATGAACACCTCTGGGATCCGTCAAGAACTGGCTCAATGTGTTCACCGCAAAGAAAATATCTGGTCTTGTATTCATCAGGTACATCAAGGACCCAATCATATGACAATACATAGTGACATCAACCGGATTAGATGAAGCATCACACAGAAGCTTCAGGTTTTATGTCATAGGTGTGGCCATGGCCTTGCAGTCCATCATCCCGAACCTCTTCAGGATCTCTACTGCATACTTCCCTTGTCCAAGGAAAATTCCATCTGCACTCTACCAGACCTCCATACCTAGAAAATGGTGCATCATCCCCAAGTACTTCATCTCGAACTCGGAAGCAAGCTTCCTCTTCGTGTCGGAAATCAATCTATCCTCACCTATAACAAACAGGTCATCCACATACAAGAGTAGTATCATAGGATTTCCTTCCTCAACCTTGTAGTAAAGGTTGGAATCCGCTTTACTCTTGGTAAATCCCAAACTGGATAGAAAGCTGTCTATCCTACCATTCCAAGTCCGAGGAGCTTGCTTCAAGCTGTACAAGGCTTTCTTCAACTGGCACACATATGACTCCCTGTCATGTGTCTCAAAGCCAAGTGGTTTCTCCACATATACTTCCTCCTCAAATACACGATTCAAGAAAGTTGTCTTGACATCCATCTGGTGTATCTTCCATTTCATTATTGCAACCATGGAAAGTACTGATCTGATGGAAGTGTACCTGGCTACAGGAGCAAAAGTCTCTTCATAGTCTATTCCCTCTTTCTCGGAGAAGCCACGAGCTACAAATATCGCTTTGTATTTCTCTATGCTGCCATCTACAGCATGCTTGATCTTGTAGATCCATTTGGAAATCACAATAGACTTCCCTTCAAGTCTTGGGACTACATCCCAAACATCATTTTTCATAATCGATTGGTATTCCTCGACCATGGAATCCTTCCATTCTTTCTTTTCTGTTGCTTCTTCATAACTGGAACATTCTTTGTTCATAATATCACAGAGTAAGGAAACATAGCTGGTATGAGATCTAGTCCTCTTCCTTTCTTTGTGTTCTTCTTCTGGAATGCCATATATTTCTGCATCTTGAATGAGCTCTCTAGCCCATGCAGGTTTCCTCTTGTTAGAGTTCTTCTCACAGGGTGGATCTACAGGTTATTGCAGATCTTCCATTTCATGATCTGCATCTGGAATTGATTCAGTCATGGTGGTGTCTTGAAATCTGGTTTCCTTTGGTTCTTCATGGTCTTCAACAGGTGTTTTTCTTGATTTGATGAAGGCTGAGTTTTCATCAAATGTTACATCCCTACTGACATCAATCTTCTTGAACCTTGGAAAGTATATTCTGTAAGCCTTCGAGCTTTCACTGTACCCCACAAAGATGCCCTTCTTTCCTGAAGGATATAGCTTTTTCCTCTTTTCCTTTGGGACATGAGTATATACTGGAAAACCAAATATTCTGAGATGGCTGGCTTCGGGTTTCTTACCAAAGAAAACCTCTTCTGGTGTCTTGTTGTCCAATATCTTGTGAGGTGTTTTGTTCTGCACATACACAGTTGTCCTAGCTTCTTCTGTCCATAGATGCATAGGCAGATCCTGATCATGCAGCATTGCCTGTGTTGCTTCCATGATTGTTCTATTCTTTCTTTCTGCAACTCCATTCTATTGTGGATTGTAGGGAGCAATCAACTCCCTCTTAATCCCTAAATCACTACATAGCTTCTTGAAATCACCTGAAGTGAATTCTCCGCCATTGTCGGATCTGAAGGTCTTGATATTCTTATTTGTTTGATTTTCCATCAAGGTTTTGAATTCCTTGAATTTATCAAATACTTCATCTTTATTCTTCAATAAATAAACCCAAGTCTTCCTGGATAAATCATCAATGAAAGAGACATAGTATACATATCCACTCAGATAACTTGATGACACCAGACCGCATACATCAGAGTGGATGATCTCCAAGATTCCTTTTTCTTTGCTTTCACTGCTTGGAAATTCCTTCTTAATGTTCTTTCCTTTTGCACATCCTTTGCAAACACCTTCATGCTTTGTCTTGATTTCAAGAAGACCTTCTACTGCTTTACTTGCAATTGGTAGTGCTCTGTAGTGCACATGTACAAGCATTCTATGCCAAAGTTCGCTTGGCTCCATGGATTCATGTACCATGGCATGTTAAAGTTGTCCCTTCAATTTGTACAATCCTCCCTCTTTCTCTCCAATCACCACTGCATCATCTATAGTTTTACCCTTTGGCCACATTAGGACTTGGCCATCTACAAATGAAACCCTCATGCCTTTTGCATCTAATCCAGATATGGAGAGTAGGTTCTTCTTGAGCCCAGGTACATATAGAACATCTTTCATCTTCAAAGACTTCCCAGAGTCTAGGTTGTAGGAGGCTTCACCACTTCCCTTGATAGGATATTGATAGTCATCCCCAAGTTTCACTTTATGGGGTGATTCATGTTCAAATAGATTTACAAAAGATTGTTTAAACCTAGTCATGTGTTTGGAAGCCCCACTATCAATGAGCCAATCATTACAACCATGAGAGATAGTACCTGTGAGAGCATATATTAGAACATATTCATCTTCACTAGATGAGTCATCACTTTCTGCTCTAGCTTTCTTCTTGGGAGGTTCATCATCCTCAGCAACATGAGCATGATATCTCCTTTTGTTTCCCTTCTTCTTATTGTTGTTGGAATCTCTTTTGTTCTTTGGACAATCTCAGGCAAAGTGTCCCTTCTCATTACATGTGAAGCATCTACCATGGGAGGTATTCTTAGAGTTCTCCCTACGTGTATGGTGAGAAGATTTCCTATGGGATTTCTCCTTCTTGAATTTTCCTTTCTTGGCATGTGCTATGAGAGCTTGATCTTCATTCCCCATATTTTCTTCTCGGTCCACAAGCCTGTCTTCTTCTTGAGAGCATTCTTCCCACAGCCTACTGAAGGAGATCCGTTTTCTTCTTGCACATAATCCTTGGATGAAGGAGTCCCATGACCTAGGTAGACCATTCAATGTGGTCATGACAACTTCACCATTGTCCACTACTTCATCCACAACTTCAAGTTGTTCCTTAATCTGAGATCTTAGAAAAATAAGATTGAATGGTCTCTCCATTCTGAAGCTTTACCCCTTTCAATTGGTTCCGCAGAGTCATCTTCCGATTTATGTTCTTCCCTTCAAATAGCTTGGTCAGGGAATCAAACATCTCCTTGGGTGTCTTTAGATATGACACATGTGGTATGAGATGATATTTTATGGAATCATCAATGATTATCTTTTCCTTGACCAAATTCTTCTCATGCAAGGCCTTAGCCTCTTCTCCCTCTGGGACAGGGACCTCTTCACTTATATAAGTGTCCAATTCATTTTCTTCCAAGATTAACCCAATCCTATACTTCCATGCTCGGAAGTTATCAGCCCCTTCAAGCTTATCCTCAAGCTTGGTGTGGTGAGACATCTTAAAGAGTACTTCAAATGGAAATAAAAAAGATTTAGGTCTTACCACTTGATTTGCAGAAATCTGGATCTGGTGCTGGATTAGGGTTTGTCAGAGAAACCCTAAAAATTTAAAATGTGAATTTAAAATTTCTGAAAGGATAGAAAGATGCACCTTGATGAGTTGATCAGCCTGGTATACTCAGAAATTGAAAACGGCAAAGTTTCACCCTTCAGAAATGCCTTTTAGTATTCCCGGATTCACTCGGGAGGACCCTGAATTAGGGTTTGAGTTTCCCGGAGCTTCATCCAATCAAAAAGTTCGATCCAAAGCTCTAAGCTTCGATTTTTCCAAGGCGCTTCCAGTTATGGTCTCAGATTTCAGAAATTCCTATTTTTGTGGAAACCCTAATTATTAGGGCCAACAATGAAAGTGCCCAGAATTGAATTCTGATTGGACAAAAAGATGCACCTTGATGAATAGATTCAATCTACCTTACTGCCATTCCAAAATCTATGCAGTGAAACCCAATAAACAAGAAACCCTAGTTTTCGCAACTGCACAATGTCTTCTTCTCAGGTTGGCTCTGATACCATGTTAATTTTTTAGCATTAATTCAATATACTCTAGGATCTTTACTGATAAAATAACATATCAAGCATATCAATCACACCAATCAATCACATGAGACAATAGACACACAAATTTTCACTAGGGAAAACCATAAAGATGAAAAACCCCATAACTTCCTCAGAGATAGAAAGAGCAATGATACAACCCAAGTACAAGAGATAGTCCTCCTAGAAGCTACTCCTCCTTCCTGACTTGTGTGCCACTTTCTGGTGAGTCTAGAAGTGAATAATGAAGTGATCAAATAGAGTGCCTCCTGCACTCTATTTATACATGACCTGACTTGCCTAATAAACTAGCATGGCTGACTTGTATAACTCAGTCTAATAACCCATGGTAATACTAATCAGGGCCGACCCCACACTTGGTGGTCTAATAACCCATCACATGCAAGTTACGACACTTGTCAATACAAATGACGACACTTCCGTATAGAGGAATAATACCATCTCTATAGGAGTACAAAATACATAGGTGAAATACATTCCGAAGTTACATATACATCAACACCATCTTGGTAGCAAAACACGATACAAAAAAGGAAGCAAAAATTGGTGCAAAATTAGAAGTGGAAATTGGTGCATATTGGAAGTAAAACATGGTGCAAAATGGGATGCTAAAGTAGTAGCACATATGGATGCAAAATTGGATGCTAATTTGGATGAAAATATGGTGCGAATGTAGATGCAAACATAAATGCTAACACGGTGCTTTTAAGGACGCAAATAGGGCGCTTATGGGGACGTCATTTAGGAAGTAAAAGATGATGATCTATAGGAATAAAAATAGGATGTTATTTAGGAAGCAAACCTCGACGTCGTTTAGGAAGCAAAATTGGACGCTATTCTGGAAGCAAAAAAAAGGCACTATTTTAGACATCAGAAAGGATGCTTTCTAGGAAGCAAAAATAGACGTTATTTTAGACTCTTTAAATTTTGTCCATGACGCATCCCATTTAGCATCTACTTTGACCACTCAATGAAAAAAAAAATTACACTAAAAAGGGATGCTAAATGGGGCGCTAATTCCAAGATTTTTTGTAGTGGCATGACCCTCAACTTGGAAAAATTGAAGATTTTATTTTTTAATACTCCTATCCCTCTTCAGTTGTAGATCACTTGAATTTCAAACTTCAAGTGTAGTGCCCTCCCCTCCATATACCTAGCAGCCCCCCTTATAGATTTTTCCAAGCATCATTCGTCTAAGACCTCCTTACTTGCCAAGATGGAAAATCATCTATCTAGATGGACCTTTCACTCTTTGAACTTAGCAGGCAGGCTAACCATTATCAAAGTTATGCTTAGAAGTATGTTGATGTACGTATTATTGGTTCTTGCAGCTCCCAAGTTTGTTCTTAAGGATCTCAGAAACCTATAGTGATCCTTCCTATGGGGAGGATCTAAAACCAATAAAAAGTGGGCCCTTGTCACCTAGTCAAAGTTATGCCTCCTGAAGTCCAAGGGCGGCCTGGGCATCAGAGATATAGAGGTGGAAAGCAATGCCCTTGGAGCCAAGCCTTGGTGAAATTGGTTGCATGTCCCTTCTTTTATATCAAGACATATCAGGAAGCATAAGTATGCCCTAGATGTCCCCAATCAAGATAGTATTCGAATGCAGGGCCTATCCCGGGCCTCCCTTATTTAGAATGATGCCTAGTGCAATAAACATCTAATCCAATATCACTATTTATGGGAAATAAGGAATGACCAATCCACATTATTCTGGGAGGATGTGTGGCAGTAATCCTTAAAATTCTTCCACTACCCCTAAAGCCAACAATTCAAAGCAATGTTCCCAGACAACAAAGTCTATGTCTCCAACTTCCGAGACAACTCAGATGCTACTGACGCCTAGAGAAAATGGCTCCCTTAAAACCAATGGCTCCCCTCTCCACCAAACTTTCCTTGGGACTCCTTCTAGGAGGATCTACCATATATGAAAATTCAATTCGATAATAGATAGGATGTACTGAAGTTGGGATATAAACGTTTTGGCACTTTTTCTGTTAAAGAATCTTGTTACATTCTCTCACATCACTCATCTAAGCAAGGAGACAAAATATGGCATCAAATATGGAACCAAAACATCTTGCCAAAGGTATCCACTTTTCTTTGGCTAGTGGAGTGGAGGAAGCCTCTTACATGGGATTGCCTTAGAAAAAGTGGATTTGAGGGAACTTCTTAATGTGTCCTTTGTCATGATTAGAAGGAAGAAATGGAACACTTTCTCAATCAGTGTCAGTTTACCTACGACCTTTGGGACCAAGGAGCTACTATATTCAAGAAGCTAGACCACAATAGACAAAATATCAAAGAAATGATTTCCAATTGGAGCTCCTCACTCTTCTCCAACAACATTGTCAATAAAGATGGAAATTTTTTTCGAGGTTTATCGTATGGGAATCCTAGAGAGAAAGAAACTACAGAATATTTCAAGGTGCAACTTGGAACCACAGTGAAATTTGATCAAGAATTCAAGCAAAGATCTAGGAGATAGTTCTGAAAAAGACTTGGGCTAATGAAATTGGAAAGCTCAACCAAATGAAATGGTGTTCCTAAAAGCTCGGGAGCTGATGCCCCCATCTACTCCTCTCCCCTTTCACCCCGCTTCATCGAAACCTTTTAGCCCCAAATTATGGTTGCCACCAGATCAAAAATTTATTAAGTTAAACTTTGACAAGGCTAACAAAGGAAACCCTAGACTTGTTGGATTTGTGGGGGGGTGTTTTGCGACAGCTCAGGAGACATTATAGGCATCTTCGATGGCTCCTTAATAAAAGGAAACAACAATGCAGATGAGTTGCATGCCATGGCCCAAGTCATCACTACAAAAAAAAACCTTTAGGGGCGGTTTTGGCTTTCAGAGGTCTTGCTAAACCCCCCCTAGAAGATTTTTTAGATGTTTGGAGGCGGCCTTTCAAATATGCCCTTAAAAGTCATGGAAATTGGACTTTTGGGGGCGGTTTTAAAAAAAACACCCCCAAAAGTTATGAGATTGGAGTTTTGGGGGCAGTTATTTGAACCCCCCCCCCAAAAATCCCAATTCTCATAACTTTTGGGGGCGGTTTTAAAAAAACCGCCCCCAAATCTATTTTCGCAGTTGTTTTGTAACCCCCCCTAAAAGTCACGATAATTGAACTTTTGGAGGCAATTTTTCGAAACCCCCCTTAAAATTTATGAGAATTGAACTTTTGGAGGCGGTTTGTTGAACTCCCCCCCTAAAACTCATGCGAATTAAAAATTTGGAGGAAGTTGTTTAAAAACACCCCTTAAAAGTCATGATAATTGAACTTTTGGAATATCTGGCGCTGTTGATTATATCTGTGTATGCTTCTATTGTCTGTTTTTTTAGAGTTCCTTTTACATTAATGTTTATATTTTTAACAATCCATGTGAGTTTGATCTTTCTCATGGTAGAATTCCATGTATTGTGTTTGTAGCTTATGCATATATTCCTCTAGAAATCCCAATTAGGTAATTTGTTGATATCCCATTGTGAAGATACTGAAAAACTGATACTGAAGGGACAATACACATTCGTTCCACCTAGAGATTCTAAAGGTGTTTGGGCCTAGGCAGGGTGATCAATAGATAGTACAACAATAAAATGTAAGAATGAGAACAAATCTTGGTTGACAACTCGAGGAAAGGCATGCAGAAGAAGGTTTGGAGTGCTTTCGATGATGGGAGTGTTTTATTGTTGAAATTTGCTATTTTTATATCTACATGGACCTTGTTTAGTTGGATATGTAATCGATAGAATAAATTCATGATTTTTAGGTAGAAAAACTTATAGAGTAACTAACGATAGAGATTGTTGGGGAAAACTTGTAAAGAGAATTTGCAACTACGTAATGGCAAAGACAAGGATTTGCAAGGAAGTGCAAGAAAGTGGGTGATAACATAGCTATATGCTTCATGTTGCATAAGGTTCTCTACAAAGCATTAACATATGTAAGACTACAAACTAAACCTATGTTACTAGAAATGATAAATGAGAAACACAATGAGAAAGGTAGTTTGGAAGTTTTGCATATAAGAAATGAGTAGAGAGAGAAAAACAACAATAATTCTTAAGGTGAGAAGAGAAATCACACATCCATAGATACAATAAAATTCAATACAGGTTTTCAATTGCCTTGATTAACTGATGAAGTAGGTTTTCTTAGTTGGTTTGTATGCCAAGTGGTATTTAATACAACTGAGAAATCCTATCAAGTCCTCTTCAGTAAGCCCTATGTTTGGTAATTTAGGTTTATCTTCCACCCATATTTTGTTTATAAAATCCTAGTGATTTACATATATAAAACTAGAAACCAAGAACCCACATTACAAACTACATAAAGAAAACTAGAAACTGAGAACCCACTTCAAAAACTACAATTGATGAGAGACTTGAATTATAAATACAATTGGGAATTTTTTTTAGGAAAGATCAACAAATACAAATAGAATGAACTTGAATTAGGAAGAGGCTTTAATCAATGGCACCACAACATAGGCCAAATTGAAAATTTATCATGAAATTATGCATACAAATTTTTTTTATTTCAAACCTTTAATTGCAATTTATGTTTTGATTAAATAGAACAAAAAGCCCATATTAATATTAAAATGAATTTTTATAATGGAATTGATTTTTTGGCACTTGAAAAGATGGAAAAGAAAAAAAAAAATGGTTAATGGGGATTGGAACCCCACTTTCACTACTACTAATATAATACCCATCACTTTACAAAAGCATCGTTGCTTTCCTTAACCCTGCAAAAGTGGAATAGAATCGAGACAAAAATCTCCATTCTAGAAGAAGTGGAGATGGAATAGGATTGGGACAAAATCTTCATCCCATGGCAACCAACGAAAGAAGAACATTTATGGAATGATATCTACTTGACTCATGGTCAAAGGAAGGTAACAAGTGATGTATTATTTTTTTCCATGGCCATAAAACACACCAAGCCAACCATATCCCCCTTATTTCTCCCCTTCGAATGGCTCAATGACTTCTATGATCTAAATTTGAAACCATAAATCACTTAATGAAATCAAAGGGTAATGATAACTTGACATGGAGGACAACATAAATCCCAAGTAAATTATTATGATGTTGTCTGTTGGGCCGTATCCTACACGCTAGCTGTGCTTTCAAATATAACTAAATCTGCTAGCTCTGAGTTTCAATATTGATCTCCCAGGTAACGAACTGCTGCATTCACCCCCTGCCTATATAGTACCTCATAACACCCACCTAATGTTTTTTTTATAATAATGCACCTACCAAGAAGCATTTTAACTAGTTCGAAATTTAGTATACTCCACAACATACGTATCAAAGCAAGCATTATCTCATACATTAGCATATCGATATCCAGATTGATTAGAGAAGTACCATTAGCGAAGGTAGCATCAGAGCAAACAACAAAGGTTGAAGTTTACCGAGCGAATGAACCGGAGATCACCAGCAGAGGAACATCAGGTCAATCGTGAACTCATGTTGAAATAGTTCACACAAAAGTAGCTACAACACACATAGCTCTTGTGATCACAATTCCATCACCGATGGATCTAGCTAGAACCACAACTCTAGCCTAAACATCTTATCCTTGAAAATAGAGAAACACCCTAAGAAACATGAGTGATTTAGTATCAACCAATTCCAAAGCTTCACAAGCAAGAACAATCATAAAAAAAATTATTTTCCATTGTGTCTCCATTTCTAGACCTCATTTAGCCACCATTTAGGAGAAATGACTAATGTTGTTTGGTTTATGGTAACAAAGTGTGTATCCATGTTTGGTATCAATGTAACGTATATAACTCTTAAACTTTTTGTCATGTATGGTGGGAACATAACTATGCTTTTTGTTATATAGGGTGTGTGTAGTAGTCCTTCACATGTATCAAAACAAAGATGTCTTTTAAAAAGTTGCGTGGAATAGTATGAGATGAGTCCATGACCAATCCATATTGAGAAGTGTTGGAAAGTACTACTTCTGTTGTTGCTACATGAATATTATGTGTCATCTTATATAAGTTATAATTTTAGTGTACTTGAAATAGATTAAATAGTATGTTGTCTGACTTGCTAATATGGATATATAAAAGATCAGTTGAAGAGTGAAAAATCTCGTTACGAAGTATAAGGGTGGGATTTAATGGTTGCTGCGATAGAAGTCCAGGATGGAATGCCCGCCCAATTGACGAAAAAGGGAGGCCTCGTAGATGGTTTTGTTTGTGGAGGTACAATGGGTTTCTGAGACGAGAAAAACTGTATATTTTACCATCTGTTTGTTTATGTAGAAAAGTACAAATGTTCAAAGAGATTAGACTTACAAAATAAGGGGATAAAAAATGGAAATGGAGAATTGATGGAAAAGTTATACGATTGAACGCACAATGCTGAAAGACGAAAGATGAAGAACGGAGCTTGGTACCACTCATCCCAAACCGAATTATTTGGAAACAAAATACACGGAGATGATACAATGGAAATGGAAGCATATTCTTCACGGATTTAAGGCATGCTACTAATCCCAAATCCAATAATTTGGAAACTAAATACAGAGACATAATGCGATAGAAACGGAGCCATAATCTTCACAGATTCAAGGTATGCTACTAATAGGTACTTTGATCTTGATTTTTGGATTTAATCATGGGAATAGCAACCTCCCAATAGTATATATTCAATATTATTCCATTGTCAATTAGATATATTAATGACTTGTGATTTAGCAGGAGCTGAGACTTCTCAAAACCTTTATTTCAGTGGTTGCTTATTACCCTGGTTACAACTAGTTTTACGGAAATAACACATATTCTTAATTATTAAAACCACTCAATTACTCTAACATGAACTAATGAAGTAAGTCCATAGAGATGGATGAGCAGGCGAGGTGAAGCCTTGACAACGAGAGGCACGGCCTTCTGTAGGGCAAGCCCGAAAACTTCATCCATGTTCAGGAATTAGCTCAAAATCATTGCCGCAAGGATCGCTCTTGGATCCCATAAACCTCTCTGGATTGAACTCCGTGGGCTGCTCCCACACTTCCGGATCTCTTCTGATCCCCCAGATGTTGACCATCAGCCTGGTGTTCTTGGGGATGTAGTATCCGTTCACCTCGCACGCTTCGGTGGACACGCGTGGGAGGCCAAGCGGAGTGGATGGGTGCTTCCTGAATCCCTCTTTGCAGATGGCGACCAAGTATGGCAGCTTCGGAATGTCTGACGCCTCCAATCTTCTTTCACGACCGATCACCGCGTCCATCTCCTGCTGCGCCCGCTTAGCGATCGTGGGGTTGCTGAGCAACTCTGCCAATGTCCATTCGATCACGCTTCCCGACGTGTCGGTTCCGGCAGTGAATAAATCCTGCACGCCAAAAACATTGAAATACTTACTCACAAAGATGAAATTGTATTAATACAACACTACTACTTCCATGGACGTTGTTTTGGGTACTATACCTGAAGGAGAGCCCTGATATGGACCTCCGAAAGTCTCCCGCCATGGCTGTCACGGCTGTAGTCCATATGAGACATAAGCACGTCTAACAAATCCGGGGACGGTCGTTGCTTAGCTGTGGACTCGTGTTCTTCGATCATCTTCGTTAACAACACGTCGAATCGCTTTTGCAGTTTCTTCATATTCCGCTGAATACCTTGCAAGTCCATCCACGCCACCGAAGGTAGGAAATCTCCGATGTTGAAGTAGCCGGCAGTAGTCATAAGTTGCACCACCATATCCTTGAATTCGTCGGCCTCGTCTCCTTCCCCCTCAAACACCCGCTTGCTCAGAACTACCTGGCTGATAATGTTGGCGGCGCAGACATTGAGAAGCTCCGGCACATTCACAGTCTCACCATGAGTCGAGTGTTTGAGAATAGAGCGCAGCAAGAAACCGACCTCCGCCTCTAGCACGGGCTGGGAATCGTCTAACGCCTACCCGCCCAACATGTGCATGTTGCACAGTTTGCGAAGCATCTTCCACAGGTCTCCGTAGGGCGACCACACCATGTCCTGAGAATCGTAGGCCATGTACTTGGAACCGGCGTTTCCAGGTCTGTTGGAGAAATTTACATCCAATGTTTTCAAAAACGCCTTTGCCGCAGCGGGCGACGAAGCCACCACCATGCCAGACGTTCCCAATTTGAGATACAAAATAGAACCGTATTTCTTGGACAGATTGTAGAGACTGACATGAGGCATGGCTCCTAGCACTCCCAGGCTCCCCACAATCGGCCATCCCCACGGCCCTGGCGGAAGCTTTCTCTTCTTGGAGCTCCATGATCTCAAAACGTAACGAAATCCAACGTAGAGAGCAACGCACGAGAGACCCCATAGTGCGAGTTCCGAATCCATATTGATCGACGCTGTTCCGTCGTGAATTTGTGATGTTTATAAATTCCAATTGGTGTATATAAGTTTTGAAGTCTTGGATGGGTGGAGTTAGTCACGTGCTGCACATGCATCTGACCAACAACTCCTCAAAGTCAGATGATCAATTGGGTTTCGGGTACTGTTTCTATTTATTGATTAGTCGTCCTTCCACGACATCTCACATCTCAGCTCTGTTTTTAATGGCTTTTATTTTCAATTTCTGATTCACATGATCGGTACTGATGACTTACGGAGATTTAACTATCACTTTTCTTCCATTCACACTTTTATATTGTAATTATCGATTCCTCAAAATTTTTTGTTAAATCTTCTTAATTCATTCAACAAATAAAGTTTAATGTGTTGCAGGTATCATAAGTGGTAGTAACATTTACTAGTAACATTGTAGTCAATTTTTTTCAAATTCGAACAAAAAAAAATCCAATTTCTTGAAGTATATTTTTTATTTTAATTTAAACTTACAACAATAAAATATAAAAGAAACCATACAAAATGTCATATATGCATCAACTACTATATATATATTTAATTGCTTATTTAGAAGGTTGAAAGATATCCAAAAAAATCAATTTAAAAAATATACTCAAAATTAATTTAGAAAATATATTATTTCCATCTTTCCTAAATCTACAAAAAAATATAAATAACAATCGATATCAAATTCTAAAATATAAACATTTATCTATATAAGAAATTACTTGTTATGCAAAATTATGCACCTGAACCTCTTTCATATAGCAATTAGATTGTGCGAATGAGAAGGACCGTCAGACACGATTGTGAATAAAGGCACCAAAAAAGTTGGGGTTTTATTGTCAACCAATGAAGTTTATATAGCTACTGCAATGGCGAGAAGGAATTCTGGAATTGGCATTTTATTTCACGTGGATGGCCCGACGGATGAGTGGTAAATTGGCAGGCATTCCTAAAACGTCGAGACACAGTAGTGGCCAAAAATGACACAGTAGTGGCCAAAAATGACAATCCCATATTCGTCAGTTAGACCGTGGGACCGTGGGTGCATTTTGAAATTTTAAACCAATGGGGTTGATACACTTCGAGAACAATTGAAAGTTGAAATAAGCGCTGAAGAGGCCGAAAAAGATGAACACAAACTTCATTTATGGAAAATGATACCTAATACTTGTGAATAGAGCATTTTTTTGAAGAAAATTAAAATATGTGGTAAATAGAGCATTTTTTTAGAAGAAAATTAAAATATGTGGTAAATAGAGCATTTTTTTTAAAGAAAATTAAAATATGTGGTAACTTGGTATGGTTACTTTGTTTATGTTATTGTAAGTTTTATGATCATTTGGTTCCTTTAAATGTATATTTGGTTTATTATAAACTTTTTTTAATTAAGTTGTTTTTAAACTTAATAATGGTATTTTTTTTAATGGTAAAATTTATCATAATTAAGGAGCCATCAATTTTTAACCGGATAATTTCTACTTGTACCATGACATTATCATAACTAAGGAGTCATTGGAATAATTTCTACTTTTATCACTCGGTCATATGAGTTTTTAGTCAATTAGACGCAATATTTTTGTGAAACGATATCTCTAAATCTTAAACTTTTTAAAAAGATGAAATTTTATAGGAGGAAGAGAGGAGAGGAGATTTTATAGTGAAATTACTTTACAATACTTTCCATTAAAAAGACAAGGAAAGGAAATGAGATTTTGTGGTGGTAAAAGTTGTTTGAAACTCTAAAAAATAGGCATAATAGACAATTGTTTTATAAATGAATCTGCAAAATATTTTTTTTTAAAAGAGACATGGAAAAAATATAAGAATTTATAGTATGGGAGTTATTCCAAACTTTATAAGATAAATATATCTAACAATTGTTTAATAGAGGAACCTAATATTTTCCTCAATCGATATGGAAAACCTAACAAGTATCTCATCCTGCAACCACTAGTGTAATTAAAAAATCAATCAATCACAGAAAATTATATCATGTAATGGGCACTTTTTTTCCCGCGAAAAAAAGTATACTATTGTTATTCAAAAAACTGAATCAAATAGTACATGATGTTCAGGTACAAACTGTTATCTTCTAAAAAATGATAAACATAGCTATCCGCTATTATCATCTGCAACAGTCAAAAAAGAGGAAGTACAAAATCCCAGAAAGAAAGAAATCATGTAATGCGCACTTGCTCGCGTATAAAAGCGTAGAAAGTTTTTTATGATTTTTTTTTTTTTGCTCTACTAAAACCAAAAAGGATAAAATCATGAGCATAACTATGATTGAAATAGAGTTGGGATTCGATAGGGTATCCTCTCTCCATTCCTCTTCATTTTCATGACGAAAGGTCTACGTCATACTCTGAATGATGTTGTTCAAACAAATCTCCACAAAGGCCTTCATCTTGCTAATGATGATTTGGTATTCTCTCACCTTCAATTTGTAGATGGCACCATGCTTATGGCCAACCCCTTCCTTAAAGAGGCCAGATCCCTTAAAACTCTTTTCTCCAACACTTTTTGAAAGCCTTAGGCATGACCCTCAACTTGGAAAAATTGAAGATTTTATTTTTTAATACTCCTATCCCTCTTCAGTTGTAGATCACTTGAATTTCAAAATTCAAGTGTAGTACCCTCCCCTCCATATACCTGGGAGCCCCTGTTATAGATTTTTCCAAGCATCATTCCTCTTAGACCTCCTTACTTGCCAAGATGGAAAATCGTTTATCTAGATTGACCTTTCACTCTTTGAACTTAGAAAGCAGGCTGTCTGTTATCAAAGATGTGCTTAGAATTATGATAATATACGTCCTCTCGGTTCTTTTAGCTCCCAAGTTTGTTCTTAAGGATCTCAGAAACCTATAGTCGATCCTTCATATCGAGAGGATCTAAAACCAATAAAAAGTGGTCCCTCATCACCTAGTCAAAGTAATGCCTCCTGAATTCCAAAGGCGGCCTGGGCATCAGAGATCTAGAGGTGGAAAGCATTTCCCTTGAAGCCAAACCTTGGTGGCATTGGTTGCATGTCCCTTCTTTTCTCTCGAGACATATCAAGAAGCATAAGTATGCCCTAGATGTCCCTAATCAAGATAGTATTTGAATGCAGGGCCTATCTCGGGCCTCCCTTATTTAGAATGATTCCTAGTGCAATAAACATCTAATCCAAGATCACTATTTATGGGAAATAAGGAATGGCCAATCCACATTATTTTGGGAGGATGTCTAGCAGCAATCCTTAAAAATACTCCACTACCCCAGAAGCCAACAGTTCAAAGCAATGTTCCCAAACAACAAATTCTATGTCTCCAACTTCTGGGACAATTTGGATGATACTGATTCCTAGAGAAAATGGCTCCCTTAAAACCTATGGCCCCCCTCTCCACTAAAATTTCCTTGGGACTCCTTCTGGGAGGATCTGCTATCTACGAAAATTCAATTAGATAATAGATAGGATGTACCTAGGTTGGGGTATAAAAGTGTTGGCACTTTTTCCCTTAAAGAATCATGTTGCATTCTCTCACATCACTCATATAAGCAAGGAGACAAAATATGGCATCAAATATGGAACCAAAACATCTTGCCAAAGGTATCCACTTTTATTTGGCTAGTGGCTTGGAGGAAGCCTCTTACATGGGATCACCTTAGAAAAAGTGGATTTGAGGGACCTTCTCATTGTGTCCTTTGTCATGATTATAAGGAAGATATGGAAGACTTTCTCAATCAGTTCCAGTTTACCTACGACCTTTGGGACCAAGGAGCTACTATATTCAAGCAGCTGGACCACAATAGACAAAGTATCAAAGAAATGATTTCCAATTGGAGATCCTCACCCTTCTCCAACAACATTGTCAATAGACGTTGTCAACTTTTTTCGACGTTTATCCTTATGGGAATCCTAGAGAGAAAGAAACTACAGAATCTTCCAAGGTGCAAGTTGGAACCACTGTTAATTTTTGAGAATTAATTCAATATACTCTAGGATCTTTACTGAGAGAATAACATGTACAGCATATCAAGTATAACAATGCATATCAATCACACCAAGCAATCACATGAGACAATGGACACACAGAGTTTCACTGGGGAAAACCATAAAGGTGAAAAACCCCACAACCTCCTTAGAGATAGAAAGAGCAATGATACAACCAAGGTACAACCAAAGTACAAGAGATGGTCTTCTACTAGCAGCTCCTCCTCCTCCTCAACTAGTGCACCACTTTCCGAGTGATGTATAAGTGAATAATGAGATGATCAAATAGAGAGATCCCGCTCTCTATTTATACTTGTTCTAAGCAGCCTAATAAACCTATGGGGCCAACTTGTCTAACTCAGCCTAATAACCCCAAGTTACATTAATCCAAGCCGACTCGTCTACTAGGCGGTCTAATAACCCATCATCAAGTTACACCACTTGCGACACTTGTCAATACAAATGACGACACTTCCGTATAGAGGAATAATACATCTCTATAGGAGTACAATAATATATAGATGAAATACATTTCGAAGTTACATATACATCAACACTCCCTCTTAACTAGGAAGGTATTAGTCGACACAGATCTACTAGCACAAGTCTTCTTCTCTGGATCATCATCAGCGAATCATCATCCTCGAATCATTGTCATCGTCACGGCTGCTACTATCTCAATCAATATCTGAATCTACTCGTCATAGGAAGTTCTACAGAGCCAGTCCTTTTTCATACTGGATGTAGGCCCACCACCTGCAGGTCTTCATCATCATTGGCCATACTGTGGAATCCTCAGGACTTATTACGTGCATCACAAACCCTCGTAAGAGCATCCCAAGACTGATTACGGGCACACAGCCCAACCTATCGGATCTCCCAAGTCTTATATGTAACCCTAATCACAAACCCTCGAAAGAGCATCCCAGGACTTATTACGGGCATGCATCCCAACCTATCGGATCTCCCAGGTCTTATATGTGATCTCTACAAACCCTCGAAAGAGCATCTCAGGACTTATTACAAGCACACAGCCCAACCTATCAGATCTCCCAGATCTTACATCTAATCTCTACAAACCCTCGAAAGAGCATCCCAGGACTTATTACGGGCACATAGCCCAACCTATCAGATCTCCCAGGTCTTACATGTAGTCACCACCACAAACCCTCGAAAGAGCATCCCAGGACTTATTACGGGCATGCAGCCCAACCTATCGGATCTCCCAGGTCTTACATGTGGTCACAGGACAAACCCTCGAAAGAGCATCCCAGGACTTATTACGGGCACACAGACCAACCTCTCGAATCTCCCAGGTCTTACAAGTCCTCTCAAGCACAACCTTTCCATGGCCACAGAGTATCAACCTGATACTCACCATACATCATCTTGATGTACATGATCATCCTAATCATCATCACTGCATCGTCCTGATGCATATCATCTGGAGCAACATCATGAACCTCATCATCCGTGATCATCCTGATCATACAGTGCATCCACCTGATGCATACCATGTATCTACTTGATACATATCATCATACATGATCCACTTGATCCAAGCATCCAACATGATGCATATACATATATATGATCCAACTGATCATAACAAGCATCCAACATGATGCATATACATATACATGATCCAACTGATCATAACAAGCATCCAACATGATGCATATACAGAGCAGTAACTGGAGCATCATCCTGATGCTCATCATCCAGCACTTACATCCACAGCCATGGGAAGGATCCTCCTTTCACCATGCTTGGAATGGCTCCAGCAAATGTGTCCATCACTTCTTCCTTGAAGTGTCATCTAAATGAAGAACACCAAGCCTCTCTCCGAAGTACTCAAACTTCACTCTGGCTAGTGGTTTCGTTAGCACATCTGCAATCTGCTCATCCGTCTCAACATACAGGAGCTTCACTGCTCCTCTTTGCACCATATCCCTGATATAGTGATATTTGATCTCGATGTGCTTCGACCTGTCATGAAACACCGGGTTCTCAGACAGCTTCACACAACTCTAGTTGTCACAAAAGATACCAATAGCCTCCAACGGGAGATCAAATAACTCAGACAGTAGCTTCCAGATCCATACTGCCTCACAACTGGCCGAACAGGCTGCAACATACTCTGCTTCGGCTGTACTCAGTGCTACGCAGGACTGCTTCCTGCTAAACCAAGAGATCACACCTGATCCCATACTGAAGCAACACCCATATGTGCTCTTTCTATTTGCAGCACTACCTGCCCAATCTTAATCAACATAACCCTGCAGGTTAAACTTTTGATTCGCATCATACTTGAGCCCATAATCAAACATACCCTTCAAGTACCTCAGAATATGCTTTACAGCAACTAGGTGAACACTCCTCGGATCCGTCAAGAACTGGCTCAATGTGTTCACCGCAAATCAAATATATGGTCTCATGTTCGTCAGGTACATCAAGGACCCAATCATCTAATGATACATAGTGACATCAACCGACTCAGATGAAGCATCACACAAAAGCTTTAGGTTCGATGCCATAGGTGTGGCCATGGCCTTGCAGTCCATCATCCCGAACCTCTTCAGGATCTCTACTGCGTACTTCCCTTGTCCAAGGAAGATCCCATCTTCACTCTACCACACCTCCATGTCTAGAAAATAGTGCATCATCCCCAAGTACTTCATCTCGAACTCGGCAGCAAGCTTCCTCTTGGTATCAGCAATCAAACTATCTTCTCCTATAACAAACAGGTTATCCACATATAGAAGTAGTATCACTAGATTACCTTCCTCAACCTTGTAATAAAGGTTGGAATCTACTTTACTCTTGGTAAATCCCAAACTGCATAGAAAGTTGTCCATCCTACCGTACCAAGTCCTAGGAGTTTGCTTCAAGCCATACAAGGCTTTCTTCAACCTACACACATATGAATCTCTATCATGTGTCTCAAAACCAAGTGGCTACTCCACATACACTTCCTCTTCAACTACACCAGTCAAGAAAGATATCTTGACATCCATCTGGTGTATCTTCCATTTCATCACTGCAGCCAGAGAAAGTACTGTTCTGATGGAAGTGTACCTGGCTACAAGAGCAAAAGTTTCTTCATAATCAATCCCTTCTTTCTGGGAGAAGCCATGAGCTACAAATCTCGCTTCGTATTTCTCTATGTTGCCATTTGCAGCATGTTTGATCTTGTAGATCCATTTGGAAGTCACAACAGACTTCCCTTCAGGTTTTGGGACCACATCCCAAACATCATTCTTCATGATCGACTGATACTCTTCGACCATGGCATCCTTCCATTCTTTCTTTTCCACTGCTTCTTCATAACTGGAAGGTTCTTTGTTCATAATGTCACAAAGTAAGGCAACATAAATGGTGTGGGATCTAGTTCTCTTCCTTGCTCTATGTTCTTCTTCTGGAATACCATACCTTTCTGCATCTTGAATGAGCTCTCTAGCCCATGCAGGTTTTCTCTTGTGAGAGTCCTTCTCATGGGGTGGATCTACAGGTTCTTGTGGATCTTCAATTTCTCGATCTGCTTCTGGAATTGCTTCATTCATGGTAGTATCTTGAAATCTGGTTTTCTTTGGTTCTTCATGATCTTCAATAGGTGCCTTCCTTGATTTGATGAAAGCTGAATCTTCATCAAATTTTACATCCCTACTGACATCAATCTTCTTGAACCCTGGAAAGTATATTCTGTAAGCCTTTGAGCTTTCACTGTACCCCACAAAGATACCCTTCTTTCCTGAAGGATCTAGCTTTGTCCTCTTTTCCTTTGGAACATGTGTATATACTGGACAACCAAATATTCTGAGATGGCTGACTTCAGGTTTCTTACTAGAGAAGACCTCTTCTAGTGTCTTGTTGTCCAATATCTTGTGAGGTGTTCTGTTCTGCACATATACAGCTGTCCTAGCTGCTTCTGCCCATAGATGCATAGGCAGATCCTGGTCATGCAACATTTCCCATGCTGCTTCCATGATTGTTCTATTCTTTCTTTATGCAACTCCATTCTGTTGTGGATTGTAGGGAGCAGTCAACTCCCTCTTAATCCCTGAATCACTGCATAGTTTCTTGAAATCACCTGAAGTGAATTCTCTGCCATTGTCGGATCTGAATGTCTTGATCTTCTTGTCAGTTTGATTCTCCATTAAGGTTTTGAATTCCTTGAACTTGTCAAATACTTCATCTTTGTTTTTCAAGAAGTAGACCCAAGTCTTCCTAGAGAAATCATCAATGAAGGAGACATAGTATACATACCCACTCAGAGAACTGGATGACATTGGTCCACATACATTAGAGTGGATAATCTGCAAAATTCCTTTTGCTTTGCTTTCACTGCTTGGAAATGCTTTCTTAATGTTCTTTCCTTTTGCACATCCTTTGCAAACACCTTCATGCTTTGACTTGATTTCAGGAAGACCTTCTACAGGTTTACTTGCAATTGGTAGTGCTCTATAGTGTACATGTGCAAGCCTTCTATTCCAAAGTTCACTTGGATCCATGGATTCATGCACCATGGCATGTTCATGTTTCCCCTTCAATTTGTACAAACCTCCCTCTTGTTCTCCAATCACTACTGCATCATTTATAGTTTTACCCTTTGGCCACATTAGGACTTGGCCATCCACAAATGCAACCCTCATGCCTTTTGCATCTAATGCAGAGATGGAGAGAAGTTTATTCTTGAGCCCATGTACAAATAACACATATTTCATCTTCAAGGACTTTCCAGAGTCCAAGTTGTAGGCGGCTTCCCCACTTCCTTTGATAGGGTATTGGTAATCATCCCCAAGTTTCACCTTATGGGGTGATTCATGTTTAGATAAATTTACAAAAGATTCTTTAAACCCAGTCATGTGTTTAGAAGCCCCACTGTCAATTAACCAATCATTACAACCATGAGAAATAGTACCTGTGAGGGCTGAGATTAGAACATATTCATCTTCACTAGATGAGTCATCACTTTCTGTTCTAGCCTTCTTTTTGGGAGGTTCATCATCCTCAGCAACATGAGCATGATATCTCTTCTTTTTTTTTTCTTCTTGTTGAAGTTGTTGTTGTCTTTCTTCTTCTTGGGAAAATCCGCAGCAAAGTGTCCCTTCTCATTGCATGTGAAGCATCTGAGATCTTTCTTATCTTTATGATAATGGTGGTGAGAAGATTTTCTGAAGTGGGATGGCTCCCTCTTGAACTTTATTTTCTTGGTGTGTGATGTGAGAGCTTGATCTTCATTCCCCATCTTTTCTTCTCAGGCCACAAGCCTAGCTTCTTCTTGAGAACATTCTTCCCACAACCTATTGAAGGAGATCAGTTTCTTTCTTGAACAGATTCCTTGGATAAAGGAATCCCATGACCTAGGTAGGCCATTCAATGTGGTCATGACAACTTTACCATTGTCCACAATTTCATCCACAGCTTCAAGTTGTTCCTTGATCTGAGAGACCTTATAAAAATAAGATTGAATGGTCTCTCCATTCTGAAGCTTTACCCCTTTCAATTAGTTTCGCAGGGTCATCTTTCGATTTATGTTCTTCCCTTCAAATAGTTTGGTCAGGGAATCAAACATCTTTTTGGGTGTCTTCAGAGATGACACATGTGGGATGAGATGGTCCTTGATAGAATCAGCAATGATCCTCTTTTCCTTGACCAAGTTCTTCTTGTGAAGGGATTTAGCCTCTTCTCCCTCTGGGACAGGGACCTTAGAGCTTATGTAAGGGTCCAACTCATTTTCTTCCAGGATTGGGCCCAATCCTATACTTCCATGCTCGGAAGTTATCAGCCCCTTCAAGGTTATCCTCAAGCTTGGTGTGGTGAGACATCTTAAAGAGTACTTCAAATGGAAATAGAAAAGATTTAGGTCTTACCACTTGATTTGCTGAAACTGGATCTAGTCCCATATAGGGTTTGTCAAAGAAACCCTAAAAATTCAAAATGTGAATTTCAAAATTCTGAAAGGATAGAAAGCTGCACCTTGATGAGCTAATCATCCTTGTATGTTCAGAATTTGAGATCTGCAAAGTGTCACCCTTCGGAAATGCCTTTAAGTCTCCCCAGATTCACTTGGGAGGACCCTGAATTAGGGTTTGAGTTTCTTAGAGCTTCACCCAACCAAAAATCTCGATACAAAGATCTAAACTTCGATTTTGCCAAGGAGCTTCCAGCTATGTCTTCAGATTTCAGAAATTCCTATTTTTGAGGAAACCCTAATTTTTAGGGCCAAAACTGAACGTGCTCAGAATTGAATTCTGATTGGATAGATATATTCTCCTTGATGAGTAGAGTCAATCTACCTTACTTCTTTTCCAAAATATATGGAGAGAAACCCAATAAACAAGAAACCCTAGTTTCCACCACTGCACAATGACTTCTTCTTAGGGAAGCTCTGATACCATGTTAATTTTTGAGCATTAATTCAATATACTCTAGGATATTTACTGAGAGAATAACATGTACAACATATCAAGTATAACAATGCATAGCAATCACACCAAGAAATCACATGAGACAATGGACACACAGAGTTTCACTGGGGAAAACCATAAAGGTGAAAAACCCCACAACTTCCTCAGAGATAGAAAGAGTAATGATACAACCAAGGTACAACCAAAGTACAAGAGATAGTCTTCTACTAGCAGCTCCTCCTCCTCCTCAACTAGTGCGCCACTTTCCGAGTGATGTATACGTGAATAATGAGATGATCAAATACAGAGATCCCGCTCTCTATTTATACTTGTTCTGCGCAGCCTAATAAACCTATGGGGCTGACTTGTCTAACTCAGCCTAATAACCCTAGGTTACATTAATCTGGGGCGACCCCTCTACTAGGTGGTCTAATAACCCATCAGCAAGTTACACCACTTGCAACACTTGTCAATACAAATGATGACACTTCCGTATAGAGGAATAATACATCTCTATAGGAGTACAATAATATATAAATGAAATACATTATGAAGTTACATATACATCAACAACCACAACCAAATTTGATAAAAAAAATCAAGCCAAGATCCAGGAGATAGTTTTGACAAAGACTTGGGCCAATGAGATTGGAAAGATCAACCAAATGAAATTATGTTCCTAAAATATTAGGATTTGATGCCCCCAACTACTCCTCTCCCCTTTCACCCTGCTTGGTTGAAACCTTTTAGCCCCAACTTCTGGTTTCCACCGGATCAAAACTTCATTAATTCAAACTTCGACAAGGCTAGAAAAGGAAACCCCATACTTGTTGGATTTGGGTGGTGTTTTGCGACATCTTAGGAGACATCATCTACATCTTCGATGGCTCCTCATGAAAAGGAAACAACAATGAAACTGAGTTATATGCCATGGACCAAGTCATCCTCATAACTACTCAAGAGGGTTATTCTCAAGCTTATTATCGAGGGATATTATTATATCATGATTCATATCCTTCACCACATTATAAATGGATCCTCCTCGAAACATATATCCCCCTACTAGAACTTGGAATATCGTATTGAGTGGCTTGAATAGATTCTCTCACTAATGCAGAGGTCACCATTCCTCATCATGTCAAGTGTGATGCCAATAAATTAGCCGAAAAACTAGCAAACACGGGGATCTCTTTATCTACATATACTCTCGACAATAATTGGTGATTCCTTAATAATCCTACTCTCAAAGAGGCTTGTATGATTCTCAAAAAATAGGACATGACTCCCCACATCAAGTGTCTCTAATGTATGGAGTGCATGACATGATTCTTTTGTGTTAGGACAATTGGAGGTTTTCCCTTTCACCACAGTGGATACATGGAGGTATTAAGAAGTCTAGTGGATACATGGACAAGCTAATAATTATTGCTCATGGAACATCCCATCTACCTCATCAGTAGTATAGGCTATAGGACATCTAGTTGAAGTCCTCGATTTAGATCGTATGAACCTGCTCTTCCACCACAATGTATGTACCTTGGTTCATACCATATGTTTTTTGTGCCATCATGAACTGGTTGGGGGTTTAGGAATTCAAGTGCAAAAAAGGAAAATGATTTATTGTAGAGGCAAGTAAGAGGTTGGGTTATTTCACTAGTTTAGTTGGATCCCCCATATGCCTTTGCATTACACCTTCTTGGATTCCTCGAATTTGACGTACCTGATCCCCATCAAGAGAACCAATTGTTGGGAACCGACAGGTCCTAGATGCTCTCACATAGCTATCTGTGCTATCTGAATAGAGGAAGGAAAAATCCTCCTTCTGTGGCATCGTCTCGCCACCTGCGCAGGAGAATATTAATCACATGGAACATAGAATTGACCACCAATTCATGGTCCCAACACCGGAGGAGCTCACAACAGATTTTGGAAGAATGGAAGAAAACCCTGGAAACACTTGCACTAGGGATACACATTATACAAATACCTTGGCGCTCCTTTGTCATACGAAAACCATTTTAAGTTGTGCAATCACTGACAACGCCAATGGTTAACTTGGAAATGAGGAAAATGACCCCAACCTCTCTGTTAGGATGGAACGCATGGAAAATTGACTCTAGAGTATTCTCAAAGGGTAGATGGAACAAGATGCCAAGCTCAATGTGATGGCCTTGGAGCTTACAGAATAAATCTTCCAATGAAATGCTTCCCCAACAAACGTTGGACTCATCTTCCATATGAAATCGATCGTGGAACAAGTAAGCAATGCAATTGTTAACTCTGAAGCTATTGGTTCCTAGGTAAAACCTCACATTATCATTCTAGATGATAATTAGTCTTTCATGTTGCTACCTCTTAAGCTGTACTCAATGTCTATTTGGTTAGATGATTCTTGTTTTCAAGTCAAATATTTTATAAATTACAGTGAGTAACCTCGGCCTGTGGGGAATTAGTTTCATCAATTTTCATATCAGGATCTATACAGATAGTAAGATAAGCAATAATGATAGTCTCAACTTTTATATTTTCTTCAGTAGCAATAGTTATAACTGGAAATTGGTCTCTCAATTTTGGAGGGGCGACTGGTCTAGTTTCCCTAGTGCAAGGCTACTCACCCCTGTAACTTTGTCTTCTCTTTTTTATTAAAATAAAATTATAGTGCACTTGGGTGGACCCAATGGTTAAGAACACGTGTTATCTTCGGGGAGGTCACAGGTTCAATTCTGGCGGAGGGTAGGGATGCACATATTGACCCGTCATAGTGAAGCTGAAAGGATAGGCATCCCCTTGATGTGAAGTCTCAACGCAGGTTGACTTATGAGTTATTAGTATATGTGGCTTGCAGATTGTTGCATATACTCTTAAGAAATTGCTAAGTTTCTATGGTTAAAAAAATATAAACTTCTAATCCTAAACTTTACAAATAAAACTATAATTGAAATAAAGTTATAAATTTAATCAAAATCCATTACCATAAAAAAAATGATGAAATCATAAGCAAAAGTACTATGGTTTAAATAAAGTTATAATTCACTAGCAATTGGTGTATAACGACCAATGTTGATTTGCTTGTAGTTTACCCATTATTTTATTCCTATTTAAAGTGGAAAGAGTCGCCCAATGCCGTGGACTATGGATTATATATTGTTCCTCTATGCAAGGCGAGCCTTATGCATTAGAGAAACACGTGCATAATTTAATTTAAATATATCATTTTTTTAATGTATCTTAAATTAATTTATTTCAATAAGACTTTTATTTCTAAATGTTTGACCTCGATATGATTTTTATTTCTAAATCTAAAAGTTTATGTATTTGCTCATATGTACTATGACCGCTATGAATATTACTATGATATCAACTTATAATGCAACTAGTCATAATAGTCTTTGAAGTTATATCATATTTCTATGAATATTAATGTGATATCAATTTATGGTGCAATTAGATATGTTTTTTTTTTTTAAATACAAGAAGAAAAGTTTTAAATGATGGGATCTAAGAATATTATTATGCTATTAACTATAATGAAATTAAAATTAAGAAGATGGGACAATGCAAACGGAGATCCCATCATCAAACAAATTTGTCTTTAAATGATGAGATCTAAGAATATTATTATGTTATTAATTATAGATCCCATCATCAAACAAATTTGTCTTTAAATGATGAGATCTAATATTATTATTATGTTATTAATTATATTGAAATTAAAATTAAGATGATAGGATAATGCAAAGGCAAAAAAAATAATAATTAAAAACATTATAATATCTCATTATCTTATTATTTTATAGATAGATAAAATTATTAAAGTAATATATAAATAAATGTAATTTTTAAAAATTAGATCAAGATCCAAAAATGTTAATATTTTTTTTTTCAGCAAGAAAAAATCTATATTTTTCTTATTCAAAAACTTGAATCAAAAAGTACATCTTCATGATTCATCATCATTGTTTTTGAAGGAATTATGTTCTTAAACAGACTACAACTTATACATGCCAAAAACAAAAAAAGGATCAACATATCACACTGTTGTCTAAATAAACAAAATCCCAAAGTGACTACCAATATCTAAGAGACCTCCATCAAAGACTAGCCAAGAAGTTTATACCAAGAATATATGAAAGACCCACTATCAATCAATGTAGATTTTTCGAACTCTTACCACCATATGATTCCCTCCTTCTCCAAAAGGGATTCTTTAGAGAGAACATATGCATCCATATTCAATTCCCTGTATATATGCTCCAATGCAATGGTGGAAAATGAAGAAACGAGAGTCTTTGTACGCCTACACTAGTTGATCAAGGACAAAAACCGAAGATTACAATTTCCTAATGCCCATTGAACAATTACCTGAGAATCACCATTTTTTTTTATAGAATCAATCCCAAATATTGTAACCACCTTACAAAGACACCATAATGCTGACAATTAAGCCTTTGTGTTTGATCCTTGATCATAGTTCATTTTTATCTTAAAAGTATGATCAACATTTAATTTAAGAAGTAAGTTTATGTAGCACATAATCCATTCTGGGCAACTCCATCAAAATAATATGTACCAGCCAATCCCACAGATATATCTTGTAGTTGTTGAAATTTTTTGGAATTGGACCTTTTAGCATTGCATTCATTGTATAAACCCACAATCCACCTGCAATTTTCATTCAGATTTAATTTCTTATCTTCAAAGATAAGGGAATTCCTTGTCTTCCCGAATCCCCAAGAAATAACAATATGAAGAGTTTGATGTTCAGGTACCTCATTGTGCCAACAATAAAAGTTTTGATCAAATGGAAGTGATCCCCAATTATGGGGAATATGAAGGGAGCTGCATACTAAAGACCACAATTGTTTAGTGAATTGGGAAAGAGACAAATATGTGCTCCACTATTTCCTCCCATTCCTTACAAAGAGCACAGTAGTTTGGAATAATCATGCTTCTGCGTTTGAGATTATCCAAAGTTTTTAAACAATTTTCTAAAGCAAACCAAACAAAACATTTAATTTTAAGTGGTAGCTGCCACTTCCACAATTTCTGGAACCACCATTTTGGGACAATCACATTGTGTTCCTGTGCAATCACCCAGTAAGCAATCTTTGATGTGATATGACCCGTAGTATTATTGGGATACCAAATAAGAGATTCATTTTCCTGAGTATGAGACCTATTGAATTAAGCTTATAAATGTAATTGTTTCATTCATCTTCCCATCTATTTCCTAATCTGAGATATGAAGCAGTCGACCAATAGAATTTGGTCTGCGAATGCCAACTCTGTTTTTTGATATGTGCTAATGTAAGTATAATATTAGCATCCTTAAAAAATACTATACGTAAGTATAATATTATAATCCTTAAAAAAAACTATGATTGTATCATCTTCTTTTTTTTTCTTTGTATTCTTGAAATGTATACACTTCTCTAAATTAAAGATATTAACAAATAATAAACTAAATGATTTCATATTCATTTAGCATAATGTTTATACCAGATAATCACATCATCATAAATGGGTTTAATAGATTTCACATTGATCATAACTTCTAAAATAATAGAAATCCTTCACATTGGAAATGGATGATAGATGATATATATAGTTTCTTTGGTGACTCAATCTCATATGCATTATTCTTGATTTGTTTTTAATTTAATAAGGCCATATCTTCCTCACATTCAAATTGATGTATCTTCTTTATGGATAATGTTCATTCCTTATATTAATCATATCCAAATAACATTCTTTGGATGACTTGTATATTCCTCTCATATCTATATGGCACATCTTATACCATGCACTACTTTTCTTCAACTTATTCTAATATGTGCATATATTTCCTTCATATTTTCAGCAAAAAACTTTGTATTATCACTCCTTCGCATCTCACTCAATAGGAAAATTGACTAATTTTGTTACTCCTTTAGTATTACCTCCACAGAATTTTGAATGTTGAATAATATTGTTGATATACTATCCAAATTATTATATGCAAAGTATTCATGTGACAAATTGTTTCGACCTATTTCTTGCCAAATTTATTAGAATATTTCAAAAAAACATAAACTTACAAACTTAGTTTGTTGATCTATCTATGTATGGTGTTCTAAACTATACTACAATATTGCATCGATTAATTTTTTTCCATGATATTATCCAAAAATAACTATAAAATATTGTATATTTATCTAAAGTAATTATCTTTGGTAATTCATGTATCTTCACAAAATTCTTGAATAATAGATTAGACATTAACTCTCATTACTAGTAATATTACAAAGTAAGAAATCTTTTACATTGGAAAACTTATGAATTACCAAAAACATTGACTTCAATCCTTTCCACATATTAAATAAACTAATAAAAAAATCCATTGGCACATCTTCCCATGTCACTAGATTGATATTGTTAATGGTGTATATAGTGATGTGTTTTGACTCATTCTTTTTTCCACTTGACATATTCTACTGTTAGACATAAAACTTCCAACTCGTTTCTTCAACCTAGGTGTATCTTTCAAAGTGTCCTACCATTCATTCAGCATATAACTCTCTTATCAAACCAAATAAATTAATACCTTTCTTGGATAAAATAATCTAATTTCGTTCCTCTATCTTTTGCTATTAGGGTTTTGTAACTCTCCATAATCTATGCAAGGTCCACTCTATCCTTGATATATTTCTCATTTTCTTTTCATTTCTAACCTTTTCCCTTTGCCAATATGTTCTAATCATTATTTTCTTCAGCTTTCATTCAGATCTAATTTGATGCAATTTATCCATTTCCTCTCATCATTTCTTGTTCTTTTCTTGTTCTTGCTTATTTACTTTCAATCTTCCTTTAATAAGCATAAGTCCTTCTCAAATTCATAAAGTGCAATTTTTTCAAACAACCATAATATGAATTATGAAATTATATTTTTCTCTTATTTGTTTGATTGCTAAGTTTTGTTATTATGAAATTATATTTTTCTCTTATTTGTTTGATTGCTAAGTTTTGTTTTTATTGGTAAAATAAAAACAAAGTATACATTTATCATGAATTTCTTTTAGTTTCGAATCTACTTTCCAATAAAAAAATATGTTTCTCTTATTTGTTTGTTTGATTGATACATTTATTTTATTGATAGAATGAGAACAAAGTGTACATCTATGATCAAACAACTTTTATATTTTTTCAAATAATTTTTCATTATTCCATTTATAATAAAGACTGCAATTGAATCTTTTGACCAATATTATCACATATGCAAATAAATAAGTCATCGTTAATCTAATATTTATAGGCAACGCTTTTTTTTGGCTTGTGATTTTTTCTTGATATTGGATGGATTGGTTGATTTGTTTTGGATGGTATAAGTATAAATTTTATTTACATATCATGGCTGAATTGTTTAAGTATTTTTTTAAAGCAATAAGAGATATTATAAAATATTATATTTAATAGATTAGTTAGAAATATTTATGGAGAAATAAGAACAAATTAATATCTCTTAACATTTAACATTCATAAATGAAGACATATTGTAACGAGTATAACTATAACAAGAACTTATACCCTTTAAAGTTAATCAACAACTTAATCCTAAATTAACATAATTCACCTACAAGAGGTTACAAAAAAATTATAGACTAAGTTAAGATTGTTTGGTTAGACATACAAATAATGCCCCTCAATATTTTTCATATGAAACAATAGTTGTCGTTGTCCTTTCTAAATCTCCCTAAATCAATATAATTATTTAGTTTTAAACAATAAATTCTTTTACAAACATAAATATTATCCTAAAAAAATCACACAATTCGCCCACATGGGTCTCAAAAGAATTTAGTAGCTAGGTACCTTGGGGATAGGAATCCAAATAATGCTCCTTGGTTGCTTCTCATTTTGAAACATAGTAAGTTGTCTAAATAATGAACCTTACAAATTACTCCACCATCAAGTGTTCAAGAATGCCCATGGAATAAGACTTTATGCAAGCGAAAGATCAAACCCAAGCTGAGTTTATTTATGTTCTCCCATGGGGGCTCCCACCACCTTGATTTGGAGGAAACATCTCACCATTCGAGGTGTTGTCACTCTCTTTGTGCCTATAATTGTCACCCATTTCTGAATCTATGAAGAAGAATATTAAAATCTGAACAACGGAAGAAGTCAAGCACCAATGGTCAATGGTCACGATTGAATGTTGCAAACTATCCAGAAATATTCGGGCCATTCATGGGGTATAAACAACAAGGTATTCTTGTTATATTGAATCATGCATGTTGAAAAGACAGATTTGAACTATTGGAGGCCTCGAGATATGCAATAGAAATCAAAGGCATAGTTTCACACTAATGGTATTGATACAGTAGCACATCTTGCCAGGATAAATATGGACCATTGGAGGGGTTAGATCTTGCATTCAGGAAGAAAAAGGGAATTTTCCGCCGACGGCTCTAATTGAATCGTGCAACTTTCTAAGGTAAATCTCAACTATTGGTGGCCTAAGAACGCGCGATGAGAATAAATAAGTCCCCCCCCTCCAATGACCCAGATGGAATCATGCATCTTATTAAAATAGATCTAGACCATTGGAGTCATGAGGTAAACATCTAGATAGAAAAGGAACCCTCTCCACTGATGGATTAGATTTCATTGTGCAACTCATCAAGAAAAATATTGACCATTGGAGGCATAGGAAATATCAGTAGAGTTAAAAGAAGTCAATTACCATATATGGCCTAGATTGAATTGTGTAATTTTCTAGAAGCAATTTGATCCATTCTCTCAGAGGGGTATTCATCACCGCTAGAGCAAGTTCCTCATTTCCCATAATAAGACAAGTTTCTCCTCCAAAAAAATATCCAACCAAGAAAAGTAATACTAGAACCTGTCATTTGTCCATTTTCATGGTAAATTTGTGAAGGTTGAGATGGGATAAGTGTCGCCAAAATTAGTGCTCTATTTGATGAAAAGATCCGTCCGTACTGATAGCTCTCAAAAACCCTCAACGCTTCCATAATAACATTAATAGTCATATAAAAGGAGATTTAATGGTTTTAAAATCTTACAACTCAATAAAAACCTCACAAGAAAATGCAATTACCTCCTATTTTTCCTTTGAATCATACAATTAAGAGCTATGGAGAAAGACATTTACCGAGTCTTGAAGTTGAGTTGCAAGTGATCAGAATTGAATAGCAGAAACTCATGCATTGTTTCATAGAAAATTCAAGTAATTATAATTTTCATCCCCTCAGCATTTTCTATGTTCCAAAAACTACTCTAAGGTTCCTTGTAGTCAAGTAAGCATTATGTAGTTTCTTCCCTTGTGGTCACCTTGTTGTATTCTCTTCTATCTGAATCTACTATGTTCCTGGTACCATAGTTTGACATTACTAAGAAAAAGGATACTATATTTGTCACATCCTCTCGATCTATTTCTCACCATTCTTACATATCAGACATACACTCCTCTATTGTATTTCCTTTGTTGACCAATGGGCCAAGGTATCCCCATTTGACCTAACTAAAGCCACATCTTGACAACTCATAGGAGAAGCTCTCGGAAAATTTCAAGCCTTTGAATTCGAATCTAAATTATAAAAATATGAGTTAGCCTAACATGTAGTCCCTGATTTTTTCCATTTCCCTGATTTTGTCCAACTATGTGCAAATAGTTACAATGCAACCACTTTTCCATTCATACTAGCGATGGCCATACCCTTCTTTTTGAAATCTTAGATGTTTCGATTTCCTCAATGTTAGGGACTACTCCTATTAAGGAGACAATATCTCTAGAATATCAAGCAAACTTTTATCGAAGGCTTAGTAATGAGAAAAACACGAATTTGTGAGCTCGACTTGTAGCCTTTTGCAAGAAGTCCCCAGTTCCTCTTGAACCATGGAGGTACACAAATTTGTTACTCTGGAATCATGAAGTTGTCTCATCTTTGACATTGATATTTGGCAGAGATTCTAATAAAGACATTGATGAAACAATGGTTGTGATGGTTGATACTTATAATTACCCGTTAGCTCCAAAATTCAACTATGCAAAGGCCTTCGCAAATGGAATCAAAACCTAATTAGCAGATTTCAATGACATTATGGTTTTTAGATATTATTTTATCTTGTGTATTTGCTCCTATTCCACCAATATCAACACTTTGAAGACCTAGATCTTTATATATATAAAGTTGATTCTACAAATAGAATCTATGATTGGATTCCTTGGATAAAGAAAGGAAAAGAAGAATGGTTCACTTGGACTCACTTTGTGTCTCAGTTTATGTATAAGGCCTTTGCTTTGATAATTGGGGATGAGCCTAAATGTATGCATCGGGAGATCAAACCATACTTACAACTGGGTGAGGTTGTTAAAAAGGGAGAACGGTTTTTATTTGAGGACTACACCGTGATTAGATTATATGGAACTAAAAACCGTCCTTATAGGCTACCCAAACTGCTCATTCCTAGGGATTTTGTCCTGGAATATGTTAGGAAGATGGTAGAAGTGGATGACATTCGTATTTTTAAGGCCAAGAGGAAGGGGAGAACCACTTTTCCCATAGCTATGAGAGGATAAGCCAATAATAACACGAAATCCCTCAAACAAGTTACACAATCTTTTGGTAAAGATGGAAATGAAGTTGGATATTACCTGGAAATATGATCCACATATTTTAATTGGACTAGAGAACGGAAGAAATATTTGGAACCGTCAAGATCATCAGTCCAAATCATAATTGGAAATACTGTCCAATAAGGACACCTTCGAAGAGGTGCAAAAAATAATCCAAGAGCAAGAAAACCCCACTGAAATGATGGGTCAATATTTTCCTGAACCTACTCCAGAGTCCTCTAAAATCCCTCCTTATTATAGTTTCTACAGGGATAAAGGATCTCAAATCCCGGAAGAAGAGATGAAATTCCTGACACCTCTGCAAAAAAGACATGATGAGTATGTGGACTACAATGATGTCAACAATGGAAGAAGAAGGGGAGCCTAGTGGAGGATGAGGAAGTACCTACAAAAAGAGAATTCACCTCATTTTTCTATTCCTAAATAAAATAGGTTTGAGGATTTATATGATGAATATCATGATAATGATGACTTAGGGAAAGGTTCTAGAATGGAGTCAAACTCCCAAGAAGAAACAAGAGACGTCATAACCGTATTAGAGGATAAAGAAAGCAGTAAGGAGAAACAAGAAATATCATTGATGGAGATTTGTGTCCCCTCACCTCCCAAACCGATAGAGACGTATCATAAATCCTTGCCAATCATCTTCTCTACGATATTTGATTCGGGGAAAGCAATTGGGAAAGAAGTACAAGGTAGTGAAGAATTCATCAAACTTGAGTAGATACCTAGGATATTAGGCCTTGGGGATGAGATAGGCTTGTCAAATCAACAAAAACTGGTATAATAAAAAATGGAATATGAAAAATACCCCTAAGAGAGTGCCACATGAGTCTAACCAAGAAGATGATCAATAATTTGAATTACCACTAGGGTGGGAATACAATCAAGTAAAGGAAATGCAGCAGAATAAGAGCATTCAAAGTTAAGTAAAGAACATTAGTAGAAACAAGATGAGACATCCAAGGAAGCAGAGGTTTGCCATGGATAAAGGAATCTAGATGACTTGGCAGATGCAGGGACTAGTGAGAAAAATAAAACATCAACTGAACCAATTGTAACTACTATTCAATATTCCCTTAGAAAAAATGATGGTCATATGGTTGAGACAATCACAAAGCTTGAAGGTACTCTCCTCTCACTCATAGAATAGATTATTTAAGAAGAAAGGGATAGAATCAAGGATATTGAGTCCATTGTAATAAATGAATCCTCGGATGTTGGGAAAAGAAAAGATGAAGAAATCTCTCAGGAGGAGCCATAAAATAAAAAGAGTAAAAAAATGAAATAGAAGTGGACCTATAGGGGGAAATGAGGCAAGATGAAGTGATAATGATCACCGAACAGGACACCAATCCATTGTAGGAAATTCAACTTGAAAAAGGTGAAATTCCCTTTAATCCTAGTCATGAAGTTTTTGAATCTAATGAATTTGTGCCTTGTATAATGTCAGGAAATACTATGAGTGCTTCATCAATTGTTACATTATCATAGATGACTCAGCAAACAATTGGAAGCAGAATGAGGGGATCTGTCAAGATCAAAAGCCCTATTACATTATTGGAACAAGAAAAACAAAGAAGAGCAAAAATTCCATAGTTCTTTCCTATAACAGAGTCTTTGGACTCATAGTCTAGAGCTAGGTCGATCTCTAAGTTAGATCCTAGCAAAAATAAGTTCAAGATAGTCACAATGGAGCTTCTATCCAATAGAGCATATAGGGAATTGTATCCTAATGAATGGAAGACTGCACAAGTTGTAGTAGACACTACGAATTTTCCCCTTGAAGATGAGTTGCAATGGCCCAAGGGACAAACAATAGATAGTGTACATCAAGTATGAAAAGTTTGCAGCTGATCTAGGTGGATACAAAAGGAAAGATGAGGCCCTTAAAACCAAAAACCAGTTTTTGAGCGTCAAATTGAAAAGTTTGGAATGTGAAAACCAAAGGTTGCAAAGCTCTGTAATCAAGATAGGGCAAGACACACATGATTCAATGGAATTTTTATCCCTAGTATTAGCTAAGAAGGATCAAATGATCAAGGAGTTGGAAGACTCTCACGTTACCCAAGATTTTCCAGCTACTCTCCAAGTAGTGGAAAAGTATCAGTAACTCCAAGCTGAGCTGCAGTTTTTGGAAAGAGAAAATGCATCATTAACCACACTGAAAAATGTGAATGAGGATAGAAACAAAGAGTTGCATAATAAAAAGAAAAAGCGAGAGAGACCATAACTAAATTGGATGAGGCGACTATACAACTGGATTCCTAAAATGTGAAGTTAGTCAGGGAAATAAGAACACTGGAGTTACCTCCTGCTATCATTTAGAACAAATTCCTAGACGAGCAAATAACCAACCTAAGACAGAGGTTGGTGTAGAGTGAGAAGGAAAGAAATGAATGGAAAACTCAGGAATCTGATAGTAACATGGATATTGTCAATCTGCAATACATGATTGAGAAGAAGAATGAAAACCTTAAAGTACAAGGAGCAAAACTTGACAAAACAAAACAAGAGGTCTATAGCCTGAATAAAGAAGCAGATGAGCTTAAACTGGAAGTGGAATATTGGAAATCAAAGCATGAATATGCTTGGCCAAGGCCAAAATGGTGGAAAATATTCCATTAAGTAGTTTCTATGGAAAAACGCCTTTGAGGATTTTCCAAAGATCATATCCCATGTCTAGTTTTGCATAAGTCTTTACAAATTCATTTCAGAAGCAACTGGATATATTTTAAATAACAAAGCATACATACAAAATAAATTCTAGGTGGATAAGATAGCCAAGACAGTGATGAAAACCCTATCTCCAAAATAGTTGAATTTCATGAAAAAATATGACTAGACAGAGTCAACTATGCACATGGATAACTATATCCATAAGGCCATCTCCTTAGAAATTCTGGAAGAAAAGTTGGAAGGAGATACAAATTTAGTTATCACATTCTTTAAAACAATAAATGCCATGACAAGGAATGGGATTCCACCTCCTTGGAGTCAAGGACATCAACTCATATTAGGAAATGAGGAACTGCTAAATGAGCTATAGCCCCTAATTACCGCTAATGCTTTGTTAAAAAATATGAATGCAATCCTGAGGGCCATCGACTATACACCTCATTCTGAATTAGATAAATAATTTAGGTTGTTGAAATGAGGGTCTTGATTAACTGATTGAGCCTGGAAGAGCATGAAATCATTGGCGAATTATGTCAAAGAGAGGAAGCAAAGACAATAATTAACAAAGGGTACAAGAGGGTAGAAACAACCTCAATGTGCAAAGACGACATGAGAGTCATCTCAAATCCCTAAGAAGAACATGTGAGGGAAGGTAAAGAAAGGAACAAACTAATAAAGTCGGCAAGATCCATATAATAATTAGTGATTTGTTCATAGAATCAAAGTTGTTATGCCACCTCATCAAAGAGTTCAGTTAGAAAATGGTAAAACAAAATGCAACACAATATTTTGAAGGGTATAGTCAGCATCAAAGAAAAAGAGCATATTTAAACTCAGCAAGAAGAAACAAAAAATGAGTTTCATTCATTTGTATGAGTTTGCAAGATGAAAAAAGTTGTTGGGATCTGTAACATTAGTCCATTCTCTTTCTTCTTTGCCTCTTTCTTCATGGTATAGGATCAAAGAAAGTCTGTTGTTGATAAAAAAGACAATGGGACCAAGGTAGAGATGAGTTAGTCCCCCATGTTGTATGCACTATGGTACTGATGAAAATAAATATGATTTGCTTTAAAAACCAGGATCGAGGCAAGATTGCCACTAGTATTTTGAATTAAAAGTTTCGACTTATTTGATGTTGAATATACTTTGAAACAATATGAAATGTCTTTATCTATATACCTAGAGTCATATGGATCTAAAATTTTCCTCGCCTGTATGATTTTCAATAGTTTCTTGAATGCATGTTAATGGAAAGCTATTAATGCTTTATTGTTGGATGTATTTAATGTTTCTATTCCTTCCTTCAAAGAATTGGGTTATGATTAAGGCACCCTAGTTATTCTTATTTTGAGTTTTTTGTTTTGTGGGATATTTGTGCGTCCCTTTTAAATTCAACACTCATAGTATTTTCACAGCTGATATTCCCCCCCATGCACCTCATATTTTAGCTATAAACCCAATCAAGTTTTACAAAGTAATCTTCAAGGTCCCTGGGGTGAATGAATAGGATTCATACCTTCCATTTTTCAAGGGTTCCCTCCCTTGGTAAGAGGACTGGATTACTGACCTAAAGTGGCATAGAGATGGTTATATCTACAAAACCCTCCTTGGCATTTGTATCTGGACTATAACCCTTTTTTATGTTGTTTTAGGTTATAGTTGGCATGGAAAATAAAAGAAATACCTAATCTAGTTGAGGTACAACCTAAGGAAGAACATGAGGGACAACCTTTTCCTTGCACTTGACAGAGGTAACTTAATGGCTAATTTTTAGAGCATCTACCTTATAGGTGATTGTCATGAGAAGTGATGGTACCTGGATTATATTTTGTTGGCATATGGTATTGCACCTAGTGTCCCTCATTTTAACTGATCCTTTCTCACCTTCACTAACTATCCTTGGTGGATTGGCGACCATCTAGATTTATATATTTTTGAAATCCTATTTATATTTGAGTGGAAGGTGATTACTAAGTCATTAGGGCTTTGTACATGTGTAGATTTCAAATACCTACACATATTTAGCATACCATTATTAGAAAAATCATCTTGCTCATGCATCCATAATTGCATCTATTTCATTTCACACTTAACTTGGTTTTATGATTTGATATTCTTAAACAAATGTACATGCATCTTGTATTGGCATTAATCACACCAACATTATTCAATGTTCCTTAATTTCTCATGGTTCCATAAATAGTGCTCATGGTTCCGCCAACAATTTTTATGGTTCCATTAACTTTGTTCAATATTTAACCACCAAATGTTCAAGATTCTACCACTAAATATGTTGTGGTTCCATCAACTCTAACTTTTCTATAGTTGGTCCCACCACCAAATGTTCATGATTCCACTAAATTTGTTAAAGGTTCCATATTCATTGCTCATGATTCCACCACCCTGTGACAATGTATGCATTACTCACCAAATGGTTCATGGTCTATAAATAACGGTTATGATATTCATGGTTCTACCAACATTGCTCAAGGTTCCTTCATTTCATGTGGGCTTGTATGAATTGTACATGGTTCCACCTACATTTTTCATGGTTCCATCAATGTTGTTCATGGATCCATAAGCATTCATCATGGTTCCACCCATGAAATTCTCACGGTTCCATGAATTTTATTCAAGGTTCCTTATATGGTTACACCACCTCATGACCATTACTCATGGTTCCAATAATAATGTTCATGGTTCCATAAATAGTGCTTATGGTTCCACCAACAATACACATGGTTCCATTAAATTTTTTCAAGGTTCAACCACCAAATGTCCAAGATTCTATGTAATATCCCGATTTTGACCCCATTTCATTAAAATGTAAATGATGTAAATATGCTAGTGTGAATTCCTAGTGCGGAGCTCAAGGCCAAGGCCCAATTAGTGAATGGATAGGCATGTATGATGTTATATTTTATTTGGACTGTTTGGTTGGCTTTTATGCCGATTTAGAGTATATGTAAATATTATGTGCATAAATAATAAAATGGTCCAACAATGGCTGTGTAAAGAGCACCAAAGGAGCTATGATTCCACCAGAGGGGAAGAGGAAGGGGGCCTATGGGAAACCAAATCCTATGCTGCCAAGTGTCAACCTTAGAACTCACCCAAAAGTTTTTCATGTGATGAGAATAAACCAAATATCTAATTTTTTGACCATTTTTCCCATCATTAATACATGTGTGTGGTTGGTGGGAAAATTCACCTCATGTAGTTATTGAAGCATGGGGATGACTGCACTTTTGTGATAGATATGTCAGCTATCAGCAATCCTATTTCTTCTATGGTCAGAATCCATGTCATCTCTCTTTTTACCCTTACCACATATCCTTAGAGTCAACACTCTTTTCATTATCATTATTCCATTCTCATTCTCTTGCATGCAAGCTACTACACTACGTAGAGTCATTCCATGGTGATGGATGTCAATTTTACCAGACTGTGTATTAAACCCAGGAATTCGAATTAGAATACAGAGAGCAGAATGGATTGTGGGCTAAGAGATAGAAGCCTGTAGGTGCTTCCTTCACCCTAGTGGACTCATAGCCCAGCTTGGGGGTGGCCTCCGAGAAGAAAGAGTATATGCTGGACGGAGTGCCTACGGTTGGGTGGAAAAAACACTCTTACATAGCCAGTTTCTTGGATCTACATTGAATAAAGATGAGTACTCTCATGTATTTGATTATGAAGTGTTTTTATTTCATGCCTATGATTGTTGTGCTTGTGTATTTGCATGTTAGATGTGTGTGGATAGAATTTAATTCCGTTGTGCATGTTTATTACATTTCTGTACACATTCCTTTTGTTGAAAAATCGTATTATGCATTGGGGCAAATTGTTAGAGCCTCGTTTTGGCCAACATCCCCTCCAGATGATTAGATTGGGTGAGGAGGATGTTACAGAGTGGTATCAGAGCTTTTGGTTGCAATGCCAGAGCTGTGTGGGCTAAAAATCATGAGCTATAGGTAAAAGGATCATAAATGACTGTGTAGGGTTAAGTTATGTTGAACGAGAGTCAACGAGGAATGGAGTAAGCCTAAAAATAAATTTTGGACTTTCCCCATTATGGACCAATCAAAACCTTTCATAAAAACCCAAAATTTTGAAATTTGGGAAATTTTGGTTGGGTCCCATCGATGCCAGGTGGCAGGGTGACGTGGAGGAGCCACATGGGAAGGAGTTCTGACATGGAGGAGCTGCGTGGGAAGAGGGTGCGATGTGGACCAACCACGTCAGACCTAGGTACGTAGGTGACCGTGAGGGAGGAAGTGCGAAAGCAGTTTCGCAATGGCCAAAGGTGGTTTCCCTTACCGCTCTCTCAACTTGCGGAATCATATGGAGCCGACACGTGGAGGGTTGTTTAGGATTTCACAACCACCCACCACTTCGTCCTAGCACGCATGTTGGTGATGCGAAATGGATGTGGGCCATTGATATTCCCCCCCCGGTCAACAACCGTTGATTGTTTCCACTGTTTCACCGTACTCCAACAGTCACTTCGTGGTGTTATATCCTGTGCTTCTTTTTCCAGCGAAACCTACCTCCACCATAGATCTCACCTGCCGCTCCAATCTGAACCGTTGATTTGGAAATCGTACTGTAGAATGCACTGACAACAATTTGGGTGGCTTCTGATGGGTGCGGATCTGGGTAAACGCGGTATTTTTCACAGTCGATTCTTAGGTGCCCGAAATCGAAGATCACAGTCGATCTTATGTGCCATATTTCGCGAAATCAAATGATTTATAAAAAAATCCACAAGCCACAAGGGGGAAATCCCTCTTGACCCCCGTAGTCCCTCTAGGTGATTATGGCACCTAGGGAAGCCATAAGGGGGCAATCCCCATTGAACCCCGTCGTCCCCTAGAAACAATCATTGATTGTGAGAGAATTTTGTGGCTGACATAAATTGTCAATATGGATTGTCTCCATAATGCATGGAAATTATTTTGTGTATTTCTGAGAATGTAATGAGGCATCCCATGTGTGAATAAGGTATGTGGTTCAGAATTGTGGAAAATATTTCCATGAGAAAGGAAAGAAAGTATCACATTTGAATAAGGTGCAAGGACATATAAGGGACCTTGAAAAGACTCCTTATGGAGTTGGAATGGAATCAATTGTAGTGCTCAGAAGTGCAGGGAAGTTAAGAAAGGTCAAGTTGAACTTGGCCATAATTTTTGAAAGCAATTGGAGCAGTAAGGAAATGTTGATAAAGAGGTAAATTTCTCACCTTAAGCTAATTTTGGTTTATAGCATAACAATTGTATGCTTGGAATATAGCAATTAGGAATGTTATACATGAGTATATGCATTGAATTGTTGCTTGGTGAGAAAATCATAGCTAATGATTCCTTGTGTGCTTGTTAAGAGGCCAAGAAATTGGATCAGCTATGATGTGGAAGAGGAATTCCCTGTTATGATGGGGAATTGGAAAGGAGAATCCCTCCACTACCCTCTTTCTATTGTATTTATAATTCTTAAGTTGTCATGCATATAAATTATGGCATAGGGATGCTGGAAATGCAAGAGATTAGTAGGTTAAATGCATATGAATTAGTGGGCATGATTAAAGAGTCATTGCATAGCGCATGTGAATTGCTTATGTATTGGCATGATGTTGCATATGGATAAAGGTAGTGAATTTACACATGTAGTATCCCATTAATGGTATTGCCTATGGTTGGTGACAATTAATGTTGCTGATAATGGTTGTAGGAATCAGACCATAGAAGCACGACTGAAAATGCAAAGAAGTCATAGCATGTGACCAGCAGACCTTGAGAAGGAAGGCTGGAGTAATGATTCATGATCAAAAGATTGACAAAGGGAATATGTAGCCTTGATAAGATCCCAACTAAACAGGTAACATCAAGCAATGTTAATGACATCCATGCAGGTAAGGGTTATTTGTGCTTAATTGCATGAATGTTGAAAGAGGATTTGGTAAAATCCCTTCAATTATGTTTAAACTATGTTGATTTGGTCTGCATGTTCATGTATGGTAGCAAGTGTAAAACCATAATGAACATAGTGATACCACTTAAAAAATCTAAACAATATGATGATGGCCTCATGGTTAAACAAAACAATTCTCTGTTGGTTGTGGAGCCTGATCTCCAGATCCAGAGATATTATTATTCAGCCGTGTTTGTACCCCAGTTTTATATGATATGTAGGTGGACTGTACACTCACCCCAGTGGGGGGGTGTGGGGGGTCATCGCCCCCCCACGGGGTTCCAGGGGGGACCATCCCCTCTACCTGGGGGGTCTGGGGGCTAGCGGGGGTTTGGGGGCAGCGCCCCCAAGAAATGGGGTTCGGGGGCAAAGCCCCTGAAGGAAATTTTTGGGTTTGTTTTACGAGCCCATGGTTTTGGATAACCCATGGTATTTTCCCATTGTATCTCCCTTATAAAAGAAAGACATTGTAATACGGCTAGGGTAAGATGTATTAGGTTTTATGCATTGTAAAGATATCTAAGATCAAAGAAGAGAGACTGTGAGACAGTGAAGAGGAAGTGCAGTGGTTGTGCTACAGTTTGTATCCCTTCACTTTGCTGGACGGAATAATAATAAGGACTAGCAACTTCAGTGTGGATGTAGCCCAAGTTGGGGTGAACCACGATATATCTATGTCTCTCTTGTAATGTGTGTGTGATTATATTTGCATTTCTGTTTATTGTTATAGCTCTGCGATCTTGTTTTCTTACATTCCCATAGGTGACAGAATTGTAAATTCATGTTTGAATTTAATTATTGATGGCATTGACTGATTAGGGAAATCAGATTTGAATTTGATTGTTAAATGTTGTTGTCTGTTTGGTTGTTTGAGGAGTGTGCCAGGAAGACACCTTGCAGGAAGACCATGTGTGACGGCCTGCATAATCCAAACTCCATGGGAAGGGTCCCATGCTTTGGAAATGGGTTGTGGGTGAAACGCCATTGTAAATTTTGATAATGTCTTAGCTGCATTGCATGTTGAAAAACCATGTGAGTGAGATGGTAAAATTATGCCAAGAAGGCATGTGTGTGTTATGGAATGTGAAAAGATTGGGGTGTCAAATCGAAGGACTGTTGACTCAGAGAAGGGAGCCCCCATTCTTCGCAAATGAAGAAAAGATACATCTGTAAAACATATGACTATTATGTAACCCTAACTAAGAATATACATTTCTAGTTCTTAGATTTAATATGCAGAGCATGTTTTATTATTTCATTATTATTCCAGACTGCTTGAGTGTGACTAGGGCCTACAAGACTCACATCGGAAAGGGATGCAGACATTTCGGGTGCTGGGTTATGTTAGGGTTGTTAATATTAACTACACCCTAAGGGAATGGATGCATTCCTGGTGTTTTAATACTTGATAGAGAATGTTATGAAACATGGTTACAATTTAGAGAAGAAATACTTATGAGTTTTCTTATCCTTGTTGTGTTGTCAACTTGCATAGATGCAATTTGGTGTTCCACATTAAGAGGAAAAGTGAATAAGGGTACTCAGGAGGACTGTACGGGCATTGGTAACCTTTCTACGCTCACACTAAAGAACAGTAGAAGGGATGGATAGGCTTGGGGATCTGTGTATTAGAAAAGGGGTATCATCCTTGTGTAGTGTGAGTGGATATTGTGGGGCCATGCTAGCCTGCAGTCAAGAAAGTCACCTATAGAGTTCATAGAGGGAACCACTGGTTTTCATAGGAGGAAGAGTGCCATCCTTATGTGTGTCACAGGGTTGTGGTGTGTGAAAATTTGGTGATATTGATGAAGGTATAAAATCTCTATCGGGTCAGCAGTAAGGTGGGGTACCGAGACTGACTAGAAACCCCAAGATGCCTATGGCTCCGTAGTAGAGCCTTGACCTAGAAATGGTCGTGGTGCAGTTTCCTTCCATTGGTTGATGACCTAGACATATGTACTAGCTTGGAAATGGAGAGGAAAAACTAGGTATGGGACTGGTTTGGCACCACCAATGCTTGGTAAATCCAGTCGGTGCACTGGTTGGGCATTGAATGTTGTGGAGAAGCCGACGTGCTGGCCAAACATTCCTTAAATAATGATAAACCCAGTCAGCATACTTGCTTGGCATTGCCTATTCGAATGATTGTGGAGTATCCTGCATGCTAGCCCAACATTCGTTATTGTATCCACAGGCAATCTAAGGCTTGTAAAGCAAAGAAGGATCCTTTGGAATAAAGTGAAGACATCCAATACAAATAAGTATGTGGTTATACGTTCCAACTTCTGAGTTTGGATCTAAGAATTTTTAGCTTTTGTTTCATTGTGTCCATCTTAGAGCGCCCATCGACTTGCATCCCCATCCACCAAAAGCAAATAGTGTCTTGGAACTCAGAATGAGAGAGCCAAAAATTTTCAAAATGGAAGGGACGAAGGAGCTTAGTTCCCACACATTGCCAGGAGAATGATTGCGCCGAGAGGCGCTCTACAGCCTAGTATGAGGGAGATCTTGTTAGTCGAGTGCTTGACGAGTTTGTGAAGTAACAAAATAATACAAAGTAAACAAAAAAGAATAATACAAAGTAAAAAGTAATAAATATTATGTCGGCCATAAACAAAAAAGGATAATACAAAGTAAAAAGTAAATATGAAGGAGATATTGTAACATTTGTCGAGTGTTTGTCAAGTAAAAAAATAATACAAAGTAAACAAAAAAAATAATACAACGTAAAAAGTAATAAATATTGTGTTGGCCATAAACAAAAAATAATAATACAAAGTAAAAAGTAAATATGAAGGAGATCATGTAATTTCTATTTCTAATGTCGGCTAAAGTAATTTCTTTTTACTAGCTCTCCTTGAATAGCTCCTTGAGTGCAATACCTAAGTCGAGGTTTGCACCTCGGGATATTTGATCCCTCTCGGCGCTTGATAGAGCCTAGGATTTGGATCTAGGCTGGTATGGGCCAATGATCTGATTCTACTGCCGGAAGGATAGAGGCAATCAAGGGGCCTCCTAAGTCGATGACACTTTCAGAGATCAGGAAGCGATCCACTTTTCTCCCCCCAACGATTGTTCCAAGTAAAAAATCCTTGAGAGGTGTTGAGATCCACCAGGTTGTAGCTGTTGATGAATGTTTTGAAACTTGAGTCCTCATTTGAAAAAGTATTTCTGCCTCCTTTCTTCTCCTGCAGGGAGGTGATCAAGTTGAAGTCGCCCCCAAAGATGAGAGGGGAGTCATGGTGCTGGGAAGTGAACCAATACAAATAGTCAATCAAATGGAGTTTGAGTGTAGGGGATTGGGGCCCATAGCACGGGGGGTTCACTCAGTGAACTTGTTACCTAGCACGATCGTTCGCAAGATATTAAATAATATCCCTAATTTCACTAAATATTGGAAAATGCCTCCTAAAATTGTATTGTTGAATCCCCCTCCCAATATACCTTTCTAATTAAGAAAACCCCTAGTTTCACCAGATATTGTAGGTATCCATTTTTATCAACCCATTTTTAATACCCCCTTTATATAATATTATCAAGTTTTAGCAAACAAGATCCCTAACGCATCTTAGTATAAGCAAACATGATGCTAAATAACATAATAGTATAATGCTCATAATGATCCCACTAAGATTGCAGGGGCGACATTGGATATGGAAAACCCAATGAAATAGTAATGGGGAAGCAGGGAAAATTTTAGACGGATGATTTACTTTATTTTTATTTATTTATTTTTTGCCCATAGGTGTCAGGTGTGGTGTCTAGCAGCAGGTAGCAAGGTGATCACACTTGTCTTAATGCTAAAACCCAAGTTAAAAACCCTCAAATGGGTGCATACGGGACCAGGTACAAGTCCTGGTTGATTTTGAAGTGCATACAAATACCCCTCATAGCACAACTGCTTTGCCAAAGGATAGCTATAAGCAACATCTCAAGAAAGAAAAATAAGGACAGATAGTCAAGAACTGAACAATAATTTGCTGGTTCTAGGCTTGTAATAAATAATGGCAAAGAATTACTACAAGAGAAAGTAAATGACATATGTCCTTAACAAGAAATCACAGATTAATCATTGCATTCAAAATAACTCTACTTACTTTTCCATGCTTCCCATAAAGAACCACATGAAGAAGTTTCACAACATCATCAGCTCTACTCCTTTTGGATAGTTTGTATACCACTGAAAATTCAGACGATTAAATTTATCATCAGGCAATTCTAAGTTAGAATATGCAACTGTAACTTAAAAGGATTTAATCTAACATATCAAAAGCACTGATATTTTTTTCCAAGGAAAACTTTGCAGAAAACCAAGGGGATGCTTCCCCACATTTGTCGCTGGCCTGCATAGTAAACCTATCAGTGTAGAGTAAGGTGACACCTAATCCAGGGGGTTCATAACAGGCAACTGCTGACATGAAACTAGCCAAATGCCCAATAACATTGGCAATAACTAATTGAGCTAACAAAGCCATCATATCATATCTAATGAAGAATGTATTGTTTCCATGCTAAACAAATACTGATATCCTTTTCAAGATGCAATTCACATAGATTGATTCAAACTTGGAACTCGCATAAACAAATAGACATTGATAGTCAAGCTCAAACAAATCTAACACAAGCAAACCAAACACCAAAACAACAATGAGTCAAGCAAACCAGGATGAGAAGTACTAAAGTGTTTAAGGAAAAACAAAGTACATCACAGCATCCAATTTCAACCATCCTGCAGTAAAGTCATAGAGGCACGAGTATGTATTTCGATAGTGCATGCATACATTAATTTCATAAGGGACTTAAATCCACTTGAAATACTCAATATTACTCTCCGCTCTGACTCTAAAACTAATAAATCACCAAATCATGCTTCATCTAGAACAATTATTGTGCCAAAATTTTGGTAATCGCCCCCAATATTAGTAGAAAGATGAGTTAAAACTACTAATAAACAAATTTGATCACGACCACAATTGCAAATGCGGAAATTCCATTCATGCTACTGTACTGTATTTAAAATTAAACTGCTATCGAAAGCCTTCCCACTGACAAATCCAACTTAGAGACAACCTTTACTTGTATTAGATATAAAACTTTGAAACCATCGATCATCTGATCCAATAAGCATTAATCTCCTTTCACTTGCAAGTAAGGAAATCACATCCATGCAAAGATGTCACCAATTTGTAGCTGGATGTCAGTTATTCAAGTGCACTAATATATACATAGTCAAAACCACTGAAACTGGCATCCTTTAGAGCTTCAATCCTAAAAACAGAGTTTTAAGTGGGGCAACTTTACTTAAAATTATTTTCAAAGATAAAAATTCAATTGGAGCACATGATTATACCAAAGAGGGGATGTTGTGTTTTCTAGATGCATCACACACTAACAAACATATGTAACAGGTAGGCATCCACTAGTTGAACGATGGGTCTTTGGCAAATTAAATGGACAAGCGCGTTTCAAGCCAATCAGCAGTGAAATTTCCATTAACAGCATTATTGCCCAGTGCACACAAACAAAACTTGGCATATGTATACATCTTCTCTACATCTACACATATAGTCTACAAACATGACAAAAACAATACTATGTAATACAAAAAGCAGAAGCAACGGATACTCCGACATTTGCAACTTGCACAGCAGAAAAATAGATCAAAACTTTGCATATTTAAGGAGACGAATTTTAGTTTTAAACTGGTTTCTAATGACAAAAATAACAACACTTTTTGAAGTCGACACTACAAATATTTGGGATGAACAAAGTGCTTTAAAAACTATTATACAGTTTTACCATTTGGGATGTCTTTAAGCGGCGTCCCTTTGCCCTGCAACACACAAAGTGAGTAACAAACAAATTAGAATAAAAAAGAGGTCATCAAATAATTCATTCTGGATAACATGATGAAAAAATGATCTGACCTTTTCAATAGTGAACTCTTTAACGATCTCCTTTTCATTAGAAGCAACGAAACGCTCGATAGTCTTCCTTTCCCTCGAGGGTTGATCGAGAGCAGCTGTAGAAAGCTCCTTGATTTTCCTCTTCTTTGACTCCTTCGGAGTTTCCTCCTCTCCTCGTTTGTTCTCTCCCTCATCTTCAACCGCTTCAGCTTTCTTCGCACCGGTTGAAACACGTCCCCTACCCCGTTTCTTCAGCACCTTCGCTTCCTTCTTCTTTTTGTCCCCCTTTACTTTATCTTCACTGCCATCCCCAGGACTCGTATCTTCGCCATCCCCGTTTTCCTCCCCTTCCTTCACAGCAACTTCTTTCAACGCTTCCGCATTCGTTTCTCCTTCTGGCTCATTAACTTCTTCCAGAGCTATTTCAGTTTCCGTTCCATTGCCATCAAATGGATTTTATTCCATTACAGCTTCGTCCTGCACCTCCGCGGATGCTTCAACTTTACCGTTAGCAGACGATTCTAGAACAGCAGACTCTACGCCCAACTCGGCCATCTCCGTTAGGGTTCGAAACTTCTAGATTCTAATATTAAGCTCTTCAGGTACCCGAGTATCAAGGCAGGAGTCTCGAACCTGCGACTCCAAGACTCCCTAACTTCAAAATAACGAAAAGCACACGTATATGAACTAAAACCGTGAGTGTTCCAGAACCCTATGTGTCTGTTCGCTCATAAAACCCTACAATAAAAACCCTCCGCTTCCAAGCTCGACCCAGCACCAACGCACACTTCCCATTATCCTCTACTTAAAACGCCCTATGTATACTCAGCCATTGAAGAAAAGAAAACACACATAAAAAACCTTTAAATGGGCTCAGACAAGTTTCGAACCTGAGCATTTCTCGTCCAAAAGACTATCGATTGAATCCTCTCAGCACCATGATTAAGCTTGTCAAGCAGTCCGGTTCTCTCAATTCAAAGAAAACCCACAATCTCGCCTCTCAAACGACACCTGTTCCGTGTAGAAACCCTGAGCTCCTTCACCAAGTGAAATTTTCCCCTTTCCCTCCCTCGAGAATGGCCTTTTCTAAAATTATTTCGTATTTCAAGCGCGGATTCCAACACAATTAAATGAGGGCGGGTAGAAGCTTCAGCGTTTGAAATTCGATATACTTAAATCCCTTAACGCTCGTTCGAATGCTAGAGATATTTGGGGGCTCATGAATTGCCGCCATTGTGAAAAAACCCCAAATTAATGTACCAATAGTGTTCACGTGATTAAGGAGTGAGATCAATCGCCACGTGGAAGCATTGACGGCGTTGGAACTCACTGCCAACACTACTCTAAAGTGCATACGAGCAACATTTAGATTGTCCCGTCCTCCCCCTTAGATTGACGGTTCTCGTGAGGGTCAATAGAGATTGAAGGAAGAAGATCGATCAATCCACAAGGTTTGTAGACAATTCATATGGATTAGCATAAAGTACATACAATAAAATTTAACTATGCGAACCATAACCTATAAGTTGGATGTTAATACAATTTAGTATTTTGAATTGTAGCATATATTTTATGGGTTGAACCCTTATGGAGTAATGACAAGGAACCATATGGAAATCCTTTGGGGTGCTAGTTATTCAAGCACATAGACCCTTTAACAATTTTAAATAAATGATAATGTGAAAACATAATGATGAGGTTAGAAATGCATAGGGAGTACTAAAATATAAATAGCCATACTAAGGGTTTCAAAGATAGAGGTTTCTTAATTAAGGTGAGAGCTAAAGTTAACATAATTAAGAAGCTCGGCTCTATAAATTACATAGGTTACGAGTTCAAGACTCAGGAGCTAGAACAACCAAACTACAAACCCTCAGCCTGTCGGCCACGCAGAGCTACCATTACCCAGTAACAAAAATCACAATAAACTCATCGATCACAGCAAATGTAGGGTTTAACCACATGCATTGAAACCCTTGCCAGGTCAACGGTGGAGATCACCAGTGGGATTTACGAAATCACAAACCATCTATCACATTAAATGAGCCATCACTACCAAGGGAACCACCTCGACAACGTTTAGACCTTTGTCAAGTTACAACTCAGCACTCAGTTGATGCACCAAGATGCTTTCCCGTGAACCAAGCTTACTAAGCCATCCACGAGGGAATCCCACTATTCTCGTTAGTTGAAAACATTCAATGCATAGGATACAATCACATCCGCCAACCTGTAAACCATATTAACATTCACATCATACAACGTGGATATAGTTATGGTAAGGTCGTATTATACACCCTTGTAACATTAAGTTAAGGGTTGGTTAGAACTTCACAGAGGCCGCATAAGTATCACCGAGGTTACATAAGTGCACACAACATAGAATAGAATATCTCCAAAGTTCACATAGTATTGTAGGATCATATAGTATTATATGTTTACAAATTATCGATCAAGTTTGTATAATATTGCATTTTGCATAGCACCATATGTTTGTATAGTTCACTAGGGTGGCATATTATCACATGGGGCCACACTATTGCACATAACACACAACATATAATATGTTATGTATATAGTTTGTAATTGTTTGATAATGTCCCAAACACCATATAAATAGATAATATAAATAATTAAAGAAGATTGTTTATACATACATGCCATTGTATAGTGAAATATAAGACTTGTTAATAAATCAAATTATCATGACCATGGTAGAAGTATAGATCCAAGACAAGTTAGCAAGACAGTTATATATAGGATTTCCACAAATTGCCACGGAGGAAGAAGGTAGATAATTACATACAATTCAACATGAATGGAAACCAAAAATAATTCTAGGTACAACACTGTGAAACGATCATTATAGATCTTCTCTGAAAAACTGTTGAATACTTGTCACAACTTTAAACTCTTACCTGTAAACTGTTACAAGTACGAAATCACATGCTTTAGCATGAATGCTAAGTAAGCCTCGGGTTGTCCATAGGACCCCTTTATCAATCAATAAAAGTATATTAGTCAAAGATAACTGATTCATAAATCATAACATCAATAATAGAAGTTGTAGTAGTATTAATAACATCAAGACATAAACATAATTCTGTTAGTCGCAATTTCTTATACGATAAACCAGCATGGTATTTATTACAGCAGGATAACCTTTTATGCTTTATTCTATTCCGCACATATTAAATAAACATTAATTGTCACATAGAAAAATTTTAAACTTTTGTGATTTTTCTGGGATGTTACACATTTAACTACATCTCTTAACTTAAAGATTAAAAACAATATAACATCAATTCAAACAAATCCTAAATAAGCTATTAAATGAGGATTGCTCAAGGACAATAATCCAAACAGAATTCCATCAATATTGTCATTGGTACACTATTATCAAATTTAAGCAAAACTTAGGATCATAAGCAATATCAAATAAAAATGGAAGGTCTTTAAGTTTTAGGTGGGTATGAATCGATCTCGTGATTTGGACGTATGAATCCATCCCATGATTTGGAAGTTATTCCTCAACACTCCCAAATAAAATAACCCCCAATATTTATATTACTATGTCAAATTAAAAACCCCCCTTGACCCCTTAATACGGGGCAATATATTTTTGAGGTTTTTAAGAGTATTCAACCCCCCAATATGAATGGACGTGATATGATATTGCCTCACTAGTGAACCCCCCATGGCCCATAGACATTCAACAAATTCCCATGAATATTGGTTCCAATGAGGTGTAAAGAGGTTGAGAGGGAATAGGAGGTTGAGGAGAAATCCCCTAGTGAAATGAGGGTGGGATTCCAAACAATGGCTAGGCCACCAGAGGCTCCAGTGGAGTCAATGGCCATGCTGTGGAAACCTTTCCATATTTTGGCGACGAGGGTTTGGAGAGTGTAACTAGAGCACTTTGTCTCCTGTAGGAAGAGGACAGAAGGTAGATCCTGAAGTATTTTTCTTTTCAACATTCTATGTTTTGAGGTTTCATTTAGGCCTCTTACATTCTGGGAAATAAGATTCATTGAGAAATGGGGGAGAGGGTGGGGAAGAATTATGTTAACTGAGCATATTACCCTGGCTCAATAAACTTGGTTCCAAGTATGCTAACCCTTTGAAGATCTGTCTTACGACTGTGCTTCTTGTTATCTTTTAGAGATTTGTGTTTGTCCTTTTGGGGCATGTTGAGAATTCCCAATTTGTTCTGCCCCTTAGCACAAGCCAGAGCTTCCTTTAAGATTGGAATCTTCCTTGGAGGGATGGAACTGTATGCTTTCTTGGTGCATGCTTCTTCAAGACATAAGAGATCAAGGTCCCCTAGCTCGATCTCGCCCATTTCTTCATCCATAAAGATCTCAGGGGCTGTGGTACATTTTTGTGCAAGGGTTTCCAAATCCTGCTTGTTGGCCGCAGCCGGTGTATCGAGGGGATTCGTCCTTGGGGGTTATGAGAGATCAACTACTTGATCTGAGCATTGGCCTTTGTGGAGTTCCGGTTGAGAATGGGTGTGAACAGGAGCCTCCGTTCTTTTCCTTTCAGATGGATCCTTTGGTGTTTCTTCGAGAGCTGCGAAGCTATTGCTGGTAGCGGGACTACCCGAGGCTTTGTCCTCTGGGGGGATGGGGGGTTTGCGGCCATGGTGTCTTTTCTTACCTACTTTTTGAAAACCCTCTTCATCTTTTTATTTGACGGACGGATCAATGGGTACAAACTGGTTCTAGGGGCAGTCCCGATACAAATATCCGTGTTCATGACACTTACGGCATCGGAAGGGGACATGCTTGTAGTAAAGAGATTGTATCCATTCAACATCCTCATGCATTAGATTGACATAGTCTGGAAGGACATGAGCGATATGCATGTAAACACAGATATGAGCGTAAGATGTGTACTTATTGATCCTTGTTTGTTCAGTCGATCTAACATAGATTTCTAGGGTGTTTCCTATGTTGCTAAGTGTCTCTTCATCCCAGTACCCCCACGGCGGGGAGTACATGCGAATCCACTCTGGTGCCCAGGTGAAGTCTTCCTTGTCCAGGATGAACCTTTCTGTCCAGTTATGGAGGTACAGTCCTGCAGAGTTGAAAAAGTACGGTCCCCCATCTTCGACTCTGGTTTTATCATCCAGTCGGTGGAAGATGATAGTGAAAAACCCCTTTGGTCCGAGTTGAATATCAATGTGGGATTTGGGTTTCCATTTAGCTAAGATCCATCCTCTTATGGCATGCTCAATAGGCCAGATGCCAATGAATTTGCTAATGAGGGCGTGGTCTCTCATTTTTTGGGCTCTTGCATTGATACGTTTTGCTAGAAGGGTGATGAATGGTCGTTCGACCGTCTTGGAAATGCACGTTTTGGTACCATGAGGGTCCTTTTTGGGTTCTTCAACTATGACTTCTTTGGATAGATTGGAAGTAATATCAAGCCCTAAGATGGGGATCTCCTCCGATCTAATCTTCAGCTTGACGACAGGGGGTTTATTGGAGGATATCAGGTCCACGGCGGGAGTTGCTTGAGAGGAGCCTCCTGCTCCTCCTAGCAGGGTGGCCATGAGAGCATCCAAGCCCCGGGTAGGGTGGCTAATGGCGGGGGAGAGCAAAGAAGTGGAACCAGCTTGACCTAGCTCAGGGGATCTGTGAGGGAGTCATCAATCCTAGTAATGATATTAATATCCATTAGAAAATTTAATAATATCAATAAAAATATACCCTATCAAATAATGAAATCTCAATTCAAATCATTTTTATTAATGTATTATAATAGTAATAAATTAAAAATGGTTTTCTTTAATTATTTGTCAAATTTAAGAATCATGGGTATTTATTTGCTTGAATAATATTGAAAATGAATAGTGAACTTGAGCTATTTAGAAATAATTATTTGTAAACTTGTTGTGTTTGAGGTGCAACACCTCATAAATGAATCATGTGAGCTTATTGGTTTAAATAGTGATAAAGACAAATAATTGAATTTGTTTTGATTATGGTTTAAAACCTCATAAATTAATCATGTGCATTTATTTGGATGAAAAAAATTGAATCAAGTTATTACAAAATAATTATTTGTGATGTTGTTGTGTTTATGGTGCAAATCATCATAATTAAATCATTTTTGTACATGTCCATGTGACAAATATGAGCTTAGCACAACTATATGGTACTTGACAACATGCCATTTCTTTATGCTTAGGATTCCTTTAGGCTAAGGCCTATGATTTTTCAAGTTCAACAATGTTGAGGGCCATTGGACCTATCCCCAGTGATTAAAAACTTATAATATTGTGAATGCCCATACTTAGAGGCTAAGAACACTCTTAGGAATATGTGTGGGGACCTTTATGTTGTCTTTCTTGCTCCTAGATTCCTAAAAGCTTCTTTTAGGGCCTTAGGTAGAGGTTTTCTCCATTGATCATATAGATGGATCTAAGACCCATGTCTTCTATTAAAAATTTAATAATAATACTAATTTCCATCAAAAAATTTAAGAAGATAAAAATATCTCAAATGAATAATCAAATTTAAATTCAAAATTTTTTATTACTACTTTATAATAGTAATAAATTAAAAATAGTTGTTTTTATTTATTTGTCAATTGCATTTATATGTTTAAATAATATAAAAAATGAATAAATGAATTGAGCTATTTTCCAAATATATTTTTTGAACTTGTTGTGCTTGTGGTGTAAAGCCTAATAAATGAACCACATGAATTTATTTGCTTAAATATTCTAAATATAAATATTTGAACTTCTTGCAAGTATGGTGCAAAAACTCATAAATTAATCTTTTGAGCATTTATTTTAATTGATGAAAAAATAAATAAATATTAAATTTCAGAGTTATTTTCAAAGTAATTATTTGTGAATTTGTTTATGGTGCAAATCCACATAATTAAATCCTATTTGTACATGTCTATGTGGAAATAATAGCTTAGTGGCAAGTATTTTTGGCTTGGATAATTTGAAAATATTTGGTGATTCTCGAGTCACAATCAAATGGACTCGGGAGGTCTTTGATCTTAAAGTATTAGCCCTCACTCACTGGTGCTTAAAGATAAAAAAAACCATCAATGCTTGAATGCTTGTCATCTTTTGGAACTTGTGATCTTGCTGACTTCCTTCCTGATGAACAGTATATACATTTTAACCCTTTGATTCGTATGAATAACAATGGTATGTTTTTTTTTTCCTGAAAAAAAAAAACTTAGCACCACTTTATGGTACTTGCCAACATGAAATTTCTCATAAAGATAAAACTCAATTTCCAATAGTATTATCAAATATAACACCATATTAACATCACAAAATATAAGTGGTGCTAACACCACTTATTTAACACCACAAAATATAAATGGTGTTAATAACACCACTTTAACACTACATAAATGTAAGTGGTGTCAATACCACCACATTTACACCAAAAAATATAAGTGATGCTAAAAGATAGATTTTCTTGTTGTAAGTTTTGCCATTTACTCTATATTGTTTTCATTGTTTATGTAGAAAAGTAATGTTCAAAATTTTTTTGAGATAACGGGATAAAAATGGGAATGGAGAATTGACGGAAAATAGTTATGTAAATGAAAGGCTAAATGTTGAAAGACTAAAAAATAAAAAAAAATGAGCTTTACATTACATATACTTATCATTGCATATACTTATCAGTATAGATTTATTATTTTAGATCGAGATTTATCATTTAAATATGATTTATCAAGCTGGGAGAAAGATTGGAGAAAAATTTGTTGAGGTGTATATTTTTTTATACATAAAAAAAATTACACTCTAATATATATCTTTATTTCCTTTTTATGTCAAACGGCTATGTTACCCAACTAATTTGAAAACAAAAAGCACAAAGATGATACTACAGAAATGAAGCACAATCTTTCACAGATTCAAGGCATACTATTTTGATCTTTGTTGAGATAATATGAATTAGTGGCGAAGTCAATAGAGATGGAGGGGCAGGCGAGGGGAAGCCTTGGCAACGAGAGGCATGACCTTCTGTAGGGAAAGCCCGAAAACTTCATCCATGTTGAGGCTGTCTTCATTGGGAGGCAGATCCCAATTGAACGAATGAATCAACGACCCCAAAATGTATTCCACCAACACAACTCCCATGCGAGACCCTGCACAAATGCGCCTGCCTGCGCCGAAAGGAATTAGCTCGAAATCATTGCCGCGAGGATCGATCTTGGATCCCATAAACCTCTCTGGATTGAACTCCGTGGGCTGCTCCCACACTTCCGGATCTCTTCCGATCCCCCAGATGTTGACCATCAGCCTCGTGTTCTTGGGGATATAGTAACCATTCACCTCGCATGCTTCGGTGGACACGCGCGGGAGGCTGAGAGGGGTGGATGGGTGCTTTCTGAATCCCTCTTTGCAGATGGCGACCAAGTATGGCAGCTTCGGAATGTCTGACGCCTCCAATCTCCTTTCACGACTGATCACTTCGTCCATCTCCTGCTGCGCCCGCTTAGCGATTTTGGGGTTGCTGATCAACTCTGCCAATGTCCATTCGATCACGCTGCCCGACGTGTCAGTTCCGGCAGTGAATAAATCCTGCACACCAAGAGCATTGAAATAATTAAGATAGAAATTCGCAAGCTACGTTGCAGGCTGTATGAACTTCCGAACAAAATCCATTAGAAATATAACGTTGGACGTTGTTTTGGGTACTAGACCTGAAGGAGACCCCTGATATGGACCTCCGTGAGTCTCCCGCCATTGCTGTCACGGTTGTCCATAAGCACGTCTAGCAAATCCGGGGACGGTCGTTACTTAGCTGTGGACTCGTGTTCTTCGATCATCTTCGTTAACATCACGTCGAATCGCTTTTGCAGTTTCTTCATATTCCGTTGAATACCTTGCAAATCCATCCACGCCACCGAAGGAATGAAATCTCCGATGTTGAAGTAGCCGGCAAGAGTCATAAGTTGCACCACCATGTCCTTGAATTCGTCGGCCTCGTCTCCTTCCCCTTCAAACACCCGCTTGCTCAGAACTGCCTGGCTGATAATGTTGGCGGCGCAAACATTGAGAAGCTCCGGCACATTCACAGTCTTCCCACGATTCGAGTGATTGAGAATAGATCGCAGCAAGAAACCGACCTCGGCCTCTCGCAGGGGCTGGCAATCGTCCAAAGCCTTCCCGCCCAACATGTGCATGTTGCACAGTTTGCGAAGCGTCTTCCACAGGTCTCCGTAGGGCGACCACACCATGTCCTGAGAATCGTAGGCCATGTACTTGGAACCGGCGTTTCCAGGTCTGTTGGAGAAATTTACATCCAATGTTTTCAAAAACGCCTTTGCCGCAGCGGGCGACGAAGCCACCACCATGCCAGACGTTCCCAATTTGAAGTACCGTATTTCTTGGAGAGATTGTAGAGAGTGACATGAGGCATGGCTCCCAGCAGTCCGAGGCTCCCCACAATCGGCCATCCTCACGGCCCTGGCGGAAGCTTTCTCTTCTTGGAGCTCCATGATCTCAAAACGTAACGAAATCCAACGTAGAGAGCAACGCACGAGAAACCCCATAGTGCGAATTCTGAATCCATATCGATCGTCGCTGTTCCGTCGTGAAATTGTGATGGGTAGACTTAGTCACGTGCTTCACATGCATCTGGCCAACTACTAAAACTCGGATGATCATGAATTAACACATTTAATTTTATCACGTTACATTAATTTAATCTTATTGTGATTTTCTAATGGCGGCTCAAGTTTATTCAGGGACGCGGGATTCTGTGACGCGTTGGAGCGCTGACGGGAATCGAAAACGTGTCAAAGCAGCTTGTTTTTGTTCGCGTAAACCTCAAAGAATGAACAGTGTATAAATTTTGAATCTATTTATGAAGTAATTTAATAATATAAAATTTTGATTTTTAAAAAATACTATATTCCGCTCAAATACTTAACACAAACAAAATCACAGAATTTTTAAATTTGTGGGTTTTTATTTATATTCGTACAGCGAAAAAAAATATATGGTTGTCACCACTTACTTTCAATGGTGTAATGCTTGAATGAACAAGTGAAAATAGCAGCAAAACTGCTTATACCAGCCTTTTAAGAAGAAAATAAAATAATAATAAAACTAATTTACAAATAATTAAATAAAATTTGCATTTGATAATAAAAATAATTAGTAAAATAAAATAATGTTTTGTTGTATGCTAATGATATATATATAGCTCAATAATTGTTCTCAATAATATGTTTGATATATTCAATACATTCTTAAGTATGTAACTCATTAAAATATATTATTTTGTAGTGAGGGTGTTAGTATCTAAAATTGGGAGTCCTCATAGTGACATGTCGGAGGAGTGATAAAATATAAGTCCCCGACCAAAAATAAGGAGTGTTGTTGTAAAAAAAAATTTATTTTGTAGTATAAAAAGTCAATACAAAATAATCTTGTTGGTTAGTTGGTTAGATATTAGTGGGTTAGTAGAGTTAATCATAAATAGCTATATTAATAATAGTGAATTTGTGAATTAGTGGATCAATCATGAAGGGATGTGTTGGTATGTGTAGAATGAGCAACAAAGTTTCTTAGTACGAGCCTCTTAAGAAAATTTTAATAAAAAAAATGTAAAAATGTTTTAATGTATTAAACTTTCTCATAGCCTAAAAGCAACAAGAAGCTCTATGCCTAATTATTCTTAGCCCCATGTCTTTAAAGCTTGAAGTTCTTAATAAAATAATGTATTAAACTTGTGCATACATAGCCTAAAAGCGCAAGGAAGAAGCAACGTCTAATTATTCTTAGTCTCAATGTCTTTACTAGTTGGATTAGAATTTAGTTTCAATGTCTTTACTAGTTGGATTAAAATTGGGTAGACTCAAATCTTTATAAAGTTTTTAAAACAAATTGATATTTTAAAAAATAGCAGTAATATATTTTTGGAAATCTTGATCACATTTTTTTATAATTAAAACAATTAGTAATGATATTTGTTTTCACAATATTTATTAAAGATTAGATAAACAATATTGTTCTAGTCCAATCTACAAATCAATAACAACACATAGAAAAATCTCCTTGCATTAATAATAGCAATAATTATTGAAAAAATAAAACAATAATATATGTATGCTTATATTTTTAATTATTCAATAACAATATTAGTAAATGATAGAGTGTAAATTAACTTAATTATTTGTTATTAGTAAATGATAGAGTGTAAATTAACTTAATTATTATTTGTAATCATTGTATAATTACTTTTATTTTTTCTTTATTTTTCTATTAAAGCAAGAAAAAAATCTGCAAAATTATTATTAACTTGGTTTTATTAGGATTTCCACATTGTATAAACAAAACTGATTATTTAAATTAATAATGGACAGATTTCCACTTAAATGCTGTTTTTTGCATGTTATTTTGTTAAAAACAAAAACAAACGAATTGCTGACGCATGTGTGCGTACGTGGCACAAGCAACTCCCTACACACGCTTCAGAAAATTCACTTTGGCCCGCCTTGATAACATTACACCAACCTTTTTCTTTTATTATAAGCCACAGCCCACATGATACATGGTTGCTCACTAAATAAAATAAAGGATTTTTAATATATGACGTGGCATTGCCAAGATAAAATTCCGGTCTCGCGGCGGGATCTTATTTTGGCCGGCGGAATCTAAAATTCCTCCATAGTATTATTTCAACGAGGAGCATATAGAGTCGTATGTCTGGAATGGATGTAGCACGAATCCATTAGTTAATACGCAGTCTCCCTAAATTAAAATACTTAAATGGCATTCCACGCGTCCAATGTAGTGGTAACAGTACACAACAATTTAGGTTAGTGGGTTTTTGGTATTTTAAAATTTTGACCAAAAAACTCACACCAAAGCAAATTAGTCTTATCATAATTTTTATCTAATTAGAAATTATTAATATATTATTTTAATCGTTTTTGTCCAATAAAAAATTATTAATATTATATTTTAAAATTATTAAAAACGTTTTTTGATTTTCAAATTATGGAAACTATAGAAAAAAATTTCAAGAAATTTTTTTTTGAAAATTAAAAAAAGTTTAAATCAGATTGCTATATAATTGTCTTTAGCAAATATAATAATGCTATCTTATAAAATGTACCTTGCATTTTTTTAACAACTCCTAATATTTTTTTTTACATATAATTATTAATTCATTCAGTGTAATGCTTGAGATGTATTTAAACATAATGCTCTCTTATAAGATGTACTCGAACATATTCTTATAGAACAACTTATAATAATTCTTTTTAAATATAATTATTAATTCATAGTGTATATCTAATCCCACAATTTCGCTCGAATTGGACTTATCACCTTCTTTCTCTCCTTAATAAAATATTATGTATTTAATTTGTTTATTATATAATAATAATAATAATAATAATAAACATAATTGAATGGATTAAGTGAAGTTGTTGAGTGTTAAAAATTGAAAGTTATAGATTCAAATTCTTTTATATTTAAGAAAGAATTTTTATAAAAAATATAAATAATTAATTTGGAGAATAATTTTTATAAATATAAATAATTAAAATGGATCATTTTATTTATTTTTTATAAAATGGAAAACATTGTTTTTATAACTCTTTATTATACTTACCATGGCAGGTTATATAGCAATCAGTTTGCATTTATTAGTTAATTAGTTTGCAAATTTTTATTTTAAATTTTTATATAGTTTTCTATAGTTTTAGAAATTTTAATTATTAAATTGATTTTAAAACAAATAAAAATTTATATTTTAAATTTCATAAATTATATATTTCTTATTTTTTATTGGCTATTTTTATTTTTATTTTTTTTAGGTTAGCTAATAAATTTGATTTGACTAATTATCCCTACTTGGGATGTGACTTTTGTTAAATAAAAAATAAAATTAAAAAATTAAAAATTTGTTACTAGTTGATCTGACAAAATAAAGATTTAAAAAAATAGCCATTCGTTGGAGGTAGTTCCCACTGGAAAGGCTAACTGGGTAAGCGAGGCTGCTTGGCTTCACCTGTAACATCAATATCATTACCCTGTAGAAAACACGGCTGGCTTCACGCGTAAAACACAGCTTAGTGCAGAGGATGATCATGTGTGCTATTTAATGCATTCTTTCTATATAATTTTGAACATAGCAAACTTGTTTAATTTTATAAACTTTTTTTATTTATAGATTAAAGTTGCAAGTCTCAAACATATATATAGATATCATTTTAATTTAAATAATAGATTTCAAAAGTAACGCCTTTCAAAAAAACATTAACAACTTTATATGACAATTCCAAATCCCCTTTTAATTTTATTTATGCCTTTTTTCACCCTTATATTATAATATTTTCTCATGATTCCAATAAAATTGTTTGACGGGTCCCATGCATGCATCTCACTGTTGGTGAGATGTACGTGGATAGTGTCACCTACACCCTTGTAGGGAAGTTGGGTTTGACAATTTTAGAAAAATATAAAAAACAATAATGAGTTGTTTAAGGGTTTAGTTGGGGTGGTTAAAATATAACGTGTGTATTTAAAGGTATGTATTTGAACAAAAGTTTTATTTGGGATAATATGACTTGGAATGTAAGAGTCATTATGCTATAGGTCTATTTTAAGTTCCCGCATTGAAACATGTTTTCGAAAATTAAAAAGTTTCGGTCAAACGAATTTTAGTTACTTGTTTCAAAAAATTAAAAAGTTTCAGTCAAACTCAAATTTTTAGGATAGTAAGACACAAATTTGGAGTTATCCAATGTTGAGAAGGGATCTATACCTATTGTTATACTCATCTTTCTTGGGTTTTGCTTAACCATATCCCAATCTATAGTTATTAGCTCAACATTGCCTTGAAGAAATTTGAGCTTGTTGTGCGTGAAAGGTCGTATTATTCTATGCACTTTTAGAATTTATATACACTTTAGGTATTTGGTTTATACCTAACAAATGGAGTAAGATTAGAGTTGGGATGGTTTCTAAATGATGTTTGGTTTATTTATGGCTAAGTGAGCAAGTGTTGGTGAAACAAAAGAATGAGCAAAAACAAGATTGGCACGCCATTTTATAGACAAGGGTGACGACAGAAAGTGAGACTACATAGAAACAACCATAATGGAAGGGGAATTATAGCTTTCTACCTTATGACAAAGTGAACACTTATTTATATATGACCGGGTGTAAGAACATAAAAAGAATTTGAAAAGATAGATTTATATACAAAATTAAAGGAAGTGATAGAGATTCTCAACTTATTCAATTGTTGCAATGTTGAATCCCCTTGCTCAATTTTTGGCCAATTTCCATCATCCTTCCCATCTTTGGCATTCACTAACTTACATTAAATTCCCACAAAATCATTCTTATAATCAAAATCTATCTTCTAATCATCCAATCATAAATCATGATGTGTTCTCATTGTCCTCAAATTAAACCGAATTAAAAAAAAATCAAATTCTTCTGTTGTACTTAAAAACAAAAAAAACCATACTTCATCTATCACAATTAGCTTATATTTTTTATTCTTCCCAAAACAACATGTACAAGGGATTGACCTTACCTCAACATGTCCAAGAAATTAACCATCCAACCAAAGCAACAAAAAGCAAAGTGGAAGTTACTTGCAAAGAAAAAGCATCCAGGTGAGTGGAGGTGATGTTACAAAGAGACATGCACACAAGTTCGAGCCTTGAGTCCTATGGGGTTAGGCCAGCCGCAAAATAGTTTATCTTCTTTTAAAATAATGTAACAATGAGAAGTGGAAATCTAGTTTAACATTGTATCAATAAAAAATAAGTTTATACTACTTGATTTATTATTCTATTTCATTTTTTTATAGTAGATGTCACTTCTCTCTCTTATTTTTAAGTATAATTTTCATAATTATTTTAATTTTTTAATTTTTAATCATGAATAACTAATATCTTACAACATTTCTAAAAGGCAGGTATAAGCACCTTTAGTGCTAATTGTGTGGTACAGTTGACAATCGAGAGTGCTCTGAGTGTCAAGGCTTGCAGTTCTGGTATAGCTGCGGCAGCTAAGCTCCTAGAACGTCGAGCCAGAGAGCTACCAGCTCAATCCCAAAAGATCTATGCCTTTCACGTTGCCTAGTGCCGGTGATATTGAATTGCAGATTTCGTGTGCTGGCATTGTACCGTTAGTACACATTTCAAATCCACTGGCAGGTGAGGGTTGATTCCGCATGAGTATTGAAATCTGTTTAAGATTTCAAATCCAATGACAGGTTGTCACGAACAGTACGCTCAAGTTTTTGACTATTATAGTATTTCAATGCTGCCTTTTTTTAGTTTTTTACTGTTATAATTTTTTATATGAATAATAAATAAATATATGTATATATTTAATATTTTAAAATTATGAAAATACGGCAGTGGCAATTGTTTTGTTGTATTTTACCATGTTAATTTTACTACGTAAATATATGTATATATTTAATATTTTAATATTATAAACATATTACGGTGACCATTGTTTTATTGTATTTTAATTTTTTACTACGTTGTTGTTATGGGAATCAAATCATTTTTCTTTCGAAATTATTCAATGATCTTTAATCTATATTATTTTTTATTGTGATTTTTTAATTGTATTATTTAATCTTAGGTTTTTAATAATTTAATAGAATGATATATAACAATATGTAATTTATATAAAATTATAAATTTTAAAACGATGTTTAATTTACATAAATTTATGATAAATTTTTTTAATTTTATTATTTAAACTATTTTTTAACGTTTTGAAAAAAAAAAACTTTTTTAATAATAATTAAATAGATTGATATAAATTACAGACTTAGTAGAATTTAATTTTGATAAATATTGTAAAAACTATATTAAAAAAATTAAATTTGTAAAAAGCTACATATTATGTATCTATTAATTAAAATTTAATAAATGATAATAAATAAAAATTTAACAAATATTTTGGACACAATGGTTTAGATACTAAAATATCAATCTACTTAGTGATTTAATTCACAATAATGTAAATAGAAATTATTTTGAATTTTTCCTAAAATTCAAAAAATTCGAAGGGGTCCCCAAGTTTACCTTCAAACAAATAAACAAACAAACAAATTTAACGCTATTAGTCTTACTTAATTATTTTACCTTTTAATTTTTAATTATGTATTGCTATTGCATTAAAATATTTACAAGAGACAGGTATAGCAGCTTTGCTGCTAATTTAGATTGTTTATGTATCATGTCAATTTACACAATTTTATTAGAAATTGATTTGGTTTTTTAAATATTTATTTATTTATCATGTTTATAGTTTTTTAAATTAAATATATATTAAAAAATTAAATTATTTTTAAAATTAAAAAATCATTTTTTAAATCTAGATAATAATGATAATAATAAGGTGTAGACATAAAATTTAATAAATGTCTCTTATATAAAACTTCAAATATTCAACAACTTAAACTAGTTTAAATAATTAATTAAAGTATTTGATAAAAATCATATTTTATAATAACATGATTACAAAAATAAGAATACTTAAACTAAGTAAAACATGGATTAGTTCGTTAACGAAAAAGCAAATTACACGCTATCATTTTTAATAAAACGAAGACTATCTTACAACAATAATTTCTCAACGTACTTTCTAACCAAAAGAGCATGATCTAATTACTCTATTTTGTTTCGTTCTTTCGAATAGACATTTGCACTAATAAGAGGGTTTAAGTGAATTTTTTTTTCGAAGGAAAAAAGCATAATTTTACTAGGAATAATCAAATTAGATATTGCAAAAAGGTTTCTAAGAGCCCTTTCTAGTAATAGATTTCCAGCTTCAAAGAAAACAACACGTACCAAGACACCACAAAAAAAAACCCTAAATCTAAATAACCTTCTTTGAGAGGCAGCCAAGAATGGCTCATGTGTAATTAAGAAACCAGCTCATTAGGAGCTGTAGAAAAAAATAAGGAATGATACCATATGAGATGTCAACAGATGCAGAACATATAGACAAAATACACAAAATGCAACGGTAGGTTGCAGAGCCACCAATTTTCAAAGGCTGAAACCACCATCCAGGTGACAGGGCCACAAAAAGAAAGTTCTCCACCGCACCGAGGGCATCCAACCATTGTTGTCTCCCCTCGACAATGTGACTGCCACCGCTACCAAAAGGAAACAGGAACCCACAACAAACTGTGGGGCTCCTCCACCGTCAAGCTGTCGCCGATGCCTTGTCATGGAGCACCCATCCAAGCCACCTGCCTCAGCACAAACCACAGCCTCCGCCACTGGTAAGCAGGAGGAGCCTGCTATGTAATGAGTCGTCGCGCAAAGGCTCCGCCGCCACACTGTTCGCAGAGGGATCGTCCATGTTCGCCTCCAGTCTACCATGTCAAGGTAGCAACTCAGTGGGAAGGGGGGATGGCAGCCATGGAAGGATCCATGGCCATCGAGTTCAACATTCAACTCTCAAAACCCTAGTTGCAGAGCCACCCCTTCAGACTCCTTCGAGCATTCAGGGTTTAAGTGAAATTATGTGATTAGTTAAGCATTTAGTCCAAGGGCGAAATTCAAATAAGTCTTATTCTTGTTAATATAAGAAGTAAGAGGTAACATTACCTAGTTGTTATTGGGCCAAGAGGTCCTTTCTATAGCCCAATGTGGATGAGATGTGTTAGGTTTGTCACACACATTGGCTCCAAATTTAAATTGGCTAGATTGTAAAACTCATTTATATAAATATACATTGAATTTCAATTTCAATTTCCATTCATGCATCTTCACATTTTAAATATTTTTTTCATAAATAGTTGCAAGAATAACTATTTTACTTCATAATCAATGAACGCAGGCAATTTTTGCGTATTTGTAGAGTTTAGGTGTTATTATTTATGATCCCATATTGGAATAGTTGGCACGTGGATGGATATATTGGATTATGTATTGTTAAGTTAAAATAGAACAATAAATAAGATATTAGTTTTGTGATAATTGCATATTAACCAATAATTGTCTAAATTGAAAGGATTTTACTTCACAATTAATTAATTAATGCAACTTTTGTGTATTTGTGGGATTTATATGTTATAATTTACAACATGAAATAGTTGGCACTTGAACAATTAAATTTAGGTAAATAACTATTTTACTTCATAACCAATTAATGAAAGCATTTTTTCCCTATTTGTAGTATTTATGTGTTAGCATTTACAACATTTACAATATGATTCCAAATTGGAATAGTTGGTGGTGAGATATTAGTTTTGGGTGAATATATATTTTACTTCATAATTAATAAATTAATGTAACTTTGGCCTATTTGCAGGATATCCAAATTGGAATAGTTGGTGCTTGAATAATTATAACCTAAAACACATTAGATTAAATGTATTTTTAAGTTGATAATATAACAATGAGTTAAATATTAATTTTGTAATAATTGCATATTAATAAACCAACATAGATCCATCTTAAAGCCCTCCAAGGATCAAATCCCTTGAGGTGCAAACCCCTTTTTAAAGTCCTAAACTTTCTCAAAATATTTGATCCCCCTTGATAGAGCCAGAGTTGAGATGGATCTATACTGGTACTTATTGGCATAAGTGTTGGAGTATATTGGAGATTATGGGTACCTACATGAAGTTGGTACCCAAAAAGGGCATAATAGGAGCGCGTGAGTAGAAAAAAACAGTGACGCACACGTGCGTCCAAACACGCGCATGCGTCACTCCTTCGGCAATGCCAAACGTCCACGTCGTTGAGTCGACGTGGAAAAAAGGTGCGCACGCGCGTTATTAATGCGTACGCACAAAAGTGCACGTACGCATTAATTACGCGTGCGGGCCCCTATTTTTTTTATAAAAAAAAATAGAGCATGGGTTTGTTATTTTCAACAAACCCACGAGTGCACAGAGGCCAAACAAGCACCCCGCAAGCGCATCGTGGAGCACCTAAAGGCCTCCTCAACGCCACCAATTCGAACCTCCACCACCTTGCCGACGTTACCTCCAGGTAGGTCCTCAACGAATCATGTATTTCTTGTTATTTTTGTTTTAAATTTCAATTTTAATTAAAAAAAATTACAATCCATTAAAAAACCAAAAAAAATTCATTGCAGATTAACTACACCTAACAAGATGACAAACATACCTGAACCATCAGATGAAACCAATGAAACCAGACCATTAGAAGACAACATTGCAACAGACAATGAACCAAATGAAAACCCTGAAGATTAATTACACCAAGATTTAAATGAATTAAGGGTATTAAGCGATGAATTGAAGAGCACCAAGGAATCCTCTCAGGTTTCCTTGGCTTCATCATTGCAAAACATCATTGAATCCATCAACATTTCCCACAGTGAGATCACAAATCTGATCCAATACAGGGCTCAAATGAGAGAACACTACTCCACTAGGATACCCAAAGAATAGATTAAAGACCTCAACATCACCAAAGCCCAGTTGTATAGCAAATTCACAGTTCCCTCGATAGGACAACCTCCAGATGTGAGGAAGAGATGGGTTTGCATGGACTGGTGTATTTACCAGCCATGGAGAGATAACTGGAGAAAGAGATGGTTTATGGTGTTTGACAGGCCCCCATGCAATAATTTGGAGGTCCCACAGTATTTCCTTCGGAAAATTGTGGGCTGAGTTTGAGCTAGGATACCATGTGAACTATTTTGACATCACTGAGTTTCAGGGTGTCGGTCTTGGCTCTGCCCAAGATCAACCTCAGGCCCGTCGCAACCCACTTAGAGGACCTCCTACACCCAGGAGAGATCCAAATCCCCCTCCCCTAGCCACTAGGGTTTGGTAGCAGCCTAGATGAGATTGATGACTCAGTTAGATGTGCCACACGTCATTTGCTTAGACATACCACATTTGTGGCTATGTCTTCACAGAGTCGGGAGGACATCGATGAGACACACACAGCTGCACGGCCTATGGGTGGTGGTCGGGACATGCCAGGCATAGGTAGAACTCAGGCGGGGCCATCTAGTTCTACTGGAACAATGGCACCATCATTGTTCTCATTGTGGTCATTCTTGCCATGGTCCCTACGCAACAACATGCCACAGAGAGCTACATGGAGCAGGTTAGCTATTGTTTTATTTAATGTTCAAGTATTTGTTGTATTTTATTTGATATCGTATTGTTTAATATATTTAACTTTGAATTACACATTGTTGACTTTATTGTTTTAATGTACAGTTATTCAGGGCCGAGTCTCCATCCTCCAGGTGGGAGGACATGGGTTCCTTTGACCTAGGCCGAGCCATGGCAGCAGCAGAGGAGATTGCGGCACCATACACACAGGTAAACTTGTTTACTTTGAATAATTAGATCTAGTTACGATTAATTTGTGTTCAGTAATTACAAATTAATTAGCACTAAGTAATTACCATGTTATCATCAGATTTTACAGTTGGTGTTTATCATATTGTCTAAATTATTTGAGAGCTATAAATTCATATAATCCAACCAAACAAAAATTAAACCTTATAAAACATGAAAACCTAAGAAAACTAGAAACATGTGCTTTGAGATGCCCGCAAGGGGCCTTCCAAATTCCCGCACATCTTCCTTGTCCACCTCATCATCTTGTCTTTGTCCTCTAATCTTATGTTTTCCAATTCATCGCCCTCCATGTAACCAAGTTATCAATCCTTCTTGTCATCAAGCATGTCCTCCTTGTCATGTTCCATGTCATCAAACACCATGCTTGAAAAGTCATCAAGATTGCTTGCTTGTCACTTGTCTTTGTCTTTTCCTTAGCTTGCCATGTCCTTCTTCCATGCTTGTCATAAACACTTGTCATGCTTGCCATGTTTGTCATACTTGTCACCTTTGCCATTCCTCAAGCCATGTCACCATCTCCATTGTGCTTTCCATAATGTGTATGCTCCATGTTCTTAACTCTTCCATGTCTTTGTCATTAATGTATTGTCATCAATGTCATTATCAAGTCCTTGTCATCAATCCTTTGTCATGTCTCCACTTTGTGAAGTCTTCTACACTTGTCATGCTTGCTTGCCACTTGTCAAGTTATCAAAGCTTGTCATGTTTACCATTTGTCCAGTCAAGTATTTTCCATGTTATCACTTTGACCTTTGTCATTAACGTGTTGTTATCAATGACAACTTTGGCCATCAAACACTTCAAGCATAAATTGTCAACCTTCTTTGTCACATTATCTTCAATGAATGACCACAGAATGAGTCATTTGTTCCCTATCACAGTCCCAATCCATTGTGGGTCAAGGACACGATTCCCGCAACCATGTTCTTTACCAAGTCTTGAACAAATGGACTACACCAATACAATAAAAACTTTATATAATATCCAAAGCCCATCAAACCACTACCATCTAACTTGAATCTAAATTAATTGCAGTCATGTTTTTTAAGTACTATCATTATCATTCTCATTGGCATTGTGTTTAATATTGTTAATATTGTTTTTATAAATTCTATCTAAAAATTGTAGTGTTCGCACATGTGTCTGCAGGCTCCAACGACCATCCATCGCCCCCTGGGATCAACAGATCTCCACATGTGCAGGTATTGTGTGTATTAAAGCATAAATTTAATTTCAAATATGATGACTTGTTTTTGTATATTTATATTTTTCCATATTAAATTATGAGGTTATAAATGTGTATGTAGGTGCGAGCACCTCGGCCTAGCAGTGTTGTTTTTCCTCCCTCCCCGGCCTTTCAGCCACCATATATGCCAATTGTATCCCCTGGAATACATGCCCCATTCCATGCATCCCTCCCCACTGTTGGCTTGGTTTTGCAACCAAGCTTTGTACAATGTGCACTTATCAACAATGTGATAACAGTTTCAATATTGAAAGCAAAAACAATTATAAATTAAATCTAAATCTAAACTAGCATGTGCATATAACAAATAAATTTTTTAAAAACGATTCAAGAACAAGAAATAAAAGAATAAGTATTTTGTATTAAGATACCTCAAATGGTGAGGATTTGTGTTGAGTAACTCTCAAGGTGAGTATCTCCAAGCTCCAAAGGTCTCTTCTCCAAGATGTTGAAAATGGCCAAAAGTCTCATGAGAGATTTTGACAGCGTGAGGATAGGATGATGGATGGATGGAAAGTGAGGAGCCTCTATCACCTTTTTATAGTTTTTGGTGGTGGGGAATACCATTATGGTTTTGAGGAAACCAATGGTATTGACCAACATGGTTTAGGTACATTTTCCCTCCTTTTTCCTTTTATAAATATTTTTAATATTTTTATTCCCTTTTTAATATTTTTGGGAATTCTGGACCCTTTTTGAGGGTTTTTTATGCTTTTTGAGGAAAAATATTCATTTTGAGGGGAAAAAGGGGTGTATTATGGTCTTTTGGTGACCTTTTGATGGCTTTAGAGGCTCAAATGGTGGAAAAGTGGACAAATGGGTCATGTGAACAAGGAAATGAGCTAGTGAGCACTTTTTGGGTGTTAACAGATTGCCCCCTGATGTGTGAGGGCAGGATCTCATCGTATGGCCGATAGACATCATAGTTCTTTTGTCTTTTTCCTGGGGTTTGGGGAAGAGAAGAGACCGGTTGGAGACGGGATCCATGGCCCTTGGAAGCTGCAAAACAAACAATATTACATGGCCTAAATATGAATGAGGAATAATCTCTGATAATGGACGAGGCGGGCATACCCATGCTCGTATCAAGACATATACATAACAATTAGTCCCAAGAAGGGGGACCTACATAATACATAAAAAATCTGCTGGTACATCGTAATGGTCCAAAGGGGACACTATTTTGGGATGTACTCATGATCATAACATGACTGATCTTAATAACTAATACACTGGAATAAAGTGATAATCGTTCTGAACAAGGTTTCAGAAGGTTTGATGAACTGCTGAATCTGAAGGTGTCCAACATGTGTAGGGACTCAATGACTCTGAGTCAACTCTGAGGAGTATATGTAACTGTATACTCGAGGGAGTATAAAACTGGGGTACATCTTAATACTGTCGCCATGCGCAACCCAGATATCTATTGAAAAAATGTAGCTGGTTGTTTCCATGAGTAGACTCTCAAATGTGGAAGAGTCAGGTGGTATCCGGGGTCTTCAACAAATAACTGAAAGGACCAATACCCTGTGCGAGTCTCAACAATGTGATCAAGGTGTTGAAGTCGAGCATGTGAGAAACAACCATTTGGAGAGGCACTGAGGATTCTTCTCGAAATGATTTGTAGGCACTCATCATAAATGGTGATGAGTCCAAGACACAGGGACCTCTAGGTCTATCCTCTGGAATAAATTTGGTTGTCATCGACATAGGGAGACCAACAACTAACAAGGCAATGGTGTTTCCTTGATAGGAGCACGAGGTGTAGAACTGAAGTGTGGTAGTACTGATGGTAGGACTAACATACTTATGGGGATGGGAAGTAACTGGGGTCATAGAGTGGGTGGACTCAAACTTTCTTTGTTCAGAGCATGATGACATGGTTGACCTGGCAGCGTAGGGAACTGACTTGTAGGTGTGGGGATCATAGCTTTTAAGGACTGAAGGGTATGTATTGACTCTGGGGGGTCAAGCTGATGGGTGCTGTCGAGGGATTCTCAGGGTGACATACTGCAGAATACTCTGAACAAAGGCGACCAAAATGGGGAAGCTGCCATATGATTAGACGTGATCTGTTGTGGCACCGAGAAACACCATTGGGTCCTTCTTCGTAGTTTTAATGAGCTCCAAGAAGGGATAAAAGTGTGCTCTGAAATGGTACTGTCCTGTGTATTTTGTGAGCCCAGGATTGTTTGTGCTCATGGGTGCTTTCATTTTTAAGGAGTCTGAAAACGATAAGAAGACTCTGCAGTGGTTGTGAGTACCGTCCTGTGGGTTTTTACAAGCCCAGGATGGTGATTGCTCGTGGTTGCTTTCATGTTTAAAGAGCCTGAAAGCAGTAAGTGGACTCCATTGGTTGTCTTTTTTGTAAGTTAGTCTCCAAGGCCCGAAAAAGCATAAAATAATGCAAATGGAGAACTCTTCTAGCCGATGTGACTAGAGTATTCCTTTTTTGTAATTAGTCTACAAGGTCCGGAAAAGGGGTAAACTTATACTAGGTAGACGCCCTTTCAGATACGTTTAGCGAGCATGAAAGGAAGCAAGGTTGCTCGACGATCTTTTCATTGTTTTAGGAGTCAGAAAAGAGCTTAACAAAAACTCCCTAAGTGCCTTTTTCGTAAAAGGAATTGCTCGGCCCGAAAAAGGGATAAAATTATACCGAACAAAAAGGTATTGATGATAGCGAGAAATGGTCTCACGCATCGTCATGAGTGTGGAAAACTGAATCCGGTGACATAAAGATTGTCAAAAACCGACAATGGCCAATGTGGCATGCAAACCGAGGCGATGAGGGGCATGGGAAAAAATTCCCAAAAAATATGGAGGTGAGAGCGAGAAATGATCTCAAGCATCATCACGAGCACGAAAAACTGCATCCGGCGATATAAGACCCATAAAAAATGGATGACGGTCGATGCGGCACGTAAAACGAGGCGACGAGGGGGCATGTAAAACATGCTCAAAAAATCTGGGCGTGAGAGCGAGAAATGATCTCAAGCATCATCACGAACGTGGAAAACTGAATCCAGGTGTTATAAGATTCGTCAAAAATGGATGACGGCCGATGTGGCACGCAAAACGAGGCAATGAGGGGGCATGTAAAACATGCCCAAAAAATTTGGGCATGAGAGCGAGAAATGATCTCAAGCATCATCACGCGCATGGAAAACTGAATCCGGCGATATAAGACTTGTCAAAAATGGACGATGGTCGATGTGGCATGCAAACCGAGGTGACGAGGGGGCATGTAAAAGATGCCTGAAAAATCTGGAGGTGAGAGCGAGAAATGATCTCAAGCATCAGCACAAGTTCGGAAAATTGAATCCGGCAACATAAAGATCGTCAAAAGAGGGCAACGGCCGATGTGGTACGCAAATCGAGGTGATGAGGGACATTTTGGAGAAATGCCCAAAAATTATGGGGGTGAGAGCGAGAAATGACCTCAAGCATCGTTACGAGCACAGAAAACTAAATCCGACGATATACGACTCGTCAAAAAAGACGGCAATGACCGATGTGGCATGCAAACTGAGGCAATGGGGGGCATTTTGGAGAAATGCCCAAAAATTATGGGGGTGAAAGAGAGAAATGATCTCAAGCATCATCACGGGCACGGAAATATGAATCCGGCGGTGCAAATGGTGTGAAAAACGGAGGTCATAAGGACTCTGGAATGGTCAAAGGAAATAACTAGGTTAAAAAATGGCTACAAATAAAGGTGAGCCCACCAAGCCAAGGATGTAGTGGTGGGGGAAATGATGACCCGTAGGGGAAGAATACTAGGTGTATCAAATCAAATCAAATATACAAGTGATATGTGACCTAAAAAATGGTTGAGATCATGCATGTGTAAAAGTCAGCAGGGTTAATGACCTGCCCCCATGCTATGTGCATGGGGTTTGTGATTGTGGATCACATATGTGTTGGTTTGAACAATGAGATCATTGGAATACTAAGATAGATGTGATGGGGAAGGTTCAAAATTATTGATCATGCCCCCTATCCCAGGGTCGAGGTAATCTATTATGCCCCCTAACTTAGAGGTGTCAATGTGGTGCAGATGTTGTCTTAGAGAGGGATCAATAGGGCATTGAGCAACTACTAGCAGGGAGGTATACCACGAGGCTGTGGGATGTGGTGGCATATTGAAGTGATGATATGATGATGGGGGATTCCTCTTGTGGGGTGGATGCCCCCAGTATCTCCGACGAGAATCACAATGATGATGAGTAGGCAAGGTTTTGGGCCTGCCCCCTTGTTGTGGACATGTGGTTTCCTCGTCGATTTGAAAGGGTTGAACATGTGTGCCAAAGGGATCAATGGAAGGCGCCGACCGGACAGAGGTGTATCCAGTGGAAATCGTGTTAATTTCTTCCGAGGAGGAAGATGGTGGGGGATGAATTTCCTCAATGAGAAGAGGGGATATCGCTAGGTCGACGTTATTCAACTCGTATAGTGATGCTCTGTAATCTGGGAGATCGGGGTAGTGATGTGAATAATGGCCGTAGATTCCGCATATTGCACAAGGATGGTTTGTGCACAATGATTTATCACGAGGTTGAGGGTGGAGTTCTAGTTTGACTACTGGAACGTTGGTGTCATCATCTAACATATTCATGTGTTCTTGAAGTGTTGGTAACTGTGGACATTGATGGGTGGCATGGCCTATGTCGTCGCACAAAGAGCACTTGGGGGGTATGCAGATTGTTGGGGGATTCTTCGTCAACTTGGGGGTCACTGGGGGGGTGCGAGTTGTGGGTCCAGTGGTGTAGGTTTGTGGACCTCTGCCCCCAGTGTTTCGAAGTGGTGGGGGAGTATAATTGGATGTTGATGCGGTGGCCGTTGTTGGAGGTGGTCGATTCTGGATGTTTGCTACACCATGGGGTGGACGGTTAGAAGTATTGATGGGTTGCACCAGTTGTAAAATGTCATTCAGTGTCGGAGGAGAGGTTGGGGCGGGTAGGTGCCACATAGGTAGTCCTAATGTTAATCCTGGGAGATTAAGTGTAGCCATGACTGGTGTGCTGATGGTGCCTGAAGGGGGAAATAAAAATGGGATAGTATGAATTGGTGTGGCTCCTACGTGAGTTGGCACTGAGGGTGGTTGCGGGAGTAAAGGGGGCTATTGGTTTGGTACCTGTGTGTTCTGCGAGAGGGTGCACAAATCAGATATATTGGTTATCGGTAAAGGTGGTGGGATGGATTGGAATGTGGAAGTCATAGATGATTCCGAGTATAATCCGGGTCTAACTGTGGAGACGAACGATGTAGGTGCATTCTGAACTGGTTGTTCAATCATAGGGAGAACATTTTTAGGTGCAGTGGGGGTGTATTGGTTTCGACGTGTTTGGAGATTCATGTCGGACGATGACATCATAAGGAGATGATGACTACTTGAATCCATTAGTTGGTTTGTGTGTGTAGCATATGTGATTTGCTGTTGTGGTGCTGTGGTTCCTTGAGGAGGATCCAATGGACGAGTGTTCGCCACTCCTTGTGTGGGAAAAGGATTCTGCAGCACCATGGGTTGTGGTTGAGGAGATGGCACTACTTGTGCCACGTTCCCTTGGCGTTGGGCGTCGTCAGACCACAGTTGGCATGCTCGCCCCAAATGGGGGCAAGTGTGTGTATAATGGCCGTATACCCCGCATATGGAACATGGGTGGTTTGTTCGTAAATTGGGGTTCTTACCCTGTTTCGGTGGTCGATCAGGGTTTTGGTTGGCGGGGGTAGCATTGTTGTTGTTTGGAGGATAAGTCTAAGCGATTGGAGGTTGTAGTGCAGCAAGGACTACCTGTGGTGGGAAATAAGCCGTTGGGGCTTATGAGTGAACAGGAGTATGTGTGGCCTGCTGATGGTAATACATAGGGGGTGCAACCAGAGGTGGATAGGCTGAAAGTGCGTGACCATAACTCTGTGGTGGACATGGGGGTCCATGAGTGTGGTGGGGGTGGGACATGGGAGCATATGAAGTTGTAGCTCCGGAGTGAGATGTGGCCCGTGAAAGATCGGGGCCGTTATTATTGCACATAATGGAAAATGGTTGGTTGTGGGACGCAACTTGTCCAATGATGACGTTGGCGGCATGGGATGCCCCCGGTGCGTCAGTCCGGGAGGAATCGCCGTGGGGAGCGTCAGGTAAAATGGTATATAGGTAGCCACACTGGGCGTAGATCAGATCAAACTGTTGGGATTTTAGAATGGCTTCTTCTTCCGACTGGGGTCGTTTAGAAGCTACATCCTTGGCTATGAGGGGTAGGAGTGATTTGAGAAACCAATCCAAAAACATACGGTCGTCTAGTTTTATCTTGCAGAGGCTACGGTGTTTGCGCCACTCATGGATATGGTCGGTGATGTGGGTAGCTGTGTTTTGTCTTCAAGACAACAGTATTTCAACTACTGCATCATAGCGTACAGGTAGCTGAAAAAACTGAAGGAAAGTGGAGGTGAGAGACGTAAATGTATGGTGGGTCCCATGTGGTTGTTCGATGTACCACTTGGCTGTAGAGCCAGTGAACGTTCGTTGCAACAGTCTTAGTCTAATGGAGTCATCCACTATGGAGTTAGATGAACACCATAGGTGAAATGACATTATGTGGTTTTGGGGATCCTCCCCAGGTTTTCCTTCAAACTTGGGGATGTCCGAGGGGAGCTTTGTAGGCATGGGTGGCCATGTAGGGTTGTGCCTGATAGGATCGTTGGTTAGCCTGGCTAGGTCTGGTAAGTTCAGACTAGCCATGTAAGGTAAACTAGCAGATGGGTGTGGCGTAGTGACTGGGACATGACTATTAATGGTGGCATTATGTAGTGGTCCAGTAGCCCCTAAGGGTATGCTAGGTATTGAAGGTATGTGTCCTCCAACCGTTGTGGTTTGGGATGGGCCAGTGCTCCCAAGTGCAACATGGGTTACAAAGGGGTTAGGAATAGTGCCAGGAATTCCTGGGATCTGGGTTGCGGTAATGAGAGGTGGTGTGATTCCTATGTTTGGCATACCCATAATAGGAGGTAGTCCTGTGTTGGGCATACCTAAAGGTGGAGTGTCCCCTATATTAGGCATGCCTAAAGGGGTTGTTGTTACCATGGATGGCATAGTAGTAGAAGGGTTTGTGGATGTATCTCTAATAGTACTGGTGAAAAGTGGGTCGTATTGTGATCCAGCCATGAGGCTGGTTGGTGATATTTCAGTAGGGTTTTCGGATTCAACCTCAGAATCAGATGTGAAGTGAGGCGTGTCAGAATCGGATGACTGTGTGTTTGGCCGATGACGTGTAGAGTCAAGGGATAAGGCTCTACATCGATGACGTGTAGAGCCAAGTATACCGAACTAAGGGTTTCACCCTGAAGACAACGATATCGTCTTAAAATCTCAATGGTGAGAAATATTTTTAAAACTTTTAGTGTAAGGTGGTGATGTAAAAAACTCGAAACCCTAATGCAACCATGAGTGCAAGAGGGGAGTGAAAAAATAAAGGCTCTCAGGCCAACAACCAACCTCAAAAAGCACTTATTATAGCAGCTGTGCTATAATAAGTGGAGGGATGCAACAAAATTGGTCAGAATACCAAAAGTCAAACAGTTTTTAGAAAAAAGGGGTGTTACTAGACCAAAGGTGGGTAATGTATAATGCAAACACCTAACTAGAAGTATTGTGAGTCAACAAACGATATCCTCTGCAAGGTGATGAAATCCAAGTCAGACAATATAGAGTGTTGAATCAACGGCTAGATATCCCCCTACCGGGAAGGATACCAGGTAGACAATCCTAAAGAGTGGCAACTAGGATACCCCGTTCATGACACATTCAGTTGGGTGAATCTGTAGTTTGGTTCTATCGTCGCTGTACACCCTCTTGGGTGTACACTGAGAACTTCGAAAGGTATCATTCGGTTACTGAATGGATTGTAGTATTCCACTCAGACTTCGGGAACCAGTTTGGCTACTTCAACCCTCCTAAGGGAGAGGCCTTCCCGATAAATTGGTTGATAACCGTGTCAAAATTATAAGGGATTTTGGTACCATAGAGGACAACTACTATGTCTCAAATGTAATAATTGAGGGGTGTTATTGGAACACCTATCCCCTCAATTCTACCTAACTACAAAATTCTTTTAAGTGCTCCCCAAGTGGGGTTAAAAGTTTGTTGAGTTTAAGGTAAATTTTAAGGCTCAGTTTAAATTATGTGGCAGAGTGGGTGAAAGTGTGGTATTTAAACTGAAATTAATTTGCCTTGCTTGGGTGATTGATTACAAATGAAAGAAAAGATGCTTCCAATTTTGCAAAAAATAAAGGCGTTTTTGAAATGTAAATGCTTGAAAAAACTATTAAAAAATAATGGATCTTTGAAATAATTTGAAGGAAAGCAAATAACATAAATATTTCAAGAAATAAATGGATCTCTTAAAAGTTGCTTGGACAAAGTATCGAGCAAATAAACAGTAAAACCTTGATCTAAATAAAATGCAGAAAATCTTTCTTTCAATTACTGAAATTTTTTAAAAAGACTTTTAATGGAGCATATATAAATAGTAAAAGATTTAATATGGTTGTAAAAATGTAGAAAAATTAATGCCGTAAAATTGCTAAATGGGCAGAAAATACAACAAAAACTATTTTCAAAAAATTGGTCGAATTCAAAAGAATTGCATCGCGGGTTTTGGGAAAACAGCCGCGATGTGCAGCGCGGGTTTCGGCCACGCAGTCGCGATGTGCAACGTGGGTTTCGGTCGCGAAGCCGCAATGTGCAGCGCGAGTTTCGGTCACACAGTCACGATGTACATCGCGGCAAATGGCCGCGAAGCCACGATGTGCAGCGCGTAAAATGGTTGTGAAGCTGCGGCGCATCGCGCTGAAAAAAGCCGCGAGGTCGCGATGAGCCGCGCGACTGTCGGTCGAAAAGCCGCGAGGCGAAAGCCGAAAAACAGATGCCGAAAAACGAACCCAAAAATGGAAATTTCAGGCTGTTAATGGAAATAAAAGGGGCCAAGATCTAGAATAGCAATGGATCTGCTGTCTAGGATGGCATATCTATGAATTAAAATGATTAAAACTAACAAAAACTAAGATCTAAAGCAAAAAACTGAGATCTAAGAATTCGAAGCCAGCGGAGTCGCCAAAAACTGTTGGCTTGGTTTTGCAACCAAGCTTTGTGCAATGGGCACCTATCAACAATGTGATAGCAGTTTCAATATTGAAAGCAAAAAAAATTATACATTAAATCTAAATCTAAACTAGCATGTGCATATAACAAATAATTTTTTTAAAAATGATTCAAGAACAAGAAATAAAAGAATAAGTATTTTGTATTAAGATACCTCAAATGGTGAGGATTTGTGTTGAGCAACTCCCAAGGTGAGTAGCTCCAAGCTCCAAAGGTCTCTTCTTCAAGATGCTGAAAATGGCCAAAAGTCTCCTGAGAGATTTTGACAGCGTGAGGATAGGATGATGGATGGATGGAAAGTGAGGAGCCCCTGCCACCTTTTCATAGTTTTTGGTGGTGGGGAATACCATTATGGTTTTGAGAAAACCAATGGTATTGACCAACATGGTTTAGGTACTTTTTCCCTCCTTTTTCCTTTTTTGAATATTTTTATTCCCTTTTTAATATTTTTGGGAATTCTGGACCCTTTTTGAGGGTTTTTTATGCCTTTTGAGGAAAAATATTCATTTTGAGGGGAAAAAAGGGGTGTATTCTGGTCTTTTGGTGACCTTTTGATGGCTTTAGAGGCTCAAATGGTGGAAAAGTGGACAAATGGGTCATGTGAATAAGGAAATGAGCTAGTGAGCACTTTTTGGGTGTTAACACCCACCCCCTTCCATCCAGCCCCCCCCTCCTATCCAACACCACAGTTCCATCCAGATCCCCCTTCTGTTTCATATCCTACATCCCATCACTCCATCCCAACCTTTCCACCACCTCCGTATCAGTTTTCCATGTTCCCACCCTCTCCCATCCAACCACAACACACCACCCATCCACAGTCACCCATCCCTCCACCGCAACACATACCTCACCCCCCCCAACATTCACTCACCACACTCGCTTCCCATTCCACGGTGCCCCCATCCATACTACAGCCAGTTGGGGTTTATCGCCCTAAACATGCATCTCCACTTATCCCACCCCAGTCCATGCCTCCTTCTTCCACCTCTCCTTCTTCCACTGTGCCCCCCAATGGTGTAGCCACCGTCGATGTGGCTACATCCTCCCCTATACCATCCACCCTAGCATCGGAGCAGGTTGTCCAACCGACTACTCCATCTGCCAGCCCTGAAGACCAGTCGGTTGTGTTCATGGTGAGATTGACTAGTTTATGAAAATCTCGTTCAATTTTAACGAAAATTACTATATACATCTAATTTCATCATTTATCTGATTGTTCTAAATGTTGCAGGGTGGCATTGCTGAGAGACTAGGAACATAGAGGAGGGAGACCCCCTCACGACTTACAGTCTCACATGCGGTGAGTTATCTAAGATTTGAAAACTATTTTTATTTTTAAATTATGTTTTATACTTGTATAATTGCCAGGAAAAGTTGACATATTATTGTTGTCGTTTCAGGGCTTAGGGGGACGTGGTCCAAGTCGCCCGAAGGACCTAGCTTCCTCTAGCACGAAGAAGAGGAAGATTGATTTTGGAGATGCACCTGGGAGCTCCGAGGGTGGGAAGGAGGATTGAGAGACCCTCCTATGTACACTAGCCACGGTGTGGCATTTTGGGCACGAGTTGCCATATTTTGTATACGGAAGCATGGACCATATTTTGTATAGGGCACAAGTTGCCATATTTTGTACAGGGCATGAGTTTCCATTATATAGACGTTGGGAATGATGTTCCATTTTTCCAAAAAGTGTACATGATTGGATCATTTTTGCATATTAATAGATGGATCTGCACTAGTCTATATGACTTTGTCTTTGATTACATTTTTGCATACATGATTTTTTCTTCAATAACAGTGTTATGGAAAAGTTTTCACATACATATAGATATTATTTCTAGACACCAAGTGACCTCAATATGAGTCCCTTGTAGTTGAATGGGTCTTGCATCTTTTCCTTTCAGCAACAACATACATAACCAAGCAAACTAAGGAGTGATACTTACATTACAAAGTGTTGTGACTTTAAGGCTACAAAAAAAAATAGGAGATGATGACTTCTTCATATTTGTTTATCTGAAGTAATGCGGTTTCTTAGTGTCTTCATCTACATCTTCAACATTTGTGTTCAATCTTTGTCTTGGATCTTCCATACTTAACCTTGTAATGGTTATAATAGTCAATTCTAACAAGCATTGCATCACATATTATATCAAATTAACCTAGATATCTGAGAAGTTCATATGTGTTCTTGGATGGAAGGGTTAACCATATCACTTGAATTAGTTCAAACATGAGGGGTGTGCATAGGTGCAATTGGATTGAGCAATAAAAGAGAATTGTTAATGTAGTTACATATGGATCGTTCTTTGTGTGTTAGTATGTTACTTTAATGAAAGCATGGTTAATGTGTTGAACTACTACTTGCACAAGTTGGCATAGACCCTTAGTGTTGATAATGTCTTCAATGTTTTGGTAATATTGATAATCACTCTTTGTAATTTAAGTATCTTGGATTTTTTGATGTTAAGACACATATTGAACATAGTCAACTCAATGGTTCAAGACATCATTTTATCCCATGATCCATGGAAGAATCATTGGATTCATATGAACCTCATTGTCATCACCTCAACCATGGTCAAGACGCCAAGATCCATCCTTAGTAGACAAAACCTCATGTTGGCACCCATATCACACTCAAAGATAATTTTTTTTTTGAAAGGGCATGTTTGGGGGTTGAGGGAATCTTGATGGATAATATCCTTAAAACATTTATATTCGATTTGAGGCCTCATATGTCCTCACCTTATCATTTTCAATACCTAAAGACCCATCCTTAGTGCACAAAACCTCCAAATGGATTCCATATCCAAAACAAAGGCCATGTATCCCATCTAGAGATATTGTGTAGTGATTCAAGGACTTTTTCATGGCTCATGAGCATGCAAATATTCATTTAGGTCCTAATAACCTTTATATTTTTTAATCACCATGCTCAAGGTCTAGAGACCCATCCCTTGTGTTGAAAATCCTCTATTGGCATTGTTGTAGGAGCTTTATTCAACTAGTCAACTAGGATAAAGAGTTGACTGGAGGTATACATGTAAGATTCAACTAAGTAGTCATGTTGGTTGACTAACTGATAAAGATAGTTACAATAGATATATTTACTTCCCCTCTATGTAAAGAGCATAAAGATGCATCATCCTATCATTGTAAAAATAAATACTTGTTAGGGATTAATAAAAGGCTAATTATTGATGGCTCTAAAGTTACATTCTCCCCTTTCTCACTTTCCATTTATGTGTATGAATATGTAGATATATCTTGGATAATGACACATATCGGTAAAACTAATTACGACGCATATTGTATAATGGATGCATACATGCATATATGTTGTGTGAGAAGGAGACTATTTAGTGGTGGGAAAGTAAATTGGAAAATTACATGAGAAATTATGCAAGAAGGAATCAACTAACTATTGCACATGCTAGGGCATGATTTTTTTATAATCACTCATGAGAGGTTCTTAGAGTCAAATACATTGGATATAAATAAATTCCTCGAGATAAATAATACATGACTATAGAAGAAGATTGAAATTTGAGGTCAAAACTCATTAATGAAGGTAGAATGAACTTGGATAGATAGATTGGGAAAAATTTAGATGAATTCCTAGAGCTCTACACATAAGTTAAAGAAAAACAAAGAAAAACTCCTAACATTGGGAACAAATAGCCAAAACCAACAATGCAACTAGAACACAATGACCAAGGGAACTTAAAAATGCAACACCACTCCACAAAAGAAGTTTCTTTAGACCTACCTCATTTGGTATGAGAGAAGCTGCTTTAGAGACCTAGAGACCTACCTACCACTTCTCTCATTTGGTATGAGAGAAGTTGCTTTAGACCTACCTCACTCATGTCAATGCTTGAGTTTTTTGAGGCCGACCTCCCACCCCACATGTCCTCTTCAACATTTTTCGTTCTCTTGGTTTTGTGCCCACCCAAACTTTTTTCATGCTTTGGGTACCTTGAGGTATAACCCCAACCCAAAAAACTCTTATATTATGTTGATTATGTTGGTTATTGGCTTCACCCAACAAAATTATATTTAACAATACACATATTCATAGATTTGGTTCCCCATGCTCAATGATCACTATATTTAACAATGTACACTTATCTTAAATTTAATTCATGTCTTGTTAAATATTTCATAATGAAATAGCTATTTGAGAGCACCACCTTAGACCAAGCCATACCATTAATATAGAATGTACATTAGAGAAATGACCTAATTCAATTTCCTTCTTTAACTCTAACCATAACACTCACCGAAACCCTAGTACTAAACCCTATGTACCTATCATGTCCCAAATTTTTTATTGGGTCACAATGACCTAAGCCCATTGGCCATATTCATGAGAGTTTGTCAAATTAAATGTTAAGGGTCAAATAATTGCCAAGGAGGAAAACTACTAGTTTCCTAGGTTGTGGGTGCAAGCATTGGGATTTGAAATAAGAAGGATAATAAATGATGCGTCGACATTAGAATAGCATAAATATTTAATAAAGGAGCTAAATAAATATATACAAGGGAAAATCAAAGTGGCATTTGACCATGAAAACACATGGAGGAAGTGGGACCCACACAAGCTAGATTTTCTTTGCCACATGGCATCCTTCTCTTGTCATTTCGAATCCATAAGAATCCCAAGGATCTTGAGATGAGTTGGAAGGTCAATATACTTGGAATGAATCAATTAAGGTTGAATTGGAGTGGATGAGTAACTCCCATGGAAGAGGAAGAGTCATTTTGGAGCTAGTGATACACTTGGACTAGATTCCCTAACTCTATGACAACAATGATGAAGATGCTATGACACCTATGACAAAAATCAGAACTGAAAGTTGACATCTCACATATATGACATGTCAGGGCTAAAAATAGCCTCCAAGAGGGCACTCAAGGGAGTTAGGAAAGCTAAGATGCTTACACATGTGATTTGGTGGAAGTGGGAGACTAGGAATTGTTGTACAAGTGGCATCCTTTAGAATCTCTTCCCAACTTGAGTTGGAATGCATCTCTTGGAATGAATTCGACCCATAGAGAGCTTGGAAACTTTATAAATGTCAAGAACAAAGAATGAATGCATATTTTGATCATTTTTAGAATTTGCAATTGCATTTGTGAAGAGGGAGAGCTAGTGGATGACTAGTTTCTTGCCTTAGCCAATTTCGAGGGTGAAAGATTCCCATACAAGTTGGTAATTGGAAAGGCCATTAAGACCTTTCATTTGGAGATTTAATGGAGTCATTTTTCGTAGGTGTAATCTATAGGGCAGATCATGGTTTCTTCTAGTGCAGCTCATTCCTTCAACCATTTCCAGTTTTCATTGCATATTCTTGATCCTTGAGGGAGGGCGCTTTTGGTGATATATTGTACTATTTGGGCGAGCTTATAATGCCCAATTTCTTTTATAATATGAATTAAATACTTTTTTCTTCATCTCCAGAAATTTTCAGGTCGAAATTCCAACTGGAAATGTATAAATCTGATTTTTAATGAAGAAATGGTGCCATTTTCCCCATAGCTCTTGCATAGCACTCTTGTAATTGCATATAGTTAGTGAAGGAATGAAATTTAGACTTCATGTACATGTTTTTCCTCCTATGTTTCAAATTTTCAAATGGTGGATTGCATGGAGGATTCTCATGACATGGCAGATCATGAGAAACATGGAAAATTGAATGTGCTTGATGTGTTTGAAGATGAACTTGAATATATCCAAACACTTGATGTGGTGGAAGGGGAACTTGAATTGTCTCTTGATGAAGGTTATGCAATTTTTAAAGAAGAGCATGATTCCTCTACATTGGAACCAATCTATGACAAAGGTTTCTGTTAAGATTCAATATGCTAAGACAGAAAATATCAGCATTACATTCCATTTCACACCAATAGCATATACAGGATCACTGAAAGAACAACAAGCACAACATAAACACAAGAGACACAAATTTATCCTGGGAAACCCTCATGGGGAATAAAACCCAGCAAAGCTTCCGCAATATAGATGACCATCAAATACAAAGATGTAATCCACAACCATGAGCTCCTTCTCCTCCATAGCAGACCTCTCCCTCACCTATGCGCTATTCACAAGTGAGTGTAGTGTGTGTTAAATGAGGAACACACCTCCTCTATTTATACACAACTCCGACTTGTATTTTATATTAACTAGGTCGGCCCCAACTTAACCACTGGGTTAAACACCCCATTACAACTGACTGGGCCGACCCCTCTAGGGTGGTCTAATAACCCTTTGACCCACATAGCACATATAGGGCCGACCCCCACTAGGGAAGTCTAATAACCCAAGTTACCACATTCCGACGGATGAATAAACATCTCCGAATATACAATAAGGTCTTCACGGAGGAATGAAACATCTCTGGAATAATAAAGTACAAATATAATATTCTTAGAGGTTACAATATTTCCACACTCCCCCTTAACGAGAATGATATTATAACAACATCTGCACAAGCAAGGAGTCATCAACATCATACATGATACATCTATAAATCATTGGAAGCTTTCTCAACATCATCAGTAACTCAAGAAGTTACTGGAATATCTTCAATACTGGAACATCAACATCTTCAGTACGGAGTCTTTATCTTCTGCAGCACTCGAACAACTACAACAACATCAACATCTGGATCCTCACGATCATCAACATCGTCATCACATGATCATCACGATTATCAGCATCATCCTCTAGACCATCACGATCAGCAGCATCGTCATCTAGATCATCACAATCAGTAGCATCGTCATCTAGATCATCACGATCAGCAGCATCGTCATCTAGACCATCACAATCAACAACATCATCATCAAGATCATCACGATCAACAGCATCAAGATACAAGTATCCTCATCAATACAAGTATACATATCATCAATACAAGTATCCACACCAATACAAGTATACACATCATCAATACAAGTAGACATATCATCAATACAAGTATCCACACCAATACAAGTATACACATCATCAATACAAGTATCTCATCAATACAAGTATACATATCATCAATACAAGTATCCTCATCAATACAAGTATACACATGATCAATTTAAGACACCATAACATGTCTAGGGACGATACAGTCCACTCGTCAACTTAGACAAAGTCTAAGGGCCACCTTCTCGGAGACATACGTCTACGGATCAATTCAGGGACCGAAGTTCGGGGATGATGCAATCCCCATCATGTACATTTTGAACTAGTGGTTCCGGGATGATGCAATCCCCATCACGTACATTTTGAACTAGTGGTTCCGAGATGATGCAATCCCCATCACGTACATTTTGAACCAAGCGTTCAGGGATGATGCAATCCTGACCATAGTTCCAGTCCTTTTTCATACTGGATGTGACCTAGATTAAATCTAGGATTTTATCACCTATGAATGATCACCTATTGCAGTCCAGGAGTGAACATTACATCATTACAGGACCTACGAATGATCACTTGCTACTACACTGAGCAGTCTAGGAGAAAACATTACATAATTCTAGTCAACCACAGAGGCAGTACTATTTCAACTGGGGTGTGACCTAGATCAAATCTAGCATTTACAACATGTGAATGATCACCTGCTAATCCAGGAGCAAACATTACATCATTACAGGTTTCGTGAATGATCACCCACTGCTAAGCAGTCCAGGAGCGCACATTACATCATTCACCAACATCTTTCTTGAATACAAGAGTCTACAGATCAATTCAGGATTGAAGTCCATGGATGATACAATCCTCTTACTCTCGGAGACATCTGTCTATGGATCACTTTAGGACTGAAGACCACGGATGATACAATCCTCTTACTCTCGGAGACATCTGTCTATGGATCACTTTAGGACTGAAGTCCACGGATGATACAATCCTCTTACTCTCGGAGACATCTGTCTGCGGATCACTTTAGGACTGAAGTCCATGGATGATACAATCCTCTTATCATCCATTTAGACAAATTCTAAGGACCATTTCATCGACCTCATCATTGGAACAGGAAAACTCATCATCAACCTCATCGTTGGAACAGGTAGCCTCATCATCGACCATATCACTCCCCCTTTTGAGGAGGGTCCTTCTGAACTACACCAAGCTTGTCTCAGAAATACTCAAACTCTTCTTGAGACAGAGGTTTGGTCAATACATCAGCAACTTGTTCGCCAGTGCTCACATACTCGAGCTTGATAGCTTCTTTCTGCACCATATCCCGTATATAGAAATATCGGATCTCTATGCGCTTTGAATTATCATGGAACAATGGATTCTCTGTCATCTTGATACAACTCTGGTTGTCACACAGGATCACAGTGGAGTCCATCTCTAAGTCAAACAATCCTAATAACAACTTCTGAAGCCATACCGCTCCACAACTAGCAGAGAAAGCAACTATATATATATTCCGCTTCAGCTATGCTGAGAGCCACTCTAGACTACTTCCTGCTAGACCACGAGATCATGGCATATCCCAGACAATAACATCCACCTGATGTGCTCTTCCTGTTTGATACACTTATCTGTGTAGTCATACAATCTGAAGTCATGATCTCCAAGATAACATAGATCAAAATCTATTGTACCCTTTAGGTACCTCATCGCATGCTTTGCAGCTATCAGGTGAACATGCCTAGGTTCCACTAGATACCGTCTCAAGGTGTTTCACAACAAAGCATATATCTAGCCTTGTATTCGTCAGATACATTAATGACCCAATATTCTGTCTGTACAGAGTCACATCCACTAACTCTGATGAGTCATCAACTAACAACTTCAAGTTGGAATCCATGAGAGTGGCCATTCCAACACATCAAGTCTTTTTAATATTTCTCGGCATACTTTCCCTGGTTGAGAAAGATTCCTTCTTCCAGTCCGAGGAAGTAATGTATCAATCTGAGATCATTCATCTCGAACTCTATAGATAGCTTCTTCTTGCTTTCCATGATCTGTTTCTCATTCCCTGTCATAAAGAGATCATCTACATACAATAATAGTATGATCCATAACCCCAAGCTTGTCAAGAAACTGTCAATTCTCCCTCTGTGACTGAACATCATCTGCATTGAGTGATGTTCTGTATATCTATCTGTACCATCTCCCGTCATATGGGTCTATTGATATGATTATCGATCCTGGGTACCTGTACAGAGCTTTCTTCAATTGAATCCTGGGAGTTTTCTCGATTCACACTTTTTTTTTTTCAATCACACCATTGAGAGAATAGTATTTATCTAGCTACTTGGAGCAAACATCTCGTCATGATCCTCTTCCTCTTTCTAAGAGAATCTTCTAACCACGAGCCTTCTATAGTATGTTTGATTTGTAAATCTTCTTGTTGAACATCCATCGCTTATTCAGTGTTCATCATTCTTCATGATCTTTCCTACAAATCAAAATTAAGTACATGATTAGTAATACTTCATAATCATCAAATCATGTTGACATGATAATCTATTATGCATATAGATATGATTTACATAGTTATGCTACTATCTTGACCAATACTTTGGCACAACACTTTTCCATATCCTGTATGCATACAATGGCTATCTAGATGCCTTCCATCTCTACCAGAACATACTATCGAGAGCATGCACAGCTCTCAGCATGTCAGCAAAGAGGTTTCATTCTAGACAATCAACAATGGAATGTTTGTCCAACTTACCAATCATATGTATATTAGTAGTATACTGTTCAATGCTATATGAATGCTTACACTTAGCATGATATATTCTAGGAATACAAATATGCATACAACTATCACGAGCAATATCATAGACTATTTAGTAATTCAAATAACAATTCAAATACTTATCTTTTTATGTCTTGTGAGTTTGCATCCTTCTTGGTCTCGACTTCCCTTCCATGTCATGAGCTTTTATCCATCCTGTACCACTATGCATGCTCAAGTGTGCACTAGTGTCATCCTCATGATCTCATACACAAACATACATTTATTAGTATAATCTCAATATTATTAGAACATTATAATTCTAAATAATTTTAAGTATGTATGGTCATGATTATTTCATACAGGTATACTTACCTAAGATCCTAACAAAGTAGGATTCTAACTTGATATAGGAAAACATACCTAGATTATCAAGCTTGATCATGTTTTAACATACCCAAACAATATCTTATTTTGTTCTCTTCAATGATTTAGAGATCCTGTGCTAGAACCTGCATATCTCATAGGTTAAGCATAATAGAACAAAGTCATACATACCTTGTAAGTAGAAATTCCATATGATCAAGGATTATGGATGAGTCTTTTTCTTCATGTCATCATGGTCATGGAACTTGATTTGTCTTCTCTTGATGTACCTGTATCTTGTTAGCAGACAACATCAACCTCATACAACACCGCAGTGCATTAGTACAATCATATAACCCTAATCAATGAATGTCTTCTATCATTCACATGCATTCATACTTTTATTAGGGTGATAAGACAATTCTTTCATTGTACTAACCTAAATAATATGAAGACAAACATATTATGAACTTAATCATGAATAAGGTTTCAAGACATACCTGTATCTCCTTAAGTCATACCTGTTGAGACTTCTTGTAGTCTTCTTATGTAAGGCCTTAGCCTTATCTCCCCCTGAAACTAGATTTGGAACTCGATTAGGGTTTGTCAGAGAAACCCTAAAAATTCAAACTTTGACTTTCTCACTTCTGAATGGATGGAAAGATGCACCTTGCTGAGCTAATCAAACTAGCATTCTTCAATTTTGAAATCTCCAAACTTTGACCCCTCAAAATTGCCTTTGAAACTTCTAGATCTTCTGGACACGATCCTGAACTAGGGTTTGATGAAGCCCACCCTTCTTCCCAATCAAAAGGTTCGATCCAAAGCACTAAACTCTTATTTTTCTGAGGAGCTTCCAGCTGTGGTCATAGACTTCAAAGATTCCAATTTTTGCAGAAGCCCTAATTTTCCACCTTTCTGATCAAAATCCCGAACTGGGGTTTGATCTAGCCCGGTCTTCTACCCAACCAAAAAATTTGATCTTGGTCTCTAAATTTCAATTTTGATGAGTATCATTCAGCCATGGACTCCAATTACAAAAATTCCAACTTTCTTCGAAACCCTAAATTCCGGAAGCCATGAATGAAGGTGCTAAAAAATAATTCTGTTTTGACAGAAATATGTACTTGATTGTTTCTGGTGTAACTCCAAACTTTTTGATCCACAGGGTCTAAAATTTTTTCCTGTGGTATCCTGACCTGTCATCTTTCCATCCCGATAGGTCTGACCTCAATTGGATTCTCTGAGAGAGAGTTATTCCAAGTGTCGCAACGTGACCTGTTTATGGGATAAAACAGGAGAGCGAACTTGTACGACGTGCCACGTGTCACTGGTTCAACTTCAGCCTCTGAAAAATATTCCTGAGATAGTACAGTCCATGCACTGTCACTTTTTACTAAATTTCATTTGGAGCTTCCTAGCCCAAGTTATGACCTTTTTTCCTAGGTCACCTGATTATGATTGAGATCTGGAAGAGGCCGAAACCCTAACTTGTATTGATCATAACTCACAAATTACAACGAATCTGAGGGTGTCCTTTGGACACAAGATACATGGGAATGTTATATACTACCTGTAAACTTTTCAGATCCTGAACCTTCACCAAAATGGATTTATAGCAAAAGTTCCACGATGACTATTTTTTGCTATATAAAACCCTAACCTTCAAATTGTCATAAGTGAAGCAAGTGTCGTAAGTGCCATACATTGCCTTCCTTCATGTTAGCTCTGATACCATGTTAAGATTCAATATTCTAAGACAGAAAATATCATCATTACATTCCATTTCACACCAATAGCATATACAGGATCACTGAAAGAACATCAAGCATAGCATAAACACAAGAGACATAGATTTATCTTGGGAAACCCTCATGGGGAAGAAAACCCAGCGAAGCTTCCTCAATATAGATGACCAAAAAATACAAATATGTAATCCACAACCATGAGCTCCTTCTCCTCCATAGCAGACCTCTCCCTCACCTATGCGCTATTCACAAGTGAGTGTAGAGTGTGTTAAATGAGGAACACACCTCCTCTATTTATACACAACTCCGACTTGTATTTTATATTAACTAGGTCGGCCCCAACTTAACCACTGGGTTAAACAACCCATTGCAACTGACTGGGACAACCCCTCTAGGGTGGTCTAATAACCCTTTGACACACATAACACATATAGGGCCGACCCCCACTAGGGAAGTCTAATAACCCAAGTTACCACATTCCGACGGAGGAATAAACATCTCCGGATATACAATAAGGTCTTCATGGAGGAATGAAACATCTCTGGAATAATAAAGTACAAATATAATAGTCTTAGAAGTTACAATATTTCAACAGTTTCACACTTTCGAAGGAGCTGCATGCTACTACCCATATGGATCCTTCCCATGATGAAAATTCTGCACTTTTTGATCATTTGGGTGAGTTAGTTCATTCTCCTACATCCTACAATTCCATGTTTTGCAACATTAGTCTCAATGAAGTATGGGTGAAAGGGTTCTTTTTTATGGTGCCACATGAGGAGGATGGAACTCCTAGATTTACCTTTTATGATGACATGGTTGGAGCACATTCTTTATCCACATTTGCAACAGCATCCTTTGTTACTTTATGATGATGCACATCTACATGGATGCACCTATGATATGCATTTGAGTCAGTTGAAGACTCATGGTTTTTCTTGCTCAACACTTGGTTCATTTGATGTTTGAGGAACTTCATCCAACACTGGGGTGGATAGATTTATGATTAGAGAAAATTTTTATTGGCATCCACATAATTTTTTATATCTTTATGATTCTCACATTGATGGATGTATGGGTGAGACTTCTTTGAGTCATTTGAAGTCTCCTCGTTTTTCTTGCTCATTATTCGGTTCATATTTTAGTGGAGATTCTTCATTCACTTCTTGGATGAAAGAATACATGGCTGCATATTTTGATGCATATCACATCCTTTTGGAGAAGCATGATAGGACATGGGATCCTCACCTATGTCATTGGAGCATATTTGATTGGTTACTTGATGCTTGTATGCACTTGGAAAATGGCGGTCTACTTGCTTGGAGGTATAAGCACTTTCATGATTCTTTGATGAAGCATCTTCTTGATGTTCATTTTAATTATGTTGTTCTGTACTTTGATGATATATATTTTGTACTCATGATGTTTGGAAGAATGCATACACGAAAATGGGATCCAGGAACTATGAATTGGAGAGCATTTCTAATTGTTGGAGTGCAATACAAGCAATGGGACCCTGGGATAATTCTTAGTCTCATTGGTTTCAATTTTTTGGGGAAAAAAGTAGTATGGGGGATGGATTCCCCACTTAATAAAGTGATTTTAATCAGAGTAGTTCAGCAGCAAGCATGGTGGTTCCTCTCTAAAATATTAATGGAATCTTGAAGACTCAAAGTTGGGCAACTCAGTGGCAACCTCAAAGAATTATACAAAAAGAAGGTTCTTCAACACCCATGTTTAAAATTTCTTGAGGACAAGCAATATTGGGAAGGGAGGATTTTCATGTCTCGAATTTTGCATTGGGTCACAATTACCTAATCCCATTGGCCATATTCATCAGAGTTTGTCAAATTAAATGTTAAGGGTCAAATAATTGCCAAGGAGGAAAATTACTAGTTTCCTAGGTTGTGGGTGGGAGCATTGGAATTTGAAATAAGAAGGATAATAAATGATGTGTGGAAATTAGAATAGAATAAATATTTAATAAAGGATCTAAATAAATATATACAAGGGAAAATCAAAGTGGCATTTGACCATGAAGACACATGGAGGAAATGGGACCCATACAAGCTAGATTTTCTATGCCACATGGCATCCTCCTCTTGTCATTTCAAATCCATAAGAATCCCAAGGTTCTTGGGATGAGTTGGAAGGTCAATATACTTGGCATGAATCAATTAAGGTCTAATTGGATTGGAAGAGTAACTCTCGTGAAAAAGGAAGAGGCATTTTGGAGCTAGTGAGACACTTGGACTAGATTCCCTAACTCTATGACAACAATGATGAAGATGCTATGACACCTATGACACATATCAGACCTAAAGGTTGACATCTGACATATATGTCATTTCATGGCTAAAAATATCCTCCAAGAGGTCTCTCAAGGGTGTTAGGGCAGCTAAGATGCTTCCACATGTGATTTGGTGGAAGTGGGAGACTAGGAATTGTTGTACAAGTGGCATCATTTGGAATCTCTTCCCAACTTGAGTTGGAATGCATCTCTTGGAATGAATTCGACCCATAGAGAGCTTGGAAACTTTATAAATGTCAAGAACAAAGAATGGATGAATATTTTGATCATTTTTAGAATTTGCAATTGCATTTGTGAAGAGGGAGAGCTAGTGGATGACTAGTTTCTTGCCTTAGCCAATTTCGAGGGTGAAAGATTCCCATCCAAGTTGGTAATTGGAAAGGCCATTAAGACCTTTAATTTTGAGCTTTAATGGAGTCATTTTTTGCAGGTGTAAGCTATAGGGAATATCATGGTTTCTTCTAGTGGAGCTCATTCCCTCAACCATTTCTAGTTTTCATTGCATATTCTTGATCCTTGAGGGAGGGCGTTTTTGGTGATCTATTGTACTCTTTGGGGGAGATTATAATGCCCCATTGATTTTATAATATGAATTAAATACTCTATTATTGATCTCCAGAAAGTTTCAGGTCAAAATTCCAAGTGGAAATGTATAAATCTGATTTTTAATGAAGAAATGGTGTCATTTTCCCCATAGCTCTTGCATAGCGCTCTTGTGGTTGCATATAGTTAGTGAAGGAATTCCATTTCGACTTCATGTACATGTATTCTACTATATTTATATGTAATAACCATATCAAAAGATCCATAATTCGATATTCCAAGAAAAACTATGTTAAATTGCTCATTAATGGACAAACAATGCCATTTCCCCACTACCTTGTTGTGAACCAATGTAATGTTGATGGATTGAAATGGATAAGTAAAATAATGATGGTTTATTGATGAATGGACTTTTATTCATGTACTATATGATTTTAATGTTGATTACATAAGCATTTGGAGTCATTTTGTTGAGTTTCATAGCATTTGGAGAAGATTGCCTATCATTTCCCCCACGGTTGAAACTAGTCTTTTTGCATCTGATTTAAGGGAGTTATAGAAGACATTAAAAGTTGAATGGTGATGCAGATGATTCCATGTTTATTTCCTTTATATGTCCCTTAATTCCATTCATAAATTCGAGTTGGATTGAGTGCATTTGGAAAGTCATTTTCATCATCTACCCCTAAAGGATTTGAACCACAATTTACTAGTAAAACTCCATACAATGACCAGATTGCCAAAGGGGTTTTCAGAATTATTTTGATGGGTATAAATCATCCCTAAACATCATAATCAAGTCTTAATATCATTCATACACCTTCGCAGAATATTTGGGAGCATTTGGATCAAATTGGAGACCTAGAGCTCAAAACTAGTCAAAGGTCGAACTAGGGAAAAAAGTGAAAATTTTGCCATTTTATTAAATTTATAAAAAGGGAAATTATAGTACCCTTTATATACTCCCTACAATATTTCCTAATATCCCTACAAGTAACATTACCTCTTCACCCTCTCCACAATGGTGCCACTATCATGAAACTCAAAAGCTTGATAAATTTACTGAGCAAAACCCTTCATCATCATTGTCATCTCTAGGTTCATAATCAACATCTCCATCATCATCATCTTCTTCTTCATCATCATCATCATCTTCATCACCATCACCATCGTCATCAACATCTACATCATCATCACCATCATCATCATCATCAACATCTTCATCATCATTGTCATCTCTAGGTTCCTCGTCAACATCTTCATCATCATCATCTTCATCACCATCACCATCACCATCACCATCACCATCACCATCGTCATCAATGTCTTCATCATCATCACCATTGTCATCATCATCAATATCTTCATCATCATTGTCATCTCTAGGTTCCTCATCAACATCTCCATCATCATCATCTTCTTCATCATCATCATCTTCATCACCATCACCATCACCGTCAACATATTCATCATCATCACCATCATCATCATCATCAACATATTCATCATCATTGTCATCTCTAGGTTCCTCCTCAACATCTCCATCATCATCATCTTCTTCATCATCATCATCTTCATCACCATCACCATCATCATCACCGAGTCACCATCACCATCAACATCTTCATCATCATCACCGAGTCACCATCACCATCAACATCTTCATCATCATCACCATCATCATCATTATCAACATCTTCATCATCATTGTCATCTCTAGTTTCCTCATCAACATCTCCATCATCATCATCTTCTTCATCATCATCATCTTCATCACCATCATCATCACCATCACCATCAACATCTTCATCATCATCACCATCATCATCATCATCGACATCTTCATCATCATTGTCATCTCTAGGTTACTCATCAACATCTCCATAATCATCATCATCTTCTTCACCATCACCATCACCATCACCATCTTAGGATTTTATTCAAATTGAAGAGGCTAAAGAGAGAATCTCACCCATATCAAAATATATTCATGGTAATAATTATTGGTTTACATTGCATACTTCATCTTGTCTAGTGTTCATATGATTTTGTTTAGATGTGAACTTGGGAATTCTTCTTGTCAAATTCATTGTTGTCTATGCATGGATATTGCTGTAGGCATATGATAAAAACAAAAAGGCATTGGAGAATCTCAAATCTTGTGAATGAAAAGAATTATTTACAATTCACCATACCTATAGAAATGATCTCCACTTGCAATGGAAACTGGTAGCTTGAATGTATCCACTAGATTCCAAGACCACTGAAGATGTTTGTTAGATTCCAAGGGTGGTTTTGTGTCCAATAGATCAATGAGTGTCCAAAATATCAATGAGTGTGATCCAATAAGCAACCTGTAAGATCTTTAAATTCACGAAAGAAAGAAAACCCATGTTTTTTGGTAGAATTCCCGGGAACAGAGAACTCTGTTCTTTTTAACTAGCAGTAGGCACGCGCATGCGTGCTTAAACGCGCGCACACGTGTTTGTAGCGCATACATGTCACTAGCGCGCATGCGCTAAAATACGTGCACCCGCCCTTGCATAACGTTTACACCATTTATTACCCAACGTTTACACCATTTAATGCCAAACCTTCCCCCACTTTGAAAATATTTGCATAAATTGGACTCGGTGGTGAAATTTGAAGGGTGAGTCTTACATTTTATTGGAAGGGCATTTTTTCTTGGAGTCCTTCAAAGATGAAGGGCAATTTAAATAATTGTACTTCAATTGACAAGTATAAATTAACTAAACCCTTCCCCCCAAAAAATGCAAAAAACAAATATTGCCCATCCAAATTTTTACAATCTTAAATAATTGAGCACTCCTTAATATCTACATGATAAATTGGTATCTTTTCAATAAAATTGAATTTGAACACATTAATTTGACATATATGTAACATTAATTTTACAGTTCATTAAATTAACAATTGTTTTGTTGTATTTTTTTTGGGTTAGACCACACTTCATAGTACAGAAAACTACTTAGACTACGCAATAACCATATTGCGTCATCTGCATGATCTTATGCATAGTGCAAGATGTTGTAACTAGATATAGTTTTAAAATAAAACTAGAACCATGAGAAAATTACTTATTGTTAACTATGTACAAAAACAAGCCACTAAGCAAAACAAGGCTATATTAATAAACCTACAACTAAAATATACATATAAAACCAACCAAAACCTTAATTCAAACCGGAGAGAGGGAAATCATCCAAGATTGAGAGATGTAAGAATGATGGACATTAAGCACCTAAGAAAAAATAATACATAGCTCAAAAAACCATTAAAAAAATTCTCCATACCAAGCAAGTTAGCAACGCTAGCATCATAGGGGCATCGGCATCAAATTTTGTTGTTCAAGACTTGTCACGAAAACATACAAGTATGGGATGGAGGGGAAATGGAATCAATCCTAAGTAAACTGGAGCCTTGCGACTCGCTACATGTTTGAGTCTTGACAATCTACCTTTTAAATTGAACCAGAATAACAAAATAAGTTTGTTAATGGCTCGATTTGCAAAAATTCTAGATACATGAGTAATTAAGAGCTCGGAGCTCTAAAATTCGATGTGTTTTTTACCAATCCACGATTCGCTGATTTCATAGTCATTGGAATGAAATTTAAGTTATTTAATGAAAGAATTAATGTATCTATGTCTATGTCGAAATTGTTTTCCATGATGATGCTGGCCACTGCCCTCCTTGTTGTCTTACCAAAAGGCATGAGAATGAGGAATAAGACTAAAAATTATGGACTTCACCATCAAAGAAGCCTTACAATCACATTGGTAAGGAGTGATAAGAAGATCACAACAATCCAACATGTCAAATCTCAGATGATAGTGTCAATTAAAGACTTATATGGTAAATTTAATATAAGACTTACCTGTAGTTGTCTCGGGAACTTACTCTTTGTGTCTTGACACATTTGAAAATTTATGGTTGTCTATGCGCCTTGCCCCAATTGATATTGTAAGGTGAGGATGTGCATGCATAATAATCCTTATTTATGACTATGCGATGATGATTTAAATGGAAGAGGATGTAAAGATATGTTATTTTTATACGTATTTTGGTGGCGGGTGTTGAAGAGAAACGTGGTGATAAACCACATATGCTAGGAAGGATGGAGGGAGATTACATGATCATGATCATGCCACCCATCAAATTGAAGACAATTCCTAAGCCAAAATTTGTTTTTTAAAATTTTATTAATAACCATTGTGGTACTTTGGTCCAAATGTTTTTTCTAACTCATTGTTTCTCCATATTGTGTGCCTATTGCCACCTCTCTATATCAATGCATAAATCAACCTCTGCTTGGTTTGTGGTTATAGTTGCATGCCATTGAGTGTTGTTTAGAGTTTTCGTGAGTCTGTGACATTCATGCAATAAATGAATTCTTATAGAGGAGGACTCATCAAAGAGGCAATTTGAATTTCATTTTGACAAAAAACATATTTTGTAAAGATCAAATGCCATGAATGCATCCTCAGACTACCATGCAAGACCATGGATATGTTGCAAATCATTGAACATCATCGAAGAATGAAAACAAGTTCCTCGAGATCTTATTGAAGCATATTGAGCTCAATTTAATTCCACTCGAGCCTTAATTGAAAATTCTAGACCTCAAGCATCATCAATAGCACATAGAATCCATGACACTATCCCTCCACAAGGAGTCTTTTGCATATGAATTGAATATTGCCGCCATTATAATGTTTTGGGCATAAAGTATTTATCTTGGCTCCTTAACCATGGCTAATGGAGGGAAACAAGAGCCTCCAACACTAACTCTTGCTTCTTAGGCACAAACACAATGAATGAGTCCATGGCCCACCACATATGAAATCTATAGGGTATTATTCAACTTCAAGTGTGTTATGTGTGCCATGACTAGGTTAGTTGTGAACCAAAAATGGGTCTCGAGGTCTCACCACGGTATATGGACAACAATAAGCTCCTCATTCCTTAAATGAAGCTTCTCAAGCTCAAGCACCATGAACAACACCTACAACTCAAGAATCTTCTTAGGATACGATGTTGAATGCATCTTCAAACCACCACACATAACCCTTGTGGGGTATCTCTAGCAAATGTAGAGGGATACATATACCATGATTAAGCTACATTGCATGACTCAAACAAGATGATGATGATGATGATGATGGTGATGATGATGATGACTAAGATGAGATGATGATCATGACTAATATCATCATCATCATCCTCATCCTCATCCTCATCATCATCATCATCGTCGTCTTCATCATCGTCATCGTAATTGTCGTCACCATCATCACTATCATCATTATAATCTTCTTCTTCTTCTTCATCATCAACATCATATTCATCATCATCATCATCATCATCATCATCATCATCCTCATCAACATCCTCATCATCATCATCTTCATCATCATCATCATCATCAACATATTCGTCATCATATTCATCATCAACATCATCATCATCATCATCATCATCATCATCATCTTCATCGTCATCGTCATCATATTCATCATCATCATTCATGATGATGATGATGACGAATATCAATGATGATGATGAATATGATGATGACGACGACGATGATGATGATGATGAAGATGGTGGATGATGATGAAGATGAGTACGAAGATGAAGATGATGATGATGACGATGACGAATATGATGATGATCATCATAATCCTCTTCGTCGTCATCATCATCATCATCATCATCCTCATCATCATCATCCTTGTCATCATCATCATCATCATCATCATCGTCACCCTCTTCCTCATCATCATCCTCATCATCCTCATCATCATCATCATCATCCTCATCCTCATCCACGGGGGATTCACTAGAAGAAAATATAATATCACGTTCATTCATATTGCGGTATTAAATATTCATGAAAACCTAAAAATTATATTGCTTATATATTAAGGGAAAAGGGTTTTTTATTTAATGTAACAATACAAAAATACGTTGGGGTTTTTTTATATGGGAAGGCTGACAAATATCTTCCAAATGGAGATGGCAGGATCACGACCGGATGAGAAATCGAGTTGAGGCAAGGCTCAGGCTTACCAATACGTAGGGAAATCGCGCCTTGAGGCATGCTTGAGGCCAGGGGTTTCGTGGTGAAGTGGGTTTCTAGTCGATCATAGTCAAGATACAGTGGTCATTGACAACCAATTGTTACCAATAGCACTCAACCAATTGTTACCAATATCCTGAGAGGCTCTAAGCCTCTAGGGCCTGTTATAGGACCTTGATAGGCCTTGGGGGATTGAATACCCAGCCACTCATGCCTATTACAGGCCTTGGGAGGTTTAGTCAGCCTCCTAGATCTTGTTATAGGCCCTGGGGTCTTGGATACCTAGCCCACTACAGGCTTAGTCAGCGATTGGGGAACTGCAACATGCAATCTAAATGTTGTACTATGTGCATTGGCTCTAGTGACATACAAGAAGTGATCTCCTATCTCTTCATTATACCATTAGATGTTGCAAATCATAATGATGTGTGGTTGAGTAATTGCATAGTGGGTGAAGTAATGTGCATCCACGATATACATTGAAAGAAGCAAGGTGCATTGTAGAATGCATGTGGGGTCATAAGAGGGGTATCATATCAATATACTAGGTATAAATATAAAGGGGTATAAAAAATGTTAATGAAAAAATTGATACATACAATATCTAGTGAAAATAGGGGTTTTTTTAAATTGGGAAGGCATATTGGGAGGGGGTTAAAAAAACGATTTTGCAAGGTATTTTCCAATATTTAGTGAAATTAAGGGTATTGTTCATATGCCACGATCGAACGTGCTATGATAGTTGTTTATTGAGTGAAGCCCCCGTGTCCTCATCATCATCATCATCATCATCATCATCTTGGTAATCATCTTCTTCATCATCAACATCATCATCATCATCATCTTCATCATCATCATCTTCATCATCAACATCATCATCATCATCTTCATCATCAGCATGATTCATCATAATCATCATCGTCATCATCATCATCATCCTCAACATCCTCATCATCGCCATCACCTTCTTCCTCATCATCATCGTCATCATCATCATCCTCCTCCTCCTCCTCATCATCATCATCGTCGTCGTCGTCGTCATCATCGTCATCACCCTCTTCCTCCTCCTACTCCTCCTCATCATCATCCTTATCATCATCATCAACAACATCATCGTCATCCTCATCATTGTCACCGTCATCATCATCATCATCATCAACATCATCCTCATCATCATCATCCTCATCATCATTCTCATCATCATCATCTTCTTCATCACCGTCATCATCATCAACATCTTCGTCATCATCTTTATCATCATCATCATCATCATCATTGATAATGATGATCTTTATCATCATCATCATCATCATCATTGATAATGATGATGATGACGAAGATGATGATGATGATGATGATGATGATGATGATGATGAATATGATGGATGATGATGAAGATGAGTATGTAGATGAAGATGATAATGACGAATATGATCATCATCATCATTATCCTCATCCTCATCCTCCTCCTCCTCCTCATCATAATCATCTTCGTCATCCTCCTCCTCATCATCCTCATCCTCATCCTCATCATCATCCTCGTCATCATCATCATCTTCATCATCATCATCATCATCGTTATCACCCACTTCCTCATCCTCATCCTCATCCTCATCCTCATCCTCATCATCATCTTGGTCATCATCTTCATCATCATCAACATCATCATCATCATCATCGTCATCATCATCATCATCAAGAAGGGGGAATCAAGGTTTGACCTAGAGTGACCCCTTTTAATCATTCCTAGAGTTATGTTGTTGATGAACCAAAATTAAGCACTCCAACTAACTATGGGAAAAATCACAAGGTTGGATCCCAAGACAAAACCTAGTAAGTAGGAGGGTTCCCCAAAGGGTCTAGTAGAGTCAAACTAATGATTAAAGTTATAATATTGAAGAGGAGGCAATATCAAACCCTACTTAAGCACTAGACATCGCAAAAAATTCATGCATATAGGGTAAGGTAAAGTGACTCAATAGATATTTATCTAGCACATAACAATCTTTGTATGAAGAGAGAAAAATATCAATTTTAATAATGGGTAGGTCATGTATATCAAGGAAATGGAAGTAGGAAACACCCTAGTACCTCTAAGTAGGTAGGTGTATGTGAATACTAATAAATGCATACACTACAATCACTCTTATGCCTATGTTTTCATTCATTCAATAGGATTTTTGTATGGATGCATATGTTCTTGAGCTATGGTTTGGTCTGATTTTACTAAATAGTGCATATACACTAAATAGCATGTATGCTCTGTTAGTGCGTACGCACTATTTATGCATACGCGCATTTAAAATAACGCGCACGCGCCATTTAAATTTTTAAGTTTTGGCAGGAAATTCCTTTCCCACCAACGTGGTGGATGACTTGGCCTCTATGGTTTTAGGTTCGGGTTTCCAAACCAAGTGGCTTGGACTGTGTTATAACAAAATACATCTTATTCTATAGCTTCTTCTGTTTCGAGCATGATTCTGCATATGCTACACTAGTCCACTGCTAATGAAATTACACACACTTGTAGAACTATGTGTGCAGATTCCGAATATGTAATTTTTTATTGAGTCTATTATTTGTTTCTATTTTTTAATTAATTTTAATTGCACTAACATCAATCTTACACAAAAAGTAGGTTATTTCTTTCATCTATAACTTTTGATTGGCTCACCTATTTTGAAAACGGAAAAGAACCCGCACAAGTACACACAAATACCTACATCCTTAAAAAAAACAAAGTTCATTGATTATGTTAAGACCGTGATGTCGGGGACTAATGCTCGAACTAGTCATTTTAGGGCTTGGTTGACTTCCTTAATTAAAACAAAATTTAAAATTAACATAAATAAATATGGAAAAATAGTGTTGCACAAGAACGGCCTGTTGTCTACGATTGTATATAATTTTCTTCACAAAATGCCACCATTTGCATACCAAACCAGGGGACTAACTCAAACATATTCATTATGTTTTCTTAAAAAAATAACATACCAACCTTAGGAGAACCCCATTTTTTGGAAGTTATACTTAATTTCCATAAATAATATTTATATATTCTAGAAGGTAATCTGATTGTCTACGTTTCATCTTCTTGCGCTATATTCCAAAAGGTTGTGTAGGTAGCTCTAATATTGTTTTTTGACATTCATATTTTTGTTTTTCCAGGAGTCCATTGTGACTAACGCATCATGAGTGGCCAGCATTAGCTTGCACCACCCCTTATACGTTAATAGCATGAATTAGTGGTAGTCATATTCCTATTACATTAGAGTTATGATAACAACGATTTTTTATTTTTTTAGATTTGCATTATATTTACATCATATTTGTGTCGCATTTATATTATTATATCAATATAAATTTATATTAAACTCAAATCTATTAAGTATTGAGAGGGATCCAATTTCTTATTTATTTTATAAATGGAAATAGATTTTTTTAATTAATTTTTATTTGGTTTTAATTTTTTATTTTATTAATCAACATGGAATTTTTAATTACTTTTTATTTGGATTTAATTTTTTATTTTATGAGTCAACATGGATTTTTTTAAATTATTTTTTACTTTTATAATGTAACATAACTCTACATTAGGTGACAACATATCCCCCATACTCAGCTATAAAGAACCTCGCTACTCTATGGATGCAATTATAATATATTATATTTGTGCCATATTTAGTTATTATTGATTTTTTTTTAATTTTTTTTACGGGAACGGATAAGTTGTATATTAAAAACAGTGGCAAGCCACTGGAGCGAATACAGTCGAAATGTAACTCAAAATATTGAAACAGTAAAACAAAATTAACAATTTAGGCTTGCAGATGATGAAAAGGCAGAGAATACAAATAGTAGAAGACAGAAAGAAAGCCATAAATGTTTAGCTCCATGGTTTTTCCAGAAATGTTGTACTGAACTAGACTCCATGGCTTTATCAGCTCCTCCTTTTGAGGCTGTTTGTCATCTAGAAACGTGCATATGAATGAGGCACTCATACCAAATCTTGCTACAAAATAATTAGGATGTAAGGAACATGCTTCAGATGTCTGCCAATGAAAAGAAAGAGAGATCATGATCTAACATTGAACCAAGCTAAAATGCAGCCTTCGATAGTTGGAAGATGAGCACTTCAAGGTGATTTGGTCTCCACCATTGTTAGGCTAAGTCCTAGGGTATGAAGTCGTGTCTCTTGATACCATTTAACAACAAATCCCACCTGCTCAGAGGCGCCCCTCTATTCGCTTCTATGTCTGATAAGGAGTTAAGATGCCTTAAGACATGATAAAATCTGATGGAACTGAATTTGTTCACCAGAAGATTGATTTTCTAAAGAATATGATTGAGCTTGAGGTGCTTAGGAATTTTTTGAGTGGTAATAGCCTTTATTATCAGTCTTGAGTCTCCGAAGACAACAAGATTATTGATATTCTTGTTGTGAGCTTGACAAAGCCCTTGCCAAAGGGCTAAAGCTTCTGCACTATTGTTCGTGTCTTTTCCTAAACCCCAAGTGAATGTTAGATTAATATTTCCATCAGGGTCCAAAAGGATCCCTCCTCCACTGGGTGCTCCTGGATTACCTTTAGCTGCTCCATCAAAGAACAAACAATGCTTATTCAGATTGTTCCTCCATCTAATGAAGGCTTGCTCATCTAGACGGATTTCCCAACTGTCATAAATTCTAGTGGAGATTACTTCATGAGATTGGAGAGAAGGAACGAAATTCTTGATCCAAAGAGCTTCTTTCGAATCGAGAGGGGTTGAATTTCTGCCTTTAGACAGAAAGGACAGGGTGTCTTCAAGCAAAGCTCTGGCTTTTACAACCACAATAGAGGGGATGCAAGTTTTGTTTCAAAACAGACTATTGTTCCTTTCGAGCCATATTTTCCATAAGACAAATTTGGGGAGCAGGATCCAATACTATTTTAACTGTTCTTTTTGAATTAGCGAGAAAGGGAAGAAGGACTCCCACGATTTTAAAAGCTCAGATAGGTCATGCGGGAGGTGGATTGGAGTGGACTCAAGTCCCAAAGCTTTCCCCCAAACTTCCTTTGCATAGGGGCAAAGGAGAAGTAGATGATATGAAGTTTCTTCCTCAAGGTAGCATAAAGGGCATCTAGAAGGCCCTTCCCAGCCTCTTTTTTTCTGAGATTTTCACTCGTCAGAATACTCTTGTGAGCCAATGTCTAGATGAACATGTCAATTTTTGGCAAGGACTTGGTGGACTAGATTGCTTTCCAAATCATTGGATCCGGCGGAACATGAGGGTTTGCAAGGAGAAATTTATAGCCCGCTGCTGCCGTATACTTTCCTGAAGTAGATCCCCAACATCTAATGTCTTTAGCGCAAGCTATCATAAGCGACTTCCCATGTAGATGGGAGAATAAAGTTTTAACTTCATCTTTTAAAATATATGGGATGTTTCTTAGGTCCCATCCTTTCCAGGACCTCTCATTATTATAATTCCAATTCGAGATATCCCATAGAGTTTTCTGATTGTTGGACAGAAGCTAGATTTTATGGTTTCCCATGCCATCCTGAGTGCTTAGAGGGGGTTCTCCCAGAATCGAGTCCTCCCATATTCTAATATTATTTCCAGTCCCTGGAGACCACGAAATATTTGATTGGAAGAATTCAAGATCTCTTTGACACAACGCAAAAATTGGAGATCCTTTGGGGCTCTTAGGTGGCCGATCCAGGCACCGAAGGAGAGGGCCTTGAAAATAATTTTTCCAGATGACAGATTTTCTCCAGGTAATCTTGCCTGAAATTAAATTCCAAAGAATTTTGGCTCTGAGGGCTATATTTTGGGTAATGATCTCTCGAAGCTAAAGACCTCCTTCCAAGTGAGACTTGATAACTTTCCCCCACCCGACTAGATGGATCCTCCTTTCGTTCGGCTTTCCACTTTCCCATAGGAAACATCTTAACAGGGTGTCAATTTTAAGGACAATAGTTTTCGGGGCAAGCAACATGGTACTTTGGAAGATGGGAATGCTTGAGAGGATAGACTTTAGCAGGACCACTTTGCCTGCCAAGTTCAGCCATGAAACCCCCCAGGAGTGTATTTGGGTTTTCAGTTTGTCCAAAAGAGGGATCTAATGAGAAGACTTTGGAGATGTTTTGAAGATTAGAACTCCTAGGTATTTGAAAGAGTCCCAAGTAGTGAGGCCTTCCATGCCCAAGACTCTAGTAATTTCTAACATTTCCCTTGGAGTGCAGTTCCACCCATAGACTTTTCTCTCTGTGAAGTTGATCTTGCTACCAGAGACCTCATTGTATATATCTAACTCACTTTTAAAATTTCGAGCTGAGTGAACACTAGCTCCTCCCAACAACAAAGTGTCATCCGAAAACTGGGCATGGTTTATATCTTTGACTTCGACCGCCATTCTGAGACCTGATAAAGATTGGATCTGTTGACAATGATCAAGTTGAAAGCTTAGGACTGAGGCTTGGATAGCGAAAAGAAGAGGTGACAGGGGGCAACCTTGCCTCAGGCCCCGCGAAGCTTTGAAAAACCCAGCAGCACGCCCATTGACCAGGTGTTGACCAGGGGGGCAATCCAGGGAGAACCTACACAAGCCTTGATCTAGCTTATAAAACCAGGAGCAAATCCAAAAATTTTCATAGCTTTAAAGAGAAAATCAATATTTACTCTGTCAAAGGCGTTTGCTAAATCTAACTTGATGACCATACCTTTTTCTTTTCGATGGATGCTTGAATGAATTGCCTCCTGCACGAGGATAATGTTGTCCAAAATTTGACGACCTTTGATGAACCCTCCTTGATTCTCAGGGATTATGGTCGGAAGAAGATTTTTGAGCCTGATGGCTATAACCTTGGTGATTAACTTGTAGCCAGTGTTGCATAAGGAGATTGGTTGAAACCTACTGAAATTGATTGCACCTTTTTCTTTAGGGATAAGCGCCAAGAAGGCTGATTTGGTACTTCCGCCAATGTTTTTGATATGTTGGGACTTTAGGACCATTCTGTGCAGATCTTCTTTGATGGTAGACCAGCAAGCCTTGAAGAAGTGGTTGGTGAATCCATCCAGGATGGGGGCCTTGTCAGCTTCCATTTGGTTAAGTGCTGCTTTAATTTCATGGAGTTTCACCAGTGCTGTCATAATCAGATTTGTCTCATATTGAACTAGTTTAGGAATCAAAGAGATAGGGTAGGAGGCGTCATTGACCAGGCTATCTGCAGTTTCAGTATAAAGATCTTTGAAAAAGGAGTGGGCTGCCTGGTTTATTCCTTCGAAGTCTTGAATTTCTTGGTCTTGATGATGGATTTCCGTGACTGTCTTGAATTGTTTTCTGGCCTCTTCCTGCTTGTGGAAGAACCTAGTGTTTTGTCTCCAGCTTCAAGCCAAAGACTTCTAGATTTTATCTTCTAGTAGTTTTCCTCCTCACGACAAACTTGATGCAACTCACTTTGTAGATTTGCTTCACAGATTAGGATATCATTGGTAATGATGCTCTCTTCAAGCAGCAACTGATGCTCCTCCAGAAGCTCTTGTGCTTCTTTCTTCTTGATGGCAGGAATTTTGAGCAATTTGGACCACTTTTTGAGTTCATTTTTAAGGCCCCTTAATTTTTCCTCCCAAACGAAGAAGGGAGATCCGCGGACCGGTGCACTCCAGCTTTGTGAGACAATCTTTTGAAAGCCATCCTGGCTTAACCAAGATGCACTAAATCTGAAAGGGGTGGGGCCCAGGGTCTTATCTTGAGAAATTTCCAGCAGAATTGGCTTATGATCCGACACGTTGTGGGGCAGAATTTTAGTAGAGGCTGAGAGTCCATACAACAGGAGTGATTTTTGAACCAAGAACCTATCAAGTCTGACTGCAATATGACCCAGCCCCAGTCTTTTGTTTGACCAAGTGAACTTTCCTTTGGCAGGTTTGATGTCCTCCAAGTCCCATTCCAAGATGAGATCCTCCTCCCATTCCCTAGCCGGGTCTCTTACCGGGGAGCCACCTTTTTTTTCTCCCTAAGCGAGGGTGACATTTAGGTCTCCTCCCACTATAATATTATCAAGAGGATTAGAGCTATGGAAGGCCCTTAGCTGGTCCCAACAAGTTCGTTTCTCCGAAAGAAGAACAAGTACATAAAGGTTAAAGAGACTTACAAGGTGACTTGTATTTTTATGATGAAGTGGAGTAAATATCCAGTGAGTGCATCTTTCTACTTGCACTATTTCAAAGGCAGAGCTATCCCATAAGGTACCAATGCCGCCAGAGGCACCCCGGGCACTGACAGCTCTTCCATGACCCATTTTCCAAAAGGATTGGCTAGCTTTGAGGAGGTCGGCCTCCTCCAGTTTGGTCTCCTAAATTAGTAGGATTTGTGGCTTTATCATTCGGATTAGATCTTTGAGCGCTTCTTCCTTTACTTTACATCCGAATCCCCTACAATTCCAGGAGACTAAATACATTAGTAACTTGATGGGTTGGGGGGGGATCCTTTTGGGGCCCGACCTTGCTTCCTAGTGGATCTTGCAGGGTTTCTTGATGTTTTTCTGAGATCCTTGGAGGATATCTAGGTATGCCTCCTTGTCTCTAGTTTCTTTTTTTGATTTTTTGCCCTTGAGAGGCTTTCTTCGGAGTGGCTTGAGAGCTACCAGTTTCGGCTCCTTCACTTTCAGAGGCAGGATCTTCAGTATCAGAGGCAATATTGACAGGTTTTTCTTTGTTTACTTTCCCCAGCGTAGCTTCTTCAGTCACAGGTGGGGGGGAGGCCTCCGTTTCATTTCCTTTTTCCTTTGTTTCTTCATCTTTTTCTTCCAAGGATGCAAAGCTATTCCCCGTGACAATTGGTTCTGTTTGGACTTCCATAGCTTTCCTAGGAGGATTGGGGTTCTTCTTTTCTTTAGATTTGGGATTTGTTTTGGATTTCTTGGCAGGCTGCTATCCTTCTCTCGCATCCTTTTCTGGGACTTGATTTTTTGGGCAATTTCTCTGGAAATGGCTGTATTCATGGAAGCTCCTACACTTAAAAGGAAATTGCTCGTAGTCTAGCTTTTGGAAATGGTTCCATGAACCCACCGTAAGTTTGATAGCCTCTGGTAAGCCTGCTTCTAGATCAATTTCAACACATATCCAGGCATAGGAATATTGATCTTTGGTGTTTGCTTTATTGATATAGCTTTCGAGACCATTCCCTATTGTCTGCAACGAGAGAGGATTCCAGCAATGAACCGGGAGATTGGGTAATCGAACCCAAACAAGAACTTCCTTGGGCATATCCACCGCTGGGTCGAAGTCTGGCGTCCACCTATTTAGGTACAGGCCTTGGGAGCCCATGAAGTAAGGGACACTCCAGAAAATTAGGTCGCGGTCATCTTGGGAGATAAACTCAAAGATGAAAAATCCTCTTCCAATCGACTAGCAGGTTACACTTTCCTTGATCAAGGGCCTCCAATTTCTTTGGATCCAATTGTCGGTGGACCTAGGAGAGGGCCAAAGACCCATAAACTAACCCACCAGTCCTCTTTCAGCCAGCGACAGAGCTATCGTAATCAGTTGTTCAAGCGATAGAGCTATTTCTAGAATAGATTCTAGCTTTTTAATGAATTTCGGTACATATTGATTCACCGACTTCTTACCTTGAGTAGAGATAAGGATGTGGAAGGCTTCCTCGTCCTGAGAAGGAGGTGGAGGGGGGGGGAGGCGGCTCCCCTCCTCCAATAGAGCTCATTGTAGCAGTAGATCGAACCCTAGAACCCTATAGCTCTCCTTCATGCTAATCGGCTCTGATCTTGACTTGTTCACCTATTATTGATTATTTAATTATTATTATTAATATTAATTTGTATTTTAAAAAAAAAATGTTAATATCTATTCAATTAAATTTGAATCAATTAGGGAAAATTTGGATTAAAAAACTATGAATTATCATTTTAAAAGTGTTAATATAAACCTTTTTTTAAATGCAAATTTAAATTTTAAAAATTATATTTTGGATTTTTCATTTCAAAAGTCCAAGTCTTATTTTAAAAGTACTATTTTTAATTTCAAAAATCTTAATTTTGATATACAAAAATATTAATTTCAATTCTAAATGTGTAAATTTATATTAAAAAAATGACAATATGGAATTACAATAATGTGTATATTTATATTTTACTATTTTGAATTTTTGTCTAATACATATATATGATATATAAATTTAATAGCAATATATACATATGATATATAAATTTAATAATTTATAGTTTTCAACATATTTTTTTTGTATGTACTTATATATAATCTCACAATCCATATAAATTTGAAATTAGATATTCAAATATTATCAAAATCATAATATATATAAATATATAAAAGCAACTTTTCAAAATTACTTTAAAACATTATAGTTTTAAAATAAATAAGCTTTGGGTGACATATTTAAGAAAACAAAAATCTCAATGAGGAAATGGATGTGTTACCATAAAAATAGTTTAATAATATCTAATAGATAATTTAATTTAAAATAGATAAATAATTTAATAATATATGATGGATAATTTAATTTTTAAAAATGACATTTTTAAGGAAAAAAAGATAAATTTGCTAAAGTAATGTTAAGACAAATTTATCTACCATACAACCATCATAAATTGTAATCTCAATATAATTTATGGATTAAACAATAGAGACCGAGAGATATTAGATAAATCAAATAAACACTAAAATTATATTCTTTATCACCCCATTATCACTATAAGTTAATTTGAGTAGGTTAATTAACTTTACAATCATCTCACAACAAAGAAAATGTATTAATGTTCCTCTAATTACAAATTAGAAATTAGGAAGAACCTCTATCTAAAATAAATAAATAGATAGGAGGGTAAACCCTCCACTTAGACCGCATCCAAGTCTTGTTAAATTTATAGAAAGTAATAAACAAATGAAAATTATTTAAATATATTTCTTTTTGTGGTTTATAGTAGAAAAAATATGTGTTTATAATATTTTGAGAGGATTAACTAAGAATTGATATCTAAAATTGTATAAAATGAGGGATAAGGTTAATCCCTAAAAAAATTATTTTTAGGAAAGTGGAAATGGAATATTATAAATATTATAAAAGCAATTCATGAAACCAACATCTCCCACTTTTGATCAATAGAGTTAAGGGAAATAGAGTTAAGTTATTACTAAACATAAAAGGAATATTTACCCATTGAATTTAGACAACTTAAGAGCATTCCAACCCATCTTTAGGCTCCAAAGTCTCTACACGTGCAGGTCACTATATTTAAGGTAGAGTTATTTAGATATATAATAGATCATGTAAATTATGATATGAAAAAACAAAAAAAATATTTTACAAGAAGGGGATGTCATCTTTATGAATAAAGTAAATAAATGTTTTGACAATTTTCTACCAATCAAATATATGAGTAAATGATAGACAATTTTTATTTAAATGATACAATTTTTACTTATGTATTTTTGACAAAGTGTAAAATCTTGATTACTGAAAAAATTGATTTTTTATACATATGGTATGGAATTTTGCCTAAGATAGCATTCATAAATGATCACATCTTGAATATGAATCAAAATATAAGATAAATGCACTTAATTTTCATAAATGATTACATCTTGAATATGAATCAAAATATAAGATAAATACACTTAATTTAAATTAAGAGTATATAGTTTATTCAAAACTTATGGTCAAAATATGTTTTCAAATGAGGATTTGGAAACGCTCTCCAACAAATGTCAAAACTGATTTAAATAATTCTATTGAAGATTTATAAACCTATAATTAACATTTTTTGAAATTTTGACAATTAAAAGTTTCTTCAACAAAAATATATATACTAACTTTTAAAGGTAAAAACCCAAACCATCTCATAATAAATGGTAAAATTAATTCAAATGATTCACTCATTAATTCACTTTGAAATGATTATGATTTTTCCATTTTTCATTTTTTATTACAAATTTAAACTTAATTAATTTCATATTATCCCATAATTAAAAATAAACTAAAAAATTCCATATTTTAAAAATATCCAACCCCAAAAATGATTATGATACATGTTATCATGATCTAATTACTCATATAATTTTTGTTCCTTTAATTAGACATTTGAATAAGATATGGATTTTTTTTAATTAATTAATTTTATTTTATGTTATAATGTAACATAAAGCTATTTCAGGTGACAACATCATAGATTACTTGGCTACCCTCTCGGTGTAATTATAATATATTATTATTATGTTTAGTTATTATTGATTATTTAATTATATTATTAATATTAATTTGTATTTTACAAATATTTGAATATTAATATCTATTACATTAAATTTGAATTAATTTGAAAAAAATTAGACTAAAATCTTATGAATTTTTATTTTAAAAATATTAATATAAACCTTTTAAAATGCAAAATTGAATTTTAAAAACCACATTTTATATTTTTCATTTCAAAAATAAAATTTTATTCCAAAAATACTATTTGAATTTCAAAATTTTTAATTTTGAAATACGAAAATATTAATTTCAATTCCAAATGTATGAATTTATATTAGAAAAGTGACAATATGTGATTACAATAATGTATATTTAGATTTTACTATTTTGAATTTTTGTCTTAAACTTTACATATAACATACATCCAAAAAAAAATTATAGTTGTTAACCTATTATTTTTTGTATATACATATATAATCTCGCAATCCATGTAAATTTGAAATCAAATATTTAAAAATTGTCAAAATTATACAATATAACAATAAAAATACATATCTTATAATAAAAAGTAAAATTTTTCAAAATTAATCTAAAATATTAGAATAAATAAGCTTTGGGTGACATATTTAAAAGAAAATAAAAAAACAAAATAATAAAAATATATATCTTATAATAAAAATTTGTTTTTTTTTTTTAATTTTCCTTATTGCATAGTCTAGTTTTTAGGTTTTTAGTGTACTTTCTTTTTTTGTGTTCTTACTAGTTTGGGCTGGGTTTCTACTTAGCTTAGTTGAGGTTTTTTTTAGCTTTGATAAAAGTTTTGGTAATTTCTTTTATTATATTTTTATGTCTAAGAAAAAAAGAAAAGTGAGAATATGTAAATACATCAAGATTTAATAAATTGTTATTAAATATTTTTTGAATATTTTATTTTTAAGTATTTTTGATAAGAAGTCAAAAATAAAACAAATGTAATGGATTATTCTTTTATTAATAAAGATACTGAAGGGGACATAAATGAAATAGTTGTTGAATGAGTTATTGCTGACCCACATGAGGAAAAGACAAGTGGTTAAAGCTACTGAGTGAGAACTCAAGGTGCAGGAGGCATCTTCCCCAAAATCAGGTCACCACTCCTTGTTGAGTGCTAAAGAGCAGGAGGCTCATAAATGACCAAGTCCTAGGAAAAATACTTTAAATTAGTATGTCCATTAGCAAGCAAGAAGGTAGCATTGGATGGTGAATTGAATATGATAATGCAAGAGATGCCGCATTAAGTGGATTTTGCTCTTGTGGTTCAACGATCAGGCTCGGGGGTTCTGGAGCAAGTGAGACTTGGCTGCTATAGGAGTTGGTTGGGAGGAATGGCTATTTCAGCTTTGTTTTCCCGACAGTGGTGCCAGGTTCCTTGTCCTAATTCTTATCTGTATAAAACTAGTTGCAGTAGGATTTTCTATTCTAGTTAGGAATCGAAATTATTTCTTTTTAGGATTTCCATTTTAAACTTTGAATCGCAATTATTACTTTCAACAAAAATCTTATTATGCATCTAAATGGAATATGGATTATTTAAGCACCTGTTAAGATATCATTTTTTTTATTATGTATCGAAGTTAAATATCCTTCCTTAGTAATATTCATGTTTGTACAATAATCTTATTTAGTAATGGTATGACTCTAACAAATCTATCTTTCGAACCTAGTATGGATTAATCTAGTTAAAATATAGAATCGAATCACGTTTCAATCTTTATAACAAATCCACAGAAAGATCTTCAAAAAAACTAAGTAAATCAAATAGTATAGTTAAGTATTTTTCCTCTGCATATCACTATAAAGGAAAAATACTAGAATCTGGTCAAGAGCCGAGAGGCCTCTGTAGCATAAAAACCATTTTAAATGTTTTCCATTTTATAAACCCTTGTTACAGATTGAAAATGCTAGATCTGGGTTGATCATGACCTAAGTTAAATAACTATGAATGACATAATTAACATTATAAACAGTTATAGGGGTGTGACAATTTCATCTTTGTCGTGCCTTGCATGCCTGTGGGGGCACAAAATTACAACATTTTCGCGCTTTTCTCAGTTATAGGGGCGTGAAAATCCCTGAATAACCATTTCCCCTAAATTTTGGACCTTGGATCTCAAGGATACTTTCATGGGATGAGGTCCCCCTTCGATTCCCATCTCACATTCCCTCATTGGCTTGATTGATATCCTTTATCCACATCTTCCTCACTTAGATCCATAATATCCTCTTAGTGGTTGGCCTTCCAAATCCTATAAAAAGAGAACCATCCATGAGCTATGGGGACTTCTTGGAAGCACCAAACCTATGATCCTATGATTGGGAAACACTCAGAATGGAGGCCATTGTGATCCCATAAGTCCTGCAAGGGTGATGTTCGAGGTCTTGGAAGGAGATGCTATCATCTTGGAAATCAAGGTATAACATTATAATCAGCTTCTTTGGATTTCTTATTGATAACTTGGCCTATTCTTGCATGTATTGTCTCTTGTTATATTGATGCATGATATGTTGTAGATTAGATCGAGATTAATACATATACTTGCTTGGAATTTTTTGGTCCTTTGTCTTGTTTAACAGGCTCAAGCCTCAAAGATCAAGCTTGGAGTTGGAGCTAGGACAACCTATAGGTTGGAGGTAAGTTTTACTTCTTCCTTTCTTCTTTCATGTTCAATAACTTATTTATTGTGCTAGATCTAGGAGAATAGATCACCATTTGTTTACTTCTTGTCTTGGATTTTGTTTTAGGGAGCCACTTTATCATCCAAGAGGTTTTCAACTTACCCGTAGGAAGAAAATATCACCACATATATTGCATGTTAACCACCTCCTTTTTGTTGATGACATCCTAATATTCTATGATGGTTGTAGGAGAGACATGGAAAAACGAGAAAGGATACTTGAGATGTTTTGTCAAGCTACAGGGATGATCATCAACGTCCACTCTTTCTTGTGTCAATATGGATGAAGATGAGGTAAGGTATTACAAAGAACATTTTTTCTTTTCTTGAAATTGATCTGGATGATGGGTTAAAGTATCTTGGCTTTCTTTTAAAACCCAATAACTACTAGAAAAAGGATTGGATGTGGTTGATAACAAAATTTAAAAAAAAAAATCATGCTTGGTTTCACAAGTGGTTACCTGGGGCATGGATGCTAGTCCTAGTCAAATATGTACTAGAATCCATCCTAGTATTTTGGATGTCCTTGGACTAGATTCCAAAAGGAATTTTGGATGAGGATAGAATATTGTGTTTCATATTTTTATGGAGTGGACACAAGGAACATTATGTCTTGCCTTAGGTCATATGGGAGAAGATTGCGATTCTGAAGGAACTTGGTGGATGAAGATTAAAAATCAAGTATTCCTATTTTCAAAATCCTTGGTCATCAAATGTGTATGGAGAATCTTGAAAACCAATAGTCTATGGACTTCTATTGTTATACAGAGTATATCACTCCAGGTTCTATTATCGATTGGATCTACTCACCAGATAAGAGGTTGACTAATGCATCTATCATTTGGAAATCAGTGGTAAAATCATTTGATCTCATTGCAAAGGGACTTTCCTATAGAATTGGAAATGGGAGTAGTTTTCAGATTGTATTGGATCTGTGTCCCAGTAGCAATGGTTTCCATAATATTCCAATGGCACTTATGGAAATCCTCTAGGAAAGTGGTTTCTACACTTTAAACCAGGTGGCTAATCCATACTCTACCTCTTTGTGGGGTCAGGCATGGCTATCAATGAGGTATATTGGGTTAGAAAATGAGGATGGTGTCCTATGGAACACTTAAATATAAATTCCTTAAAGGATTCCCATGTGCACATCAAATATTCAGATGATGAGTTGATTTAGGATCTTGTTCCAACTATTGTATATACTCCCAAGCAAGGATATATTCAGCTAAACATGGACACTATCAATAAGGAAGTGTTATGACCATGGTGGAATAAGATATGGAAGATGAAGTGTCCCTCTAATACTTGACTATTAATCTGGTGTACTCTGAAAACAAAAATCCCTACTTGGAACAACATTAAAAAACACAAGGTTGAAGGTCTTGGCTAGTGCTCTTTCTGCAAATTGGACGAGGAGACCATCTCTCATCCTTTTTTTAAGTGCCCATTCACTATATTGGTTTATCATAAGGTTACTAGGGTAATGGGTCAAGAGCTCACCTAGAATGGAGATTATATAGAATTGGCCCTCCAAGCATGGTTAAAAAATATATCAACTCACCCTTATAAGACACTTCCTCTTATTATTGAATAGGGAATCTAGATTTCCAGGAACAACACAATTTTCCAGGATAAGATAACAGTGTCAACTTAGTTGGTAGCACCAACAAGTATAAGTATCTTGTCCATTTTACACCAAGGTAAACAGGAGGCTTCAATTCAAAGAATTGGGGAGGTGTATATCAATAAATACATGCCTTGGGCATTCTTTAATGGTGCCTTGCAGAATGATCAAACATTGTGTGGTGGAGGGGTGATTCTACACTTGTTAGAATCTCATTTCTTTAAGATCTCAATAGGGTTTGGGGAAGGAACAAATAACTTTGTTGAATTGCTTTCCCTCAAAATTCTTCTCCTCTTTGCTTTGGAAAAAGGATGCCAGAACCTTAAAGTTTTTGGTGATTCAATGTTGGCAATAAAGTGGATAAAGGGATCACAAAGATGTACACACACTCGATTGGTCTCATTGTTGGAAGAGATATATGATATCAAAGAAAATTTTAATTTATTTTCCTACATGCATGTTTATAGGGAATGTAATAGGACTATGGATCCCCTTTATAAAGAGGGCCTACAGTTGGCTAAAGGACAATGTAAGGTAGAAGAACATAACATTGACCATGTATACCAGTACTACCATCGACCGTTTATGGAAGGGAAACGAACATTGGAAACAAATAAAGGTACATGAATATTTTATAGTTTTGGAGGATATTATATTTTTGTGTCAGATCAGTAGGATTCTCATGGTGTTATTCATATGCACAAAATTTCTTTTTTGGATAAATTTTTTTTGATATACAAGACAAAATTATGGACAAATTTCACCATCTATGGCTAATTTGTTTTTGTAAAATGATGTGATTCTAAGAGTAGATATTATAATGTATTTTTGAACTTCTATTCAGGATATATGCTTGGAATATATATGCACAATGTAATTTCATACTATGACAGAGAAATACAATTACGATTTTTTTCCACAAAAAAATTAGAAATGTACATTCTATTTCATTCTAAAGGTTGTTGTGTGGATTTCTTCTTCCTTTATTCAGACTTGATGGTAACCAACCCTCAGATAAATATTTGAAAATGCATTTTCCCCTCTCATTCCATCAAAGAGGTCATAATTCGAGGTAATGTGTATTTGTTTTTCTCAATTGTCTATAGTCAATGCACAACCTAAGAGTTCCATATTTCTTTTTCAAAAATGGAATTATTGCTCCCCGTGGAGATACATTTGGCCAAATGTATTATTTTCCAACAACTCTCGCAATTGCATTTTCAGCTCTAGCAATTCTATGTTACGCATTATATAAGGTTCCTTGGACACTAGTGTGGATCTTGGCACAATATCAATTGTGAAATAAATTTCCTTCTTTGGAGGAAGTCCTGGAACATCATTAGGGAACACATCATTGAATTCTTGCAAGACTTGATAGTCCTCCAACTTGGTAAATTCATTTTCTCTCTATCTAATACATGGGTTGCATCTAATTGACAACCTTTCTAAAGCGTTTCTTTAACTGCAAGAATGAAATATGCATGATAGAAACTATATTTGTAATTCCTTTTACTATCCTTGGGTTTCCTTCTTCATCAATGCATTAAAAAGTATTTTTGTAGAAATCAACTTTAACTTGATGTGATTCCAACCAGTCCATTCCACTGACTCGACATCATAGAAACCAAGTGGAAAAATATTCATATTTTCCCATGTGAATATTCCATCCAGATCTAATGGCAATCTCTCCACCACTTCACTGATGTTTCTCTTGGTTCCAATGGCTAGTTGGACCAGCCATGATTTATCATGCTTTCTTTTCTCAAAGGAGTAAATATCGACAGTTTTAGGAGTAACATAATTGTGATTAGATCTAGGGTCAATTAAAATAGAAATATATTTCTCAGCAATATTAACTTCAACCTAAAACATAATTTATTGATGGTCTACTTGGAGGTCCTCTAGTGCAACGTAGATCCTAGGGATAGTCCTTTTTACATCACCTACAATTTTATCATTTTGGATATTTTTAACATGTTTGTGACTCCCATTTCTATGTGGAATTTTTTTGAGAAAGTAGTACTCTCCACATCCCCAACATTAAATGGGCTCCCTTCATTTATTTCCCATGAATTTGGTTGGCTAGCATCGCCATGTGGTGGCTTCCTTTGTTATTTTTTTAAATGAGGAGGCTTGAATCCCTTCCTCTTTTGGTAAAACTTCTCCTTATTCCTTTCTTTCCATGCCTTATGGAATTTTGGATTGCTTTAGTTTTGATCATAACAATACTTTTCCTTCTTTATAGTCTCATATAGAGTTTTATCTTCATCAAACTCAATTCAATTCTCGTATGACTAAGGTAATCCATTTATAAAACACTAGATTTTTACCTTATCATCTCTAATATACTTAACATACCTGAGTAGCTCCAAGAATTTAATTGCATCTTCATCCATGTTCATTTGCCCCAACTTTAACTCATGGAATTCTTTGATTTTGTCATCATAGTACCTATCAGAGAGATATTTTTGCTGGAAGTACTTCTTTGACTACTTTCAAACAATCTTTCTTTCATTTATTCCTATGAATTTCCTAAGGTGATATAACGATATTGATGCTCTACTATTCGAATTAAATATGGCCATCCTTTCCTTCATGTTTCCAACTTAGCCATGGAATTGGAAATACTTCCTCGTCCCAGGAAACCAACCCTTACCTTCTTATCTAGATTTCACTTCACCATCAAAGGAAGGACGTCTAGCCTTCCAAAATTCTCCATGTGAGTTGTCCTTGAATGGCATGTTCCTCTTATTCGTGTGAGATAAATAACTTGAAATGTTGGTGGAATCCTTAGAGGAATATGACTCATTACTTAAAAAAATTGGAGTATATGTCATATCTAGAAAATCTTCTTAAGTTATGGGAAATCTTGTGAGAATGTATCCTTGAGATACTCCCTCTCTTATCATCATTTCCTTATTTCTTCCCATGGTGCATATTCCTATAAATGTTTGTCAAGTTTTAAAGCATGTGTGCATTCACTTAGTTCTATTCTTCCTGAATTAGCCTTTCATTTTTGGCTCTAAAACTTTGTATCTCCACTCTTAGACTTTTCATGGTATCTACAATATCCAAATGATTTACGGTTTATATAGACATTAGATTTTGTCTCTTCATTATTAGCATGTATATTTTCTCCTATGGTATCTAGTTCAGTTTCATAGGTATCATGTGCATCATTCATGGTGATAGTTTTCTTGGCCCAACCAAGACCAAAGGATTTCTAATTGCACTATCTTGAATGTTGATACCTAACTATATTTGACACACTATTGTATATGTAAAAGTTTTCATATAAGCAAAAAATTTAGCTGCATTACATCATCGTAAAATTAGAAGATTAATTTTCATGCATTCTGAAAACTACCCATATTAACATTTTTTGTGAAATCAAGGCTACAAGCTCTTTTGTGTTCAATTTTTAGGAATATTTGAAGTACTTTTTAAGAATATGATCGTGCACATTTTTTCCCCTATAGATAATTTTTTCCAATGACTATAATTGTGATCGTTCCGATCTCAAAGCTATAATTTACATCCCTTCAAAATTACCATTTTTGCCCAATTCTACAGTTTTCTTGTAGGTTCATTTAGTCTTAGAGACCAATTTTAACTGCTTCCAAAAAATATATATAGGGAGATCTAGCAAATTTTTGTATATAGCACTGATAATAATTATGGTAGCTGGGATTACTCAACAATGTTCATATCATCAATCTGATGTGCTAGTTGATTTCGATAATTTTTGGAATTTACTACTTTTACTTTTTGCACTTCTTCTATACTTGATTATTTTCCAAAAATTGCTCACAAAATGAGAATTTCTGGGAAAGACTCCTCTGAGAAAATTCGTTCGAGTTGATGAATAGGTGAGTTGTTGGCCACCGGAGATTCTCTGAGAAAAAGAGAACTACAAGCTCAAAGGTGAGTTGTTGGCCACCGGAGATTCTTTGAGATACACTCAAAGTGCCCTCTTAGAATCACAAATGAAGATAGAACAATTCCAACAAGAGTGGCAAGAATTGACTGAATCCTCAAGTTTTCTTGAGAGTCATCCCTTTTGGGTAAATGACATAAAAAATTCCCTGGAGGACCCTCATGAGTGGGTGGACCATGAGGAGCAGTCTATTCAGTATGTGCTTGAAGAAAGTGCAGAAAACGCGGATGAAAAAGAAGCACATGATTTTTTCCAGAATGAACCTGAGAGGTTCATTGAAGAAAATACCTCTCCCAAGAAAGAGGCAGATGAGTTCACCATAGATGGGTCAGCCAGAACTAGAGAGGATACATCCACAACTTTAGTGGATGAAATGTTCAGAAGCATGGCTCACCATCCTTCATTCCTCACTTCACATTCAACCACAAATTTTGGGAATGGAAATTGGGTAAAAGGATTCTTCCTCTTGGTGTCACATGATGAGTAGGAGGATCCTATAATTGAGGCCTATGACATGTTCCTTAACCCGCAGCAGTTGAGGCAGCCCATGCATGTGTGTGCATCCACTTTCTACAAGGAGGCATCAGATCTACACTTACCTTCAATGTGTGGGTCAATTGATGGAGTTTTGCACCCTTGGATCAATGGCATAGAGTTGATCCATTGGATGAAAAGGGGAGCAACTGTATATTTCCATAGAGATAATGAGATATCTTTATTTGAGGAAGAAAAATATATGGCTGAACACCTTCCATGTGGTTCAACAAATAAAATTGTTTGTCCTTCCATTGGTTGGATGGGAAGATGCATAATTGGAATGAAGACCTTGGAAGGTAAAAGGTTCTTTTATTTCAGAAATAATTTTTTTTTTATAACTGGCATTGTCCTAACATGTAAGCAGCAAAAAAGGTGTATTTTGCAGCCTTTAGATGTCTCCAGTGCACATGCATAAGAGATGCATCTGATTTGCATGCTCTCAAGAAGTTCTATGTTTGGAGGAGAAGTCACACAGCTATTCAGTTTTGCATTGGGAGTGGCACACTTCCAGCATGGTGGATGGATCCTAGCATACCCTGGAGTGATAAGTTTTCACAAGTAACAGTGATAATGGATGGTATTCAACAGGGACCATGGGATCCAGGCATTCTTTGGAGTGAAAAATTTCCAAAGGGGGCAGAAAAATTTGGGTCCTTACCGAGGGAGCAGTGGGATCCAGGAATTATACTCAGTTATCTTAACTGGGTTAAGATTTTTGTTCATGATTTAGTGCAGATAGAGTTTGCAGTGCAGTTTATTCTTCATGGTCATCTTACATTTCTTTTATATCTTTTTTAAGGCCCCAAGTTTAATTTTCAGATTGTTCAGTGGATGGGGACAATTATAATTAGAGTGGTGCAACAGAAGCTTGGTGGAATCCTAACATTGCTTGAGGACAAGCAATCTTGGGAAGGGAGGACTTCCATGTCCCTAATTTTGGCTCATCCAGTACCATAGGTGAAAGGGGACAAGATCAACCCCTAAGGGAATTAAATTGTATTAATTCTATTTGCTTAGAATTAATTTTAGCCTAAGTCTCAAAAATTGGCAAATTTATTTATTAAAGGTAATTTTGATAAATAAAACTAATGGATAATGAGTAAGTGGGCCAAGAGGGCACCCAGGTGGAAGATGTTGCCAAAAATGGAGTAGGGAGTATTTTTGGAGGCAATTATACCATAGGAATTAATTAATTATTAATTAAGTGATTAAATGCTAAAGTTTGGATTAATTCTGAGTTGTAATATTTTTATTAATATTTTATTTGTTATGCTGAATAAATGGAGAAATTGGCTCACCAATTCGAATTAGTGGATAAGGTTGGAGTAATTACTTGGAGTAGAATTCAAGTAAGCACTAGAGTCCAAAAATGTTGCCAAAAATGAGAAAAGAGGAATATTTTAGGAAAAGTAGCATAAATCCAGAAAGCAGGAAAGTATGAAAAGCAGGAAAGTTCAGAAAATAATGAAAGTCAGGAAAAGAGGAAAAAAGAAGGAAAGCCAAAGCAAAGCAAGGAAATTATGTCCACTCATGGGTGACCTATTCTCACATGTCACCAAGCCAAGTAACTTTCTCAACAGTTCAACATGAATTCTATTTAAGAAGGTTTCCAACTCCATTCAAGAACTTTTGATCATTATTAGAATTTTTCAATGAGAGCTCTGAGCCCTCTAGTTGAGTGATGTGCCTCAACAAGTTATTCTTGGGAGATGTTCCCCAAGGCCCTATGAGTTTCCTGTGAGTGTTATGCAGGTCCAACAACCATTATTGCAGCTAGTAACATCCATTTCAGATCATCCTTGAAGAATTAATGTCAGGTTGAAGAGGAGGCTACTAGTGTAGAATAATTGCAGCTAGTTTTTGAAGAGGGTCATTACTAGAAGAAGATAGTTATGAAGGAACATGGCCAGGACCTCCAATGAGATACAGAAGTTTTTATCAGCATATATCAGAGGCTTCCATGTCCAAAGGTCGAATTCAGACCTGCTCTCCCATTCCTCTCTCATTTCTCCAGCTCGCTCAGCCAAATTTAGAGGTGTTTCCCCTGGCGGAGAAAACTAGTTGAAGGAGGGCGCGCCAGTGAAGTCTATCAGATGTAGGAGAATCCAAATAAGACCTTTGATATATATAGGGTATGATAATTACATCAGAACAGAGATACTGTAAAAATCCTTCTCTCTATTCGTCTTCTCTACCAATGTAATGCAATTTATAGCCTGTGAGGCACTATGTTTTGAGAAAGAAGCCACTGAAATAAAAAGAAGAGTTCTGTTATGTCCATTTCTATTTATTATTTTTCTTAATATTATATTAGAGCTTCATAAAATATCAGAACATAGAAATCAGTTAATGGAAGTCATTTATCAAGTTAAATTCCAAGACTAGCTCATTGAGAGGTTTTTCTAGACTAGTTTTGCTGAATTTACTGTAGATTGCACTCAAAGCATCCATTTGAATTCCCGTCTCTTGTAGTAGGTTAATCATTCAATATAATTCACATATCAGTCCCTAATTCTATAATTTGAAATCCTTTAAACCATGTTTGGGAATATTGGAAAATTACTAGCTCAGTAATCCCGGGTGAGCCCTTGAACCCCAATTCTTCCTAAAATCTCCCAAGTATGTTCAAATACTTTCCTGAACATCACCAGCACTTATTTGAATGATATAACCTCTTCCATTAACTTCCAGGATCCCCACCTGTCTAGTATGCATATGCCAGCTACCCAGGAAGCCTCAAAGTAAGCATAGACTTGCTCTATGATGAAAAGTGAATGGTTCTGGTACATGGTGCATAGGACATCTCTGATCTGATATCCTGACCTGCTGCTACACCTCATTTCATACATTTTACAGAATTGAATGTTCATCCTACCATCCTCATATCTTGCCTCATTCCCCATCACTTACTTCCTGCTCTGTTCGGAAAATTGTCAAAAATTTAACTAGTGAATTTTATCAAAAAATTGAAGTTAGAGTTAATATATTGGTCGAATATTCCCAAGGATATTACAGCGTGGCATCCTACTAATATGGCATGGAACATGGAATGGATGATGTGGAATTGTGTCCACATGGACCCTACATGGCATCCTCTAGTTTCTCCATGTCATACTTCTCAATCCCTACCTTCCATGTCATCGTGATTCTCCATGATTCATGTGCCACACTTTTTCCCCCTGTAAAAGAAATCTCATGAAAATTCAAGATCTATTGATCTCATATCCCAAAATGATTTGGGTCATTCAAAGTAGTGCCACATGTTCCAAACCTTGATTTTCCTCCTTTGAACAAATGGCCTAGATATCACAATCTTGTGGACCCAACTAAATTGCAGTAATCCACAACAGGACCCATTTTATTAAATACCATTCACTTCTTTTTACATGAAAATGGGCAATATATACCCATTAAACATGCACAGATAAATTTGAGCCATTCGCCGCAATGCCCCTTATGTCAAATCCCAATCACATTCCAATGTGTAAACAAATAGTGTTTAAAGATCCAACTTGCACAACACAATCCCAGTCATTCGTGGTGAGACCCCTTTTACTATGATCCAATTATGTTTATGTGCACTAATGGACAAGATTCATTGATTAGACCTGCACAATTTAATTTAATCCATTTGCGGTGAAGGTCCCCATGTTAAGGCTCTTGCACTTTGATTTTTGTGAATGATGTTGATTTAATGGTAGAAGATACTCAGGTCGATATGGATTGTTCATGGAGTGACCCATCCCATTAAAACATGATCGCATATAGTTGTGTGGATTGTCTAGATATAATAATTTGTTGAGCCTGCATTGATCTCAATCGTTACATCATCTTTTAACTCTCCAAGATTAGAGTTTGGAACCAACAATTTGGCACTAAAATTTCTTATAGTTAACAAAATTGTGATTTTCACAAAATTTGAATTTCCACTAAAAGTTTCCACAAAGTATTCTACCATTACTACTAACAAACAATAATATTTAATCCCCTAGCTCTAATAAAACACCATCTTATAACTAAAACCACCATTTTCATACAAACATTTTGTCAAAAATTTCCTATGAAAACTCCTATTTATTCCTATAACTACCAATTCTGTTCAAAACAGTCTTGGTGCTGCAACCAAGATCTTTGATACCACTCCGTAGTGTCCCCATCCATCATTCTAACTCTAGGAGAGGGTAGTTACGAATTTCTTATTTCTAAATTTCACCCAATAGGCCATTATTATAATTCACAACTAATATAATCCACCCATAAGAAACATAAATTAAGAAATGCATGTGCAAGTGCATGAATATAAAACATGGCGGAACTAAAACTATATTTCATACACACATCATGTATGAACCATCATATTCATAACAATAAGTAAATAAAATAATTTCACATTCCTCAACAAAGAGAATATGTATCTTTTAACAAAAAAATATTAAAGAAACTGGTTATGTAGGAGTAATTTTCCACCCAACCATAGGTATCAACGATAGATATGCCCCCCCAAGCTAGCATATGAGGGCATTAGGGAAAAGGAAACGCCGATGAGATTCTCTCTCTCAACCCAAAACCATTTTTCTCTCATGCTTAGCCATTATGCTCACCAATGAGTAACTACAAGACTCTCATGCATCCATCCCAACCATGGAACTCTCTTCCCCTTCCCCACACAACAAAAGGAATTCCTACTCTTTCTCTTCTCAATAGTCCGTCATAGTAACCAACCCTTACAATGCTTTTAGTGTGTTTAGAAAGAGTCCAACCTATTGTATGATATTAGAGAACCTCTTGTAAAATCAATTCGTGGATTCTCAAGCATTCTGGAACAACAAATAAATAGTGGGTAAAGGTTCCTATCTTTCACAACCTCTATACTCACCTACAACCACCCTCTTTTCCTCTAATGTCTACAATTTCCCTCCACAATGCTTATTTCTAGTTAATTTCACAACCTGGTAATTGATAGTGGAGAAAACGACATGAAGCTTTGTAGTGTATGAAATATACATGGAATATGATTGATAGACCCAAATGGAGTTGAAATGATTGGTGAAAAGGAAACAAGCATTACTTCTAAGTATAAAAGGAAGGACTCTTACAATTTTCATAGAAGTATATTCTTACCATGCTTCCATAACTACATGAGAAGACTTTCCTACCAACCTCACAAATGAATTCAATGATTGGATTTAATAAGTCAAAAGGAAGTAATTGACTCATTTAAGGCACAAGGAAGAAGTGGATGAGTTCTAAGGTTGACACTTGGTAATAGATGATTTAATATCTCATAAGCCACCTTTCATCTTCCCCTCTAGTGGAATCATAGCCCCTCTAGTGCTCTTTACACAACCATCTTGGATAATTTTATTATTTTCCAACATAATATTTATATAGCTTTTGATTATTCATGACAACCCAGCCACATGTACCATATGAAAATATTTACATTATGCATGCCTAGACATTCATTAATCAAGTCTTGGACTTGAGCTCAGCACTAGGAATCCATACCAACATTTACATCATTATGGCATAATCTGATTTAATACTTTCCAAGGGTTAAAATTGGGCCTATTATAGTAATATCATAGGAAATTTTACATGGAGCTTTGTATTTGAGGGTCCCTTGTATTATCACATGGTGTACATATGAATATAATGACTATTTGAGAGTGAAGATTTTACCAATTGGGAGGTTCTCTCCACTATAACCAAGGTGTCCTTTTTGCTCATGGTTCTCTTGTTCATTTATTATTGGTTGCTTTAGGAAATTTTTATTTCAATCTCCTTTATGTTAATGTTTATATTATTAACAATTGGTATTAGAGATATGTAGGCTTGATCACTGCAACATTCCTATTCTACTTCATTCATTTAGCTCCTAATTTATTTCAATCTCATACACCATATTTCATAAAAGAATAAAATTATGTAAATTAAAATGAAAACACTCTCAAATATCAAGCCATATAACTGTATAATCAAAGCACAACTCTTGAAATTGGTCATGTATAATGGTTGCCTCATTATGTTTTGAGACTACATGAAATGGTTGTTATGAATGGTAGACTTGTGCTCTATTTGAGTGAGTGATAACAATTTATTCTCATCCTTATTTGTAGTTTTAGTTAAATTTAAAAATAAACAAATACTAAAGCTCATGTATCTCTCCATCATGTTTTATTCTAGACCATATTTCATATAAGAAAAAAAGTAATGTAAATGAAACATAAAAACTCTCAAATATCAAGTCATATAGCTATATAATCATAACACACTATTGAAATTGGTCTCATATCATTGGTGCCTCATTATGTTTGGGGATATATGCAATGGTTGTTATGAATGGAAGATGTGTGCTTTGTTTTGGTGAGTGATAACAATTTAGTCTTTCCTTGTTCATTTATTATGGGTCTTTTTAGGAATTTTTTATTTGCAAGTTCCTTTATGCTAATGTTTATAATTTTAACAATTGATATTAGAGCTATGTAGGCTTGATCACTATAACATACCTCTTCTGCTTCATTCATTTAGCTCCTAAGTTATTTCATAGACAATATTTCATATAAGAATAAAATTAATGTAAATTAAAATGAAAACACTCTCAAATATCAAGTCATGTAATTGTATAATCATACCAAAACTCTTGAAATTGGTCATGTATAATGGTTGCCTCATTATGATTTGGGACTATTTGCAATGGTTGTTATGAATGGACGACTTGTGCTCTATTTGGGTGAGTGATAACAATTTAGTCTAAGCCTTCTCTATAGTTTCGGTTAAATTTAAAAAGAAACAAATACCAAATCTCATGTATATCTCCATCATGTTGTATTATAGACCGCTTTTCATATAAAAATAAAATTAATGTAAAATTAAAACCAAAAAACTCTCAAATATAAATTCATATAGTTGTATAATCAGAGCACAAATCGTATAATTGTTACCTCATTATGTTTGGGACTACTTATAGTGTTTGTTATGAATGGCATACTTGTATTTAGTCTCACCCTTGTTTGAATTTTCAATTAACACCACAACAAATTTGACATTTAGGGGCGGTTGTCTTCCACCTCCAAAAGTGACTTTTGGAGGCGGTCTTGCCAAATCCGCCCCTAATAGCACCAACACTAAAAGTTTTGACTTTTAGGGGCGGTTCTGGAAGAGATCAAAACCGCCACTAAAAGTGACTTTTGGGGGGAGTTTAGAACCGCCTCCAAAAGCGACTTTTGGAGGCAGTTCTAAACCCCCCCAAAAAGTGACTTTTGGCGGCGGTTCTAACCCCCCCCAAAAAGTGACTTTTGGAGGCGGTTCTAAATCCCCGCCAAAAGTTACTTTTGGACTTTTAGGGGCGGTTCGAAACCACCCCCAAAAGTCATTTTTTGAATTTAAGGGGCATTTGTTTTCTGCCTCCAAAAGTTACTTTTGGGGGCGGTCTTTAAAAAAATGCCCCTAATAACGCCGACGCTAAAAGTTTTGACTTTTAGGGGTGGTTATAGAAGAGATTAAAACCGGCCCTAAAGTGACATTGGGTGGCGCTTCTGAACCCCCCCCAAAAGTTACTTTTAAGCGCGGATATAAACCCCCCTCGTAGGTACCTACAAGAGCGGTTCCGAACTGCCTTAAAAGTATTTATTACAAACCTTTGGGGGCGGTTTTAAACCCCTCTCGTAGGTACCTACGGAGGCAGTTCAAAACCCCCCCTCAAACTCTTTACAAACCTTTGGGGGCGGTTTTAAACCCCCCTTGTAGGTACCTACGGAGGCAGTTCAAAACCCCCCCTAAAACTCTTTACAAACCTATGGGGGCGGTTTTAAAGCCCCCTTGTAGGTAGCTACGAAAGCGGTTCAAAACCCCCCCTAAAACTCTTTACAAACCTTTGGGGGCAGTTATAAACACCCCTCGTAGGTACCTACAGAGGCAGTTCGAAACCCCCCCTAAAACGATTTACAAACCTTTGGGGGAGGTTATGAACCCCCCTCGTAGTGACATATGAAGTCAGTTTAGAACCCCCCTCGTAGCTATAATAAAATATATTTTATTTAAAACATCAATATTGTAATATCATTAGGGCACAAAGGAATCGGACCTTCAACCTCCTTGTAAAGCAGGTGCTCTACCATTGAGCTAGAAACCTTTAAGAATTGGGGAAAGGGGCAATATTAACACCAAGATTGGATCATTTGTAATTCTAAGAAAAGACTAATAATCCCAACATTGTTTCTAACTCGAGAGACCTAAGAAAGTAGTCTGAATGGATCTAACCTTATAAGTTGGTTGAACTTTGTTGGCAGGCGGTTTGGTAGAGTGCTATTGCAGCATCTCCGATGCTGCAACAAGGAAAAAGATGGTGCGAATGGCAAGGAGCGGAAGATTAGTTATGTATTTTGGGTCATTTGGACCACATATTATGTAAGGTTGAGTCAGTTATAACGCATAATGCGGGTTTTTGGTCGGTTTTGTACCAAGTTAGTTAGATATTGGGTCACTTGTCCAAATGTCGGTTTGAAAATTGTTAGTAAGTGGACAAGCATTGTAATGGTGGAAGCCTATATATAGATAAGAGTCATAGGTATTGAAAAAAACGAGAGATAGGAGTGGAATTAAGGTGAAAAGAAGCGCATGTTTTTGGTTGTTTCTGCGCATCTGTGACATATTGCCGAGACCTAATCTTGAGGAGATATTGTATCTAAGGTTTGGTAGTGATAATATGATATGATGAAACTGTTCTGGTGCAATTCCTGGGTTCTTTCTGTTTATTTATGGTAATGCAATGTCGCACTTCATGAATAATGCTATGTTTCCTTGATGCAATGTTGCTTTACTGTTACTACTGTTGTGATAATGAATGTTGCGATTGAATAATGCGTTGTGAATACATGTCAAATGTTTGAGATTCCAGTTTAGTGTTGCAATTGAGTTAGTTCATATAGCCACAACCCTCCTCCTTCCTTGGCGGAAACATGGTTCTGTCTGCTCTTCCTGGACGCCTTGGGTGAGACCTCATCTTCTCTGTAGGTGTTGCTGGGAGGGATAAAACCTATCCGGGCTGGTGTCTAGGAAGACTGCGGCATGTGTCAACAGTGAAGTGGAACCCCTGTCGACTGGAGTCGCATTGGTCAACAAATGGTTCTGTTGCCGAGACTGTGTGAAGAGTGAAAGGAGGACATGTTGTGGCACCCGAAGAAGCTGGAGATATAGAGCTGGTTTGATCAGAAGTTACAGGAGTTTGCTGAAGAAGAAAGCTGGAACACGCGACTGACAATAGATCACTGGGTGGGAAGGTATATTCACGATGGTCCGCAAAAATGGTTTTTCTACGAATTCCCAGTCATTCTGTACGAATGGCTATCAAAGATGACCTTCCAGAAGTGGAATTTCCAGGGTGGTGAGCCGACGACCTGGACCTCGGAATTGGTTCAGGAGCTGCAGGAAGTCGATAATAAGGCATCACAGGCTGTCAAAGTTTGGCTCGATAGCATCTTGGAGGGATATATCACTGAATTTGCGGTTGACACGCAGTAATCCTATAGTGAAGCTGAAAGATATTTCTTCCGTGGACCAAGGGGAAGGTTTCTGCTATCACTCCAACTGTCGATTAAGATGCTAATATGCGAGAAGGGTATATTGAAGATGCATCTTGATCAGTAAACAGACTGGTGGGCGGAGGCCGTGGGTACTGCGATTGCTAGGGAACAATATATGGAATGGTAAGGGGTAAATGGGTGCATATCATGAGGAGACTGTGAGAGAAGACAAGGAAGAAAGTGGTCTTACAAGAGGAGGAGCGAGGTTTCGATAGGAGAAGAGGCAGAGGATAGGAGAAGGTCTTGCTGTGATCGAACCGCAAAACTGTGAAGGAAGACCACACAGGATGAAGCGACCTCACAGTCCTGACAGGGATGACTAGGCTACACCTAGGATAGAGGCGGGACCAAACCCCAGCACCAACGTACCCACACCTCCACTCACTATCTCACAAACAACAAGAAATACCACTTCAACACTGCCAAGTTCGTCAATTCCACAGAAGTTAATTGGTAGTAGCACAACGAAAGGAGGAAGGAAGCCCATAATGGTGGGCGATGATGCTAAGTTACCATTGTTCCACGGAAGTGCGACAAACAACCCAGAACAGTATTGGTTTTTGTGTGAAGCGGTCTGGACCGTGAAACAGATCATTGATGCTGATGCTAAGAAAGGACAGTTAGCCACGACTCTACAAGGTCGTGCATTAGATTGGTTCATGAAGTTTGTTATAGTCCCTACGGGAGCCCCAGAGAAGTCACTGGATGATATTCGGGATGGGCTGAATGCTGAATTTAGACGGCCCAAGTTCGAAGCTCAATACATCACAGAATTGAAGGAAATTAAGCAGTATCCCAATGAGATAGTATGGGATTTCGATCAACGATTCAAGATGCTGATGGAAAAAGTTAGTTTCGATATGAGTGCTTCCCAACATAAAGAGTGGTTCATTGCGGCACTACTACCCCACGTTTGGCTTATGTTGATGCAACAAAACATCTCGATGCCCAGGGAAGCTCTAGAGATTGCAATGCGATTAGAGGCGTCACCAATTGGAGATAATGCAGTTGGAATGTCGCAGATACAAACACAACTCGCTAACATGACTATACAGTTGCAAGATCTAAAGAAGAGTAAGGAACAATGTGATGAAGTATGGTGTACGCGATGCCGAGGAGAAGGGCATACGAAGGACAATTGCTCGGATTTCTGCAATTATTTGGTGTCAAGTGCGCCAAACCCATTGAATGGTGGCAACATGCCATGGTATCGCATTTTCCAGGTGTATGGGCACAGTCACGACAATTGCCCTTATATGCAAAAAATGGTCACAACCCTGAGAAATCTTTATTGCACATTTTGCAAGTCGGTGGGTCACGATGACAAAGATTTTCATGCATATGGGTTGATACAAGAAAGAAAGTGTGATGTATTCTATGTCAAGGACGATCAGCGTGCCGTACAACAACCCCAACTACCTCAACCGCAGATGCAGTTTGTACCGCAGCAACAACCGCAGCAGTTCATGCCGTAATACACTCCAATGCAAATGGATCCGCAATAGCCACAGTACGTTCAGAAACCGCAGTATGCACCGCAGGGACAAGGCATGCAACAGAATCCTATGCGGCCGCAATACCAACAGCAGGGCGGATTCCGAGGTGGATACCGGGGTGGACGCAGTGGAGGATTTGGTCAAGGAGGAGGATGAGGTGGTCGTGGACCTGTCCAATGTTATCACTATGCGGTGTGGGGGCATTATCAATGAGATTGTCCACTACTACATAATCAGTGTATGTTTTGTTTTGTTAATGATCATACAGTTGAGAATTGTCCACAGTTGATTGCATGATGGCAGGCTGGGAACGCTTCGTAGATACAAAATCAGACCCAGCTACAGCAACCAGCCCATAACCAAGTACAACAACCAGTCCAGAACCAAGTACAACAACCAGTATAGAACCAACCCCCGTGACGGAATCAGAAAGCAAATCCAAATGGGAACCCGCAGGGAAATCTGCAGCAGACTCATATGCAGGCTGCAAATATTGCGACAATTTATGCAGAACCGCGACCACAAGATGCTTTGGTGGCTGTTGTAACTCATGGAGGCAAAACAACTAGGGAAGATAGCTCGTGACTGATGATTCGGTTGGCAGGCCAGAAGGCGGTATCATTTGACATCGATGTTGAACGGGAAGCATTCCTTCAGGCATGTCGTTCCTTGGAGAAAGATCGCGGTAAGGATGTTGTTTGCGATATGCCACCTGTCTTTGACACTACATCGGAGGGCGGTCCATCGACACCATCAAGAAAATTGCAAAGGTTTCTAGAGAGTTGTCTATTATTATCCCGAGATCTGGCCACCCTTGTTGATATTGAGGGATGGTTGTAGCGATTTTCGAAAGGATGACAAGAGTCAGCAGTAAACTCTCTACAGTGACGAAAGACTGGCAAGGAGATGAGAATGAACATCCAGATTGGTGATTATGATGTCGATTCAGTTATTCTTGATCTTGGTTCAGATGTTAACATCTTAACCAAGCAGGCATGGCAGAAAATGGGGAGTCCCCCATTGAGCTAGTCTCCTGTGCAGCTCTGGTTGGATAACCATGCGAAAGTAACACCCATTGGGTGAGTTCCGTGGCTAACGGTCAATATGGAGGGTATGAAGACTTATGATGACTTAGATGTCATTGAATTGGTTGAGGGAGGAAGCTCCTATCTTGCACTATTGGGGATTGGATGGGCTAACGATAGTGGAGCTATAATCAACTTGTTGATGCCTCGGATATTGTAGCATCAATCAGAAAGGGATTCTCCCCAAGAGATGGTCCCAATTAGACTATCTCCTGTTTGGTGTAGGGAATCCGTCCGATTAGCGGTTCTGGCAACCGTGGGTTTGGAGTTTAAATCCGATTCTACCGGTTATGGCCCGATCCACCTTTCTTTTGGGTCTTATGTCTTTTAAATGAGATGCAAGTGCCTAAATTATGTTTGATCTAGATGCAACTAAAACAGATCTAAGTCTAGAAGCTGGAGTAAATCTACCTATCCTTGCAGGGAACACGCTTAAAGGATGAGCAATAAGCTGTTACAAGTAACGTAAGGAAATAACAGATAGCTGTTAATTCTCACAAGTAAAGCTACAACAAGATAAAGATCTTTAGAAGATAGCTTCTAATTCAATATGGAACGCATCTATTGCTCATAAAATAGAAAAAAGCAAAAGATTATTTAATCTACGTAGAAAGAATAAAGAAACAGAGCTAAACATAAACAAACTAAAATAACCCTAAAGATCCCTGCAGGGAGCACATTTAAAGGCATGAACAACGAGCCATAGGAATCTTCTTGAAGAAAAAAAGTTAGCCATTTAATCTAAAAGAGAACTCTACAGCAAAATAAAATATCAGCAGATAGCTCCTGATTTAGTCTGAAACACATTCACTGTTCATGAAATGGAGAAAATCGTTCACACAGAAATAAGCAAAATCATTTGTTGCCAAGAAATAGTTCAAATAGAAATGCAGATTTCACATTACAGTATAGATGTCATCAGAAGAGTCCAGCACACATCCATCTTCCGTTCCCCATGTAAAACGTCCATCTCCCTGGCTTTTATTAGAAAATTCTGTTTTTACAGGCCGGATACAAGATAGCTCGTATGGGTTTCAAAATTTCATTCCCTGCCAAAAGTCCTCTTCTTTTCTTCCTAGCTTCTATTTATAATTACAAAACTGCCGTTTGGGCTGCCACCTAGCACCTTCCACTTGTCAATTATAGGAATTTCTTCTATAACCGACCACCAAAAATGACCACTTCTTTTACAAAATTGTTTTGACAAAAAAATAGGGACAGCTGTCCCATGGCTTACGCCTTACATATTCGAGAGTTTAACAAAATATACATAGCAGAAATAATGCCAACACCAACGCTTTCCCTGCTGGACACGTGTTTGGTTGAAGAGAGTTGCTCAACTGAATTTAGTTTATTTCATTCCTGTGCGTGAGCTTCTGCTGGCAGAGGATCGCCCAAGTTAATTGCTGCTGAGGCTGCCTGGGAAGAGACACTCGAGCCTATTGTTGATGCTGCTTCTAATTGGGAAGGAGGGATTGAGCTGGCCAGACTTTCTGCCACTGCTGGGGAAGAGGGGATCGAGCCCACTATTGTAGCCGGGCTGGCTGCTGGGAGAGAAGATCCTGGATCTGCTGATGCTCCTGCTGCTGCTGCAGCTTTCCTTTCCTCCTCTGCTATGTAGCTGTACCACACACCTGTGTCCCTTATGACTATGTTTGCTGCAGCAGGGAAAATGATTTTCTGAGAAGTCACATTCTTCCCGAGCTCTGCTTTAATGCTTTGAACTTCTGCCACTGCAGCTTGATGCACTTCCTTCAGCAGATGGTTGTGGAGTGATGATGAACCAATATAATGTTGGAGGTCATCAATAGCCAGGACATCAATCCTTTTCACATACTCCATTTGAACGCCTAGCTCTTCCTTTAGTTGGGACAAACGCTGCTCCTTCTCTGAAAAGTCCTCCAGGGACTGAGGGAAACTCAATGTGCATTTGACATGTGCCTCTTGGAGCCTTTGGTAGAGACTGCTGATTTTATCCGTTGTTCTTTGCACACTGGCCATCAGCTTACTGGCGCAGTTCCTGCCAAACTCCAACAATGCTACGTCCTCATTAAAACTGTCCACAGATTTAAATGGGAGGTGCGTAGGGAAACCCCCTTTTCCTTCTCTCCATGCCATCTGACTGATGATATTTGCCTTAACACGGGTATTCTTCGCTTTGAGCCTATGGGCTTCCGCATTGATTTCTTTTAACCTACCCACCATGGCCTTGAGCTTGCAAACCTCATCAGTGATTAGCTCCTGAGTGTCATATACTTGCTTCAGGATGTTGCATGACAGCTCATGGAATGGAGACATGTCCATTGTTTTGCTCTCCGCTTGCTCTAAGCGCTCAGCTAATGCCTGCTTGTCTGCTTCTAGCTGAGATGCCTTTTCTTCTGCTCCATTCTTCTCCGCTTCTACAATCATTATTTGGAGTGTTAGCTGGTCCTTTTCCTCCTCCAACTGGCTGTACTTGTTTGACAGCTCCTTATGCTCAGCGTACAAGCAATTATACTTGTTCACTACCAGATCTCTTTGGGCTTGTTCATTAGCCACAGTCTGTTGTAGCGTACGAGCTTTCTTCTTTGTCAATATATTTTCTTTAACTATAAGCCCTACATTGGCAAATGATGCCTTTGCTGTTGCTACAGCTGCGGATGCCATAGCAAAGGGATCTTGATCGGTGTCTTTCATTACAATGACCTCTCGATGGGTAACGATGTCTTCATGGAAGGGGCTTTTTATCCTCTCTTCTGATTTGAGGACCATGGCTTTCCTTTTCTTGTCGTAGACAAACTCATTCCACTTGGACACTGTACGCTTTCTCGATGGCGTGTACAGGACAATTGGTCGATTTATGATGTCTATGTCTTCTTCAGGTGGGGTCCAGACTTCCTGATATGGGTCCACGCCCTTATCTTGGGTACCAAAGCCACCTGCTTGAGATGTGTCTATATCCATGTCTTGGACACCAGACCCAATGGCTTGAGCATCTTCCCTTGCTTTCAATTCTTCTTCCGCCTTCCTCTCTGCCTCAGCTTGTTCAGCTTCGTTCCGCAGGATTTCCTTTTCCGCCTCTTCTTGCATCCTTGCCACTTCTGCTTCCTGATGTATTCTTGCTGCTTCAGCTTCTTGCTTCCACCTGGCTTCCTCCACCTCTCGCTGCAATCTGGCGTCTTCAGCTTCTCGGAGTAGTCTTGCCTCTTCTCTTAATCTGAGCTCTTCCCGAGCTCGGGCATCTTCAGCTTCTTTCTCCTGCTGCTGACTGGTCTTCTGGATCTTGGCTGAGCTAGAGCTTGCCCCACTGCCTTGGCGACAGATCCGCAGCTCAGACATGTTGCTAATGCCTCTGAATACCTCTTCCTCGGCATCGGGATAATGCGAGTATTCAAAATGAGCGTAGATGTCCTTACAATGCTCGACCACTTTACCCTTTCTGTCGTTCCTGTGGAAGATCACCTCACCAAAGTGGAAGGATTTCAGCTCTTGAACAAATTCTTCAGCTGAGGCAACCCCCGAGAACTTGTAAGCACCTATGCAGAAAGGTAGAGGGGGAAAGGAAGCCTTATGCTGTTTGTGGAGCATTGCTCCAATCCCATCCAGGAAGATCTGCCTTACTGCTTCTTTGAGGACCACATAATCTGTGGCATACTGTGGCAAAATGTATGGGGGCTTAGTCCCTCCAAACATTCTTAGGTAGGTGCCTTGCTCCGAAAAGTAGAAATCCCTGTAATTCTCAAGGACTTCCAAAGCATTTTCTGACAGGAAGCTGGGCTCCTCCTTGAATATCTTCTCATACAGGGGCATGATGAACCCCTCACAGATGAGTCTGTAGCTGGGCTTGTAGTTCTGAGCCCATAACATCTTGAAAGCGATATAGACCGGGGTGGTGGCCTTATCCCATGTACAGCCCAATTTGGGGAAGTCTATCTTGGCCAAAATACAATCTATCAGATATGAGGACATGAAGAATTCAGCCTTCTTCAAGGCTAGTCCTTCCCTTGCAGCTACTATCATCGAGGCCAAACTATCTAACAGGAGAGTGGCCCAGTCAAACACAGTTCCCTTGAATGCCACGTAGTGGATAATAGGGACCCACTGAATCTTATACACCCTGCCATCGGGCATGCCGAAGATCCTGCACAACATTAAAGTGATCAATCTGAAAGGAGCTCTCAGATTCTGTAAGTCATATTCATCACTTCCTTTCTTTCTCAAATGCTTTCCTGCCATCAGTAGCTTCTTGGCCATCTCGACGTTGTTCATCTAGCTCAGCCATTCATTAGTCAGAGGTTGTTGGACACGGGGAAATTTGTAGGTTGCCGCAAGATACGCGGGTTGAAATGAGGCAATAGCCACTTTCCCGCTATCATTTATCACTCTCCCTTCAGCATCGGCATGTTGGAGTATCCATCTGATCACTTCAGCACAGGGGAACAGCTCAGGGCGGGTAGCTGCTCTAGTTATGCCTGAGGCTCTGATATTGAGATAGAATGGCCCTTCCTCTAGCAACATATCTGGGATTTCTTGGTCCCGGATCATTCTGTAGATGTCACCCCATCTGATTTCAGGAGGGACACCGGTGGTGCACCTAGTGTCCTGGAGTGAAGTTTCAGTTTTGAGTGGTGCAGGCTTCTTTTCTGTCATCTTAGCCTTTTTCTGACCGGTTTTCGGCATCTTGACTTATCCCTGATAGCACCCATATACAAGTCATCATGAACTTCAGCAACATACTGTGAGATTTCAACAGAGAGCATCATCTTTTTTTTTAATATGAGAATGTGAAGCTGTATGTTTAGGAAGCAAAATACACCATTTCAACCTAAAATACAAATTAAAACATTTGAATCTTTAAAAGGGAAGAATTTGGAATGCTCTCGAGAGGATAGGTGTATCGCGGAACAATCCGCTCTTGGGTTGCCCTGGGAGAAATGATGATCTTCGTTTCAGCAGGAACATGATTATCAATTTTGGCCATCCCAATTCTTTAAAGGGACAGGTTTGGGATGCTCTTGTGAAGATAAGCGCGTTGCGGAAGCAACATGCTTTCGGTTTAGCTCTGGGGAAGAGGGTAACTTTCGTCACTGCTGCGGTTTGAAAGACTAATTGCGGGTAAGCTCAGGTTGGAAAGACTCTGTGACAAAAAAGGAAGCCCCTTTCGTATTTATGACCCGACGAGGGCTTCGAATGCCATTGTTATTTACGGCACTTGCCGATGTGTTCCATGGGAAGTTTTAGTTCGAGCGAGGGTAATGGCGTCGGAGACATACTGACAAAGCGGCTCGGGTGGCCATAGTTTCGAGTTTCGGATCGCGTAACTTAAACGCTCACGGGGTTTGGGTGACTTAACAAGCTTAACTATGAGCCCAGGGAGGAGCTCCTGCATCGACACATAAGCGGGGTTTTTCAGTCCCAACGCCGCCGTAATTTATAATAGAAAGGGGCTTCCTACGGTTGGTTTGATCAGGGGCGATGGCGCCCTTCTCTAGTTTAAAATGGGTAGCGGCTACACCGGGACCGAGGTTTATAAAATCCCGGGGATACGTTTTAGCTTACGGATGGGGACACAAAAGGTCCATGGGGCTTCAACAACTTTTGAAATAACGAGGCACACGGCCTGGGGAGGAAAATGGGACAGGTTTAACCGTCCAAACTAGCTGTCTCTACCCACAAACGTTTATTCTGTCTCTACTTTATATGACGAGAAGAACTTGATCCAAACCGTATTTGACGGGCAAAAATCGCCCATGACGGGCGTTTTTCCCGTCAAAAACCCACCAATGCCCATCATTTTCAAAAGAAAGGTAACCCAATAGCAATACGACGTGTAGGGGGACAAATTTACGGTTAAGATCCTACCTGGCACCGACGAGAAACGCTAACTGAGGTGGCCGTGAACGTGGTTGAGTAATCCGAGCTGGAGTAGTTTGCGCGGCGTTCAACAAGTCATCCAATTGGAGAATTAACAATGCGTTGGCTCGTACCCCCACCGCCTATTTAAATAGAACCGACACGTGCGGCATTTATTTTGGTGGGTGGCACAATTAGTCGTGGTTTAAATCCCGGTACGTCGGCGGTCACGTCAAGACGTCTCGGTTTGCGTGCGACCGCCTCTTGCGGGACAAACTGGCGAACCGCTTCTGCCATTTCGGGGAATGAAGGCGAATGGCCCCGCAAAAGGCCTCCGCGATGCGGAAGAAAAAAAAACGTTCCGCAAAGCTCATCTCATTCGGGAGGATATCGCGGAAGCTTCCGCTGTTTCAGGAGAGAGTGGTGAATTGCTTCCGCAAGAGGCTTTCGCGACGTGATCAAGTTCTTTTGGCGGCCTCTTCGGGATGAAAACGTGAAGGCTCCCAAAACTGCGGAAATCTTTCGTAAGTGGCTTCTGCAGTTTCGGAGGACTTCCGCCAACACTTCCGCAAAGGTCCTCGCGAAGAAATTTCTAAGTCTTTTCGGGCGGTTTAGACGAATGGCTCCCGCCGTTTCGGGAGCGAATCTTGAACTCTTCCGCAAAATTTTCCCGTAATCATTTCGAAATCCTTTTCCGAGCGGTTTATGTGATCGGCTTCCGCCGTTTCGGAAAGGTAGCCCTAGAGCTTCCGCGGTTTTGGGAGCAAAGGTTGAAAGCTTCTGCGAGGTTCATTTCGCAAAGTTCTTTCAAAAATTCTAAGTTCTTTTCATAGTTTCGGAAGAAGTTCGTGAATTTCTTCGTGGTATTTCGGAAAGCTTTTGTGGATGGCTTCCGCCATTTTGGGAGGAAAACCCGAAGGTTTCCGCAGATTTTCGAAAGTTTTCTAAGTTTCTTTTCAGAACGCTTATGCGAACGGCTTCTGTCGTTTCGGGAGGAAAACCCAAAGGTTTCCGCAGATTTTCGAAAGTTTTCTAAGTCTCTTTTCGGAACACTTATGCGAACGGCTTCCGTCGTTTCAGACAACTTCGCTGAATGCTTCCGCCGTTTTGGGCAGATTTCATCAGAAGCTTCCGCGATTTTAACAAAATATTCCCAACTCCTTTTGGGCGCCTTTCCCAAGTTCTCCCGCCGTTTCGGGAAGAAAACCCGAAGGTTTCCGCAATTTTCCTTCCCACGGTCTGCGATTTGCAAAAAAAAATCTAAGTCCTTCTTTCGGAAAGGTTGTGCATTTGGCTTCCGCAACTGCGGGGAGATAGCCCGAGAGACTCCAAAACGTTGGGAAAAAATTCTAAGTTCCCTTTTGGTTCCTTGGGGGAAAAATGGAAAGGTTGATGGCAAGATGCTCAGTTGGGAAACAAGATTTCATGTTGAAAACCACAGCTACTGGCTGGGATGGCTTCTTAGGCAAACCTTCTACAAAAAATGAGAGGGGCTCCAATATGTACAAAATTTTGGGGGGGGTGTTGCTGCAACAACACAACTTCAAGAAGCGCATGATGACCTTTGAGAATCGCGATTTCAGAGTCATAGCCCCGCTGGATGCGACTGAAGGACGCCAATACATTGTGCCTGTAAAAGATGACAATCCCACTGGATGGGACCAGGCATTCAATATTTATGAATACTATATTCATCCCACTTCCAACGGTGAGCTGGGATGGCGCAGCGAGAGCTCTGCATCTTTCGACTCTGATGATGCATTAGAACATTGGCAGAACCGCTTACACGAAATGTCGTTTTGGAAATGTGGCTTAATTAAGCAATCTTTATGTCGTGTTGCGACATAAACAGTCACACTTCTATTCTATGAGGGGTTGCCTGGCTTAACCAACTTTTTAACGGAACATGAAGAACGGGTCTCAGAACCACAACAGTTGCTGGCATTGGAGGAAGCACTGAAGGCTGCTCCAACACACTGGTGGGCGACACACAAGAAATCTATTAATGGTTGGTCACAGTGTCGAAGGTTGATGATGGTCCGGTTCGGTGATACTGAGGTTTATCACACTGGCAAGTATGATGGCCGGAAGAATCCTAGTGATCATGTGATGGAATGCCAACGATTATGGGTAGCATGACCCAGAGATGAGTGGGTCCATGCTTTTATCCATACCTTAGATGAGATGCCACACTCATGGTAAACTGTAGCCAAGTTGTGCCACGAAATTACAACATGGGGGGAGTTGACGGTCTTTTTCACTCATATGTTCACTCTTGTGGATGCCAACCCTGACATCAATAACGCCTTATAGCTCATCTGCAATGTGGTACTTTAGGTTGTTCTTGAGGCCTACCATGTCGATCCGCTCACATACTGTTAGATGCAGTCTCTTATGGAGTGCTTCAACATCACTGGTGGGCCAGAGGATGAGGATGATCCCTGAAATGTCAGCATTCCCGAATCTAAAGGAAGTCGCGATGTGGTCTGACCTGCTGCGCCAAGTAATCCATTCAGTCAACCATTGAAGCTTCGTAAGCTCAATATCGGCATAGACGCCACTCCCAAGTTTGCAAATGTTGGGGACTATTGGGATGACGAAATGATGAGTAAGGTCACTGATTTACTCAATGAGTTTCAAGACTTGTTTCCTACAAAGTTTTCCAATATGAACGGGATCCTGGGTGATTTAGGGGAGATAAGGATTCCTTTAAAACCAGATGCTAAGCCAGTCCGACAACGACCTTATCGGCTGAATCCGTGGCATAAGGAAAAGGTCAAGGTAGAACTTGATCGCATGTTGGATGCTGGTATTATTGAACCAGTGGGAGAATCCGAATGGATCCATCCTATGGTGGTGCAAGACAAAAAAACCGGTGAGGTACGCATTTGTGTTGACTTGCGGAAGTTAAATGATGCCTGCTTGCACAACCCTTTTTCGACCTCGTTTACTGACGAAGTACTTGAAGGGGTGGGCGGCCAGGAGATGTACTCATTCACCGATGGGTTCTCTGGCTACCATCAAATTCGCATTGCCAAAGAAGATCGCCATAAGACAAATTTCGTTACTGAATGGGGCTGCTTTCAGTACATTGTAATGCCATTTGGTTTGAAGAATGCACCTGCGATATTTTCCTGGGTCGTTGTTGCTGCATTTAAAGACTTTATTCAGAAGTTTTTGCAAGTTTACATGGATGATTGGATAGTTTATGGGTTGATCCGCAATCATCTGGCCAATTTGCAGTTAATGCTTGAGCGTTGCCGACAGCACCAGATATTGCTGCACTTGAAGAAATGTATTTTTTGTGCACCATTTGGGATATTATTGGGTCATATTGTGTGTAAGCAACGGTTGTTGGTTGATCCGGCTAATATTGCGCTCATTTTGAGTTTGCGACCACTGACCACTATTAAGCAATTACGAGCGACTTTGGGGCATACAGGGTATTATCGCAAGTTCATCAAGGGATATGCAACGATCACCACCCCTATGGAAAAGTTGCAGAAGAAAGATGCACTATTTCAATGGACTCTGGAATGTCAAGATAGTTTCGACATACTGAAGACGAAGATGGCTTCGGCACCAATACTGGTATTTTCGGATTGGAGTAAGGAGTTCCATGTACATGTGGATGCCTCATCAATCGCATTGGGAGTAGTATTGGCTCAGCCAGGCGAAGAAGATCTTGATCACCCCATTGCTTTCGCTAGTCAGAAGTTGTCATCCACTGAACGCAACTACACCACCACTGAGCGGGAAGGTCTGGCGATGGTCTACGTGCTGTAGAAGTTCAGGCACTATTTGCTGGGTGGGCACTTTAAAATGTTCACTGAACATTTCACGTTGAAATACCTAGTCAATAAGCCTGTGTTGGGGGGGAAGATATGCCGCTGGCTACTTCTTGTTCAGGAGTTCGATTTTGAAGTCATTGTGAAGCCAAGCCAATTGAATGCCGGTCCTGATCATCTATCACGGTTTGATACAAGGGAGGAACCAACCAATATTGAAGATGGGTTGCCGGATGAAAAACTATTTAAGGTTGGCGTCGCTAATGACTATTTTGACGACATCCTCCAGTTTCTGACAACGGGTAATGCACCAGATGAGTTCACTACCAGTTAGAAGAAGCAATTGGTAGTCAAGGCTGCAGACTTCCAGCTAATCAAAGGAGAGTTGTATAAGATGGGCGCTAATGAGGTATTGCGTAGATGCATCTTGCCGCATGAGCAAGCGCTGATACTAGCTAAAGCACATGGAGGAGTAACAGGAGGACACTATGGCAGTCAAGCGACAGCTAGGAAGGTGTTGCATGTGGGGATGTGGTGGCCTACCCTGCATAATGATGTGACAGACTATGCACGGTCTTGCGATGTTTGTCAGCGAACTAGCAAATCGTCCCGCCACGACGAGATGCCGCTGATGCATCACATAACATTGCAACCATTCGACAAATGGGCCGTGGATTTTGTAGGAACGATCAATCCACCAAGGAAACGCACGGGTGCATGGTATATCATCACAGCGATAGAATATTTGACCCGATGGGCTGAGGCGGTACCTGTAGTTGATTGTTCCGCGGCTACGGCAGCACAATTTTTGTTTTATAACATAATCACTCACTTCGGTTTCCCTAAGATATTGCTGAGTGATCAAGGCAACCATTTTCTTAATCACACCATCAGCGCATTGACAGAGGAGTTGCAGATACAGCATAAGAAGAGCACACCCTATCACCCACAGGCAAATGGCACGGTGGAGGCTTTAACAAGGTATTGGAGCATGCGCTGAAAAAGGTGTGCAATGCTAACCGCGATGACTGGGATCTCAAAATCCCGGCAGTGTTGTGGGCCTATCGCACCACATGTAAGCGGCTGACCGGACATACACCATTTAAGTTGGTATATGGACAAGAAGTGATTATGCCAATGGAGTATATTGTTCTGAGTCTACGAATTGCGGCTATCACGGGCATGGATGATGTCGCAACATTAGATGAATGTCTAGCGCAATTGGTGCAGCTGGAAGAAGATCGTTTCATCACTGGGTTCCACCAGGGGGTAGAAAAGGATCGACAGAAGGCATGGCATGATCGCCACATCAAAAATAAATAGTTTCAGTAGGGTGACTTGGTGCTGTTGTACGACAACAAGTTTATGAAACATCCAAGGAAGTTGCAGATGCATTGGCTTGGTCCCTATCGCATCAGTAGTATTACTTCAGGAGGAGCGGTTCAGCTACAGTAGTTAGATGGGGTGATGCTCCCCAAGCTGGTAAATGGTCATAGGTTGAAGCCCTATCACATGGGATTAGAACACCGCTATGCCTGAGTCGCATTGAAAAAAAAAAGATTATGTGTTGACGTATGATTGGTGGCAGGCTGTCGCACCACCATGGCTAAAATGCAGAAGCAGGGAGGCTTCTGCCGCAAGATAGGAATGGTCGGAGACACATGGCAGCGTAGCAACCCAGTCAAATTAGTAATAAATGCCAAAAGATTAGACAGTTAATTAACGTCGTTGTTCGAATGATGGGCATTAATGGCAGATCTGGCCGAATGACGGACTGGATCAATGGCGGATTTGTGTCATTAATACAGGATTTTGGTTGAGTTAATCCCTAATTTTGTGATGATTATGGAGGATTTGGTTGGATTCCATAAAAATGGATTGGAGCGGGTCGGAAGGCACCGAGAATTCAGTTGTTTTCGTAAGATTGTGGCAGGATGCAGAGTATTGTTGCTGGTTCGTGAGTGTTGATGTGTGTTGGGAGAAGCTGTTGGCATTGTAGAGTGCTGTTGTTGAGTATAGTGAGGTATGCCAGGTGAGCTCGAGACTATTGAGATCAGTAGTAAATTCGATTCCCCCTTCATCCCGGCTATTGTTGAAGAAGAACCTGTGCCATCCGTCAACCTTGAGGCCGAGGTAGCAACTATGCCGGTGGGAGAATCTGTAATTGCTAAGAAGCGACGGGGAGGTTAGCACTCGGAGTCCCCGTAGAGTAAGAGGGTGCTCCGGTCCTTTGCTGCGACGGTGGGTGAAGCTCCGAAATAGGTGTGGCAGTACATTCGCCCCATTCATGAGTTTTCCCCATGGGCGGGACTCTCCACCAGTGACATCCTTGGGTATATCCCTCCAGTTCGGCCAGATGCCACCCCACGCAAGATAAACCCAAAACAGAAGTATGGTGTGAAGATGTTGGCGCTCCCAGTTGGAATGGAGTGCTCTATGGATATCGAACCGACATTGATGTGTCTGCGTTACGATGATCATGATATGGTGGCTTAGCCCGACATTGCATCTGCCCCTTATGTGCAGGAGACGTGCCTTTCCCCAACAACGACTGTACACAACTGGGCACGTGGATTGAAGCAGGCTGGCTTGTTAGGGATTATTGATATGCCACATTTCAGGCGGCTGGCAGAAGTGAATGCGTGCGTCAAGCAACTCTTGGCGTGTTTTCATGGTGGGTCATTGTGGCTGGATAGAGAAGTCCCGGTCACCATTGAATTAATTTCATTCATAACCGGCTTGCCTAAGAATGGAGTTGATCCGGTGCAGTTCTCTAGGGGAATGCCAATGACAAGAAGCGAGCACTGCAGTTGGCACAAAAATATGGCCTAGAAATGGATGGGCGTGGGTATCGCACCAGTAGCTGCAATGATCAGGTGGTGCTCATGGGCATTAAGATTCTATCATGTAAGGTGGTTAGGGGTGGCCGACCTAACGAATGCAACTCGGGCATTGTTGCATGCGCTAAGCAATGTGCGGAAGGGGTAAATGAATTGGTCCCTATACCTCTTCAATCAATTAATGGAGGACGCAGCGGTGGTCTAATCAGGAAAGGGTGCCTTTACATATACTTGACTGTTGATGTCGATTGCTTTCGTCGCATGGAAAGAGCCCGGCACATACCAGGGCATGGATTGTCCAGCTGTAGCAGAATGAAAGGGGGCGCAATATCAAAATCTATGGTATGTACGGGAGCTCGAGAGACTCCAGGATTGCATATTGCATTTTTGGCTATATTGGGAGATCCTTTGTGCCGCGGCAACACAGGTCCCGCGAATATTTGAAGAAACTGTCACGCGATTCCAACCTGTTATGGCGTTTGCAATTCATCCACATACCATACATATCCAAGCCCGCCGTGATCCTGATCGACAATGGTTCAAGACCTTGTATAAGGTGACGCCCACAGATTTGGAGAGTGTTGTGAACTAGTGGCCGGAGGAATGGCGACAACCCATGAGTCTAGTAGAGATAGAAGTCAGTGGCTCGTCGTTGGGACCAAATGATCAGGTATCGGCATAGGATGAGCAGAGTCACCATGAATCAAGTCACCAATCGACCAAAATAGTATCAGATGATAGCGACCGAGAGCTTGAAGAGACTCGCTCAAAAAGGTATCAGGAGCGTGCAATGATCAGTGGATTTTCTTTTCCCGCCGAGGCACACTTGGGCCGACTGGTCACATCGCTCAATACTGCATCCTCTATGGCAGCATACAAGATGGAAAGGAAAACAGATGAAGGATTACATGCAATCACTGCTCGGTTAAAATCCTTGTATGAATTGGTTTCCGGTAGGGCACCAAAGGAAGCATCAACATCAACCTTTGACACAATCAACACTGAGCCACGGGTGAGGAATGTGGAGATTCCCTTGACTACGATTGTGACCGAATATGTGGCAATAAGCACGTTGCTGCAGCAGCTGCACACAACGACCATTAATGTGAATGCATTTCCTGTGGAAGGATTGACTACTATGCATGCTACTACCAGTGAGGAAACGACAGACCGAATGCGCCAGATCAGCGGTATGTGTGCCCACCTGTAGGTAGGCGAGGCTGATGTGCATCGCACCATTAAAGAATTGAATGCCAGGGCTGCTTTCGCATGGAAGGTAGTGGATGACCTTGAGGTACACATTAAGGAAGAACGGGCAGAGAAGGCCCACGAAATTGAAGGCCTGAAAAAGGAACAAGATTTCCTTATTGCGGAAAAGGCTCGCATGTGGGACGACAGTGTCTGGGTTGACCGAGCGATCACCGAAGCTTACGAACATGTCCCAGAGCCCACTGAAGAGGTAGATGTACTCTAATGAGTGCAGGGCCTGGGGGTTTCTATTCTTGAGTTGCGACAGGAGAATCACGAGTTGCAGGCCCAGCTGAAATCGAGTACGCCTCAGGCTGAAGTCGATGACCGACGAAGGGCACTTGAGGAAGTTGCCACTCATATGGAGGAACTGGAAACATAGGCAACCAGGATCACGACTGAAACGGTGCAATTCTGGGGCCGCATTGTTCAGGATGAGCAGGTTGAGCAGCTGACGAAGTACCGACAGGAAGTGGAGGGACAGTTGGCCACATCAAAAGCTGCAATGCACACAATGCCACCACTGGAGCAAGTTGCTAAGTCTCAAGAGCTGAAAGACTTACAACACCATGTTGCCAAGGTGGACGAGCAATAGAAGATATGCGCGGCCTAGTTAGAAGAGTTCCAGGACAGGGGTGGTAAATTTATGATACAAGTTAGTGAAGCTCTGGAGGCAGTGCAGAAATGTCGACAGCAGGTCATGGAAAAGCTTACGGATCACCCATTTGCAGATGCCGAGGTCGACAGTCAGGCGGTGGCTATGGAAGCCAAGGAACTGGTGCGGACAGGTGAACATCCATATGAGGACTTCAAAGTAAAAATGACGGCGAGTACTATGTCCATCAGTTGACGTGGCTCGGGGGTGAGCCACAAGATTGTGTTGGTGGCTTGTTGGCAGGTGGTTTGGTAGAGTGCTATCGCAGCATCTCCGATGCTGCAACAAGGAAAAACATGGTGCGAATGGCGAGAAGATGATGCGAATGGTGAGGAGTGGAAGATTTGTTATGTATTTTGGGTCAATTGAATCGCAGAATGCGGGTTTTGGGTCATTTGGACCACATATTATGTAATGTTGAGTCATTTATAACGCAGAATGCGGGTTTTTGGTCGGTTTTGTACCAAGTTAGTTAGATATTGGGTCACTTGTCCAAATGTCGGTTAGGAAATTGTTAGTAAGTGGACAAGCATTGTAATGGCGGAAGCCTATATATAGATAAGAGTCGCAGGTATTGAAAAAAAGAGAGACAGGAGTGGAATCAAGGTGAAAAGAAGCGCATGTTTTTGGTTGTTTCTGCGCATCTGTGACATATTGTCGAGACCTGATCTTGAGGAGATAAGGTATCTAAGGTTTTGCAGTGATAATATGATATGATGAAATTGTTCTGGTGCAAATCCTGGGTTCTTTCTGTTTATTTATGGTAATGCAATGTCGCACTTCATGAATAATGCTATGTTTCCTTGATGCAATGTTGCTTTACTGTTACTACTGCTGTGATAATGAATGATGTGATTGAATAATGCATTGTGAATACATGTCAAATGTTTTAGATTCCAGTTTAGTGTTGCAATAGAGTTAGTTCATACAGCCACAACCCTCCTCCTTCCTCGGTGGAAACATGGTTCCGTCTGCTCTTCCTGGACACCTCGGGTGAGACCTCATCTGCCCTGTAGGTGTTGCTAGGCGGGATAAAACCTGCCTGGGCCAGTGCCCAGGGATACTGCGGCATGTGTCGACAGTGAAGTGGAACCCCTCTCGACTGGAGTCGCGTTGGTCAACAAACTTGAAAGGTTTCATATGCAACATTGATTCAATAAAGAAAACAGTAATACAGAAACGATTTGCAGGACAAAGTTGGCATTCAAGTTCATACACATACTCATGAAGTCTACATCTTACTAGAATTTCAAGTATTCATGGATAAGAACGAGCATCTTTTCCAATGGTTGCTTGATGGATCCATGTAAGAGTAGCCTTCTCTTAAAATTTATGTCAGTAGATCAATGCCTTCTACAATTATAACATATTTAGACCCAACTCAAGCCATTCTGGTGATATAAATAACATTCAACTACAAGATGGAGAAATACAAAGATTAAAAATTGCATAGCAGGGATAAATCTATAAGCTTTTCTAAGATAAACAACTCATAATAATGCATTTATAGATATAGAATACCTGCAATTGATCTAATCATGAATGAACACCACCATCACTCAAAAGGCCAATGAGATGAAGTGTGCCATTTTCAAAGGACTCCTTAATGTATTTAAACCCTTCTCCCTCGTATATTTTGCCAGAGGCAAGAACATAATCCACTAATTTTTCTCTACACCCAAAGTCAAAATCAAAGTTAATATGTTTCCCATTCTAAAAGATGTAGCACAAATAAATAGTAGAAATATCCTTTCAGTTACCATTTATACAATTATAAAGTACATCTTATACAAATATCATATGATATCACCCCAATTTGTAAGGTGGTCAATAAATTAACTATTACACAACCATGATTTCAACAAAATGTTAATGCTTACCAAATCTTAATGTAGGGAAAAATACCCAATGTATAGGATTCTCATAAGTCACTCTGAATGCAGAAATGATCCACATGCAAGATATTCCTCCTTCATTCTAATCCTTGACAGTTTTCCTCAATAATTTTCCAAAAGTAAAAAAACCATAGTAAGCAAAAATAAAATGAGCTGCTTGTTTACCATACTGGAAAATAACAGATTTCAAGCATAGTAAGTCATAGGGGATAGTAGAGTTGAATAAGGACTTTGTTCCTTCTTTGAAGGATCTGGAAAATAGAGTAAGAGTTTTATTTAATCCAGTCAAGTCATTTAGATGGATAGCTTAGCTTTAGCTTATAGAGCTTGTTAGCTCACAGAAGATTTTAGGGAGCTTAGTGGAGCTTAGTTAGCTCAAGGAAGGTTCGATCAAGATGAACAAGCTCATATTTTTTACTCTTGGAGCTTACAGAGAGAGAGAGAGAGAGGTCTATGTTTGTAATGATCGATCCAATATTGTATTTAGGTTCAGATAAAGGACCATTGTGAAATAAGATTATATGCTTGTATTTTTGGCTTAATTGAGTTTATTGATTGAGTTTGGAAGCAATTTCCCCTTTGAATCATATCTTGTGACCACGTTGACTAAAAAAATGTCTTGAGTATTGAAATTTACACAAAGTAGTCAATGGGATTGCTAACTACATTATGTAAAATTCTTTAATAGTGGTCAGGGTAGCTTCAGGAGACCTATAGGTGATACTCCCAATGCCTAAAAGGAAACCTATAGGTGATACTCACAAATAATGTTGAAATTGTATTGATAATAAGGATCTATACCTATGAATCCAGGCACGGTCGGCTATGGGTGTGTTCTATAATGTCCCTTGTTAGGAATTTTATTAAAATGGCAATTTTTCACTTTTTTCCCTAGTTTGACCTTTGACTAGTTTTGAGCTCTAGGTACCCAAATTGCTCCAATTGCTCCCAAATACTATGAGAAGATATATGGATTATGTTAGAACATCAATATGTATTTCAGGGATACTTTTGGACCTTTAAAATACTTCTGCAAATCCTCTTTCAATTCTGGCCAATGTAGGGAACTTTACTAGTAATTTCCCTTTGACTAGTATTGGTCTCTAGGTCTCGAATTGACTCCAAATGCCTTCAAATATTCAAGGAAGGTGTATGAATGATATTAGGACTGGGATATGATGTTCAGGGATGATATATGGCCACCAAAATACCTCTGCAAACTCCTTAAGATTCTGGACCAAGTATGCAATTTTACTAGTAATTTGGGGTTCAAATCCCCTTGGGGTTAGTACTGAAAATGGCTTCCCAAATGCCTCCAAACCCACTCAAATTTATGGAAAGAGGTAGGGAATGTATTAAGGATTTTATTAAGGTATCATTTGAACCATTAATTGATTATTATATCTGTTCCAACCCTCTCCCATTCGACTGCAAAAATCACCAATTCGACCCTTGGGGAAATGGTACTATCTCTTCTCCTAATGCAATTAAACTGAGTAAAAATACTTCAAATGCTCAAGTAAAGTACATGAAACTTGTAAAATACATCCATGGCATTCCATTAATCACAAATTCATCATAGAATCATCCATTTATTCGAAATCATCATCAATACATTGGTTTACAACAAGGTAGTGGGGAAATGACATTGTTCTTCCATTAAAAATGAGATTTATACATTTCTACTTGGAACTTCGACCTGAAAATTTTTGGAGATGAAGAAAAGAGTATTTAATTCATATTAAAAAAGAAATGGGGCATGAGAATCTCCCCCAAAGAGTACAATAGCTCACCAAAAACGACCTCCCTCAAGGATCAAGAATATGCCATCAAAACTGGAAATGGTTGAGAGAATGTGTTGCAATAGAATAAACCATGTGCTTCCTTGTAGCTTACACCTGCAAATAAAGACTCCATTAAAGCTCCAAATGAAAGGTTTGAATGGCATTTCCAATTACCAACTTGGATGGGAATCTTTCACCCTTGAAATTGGCTAAGGCAAGAAACTAGTCATCCACTAGCTCTCCCTCTACACAAATGCAATTGCAAATTCTGCAAATGATCAAAAGCTGGTTTCATTCTTTGTTATTGACATTTATAAAGTTATAATTTCCACCATGGGTCTAATTCCTTCCAAGAGACTCATGCCAACTCAAGTTGGGAAGAGATTCCAAAGAACGCCACTTGTACAACAATTCCTAGTCTCCCACTTCCACCAAATCACATGTGGAAGCATCTTAGCTACCCTAACACCCTTGAGAACCCTCTTGGAGTCTATTTTTAGCCCTGACATGTCATATATGTCATATTTCAGCCTTCAAGTCTGATTTGTGTCATAGGTGTCATAGCATCTTCATCATTGTTGTCATAGAGCTAGGGAATCTAGCCCAAGTGTCTCACTAGCTCCAAATTACCTCTTCCTCTTCCTCTATATTTCGACCTAATTGAATCATTCCAAGTATTATTGACCTTATAACTCATCCCAAGAACATTAGGCTTCCCATGGATTGGAAATTGTAAGAAGAGGATGCCATGTGGCACATAAATTCTAGCTTGTGTGAGTCCCACTTCCTCCATGTGTCTTCATGATCAAATTGTTAAATTTTCTGAATTTACTTCAATATGATCTAGGATCTTAACTGAGAGAACAACATGTACAGCATATCTACAGCATATCAATCATGGAGACAATAATGCAAGCACACAAGAGACACAAAGATTTACTTGGGGAAAACCATAAAGGTGAAAAACCCCAATAACTTCCTCAGAGATAGATAGAGCAATGATACAACCAACCATGAGAGATAGACATAACCTAGCAGCAGATCCTCCTCCTCTATAAGTGCGACACTCCTCCTTGAGTGCATGTGTGAGAAGTGAGTGAGTAAATAGAGTGCCTCCCGCACTCTATTTATACTTGACTTGACTTGCCTTTTTACCTAACTCATGTAGGCTCGAACTTAACCACATAACATAATGCTGACTGGGTCGACCCCCAATAGGGTGGTCTAATAACCCTTTGAACCACATGACTTATACAGGGCCAACCCCAACAAGGTGGTCTAATAACCCATCAAGTATAAGTTACTGCATTTACAATATAAATGACGACACTTCCTTATAGAGGAATAATACCATCTCTATAGGAGTACATACAACATATATGAAATACATTCCAAAGTTACATATACATCAACACTCCCTCTTAACTAGGAAGGTATTTCTCAGCACAGGTCTTCTAGTACAAGTCATCTTGTCTGGATCATCGTCACTGGATAATCGTCATCGAGTCATCATCATCGTCACTGCTGCTGCTATCTCAATCAATCTCTGAATCTACTCGTCATAGGAAGTTCTACAGAGCCAGTCCTTTTTCATACTGGATGTAGGCCCACCACCTGCAGGTCTTCATCATCACTGGCCATACTGTGGAATCCTCAGGACATATTATGCGCGTCACAAAACCTCGAAAGTGCATCCCAGGCTGTTACGAGCACACAACTCTACCTATAGGATCTCCCAGGGCACCGAATTACATGTGACCTCACCACAAAACCTTGCAAGAGCATCCCAGGCTGTTACGAGCACACAGCTCTACCTATAGGATCTCCCAGGGCAACAAATTACATGTGGTCATGGCAAAACCTCGCAAGAGCATCCCAGCACTGATTACGGGCACACAGCCCAACCTATCAGATCTCCCAGGGAAACGAATTACATGCCATAGGACAAAACCTCGAAAGAGCATCTGCCAGATATCCCAGGGAACCGAATTACATGCCATAGGAAAAACCTCGAAAGACTATCTGCAGATCTCCCAGGGCACCGAATTACATGTCCTCCCAGAGCAAAACCTCGAAAGAGCATTTGCCAGATGTCCCAGGGCACCGAATTACATGCCATAGGCAAAACCTTGAAAGACCATCTGCAAATCTCCCAGGGCACCGGATTACATGCTCATCTGCACAGCCTGATCCACGACCATAGAGTATCAACCTGATACTCACCATACATCATCCTGATGTATCCATGATCATCCTGATCATCATCACTGCAACATCCTGCTGCATGTCATCTGGAGCAACATCCTGAAGCTCGTCATCCATGATCATCTTGATCATCACTGCAACATCCTGCTGCATGTCATCTGGAGCAACATCCTAAAGCTCGTCATCCATGATCATCCTGATCATCAATGCATCTACCTGATGCATACCAAGTATCTACCTGATACATATCATCATACATGATCCTCCTGATCATACAATGTATCCACCTGATACAAATACATGATCCGCCTGATCATACAATGCATCTACCTGATGCATACCAAGTATCTACCTAATACATATCATCATACATGATCCACCTAATCATACAGTGTATCCACCTGATACAAATACATGATACATATCACCATACATGATCCCCCTGATCATACAATGTATCCACCTGATACATATACAGATACATGGTCCAAGCATCCAACATGATGCATACATACATACATAAAATGATCCAACTGATCATATCCAGCATCCACATGATGCGTACATACATACATAAAAATGATCCAACTGATCATATCCAGCATCCAACATGATGCGTACATACATACATAAAATGATCCAATTGATCATATCCAAGCAGAAACCAGAACATCATCCTGATGCTCATCATCCAGCGCTTACATCCACAGCCATGTGAAGGATCCTCCTTCCAACATGCTTGGAATGGCTTCAGCAAATGTGTCCATCACTTCTTCCTCGAAGTGTCCTCGATCTGAGGAATGCCAAGCCTTTCTCTGAAGTACTCGAACTTCACCCTGGCTAGTGGCTTCGTCAGCACATCTGCAATCTGCTCGTCCGTCGCAACATATAGGAGCTTCAAAGCTCCTCTCTGTACCATATCCCTGATATAGTGATATTTGATCTCTATGTGTTTCGACCTGTCATGAAACATTGGGTTCTCGGATAGCTTCACACAACTCTGGTTATCACAGAAGATACCAGTAGCTTCCAACGAGAGATCAAATAACTCTGACAATAGCTTCCATAGCCATACTGCCACACAACTAGCTGAACAGGCTGCAACATACTCAGCCTCAGCTGTACTCAGTGCTACGCAGGACTGCTTCTTACTAAACCAAGAGATCACACCTGATCCCATACTGAAGAAGCACCCATATGTGCTCTTCCTATCTGCAGCACTGCCAACCCAATCTGAATCAACATAACCCTGTAGGTTAAACTTTTGATTCACCTCATACTTGAGCCCATAATCCAAAGTACCCTTCAGGTACCTCAGAACATGCTTTACAGCAACCAAGTGAACACTCCTCAGATCCGTCAGGAACTGGGTCAATGTGTTCACAGCAAAGCAAATGTCTGGTCTCGTGTTCGTCAGGTACATCAATGACCCAATCATCTGACGATACATAGAGACATCAACCAGCTCAGATGAAGCATCACATAGAAGCTTCAGATTCGATGCCATAGGTGTGGCCATGGCCTTGCAATCCATCATCCCGAACCTCTTTGGGATCTCTACTGCATACTTTCTTTGTTCAAGGAAGATTCTATCTACACTCTGCCACACCTCCATGCCAAAAACAAATAGTGCATCATCCCCAAGTTCTTCATCTCGAACTCGGTAGTAAGCTTCCGCTACGTGTCGGCAATCAATCTATCTTCACCATACCAAGTTCTGCACATATATGATTTCCTATCATGTGTCTCAGAACCAAGTGGCTGCTCTACATACACTTCTTCTTCAACTACACCATTCAAGGAAGCTATCTTGAATCCATCTGGTGTATATTCTATTTCATCACTTTTATATTTCTCAATGCTGCCATCTACAACATGCTTGATCTGATAGTTCCATTTGGAAGTCATAGCAAACTTCCCTTCATGTCTTTGGGATTACATCCCAAACATCATTCTTCATGATCGACGGATCATGGCATTTCATTTCTTCATCCCAGATCTTGGGAACTTCAATATCTTCAATATCTTCAATAGATATCTTTGTTGCTGGAACAAATGTTGTAGTTCTTCTTTTGTAGGAGATGGCATACGATCTTTCCTACACAACAAGTTAAATTGCATGATTAGAAAACATCTCATAGTTTTCAGAACAAATTCTTACACATAAAGAAATATGCCATACAGTCATGCAATTATCTTAGCCAATGCTTCAATACAACATTTATCCATATTCCGTAACTTTCTAGATGCCTTCCAATCTCTACCAGAACATTGTTAAGAGTGTGCACAACTCCCAACATGTCAGCAAAGAGGTTTCATTCTAGATAAGTAGCAATGGAATGTTGTCCAGTGCCATAGGCCACTTACCCATGTATATTAGTAGTATATTGTTCATCAATGCAACTATTCTAATATGCACAATACATATCCTAAGTCTAGGAACATGAGCATATACATCATTGAACAATTTTATTTAAACAGACAAATATGTAAGAAATTAAAATACTTATCTTTGTTTGTTCGTTGGGTGGACTCCCTCTGAGTCTTTGCTTCCTTACAGGAGCTGCTGGAGTCCTAATATGAAGTAGCTTCTTCTACACCTTTCTGTTGTGGAAAGATGGTCAACTCCCTCTGAATATCTGCATCCTTGCAGAAACTACTGAAGTGTGTTCCTTTGCTTTCTTGCAGGAACAACTGGAGTGTGCTCCCTCTTGATCTTTGCTTCTTGGATTACCTGTTCTTGAACTCATATTCATCCTTGGTCCCTATGCATGCTTATTAGTATCATGATTGTGTTATCCTTGAGATCTCATATAAAATCATACATTCATTAGTATACTATTAAAACACAATAATAAGCATTAGCATTCAAGGTTTATGTAGTATTCTTATGGTTAGTCAAATCATAAGAAGCATAACATGTCTAAACCTATAATTACTCAAACCTATGACTCTTCGGGTTAGTTGAATCATTAAACAAGATAAGAGATATAATATGCATAAAACCTGTGATTATTCAAACCTATAGCTTCATGATTCTTCTGGTTAGTCATATCATCAATTATGGTAAGAAACATAATATGCATACAATCATGATTATTCAAACCTATGACTTCATGAATAATCATTATCAACAACAGTATAAGATCCTAACACAAGGTAGGATTCTATCTTGATATAGGAAAAACATACCTGGATTAGCATGCTAGCTATTTATGTCTAACATACTCACATGATGTCTTCTTGTTCTTCTTCAATGACTTGTGCTAGTAACCTGTATATCTCATAGGTTAACTATTACAAAACCAAGTTATAAATACCTCGTAAATGGATCTTCTATGAGATCCATGACAATGGATGAATCTTTGTCCTCATGTTATCATGATCATATGTTCTTGGACCAGAACATGATTTGTCTTTCTTGGTGTACCTTTCATGTTAGTAGACAACATAAACCTCATACAACACCATAATGCATTAGTACAATCATAAGTGTCAACACCCTAACCAATGAATATCTTCTATCATGCATTCATAATTTTGTTAAGGTGATACGACAAATCTAAAATAAAAATTGTACTAACCGTAATAACATGAAGACAAACATACCATAAACTTAATCATGGACAAATATCGAAACATACCTCGATGAGTCATACCTGTCGAGATCGCTTGTAATCTTCTTATGTAAGGCCTTAGCCTCATCTCCCTCTGAAACAAGAACTTCTTCACTCATGCAGATGATCAATCCATCTTCTTCTAGGATTAACCCAATCCACTTGAATTACAAGAACTGGGAGTGGAGCTAGATATGGGTTTGTCAGAGAAACCCCAAAAATTCAAACTTTGAATTTCAAATTTTCGAAAGGATAGAAATATGCGCCTTGATGAGCTGATCAAGCTAGTATATTTAGAATTTGAAAACTTCAAAGTTTCACTCCTCAATTTTTCCTTTGAAACTTTCGGATTCACTGGACGTGACCCTGAACTGGGGTTTGATGAAGCCCACTCTTCTACCCAATCAAAAGCTTTGATCCAAAGATCTAAGCTTCTATTTTTCTGAGGAGCTTCCAGCCGTGGTCTCAGATTTCAAAAATTCCCATTTTTACAGAAGCCCTAATTTCCCACTTTTCTGATCAAAGTCCCGAACCAGGGTTTGATCAAGCCTGGCCTTCTGCCCAACCAAAAATACTGATCTTGGTCTCTAAATTTCTATTTTGATGAGTAGCATCCAGCCATGGTCTCCTATTACAAAAATTCCAAATTTCTACGAAGCCCTAAATTCCGGAAGCCATGAATGAAGGTACTCAAAACAATTTTCTGTTTTGACAGAAATATGTACCTAATTGTTTCTGGTGTACCTTCAAATTTTTCGATCCACAGGGTCTGAAAACGTTTCCTGAGATAACCTGACCTGTTATCTTTCCATCCTGACAGGTCTGACCTCAATTGGATTCTCTGAGAGAGAGTTATGCCAAATGTCGCAACGTGACCTGTTTTGGGATAAAACAGGAGAGTGAACTTGTACGGCGTGCCACGTGTCACAGTTTGAACTTCGGCCTCTGAAAAATTTTGTTGAGATATCTCTGCCTATTTTATTTCCATCCTGATAGGTCTGACCTCAATTGGACTTTCTGAGAGAGAGTTATGCCAAGTGTCGCAACGTGACCTGTTTATGGGATAATACAAGAGAGCGAACTTGTACGGCGTTCCACGTGTCACTGGTTCAACTTCGGCCTCTGAAAACGTTTCCTAAGATAGTACAGTCTGTGTACTACTTGTCACTTTTTACTAAATTTCATTTGGAGCTTCCTAGCCCATGTTATGACCTTTTTCCCAAGGTCACTTGATTTTTACTCAGATCTGGAAGAGGCAGAAACCCTATATTGTACAGATCATAAATCACAAAGTACAATGAATTAGAGGTTGTCCTTTGGACACAAGGTACATGGGGATATTAGCTTCATCATGTAATAATTTCAATCCGAAAACTTCACCAAAACGGATTTATAGCGAAAGTGCTACGATGACTGGTTTTTTCTATATCAAGCCCTAGCATCGTAAGTGCAACAAGTGTCATACATGCCATATCATGCCTTCTTTCAGGCTAGCTCCGATACCATGTTAAATTTTCTGAATTTACTTCAATATGATCTAGGATCTTAACTGAGAGAACAACATGTACAGCATTGTTAAATATTGTAACTTCAAAGAATATTATATTTGTACTTTATTATTCCGGAGATGATTCATTCCTCCGTGAAGATCTTATTGTATATCCGGAGATGTTTATTCCTCCGTCGGAATGTGGTAACTCGGGTTATTAGACTTCCCTAGTGTGGGTCGGCCCTAAATGTGTTATGTGGGTCAAAGGGTTATTAGACCACCCTAGAGGGGTCGGCCCAGTTAGTTGTAGTGGGTTATTTAACCTATTGGTTAAATACGAGCCTACGTGTACTTGTGTAAAATACATATCAAAGTAGTGTATAAATAGAGGAGGTGTGTTCCTCATTATACACACTCACTCATTCAAGGGAGGCGCACCTATTGGAGGAGAGGTCTGCTACAGTGGAGAAGGAGATCATGTCTTTGGTTTGCATCTTTGTATATTGCTGGTCATCTATATTGAGGAAGCTTTACTGGGTTTTCTACCCCATGAGGGTTTCCCAGGATAAATCTGTGTCTCTTGTGTTTATGCTATGCTTGTTGTTTCTTCAGTGATCCTGTATATGCTATTATTGTGAAATGGAATGTAATGCTGCTATTTTCTGTCTTAGCATATTGAATTTTAACATGGTATCAGAGCTAACCTGAAGGAAGACAAGGTATGGCACTAAAGACACTTGCTTTACTTACGACAATTTGAAGGTTAGGGTTTTACATAGAAAAAACCAGTCATCGTAGCACTTTCGCTATAAATCCGTTTTGGCAAAGTTTTCGGATCTGAAATTGTTACAGGACGAAGCTAAGATCTCCAGGTACGTTGTGTCCAAAGGACAACCTCTAATTCGTTGTACTTTGTGATTTATGATCTGTACAATATAGGGTTTCTGCCTCTTCCAGATCTGAGTCAAAATCAGGTGACCTTGGGAAAAAGGTCATAAATTGGGCTAGGAAGATCCAAATGAAATTTCGTAAAAAGTGACAGGTAGTACACAGACTGTACTATCTCAGAAAAAATTTTCAGAGGCCGAAGTTGAACCAGTGACACGTGGCACGCCGTACAAGTTCGCTCTCCTGTATTATCCCATAAACAGGTCACGTTGCGACACTTGGCATAACTCTCTCTCAGAGAATCCAATTGAGGTCAGACCTGTCAGGATGGAAAGATAACAGGCCGAGATATCTCAGAAAACTTTTTCAGAGGCCGAAGGTCAAACAGTGACACGTGGCACGCCGTACAAGTTCGCTCTCCTGTATTTTCCCAAAACAGGTCACGTTGCGACATTTGGCATAACTCTCTCTCAGAACATCCAATTGAGGTCAGACCTGTCAGGATGGAAAGCTAACAGGTCAGGCTATCTCAGAAAACTTTTTCAGACCCTGTGGATCAAAAATTTCGGAGTTACACCAGAAACAATCAGGTACATATTTCTGTCAAAACAGAATTATTTTTTGGTACCTTCATTCATGGCTTCCGAAATTTAGGGCTTTGAAGAAAGTTGGAATTTTTGTAATCGGAGACCACGGCTGGATGCTACTCATCAAAATAGAAATTTAGAGACCAATATCAGAATTTTTGGTTGGGCAGAAGGCCGGGCTTGATTAGACCCTAGTTCGGGACTTTGATCAGAAAAGTGGAAAATTAGGGCTTCTGTAAAAATAGGAATTTTTGAAATCTGTGACCACGGCTGGAAGCTCCTCAGAAAAATAGAAGCTTAGAGCTTTGGTTCAAACTTTTTGATGGGGCAAAAGAGTGGGCTTCATCAAACCCCAGTTCAGGGTCACGTCCAGTGAATCCGAAAGTTTCAAAGGCAAAATTGAGGAGTAAAACTTTGCAGTTTTCAAATTCTAAATATATCAGTTTGATCAGCTCATCAAGGCGCATATTTCTATCCTTTCGGAAGTCTGAAATTCAAAGTTTGAATTTTTGGGGTTTCTCTGACAAACCCATATCCAGCTCCAGGTCCAGTTCTTGCAAATCAAGTGGATAGGGTTAATCCTAGAAGAAGATAGATTGGTCACCTACATAAGTGAAGGAGTTCATGTTTCAGAGGGAGATGAGGCTAAGGCTTTACATAAGGAGATTACAAGCGATCTCGATAGGTATGACTCATCGAGGTATGTTTTGAGATTTGTTCATGATTAAGTTTATGGTATGTTTGTCTTCATGATTATTACAGTTAGTACAATCTTGATTTTAGATTTGTTGTATCACCTTAACAAAATTATGAATGCATGATAGAAGATATTCATTGGTTAGGGTGTTGACACTTATGATTGTACTAATGCATTATGGTGTTGTGTGAGGTTGAGGTTGTCTGCTAACAAGATACAGGTACATCACAAAAGACAAATCAGGCTTCATGACCATGAAAACATGAAGACAAAGACTCATCCATAATCTTTGTTCTACTTACGAGGTATGTTGTACATAACCAAGTAGGTATAATAATCCAGGTATGTTTCCCATGAATCTTACCTTGTGTTAGGATCCCTTATATAAGTATACTTGGAATGATTGGTTATGCTCATTCATAAAGTTAGTAACCAAGGGATTATGCATATTATATCTCTTATCAATGATACGCATGAGTAAAAGAAGACTTCCCTGAAATCTTGAATACTAATGTTTATTAACTATAATCATGACTATACGTTTTCAAGATTATTTAGTACTATAATGTTTTGATAGCATTTAGAATATACTAATGAGTGTATGTTTGTATATGAGATCATGAGGATGACTCTTGAGCATGCACAGTGGTACAGAATGAATAGAAGTTCAAAAGACATACAGAAGATCAAGCGGGAGGCAGCCACACAAACATAAAAGATAAGTATTTGAGTTGCTATTTGAAATAGTAATGATATTGCCTGCATGCATATTTGTATTCCTAGAATATATAATGCTGAGTGTAAACATTCATAGAGCATTGAACAGTATACAACTAATGTGCATATGCTTGGACAAACATTCCATTGTTGCTTGTCTAGAATGAAACCTCTTTGCTGACATGCTGAGAGTTGTGCACACTCTCGATAGTATGTTCTGGTAGAGATGGAAGGCATCTAGATAGCCACTGTATGCATACAGGATATGGGAAAGTGTTGTGCCAAAGTAATGGTCAAAATAGTTGCATCACTATGTAAATGATATCTGTATGCATAATGGGTTATCTTTTGATGATTATGAAGTATTACTAATCATGTACTTAATTTTGATTTGTAGGAAAGGTCATGAAGAATGATGGACACCGTACAAGTGGTGGATGTTCAAACAAGAAGATTTACAAATCAAACAAAATATAGAAGGCTCATGGCTAGAAGATTCTCTTAGAAAGGGGAAGAGAATCATGACAAGATGTTTGCTCCAAGTATGGTGTAATTAAAGAAGAGGTATGAATCAGGTTCTGTATAGGTACCTAGGATCGATAATAATTTAAGCTTAATGATCACCATGGGTGATGTGGATCTCAACCTTTGCTACAAGGTTGAATATGATACACATATGACATGGATGCAAGAAGGAACTCACCACAGAGTTCGAATGATACTGAGGCTCATATCGGTAGACCCATCTAACGAGAGATGGCACAGATAGATATGCAGAAGATCATTCAATGCAGAAATGAAAAATGAAAGATCTCAATTTGATGCTTTACTTCCTAGGTCTGGAAGTATGGCAAGGCTCAGAAGGAATATTTATCAATCAGGGAAAGTATGATGAGAAATATGACTTGAGGTGTTGGAATGGCCACTCTTATGGATTCCAGCTTGAAGCCGTTAGGGGATAACTCATCAGAGTTAGTGGATATAACTCTGTACAGTCAAATTATTGGGTCTTTGATATATCTAACATATACTAGGTTAGATATATGCTCTGTTTTGAACACCTTGAGTTAGTATCTAGTGGAAACTAGATGTGTTTACCTGATAGTTGCAAAGTATGTGATGAGGCACATAAAGGACACGATAGAATTTGATCTATGCTATCTTGAAGATCATGACTTCAAATGGCTATTCAGATTCTGTTTGGGCAGGAAGTGTATCAGACAAGAAGAACACCTCGAGAGGATGTTATTGTCTGGGATTAGCCATGATCTCGTGGTTTAGCTGGAAGCAGTCTAGTGTGACTCTCAGCACAAGCGGAATATATGGCTGCTTGCTCTGCTAGTTGTGAAGAAGTTTGGCTTTAGGATTGTTTGACTTAGAGTTAGAACCAACTGAGATCCTATGTGATAATTAGAGTTGTATCAAGATGACATAGAATCTAGTGTTCCATGATAAGTCAAAGAACATAGGGAACTAACAAGATATGTCACAGAAATGAACTCTAAAAGTTTGAATTTGTAACAGGTTACCATTGTACTAACCAAGCCCCTACGTCAAGTGAAGAAGTTACCAACCAAACCTCTGTCTCGAGTGAAGTTTGAATACTTCCGAGACAAGCTTGGTGTAGTTCAAAAGGACCGTCCTCGAAAGGGGGAGTAGTATAGTCACTACTGATGAGATTGTCTCATCAAACAACAAGGTCGTTGATGAGGTAACCTGTTCTCTACACCCAGTTACTTAGAAATATTTAGATTTAGGACTCTTATACTTAGAATACTTAGCTTTACTTATACATGCTTTTGATGATAGATGTATTGGTGAGAATACATGCTAGATGTATACATGTTTTGGTGTGATGTATACATGTTTAGATGTATTAGTAAGAATACATGCTAGTTGTGATGTATACATGTTCTGATGTGATGTGTACATGTTTTGATTAGTGATGTATACATGTTTTGTTGTACACATGTTTTGATGTGATGTGTACATGTGTTGATTAAGTGATGTATACATGTTTTGATGTACACATGTCTTGATGTGATATATACATGTTTTGATGTGATATATGATTGTACCTGTATGGATGAGAAAAGAGTTGAGGGGATTGGATCATCCCTGGACTTTCAGTCCTAAAGAGAGCCGTAGACGTAAGGTCTCCGAGAATGAAGTCCTTAGTGGACAGTTGAGGGGATTGGATCATCCCTGGACTTTCAGTCCTAAAGAGAGCCGTAGACGTGAGGTCTCCGAGAATGAAGTCCTTAGTGGACAGTTGAGGGGATTGGATCATCCCTGGACTTTCAGTCCTAAAGAGAGCCGTAGACGTGAGGTCTCCGAGAATGAAGTCCTTAGTGGACAGTTGAGGGGATTGGATCATCCCTGGACTTTCAGTCCTAAAGAGAACCGTAGACGTAAGGTCTCCGAGAATGAAGTCCTTAGTGGACAGTTGAGGGGATTGGATCATCCCTGGACTTTCAGCCCTAAAGAGAACCGTAGACGTAAGGTCTCCGAGAATGAAGTCCTTAGTGGACAGTTGAGGGGATTGGATCATCCCTGGACTTTCAGTCCTAAAGAGAACCGTAGACGTGAGGTCTCCGAGAATGAAGTCCTTGGTGGACTTGAGGGGATTGGATCATCCCTGGACTCTCAGTCCTAAAGAGAGCCGTAGACGTGAGGTCTCCGAGAATAGAAGATAGGACTGCATCGTCCCTGGACCTTAGTTCAAAATGTACGTGATGGGGATTGCATCATCCCGGAACTGATAATTCAAAATGTACGTGATGGGGATTGCATCATCCCGGAACTGATAGTTCAAAATGTACGTGATGGGGATTGCATCATCCCGGAACTGATAGTTCAAAATGTACGTGATGGGGATTGCATCATCCCGGAACTGATAGTTCAAAATGTACGTGATGGGGATTGCATCATCCCGGAACTGGTAGTTCAAAATGTACGTGATGGGGATTGCATCATCCCGGAACTGATAGTTCAAAATGTACGTGATGGGGATTGCATCATCCCGGAACTGGTAGTTCAAAATGTACGTGATGGGGATTGCATCATCCCGGAACTGATAGTTCAAAATGTACGTGATGGGGATTGCATCATCCCGGAACTGATAGTTCAAAATGTACGTGATGGGGATTGCATCATCCCGGAACTGGTAGTTCAAAATGTACGTGATGGGGATTGCATCATCCCGGAACTGATAGTTCAAAATGTACGTGATGGGGATTGCATCATCCCGGAACTGATAGTTCAAAATGTACGTGATGGGGATTGCATCATCCCGGAACTGATAGTTCAAAATGTACGTGAAGGGGATTGTATCATCCCCGGACTTCGGTCCCTGAATTGATCCGTAGACGAATGGTCTCCGAGAAAGTGATGGTATTAATGATGTGGTTACTTGTATCGGTAGGATACTTGTATTGATGATGTGGTTACTTGTATCGGTAGGATACTTGTATTGATGATGTGGTTACTCGTATCGGTAGGATACTTGTATTGATGATGTGGTTACTTGTATCGGTAGGATACTTGTATTGATGATGTGGTTACTTGTATCGGTAGGATACTTGTATTGATGATGTGGTTACTTGTATCGGTAGGATACTTGTACTGATGATGTGGTTACTTGTATCGGTAGGATACTTGTATTGATGATGTGGTTACTTGTATCGGTAGGATACTTGTACTAATGATGTGGATACTTGTATTGTTATGGATACCTGTATTGATGACGATGCTGATGATCGTGTGATGACGATGCTGATGATCGTGTGATGACGATGCTGATGATCGTGTGATGACGATGCTGCTGATCGTGTGATGACGATGTTGATGATCATGTGATGACGATGCTGCTGATCGTGTGATGACGATGTTGATGATCATGTGATGATGATGCTAATGATCGTGTGATGACGATATTGATGATCGTGTGATGACGATGCTAATGATCGTGTGTGACGATGCTGATGATCGTGTGATGACGATCTTGATGATCGTGTGATGACGATGCTAATGGTCGTGAGATGACGATACTGATGATCGTGAGGATCCAGATGTTGATGTTGTTGTAGTTGTTCGAGTGCTGCAGAAGATAAAGACTCAGTACTGAAGATGTTGATGTTCCAGTATTGAAGATGTTCCAGTAACTGCTTGAGTTACTGATGATGTTGAGAAAGCTTCCAATGATTTATAGATGTATCATGTATGATGTTGATGACTCCTTGCTCGTGCAGATACTGTTATAATATCCTTCTCGTTAAGGGGGAGTGTTAAATATTGTAACTTCAAAGAATATTATATTTGTACTTTATTATTCCGGAGATGATTCATTCCTCCGTGAAGATCTTATTGTATATCCGGAGATGTTTATTCCTCCGTCGGAATGTGGTAACTCGGGTTATTAGACTTCCCTAGTGGGGGTCGGCCCTAAATGTGTTATGTGGGTCAAAGGGTTATTAGACCACCCTAGAGGGGTCGGCCCAGTTAGTTGTAGTGGGTTATTTAACCTATTGGTTAAATACGAGCCTACGTGTACTTGTGTAAAATACATATCAAAGTAGTGTATAAATAGAGGAGGTGTGTTCCTCATTATACACACTCACTCATTCAAGGGAGGCGCACCTATTGGAGGAGAGGTCTGCTACAGTGGAGAAGGAGATCATGTCTTTGGTTTGCATCTTTGTATATTGCTGGTCATCTATATTGAGGAAGCTTTACTGGGTTTTCTACCCCATGAGGGTTTCCCAGGATAAATCTGTGTCTCTTGTGTTTATGCTATGCTTGTTGTTTCTTCAGTGATCCTGTATATGCTATTATTGTGAAATGGAATGTAATGCTGCTATTTTCTGTCTTAGCATATTGAATTTTAACAAGCATATCTACAGCATATCAATCATGGAGACAATAATGCAAGCACACAAGAGACACAAAGATTTACTTGGGGAAAACCATAAAGGTGAAAAACCCCAATAACTTCCTTAGAGATAGATAGAGCAATGATACAACCAACCATGAGAGATAGACATAACCTAGCAGCAGATCCTCCTCCTCCATAAGTGCGCCACTCCTCCTTGAGTGCATGTGTGAGAAGTGAGTGAGTAAATAGAGTGCCTCCCGCACTCTATTTATACTTGACTTGACTTGCCTTTTTACCTAACTCATGTAGGCTCGAACTTAACCACATAACATAATGCTGACTGGGCCGACCCCCAATAGGATGGTCTAATAACCCTTCGACCCACATGGCCGACCCCCAATAGGGTGGTCTAATAACCCTTTGACCCACATGATTTATACAGGGCCGACCCCAAACAAGGTGGTCTAATAACCTAGCAAGTATAAGTTACGACACTTACAATATAAATAACGACACTTCCGTATAGAGGAATAATAACATCTCTATAGGAATACAATATACATATATGTGAAATACATTCCGAAGTTACATATACATCAACACTCCCTCTTAACTAGGAAGGTATTTCTCATCACAGTTCTTCTAGCACAAGTCATCTTCTCTCGATCATCGTCACTAGATAATCGTCATCGAGTCATCATCATCATCACTGCTGCTGCTATCTCAATCAATCTCTGAATCTACTCGTCATAGGAAGTTCTACAGAGCCAGTCCTTTTTCATACTGGATGTAGGCCCACCACCTGCAGGTCTTCATCATCACTGGCCATACTGTGGAATCCTCAGGACTTATTACGTGCGTCACAAAACCTCGAAAGAGCATCCCAGGCTGGTACGAGCACACAGCTCTACCTATAGGATCTCCCAGGGAGCTATTACATGTGACCCCGCCACAAAACCTCGAAAGAGCATCCCAGGATGTTACGGGTACACAACTCTGACCTGTAGGATCTCCCAGGGCGCTATTATATGTGGTCATGGCAAAACCTCGCAAGATCATCCTAGGACTGATTACGGGCACACAGCCCAACCTATCGGATCTCCCAGGGTGCTATTACATGCCATAGGACAAAACCTCGCAAGAGCATCTGCCAGATATCCCAGGGCGCTATTACATGCCATAGGAAAAACCTCGAAAGACTATCTGCAGATCTCCCAGGGCACCGAATTACATGTCCTCCCAGAGCAAAACCTCGAAAGAGCATTTGCCAGATGTCCCAGGGCACCGATATTACATGCCATAGGCAAAACCTCTAAAGACCATTTGCAAATCTCCCAGGGCACCGGATTACATGCTCATCTGCACAACCTGATCCACGGCCATAGAGTATCATCCTGATACTCACCATACATCATCCTGATGCATCCATGATCATCCTGATCATCATCACTGCAACGTCCTGCTGCATGTCATCTGGAGCAACATCCTGAAGCTCGTCATCTATGATCATCCTGATCATCACTGCAACATCCTGCTGCATGTCATCTGGAGCAACATCCTGAAGCTCGTCATCTATGATCATCACTGCAACATCCTGCTGCATGTCATCATACCTGATCCACCTACAAGGTCTTCATTATCATGCTTAATGGAACTTGGGCTTGCAGCAACACTTTCAAAAGTGATCTCTATGTCACCAACATAGAGGTGTGAGCACCCATCAGTAGGTACTCCTTCATAGTTTAAGCATCCATCAATAGATGCACTTTGGTTCATGTCTAAGCTAGAAGGCGTCTCGAAATGATCTTCCATATTTTCAATAGAATCTTCTTCATGCTCTTGTGATGTCTCTTCATTTTTATCCTTCAAGCAAGATGATGCATTTTGCCCCTTGTTTTCCTTATGATCAATATCTTTGGAATCTATTTTTGAAGAATTCCCAAAATCTCTCCTCAAGTGGGACATAATTTCATGCACACATATATGATACTCACTCCAAGGTTCTTTACAAGAAGGGCATAAACCTTTCTTTACGAACTCCAGATCTTCATTTTTGGGCCTATTTTCAAAAACATGTTCAGCATAGTACTCAAAAGACATGGGATTTTGTGTATTTTTGCTCCAAGCAAGATATTCTTGATATTTTTGATATTGTTGGGGCAAGGTTTTATATGTTGCTCTCCATCTTTGGAACTCACTCATAGAATTATCCTAGGTTGGTGTGACACACTCATGTTCATCATATTAAAATTCATAAGAAAAATCTTCATTTCTCTTGAAATTGTAAGAAGTGTTGCATGATGGCACCTCTTCCTTGTACCATTCACATTCTGCTTCATATTGTTCATAAGCATCTGCATATTCCTCATAAGAATTGTACTCATAGGATTCATCATAATAGTAAAACATGGCTGCCAATTATTCTTGAATGTATGTACCTAATCCACAGGTGCAAGAACCATGCTCTGATACCACTGTAATGTCCCTTGTTAGGAATTTTATTAAAATGGCAATTTTTCACTTTTTTCCCTAGTTTGACCTTTGACTAGTTTTGAGCTCTAGGTCCCCAAATTGCTTCAATTTCTCCCAAATCTTTCAATTCTGGCCAATGTAGGGAACTTTACTAGTAATTTCCCTTTGACTAGTATTGGTATTTAGGTATCGAATTGACTCCAAATGCTTTCAAATCTTCAAGGAAGGTGTATGAATGATATTAGGAATGAGATACAATGTTCAGGGATGATATATGGCCACCAAAATACCTCTACAAACTCTCTTAAGATTCTGGACCAAGTATGCAATTTTACTAGTAATTTGGGGTTCAAATCCCCCTGGGGTTAGTACAGAAAATGGCTTCCCAAATGCCTCCAAACCCACTCAAATTTATGGACATAGGTAGGGAATGTATTAAGGATGTTATTGAGGTATCATGTGCACCATTAATTGATTATTATATCTATTCCAACCCTCTCCCATTCAACTGCACAAATCACCAATTCGACCCTTGGGGAAATGGCACTATCTCTTCTTCCAATGCAATTAAACTGAGTAAAAATACTTCAAATGCTCAAGTACAGTACATAAAAATTGTAACATACATACATGGCATTCCATTAATCACAAATGCATCAGATAATCATCCATTCATTCGAAATCATCTTCAATACATTGGTTCACAACAAGGTAGTGGGGAAATGGCATTGTTCTTCCATTAAAAATGAGATTTATACATTTCTACTTGGAATTTCGAACTGAAAATTTTTGGAGATGATTAACAGAGTATTTAATTCATATTAAAAATAAAATGGGGCATGATAAGCTCCCCCAAAGAGTACAATAGCTCACCAAAAATGCCCTCCCTCAAGGATCAAGAATATGCCATCCAAACTGGAAATGGTTGAGAGAATGTGCTGCAATAGAAGAAACCATGAGCTACCCTATAGATTACACCTGCAAATAAAGACTCCATTAAAGCTACAAATGAAAGGTCTGAATGGCCTTTCCAATTACCAACTTGGATGGGAATCTTTCACCCTCGAAATTGGCTAAAGCAAGAAACTAGTCATCCACTAGCTCTCCCTCTACATAAATGCAATTGCAAATTATACAAATGATCAAAAGCTGGATTCATTCTTTGTTATTGAAATTTAAAAAGTTCTAATGTCCTCCATGGGTCTAACTCCTTCCAAGAGACTCATGCCAACTCAAGTTGGAAAGAGATTCCAAAGAACGCCACTTGTACAACAATTCCTAGTCTCCCACTTCCACCAAATCACATGTGGAAGCATCTTAGCTGCCCTAACACCCTTGAGTGCCCTCTTGGAGTCTATTTTTATCTATGACATGTCATATGTCAGTCTTCAGGTCTGATTTGTGTCATAGGTGTCATAGCATCTTCATCATTGTTGTCATAGAGCTAGGGAATCTATCCCAAGTGTCTCACTAACTCCAAATTGCCTCTTCCTCTTCCATGGGAGTTACTCTTCCTCTATATTTAGAACTCATTGACTCATGCCAAGTATTATTGACCTTATAACTCATCCCAAGAACATTAGGCTTCCCATGGATTGGAAATTGCAAGAAGAGGATGCCATGTCGCACATAAATTCTAGCTTGTGTGGGTCCCACTTCCTCCATGTGTCTTCATGATCAAATGCCACTTTGATTTTCACTTGTATATATTTATTTATCTCCTTTATTAAATATTTATTCCATCCTAATGTTACAACATCATTTATTATCCTCATTATTCAAAATCCCAAAGCTTCCACCCCAAACCTAGGAAACTAGTAATTTTCCTCCTTGGCAATTATTTGACCTTTAGCATCAATTTGAAAAACTCTAATGAATAGGGCCAATTTGATTAGGCCATTGTGACCCAATTCCAAATTTGGGATATGAAATTTTCTCAGGGATACATACGGGTTAATGGTCAGCTTCAAAATTGGCGATCTGGGGCATGAGACTAATAATGCAGCTGAGCTGGAAGGTCTTCTTCAGGGAATCCAACTGGCTTGTACCCATAATTGTACTCCCCTTGTTGTGGAGGGTGATGCCCAGATTATTCTCCACATGGCCTCTGAGGTTCACAAGGGAAAATACAACTCAAAGGTGGTAACGTCGTGGCGGTTGGAGGGAAAGATGGGCTGGCTATTTATTTCTCCCATGTTAAGCATAATGGGAACAAGCTGGAGGACTTGCTTGCTAACCTTGGGGCGGTGAATCACTTGGACCTAAGCGCCCAAACATGGAAAACCTGTCGAATTCAGATATTAAATACAGATGTAAGGATATTCTTTCTCGTGATATGATGAGTTACCATGCTGATGACGGAGGGCGACATCAGGTGGAGGATCGTACTGCCACGTGATCCAATCCTCCCTTATTCTTTCACCCTTCTTTTAAAGGATGATCAATGAGCAGTATTTTCATCCCTTTCCCGTGGAGTTTGTTGTCTTCTCACTAACTCGAAAAGGTACTTCTACCATGATTACAGGAGGGAAGGATTTAAGTGAAGCATTATTTTCCATTAATGGACAGTGCGAAAGATCACCACCTTCATTTGTAGTACGATTTGCTATTAATGGGAAGTGTGAAAGATCACCACCTTCAGTTGCAAACGATTTTCCATTAATGGAAAGTGGGTGGCAGAACTCTTTTTAAACCCAAGGAAGGTGGTAGACATGAACATAGAGTTCAAAGATTTAGTTGCATGCACCGCCGTTGTTTTCTAGCTGTGAAAGAGATTGAGGTATGTAAGAGGTTAGATAGTATGGGTGATCATGGTAATTGGGATAGATGTAGTGCCACTGTAGGCCGTCATCATTCTCGGGTGGGCGAGACTTCTCAGGGTGAATCCGGGGGAATTTCTCTCTTGCCCAGGAAAAGGCCTGTTGGGAATCCAGTGCATGGGGGCTTCACTAGAAAGTAATATAATATCACGTTCATTCATATTGCGGTATTAAATATTCATGAAAACCTAAAAATTATATTGCTTATATATTAAGGGGCAAAGGGGTTTTTTATTTAATGTAACAATACAAAAATAATTTGGAGTCTTTTTTATATGGGTGGGCTAACAAATATCCGCCAAATGGAGATGGTGAGATCACAGTTGGATGATAAATTGGGTTGAGGCAAGGCTTGATCTTATCGGTACTCAGGTAAATCGTGTGTTGAGGCATGCTTGAGGCCAGGGGTTTTGTGGTGAAGTGGGTTTCCAGTCGATCATAGTCGAGAGACAATGGTCATTGACAGCCAATTGTTACCAATACCACTCATCCAGTTGTTACCAATAGCCTTGGGAGGATCTAAGCCTCCAAGGCCTGTTATAGGCCCTCAATAGGCCTTGGGGTCTTGAATAACCAACCACTCGTGCATATTATAGGTCTTGGGACGTTTAGTGTGCCTCCTAGATCTTGTTATAGGCCTTGGGGGCTTGGATACCTAGCCCACAACAGGCTTAGTTAGCGATTGGGGAACTGCAACATGCAATCTAAATGTTGTACTATGTGCATTGGCTCTAGTGACATACAATAAGTGATCTCCTATCTCATCATTCGACCATTAGATGTTGCAAATCATAATGATATGTGGTTGAGTAATTGCATTGCGGGTGAAGTAATGTGCATCCACGATATACATCGAAAGAAGCAAGGTGCATTGTAGAATGCATGTGGGGTCATAAGAGGGGTATCATATCAATATACTAGGTAGAAATATAAAGGGGTATAAAAAATGTCAATTAAAAAATTGATACATACAATATCTAGTGAAAATAGGTTTTTTTTTTAAATTGGGAAGGTATATTGGGAGAGGGTTAAAAAAAACGATTTTGGAAGGTATTTTCCAATATTTAGTGAAATAAGGGGTATTGTTTCATATACCACGAACGAATGTGCTATGATAGCTGTTTATTGAGTGAATCCCCCATGATACAGTGCCTTTTGTTGTTCAAGATTTAAACCTTATAGTGAGGAGAGACACTACCAACTTGGGCGGAGTTGACAGGTAAATACATTCATTGCATTACAATTAGTTCCTACAAATGAAAGGGATCGAGATATAGAAAGATGCACCTTTAATCGACGGCTGGTCCTAGATTTCGCTTGATCCTTTGTTTGATGAACCTGCAACACAAAGGAAACCTTTTTCAGTGTATCTCGACTATATAAATTATGATGAATATTGAAAGCAATCAAACATCAACAACAATCAGATACTAATCCAAATGAACATACAATCTAATAGACCTTCGATTTGGGACAAGAAAGGTATTTCCACCTTTTTATTGTCAAAGAAACATGAATCAGTACAATTATACCTGACGTGTCAAGATGTTTCTGCAACCGAGTCATGGGCTCCTTCTCTTCACAATGACTTGGCAATTCCTCGAGCGTAAAAGCACTTAATTCCTTTCTTCTAGGTCTTTCTATCTATTCAATCTAACTCTCTCTCATGGATCCCCCTTGTATTTATGGGACAAGGTAGGCAGTTGAATTCGAGAGGTAGTTGAATTGGGAGGTTGAGGAAGTTGCAGAACCAACTTCAAGTAATCCCAATTCGTAATCTTAATATATTTTTTGACTTCATCTTAAGATGTACGTGGGTTTCATATCGCCAGAGTAGCGTACAGTAAGCAACTTCTGTGCTTTACAACAAGCGTTTGCAACATTTTGATTTGTGTACGCTGGTTGTCCTTGAGGAAGCAGTGTTCATCTCCAAGGTGTACGCTGGTTTGCTATACAGAGAGGGGCGTACATGTCATGAAATCAGTAGAACAGTAAGTTTCTCAGCTGAAGAGAGTAGTTCCAGTCAATCAGTCATCTAGGTCAGTCTAGCTCTTCAATCCTTAGTGTCCTTTTGTGTGATCAACAGAGCAATGTGATCGCAGACGGAGAAGTGCATATTTGACCTATAACACCTTTGTTCGAGATGTTCCCCCAGATCTCCAGAAAGAGATTTGCATTGTGGAATGACAACTTTGGAACCAGCTTGATAAGGAGACTTTGGATGCAAAACGTCGTCAGACTGCAAATTGGGTCATGGATCCAGGAAACACCGTGGGTCGTTTCAGCCTGTATGAGCGCACCATTGCGCTCTATTGGGTAATGAAAAATATTATGGGTTATGCTCTCTGGGATAGGATGGAGCATCAGTTTGTAAATGAGATGCTCAGCTATGAAAGAAGCATTCTGGAGGAAACCAGGGCCATCCACCATAAGCTAGATTTTCTCCTTCAGGCTATACAACCTCAACCTCCTCCTGTGCAGCCGACAGTTTCTGTGGTTCCTCCTACTGGGTGTTGTCCTGATTTCCCCTACATTCTGTTCTAAGCTGGTGTGGGGGATGTTTAGTGTCTGGTTTGTTGGGTGTCGGTTTATCATCTATTATGTCTGTTTTCTAAGCTATTGGATGCTTATGGTAAAGAAGGTCAATAGTGTGGGGATTTGGTTTCCATTTCTATTTCAGGAGGTTTTTTTGTGTAAAGAAGTGATAATGGGAGTCAAAAGGCCTCCGTGCACGTGTTTTGTTTTAGTTTTGCAGTATCTGTAGTATTCGTCTATGTAGTATGTATGGTCAGGCGAAGTCCTCTTCGGAGGTGATTTTGTTCATTCAAGTGACTCAGTGTGATGGCAGGGTTATGAACTTTTTGCGTTCATTTGTAAATCTTTCTCTTTTAATATAAAGTTCTCTCTTCTTACTTACAAAAAAGAAATCAATATCTATACCTCAAAGTTCAACTCTGATGCCAATAATGTCAGATGATCTTGGCATCCTCTATCCTTTACACAAATATTTCACACAAATTAGTTGTACACCATCAAACTGGTATACTTATGGTTGTAATAAATGTGCTGTAATTAAATTTGTTGTAATCAAATACTTTCAATATTGTTCATTACATTACCTTCCCGTTGTCAATAGCTATCCTACAATCAACATTTTTCCTTCAACAAATGTGCAACAAAATCAATTCATAAAATAGAGAAGTACATTTGTACTTAAAATGAAGAAATCAACACGTTGTAATCAATAAAACGACAAAAATAAGATATCTAATTGACAAATTCGTTATGGTGATAACTTACAAATATGCATAAGAGAACGATACAAATTGTCATTATATTGCTTTCCATTGCGAAGACTTGCATATATCATGACAAAATGGTATTTTCATATAAGGGATTGATAGATATGTAAAAAAATGCATAACATATATGAAATTCTAAAAAAACGAAATGAAAATACCTGAATGAGCTTCTCTTGGTTTCAAGAATATCCTATTCTCTACTAAACGGGGCCAACCACGTGAAGGTTGAAGCTCATATGGACCCTCCCCCCCCCTCACATCACTCTCAATTCCCCACACCCAATCTATCTACTGTAAAAATAAATGAAAGTTACATAACACAATAAAATAGATAAGATCCATGCATAAACAGTAGCAAAACAAAAAATATATGCATGAAAGGTAAATCCAAGTAATAATCTAAGATATAAATTTTCATAGATACAACTTAAATGAGAACTGATAAATAAATCATGCATGCTACTTACTGAACAACATCCAACCATGTTCCTTCACAATCTTGTCGAACATAATCCATGCCACCATCACCTACAGCTTCATCCTCTTTGCATTTTGTCCCTTAAAAATCTACAACACTTGATAAATATGCATACTCCAATTCATATCTAAGAAGAGGTTGCATTAATGGTTGTACTGGTGCAAACGAGAATTGAGGATTATGTACTTGAGGAGCTAGATGCTGAATTTGTTGTTGATTCCCAAAACTTGAATTCCTCTAGTTTGATTTCCAAGGGCTATTTTGGGGATAGGAAGGTGCCCATGTTTGTTGAGGCAAAGGTGGGTACCACGGCTGAGAATTTTGTTGGACTTGTGGAGCTTGCGGAACTTGTGACTAATGTAATTGAGCATTATTCCAATAAGGATTAAATGGTTGCATGGGATCTGGTACTGTACCTGAAGGTCAAGGTTGCCATGCACGCTTTTGAGATATAAAACAAACCAGTTCTGCATCTGTCCCTGCTTCTTCATATATGGCCTTGAGTCTTGGCAGCGAAGGGTAGTCTTTCATAGGATGCTCCAGATCGCATAGAAGGAAGATTTCCACTCTGTCTAATGGGCATCTCTTGAGAGGGTGTCTCTTTCTTCATTTAGGACAAAAGATATCCAAATCTTGATCTTCCTCCTCTTTCCTTTTCTTTGCTTGAAGTGCATCTAACTGATAACTCAGGGAACTGAGTATGTCAGTCTTGAAACTCTCCAAGAGGTTTCCAATCTCCATACTTGAAACTCCTTCTCTTGAAGTCTTGGTGGTCCTGTTTACTGTGTCCCTCATTCCTCTTCCTGATCTGGAGGCATTCCTCGAATACCTTCTGCAGAGGTCACATATTTCCACATATTTTAGTAGGGATACATCCCCTGCACCCATCAAATTCAGCAGATCAATGCAATCATCTTTGATCCCTCGTAGGAGCAGAATTTTCAGTGTATCATCATTTAACCCATTCTATTTCGATCATTGCAAATTATATTGGAATCTCTCCACATAGTCTTCTAGGTTCTCGTCCTCCTACTGGGTCATTTTAAAAATTGCTTCCTTCCAATCCTTGTCCTTGCAATATTCTTGATATTTATCCAGGAAGACCTTTTTCATTTGAGCCCATGTCGTTATACTGTCCCCTCCCAGCCCCATGAACCACCTCAGAGCCTGGCTTTTCAATGTGGCTGGAAAAAGTTTGAGCTTCTGGTGATCTGTAACGTAATCATAGATCCTGCAGAGGACATCGAATTCAAATAGGAACATATCCGAGTCTTCACTTTCCATACCATGAAAATTAGGCAAGGCCAAATGTGGAATGTTCTTCATCTGGTTTGTAAGTGTAGATCTGGAATTTCGGATTGGAAACTCAAAAGTGACCATTCCAGTACTTGATTCTCCAGTTATATCTCCTCGGTTTGTCTCCTCCCTATGGGGAATGTGTTCTCCTTCACCATCCATATTCACCATCAGATCTTTGAAAGTAGATGATCTAGATGACAATGTAGATTCAACAAACAATTGTTCCTAACCTCCTTGATCGTCAACATTGAGTTTCTTAGGAAACCCTCCTCCTTGAACAAACTCTTTTTCTTGAAAGAATTTTGTCACTGACATATTCTCATCAGCATGCGTTGGTAAGACCATTCCATCAGTGTGTGTGGTAGAATGATCAGGCCTTTCAGTCTCTTGCTTAGAAATGCTAATAGAAGGTGACCTTCCTTGAATACATCCTCCTCTTATTGTGCTTCCTGCATGGTTAGTACCTGGGAGAGTATCATATGCGTATACAAGTCTACCTATACTATCTCTTACTCTATGCATGAATACTTTGCATGTTTCAGGATCACAGGGACTTGCGGTGGGCAATATTCTAATGAATTTGTCTGTGTGTCTTACTCGTCCTTCCTCCGAAATCACACCAGACTATTTTCAGAAAAAAAATAAAAATAAAAAAAAATGCCACACACAATCTACTCAAAGAAAAGAAGAATCACAGCTAGAACCAAAATAATCAATCAAAACTACAATGTCCTTTGCAGCTCCCTGGCAACGGCACCAAAATGCCAAGCTCTTTAATTCCCTTTTTAATTAAATTGAAATAGAAAGTTGTTCATAAATTATCAACCCAGGGCCACAAAGGCTTATGAGCTACCTGACAAAGTATATGCTAGACACTGCAACTTGGATGATTTTCACACAGGGGAGATCAATGAATTAATGAATTGAAATTAAGATGCAACCATTGGTGAATAGACTCCTAAGAATTTACCAATTACAGAAATAATCTTGCAATCAAACCAACGTATGTAATTCTCAACTTCAAAACATGTTATGCTATGCTACGGAAAGTAATCACATCCAACAACACTTTGTTATGCTACAGAAAGCAATTAACATCCAGATCTAATTTAACAAACTGAGAAATTTCTAGGAAAACAATTCGATAAACCACAACTAAATGAAGGAACTGGATATATGAATTTAACTCTACAATCTATTTCTACCTTTACGCACTAACAACAGAATTCCAGAAATGAGCTTAATGCATCCATTCACCATAGAAGTAATTTTAATTCAATGTTCATCATTCATATATTCCCCTGTAAATGATAATAAAAATGACTATGCAATCCAATTGTATCACTACTTAGCATTCACACTCACTTACGCTCGGCACACCAAATCTGAATACCAACAATTAAATAAATCAACATTGAATCAAACATTAATTTAATCAACATTAACAATCATGCATAAAAGAAAGAAATCCTACTTATAATAGCACATGTTACAGAAGGGGGCCCTGCCTTCGGCAACAGGGGCTGAACAACCACTCACTCACATGAAATTGATCAACACATTCGCATCAGGTAAATCATAGGTTCTGTATAAAATTCTGATAACAGTGTTCAATATATCTCATGCAAATTGGTGGCTAACCGTTCTGAAAGAGTCCTAATGTTTTTATACATCAATGCTGTAACATACCCTTTTTGCTAAAAAACATTTTATGCTGGAAACATTATCTTAACTTTTATTGTAAAGTTTTATATTGGACAGGTGTCCAAGGATGACTGTAATTTGCACAATATTTTATTATTAAATAAATTAAATAGGAGACAAACACCCAAGGGGACTGTTGAAAGAGTGTTTACTGACCCACTAGGTGGAATAGAATATGGAGTAGAAGGAAATGGACAAATGGCAGCTTCATCAGGCAAGTAACTAGTTGTTGGTATGGGACAACTCCCTTAAATTGTGATCTTAGTGCCCTGAAAGATGGGACTGGAGCTTGAGGCTCATTTATTGAAAACTGACCACTAAAGACCTAGGAAATCTTTAAAAGAGCCATCAAATTTTGGACTGAGCTTCATCACTTTTCCTGACGAGGAAATTTACCTTAGGGTTTTGCTACTTGCACCCAAGAGATTCGATGAGGAGATATGCTAGTTTTTTATCATGGTGTAAGTCTACATATTATACTGCTGAGTGCAGAGTTATACTGCTAAGTGCAGAGATCTAAAAGCTGAGGAGCAAGTCTTAATAGTTTGCTGCATGTACAATTTCTGAGTGCCTTGCTTATACACAGAGTTCATATACCTGGTGGTTCAGTAAACAGGCTCGGGGGTCCAAAGGAGGCAAGTAGGTTGGCTGCTTCTTCTGGAAAAGGTTGGGAAGAACAGGCCTCCTTGGGTCTTTGTCCACCCTATCTACAGCTACAGGTTTCACTTGTTATCTTTAACCCTAATAGTAAAATTATTTTTGTAATAACTGATTTAGTATTTCATTAGCTTGAAACTGTTAATCTACATTATTTAGAAGTTAAATGTGATTTTCTGAACTGTTTAGGAGTTTATAAATTGTTGAATAGATTTATGAATTGATAAAATGCCTCCACTGTATTTTTCCCCATACTGTTTTCTATATAGTACTCTAGTACAGGGAGGAAGATTTAGAAGCAGATGAATGATAGGAAGATTTCCAAATGAATGAATAGACTAATACTGCTATTTTTCTTTAACTTTCATTATCGGTTATATTTATGTAATACAAATTATATGTTTAGGCTTAGGAGTTATAAACATCATTTAATATTACATGCATGATAATATGTCTTTTATTCTGGCAACTGAAGTAAGATATATAACTCTATTCAAACCTAAGTTACTGAAAAATCAACTGTCATCCTACTGTAGATAAACACTATGCATTTCATTTCATTTCTTTTCTAATATTATACTATACAATCTTCATTCTAAGATATCATCATTTTCTTTTGACATGTAAATAGCTATTAGATGAACATAGAAATATTCATAGTATGTGTGCACTTAGTAATGTTATTTTTTGCAGTATCGCATTTTAAAACTAGGGTTTATTATTTCCATGTTTTATTTCCAAACCCTCTCCAAAAGATTTCTAATATTTGATATACATTTATACTATAACAGAACGAATACCCTTTTATTATCATACTTAGACATTTTAGAAATCATTCATATCGTAAAGTATAGTCACAAAAACATTTAACTCATGCATTGCTCAAATGAAGGATTATCTCAACATTAACATCTGACTGTGGTATTTTTTTCCTATCTTAAACATTATCTGCAAAACCATATAAATACACGAACACTAGATTTGATTTCAAGTTCGACATTACAATTTTCCACAGTCATTTCCTGAACCGTATAGGTTAGTGTTTTTCAAAAGTTACAAAACAAAACATTGAGTTTTGGCTCTCGGCCATTACCGAAAACGACAGCATAGATATTAATTAACATAGAACTATCAAGCTACCATTGAAACCTACAGGGTAGGGTTTCGACTGCTTAGTATGAGGCTAAATCCATGGCTCTCAGCCATCTTTTAAAACACAACAGATTTTAAAACAACAAATTACATTATCATATATATTGGAGCATCGCTCACAGTCTCAAACACACAAACACCATAAAGTTTGCAAACAATTCTTTTATTTAAACCAAAGACAACTGAGGGATAAAACCCTCTTCACAGTTACATTCTTCTACGAATTAACTACGCTGAAAAACAACACCACAGGCTTAACGCCAAAAGGGTTGAGGATTTCATCCTCCCTAGGCTTCTAGACAATTCACAACATTTTGACGGTGGTCACTTACCATAGCCCAAGATAAACATGAAGTCTCAACTAAGAACACAAGAAGATCCAACAGTCACCTAACCGAAGCAATAGGGTAACCACCGAAGCTTACCATTTCGTATGCAGCTGCCTGTTATCAAAACTCAAGCTTGAGAACCGAATGATGAAGGAACCTACCACACAAATAAGATATGGTTAAACAAGCAATAGGAAAGAAGTTCAATAAGGCAAAATAACCATGACTACAACTCATTAACAAATTAGAAGGAGACAGGTTTCGAACCTGAAACATTACCTTTTAAAAAGCTATATCTGGAGCAGTGAAGTCGTAACCATTGTGAAACCATAGCTAGCTCCTCACCGTCGAATGCAAGAAGGTTGAAAAGAACTCAGAGAATTACCATTTCAACCTACACACGAGATTACCATCAGCCTTGGAACCCTTCAACATATTTTAACTACTGTAAACTCTCATAGAAGGCTCGGCTCTTAAAATAGTTATAGGTATCAGAAAAACATCCAACAGGTCATGGTATCGAATCGTGGAGAAGCTCCCAAACACCTGCTAATGAAACCCTAGAGTTTCTCGGCCTATCGTCCTTCTCCACAGAGCCACCTCCCAACACAATGAATGCCAAAGGAAACAATAACCTCTGAAACGTAGTGGATATTAGGGTTAAGACCAAAGTCCAAGAATCTCAGATGATCAATGGTGGAGATTGTTCATCACAACACATCATAATTCGAAACACCAACTGCATTAAAACCCTAATTAATAACCATTTCCATCGTGGAGAACAACTATGATAACATTCAAACTAAGCCACATACAACTCGACCACGTTGGCTGTTTTATCATGATGCATTCACATGTTAAGCACCACAAAGGAAGCCACAGAGATATTCCACTAAGCTTGTAGATAGGAGCTTTAAATGCCAAGGTTGGATGCGAAAGCCTGTCAGCAAATGTCCATCACAATATTAATACCTGGTCTCATCACACGTCGACACGTGAACTATGTTGAAACCCTGTCACAATATAAACTCTATTATAAGTCATATAGTATAAATTTACAAAGTATAAATCATAGGTTATGAAAGGGTCATGATGATTCCCACGATGTATATATTGTTTGAATTTAGGGCAATACATAATCCCTTTGCATATAGTCGATATGGTAAAGGAATTAAATAGAATTGCATGAAATCATATGTTTTCAAATAGAATTTGCATAAACTATTGCATATAGTTTTAGGCTATAGATAATACAAAGGATTTGTATATATTTACATTCTAGGAATTAGATTGTAAAATGACATGTAGATTATACTATAGGACATGCATATGAATTTGCATATAGGTCTTGCACAATAGTTGCATATAGTCGATCTATGTCAAAGATTTGTATGAGATTTACATACAGTTCGCATATGATAGAAATAACATGGTAATTATATAAAGTTTGCAAAACATAGAATAAAACATGAAGTACATAGCTCTCACCCGATTATAAAGTACATTTTTATATCAAAACCAGATTATAACTGAAGAGATCTCACCCGGATACATTTCATTATTATTCTCTAAAGCCATTAAGACATTTGGAGATTACTGAAACTAGTTAGGAACTCTTATGTCACACTTCGTAAACATTAATGCCCTTACCTGTAATCTGTGAAAGGAACGATTCAAATGCTTTAGCATGAATGCTAAGTAAGCCTCAGGGTACCCTTAGGACCCCTTCATCATCAAACAGAAGAACAACAGTTAGCACTTATAACATTATATCGGTTGAACATTGACATAAGTAATGTAGCTGAGATGAGAAGAACATTCAATAGCATCGAATATAGATATTAAATATCATGTCGCAAACAATACAATTATGATCATTACAAACATTTAGTATAGCAAGACTACATAGAAGAATTTATTATAATTCCACATTTTGTGAAATTTTGGGATGTTACATGTGGTATCAGAGCGCAAGTTCAAACTCTATGCTTGAAATAGGCTCATGCGCGCAAAACAAAAAATAAAACAGAAAACTTAGTTACTGACTTTATTTAAATTTTGTTTATTTACGAAACAATTTGACGTTTAAATTGCAGGTAGGGATATACCAGAGGAATCAACAGAGGACAGATCTCCTCATCATAATGAACATAATAACAACACACATAATAATGGTAATGAAGGAATTTACATAGAATTAAATAATTAATCTTCTGAATTGTTACGTACGGTAAAAGATTTAAAATCTGAAATAATGACTGTTAAAGAAGAAAATGAATGAATTATGAAGGCACAGGATGAGTTAAATCAGATTTTAATGGAGAAATACCATAACGAGGAAAAAGGAAGGAAATTAGAAGTAAATTCTGATTCTGGTACAATGTCGCACAAACATAAGAGTAAGAAAGCAAAGAATGGTAAAAATAATAATTACTCTTGATCTGAATCTGATCAAAGTAATTATAATTCTGTTCATGACAGCAGTGACAATGATTGTTGTTCTCAGAAGAGGAAGCATAAGCATCGTGAACAAATTACAGGAGAGTTTAAAAAGATTAAGCCACTAACCTTTAATGGCAAAAGTGAAAAGGGTCAGACAGTTGAAGCGTGGCTGTCTGGAATGAAGAAATACTTTCATATTTACGATTACTCTTCTCAGTTAAAAGCCAAGATGGCTATTTACAATCTGATCGGAAAGGAAGATATTTGGTGGCAGGATCCTAAAAGGATTAAGAACATAAAAGAAAGAAACATAACCCGGAGTATGTTTAAAAATTTATTTAAGAAAAAGTTTATGTCAAAACAGTATTATGAAGATAAATCCAAGGAATTTTATGATCTAAAACTGGGTACTATGAGCATGAAGGAGTTGTGCAGCAAGTTCCTTAGCTTACTGAGGTATGTACCTTACATGGTCGAAGAGAAGCCTAAGGTACAAATATTTTTAAGTTGTCTACCTTTCAACATAAAATACAGGATCGAGTATGATAACCCTTCCACTTTGGAAGAGGCTATGAGAAAAGCTAATTTCTGTTTTGACCAAAACATAAAAAGAGAAGGAATATCTGGCTGGAAGAGTAATAAGTCTAATCATTTTGAGCATAAAAAGAAAAGTTTTAATCATAATTCTGGAAATTTTAAGAAAAGCTTTAATAACATAAATTTTCCAAGTAATAATAATTACAGAGGTAATGCACCACAGAAATTTACTGCTGCAAGGAATGTGCCTAATAATAATAATAATAACAATAATAGGTATGCTGATAAGAAAGCACCTCTGAAGTGTTATGGTCAGAATGACTAGAGCTCACTTCCCACACAACAAGAAAGACAGTCAACAACATTCACACCATACAAGCAGAGCCTACAGTTGGAGATGTAGCAAGAGAGATGCCCAAGATAAATGCAGCACTGGAAAATCGTCAAGCAGATCACCAAACGTCTATGGTCGAAATCGAAGGTATGATACACAACAAATCTATTTCCATTCTGATAGATATAGGTGCAAGTTTGGGTTACATTTCACCTGAATTAGTGAAAAGTTGCAAGTTAAAGATAGAGAAATTTGATAATTCATGGTTAGTTCAACTAGCAATAGGCATTAAAAGAAAGGTTACAGACTTTGTTAAAAATTGTGATGTATTTATGACTCAGCTGAAAATGCAAATTAATTTGAATGTTTTACCATTAGGGTCATATGACTTGTTGATTGGCATGGACTGGCTTGAACAACATAGAGTAGTGCCTAATTGTTATGAGAAATCTTTTACTTGTCTGAATAATGAAGGTAAAAATGAAACAATAAAAGGAATTCATAGGAAGGTTTCGGTAAGACAAATTTCTGCTTTACAAGTTAAGAGAGCTTCCAGAAGGGCTATAAAATGTTTGATGTTAATGTTATTAATGATGAATGTTCATCTAAAGAAGATAATTTAAAACTGGAGGATATACCCATCCTTAGGGACTTTTCTGATGTATTTCCATAAGAAATTCTAGGATTACCTCTGAAAAGGGAACTTGATTTCACCATTGAGTTAGTACCAAACTCAAAGTCTCCCTACAGGATGAATATTCTGGAACTAAACGAACTAAAATCTCAACTGAAGGAATTAATAGATAAAAAATACATAAGGCCAAGTGTGTCTCCTTGGGGAGCGCCAGTTATTTTTGTTAAAAAGAAGGACGGAACCATGCGACTGTGCATAGATTACCGTCAGCTTAATAAAATGACAATTAAGAATTGATATCCCTTGTTCCGCACTGTCGATCTATTTGATCAAGTACGCGGAGCAGAGATATTCACTAAAATTTATTTAAGGTCCGGATATCATCAAGTTAGAATAAAAGACGAAGACATATTCAAAACTGCTTTTAGAACGCGATATGGGCAATACGAGTTCGTAGTTATGCCTTTTGGGATAACTAACGCACCGACAGTGTTCATGTGTTTAATGAACAACGTTCTACATAAGTATTTGGATAAGTTTGTAGTTGTGTTCATTGATGATATTCTAATTTACTCAAAAACTAAAGAAGAGCATGACGAACATTTAAGAATAATTCTGCAAGTGTTAAGAGAACATCAGCTTTATGCTAAGTTCAACAAGTTTGACTTTTATAAAGATAAAATACAGTACCTAGGTCACATAATCTCTAAAGAAGGAATTCCCGTCGACCTTGATAAGATAAAAGCAATTAACGAGTGGCCTGTTCTTAAATATGTAACTGATGTTTGGTCTTTTATGGGGATAACAGGTTACTACAGAAAGTTTATTGAAGGGTTCTCATGAAATTGCAAATCCCATCACTTGTTTGCAAAAGAAGGGTAAGAAATTCGTATGGGATTAAAAATGCCAAGAAAGTTTTAATAAGTTAAAATAATTATTAACAACCGCACCCATTTTAAAAATTGCTGATCATAACAAAGACTTCGTTGTATGCACTGATGCCTGCAACGATGGACTTGGTGGGGTCTTAACTCAAGAAGGTCATGTTATTGCTTTTGAGTCTAGAAAGTTAAAAATCCATGAAAAGAATTGTACGCAACTTACGATCTTGAGTTGGCATCCATGATACATGCACTGAAAATGTGGCGCCATCACTTGATTGGGAGAAAATTTATACTAATGACATATAATAAAGGTTTAAAGTACTTGTTGGATCAAACAAATCTAAACGAAAGGCAAGCTAGATGGCTAGCTTTCCTTAGCGAGTATTATTTCGAAATTCAACACATTAAGGGTAAAGAAAACAAAGTTGATGATGCCTTGAGAAGAAATGCTAGATTAAACTTTGTGGCAACAATCAGCACGTTTAAGATAGATTTGGAAAATCAAATTGAAGAAGGAATTAAGCAAGATGAAAATTATCAAAAATTGCTTGGTAAAGTTGCTGAAAATTTAATAACATATTACAACATTAATGAAAAGGGCTTAATGACTTATAAAAATAGAATTTATGTACCAAATGTGTCAAAAGTTAAGCTGCTGATTTTGGATGAAGTTCATAAGAGTCCTTATTCAAGACATCCAAGTTATCAAAAAATGATAACTATGTTAAGGAAGGATTATTTTTGGCCCAACATGAAGAACGAAGTGGCTGTATACATAGCTAGATGTTTTGAATGTCAGACCATTAAGGTTGAACATCAACATCCAGCTGGCCTATTGCATCCATTGCCAATTCCGGAATGGAAGTGGGAGATTATAAATATTGATTTTATTACAGGTTTGCCTAAGAATTAGAAACAAAATGATTCAATAATGGTTGTTGTGGACAAATTAAGTAAAGCTGCTCATTTTATTCCTGTTAAAACTACATTCAAAGATGCTAACATTGCATATGTGTTCATGAGACAAATTTTTCGCTTACATGGAATTCCAAAGGTTATTATTTCTGATCGAGACTCCAAGTTCACTGGAAATTTTTGGACAACATTGTTTAAAGGTTTAAATACTAAATTAAATTTTTGTATTGGTTTCCATCCACAAACTGACGGATAGACCAAAAGGGTTAATCAGATTTTAGAAGACATGTTACGAATGTATGTTAAAGATCATCCAACTAAGTGGGAAGATTACTTGCATTTAGTTGAATTTGCATACAATAATCATTATCAAGCATCTGCTAGACTTAGTCCATTTGAGATTTTATATGGAATAAAATTTTGTACTCCTATTTCTTGGGATAACCCTCTAGACAGATTAATGTTAGGACCATATTTGTTAAAAGAAATGGAGCTAACCATGAAACAAGTTCAAGGCAACTTAAAAGTTGCACAAGATTGGCAAAAACGTTATGCAAATCTGAAACACACTGAAAGAGAATTTCAGGTTGGAGATCATGTTTTTGTAATGGTAAAACCCAAGAAAAATTATTTAAAGCTTGGGAGTTGTGCTAAACTAACACCAAGGTACTGTGGACCATTTGAAGTCCTATCAAGATTGGATCTGTTGCATATCAGTTGGTTTTGCCATCAAACTTAAGAATCCATAATGTCTTTCACATTTCTGTTTTGAATAAGTATGTGCATGATGCTACTCATGTGTTGAATTGGAATGACATACAAGCGAAATCCGAAGGAGATTTCCAGGTGGAACCGGACTATATTCTCGACAGGAGGGAAATTATGCTCTTGAATCGTACCATAGGGTAGGTAAAGGGGCAATGGAAGCACCTTAGCCCTGATGAAGCTACCTGGGAATTGGAAAGTAAAATGGGGGTAGCATATCCAGTTTTGTTCCAGGGAGGATTTGAGGAAGAATAAGTAACATCGAGGACGATGTTGAGCTTAAGTGGGGGTGTTTGTAACATACCCTTTTTGCTGAAAAACATTTTATGCTGGAAAGATTATCTTAAATTTTATTGTAAATTTTTATATTGGACAGGTGTTCAAGGATGACTGTAATTTGCACAATATTTTATTATTAAATAAATTAAATAGGAGACAAACACCTAAGGGGACTGTTGAAAAAGTGTTTACTGACCCACTAGGTGGAATGGAATCTGGGGTAGAAGGCAATGGACAAATGGCAGCTTCATGAGGCAAGTAACTAGCTGTTGGTATGGAACAACTCCCTTAAATTGTGGTCTTAGTGCCCTGAAAGATGGGATTGGAGCTTGAGGCTCATTTATTGAAAACTGACCACTAAATACCTAGGCAATTTTTAAAAGAGCTATCGAATTTTGGACCGCGGTTCATCACTTTTCCTGACGAGGAAATTTACCTTGGGGTTTTGCTACTTGCACCCAAGAGATTCGATGAGGGGATATGCTATTTTTTTATCATGGTGTAAGTCTACATATTATACTGCTGAGTGTAGAGTTATACTGCTGAGTGCAGAGTTATATTGCTAAGTGCAGAGTTCTAAAAGTTGAGGATCAAGTCTTAATAGTTTGTTGCATGTACAATTTCTGAGTGCCTTGCTTCTACATAGAGTTCATCTACCTGGTGGTTCAGTAAACAGGTTCGGGGGTCCAAAGGAGGCAAGTAGTTTGGTTGCTTCTTCTGGAAAAGGTTGGGAAGAACAGGCCTCCTTGGGTCTTTTTCCACCCTATCTACAGCTACAGGTTTCACTTGTTATCTTTAACCCTAAATAGTTAAATTATTTCTGTAATAACTGATTTAGTATTTCATTAGCTTGAAACTGTTAATCTACATTATTCAGAAGTTAAATGTGATTTTCTGAACTGTTTAGGAGTTTATAAACTGTTGAATAGATTTATGAATTGATAAAATGCCTCCACTATATTTTTCCCCATACTGTTTTCTGTATAGTACTCTAGTACAAGGAGGAAGATTTAGAAGCAGATGAATGATAGGTATATTGCCAAATGAATGAATAGACTAATGTTGTTGTTTTTCTTTAGCTTTCATTATCAGTTATATTTATGTAATACAAATTATATGTTTAGGATTAGGAGTTATAAACAACATTTAATATTACAAGCATGATAATATGTCTTTTATTCTAGCAACTGAAGTAAGATATATAACTCTGTTCAAACCTAAGTTACTGAAAAATCAACTGTCATCCTATCATAGATAAACACTATGCATTTCTTTTCTAATATTATACTATACAATCTTCATTCTAATATATCATCATTTTCTTTTGACATGTAAATAGCTATTAGACGAACACATAAATATTCATAGTATATGTGCACTTAGTAATGTTATTTTTTGCAGTATCGCGTTTTAAAACTAGGGTTTATTATTTCCAAACCCTCTGCAAAATATTTCTAATATTAGATATACATTTATACTATAACAGAACGAATATCCTTTTATTATCATACTTAGACATTTTAGAAATCATTCATATCGTAAAGTATAGTCACAAAAATATTAGATATACATTTATATTTCTAATATTAGATATACATTTATACTATAACAGAACGAATATCCTTTTATTGTCATACTTAGACATTTTAGAAATCATTCATATCGTAAAGTATAGTCACAAAAACATTTAACTCATGCATTTCTCAAACGAAGGATTATCTCAACATGAACATCTAACAGTGGTATTATTTTCCTATATTAAACATTATCTGCAAAACCATATAAATACATGAACACTAGATTTAATTTCGAGTTCGACATTACAATTTTTCCACAGTCATTTCTTGAACCATATAGGTTAGTGGAATATCTCGGTGGCTGCCTTCGTGGTGCTTAACATGTGAATGCATAGTGATAAAACATCCAACTAGTCGAGTTGTATGTGGATTAGTTTGAAGGTTATCATAGCTATTCTCCACGATGGCAATGGTTATTAACTAGGGTTTTAATGTAGTTGGTGTTTCGAATTACGATGTGCTGCGATGAACAATCTCCACCGTTGATCAGGTGAGATTCTTGGACTTTGGTCTTAACCCTAATCTCCACTATGTTTCCGAGGTTATTGTTTCCTTTGGCATTCATTGTAGATTAACTAACCTATATCTCGGCAGAATATCTCGGTGGCTGCTTTCACATCCACTACGTTTCCGAGGTTATTGTTTCCGAGGTTATTGTTTCCTTTTAGTGGAATATCTCGGTGGAATCTCCAAATGTCTTGAACCATATTTAAAGGCAGGCTTTCACATCCAATTTTTCCACATGTAGATTATACTATAGGACATGCATATGACTTTGCATATAGGTCTTGCACAATACTTGCATATAGTCGATATATCAAAGATTTGTATGAGATTTACATACAGTTCGCATATGACAGAAATAGCATGGTAATTATAGAAAGTTTTCAAAACATAGAATAGAACATGAAGTACATAGCTCACATCCTTTAAGACTTAGTTAAGTCAGCATAATAATATGAATATGTATATAATGTAGAAAGTATGAAATCAATAGTATGGGAAAAGAAAATAAGTATAGAGACCATACATTTTTATATCAAAACCAGATTATAACTGAAGAGATCTTAGCCGGATACATTTCATTATTATTCTCTAAAACAATTAAGACATTTGGAGATTATTGAAACTAGTTAGGAACTCTTTTTTCACACTTCGTAAACATTAACGCCCTTACCTGTAATCTGCAAAAGGAACGATTCACATGCTGTAGCATGAATGCTAAGTAAGCCTCGGGATACCTTTAGGACCCCTTCATCATCAAACAGAAGAAAACCAGTTAGCACTTATAACATTATATTGGTTGAACATTGACATAAGTAATGTAGCTGAGATGAGAAGAACATTCAATAGCATCGAATATAGATATTAAATATCATGTCGCAAACAATACAATTATGATCATTACAAATATTTAGTACAACAAGACGACATAAAAGCATTTATTATAATTGCACACAGTTAATATATGCATTAAAAGCTACGTTGAATTTTTTTTAATTTTTGTGAAATTTTGGGATGTTACAAATGCTCGTGAAGGAAGTATGAAAGATCGTATAGTTACAACAGATTTCCCAATAAGGACTATCTACAGATCCTCCAAGACATATTTCAGGATTCTGTATTGTGGAAATTGGAGATGATTCCAACGATATCGGAGTGGTAAACTATGAGTCATCATAGACCCGGAATACTGAGTTAGGTACAAAATCTTTCATCCTTGGATCGATTGCATAATCATCTAAACGATGGGTAGGTAACCAAGATTATGTAGAGAAATACATCAACTTGATATGCTTGTGTTCTAGCTCAAGAGTGAGATGCATATCATCCAGCTTCCATAATTCCTTCATTCTGCAACCTGTAGGAAAAATGATACTGAACCTGAAAGACGTCCTCCTCTTATTGTGCTTCTTGCACGGTTAGTACCTGGGGGAGTATCATATGCGTATACAAGTCTACCTGTACTATCTCTTACTCTACGCATGAATACTTGTTAGGTTAAACGAGCACACATAATTTACCCGAGAGAGAAATAAACTGAAACAAGCAAAGAAATAATACACACAATTTCCTGGAAACCCCATACGGGAAAAAACCAGCACCCAATGAAGATCTTCATTACCCTTGACCTAACCAGCCAAGTCGGGCCAAGTGAGCTCACCCGCTCACCTCCAGGCCGCTATACAATGGATCCTCCTCAAGCCTTTTATAGGCTTCCTTACATGCAATACCATGGGGCAATAACATGGGCTACAACAAACCATGTTCCCAAAAACATGTGCTATACCTAACCAACTTTGACTCAATCCCGAGTCAAGGTTAACCCTAACAATCCCCCCTTTAAACTTGGCTTGGAGTAAACACCAACCCCCCTCAAATTTTTAACTGAGGAATCTCACATACACCCCCCTATCACCTAGGTCTTTCTCCCGACTTTACCGGTGAGTTACCAGGGGTATGCATGCCTTACCAGGTCTTACAGCCATATGCCCTTTTTCATGTGTCTTCATGGTGACTATACCATCACCATCCATTGCTTCATCCTCTCACTTTCCATGCTCACTTCCTTGCTCGCCCACTTGTGCTTGTGAGTGCGTACTCTGGCAGCTACCATTCATCGTGGCTTCACATGCACATGCTTCAAAAAAATTTCCTGCTTCCAATAGTTCTCTCACCATTGCTCAAGTGCAATGTTTCCTTCGCTTACTCCACACCTCGATCTCGTGGCCTCACATCCGCAGAATACAAATCTGGGCATGCTAGCTCTGCACTGTGGCATCTACACCCAGATCTGATCTCCAAGGTAGCATTCTTCCTTCATTCCGTTGATCTTTGAGATGGGTGTGAGCTCTTCTTTCACAGTAGATTCAGAACCACTCTCCTAGCGATCTCCATGCGTCCTCTTTCCATGGATCTACACACCCCGCCATAGACTCGCGGCTCCTTCACGCCCTTAGTTGGATGCAAATCGTTGAAGACTGCAGCAAGACATTTGTGGAACCAATGGATCTACAAATCCTGCTTAATCTACACTAGATCTTCCACGAATCCACCTCCGTGCCGCGATTTACGTACATAGATTCCTTCTAAGTGTGGAGAATCTTCTTTCTCTTAATTTCTGGCGACCTCCACCAAAACACATGCAGCCACCCAAACTTCCACCCTTTCCATGATCTTCGTGGCCCTCAGCAAATCTCAGAACAAATTTTTTTCTCTTGCAGCAAACCGACGGGCATTTTCTCCTTTCTGGATTTGACTGATCTTCACAAAAATGCAGGAAAGCTAGGGTTTCGGGCCTAGGCACCATAGATCAAAACAATTGCCTTCTTGGAGACTCTTGTTCATCGATTTGTGGTGATCATTCTCCATTTGGTCTGGAGTCTAGCTGGATCATGACAGGCCGCACCAAATACCCATAGCTACAGCAGTGGCAGCTGCTCCTTTCATTTTTATCCGTGGGCTCTCAAATTCTCATGTAGCCCCTTTCATCCTACACCACAACTGTTGCAGACTTTCCATGCGTGGATTATTTCCAACATCCATGAAGCCGCCTGCTCAATTTGCATTTCAAGCTAACGCCCATTGTAAATTTCTACTTGGAGGGATAGCTTGGGCGTTTTCTTCTTCAATAGTGTGAGCACAATGCTGGAGCGATCTTTCCTCACAAATTTGGTTTTTTTTTTTTCATGTTCTCATGCCCTCCAACACGCAACCTCTACCAAATTTTTGTCTAATCTTTTACAGTAATATAGGCGGCATCATCACTCCATCACGGTTGGTGTTCCTCGATGTTGGCAGGTACGCTGGTCTACTTCTGCTATGCCCGCGGCTACATCATCATTGGCTGGATCTCTATCTTATAGATTGACACTCTACATTGGCATGGATTTCCTCTGTGGCCCCAGTAACTTGCGCTCTCATCCAGATCTACATATTTAACCAGATATGAACCAGATCTACTATGATTTACCTCTATAGCAGCTTACAGTATTACACGAGCACAATATATGCCAAACCATGGCTCTGATACCAGTTGTTAGGTTAAACGAGCACACATAATTTACCCGAGAGAGAAATAAACTGAAACAAGCAAAGAAATAATAGACACACAATTTCCTGGAAACCCCATATGGGAAAAAACCAGCACCCAATGAAGATCTTCATTGCCCTTGACCTAACCAGCCAAGCCAGGCCAAGTGATCTCACCCGCTCACCTTCAGGCCGCTATACAATGGAGCCTCCTCAAGCCTTTTATAGGCTTCCTTACATGTAATACCATGGGGCAATAACATGGGCTACAACAAACCATGTGCCCAAAAACATGTGCTAGACCTAACCAACTTTGACTCAATCCCGAGTCAAGGTTAACCCTAACAATACTTTGCATGTTCCAGGATCACAGGGACTTGCGGTGGGAAATATTCTAATGAATTTGTCTGTGCGTCTTACTCGTCCCTCCTCGGAAATCACACCAAACTATTTTCAGAAAAAAAAAAAAAAAAAAAAAAAAAAAAAAAAAAAAAAAAAGAAGAAGAAGAAGAAGAAGAAGAAGAAGAATCACAACTAGAACCAAAATAATCAATCAAAACTACAATGTCCTTGGTATCTCCCTAACAACAGCGCCAAAATGACGAGCTCTTTAATTCCCTTTTTAATTAAATTGAAATAGAAAGTTGTTCATAAATTATCAACCCAGGGCCACAAAGGCTTATGTGCTACCAGACAAAGTATATGCCAGACACTGTAACTTGGATGATTTTCACATAGGGGAGATCAATGAATTACTGAATTGAAATTAAGATGCAACCGTTGGGGAATAGACTCCTAAGAATTTACCAATTACAGAAAGAATCTTGCAATCAAAATATGTTCTGCTATGCTAAGGAAAGTAATCACATACAACAACACTCTGTTTTGCTACAGAAAGCAATTAACATCCAGATCTAATTTAACAAACTGAAAAATTTCTAGGAAAACAATTCTATAAACCACAACTGAATGAAGGAACCGGATAGATGAATTTAACTCTACAATTTGTTTCTACATTTACGCACTAACAACAGAATTCCATAAATGAGCTTAATGCATCCATTCACCGCAGAAGTAATTTTAATTCAATTTTCATCATTCATATATTCCCCTAAAAATGATAATAAAAATGACTATGCAATCCAGTCATATCACTACTTAAGTATTCACACTCACTTACACTTAGCACACCAAATCTGAATACCAACAATTAAATCAATCAACACTGCATCAAACATTAAATTCATCAACATTAACAATCATGCATAAAAGAAAGAAATCCTACTTATAAAAGCACTTGTTACAGAAGGGGGCCCTATCTTCGGCAATAAGGGCTGAACAACCACTCACTCACACAAAATTGATCAACACATTCGAATAAGGTAAATCATAGGTTCTGTATAAAAGTCTGATAAGAGTGTTCAATAGATCTTATGCAAATTGGTGGCTAACCCTTCTGAAAGAGTCCCAATGCTTTTATACATCAATGCTCATGAAGGAAGTATGAAAGATCGTATATTTACAACAGGTTTCCCAGTAAGGCCTATCTATAGATCCTCCAAGAGATATTTCGGGAGTCTGTATCGTGGAAAGTGGAGATGATTCCAGCGATATCGGAGTGGTCAACTATGAGTCATCATAGACCCGAAATACTGAGTTAGGTACAAAATCTCTGATCCTTGGATCGATTGAATCATCATCTAAATGTTGGGTCGGTAACCAAGATGATGTAGAGAAATACATCAACTTGATATCCTTGTGTTCTAGCTCAAGACTGAGATGCATATCATCTAGCTTCCATAATTCCTTCATTCTGCAACCTATAGGAAAAATGATACTGAACCTGAAACACCACTTCTTTAGTAGGAAATAATGGCAACATAACTCTATCCAAATCATAAGCAATTGACAAATAAAAAAGAGAAAAAGATAAATTCTTACCAAGGCCAAAATGTGAAAAATGTAAGCAAGAGAGATAGTGGTAATACAGGATCGAGTCAAAAAGATTCATAAACAAGGTAAAATAAGGGAACAAAAAAGGGTCATATGCACAGCCCGTCAGGGCCACGTGCCAACCATTTAAGTGTATCAGAAATATTTTATTTTCCTTCCACCTGTAAATTTTTAAATGTCGTTAGAAAACCATGCAATTTCAAAATATATTAAAAGAATCTCACCTTCATACATCATAATAGTCTTGATCAATGAAGTTCAATTAAATCTAATATGAAGAACATATCATTACCTGTTTTCTTAACCAATCACTAAATTGTTGGTTGTGGAGATTTTGTAGTAACACTTCATCTTTTTGGGCTTGGATGTTACTATTGGCAATTTCTGTCAAGTGCATCCTATTTTCAAGTAATGTCAATAAAATATTTATGAAAAAATTGTGATATATTATAATAAAAAATGATTTCATAAGTATGTGCGTATTACTTACTCTATCTGTAGATGGGGTGTAGCTAGGGTTTTCACCCCAGCTTGTGCAAATGAGCACCTACTAAGGAGAATGGACTCCTTAGTAGCAGTTCAGAAAAACATTAAATGAAAGACAATACAGTAAAATGGTAATTATTCTAAACATGTGCATAAAATAGAAAAGACAAGATAATAAAAAGGGTTTTTGTATTAATTATACCTCCAATGTGAAGGTTGGTGGAGCTCTTGCAGCAGTCCAGGAGGGTTGCTTCCAAGCTTCCAGCTTTGCTCCTTATCTTTCTCCAAAGGGTTGGAAATGGGCCAAAGGGGCACTCAAGAGTGAAAGTAGCTCAAGGGTGAGCTAGGGTTTCAAGAGTGATTTTGGCAGAGTAAGGGTGTATTTGACTATGGATATGAAATGAGGGGCCTCCATCACCTATTTATAGGTTTTTAGTGGTGGAGTGTTGGCCCATGGTTTTGGGAACCATATGGTTTAGGTCAGCTGTATAGGGTTTTTTCCTCCTTTTTCCCTCTTTTTCTTCTTTTTTTTTAATATTTTTTATTCCCTTTTTAGAGGGTTTTTGCTATTTTGGAGGAATTTTGGATCATTTTGGGGGGAAAAGGGTTTTTTTTGGCCTTTTGGAGGCTTTTTTAATGGTTTTGTGGCCTTTTGGAGGCTTTTTTAATGGTTTTGTGGCCTTTTGGAGGTTTTTTTGGTCTTTTGGAGGCTTTTTAATGGGATTTTAAGGTTCTGGAGGTTAATATGGACAAATGAGTCATGTAATGAGGTAGATGAGGTAGTGAGCACTTTTTGGGTGTTAACAGATTGCCCCCTGATGTGTGAGGGTAGGAGCTCATCGTATGGCCGATAGACATCATAACTCTTTGATGGTTTCCCTGGGGTCTGGAGAAGAGAAGAAATGAACTAGAGCCCGGAACAACGGTCCCGAACAAACTACAAAAACTGAAAGTACATGAACTCAATAATGAATGAGGAATAATCTGAACATATGGACGAGGCGGGCATTCCCATGCTCGTATCAAGATATAGAACAACAATAACAATGGGGTCCAAAATATGGGGACTTGAAATATACATGGCCTCAAATAATGAATGAGGAAGAATCTCAATATATGGACGAGGCAGGCATACTCATGCTCGTATCAACATACATAAAAAATAACAGTGAGGCCCAAAAGGGGGACCTGTAGGATACATAGAGAACCACTGTGTACATCATAAGGGTCCAGAGGGGACACAAATCTGGGACATACTGCTGGGCTAACCATGTATGAGCTGAAGAACTGATACACTGGAATAACAACAGTGCTGCTAAGTGTGGTACCAGAGGAACTGATGAGTTGTTGGAGCATAGTGATGGGGAGTCATATCCTCAATGGTACTTTGAACTGGAACTTAACTAGGTACTCAAGGAAGCATATAACTGGATGGATTTCGAATACAATCGCCAATGCAACTCGGACATCCACAGGAACATATAACTGGGCGTTCCAAAGTGACTCACCAATGTGCTAGAGTCGGGGGAAATCCAGGGTCTGCAACCAATAACTGAAGGGATATAAACCCTACGCAATTCTCAACGATGCGATCAAGGTGTTGAAGTCGAGCATGTGCGAAACAACCACTCAGAGAGGCAATGATGACTCCTCTCAAAATGGTCCGTAGGCACTCACCACAGATGGTGATGTGTCCAAGGCGCAGGGACCTCTGGGTCTATCCTTTGGAATAGAGGGGCTGTCATCGACAGAGGGAGACCTGCAACTAGCAAGGCAATGGTGTTTCCTTGATAGGAGCGCGAGGTGGAGAACCGAAGTATGAGAGTACTGATGGTAGGACTGACAGACTGTGGGGGATAACTGGGCAAGTAGAGTGGGTGGACTCAAACTTCCTTTGTTCAGAATATGATGGCGGGGACGATCGGGCAACATATGAAACTGACTGGTGGGAAAGGGATCATAGTTGTACTGGATCAAGGATAGTGACTGGGATGAGGGATACTCAAGTTGGTGTAAAATGGCAAGAGACTGCAGAATACTCTGAACAAAGGTGACCTAATTGGGGGTGCTGCCGAGATGATCGATCATAGTGCCAAGAGGCATGGGAAGACTTCTTCATGGGTTAAGGAACTAGAAGAAGTGTGTGATAAATGGTACTGTCGTGTGGATTTATACGAGCCCAGGACAGTTCATGCTCATGATTGCTTTCAATTTTAAGGAGTCTGAAAGCAATAAGAAGACTTTGAAATAATGGAATGGTACTGTCGTGTGGATTTGTACGAGCCCAGGACAGTTCATGCTCGTGGTTGCTTTCAATTTTAGAGAGTCTGAAGGCGATAAGAAGACTCCAGGGGGTTGCTTTTTCGTGTGTTAGTCTCCAAGGCCCGAATAAGCATAAAAGGATGCAATGAAGAACTCTTCTAGCTGGTGTGACTAGAGTATTCCTTTTTCGTAATTAGTCTACCAGGTCCGGAAAAGGGTTAACTTTATACCAGATAGACTCCCTTTCAGGTAATTTAACGAGCATGAAAGGAATCAAGATTGATCAATGATCTTTTCATTGTTTTAGGAGTTAGAAAATATCTTAACAGAAACTCCCTAAGTGCCTTTTTCGTAAAGGATTTGTCTGGCCTGAAAAAGGGATAAAATTATACCGAACAACAGGAATGGCCAGGCAAGGAGGAAGTGTTCAATCAAGGAACATTGATGATGACCAAGAACGAGGGTAGGGGGGAACATTGGTGGGCCTCCTTGCAGGGTAATGAATGGTGGAAAAATAACGAAATAATTGCAGTATGACAGGAGTGAATGGCTCATGTAAAAATGTGGAACAATCCGATGGCGGACGATGTGGCATGCAAACCAAGGCAGCAAGGTGTCAGGACACAATGTTGAAACTGTACCAAGTGAGAGTGATAAATGATCTCAAGCATCATCACGAGCTCGGAAAAAAGAACCCAGCGATATAAAAAGTGTCAAAAACAGATAATGGTCGATGTGGCACGCAAACCGAGGCGACGAGGGGCGTTTTGGAAAAAATACCCAAAAAATATGGGGGTGAGAGCAAGAAATGATATCAAGCATCAACACGGGCTTGGAAAAATGAATCCGATGATATAAGGTATATCAAAAAATGGAGAGCAGCTGAAGTGGCACACAAATCGAGACGACGAGAGGTGTCTAGAAAAAATACTAAAAAAGTTTTTGGTGAGAGCGAGAAATGATCTCAAGCATCATCACGGGCACAGAAATATGAATCCCGCAATGCAAATGGTGCGAAAAACTGAGGTCATAAGGACTCCGGAATGGTTAAAGGAAATAACTAGGTTAAAAAATGGTTGCAAATAAAGGTGAACCCACCAAGCCAAGGATGCAGTGGTGGGGAGAAATGATGACCCGTGGGGGAAGAATACTAGGTGTATCAAATCAAATCTACAAGTGATATGTGACCTCAAAAATGGTTGAGATCACAAGCGTGAAAAAGTGAGCAGGGTTAATGACTTTCCCCCATGCTATGTGCATGGGGTTTGTTATTATGGATCACATATGTGTGGGTTTGAACAATGGGTTCACTGACGTGCTGAGATAGATGTGATGGGGAAGGTTCAAAATGATTGATCATGCCCCCTATCCCAGGGTCGAGGTAATCTATTATGCCCCTGAGCTCAGAGGTGTCAATGTGGTGCTCTATAATAGCGGGGTCAAGACCAGGCATTTTGGTATAGGCCCAGGCAAAGACATCACAGAACTCTTGGAAAAGTTTTTTGTACTCTCCAATCTCATACTCACTGCAGGAGGCTCCTAATGTAATGATTTCAAGAGGACCAGGTGGGTCAGAGATATCTATGTGGATGATGGGTGAGATGTTGGCCATGTTACCCTCCTCAAAGGCATCAAGAGTGGGAATAGGATCCTTAAACTAGACGACTTTGGTGGGAAGGAAATCTTTGGACTCAACCGCAAATTGGGTAGTTGTGGTAGAGGAGGAGTCTTCTGGGAGGAAATAGGAACGATGGTGCATGTCATCCCAGGGATAATCTGGGGCAATGAGAGCCTCAAGAATCTCCTCATCATTGCGGAAACATTGAGCTGTCAAATCAGTTGACGAGGGAGTGGTAGTCAAAGAGATCATATAAATGGTGTTAATCTCGCCGGCTGAGGGTGATATTGGGGGGTGGATCTCCTCAATCGTGGGGGGTGCCGTCTCAAGGTCCAAATTATTCATCTCGTAGAGAACTACTCTGTAATCTGGGAGATCAGGACAATGATGTGAGTAATGGCCATAAATACCGCATATTGCACAAGGGTGGTTGGTACGAAGTGATTTATCACGAGGCTTAGGGGCTGGATCTAGTTCGACAACCGGGATGTTGGGGTCGTCGTCAAGCATTTGCATGTGTTCCTGTAATGCAGGTAAGTGTGGACATTGATGAGTTGGATGGCCTAACTCATCACACAACGAGCATTTAGGAGGAGCACGAAACACGTGGGGGGGTTTAACTCCCTTGGGAGGGGGTACAACAGTGTATGGTTGTGGGCCTCTACCCCTAGTGTGCTTGATAAGAGGGGGGGGGATTCGTAGATGACGAAGGGGTAGTGACACCAGGAGGTGGTTGACTAGTAGTGGCAATGGGTTGTAGGATGACATTAGGTGTCGGCGGGGGAACGGGAGGTGAAATATACCACACTGGTAATCCTAAGGTTAACCCGGGGAGGCTGAGGGTAGCCATAACCGAGGCGCTTACTATGCCCGAGGGAGGGAATAGGAAGGGGATTGTGTGGATGGGTGTAACACCAATGTGACTAGGTACCAATGGTGGTTTGGATAACAAGGGCGGTTGATTGGTGGGTGTTTGTGTATTGTGGAAAAGGGTACATAGGTCAGATACTTCGATCGTGGGTGACGGGGTGGAATGGATTGGAATGTTGAGGTCATCGACGTATCTGAGTAAAGTCTGGGTCCCACGGAGGAAATAAATGAGGTAGTTGCACCACAAACAAGTTGTTCAACCATGGGGAGAACATTTTCAAATGCAGCAGGGGCATTGGGATCGTAATAGGTGAGTTGGTCGACCTTGACCATGCGTCCGTCATGGGGGAACATCATGGTACGAAAAACGGATGAGGCAGCCGCCCGCATGGCATACATGTAGCTACGGCCAAGTAAGAGGTTATAATCAAGTTGGGCATTAATGACCTCTATGTCAATGAGCACAGTTTTACCAGCCAACTGGATGGGGATGTTAGCTAGGAGACCTTGGGGTTGAGCCGAACGACCGTCGTAGGCTCGCAACGCAGTGGTGGACTGCTGGAGAGTAGGGGATCCCAACTTCTACCAAACGAATGTGGACATAACGCATGTAGGGGCACCTTCATCGATAATGCACCGATGGATGACAAGATTCCGAATGGAAACAGAAACTTGGAATGCTAAAGTCGAAGGCAGGCGGGGTTCGGACTGGTCCAAATCGAAGGCCATCAATCGTGAATCATTTGGGTCAATAGCACCAATGGTGGAGAGCAAAGTCTTGCACTGTGAAGGACAGTTTTTTAAGACTTCTAACGCAGACATGGCTGCAGGAGATTGGGCTAAGTCATCTACAATGTTGTAATTTGACACAGCATGAGAATTGGGGTTATTGTTGATGCGACGAAGTGGGAAGCGAGGTGCTTTGGAGGTGTCATCGAGTGGAGCGGGGGGTATATGTAACGTCTGATCAGTGGGATGAGCGTTAGTGTTTTTTTCGGCGGGAGGGGCTTCAGGGGTGCAGCCATATTGGTTTCGACGGGTTTGAAGGTTGACATCAGTAGATGACATCATTAACAAGTGGTGGGTACCTGAGTCTAACATGGGTTGATCAGGAGCGGCATAAGTGATCTGTTGTTATGGTGGCACGTTTCCTTGAGGGGGAGCCAACGGCTAAGTGTTCACCACGCCTTGGGTTGGTAAGGGGTTTTGCAGCACCAAAGGTTGATGCTGAGGGAGTGGGGGGTTGGGTGGTGCCTGAGGAGCCGCGTGACCTTGGCGATGGGCATCATCAGTCCAGAGTTGTCGAGCTCGCTCCAAATGTGGGAAAGCATGTGTGTAGTGGCCATAGACCCCGCAAAACGAACAAGGATGGTTTGTTTGCAAATTAGGATTTTTGGCCTGCTTGGGCGTCCGATCAGGGTTCTGGTTGGCAGGGGCCACGTTATTGTTGTTTGGGGGATTGGGAGGTTGACCGCCTTGGTTTGGAGGGGGGTTTTTCCCACGGTTACGGCCTTTGCCACAGTTTTGCTGGCCTTGTTGGCGCTGGTTGTTTTGGTTCTGCTGCGGATTTTGCTGGGCGTATACTTGCCCTTGGGAAGCAAGTGGGTTTTGGGGTTGTGCAGGTGCGGGAGCAGGCTGCGGTGCATAATAATTAGGGGGAGGCTGTGCAGGTGCTGAACCTTGTGGGGGTTGCTGATACATCTGCGGAACGGGTTGTGGGTTTGCCGCAGGGGCTGCCTGTGGTGGGTAATAAGCAGGTTGGGCTTGAGAGGACACAGGGCCTAATGCAGCTTGTGGGTGGTGATATGGCTGAGGTGCGACTGGGGGGGCGTAAGCGGGGGATGCATGACCAAAGCACTGAGGTGGACAGGAGGGTCCATGGGAATGGTGGTGATGTGTCATGTGAGCATACGAATTGGTTGCTCCGGATTGAGATGTAGCCCGCGAAAGGTTGGGGCCATGGCTAGGACGTGCTATGGAAAAGGGTTGGGGATGCGAGGCAACACGGCCAATGATGTCGTCTGCAGCATGGGATGCCCCCGGCACATCGTGTTGGGAGGAATCGCCGCGAGGGGCGTCAGGTATGATGGTATATAGATAACCCGACTGAGCGTAAATGAGGTCAAATTGCTGGGCTTTGAGGATGGCCTCTTCTTCGGACTGGGGTCGTTCAGATGCCACATCCTTGGCAATGATAGGAAGGAGGGATTTTAGAAACCAATCTAAGAAGATATGGTCGTCTAACTTGATTTTGCAGAGGCTGCGGCGTCGACGCCACTCATGAATGTGGTCAGTGATGTGGGTAGCCGTGTTCTGTCTGCAAGACAGTAAGATCTCAACTCCCACGTCATAGCGGACAGGTAACTGAAAGAACTGCAGGAAGGTCGAGGCAAGGGAAGTAAATGTGGCATGGGTCCCATGGGGCTGCTCGATGTACCACTTAGTTGCAGAGCCAGTGAGGGTGCATTGTAACAGACTGAGGCAGACAGAGTCGTCCACTATGGAGTTGGAGGAACACCATAGATGGAAGGACATAATATGGTTCCGGGGGTCCTCACCAGCCTTGCCCTCAAACTTAGGGATGTCAGAGAGGAGCTTGGTGGGCATGTGAGGCCACGCAGGGTCATGTCTGATGGGATCGTTAGTCAGTCTAGATAGGTCAAGAAGGTTGAGGCTAGCCATGAATGGCAAACTAGTAGAAGGATGTGACATACTAGTGGGTTGGACCATGTTGGGGCCAATGCACCCAAGTGTAGGGGTAGGGTTTGGGATGTTTCCCCCAAGTGGAGGGACGAAAGTGGTATGGGACAGTCCTGCACTGCCAAGGGTAGTGTGAGTCATTGATGGAGTGGGAATAGGTATGCCAGCTACTGGAATGGGTGTAGTGATCGGAATGGTAGATGTGGGCCCCATCGAGGGCATACCTAAAGCAGGTGTGGTAGCTGGTGTGGTGGTGGATGTGCCACCAATGTTCCCTACAAAGAAAGGGGTGGAAGTCATTCCATCCATGGGACTGGTTGGTGCAGTGTAAATGGGGTTCTCGGACTCTGCCTTAGAATCAGAGGTAAAATAAGGGGCGTCTATCTCGGGTGATAGAGTTCTATGCTATTGATGAGTGGAGTCAAGTGACAAGGCTCGAGATCTATGATGAGTGGTATCAAGTGATGAAGATATATGTCTATGACAGGTGGTGTCAAGTGAACCGTGCTGTGGGGGCTCGCCCCGGAGGCGCCGAGAATGTCTCAGGGACTCAATGGTGACAGATGGTGTCAAATATCTGGGGGTTGTGTTTGTTGGCCCGGTTTTGCAACCAGGCTTAGTGCTATGGGCACCTGCTAACTAGTAGCAGCAGTTTCAATGAAAGCAAATAACAATAAACTAATTAAACAAGACTATTCATGAATCTAAGCAAAGATATTAAGCAAATAATGACAATAATTTAAGATCAAGAACAAGAACATATAAAATAAAGAATTTGTATTGAAAGTATGGGGCAAGCAAGTGCTTGCGGAATCAATACCTCTAATGGTGAGGTTGAATAGCTCCAAGGATGAGCAACTTCCAATCTCCAATTGTCTCTTCTCCAATGTGGTTTGCAATGGCTAAAATGCTCAGGGGAGATTTCAGCAGCATAAGGATGAGATAATGGATGGATGTGAAATGAGGAGCCCCTACCACCTTTTTATAGGTTTTGGTGGTGGGAAATACCATTTGTGGTTTTGTGGAAACCAAATGGTATTGACCAACATGGTTTAGGTACTTTTCCCTCCTTTTTCCTTTTTTGAATAAAAATAATATTTTAATTCCCTTTTTAATATTTTTGGGAATTTGGACCCTTTTTGAGGGTTTTTTATGATTTTCTTGGAGAAATAATCTTTTTTAATGGAAAAATGGGTGTACTAAGGTCTTTTGGTGACCTTTTGTTGGTTTCAGAGGCTCAGATGGTGGAAAAGTGGACAAATGGGTCATGTGAATAAGGGAATGAGCTAGTGGGCACTTTTTAGGTGTTAACAGTGTTTGAGTGAAAAACAGCTCAAAAACCTTAATGCAACCGAGTGTGCAGAAGGAGAGCTCAGAAAATATGGCACTCAAACCAACAACCAACTCAAAACACTTACTGTAACATCTGTGCTACAATAAGTGGAGTATCAACAAAAATGGTCAGAATACCAATAAGCAGCAGGTTTCCTAAAAAATAAAAATAGTGGACTCGCTAGACCAAAAGGAGGTAAGGGAGCATGCAAACACCTAGCTAAATAGTATTTTGACTCAACTAAACATATCCTCTGCAAGGTGATGAAATCCAAGTCAGACAATATTGATAGTAGAGCCAAGTGGCTAAAGATATCCCCCTATCGGGAGGGACACCGGGTAGTCAATCCTAGAAGAAAGGAAACTAAGATACCCCGTTCATTACACGTCCAGAAAAGGTGAATATGCCATTTGGTTCTATCGCCGCGGTATCCCCATATGGGTGATACCCCAAGAACTGCGAAAGGTATCCTTCGGTTATTGAATGGAGTGCGGTATTCCACTCAGGCCTCCGGAACCAGTTTGGCGACTTCAACCATCCTAGGGGAGAGGCCCTCTGATAAACTGGTTGTGACCGTGCCAAAAAATACTAGGGGATTTTGGTTCCCCAATGGACAATAGCTATGTCTCAAGTGTAAGCAATCGAGGGGTGTTATTTGGATGCCTATCCCCCCGATCCTACCTAACTACAAAAATTCTTATGTGTTCCCCAAGTGGGGTTAGAATGTTGGTTGTGTTAAGTAGTATTTTAGGGATCACTTGAATTAGGTGACAGAGTGTGTGCATGTGAGATGATGAACCCAAGTAAAAGTGCCATGGGGTGGGCAACTTTCTAACTAACAGTAACAATACAGAATTTAAACTTTGAAATGCAAAATTTTCTCTTTTTCAATTAAAATGCTGAAATTCAAAAAATATTCTGTAAATGGAATAGAAATAAAACTGCAGAAAAGGCTGTAGGTAAGGATGGCTGCAGGTAGGACAGATGGCTGTACAAGTGTAGAAAATTTTGCAGCAAAGTGCTGGGTTCAAAATAGGGAAAAAAATTGCAGAAACTAGACCGCGGGTTTGTGGCAAATCTGGGCGGTCGGACCATGGGAAACAGCTCAATAGTCGCGGACAGGATGTGGGATTTTGGCCGAAAGATGCAGTCGGACTGCGGGAAACAGGTCTAAAGCCACAGGCGGGTTGCAGGAAAATGGCTAAAAGCCGCAGGTGGGATGCGGGAAAAAGGCCGAAAGACGCAGGCGAGTTGCAGGGAAATGGCTGAAAGTTGCAAGCGGGGCACGGGAAAAAGGCCGAAAGATGCAGGAGAGTTGCAGAAAAATGGTTGGAAGCCGCAAGCGGGACGCAGGAAAATGGCCGAAAGGTGGAGGCGGGTTGCAGAAAAATGGCTGAAAGCCGCAAGCGGGATGCAGGAAAATGGCTGAAAGGCGCCGGTGAGTTGCAAAGAAATGGCTGAAAGCCGCAAGCGGGACGCGGGAAAATGGCCGAAAACGCCGGCGGGTTGCAGAAAAATGGTTGAAAGCCGCAAGCGGGATGCGTGAAAAGGGTGAACAGTCGTAGTCGGATCACTTCAAACAAGCTGATAGCCGCGGTCGGATCGCAAGTAATAGACTTGAATCCGCCAGTAGGTCGCCGAAAACAGTCTGAGAGCCGCAGTCGAATCGCAGGTAAATGCCTGAAAGACGCAGTCAGAACACAACTGTGGAATGTAAAAGACGCGGTTTACGGCAGCCGAAAGGGACAGCCAAAAGGAAAAAATAGAAAATTATTGCAGAAAACTAAAAACGTTTGAAACTTTAAAACTATAACCAGAGATTCTAGGTTCGATCCCCAGTGGAGTCACCAAAATTGTAGCTAGGGTTTTCACCCCAGCTTGTGCAAATGAGCACCTACTAAGGAGAATGGACTCCTTAGTAGCAGTTCATAAAACATTAAATGAAAGACAATACAGTAAAATGGTAATTATTCTAAACATGTGCATAAAATAGAAGAGACAAGATAATAAAAAGGGTTTTGGTATTAATTATACCTCGAATGTGAAGGTTGGTGGAGCTCTTGCAGTAGTCCAGGAGGGTTGCTTCTAAGCTTTCAGCTTTGCTCCTTCTCTTTCTCCAAAGGGTTGGAAATGGCCAAAGGGGCACTCAAGGGTGAAAGTAGCTCAAGGGTGAGCTAGGGTTTCAAGAGTGATTTTGGCAGAGTACGGGTGTATTTGACTGTGGGTATGAAATGAGGGGCCTCCATAACCTATTTATAGGTTGTTAGTGGTGGAGTGCTAGCCCATGGTTTTGGAAACCATATTGTTTAGGTCAGCTGTATAGGATTTTTTCCTCCTTTTTCCCTCTTTTTCCTTTTTTTTAATATTTTTTATTCCCTTTTTAGAGGGGTTTTGCTATTTTGGATTATTTTGGGGGGAAAAGGGGTTTTTTGGCCTTTTGGAGGCTTTTTAATGGTTTTGTGGCCTTTTGGAGGCTTTCTAATGGGATTTTAAGGTTCTGGAGGTAAATATGGTAGGAAATATGGACAAATGAGTCATGTAATGGGGTAGATGAGGTAGTGAGCACTTTTTGGGTGTTAACATGGGCTTTTCACCCCGGCTTGTGCAAAAGGGCACCTACTAAGGGATTTGACCCTTAGTAGTAGGCTAAAAGGAAATAAGCAAAACTAAACTAATCATAAAAAACAATAAACCATTTGATCTAACATGTGCATGAAATAAAAGAAATAACTTGAAACAACAAACGACACATTTGCAAAACTATAGAATAAAGAATCTTTAACTTTGTATTAAGGGAAAGCAAGAGCTTGCAAAGAATTTACCTCGAAGGCGAGGGTGGTGAAGCTGATGGTCGAACAGTGTGCTCCGAAGCTCCTTTGGTTTCGTGCTCTCCTCTCCTATGCTTCGGTGGTGGCTAAAGATTTTATCTCAAGGGAGGCCAAAAAGCTCAAAGATGGATGGCTTAAGGCTTTGGAAAACATTTAGCAGCATAAGGGTAGAGCAATTGAGGGATATGGAAATGAGGGGCCTACACCCCTTTTTATAAACTTGGATTAGGGTTTTAGGGATTTTTTAGGGTTTTTTCCCTATTTTATCATTTTTTTATTTTCTTTTGAGTTTTATTCCCTATTATTTTGATTTTGACCCTCTTTTGGGGTTTTAGTATGTTTTTTGAGGGAATTTTGGGTATTTTGGGGTTTTGGAGGCCAGGCTGGTAGGAAATTTGGTCAACATAGGTGTATGTCCAAAGGGATGAGTTGGTGAGCAATTTTTTGGTGTTAACAGATTGCCCCTTGATGTGTGAGGGAAGAAGCTCATCGTATGGTCGATGGACATCATAAGTACTGTGGTTTTCTTGGGTGATAAGCATTGGGATGGAGGAGAGAATGAACCTGTTGGAGACCGGAACATAGGGTCTGTGCTGACTGCCAAGAATTAAAAATACATGTCTTATTGAGGAGTATCTCAACATATGGATGAGGCGGGCATACCCATGCTTATTGAAAAAATATAATAATAATGTCCAAGTAAGGGGACCAGAACAATATATGAAAAAAATGTTGTGGACATCATATTGGTCCAGAGGGGATGAAAATCTGGGACATACCCATGGTCTAACCATGGTTGATGTGAAAAATTGATACACTGAAAAACATTCATCACTTTGATTGTGGTACCAGAATGACTGATAAAAATGTTGGATCTGAAGGTGTCCAACAACTATACATCAAAGAAGCATGCCACTGGGTTACTTTCATAAAACTGTCACCATGCACAACCCAGATATCTACAGGAACATGTGACTGGTTGTTTCCTCAAGTAGACTCATAAATGTGCTAGAGTCAGGTGACATCCGGGGTCTTCAACTAATAACTAAAACGACCGATACCATGTATGAATCTCAACGATGCGATCAAGGTGTTGATGTCGAGCATGTGAGAAACAATAATTTGGAGAGGCACTAAGGATTCCTTTCAAAATGATCCGTAGGCACTCACTGCTGATGGTGATGAGTCCAAGGCACAGGGACCTCTAGGTCTATCCTCTAGAATAGATTGGTTGGTGTCGACAAAGGGAGACTCTGCAACTACCAAGGAAATGATGTTTTCTTGATAGGAGCGCGAGGTGTACAACCGAAGTGTGATACTACTGATAATGGGACTGACATATTGTGGGGATGGGGAATAACTGGGGTCATAGAGTGGGTGGACTCAAAAATTCCTTTGTTCAGAGCATGATGACATGAATGACCTGGCAGCATATGAAACTAAATTTGGGTATGAAAATCATGGCTTAAGGGATCGAGGAGAAATACTACAGTGGGAAAGACTCTCAAGGGGGACAAACTTATGGATCATATCAGGAGACTCTCAAGGTGACATATTGCAGAATAATATGAACAAAGGCGACCATGTTGGGGAAGCTTCCATAACAGTGTGATTATATATGCTTTGGTGTGGCGCTGAGAGGCACCGTTGGGGCCTTCTATTGGTTGTGGAGCCAGATATTCCAGTCTCATAGATGATATTGTATTAGCCATGCATCTCAGAGAGACTGTGAGATAGTGAAGAGGAAGTGCAGTGGCTGTGCTGCAAGTTGTATCCCTTCACTTTGCTGGACGGTATAATAATAAGGACTGGAAACTTTAGTGTGGATGTAGCCCAAGTTGGGTGAACCACGATATATTTGTGTCTTTCTTGAAATGTGTATGTGTGATTATATTTGCATTTATGGTTATTGTTATTGCTCTGCAATCCTGTTTTTCTAACAATTGGTATCAGAGCCAAAGGTCTATTTGGTAGATAAACCCACGGGAAGCTAGGGTTTCTGGTTCGAGTGGGAGCAATGGAAGAAGAAGGAAAGTTTAAGGTCGAGAAGTTTAATGGCCAAAACTTCCAGTTATGGAAGATGAAAATGGAGGACTATCTCTACTAGAAGGATCTATTCCTATCGTTGGGAGGAAGAGTAAAGCAGCCGGCGGCTATGAAGGATGAAGAATGAGAGGTTCTTGATAGAAAGGCTCTGGGAACAATGCGGCTGAGCCTAGCTTCGTCAGTGGAATTCATTATCTCAAAAGAAACAACAACAGAGGGTTTGATGAGTACATTGGGTAAGTTGTATGAAAAACCCTCAACCTCCAACAAGGTATTTCTAATGAAGCGTTTATTTAATATGAAGATGTCTGAAGGTGGATCTGTTACTGATCATTTAAATGAGTTTAATATGGTTACAAATCAACTAAGTTCCGTAAGTGTGAACTTTGATGATGAGGTTAGGGCTCTTCTAATCTTGTGTTCATTGCCAGAAAGCTGGAATAGCTTGGTCATGGCTGTAAGTAACTCTGTCTCTGGTTCAAACACCTTGAAATTTGATGATGTTATTGGTGTTATTATTAGCGAGGAAATGCGAAGAAAAAGCACAGGTGAGACATCAGGTAATGCGTTGACCATGGAGACCAGGGGAAGACAAAAGGAGAGAGGAAAGAGCCAAGGTAATTGTGGGAAGTCTAAAATGGGAAGATCCAAGTCCAGACTGGGAAAGATAGAGTGCTGGAACTGTGGAAAGAAAGGACATTTGAAGAAAGACTGTAGATCTCTAAAGAAGAAAGGAGATGCACAGAAGGAAACTACCCAGGAAGCAAATGTAGCAGGTGATGTGTTACAAGATGCTTTGATTCTTGCATTAGATAATACTAGTGATTATTGGTTAGTAGATTCAGGGGCTTCATGTCATGCTACACCCCATAGGAAATACTTTCATGATTATGTTCCAGGAGATTTTGGACATGTTTTATTGGGTGATGATGAGCCATGTAAAATTGTTGGAATGGTAAGGTATGGATAAAAGTTAAGATTGGAACTGATTGGATGTTAAAATATGCTAGGCATATTCCTACTATGAAAAGAAATCTGATCTCAATAGGGCAGTTGGGAGATGGTGGCTGTCTATCTGCATTTGGATAAAAGTGGTGGAAGATCACTAAAGGATCAATGGTGATAGCGAAAGGAGATAGGGTAGGTGCGTTGTATTTATGTCCTCATAATACTGACCATTCTATCTCTTTAGCTTCCACAGGAACATATACAGCATTGAGGCATCATAGGCTTGGCCACATGAGTGAGAAGGGGATGCAAATTCTCCACTCAAGGAAGTTGCTTCCAGATTTGAAGCAGGTAAGTTTGGAATTTTGTGAGAACTGTGTTTATGGAAAACAAAAGAGAGTCATATTTCTCAAGGTTGGGAAACAGAAGAAGAATGAAAAGTTAGAGCTAGTGCATACAGATGTATGGGGACCGGCTCATGTACAATATATTGGTGGATCTCATTATTATGTTACATTTATTGATGATACAACTATGAAAACTTGGATTTATTGCATTAGACAGAAATTTGATGTGTTTTCTACTTTTAAAAAGTGGAAAGCTTTGGTTGAGAATGAGACAGGAAAAAGGTTGAAGTGTCTCAGATATGATAATGGATGTGAGTACTGCGGCAAGGAGTTTGATAGTTACTGTTCATAGCATGGGATTCGTAGAGAGAAGACAGTCCCAGGAACACCACAATAAAATGGTGTGTCAGAAAGGATGAACAGAATGATCATGGAGCATGCAAGGTGTATGAGACTGTATGCAGGGTTTTCCTTACAGTTTTGGGCAGATGCTATAAATATTGTTGTTTATTTAATAAACAGAGGACCTTCAAGTGCTTTGGATGGTGGTATTCCAGAGGAGGCATGGACAGATAAAAAGGTAAACTATTCATTTCTGAGAATGTTTGGTTGTGAAGCATTTGTCCATATTGATAAAGAAAATAGAACAAAGCTTGAAGCTAAATCCAATAAATGTACCTTTATTGGATATGGGGTTGACGATTTTGGTTATTGTTTATGGGATTATGAAAATCACAAAATCATTAGAAGTAGAGATGTCATATTCAATGAAAAGGTAATGTATAAATATCAGTTGCAGGGAAAGAAACAGGAAAATGAAAACATAGAGTACACAGTACTTGATGAAATTACAGAAAATGAAGTTCCAAAGGTGCCAGAAAATCAAGAACAACAGAAATTACCTGAAACTCCTACAACTGCAAGAAGATCTACCAGGTTAAGTAGACTCCTTGAACGATACTCTCATTCAATGTATTATTTGTTGATGACTGATGCTGGTGAACCAGAATGTTATGAAGAAGCAATACAGGTGGAAACTAGAAAGAAGTGGGAGCAAGGCATGAATGAGGAGATGGACTCGTTGGCAAGAAACCAGACTTGGTATTTGGTTCAGTTGCCTGCTGGTAAAAGAGCATTGTAGAACAAATGGATTTACAGGTTAAAGGAAGAAGGAGGCAAGAAGCAGTACAAGGCCAGACTTGCTGTAAAGGGGTTTGCACAGAAGAAAGGTATAGATTTTAATGAAATATTTTATCCTATTGTTAAGATGAATTCAATTAGGACTATCTTAAGTCTAGTGGCGGTAGAATATTTTGCATCTTTAACAGTTAAATGTAAAAACAACCTTTCTCCATGGGGATTTGGAGGAAGAGATATATATGCAGCAGCCACAAGGGTATGAGGTCAAAGGGAAGGATAATTTGGTGTGCAAGTTGAAAAAGAGCTTGTATGGCTTGAAGCAAGCTCCAAGGCAGTGGTATTTAAAATTTGATAGGTTTATGACAGAACAAGGTTATAGTAGATGTCATTCTGACCACTGTGTTTATTTCAAGAGGCTAGATAATGGAAGCTATATTATCTTGTTATTGTATGTGGATGACATGCTTGTTGTAGGGTCTAAAATTGTTAGGAACCCATGTCTTTACATTGTTAGTATATTGTTGTTGGACGCATATGCTTTGTAAGTCGTCCCGTAGTATTTGTTGATCCATAGTTTATATTAGCCCATAGTATTGACCCATAGTATTGGACGCATATGCTTTGTAAGTCATCCCATAGTATTATATGTCCCATGGTTTTGACTCATAGTATTGGCGCCTAGACTTAGCCCATGGTTTGTATTGACACATAGTATTGACCCATGGTATTGGTGCCTAGACTTAGTATATAAGTGTGTGTTGAGGCCTATGAAGGCACCGTGAAATAATTGTATTGAGATTGCTCAAAGGAGGTTTCCCCCTCGAAGTGGCCCATGATCAATATAAAAGTGATTATGAGTTCTATTATTTCTGATATATCGTGTATTTGCATTAATTAATTATTGCAGATTCATCACATTTGGTATCAGAGCACTTTCTTGGGCTTGTTGGGTGGAATTTCTGCCAATTTTTTTTTTTTCGCATCTGTTGCAGCTTCAGATTTGGGAATAATCCCTATCCACTTAACTATGGGAAGTACTCGGGCATAAGCCCTAAAACTCATTGTGAGGGGTACCACAGGAACCCCAAAGTAGCTGGCCCATTGAGAGGACCTGCCAGCGAAAAGGGCAACGACCCCTACCTGATTGACTAGTTCCCACCCATGAAGTAAACCAAGAGCTGTCGTTTGTGGCAAAGCGGTTATCAGTTTTACCTGAGCCGTGGAGTGAGGAGTACCGCCCCAATACGCAAGTCATCATACAACATTGGTGGCCGAGTGAAACACCTGAACTATTAGGAAGCCATACATACCTGGGGTCCATATCTATTTTCAGTTGAACTATTGTCGATCACTTCCACTTCAGATCCAACCATTTTCGATCCCTTCTGCGTCGTTGCAGATCCATATGTTGTGGATCCCTTCCGCGCCGCTATTGCCGATCCATTGTTTCAACTCTGATTTCCTTGAAACTTCATTGACATCCTTGTAATCCCATTCTGCATATTTCATTCCTGAAGACCCTATCCCAAATTCCACTTCCCAAGACCAGAAATCCCACATTTGTTTATTTTTAGGGTTTGCCATAACTTCTTCAATTATCACTCGATTGCCTTCAAATTTTACCATAGAGTTCTCGCTTCTGAAATCCCCATTTTTTGCTTCCCTGTCCCTCAGAAAGTGTCGAAAACCTAGTCAAACCCCAATTACCCCTCCGAGTTTTTCCCAAATCCGAATTTCCCCTTACTAAATAAGCTTGTGTTTGTGTTTTTCTATCCATTCCCCCCGCCCACAAAAAGAAAAAAATTATTGGTTATGGTTGTCACTCGCACAGGAGCAAACACCATGGAGGAAGCACTTATAGCCATCCAAACCAAAATCCAAGATCTGGATGAAAAATTTCTCAGCCTCCATCTTCAGCATTCAGCCATGAACAATAATCGACAGCCAGAATCTTTTGCAGCCACTGAGTTCTCTTCTTCCAGCAATTTTCGTGGGTCGAAGCTTGATTTTCCTCGTTTCAATGACACTGATCCGACTAGATGGATATACCGAGAGAAACAATATTTCAGTCTGCATAATACTTTTGATGTCCAGAAAGTTCCACTTGCATCCTTTCATTTGGAACAGGAAGCCCTTCAATGGTACCGTTGGTAAATCAAAGCTCATCCCGAGCCAAAATGGATAGATTTTTGCCAACTCCTTTTGCCACGATTTGGTCCTAGTGCTTTTGACGACTTCACAGGATCACTCACTAAACTTCACCAAACTGGCACAGTGAGAGAGTATCAGACGAAATTTGAGAAACCAGCCAATCACACAGAAGGATTGTCTGATGAATTCTACAGGAGTTGTTTTATCAGTTGTCTCAAGGATGAAATATGCTCAGAGGTCAAAATGTTTTGTCCCAATACAATGCTGGAATTCCTAGGGTTGGCTAAGCTAGCCAAAGACAAGATCGCAGCTCAACAACGCTCCAAACCCACCTTTGTTCCCTTCATAAATATCGTTTCCCAACGACCTCCCAACACGCCTCCTCCTCAACCAACTCCTATCAAGCAATTGTCTGAAACAGAGATGCAGGCACGCCGAGAAAAAAGGATTTGTTATAATTGTGATGAGAAATTCACTCGGGGACATAGATGTGTTCAACAAAAGCTCTATCTCTTGGATGTGGATTCTCCGCCTGCCTCAAAACTTAATGAAGAAGCTCCAAATACAGTAGATGATCAGGTCGACATTCAACACCCGCCTGTTGACACCCCATCTCAAAACGACCCACTCGAGATCTCTCTCCATGCTGTAACTGGCATCACCACCCCACAAACAATGCGAGTCAGGGGATACTTCAAGAAGCTCCCTCTTACCATACTCATTGATTCTGGTAGCACTCATAACTTCATTGATCCTTGGATTGCCAAATAGGCTGATTGTTTTGTCCATCCTTGCTCCAAATTTGAAGTCATGGTTGCCAATGGGGGCACCTTACCTTGCAAGGGGAAGTGTCACAATGTGCGTATCTCTATGGAAGATTATAACCTGCGCTCTCACATGTTTGCCTTGTCCTTAGGCAGATGTGATGTGGTTTTGGGCGTTCAATGGTTACGCACACTTGGCCCCATCTTATGGGATTTTGCTGAACTTTGGATGCAATTTTCAGTCAATGGGGCACAACACAAATTTATGGGCCTACAACCAGGGTCTCTCTGCATCATCAGTTGACATCGCCTAGAAAAAATACTTAAGAAGAATTCACATGGTGTCATCGCTCAGCTCCATTCCATTCAGATGCACCCATCAACAGGATCCACTACTTCCTTGGTTAGATATGTAGGTGTCTTTGCTGAACCAATGAGCTTGTTTCCTTCAAGAGACCTTTTCGGTAAGAATTTAGCTGCATCTACCTCTCAGCAGGAAATGATGACTATTTTGCATACAGTACAGAAGTGGAATCCATCCCTATTGGGGAATTATTTCTGCATCAAGACTGATCTCCAGAGTCTGGAAACTTTCCTGGAACAACGAGTCTCCTCCCCAACACACCTGAAATGGGTTATCCAACACATGGGTTATGACTATGCGACCACTTACCAGAAGGGTAAGGACAATATGGTGGAAGATGCTCCTCCTCGCACATTTAATGACCCAGTTTCTCTTACATCTATTTCTCTGCTTGTTCCAAATTGGTTGCAATCTGTTCAACAGGGCTATCTTTTCTATGAACTCCATGCTTCTTCATCAATAGGGCACTCTGGGTTCCTCAAAACATATGACCAGGAACAATGTAACTTCTTTTGGCAGGGACTCAAAATGACAATTCAACGGATGGTGGTTGACTGTGATACTTTCCAGGTCAACAAGGGTGAAACGACCCTCCTTTCGGGACTGCTCAAACCCTTTTCCATCCCTCCACATATTTGGACAACCATTTCTATGGATTTCCTAGAAGCGCTCCAGTGGTATAGTACCACATCTCAAAAGACACCATATGAAGCAGTCTTTGGACAAGCACCACCAGTTCTTCTTCCATACACCTTCAGCATCTCCCCAGTTCAGGCAATTGACTCAATTCTTCGAAACTGTGATCAGCTTCTTCTCATTCTGTAGGACAATTTTCACATGGCAAGAATTCGACTGAAACAACAAGCCGATCAGCACCGTTCAACAACAAAGTGCGCTCAGAACGGTGTTGATCGGCTTGTTAGTATATTGTTGTTGGACGCATATGCTTTGTAAGTCATCCCGTAGTATTTGTTGATCCATAGTTTATATTAGCCCATAGTATTGACCCATAGTATTGGATGCATATGCTTTGTAAGTCGTCCCATAGTATTATATGTCCCATGGTTTTGACTCATAGTATTGGCGCCTAGACTTAGCCCATGGTTTGTATTGACACATAGTATTGACCCATGGTATTGGCGCCTAGACTTAGTATATAAGTGTGTGTTGAGGCCTATAAAGGCACCGTGAATTAATTGTATTGATCTTTCTCAAAGGAGGTTGCCCCCTCGAAGTGGCCCGTGATCAATATAAAAGTGATTCTGAGTTCTATTATTTCTGATATCTCGTGTATTTGCATTAATTAATTATTCCAGGTTCATCACAAAAATGCAGGATATAAATGTGCTCAAAAGGAAGTTAGCTAATTCATTTGCGATGAAGGATTTGGGTGCTGCAAAGCAAATCCTTGGTATGAGAATAACAAGATATAGGAAAAATCTCAAATTGACATTGTCTTAAAGTGAGTACACACAAAAGGTGTTGGAGAGGTTCATAATGCAGAATGCAAAACCAATTAGTACACCTTTGGTCAGCCATTTCAATCTAAGTAAGGAAATGTGTTCCAAGACACAGGAAGAGACAGATTACATACAGTTGGAAGCTTGATGTATGCCATGGTGTGGACAAGACCAGATATTGCACAAGCAGTGGGAGTTGTGAGTAGATATATGAACAATCCAGGTAAATAACATTGGAAGGAAGTACAGTGGATTCTCAGGTATTTGAGAGGTACTACTACTCAAGCATTATGTTTTGGAGGTTCAAACATTGTTCTATAGGGATATGTTGATGCAGATATGGTAGGTGATAAGGATAATAGGAGGAGCACCACAGGGTATGTGTTTACTATAGGTGGAACAGCAGTAAGTTGGATTTCGAGATTGCAAAAGGTTGTTGCACTTTCAACAACGGAAGCAGAGTATGTTGCTGTTACAGAGGCTATTAAAGAGATGATTTGGTTGCAGAGGTTTATGGAGGAAGTGGGTAAGAAGCAGAAGGATAGTAGATTGTATAGTGATAGCCATAGTGCCATTCATCTTGCAAAAAACTCAACATTCTATTCTAGGACTAAAAATATACAGCTCAAGTACCATTTCATACGCTCTGTCATTAGAGAGATTTGGAGGTCAAAAAAGGGCCTCCTAAGAGATGTACTACAAAAATATGAGATATATTAAAATATTATGAATTGGGAGTTTTATGGGGTAGGTATATATGACAAGTCACCTCCCACACTATTTTCTATGCACAATATAAATAACCATGGTTGAGTTACTTTTCAAAATTCACTAGAAATAAAATTAATAAAATAAATCTACATTGATGTGACTAAGATTCATTGTAAATTCCCAAAAATGTATTGTCCTTTAACATTTATTTGTCTTGAACTTGCAAATGAAATTAAATAATAAAAAACATTTTTAAGAGTTTTTTTTTAAATTTTATGTTGACTTTTTATATTTAGTACTTTTCTCATGAATTTAATAATGTAATTTAATTGAGAATTTATATACATGTAAAATGTCAATAATATTATTATAATCCACATTACATTATTATTATTATTATTATTTATTAAATCAATTATTATTCTTTATTAGTTTGACATTATGTTATTAAATAGAATGGAGTGAATATATAATTTAAAATTAAAAACATAAAAATGATAATATATTATTTTATAAAAAAATGTGAAAGGACTTTCTTTATGAATTAAGAGTACTTCACTTGAAAATGCCAATAATATTATTTTATGTGAAAGTGTGAAAAGACATTCATTATGAGTACTTTACTTGAAAATGACAATAATATTATTTTATGAAAAGACTATCATTATGAGTACTTTACTTTATGACTTAAAAGTACTTACACCACTACCTTAGTTAACTATGTATTTTCATCCACCATAGAAAATTTGACAAATAAGCATTCTTAACTCATGCAATGCCACCTCACCAAGGGGGATGATGTCATCTACTAGAATGTGATTGGTTGTATTTTATAGTACATTTTCTTTGTTTTGAGGCCCTTTTTTGACCTTAAAATTTCTCTAATGTCTGGAAGATGAACTGTTGAAGCTGGAAAAGATACATACTAGCTAGAATCCTGCAGACATGTTCACAAAGGTAGTGACCAGAGAGAAATTGAGTTCCTGCTCAGTTTCAATTGGCCTTCTAGCATGAAGGTGAAGATGAAAAAGTTGCCAAGTCCAAGGTCCGGCAAGTACAGTAGCGGTGGAGTTGTTGTGATGAGTCTCCAAGTGGGAGATTGTTGGTTGTGGAGCGAGATCTTCCAGTCTCATAGATGATATTGTCTTAGTCGTGCATCTCAGAGAGACTGTGAGACAGTGAAGAGGAAGTGCAGCAGCTATGCTACAAGTTGTATCCCTTCACTTTGTTGGACGGTATAATAATAAGGACTGGAAACTTCAGTGTAGACGTAGCCCAAGTTGGGTGAACCATGATATATCTATGTCTCTCTTGAAATGTGTATGTGTGATTATATTTGCATTTCTGTTTATTGTTATTGCTCTGCGATCCTGTTTTTCTAATACCTTCTTCATGGTTTAAGGAGATCGAAGAAGGGGTAAAAATGTGCTCGAAAGATGGTATTGTCGTGTGGATTTGTGCGAGCCTAGGATAGTTAATGCTCGTAAGTGCTTTCAATTTTAAGGAGTCTAAAAGCGATAAGAAGACTCTGAAATGGTGGACATGTACCATCTTGTGGATTTGTACAAGCCCAAGATGGTGATTGCTCATGGTTGCTTTCACTTTTAGAGAGTTTGAAAGTAGTAAGAGGACTCCAGGGGGGTTCTTTTTCGTGTGTTAGTCTCCAAATCCCAAAAAAGCGTAAAAGGATGCAGTGAAGAACTCTTCTAGCCAATGTGACTAGAGTATTCCTTTTTCGTAATTAGTCTACAAGGTTCGGAAAAGGGGTAAAATTATACCAGATAGACACCCTTTCAGATACTTTTAGCGAGCATGAAAGGAAGCAAGATTGCTCATTGATCTTTTCATTGTTTTAGGAGTCAGAGAAGAGCTTAACAGAAACTCCCGAAGTGCCTTTTTCGTAAAGGAATTGCTCGACCCGAAAAAGGGATAAACTTATATCGAACAAAAGTAATGGTGAGGCAAGGAGGAAGTGTTCAATCAAGGGACAAACATTCTCAGTAGCAGTAGGAGCATTGGGATCATAGTATGTTATTTGGTCTATTTTGACCACATGTCCCTCATGGGGGAACATCATGATGCGAAAGACAAACGAAGCAACAATATTCATAGCATACATGTAACTACGACCAAGAAAGAGGTTTTAATCAAGCTATGCATTAATGACCTCTATATCAATGAGGACCGTTTTTCCCCCTAGCTGAATGGGAACGTTGGCCAAAAGGCCCTGGGGTTGAGCTACGCAGCCATCGTAAGCTCTTAATGCAATTGTTGATGGCTGTAGAGTGGGGGATCCAATATTTTTCCAAACAAACGTCGACATAACGCAAGTGGAGGTGCCTTCATCGATGATGCATCGATGGATGACTAAGTTCCGATCTGATACAGAAACTTGGAAGGCTAGTGTTGAAGGAAACCGCGGTTCGTCTTGGTCTAAGTCAAATGCCATCAATCAAGAGTCGTTAGGGTCTATTGCACTGATGGAGGATAATAACAATTTCCTCTGTGCGGGACATTTATTTAGGACTTCCAAGGCAGACATAGCCACGGGGGACTATGATAGATCTTCTACAATATTATAATTTGATTCGGCACGAGCATTAGGATTGTTGTTGATCCGTTGTAATGGGAAGCGGGGGGCTTTAGGGGCCCCATTGCCCTGTGGCGAGGGTATGCATAAGGGCTGATCTATGGGATGATATTTATCAATGGGGGGGGTTTCGGGGTTGGTTCTGTATTGATTTCTACGCATTTGAAGATTGACATCTATCGATGAAATCATGAGGAGATGGTGGGTACCCGAGTCCGTTGGTTGGTTTGTCTGTGTAGCATATGTAATTTGATGAGGTGGTTGTGCGGTTCCTTGAGGAGGAGGTAGTGGTTGGGAGTTTACTACTCCTTGCATGGGCAAGGGATTTTGCAGCACCATGGGAGGTGGCTGGAGGTTGGGTTGTGCAGGAGGAGTAGCTTGTCCTTGGCGTTGGGCGTTGTCCGTCCACAGTTGATGGGCATGATCTAAATGCGGACAATTGTGCGTATAGTGGCCGTAGACCCCACATATGGAACAAGGATGACTCATTCGCAAATTGGGATTCTTTACCTAACGAGATGGTCTGTCAGGGTCCTAGTCAGGTGGGGCCACGTTGTTTTTGACCGCCTTGGTCCGGAGGTTGGTTATTCCTATGGTTTCGTCCTCTCCCCTTGTTCTGTTGGCCTTGTTGGTTGCGTTGAGCAGGTTGGTTTTGATGTGGGTGTTGTTGTGCATAAACTTGCCCTTGGGGGTTGGGAGGATTTTGTGGCTGAGCAGGTGGTGAAGGTGCCGGTTGTGGGTAGTAACTAGGATGTTCTTGAGGTTGAACCGGTGCAAGTGGGGTTGACGGTGGATGATAAACTGGAGAAGCTTGTGGTTGCACAATTGGGGTTTGCAGGGGGTAGTATGGCAGCTGAGCTTGGGGGTGTAGATGTGTTGGCTGATGCGGGTGTTGATAAAAGGTGGGTGGGCCTGTAGGAGGATTATAAGGTGAGTGTACATGGCCATAACAATGTTGTGGGCATGATGGTCCATGACTATGAGGAGGTCGAATGACAGGGGCATATTATGTAGTCGCTCTAGAATGGGACGTGGCACGCAAAAGATCAAAGCCAGAAGGAGAGGGCATAGCCGTGTACGGTTGGGTGTGTGGTGCTACATGCCCGATGATGCCGTTAGCGGCATGCGATGCTCCCAGGGCATCACTCCAGGAGGTGTTCGCGCGAGGGGCGTCCGGTAAGATAGAGTATAGGTAGCCATATTGGGCGTGGATGAGATCAAATTGTTGGCTTTAAGGATGGCTTCTTCCTTGGACTGATGTCACTCGGAGGCCACATCCTTCATGATGGCTGGTATGAGAGACTTCAGGAACCAGTCTAAGAAAATATGGTCGTCCAACTTGATCTTACATAAAGTACACCGTTTATGCCATTCATGGATGTGGTCCATGATATGGGTGGTCGTATTCTGTCTACAAGATAAGAGTATCTCTACACCGACATCGTAACGAATGGGTAACTAGAAGAATTGCAGGAAAGTGGAAGCAAGGGATGTGAACGTAAGGTGGGTCCCATGAGGTTGGTTAATATACCACTTAGCTACAACTCTAGTGAGGGTTCTTGTAGTAGGCGGAGGTGAATGGAGTCGTCCACGATGGAGTTAGAGGAACACCACAAGTGGAAAGACATGATATGATTTTGGGGGTCATCTCCTCCCTTTCCCTCAAATTTGGGTATGTCTGAGGGGAGTTTGGTGGGCATAGGGGCCACGTAGGATCATGTCTTATAGGATCATTAGTCAACCTAGCCAAGTCAGGGAGGTTGAGACTAGCCATGAATGGCAAACTGGAAAGAAGATGTGTCGGGGGGGAGGGCGGGGGTGTTTTCCGTGGCGGCGATGGTGTGGCCACTGCCCCCAATATGTGGGGAAACAGTATGGGCCATAGTGGAAATGGTGGCGCCGCTGCCCCCAATGTTTGGGGAAACGGTGTGGGCCATAGCAGCAATGGTGGGGTCGCTGCCCCCAATGTTTGGGGCAATAGTATGGGCCATAGAGGAAATGGTGGAGCTGCTGCCCCCAATGTTTGGGGAAACGGTATGGGCCATAGCGGTGATGGTGGGGTCGTTTCCCCCAAGTATGCTACTGGTCACTAGCGGATTTGTATTGGTCACCAATCTAATCCCTATAGGAATGGATGTGGTGGCAGGAATATTAGGCGTAGATGACATGATAGGGATAGACGTTGTTGTGGTATCCGGGTGGTTGTTGAGTCCCGCCCCGACCATCCCGCCATAAAAAGGGGTTGGACGTCATACCATCCAAGGGGCTAGATGGAGCAGTGTATGTGTTTTATTCTGGTTCAAAGTCAAATGAGGTATAAGGAGCATCCGGTTCCGGCGATGAGGCTCTACGTCGATGGCAAGGAGAGCCAAGTAAACCATGTTGTGGGGGTTGTCCCCGTTGGCACCATGACTGTCTTCGGGACTCAATGATGACGATGAGGGTATTCCGGATGAGGTGTGGTGAGTGAAAAACTCAAAAAATCCTAGTGCAACTGAGTGTACACAAGGAGAGAGTAGAAAATATGGCACTCATGCCAACAAAAACGCTCAAAACGCATGTTGCAACAGTTGTGCCGCAATCACTCGGAGCAGCAATAAAAATGGTGAGAATACCAGCAGACAAAGGCTCCTAAAAAGTGAAAAAATGTGTATTCACTAGACTCAGGGGAGGTAAGAGAGCATGCAAATGCCTAACTAAAAGGTATGTTGATTCGAACTAGACATATCCTTTGTAGGGTGATGAAATACCAGTCAGACAATACGAAAAGTGGAACCAAAGGACAATGATATCCCCCTACTGGGAGGGACACCGAGTAAACAATCCTAGAAGAAAGGAAACTAAGATACCCCGTTCATGACATGTCCAGAAATGTGAATCTACGGCTCTAGTCCTATCACCACGTGGACCTAAAAGGAATCACCACACGTGGACAACAAGTAGGTAGCCTTCGGTGATTGAATGGATTGCAGTATTCCACTCAGGCCTCCGGAACCAGTCTCACCACTTCAACCCTCCTAAGGGGGAGGCCTTTCTGAAAAAATTGGTCGTAATCGTATCAAAAAATACTAACGGATTTTGGAACCCTAGATGACAACGACTAAGTCTCAAGTGTAAGCAACAAAGGGGTGTTATTTGGATACCTATCCCCCTTGTCCTACCTAGCTACAAAATTCTTCTCTGTTCCCCAAGTGGGGTTAAAAGTTGGTTGAGTTAAGTAGTTTTTTAGGGCTCACTTGAGTTAGGTGACAGAGTGTGTGCAATGATAATGTTGGCAGCTAACTAGCAAATAAAAAGATGGCATTTAAATGCTAGAAAAATTGAAACAATGCTAAAAAGACTGAAAATGACAAGTAAATTTTTTTATTTTTTTTAAAACAACAAAAATAATAAAAATTTGGAAATCTGGGAGCGGCTAATGGCCGATTCTACGCGGTGTGCAGCGTGAGTTTTAGGTCGTGAACTGCGGTGTGCAGTGTGAATTTTGGGCCGCAAACTACAGTGTGTAGCGCGAACATCATTCAGAAATGTGCAGTGTGCAGTGCGGCAAGAGCGCTAGGCAGTGCGGTGTGCAGCATGGCAGGGGCACCAGGAAGTGCGGTGTGCAGTGCAAGTTATGGGCCGGAACGCGCGGTGTGCAGCGCGAGTTACGTTGTGGGTAGCAAAGTGTGTAGCGCAAGTTGCACTAGGGACTCTGTGGTCGGGGCCACAAAAATCACAAGGTGGCAGGTGGTGTGGTCTGCGCAGGTGGCGGGTTGGTGAATGGCGCCATTTATGTGCAGAGGACGCACCATGGGTAGGCTCATGCAGAGCGTGGTGTGGACCATGTCTGTAACTGGATAAGGTGTGGTTTGGGACCGCATGCAGGCATAGGAAAGGTGCGGTGTGCACCGCGGGAAGACGCAGTAAGGCCGCGCTTTGGACTGCAACAAAGGGCTAAAGAGCCGAGATGCCAACCACGCAAAAATGGTGAACAACCGCGGTTCAGGAAGCAACTGCGAAAAAAGATGTGGTTTTATGCATGGAAAATGATGCAAATTGGTTGCACCCACACAGAAAAACTCGCAGACCAGTAACTAAGCAAATAAAACCACAAAACATAAGTTTTAAACAAATAACAATGAAAGATAACAAGGGTTTAGATAGTGGAGTCGCCAATCTGTAGCTGGGGTTTTCACCCCAGCTCGTGCAAAAGGGAACCTACTAAGGGATTTGACCCTTAGTAGTAGGCTAAAGGGAAATAAGCAAAACTAAACTAATCATAAAAAACAATAAACCATTCGATCTAACATGTGCATGAAATAAAAGAAATAACTTGAAACAACAAACGACACATTTGCAAAACTGTAGAATAAAGAATCTTTAACTTTGTATTAAGGGCAAGCAAGAGCTTGCAAAGAATTTACCTCGAAGGCAAGGGTGGTGAAGTTGATGGCCGAACAATGTGCTCCGGAGCTCCTTTGGTTCCGTGCTCTCCTCTCCTATGCTTCGGTGGTGGCTAAATATTTTATCTCAAGGGAGGCCAAAAAGCTCAAAGATGGATGGCTTAAGGCTTCGGAAAAAATTTAGCAGCATAAGGGTAGAGCGATTGAAGGATATGGAAATGAGGGGCCTACACCCCTTTTTATAAACTTGGATTAGGGTTTTAAGGCATTTTTAGGGTTTTTCCCTATTTTCTCTTCTTCTTTTTTTGAGTTGTATTCCCTATTATTTTGATTTTGACCCTCTTTTGGGGTTTTAGTATGTTTTTTGAGGGAATTTTGGGGTTTTAGAGGCCAGGTTGGTAGGAAATTTGGTCGGCAGAGGTGTATGTCTGAAGGGATGAGTTGATGAGCACTTTTTTGGTCTTAACGCTATCCAAGGTTGAATTTCATATATGTTGTGCAAGACCCATCTATGGGCTTGTAACAAACTAGTTTTATCTAATTCAATAGAAGTTCCACTAGATAAGGCCTTCCCATATTGTCCAACCTCTCCTTCATCGTCCCAAGGTTCATTTCTATTAGGGGTGGTTTCAATATAATCCATACCTTCAACATATCCAACACAAAATTTTATGGATTCCTCCATAGTGTAGTTTTTAGCTATGCAGCCTTCGGGCCTATTCTTATTTTTCACATAACTTTTGAAAACTTTCATGTTCCTAGAAAAAAACACACAATTTGTAGAGAAATCGAAAGTATGAATAAAGAGTTTCTAGTAATGTATTATTATTATATGCACATAAAATGTTAAAATTTATGTGGATTTGCACTTAATAAAATTTCATCGACCTTTCAAAAGGGTACATCCATCGATATGCAACTGGTCCACAATAACATATCTCTCGCACCAAGTGAACAGTCAAATGTATCATTATATCAAAGAATGAAGGGGGGAAATATTTTTCGATTAAGCACAAAGTTTCCACAACATCATCTTGTAAGTTATCAATATCTATTGGATCCACCATTTTTGCACAAATTCGCCCATAAATGAAGCAAAGCCTACAAATAGTGTTTTGAACTTCTTTTGGTAACACATGGCGCAATGCTACTGGAAGGATTTGTTGTGCGAGAACATGGCAATCATGTGCTTTCATACTATGAAGCTTGAGATCTTTCATAGATACATGATTTCTAGGGTTTAAACTATATCCATTTGGAACTTTTAACGTGAACAAAACATGACAAAGAATATCTTTCTCCTTTTTTGAAACAGTGTGTGGTGCGGGTGGAAGAAATATTTTTTTGCCTTTTTGTTGTGGCCACAAGGACCTCCTTATACCCAACTGTTGTAAGTCATCACGAGAATTTTTCCCATCCTTTGATTTATCTTTTATATCTAGAAGGGTTCCAAAAATACTTTTGCATACATTTTTTTCTATGTGCATTAATCTAAAATGTGACGCACTAGGAGTTTCTGCATCCAACCATATAAAAAATCAATGAATTATAACATCAAAGAAAACCTAAACAATATATTCATAATAAACACAATGAAATCCTTCAAGCATCGTACATTTTAGGCCTTAAGTTAATGTGTGCACATACCTCCCAATATGGTAAATTCAATAGAATTGACCTTTTCTTCCACACGTTAGTCTTCGAATATTCACCCTTTTTTTAATTTCTCTTTCTTTTTGTACTTTTAGTATTTCCCCATTTCTCTTCCCTTCCTTATGTTTCTGTGAAAATATCTGACACTTGTACAATTGTAGGTGCAATGAGATGCTCAGAATTCCCATTAAATGGTCCCTTTTGTGAACGATACTTATGATTTATTGGAAGATATCTCATATGTCCCATGTACACACATTTCCTACTACATTTGATTTACATTGAATCTGTGTTCCTTCCACATATAGGGCATGCGAAAAACCCTTTAGTCGTGCAACCAACCATATTTCCAGAAGCAGGAAAGTCATGGATTACCCACATCAATATAGCCTTCATATTAAAGAATGAACTTGAATGAGCATCGTATGTCCTTGCCCCTTCATCCCATGTTAGTTTTAGTTCATTTACCAATGGTTCCAAATAAACATCTATGTCATTACATAGTTGCTTGGGACTGGGTATTAACAATGACAACAAACAAAAGCTCCTTTTCATGCATAACCATGGTGGAAGGTTATATGTGACTAGTACTACTGGCCATACACTGTGACTACTACTCAAGTTTCCAAAGGGAATAATCCATCCATTGCCATTGCAAGTCATACATTGCGAGGATCATTGGAAAAATCAGGCCATTTAGAATCTATAGTTTTCCATGCCGGGCTATCAACTGGGTGGCGCATCATTCCATCCTTACTTGGATTCTCATGATGCCACCTCATTTTCTCTGAAATATATGTAGAGTTGTAAAAAAAACATAAAGAATCATATATGCATTACACTACTTAGTAGATTAAAGAAGATGATTTTCTAGTAGGTTGGTAGTACATGAAGGTGTATGATATAATGAAATTATAAGAGTTTAAAATCATACCTGTACATTCTCTTCAACCTTGTCACTATAGGGAAATACCTCAGCACTTTGGTCGGGACACCAGTACGCACCTTTTCAGAACGAGCATCAACCTTCCATCTTGATTTGCCACATGTTGGGCATTCATTTTCTTTTTCATATTTTCCCCAATATAAAATGCAATCATTGTGGCATGCATGTGTCATTTCATAGTCCAACCCCAATGATTTAATCAAAAATTTTGTAGCATATGTAGATTCTGGAAGTGTATTTCCTGTTGGAAGCATTTCTCTTTGCAACTTCAACAACTGGGTGAAACTTGCATCAGACCATCCATTTCTCACTTTAAGGTTGTTCAATTTCACAGTGGATGATAGCTTAGTGAAACTAGTGCAACCTGGGTACAATGGTGCCTTTGCATCTTCAATTAACATTAGATATTGATTGATATCATTTTTTTCTTCCATTGATTCTGCTTTGCCATTTTCACAATTCACATCTAGATTTTCATTATAATATTGATAAGCATCATTCACCATTTCAACCATATGATCATCAACCATGGTTGCCTCGTTATGATCGTCATTCTCAAGAACTTCAGTATCATTTGTAAGCAATGTTGCAAACTCATAATTATGATTATCATATTGATGTCCGACTATGTGTTCATCATTATGTGTAATTTCTCGAGGCAAATCATGCATCTCTGTTGTGTGGCATTTCTTGGTCTTGTCAAATATATAGTCCTGAGTATGAGCTCCCTCTCCATGGAAAAACCAAGTTTTATATGAACTTATTATACCATGAATCATCAAGTGGTCTTGTACTTCATCAAACGTCAATACTGCAACATTACAACATTTTTTACAAGGGCATCTTGTGGTGTTATTATCCTCTGAATGTTTTTTTGCAAACTCTATGAATTCTTCAACCCCAACTTGATATTCCTTTGACATCCTACATAGAACCAATTTTCACATCACGTAAGAAAAAACCACTACAAATTACAATGAAGACATATGTTATAAAATATCATATTGAAGAATAAAATATAAAAAGTATACCTCGTTTTCAAATCTGTCCAATCCCTTTTTTTGGCCATTCGAAAATAAAACCAACCCAATTTCTCGAATTGGCTCCTCGAGAGTTGGCCTCTCAACTTCATTCCAATATATGGTTAGGAATATTCCTGTAGTACACCCATATGTTTTCCAAAATAGCCTTTACCAGCACATGACAACCAAATATTACACCATACAAGCTTCCACCTTATAATAACCAAATCCAAACATCAATTACATAATATTTTGGTTTTAACTTGTAGCCGAGATAAGAATTTTGGGGAAGCTACAGTATTGATGCTGATCGGAGGATTAAGAATAAAGGAATGTGCCTGCAGCGTTGATTAATGCCTATAGATGGTTTAGATCAAAAGCGGGGCAGATCAATGGTCATGAGCCTCCTTCGTAAAAAAAGTTGAAGGTCTTTTAAACGTTGGCGGGGTGCTAGCCCGTGGGCAGGTCAAGGAAGATCGACGACGGAAGGCTTAGATCAATGGTCAGAAAAATGTTCATGATTTAAACATGTGCGAAAAGGATTATGATTCAAATCCGTGAAATTTTGATAAAGCTCGACATCTCCCAACGGTGCAGATCTAGTGAGATGAAGATCGACGGCTCACGATTAGTTCACGGATTTGACTTGCTTGTAAAATCAATAGACCCAAAATTTACGAACTTGGTAAAGGGCACATCCTGGGATGGTCAAGATCCAGGAGGATAGAAGAACAATGGTTGAAAATGTTTTTGCAGATTAAAGGTGATGTCGAGTTGATATGTGGTGGGGTTGGAAGCCACAGGGGACGATGTAGTTAAAGGTCAAGGAGATCTATGGATGAGAGTTGATCGTATGAATAGACGACTGACGTGACTCCGTCGCTGTCATAGCTGTAAGGGTAATATGGCATGTTTATATTATAAAATGCCTGTCTGCATGAAGATTCTCATCCTAGTTGACTTGTGTGCATTAGAAAGCGATAGGAGCGGATCGTGCAGAGCCAACCAGCCAACCAGACACCCAGAGCTTCACCTAGTTGTCAACCGACCAGGTAGGCCATCCAACTTAAACTATTTAAATGGCTAAACCCGTGGTACCCCCAAGCTTTGAGACCCTAAATATAATTGACCTATTAGAGGATAAATACTGTGAGGTTTACAATCCCATGATGACAAATAACACCATAGAAACTACCAAAGAAAGATTGGAGGTCATAAGGGCCAGAGAAGTGGATGTCCATAAGATTTATCAATCCTTTTTCCACTTGTTTACAACCATCCAAACCCCTAATTGCCCTAAATTTGTAGATTGGTGTGTCGGCCATTACTCCTCAGACCGAAGAGCAATCATGGATGCCTCAAACTCTAAAATCCTGTGCTATGTAGACTCCCCTACTATTAGGAAATATTTGGCCATTCTAGAAGAATTTTGCCAAAAATACCAAAGTTACAGAATGGAAACCCTAATCCAACATTTCCGTCAAGCCTTAGCTGACTTCAAACAGAGCTTTTATCATGCTTCCCTGCTACCAAATACCTCCTCTCAGGGCGCACCTTTTCCTGGTGAGGCCAAGCTTTTTAGGGAAGAGTCTAAGTGTGTTATCTCCATGTTGGCCCAGTTCCTAGGCTTAGACAATGACCTATACATAATCGAGCCCCTAATAAGTTTGTTGGTTGTTCTAAGCACTTGTCCTATCAAGCCAGCAGGCCCAAATTTGCTTACCCAATGTACATGCCTAAATTTGATGAAGCCTTCGTAGACAACATCCACTCCCAGCTCATAGAATTCCCTAAGACAAGAACTTTTAGGTTCCAGTCTTACTTGTTAAAAATGTTACTGGAAGCTAATGAAGAAAACCTACAAGCTCCAAAGCTGCAGTTGAATAAGGAGATGTATTCAGACTACAAAACCTTCATGAATGATCTTATGGCAAAGATATATTTCATATTTTTCCAGAAGAGACTGCCTAAGGTACTTCCTGAGATGAAAGACCTACTGCAGCCATCCATGGAGAAGAGGGTTGGGGATTGGTGTTAAATTTTGAACATTAATTCACAATACTCTAGGATCTTTGCTGAGAGAATAACATCTACAGTATATCAATGCATGACAATCACAAGATGACAACCATCACAAGAATCAAAAGCATGAAGACAAGAGACACAGAGTTTCCATGGGGAAAACCCTAAGGTGAAAAACCCCACAACTTCCTCAGAGATAGAGAGAGTAATGGCTCAACCAAAAGTACAACCAAATAACACTGAGATAGTCTCCTGATAGCAGATGATCCTCCTCCTCACTAGTGCGCCACTTTTCAAGTGAGAGTGAGTGGATTTTCCGAATGAGTAAAATAGAGATCTCTGATCTCTATTTATACTAACCTTTTTTCCCAGTGACCTTATGGGGCCGACTTGTCTATCTAGATACATCCACATTATATTATATATAATTCAGGGCCGACCCCACATGGTGGTCTAATAACCCATCAACAAGTACACACACTTGTGACACTTGTCAATCCACATGACGACACTTCCTTATAGAGGAATAACACATCTCTTATAAGGGTACAATGAATATATATAAAATACACAGATGAAATACATTCTGAAGTTACATATACATCAACACTCCCTGTTAAATAGGAAGGTATTTCTCGACACAGATCTGCTAGACAAGTCTTCTTCTCGGGATCATCGTCATCGATGCATCGTCATCATCATCGTCACTGTTGCTGCTATCTCAACCAATCTCTGACTCTACTCGTCATAGGAAGTTCTACAGAGCCAGTCCTTTTTCATACTGGATGTAGGCCCACCACCTGCAGGTATTCATCATCACTGGCCATACTGTGGAATCCTCAAGACTTATTATGTGCGTCACAAAACCTAGCTGCAGCATCTCAGGCTATTACGAGCACACAGCTCTACCTGTAGGATCTCCCAGGAGCACATTACATGTGACCCATCACAAAACCTTGCTGAAGCATCCCAGGATGTTACGAGCACACGGATCTACCTGTCGGATCTCCCAAGAGCACATTACATGTGATCTCACCACAAAACCTAGATGAAGCATCTGAGGCCTTTTTCATCCTGTCCAGATCTCCCAGGAGCAAATTACACGTGGTCATGGAAAAACCTGGCTGAAGCATCTGAGGCATTTTTCATCCTGTCCAGATCTCTCAGGAGCAAATTACATGCCATATGACAAAACCTCGCAAGAGCATCTTCCAGATATCTCAGGGCACCGAATTACATGCCATAGGGAAAACCTCGAAAGACTATCTGCAGATCTCCCAGGGCACAAATTACATGTCCTCCCAAGCAAAACCTCGAAAGAGCATTTGTTAGATGTCCCAGGACACCAAATTACATGCCATAGGAAAAACCTTGAAAGACCATCTGCAAATCTCCCAGGGCACAAATTACATGCTTACCTACACAACCTGATCCACGGCCACAAAGTATCATCTGATACTCATCAAACATCATCCTGATGTACACATGATCATCTTGATCATCATCACTGCAACATCTTGTTGCATGTCATCTGGAGAAGCTCGTCATCCACAATCATCCTGATCATACAATGCATCCATCTGATGCACACCAAGTATCTACCTGATACATACATAGATACATGATCCACACAATGTATCCATCAGCATACATGATCTACCTGATCATACAAAGATACATGATCCACACAATGTATCCATCAATATACATGATCTACCTGATCATACAAAGATACATGATCCACACAATGTATCCATCAGCATCCATGATCTACCTGATCATACAAAGATACATGATCCACACAATGTATCCATCAACATCCAGCATGATGCGTACATACATATAAATGATCCAACTGATCATATCCAACATCCAACATGATGCATACATATATACATATAATGATCCAACTGATCATATCCAAGCAGAAACCAGAACATCATCCCGATGCTCATCATCCAGTGCTTACATCCACAGCCATGTGAAGGATCCCCCTTCCAACATGCTTGGAATGGCTTCAGCAAATGTGTCCATCACTTCTTCCTCGAAGTGTCCTCGATCTGAAGAATGCCAAGCCTCTCTCTGAAGTACTCGAACTTCACCCTGGCTAGTGGCTTCGTCAGCAGATCTACAATCTGCTCGTCCGTCGCAACATACAGGAGCTTCACGGCTCTCTGCACCATATCCCTGATATAGTGATATTTTATCTCTATGTGTTTCGACCTGTCATGAAACAATGGATTCTCAGACAGCTTCACACAACTCTGGTTATCACAGAATATACCAGTAGCATCCAACGGGAGATCAAATAACTCAGACAGTAGCTTCTGTAGCCATACTGCCTCACAACTAGCTGAACAAGCTGCAACATACTCTTCCTCAGCTGTACTCAGTGCTACACAGGACTGCTTCTTGCTAAACCAAGAGATCACACCTGATCCCATACTGAAGCAACACCCAGATGTGCTCTTCCTATCTGCAACACTGCTAGCCCAATCTAAATCAACATAACCCTGCAGGTTAAACTTTTGATTGGCTTCATACTTGAGCCCATAATCCACTGTACCCTTCAGGTACCTCAGAACATGCTTTACAGCAACCAGGTGAAAACTCCTCGGATCCGTCAGGAACTGGCTCAATGTGTTCACAGCAAAGCAAATATTTGGTCTCGTGTTCGTCAGGTACATCAAGGACCCAATCATCTGACGATACATAGAGACATCAACCGGCTCAGATGAAGCATTACATAGAAGCTTCATATTCGATGCCATAGGTGTGGCCATGGCCTTGTAATCCATCATCCCAAATCTCTTCAGGATATCTACTGTGTACTTCCCTTGACCAAGGAAGATCCCACCTGCACTCTGCCTCACCTCCATAACTAGGAAATAATGCATCATTCCCAAATCTTTCATATCGAATTCAGCATCAAGCTTCCTCTTAGTATCTGCAATCAGTCTGTCATCTCCTGTTACAAATAAGTCATCCACATACAGGAGTAGAATCACAGGATTCCCTTCCTCAACCTTGTAGTAAAGGTTGGAATCTGCTTTACTTTTGGTAAAGCCCAAACTAGATAGGAAACTGTCCATCCTACCATACCAGGTTCTGGGAGCTTGCTTCAATCCATACAAGGCTTTCTTCAATCTACACACATGTGACTCCCTATCAGGTATTGGGACTGCATCCCAAAAATCATCTTCATGATCGATGGATCATGGCATTCCATTTCTTCATCCCATATCCTGGGAACTTCAATATCTTCAATATCTTCAATAGATATCTTTGTTGCTAGAACAAATGTTGTAGTCCTTTTGTAGGTGAAGATATACAGTCTTTCCTACAAAACAAGTTAAATTGCATGATTAGAAACATCTCATAATTTCAGAACAAATTCTTTACACATAAAGAAATATGTCATGCAGTCATGCAGTTATCTTAGCCAATGCTTCAATACAACATTTATCCATGTTCCACAACTTTCTAGATGCCTTCCAATCTCTACTAGAACATTGTTAAGAGCTTGCACTACTCCCAACATGTCAGCAAAGAGGTTTCATTCTAGATAAGTAGCACTAGAATGTTGTACAGTGCCATAGGACACTTACCCAACACATGCATATTAGAAGTATACTGTTCATTAATGCAATCATTCTAATATTTACAATACATATCCTAAGTCTAGGAACATGAGCATATACATCATTGAACAATTTTATTTAAGCAAGCAAATATGCAAGAAATGATAATTAAAATACTTATCTTTGTTTGTTTGTTGGGTGGACTCCCTCTGAGTCTTTTCTTCCTTGCAGGAGCTGCTGGAGTCCTTCTACACCTTTTTGTTGTGGAATGTAGAGAGATAGACAACTCCCTCTGAATATCTGCACTCTTGCAGAAACCACTGGAGTGTGCTCCCTCTTGATCTTTGCTTCTTGGATTACCTGTTCTTGAACTCATATTCATCCTTGATCCCTATGCATGCTTATTAGTATCATGATTGTGTTATCCTTGTGATCTCATACAAAATCATACATTCATTAGTATACTATTAAAACACAATAATCTTAAGCATGTATAGTCATGATTATTTCAAACAGAAATAATATTCAAGGTTTATATAGGACTCTTATGGTTAGTCATATCATAAGAAACATAACATGTCTAAACCTGTAATTACTCAAACCTATGACTCTTCTGGTTAGTCATATCATTAATTAAGGTAAGACACATAATATGCATATACCCATGATTATTCAAACTTATGACATTATGAACAATCATCATCGATCATGCCATGCATACTTATATGATAGATCCTATGATATAAGAAACACATACCTGGTCACCATATTTGCTAGTTATGTCTAGCAATGTGTTCTTGTTCTCTTTAATGACCTGCATAACTCATTAGTTAACTTTTGCAAAAACAAATTATACATACCTCTATGTGATCCATGACTATGGATGAATCTTTGTCTTTATGTCACCATGGCATGTTCAGGTTGTCCCTTCAATTTGTAAAAACCTCCCTCTTGCTCTCCAATCACTACTGCATCATCGATTGTTTTACCCTTTGGCCACATTAGGACTTGGCCATCTACGAATGCAATCCTCATACCTTTTGCATTCAATGCAGAGATGGAGAGTAAGTTCTTCTTGAGCCCAGGTACATAAAGTACTTCTTTCATCTTCAAGGATTTTCCAGAATCTAGGTTGTAGGAGGCTTCACCACTTCGTTTGATTGGGTATTGATAATCATCCCCAAGTTTCACCTTATGGGGTGATTCATGTTCAGATAGATTCACAAAATATTCCTTAAACCCAGTCATGTGTTTGGAAGCCCCACTATCAATCAACCAATCATTACAACCATGGGAGATGGTACCTGTGAGAGCAGAGATCAAAACATACTCTTCTTCACTTGATGAGTCATCATTACTATCACTTTCTGCCCTAGCCTTCTTCTTTGGGGGTTCATCATCCTTAGTAGCATGAGCATGAAACCTTCTTTTGCTACCCTTCTTCTTCTTGTTGGAGTTGTTGTTGTCCTTCTTCTTCTTGGGACAATTTATGGCAATATGTCCCGTAGTCTACTGAAGGAGATCAACTTCCTCCTTGCACAAATTCATTGGATAAAGGAATCCAATGACTTGAGTAGGCCATTTAGAGTGGTCATCACCACTTCACCATTCTCCACCATTTCATCCACTACTTCTAGTTGTTCCTTGATTTGGGAGACCCTTGAAAAATAAGATTGAATGGTTTCTCCATTCTAAAACTTTACTCCTTTGAATTAGTTCTGTAGGGTCATCTTCCGATTTATGTTCTTCCCTTCAAACAGCTTGGTCAAAGAGTCAAACATCTCCTTGGGTGTCTTAAGAGAAGACACATGGGGTATGAGATGGTCTTTAATAGAATCAACAATGATTCTCTTTGCCTTGACCAAGTTCTTCTTGTGCAATGCCTTGGCCTCTTCATCCTCTGGGATAGGGATGTCTTCTTTCACATATGAGTCCAACTCATTTTCTTCCGGGATTCGCCCAATCCTATACTTCCAGGCTCGGAAGCTATCATCCCCTTCAAGCTTATCCTCAAGCTTGGTGTGGAGAGACATCTTAAAGAGTACTTTAAATGGAAATAGAAAAGATTTAGATCTCACCACTTGAAGTGCTAAAAACTGGATCTGGTCTCGGATTAGGGTTTGTCAGAGAAACCCTAAAAATTTAAAATGTGAATTTCAAATTTCTGAAAGGATAGAAAGATGCGCCTTGATGAGCTAATCCGCCTGGTACATTTAGAATTTGAGATTAGCAAAGTCTTGCCCTTCAAAATTGTCTTTTTGTCCTCCCGGGTTCACTAGGGAGAGCCCTGAATTAGGGTTTGAGTTTCCCGGAGATCTACCCAGCCAAAAATATCGATCCAAAGCTCTAAACTTCAATTTTTGCAAGGAGCTTCCAGCTGTGTCTTCAAATTCCAGAAATTCCTATTTTTGTGGAAACCCTAATTTTTAGGGCCAAATCTGAAAATGCTCAGAATGGAATTCGGATTGGACAGATAGATGCGCCTTGATGAGTAGAGTCAATCTACTATACTGATTTTCAAAAATCTATGGAGAGAAACCCAATAAACAAGGAACTCAAGCTTCTGACACTGCAAAATGTCTTCTTCTCAAGTTAGGTCTGATACCATGTTAAATTTTGAGCATTAATTCACAATACTCTAGGATCTTTGCTGAGAGAATAACATCTATAGTATATCAATGCATGACAATCACAATATGACAAGCATCACAAGAATCAAAAGCATGAAGACAAGAGACACAAAGTTTCTGTGGGGAAAACCCTAAGGTGAAAAACCCCACAACTTCCTCAGAGATAGAGAGAGCAATGGCTCAACCAAAAGTACAACCAAATAACACTGAGATAGTCTCCTGATAGCAGATGATCCTCCTCCTCACTAGTGCGCTACTTTTCAAGTGAGATTGAGTTGCTTTTCCGAATGAGTAAAATAGAGATCTCCGATCTCTATTTATACTAACCTTTTTTCCCAGTGACCTTATGGGGCCGACTTGTCTATCTAGATACATCCACATTATATTATATATAATTCAGGGCCGACCCCACATGGTGGTCTAATAACCCATCAACAAGTACACACACTTGCGACACTTGTCAATCCACATGACGACACTTCCTTATAGAGGAATAACACATCTCTTATAAGGGTACAATGAATATATATAAAATACATAGATGAAATACATTACGAAGTTACATATACATCAACAATTGGTTCATGCTGAATCATGGGACTGTGATTAGATTTTATGGCTACTCCCATGCCCTCTATGTGCTACCTGCCTTCCTAACCCCCAGAGTACTCACCTTGGAATTTATAAGACAAAAATTGAAGGTGGAGTGAACATTTCTTGGATGACAGGAAGTCTTCAAACATCATATTTCCATGGACACTGGGTTCCTACATTGTCAAAAACAAAACAACTCTCCCAACTATTGAGTGAATCATGGGTGATCCGGGATTCCCATCCAAAGCGGCCATAAACTATGATCATCACCACATTATCTCAGAAAGAAGGAAGGAAAGTAACATGAAAGGATATGAGCACTTCGAACTGACGGGTCTAGCTGAGATAGAAAACTAGTTAGAATACATTGACGAAGGCCAGTTGGAAGTAGACCCACCAGAAGACTCTTCATCTTTAGCATTCCTTTTTCAAAGTAGCACATCAGCAGTGCCTGGTTCACCTAGTAAAACCCCAATAATATCAGCAGCCATGTCCCTTACCATTCCTCCAGAAAAATATATAAAGGAAGGGGGTAGTGAGCCCATGGATGTAGACAGTGATGTTGAGAGAGTCTCAAAGAGGCAAAATGTAGAGGATCCTGAGCAGCAATTAGTACAGGTAGAAGCAAAGAAACCCAAGAAAAATCAAGTCAGATCCTCGATGCCATACTTCGAGGTTAAGCAACATGTGTTCAACATAACACCTACTGGATCTGCAGCATCAAGCCTAAGCAGGGATAAGTTACTAGAGGGATATGAGGAGATCCCAGATACAATCTCAGAAGAAGCTAAACTATATGCTGATGCAAGAAAAATATCCAAGAAGGATGTAGCCTTTGTGGCAAGCAGGAACCTTGCCCAGAATACCTTGAGTCCTACATTAGCCACTATGAGTAAGGCCACAGAACTAAAATTAAATCTGGAAGACATCCCAGTACCTGATGTGATCAATCTACAAAAGGAGATAGGTGAAGTCATCTATAACAAGTTGTTGAGGGCTGCCATAGAGCTATCAAAAGTGCAGGCCAACAAAACCAAAGTGAAAAAGCAGTTGGTATTAGAAAAGGCGGAGAACAAGAGCTTAAAGGCACCAGTGAAAAAGTTCCAGGATTCACTATTGGCCACTAAAACTCAAGAAGATAAAAGGGCTAGCATTCATAAGATATTAGATGAAAAAGATCAAGAAATTATGTCACTAAAGAAGAAATTGAAGATTCCAGCTGCCCTACTGGTGAATGCACCATAAATTGCAGAACTAGAAGAGGAAAAAGAAGAGCTGCAGGGTAAGTTGACTGATTGTAAAGCCAGGCTAGTAGAGTTTGAAGAAAGAGAGAAAAAGTGGCAAGTAGATATGAAATTGATAATGGACAGTGAGGAATCTTTGAAGGATAAAGTTGAAGGGCTTGAGAAAAAGTTGAAATACAAAGAACAAGAGATAGAATCCATGGTCACACACTTGGTGGAGGCTGGAGATTTTTCTATTCTAGGGGAAATAGCCAAGGCAAGTCTGGATGATGTATAAGTGGCAAGATTGAAAAAGCAGAATGCTAACCTCAAGACCATGTGGGATAATGCCGAAAGGGACAAAGAGGCTACAGAGAAAGACAAGAAATCTTGGGATACCAAGTACCAAGCAATGCAGGGTGATTATGACAAGCTGGAGAAGAAAGTTATAGGGCAAAGTGCATTGCAGGAGGCAAAGAAGATCATCATGTGATGATGTTATTGTATAGGAAGAGGAGATGAAGCGATATTTGGACTTCATGGTAGATAAGGAAGCTGTAATGAAACTGGAAAGGTCAACTGTCACAGTGGCAACTGAGAAGTTAAACAAGAAGCCTAAGGATTATGCACAAAATGAAATAGAGTTCTTAAATGCTCTGTCTGAAGAGAAGGCTCAAGTAGCCAATATAAAGGACAGAGTGGCCACAATCATCAACGCTAAAAAGGTAATACTCAAGCACCAGCAAGTGAGCATTGTCCAAGAAGGGATAGATGTCCTGGCTAACCAAGTGAAGCTATTCAAGGAGGCATTTGATCCATTATTTAAGAAAGGTCTGCCTATGTTTTGGGAAGAAGATGGAGCCATGAGGAAAAATGAGGGATATCAGGGAAATCTATGGGAGTGCAGGTTAGACCAGGAGTGCTTTGCAGATATGGAGCAGCCTCTGGCAGGAAAGACGATGATGGAAAAACTGACGAAGGATTTCGAGTTGGTCTCTACATTTAAAGAAGCTCTTACAGTCCTTGTAGGCTATTCATACAAAAAGCATACCGAAAGGAGGGTGTGGCTTAAAAAGCTTGCCGCATTGGATTTACCAGCAGCCGAGCAGTGGAAACTCATCGAAAAGTATGGGAAGGGAAAACTGAAGCTCAGTGCATGAAGCATCAAAGATAGTGGAAGAGACCGAATGGAGGAGTAGATACCATAACATTTTGTCTTTTTGCTAGAGTTTGTTGTCCTGTGGTAACTAATTTTGTCAATGTAACTAATTTTGATGCCCTGTTTCGAGATACGTCTTGGGGGTAAGTTGCACTATAAATGTAACCTCTATGGAGGAGGAAGGGTTCAACTTTCATTTTTGAATCCTATGTGCTTGGATTGTAGCTTTGTAAACTTTCTTGGAAGTGTTAATGAAAAGTGTTTTTTTGAGTTTATGAGATTGATCACAATGTTCATATCCAGTTTGTGTTTCCTGTTTGCGTCATTTTCATATGTGTAAATTTTGCTAATGATTTCTAGAGAAAACATGAATTGTCTTGATCCTACTAAGGGATGTTGTGACATGTCTTAAGCCTGCTAGGACTGTCGTGACAGGACTGTCGTGACTGGCTGAAAGTGCCTTGAGGACTGTTAAGGGTCCCAAGCCTGTGTATGAAGGTACCATGACCTATTTTGGGTTACTAAGGGTGTCGTGAGGGTGTGTAAATGTGTTGGCAGCCTAATTGTGTACTGCTTGACTAGGCCATGATTTGTTAGTATGGATGGCAATCTGTGTGAGGTCTAGTAAGTGGGTCGCTACCCTTTATTGGACTAGTTGTGAAACTAATGAAACCCCTGAGTTATGCCTCTCACCCATGTGCTGCCTACCAAGCTGGGAGCAAAGCTCACAGAGGTCAGAAAGAATGTAACCTACTCCTAGTTGAGGCCTGATGGAAAAACACAAGTAACCATTGAGTACAAAAAAGACAGTGGTGCATGGTTCCTCTGTGCATTCACACAGTTCTCATCTCCACTCAACATGATGAGACAATGACCAATGAACAATATTTATCTAAAGGAAGTGAGAGGGTTCAATTTTTATAGAAGGGGGATATGCTTTGGATAGTAAACTATAATGACCCCCATCGGATCCTGCTGATTTTTTTGGCTTATTTGCTTATGTAATTTGGTTAAGGGATTTCGTAAAAACACTTGTCAAAAATACCACTGAGTTGTGCCAAATAGTCTTAGTTGGTTTTTTTATTCAATGTAATACTGATATGTTGATGCAAGAGCATAGGCACAAGAGGGTGAATTCATTCATGACTTCACAAGGTCAAGGGAACTCTTAAGAGACCTAGGGTCTCGTACATTTGTAATTTGCTTTATTTTGTAAATGTTGAATAAAATGGATAAGGAATCTAGATCCTTTTCCACATGTAATAGTCAGGATTGAGTTAGTTGTGAGTCATATGGTTAGCAGAGATCAATAAGGACTATACTCCTTTGTTATAGGATCTGGAAACAGAATCCTCTTGTATTTAAATAAGTTCGAGTTATTTTCTTAGCAACTTAGTTAGATTACAGAGCTTGTTGGCTCGCAGAAGCTTAGGTTAGCTCACAATGCTTAGGATAGCTCATAGAGGTTTGAGGATAGCTCAAAGAATATTTGATTAGCTCATAGAGCTTGAGACAGAGAGAAATTCCACATAGCATGAATGGAGGAATGAGAGGTGTGTGCACAGAAGAGTGAGCGAGAAGTGAACAAGTAGAATTCTCTGTGTGTATTTGAATTTCCAGTGAATTGAATAAAGAACAGAGGATTAGACTATGCGTGTGGTTTTGATGGATTTCATGTCTTCATATAGTTCTATAGAAGTATGAATTCATCCCGCTTTCACTCCATATAACCCTATGTATAAACTCTGTGGATTTGGATTGCCATAGTTTCCGAATTGCAGAGAAGAATTGATCATGTCAGTGATCAATTAAGTGAAGCTTTGTAGAGGGTTGAACCTTAACCAGCCGCTCAAATAAAACAAGATCGTAGAGTGGGGATCAATCATGGGGAAGATCGACGGTTTATAGTAATATCGCCAGGAGAAGTTGCAAGCTTTGAAAAAATTTTCATGTGCGCGATATTCTATGGAATGCTCTTAATAAATTTTGGAATCCACCATTGATTTGGTGGGGACACTGATCAAATGATCAGAAATCCATTTCGCCACGAAATTGATAGATCAACGATCGAGATCGAGATCGAAGACGGGGAAGAAGCGTTGTGTGGAAACTCTATTCCTGCATTCCGAAAAGAATTCCACTAGGGAAGAAAGTTAGATAGCTCAAAAAGAGTTTGTTTTGGATATCAAGGGTTTTGAAGTCTATATATTGACTATAATTTTCAGATCTTGATTTTCATAGCGCTAACAGTGAACAGTAAATGCAATAGAGATTTTTTTGCATAAATAACAAGGAAAAATAAACCCTAAATATCATATTCATATAACTTTGAGTTTACAATGACTGTAACAGCAGTTCTAAGGTGGACAAACAAATCCGAAATTACTTTAACTCTAATTGGTAGCTTCCTGGGCGTGCACAATGATTTATGGAAGTGAGATGGCCTTCTTTGGTGTCTCGATTTTTATTTGGTGTCTACTAGCTCCTCAAAACAACCCAAATCGTCTTCTTCTCAGACTCCCTTATTATGCTGCAGCACCCTCCTTCACTACCCAGAAACGTTATGCACAGTCGTAACAAGAAGGAAGACTACAATGAGAGTACCCAACAACGCTGTAGTAGATTCCTATAGGTGTCAATATGGATTACAACTCCCTTTTTGGGGATCACTATAGATGTGGAACTGTAAGTATATGTTCCCAACAGAAAGTAAATCGTCCTCACAAACAAGACGGTGTCCTCTCCAGACGATGTCACGGCCCACGCAGTCCAAACTCAGCCAACAAATCAAGAATATGGGCTCGAAAATATGAAATCGGTCCCTTTGTTAGTCCTTTTTTTTTAAAAACATAAAAATAAAAAAAGACGAAAAGAAGAATATGCATGAATCTATAGCATCTTATATCTAGATGGGCTTGGAAATTTGTTGTATGTATAACCATGGCATGAGCCTATAATCCTAGGTATAATATAATATTGTTACTTGTTAGACTCATAGGAAGACCCCCTTGGGCTAAACCTTATTATAGAATATGCTATGGGGATGGCGCTAGGGAGTGCTAATTTCTTATAATATTCTTATTTTACTTATTGCATAGTTGTTTCTAGCTTTTATTCTATTGCATGTCAAGGATATTTATAGCCTACATCGTAGGGAGGATCTATGGGTTAAATATAAATATGTTTCTAATGTGGAGATATCCCAACCTTTAGACTAACTAATATATGTTGTTAGTATGATAGGAGATCAATATGTTAAAGTTGTCACCACCATTTTAACATATCAATGTATTTTTAGGAGTAGTTAGAATTGGCTTCGATCACCTCGTTTAATGGCTTGGAAGGTATGGGAAACTTCATTTCCTTTAGAGCTCAAGAAATCTCACTTGGGAGTGAGTAAATTACTCAAAGGTGCAGTGCAATGGCCATAACATTATTAGAGATCACTTGGTTCAAAAATTTCATATGCCACCTGTCGTTGACTCTCCAATGACCTAAATAGAAATTCCCATGCAGGAATCTGTAAAAACTACTACACTTCCACCACTGAAATGGTTCATTGAACAATGCAAATACATAAATGAGGTGGAGGCTATAGATTGGCATCGCATGATATGTGGTAGATGTAAGGTAGGCATCATTGAAAACTGACTAGAGGGGTATCTTAGCAAGTAATCAGATTTTCATTAGGAGAATAGTTTCAATGGTATAATACTGGTCTAAAAAACCTAGGTCAATGGTTCAAATTCCTTTTATCTTTATAAGAATTTCTTATGGTTGGAAGAGGTAATGATAAAAATTATTAATATTTAAAAGGATTATATAGTTTTTTGTAGGTTTTCTCGAAGTAGGACCTTAACCAATGTATTGAATTGTCAAACTTATGGAGAGCATATAGAGAAAATGTAACACTGTATATCTCTTCTCATTATTCTAATATCCCTAGTTACCTAATTGATATGTCAATTAAGAAAGTAGATTTGTAAGGCATACGGCCACCATAGAAATTTTAGCTCATATTATTTCCATAAGATGAGAGATCATAATGAGTCATAAATGTTTGAATGCATATGATAGATCTCTTTGTAAGGCTGGAATAAACAATAACGAGTCATATCATGCCAGTAGTTACAATTAATAGCATAAAGAGGAAATATCTTGTTTAGAATCATAAGAGAGTCTATGGAAATAGACTAATTTAGTACAATTATTTTATCCTTATGGTATCCTTACTTATTGGCATGGGACCTTGAATGATATATAAGTAATTTGATCAAGTAACTGGTAAATCCACCCAGGTATAAATGCAGTAGATACCGACTAGAAATAATAATATGTTTGGATATTGTAACCTCAACATCTAACCTCAGATGAAAATGACATGATCCCTTATGTGGTAAGCTAAAATTGATTACTAGTCATGCACTTGAATCCATTGAAATTAACAAACTCACTGTCCCCATCCTTCTAGTACAAATAAACCTCACAATCAATGCCTTATAAGCCATGCTTATTACATTATTTAACTTCATGTCATCCACCACAATAGGCTAATATACATGGTCGATTTCATGGTATACCCTCTCAACCTACTTATTTGTATCAAGTCATTTTCCTTGTGAAATCCATTCATCAAAGCATTGTAAGCATGAATACTTGCTTCACAACCATTTTCCTTCATATGGCGCTCCACTGGTGCAAGAATATAAATGGAAACTTTTCCTCCTTTGCAATGTGCATAAATCAAGGTAGTATATGTTACTTCATTTGGTGTCAATCATTTTCAGTTAGGTGTTGAGGTATTAACCATGGTTGGTGTAGGAAGCTCATGCATTGGGATGTAGAGGAAAATTTTAGGCCTAAAGGTCTAACAATGATGTCTTCAACCACCAAAGCTAACCTCTTGAGGGGATATTTGTCCTTATAGTCAGAATATGGGAATTGTTAAGAAGTTTCTGAGCATTAGGTATGGGTCTCGGGGATCTAGACATGGTTAAGGAATGGAAACTGGGCCTTAGGGCGTCCTAAAGAAAGCTTCTAGGTATATATAGCCAAGAATGATATGTTGAACAACCACAATAGACCTTTCCATGGTATCTTTGGCCTATGAGTGGGGTTTTTGTGGCACAGTGAGAATTTTAAGACTAATTATAGGTATGAACACCTTGGATATGGTTGGGGAGAAAAGAGTGGGACTTAGGTCCTAAAGGAAATTCCAGGCATCTTTGGCTAAGAACAATTCCTACAATCACCACACATGACCTCCCAAGAGCATATTATTCATATAAGTGGGGATATTAGTGCCATTAGAATGTTTTGAGAACCTGGTATAGATATTGGGTTCCCTAGACATGCTTGAGGGAGAAAAATTGGGCCTTAATCCCTGAAAAACCTTTTGATAATCCATGGCCAAGAAGGACAACTTGAACAAACACACATGGATTCTTGAGAGTATCTTTAGTGTTTCAGTAGATGTCTATGTCATTAGATGGTTTTGAATAGTAGTTAGGGGTATCGAGGCTTTATACATAATTAAGGAAGGAATCACATGCCTTATTCCCTAAAGGAATCCTTGAGGTATCCAAATCCATGAACAATATTTTAAAGAAACACACATCACTGTTCTAAAATATCTGTAACGTCCCCGGCCCCCTCAGTTCCCTTTAGAGGTGATGGGGGAGCTCCTTAGACTACAACCTACTAAATTTGTTTCTTCCAAACTATACTTTCACACAGCCACAATAACTTGGTCCGCAATCTGCAAGTCGGAGTCGGAAGTCAGCAGTACCCCAACGTGCCACTTCAAGAATCACACCTTTGATTTCTGCAATCCACGACGCGGGAGTCAGAAATTCAAAACAATAAATACACGACATCAAATAAATACACCTCCGACTTTCGCATTCCACAATCCACGATGCGGGAGTAGGAAAGTTGGCACACCCAATTCTCTACTTCGCCAAATCACGCCTCTGACTTCTGTAATCCATGACATGGGAGTCGGAAGTCAGAACTCCAAAGGTCTCAGCTTTGCAGAATCGTGCAACCTCCAACTTTCGCGATCCGCAATCCGTGATGCAGGAGTCGGAAGTCGGAACTAATTCAATGCACCACGCTGAGAAATCACGCCTCTGAATTCCGAAATCCGCAATCTGCACTGCGGGTTTGGAAAGTCGGAAGTCAGCCATATACCACTGTTACTGCCAACTTCTCAGGATGATAACTTTCTCATCCTAAGTCCATTTTTGGAAAACTTGCTATCATATATTGGAAATCTCTCAGAGATCCCCATGCAAGTGTATGATCTTCTTCCAAACATGAGAACTCTGAATTTTCCTTCTTCCAACCAAGGTGTTTCCCCAATCCTCATCCATACCTCGTTACCACTCTATAAAGAGCTCTGATCCACTCTGCCATGTCTCCTCCCTTCATCTGACCCATAGAGGGAACATGCACACAAAAGGGGTTTCTATTTCTCCCCCAAAGTCATGACCGAACATTCTGAACCTCCTGGACCTCAACAAGACTTGGCCCTATTCATTAATGAACAAATTCATAAAAACACATGGATGCATATGCATAGTGAAATAAACACAGTTGAATGAAACATGAACAATTAAACATTCAAAACACATAATGAACATGATATAAACCACAGAGAGAAATTACCCTTTTATTGAAATATCCAAGCAACAAACTATGGAATGCAACGTTCCAACCCAACCATAGGTCTCTGCCCAACCTGTATTGTTTCCACACTCAAAGACTACCCCCGAGATGGGGCTATGTATCCACTAAGTATGAACTACTCAAGTCCACTCATAGCCTTAGGCACAGTTAATCAGGGTCATACAGCACACAACTGGCTCTGGAAAGCAAGTGGGGAGACAGGGTGGGAGGTTTCTAAGTTAATGATCTCAACACACAAAGCTATAGGCATATCCAATTGACTCCAGATCATAGTCCAGGAACCCCCATCACCTCCACTCACAACCTAATTAAGTAAGGTCCCCTTATCTGCTGCACTATCATCCTAATGAGCCTTCACGAACTCTACCATGAAGTCTGAACCCCTTGGTCTCTCTCCTACTGTGATCCGCTCTTAATATCCTCAGCGTTGGGGTCGAAAGGCTCTGTTGCACAATTGTATTTTTGGGCTTCTGAATCATGGTTTTCCTCTCAATTCCTAGGCATCCAACACTCTCAAAATCACAGCCAAGGTTCTGGTCTAGGGATTCCCCAACGAATTTCACTTCCCACACAGATTTATGAGCGATCTATGCACTTCTAAACGTGGCTTAACTCAGAATCATGATTTCTGGTTTTATTCCCTGTTGGGTCTGCGTCCTACCTCCAAACGCATGCCTCGATGGTCCACAATCGAATGGGGATGAGGGAAACAAATTCCCATGATATGGAGTGGCTTATGGGTCGAGCAAACTGATCCCATACCCTACCTTATGAATTTTAGGGCTACCCATACTCCATCACTCTCATGGACTGATTTTCTCACCCACTTCCTTACAACATAATTAAATGACGACTAGGATAGTCAAAGGGGTTCTCAAGATGAGATATGGTAGCCTAGGGCCCAATCCCAAAACCCCTTCACCTCTCCCTAGTGGATACACATAGCCCCCTCATTTAGTTGCATCCATAGCCAACCCCTTGGTATTTTTATTTGCATTATAATCATATACATGTTTTTACAATTTCCATGGCTTACTAGCACATGGATGGCACAACATAAAATATCATCCCTTCAAGGCTGAGAATTCACTAGCGGGGCCTTGGCCTTGAGCTCCACTCTAGGAATCGTACATCACATATGCACAATGTTTACATTACAAGTCAATACATCTGAAGGGTCCCAGTTAGTATAGGTGGACTTGAATCTATTGAAACAAACTCATTGTCCCCATCCTTCTAAAAATAAACCTCACAATCAATGCCTTAAAAGCCATGCTTATTACATTATTTAACTTCATGTCATCGACCACAATAGGCTAATATTTCCTTTCCTTTTGATGCATTTCTTTGGTTCCCTCCTTCCTTCCTTTGGTACACCTACATGACTCCCAGCACCAAGGTCCTTACCCTTTTCATTGAAAACCTTAGGAGAAAAATCAGGTGTTTTTGCTATCTATACCAAAAAAAAACGAAATTTAATTTACCAAAAAAAACAAAAAAAATGAAATTTAATAATAATAATAAAATGGGACCCCTAACATAAATTTTCAAATTTTATCTCCCATAGATAGTTTTGTCGAGAAAGGGTGTAATTTTCTTATTGCATATGCCAGCGTTTACTTGCTTTGATTCTGGTATTCAACACCATGAAAGCTAAAGCTAAGCTGTTGGGATATATTGAGGTCAATTGCGTGAGGTGTAACTTAAGTTTCACTGCATTCTTGTTCTGCATTCTGCTTTCTGTGTTATTGCAGGTATTTTATCAATGCTTTCGTGAAAACAACATAATAACTGAAAACATTCTATGGTTTCTTTATTGACAGAAATCAAAATAATGGTGGCTCTTGCTAGCTAAGTCGTGGACTGTTTGACATTCATTTAGCTGGGTTGTGATTGTTTTGTGACCACTAGAGTTGGACTGCACTTTCCCACTGCTGCAAGACCGTTACCGTGTTCATCTATGGGGATTCTTGTGTAAACCTTGTCCTTCTTGCAGCCTCTAAGGCTGAGGGGTCTTCACTCTTGGAGACAGAGATATCTTGTTGGCTAATGTACGTGTCTAACCTAAACCTACAACATTCTAACCCTCTCTCTCTCGCAAGTTATGACATATGTTCCTCTTAGCAGATAGTCCTTACAGATAGTCTTCCCTTTTACTTTTGAAACTTGTTAGATAGATTAATCATTTAGACAACTTTCAGTTAGCAATTGAGTGATGATAGACTTTATTTTTTTGGTTATGCAGGCTTTGTACAAGTGGAGACATGGAGGTAAGTGATTGTTTGTGATTTAAGTATATCATTATTTTTATTTAATTTAAATTTTTTTTTTTAATATAAATGAGTAGGTTTTATATTAATAAAACTATGGCCGAGCAACCCAAGAGGTTACATCTGTGAGTTCTTTGCAAAAACCAAAATTCCCCATCACATCAAATGGGAATACTACTTTTATTTAATTTAAATTGTTAGAACATATTACTTTGTACTTTAATAACAATCTAATAGGCTATGGCTAATCAACACTCTAATCATTTTCAAAAAAAAAGAGAAAGCAAGTTATGACACGATATCAAAAAATTCTGATTATGAAATTTTCAAAAAGAATGCATCAAAATGATCAAATGGGAAAGAAAGGGACATGCATCTCAGAAGGTAAATATTTAGAAATAGAAAATATATTTCCTTATGCAGTATAATGCTTATTTTTATTGTATGAGGATGTTAGGCATATGTTTAATAACATTCTTGGCTATAGTTACAAAGAAGAGGAAAATACAAACAATAGAAAAGAAGATTACATCTTCTATGCCTTTGAATGACTCTACTAGTCCTAACAAAGAAGGAAATGACAACGATACATTTTCCTCTTTTCAGGAGGAGGAACAACATGAACAAGGTAATCCCATTAATTCAGATTTTTCTAGTTCTTTATAAGTATAAATCTTATGATTAAGAAATCCATAACACCTTTATGTTCCCTTTTTTTATAGAAGATGTTCACAAAAAACCATGCCATATGGATAACAGTGTAGAAGGGGAAGATCCCTTGACACAAAAAGAGACGGAGCAACATGACGAACAAGGTAAGCTCATTAATGTATAATTTTGTAGTTCTTCATAAATAAAATTTTATGACTTAGAAATCCATAACACCTTTAAGTTCCCTTCTTTTACAGAAGTTGTTCACAAACAACAATGCCAACAAGATATTAGTATAGAATGTGAAGATCCCTCTACACAAGCATCAACAGAGAAAGTCAAGAAGAAAGGTAGAGGAGCAACTAAATGTGCAGAAATCAATAACTTGGAGGAAAAGATCGAAATTCATATCAATGGAAGGAACCAACCAATTGGTCCAAACTTCGTGAAGCTATCTTCATTATGTTGGTTGTGGAGCCAGATCTTCTAGTCTCATAGATGATATTGTATCAGCCCTGTTTGTACCCCAGTTTTATATGATATGTAGGTGGACTGTACAGTCACCCCAGTGGGGGGGGTGTGGGGGGGCATCGCCCCCCTACGTGGTTCCAGGGGGGACCATCCCCCCTGGCTGGGGGGTCCGGGGGCTAGCGGTCCCCCAGCAGGGGTTCAGGGGAAGCGCCCCCGAAGAAACTTTTGGGGCTGTTTTCGCCAGCTGTTTTGCGGGCCCATAGTTTTGGGTATCCTGTGGTATTTTCCCATTGTATTTCCCTTATAAAATAAAGACATTGTAATACATCTAGTGATGATGATGTATTAGGTTTTATGCATTGTAAATATCTCTAATATCAGGAGAGAGACTGTGAAACAGAGAAGAGGAAGTGCAGCGGTTGTGTTGCAGGTTGTATCCCTTGACCTTGCTGGACGGTAATAATAATAAGGACTGGAAAATTCAGTGTGGACGTAGCCCAAGTTGGGTGAACCACGATATATCTGTGTCTCTCTTGTAATGTGTATGTGTGATTATATTTGCATTTCTGTTTATTGTTATTGCTCTGCGATCCTGTTTTTCTAACACATTACTAGGTGTGCTCACAAGGGAAATGGTTCCAATCAATTATTCTGATTGGAGGAAGGTTTCAGATCAATTAAAGGAGGACTTGTGGAACATTACTAATGTAAGTATTAGAGATTACATGTATTTGTTTTCAACATTTATATTTTTGGATGATTTCAAAGTTTATTTTCAAACCCTGTATGACATCTAAAAATGCAATTCTTGTATGTTGCAGGCAAAATTCATAATCCCCCCGTTCCTTAAAGAATATTGTATGAAATCCATTGGCCATAAGGCAAAGAGTCATAGATATCGGTTAACCAAAAAAAACTGTGACCCTTATGAGTCAACAGAGGAAATATTAAAAAATGTTCCTCCAATTAGGATAAGTGAGACAGTGTGGATAGAATTCGTCCTATCATGCGAGCCACCACTGAATTCCTGGTAAGGATTAAGTGCACATATTATATATTCAAGTTTTTCAGAATGTCTATTAGCTTGTAATGTTGACTTATATATGTTATTTTCAATTGATTTCTAGGATATAAGGAAAAAAACAAGGAAAATAGAGAAAAGGAGAGGGACTTGCACACCTCTAGACGTCGAGGTTATCAACGGGTCAAAGATGATATGGTAAACAATTGTGATGATATTTTATCCGATATGAGAAATATAAGCATATTTTAGTTTCATTGTAATGTCACAACTTAACAATACTATTTTACTTGTTGCAACTAGAAAAAATCTATAGCCTCTAGTGATACAACTACAAGCATTACTAGGGAAGACATATGGAAGAAGTGCCATCAAAAGAAGGATGGCACTCCAATCACACTAGCTATAGGAGAAACAATAGTATGTTCTCAACCTTTTAATTTAGATATTGATTAAAATTTCATTTTACATGTTGGAAATGTTTCCTTCTATGATCTGATTTAATTGTATGTCAATGTTAGCAAAAAATTGAACAAGCACAAGTAGAAGTTGCATCTCAAGACTTTGCAGCTAGAGATGATGCCCTTGCCAAGGTACTAGGGGTTGATGCAAGACGATGATGTCGTGGCGTTGGATTAGGAGTTATTCCAACTAACTTGTTTGGAAAAATTCCATACAAGTAGGCACTAGCTGTAAGCCAAGCTACAGTGAAAGAAAAAACACAGGAAATCACATCTTTGAAAACAACAATAACTGAACTATTGAAAAGAGTAGAAGATATGGAGAGAGAACATGTGGTCAACAAAGAAAGTTTTAGTGTCCAATTCTTTACTCTTGTCTCAATATACAAGCCTTCACACTAATGATCTGACTTCTAATATCCGATTGCTCATTTTGTATAGTGTCCTACTGTACAAAATGCTCATGCTGAAATCACGCCTGTGGTGGAGGTTAGTTGTTTAATTATTATTTAAAATAATATTTTATTTTAATCTTTTGAATATATATATATATTACATTTTTTTTCCTTGAAAGAGTAATACAGAGGACATAACAACCCCTATGAACGGACTAATACAAAAGAAATTAACTTCAATGCATACTCCATCATCCCTAGTAAGTATTGAAAAATTTCTTAATTTAGTTCAATTTTATTTTATTTTATCAATATATTAGAAATTATTGTCTATTGGGTGCAGAGTCATGCATCAAAATATGATTAACATTCTGTACAAAAAAAACCAGTTGTTCCATCGAAACAACAAATTGACAAAATGAAAACACCAATTCAAGGTAAGATTGTAATTATTTAATCTAGGATCATCAATGTTTAAATTCTTATTTCCATGCATCATACTTTGTCTTATTTATTTGCAGAGTCAAGATAATGCTAATGAGTTGACGCCAACTTCCCAATTGGGGCTGCAAGGAAAGAAATTCTTTCTCATTGCATTAAAATCAAGGTTTAAAATTACAAGGGAGACAATACATAAGACTGACCCAAATGCAATGGTACACTGTGTCCCTATTGGAAAAGGCTATTATATTGTGAATCCAACAGAAATTTTAGATCCTATATTTGAAAATATAGCTCTACCACGTCCTAGTAGTGCATTACGTAATCTAGCAGATGCTTTGTTGAGCTTCATTCCTTGGAATAAGGATGACATTGAACTATGTAAATAGTGGTTATACTGTGTGACTAGTGATTTCAGTGATGTTGTATCAACTGGGAATAGTTGATTTATTGAATATTTATACTTAGATCAGGACATAGTTCAGAATTTTTTTGTAGTTCGGGATTAATCTTTACATTTAATTAAAATTTTGGGCACAAGTTGCCATTATATGCTAGGGGCACAATTTTTTGATTTTGTAATACATCAGTATTATATAATCTTCGTTGCATCTGAAATGAGATGTTGTGTTGTGAATATGTGGAATGATCAGCTCGAATCTATTCTGGGTTGCGACAGCATGCAACAGCTCAGGCCTGAATGCAACGATTTCATTCAAGACTACTTATGGATGTAACAGTTCCATTGTAAATTGGCAGCCTGAAGATCAGATCTTCATGGCTGCCTGATATTTTATGAAATGAATTCATGTCATCAGGGTATAAATGTAAAGAGTCGTTTTGAGCCTAGGGTTGGAGAATTTATAATTGTATAAGATCAAATTGAGAGCTATGACTATGATTCATTATTTCTAATACAAGGAGCATAGTTTCTTATATCTTGGTGTTTTAAATTGTGTTAGGACATGACATCTTTGTTAGAAGGCCAAGGCCCTCCTTCTCACAGAGATCACCAAGTTAAGTATGTAGTTTAATTTCTTTCCTATTGTGTGGTGTGGAATTGCATTAGATGTGTTACTGCAAGCTGCAACAGTGAAATGATAATTGCATTCTTCTTTGGTAGTTCATGATTGCATCCTGAATAGTTGCAACTGTGCGGTGTGACACTCGACTATGTAGGTTAGTTTATTTGATGCATGGTGTGTTAGATCAACTGTTACAACCAAGCTCAGCTCTAATTCCTTTCAGTCATTTATTCTTTCTAGGATTTCCAATATTAATCAAATTAGAGTTCAAGCTTACTTCTAGTTTTTGGTTGTTTTATCTTTCTTGAATTCATTATATTGGACAGATTATGATTGAGTTACAATAGCTGTTAGATGAGTTAGATCAGTAGAGATTGAATACTATAGTTTGAGAATTATAGGATTTGACTTCTTGCAAAAGTAAGTCTTATTTATTTTATTCCAAGTTACCAACTAATTTAGGAGCAAGGACTTTTCCCTATCCTAATAATTTTTAAAAGTCTGTTGCAATTCTGCATAAATTTTTATGTATATAAATAAATCATTTTCTTTTCTTTTATTTGATTTTATTTTTCAGTTTTGATGGGGTTTTTGTCTTTTTAAGAACTCTGAATAGGTTTTTGCGTGGAAGATCACTCGAATGGAGGCAGTCGCAACTCGGGCCAAACGATTGTCGCATTCTGATTGATCCTCCTTTCTGTGAATAACTCCTTGGAAGAAAAGAATGTTGCAGCAATAGTTACTCCGCTAAAGTTGCCTATCCTTCCTATTTTACCACAGCTGCGACTCCGCTAGAGTTTCCTATCCTTCCTATTTTACCGCAACTACAACACCGCCAATTTGCCTATTTTCCCTATTTTGAGCAGCTGCGACACCTACAAAAGTGCCTATTTTTCCTATTTCGAGCAACTGCAACACCGCTAAAATTGCCCATTTTTCCTATCTTTAACAGCTGCGACTCCGCTAAAGTTGCATGTCCTTCCTATTTTACTGCAGCTGCGACTCCGCTAAAGTTGCCTATCCTTCCTATTTTGCCACAGCTGCAACACTGCCAAGTTGCCTATTTTTCTTATTTCGAACAGCTGCAACACCTAAATTTGTCCATTTTTGCTATTTCAAGCAGCTGCGACACCTCCAAAAGTGCCTATTTTTCCTATTTCGAGCAGTTGCAACACCGATATTTTTCCTATTTTACCGCAGCTGCGAATCCGCTAAAATTGCTTATCCTTCCTATTTTACCGCAGTTACAACACCGTCAAGTTGCCTATTTTTCCTATTTTGAGCAGCTGCAACACCTAAATTTGTCGATTTTTGCTATTTCGAGTAGCTGCAACACCTCCAAAAGTGCCTATTTTTCCTATTTCAAGCAACTGCAACACCGATAAAATTGCCCATTTTTCCTATCTTTAGCAGCGCCGACTCCGCTAAAGTTGCTTATCCTTCCTATTTTACCGCAGCTGCAACACCGCCAAGTTGCCTATTTTTCGTATTTCGAGCAGCTGCGACACCTCCAAAAGTGCCTATTTTTCCTATTTCAAGCAACTACAACACCCAGATTTGTCCATTTTTCCTATTTCAAGCAGCTACGACACCTCCAAAAGTGCCTATTTTTCTTATTTCGAGTAGCTGCAACACCCAAATTTATCCATTTTTCCTATTTTGAGCAGCTGCGACACCTCCAAAAGTTTCTATTTTCCTATTTCGAGCAGCTGCAACACTGCTAAAATTGCCCATTTTTCCTATCTTTAGCAGCTCGGACTCCGCTAAAGTTCCCTATCCTCCCTATTTTACTACAACCGCAACACTGCCAAGTTGCCTATTTTTCCTATTTCGAGCAGCTATGACACCTCCAAAAGTGCCTATTTTTCCTATTTCGAGCAGCTGCAACACCCAAATTTGTCCATATTTCCTATTTTGAGTAGCTGCAACACCTCCAAAAGTGCGTATTTTTCCTATTTCGAGCAGCAGCAACACCGCTAAAATTGCCCATTTTTCCTATCCTTAGCAGCTGCGACTCCACTAAAGTTTCCTATCCTTCCTATTTTACCACAGCTGCAACTCCGCTAAAGTTGCCTATCCTTCCTATTTTACCGTAGCTGCAACACCACCAAGTTGCCTATTTTTCCTATTTTGAGCAACTGCAACACCTAAATTTGTCCATTTTTGCTATTTCGAGCAGCTGCAACACCTCCAAAAGTGCCTATTTTTCCTATTTCAAGCAGCTGCAACACCGCTAAAATTGCCCATTTTTCCTATCTTTAGCAGCTTCGACTCTGCTAAAGTTTCCTATCCTTCCTATTTTACCGCAGCTACAACACCGCCAAGTTGCCTATCTTTCCTATTTCGAGCAACTGTGACACCTCTGAAAGTGCCTAGTTTTCCTATTTCAAGCAGCTGCAACACCTAAATTTGTCCATTTTTCCTACTTTTGGCAACTACGACTCTGCCAATTCCTCATTGAATACTCATTATTTCTTTGCTCATTGGTATCAACGCTCTCCATCAATGCTCTCCATCGGTATCAGCGCTCTCCAACAGTTATCCTTAGAAAATCCGCTGAGACAAAAACTACGTCTGATTCGTCCTTCATTTTTGGTTTTTGTCCGCCATTCGACCTGCCCCGTGCAACAACCTGTCACCACTTTTTACCAAAAATGGTTGTGCCAATTCCCAAAAATACCCAAACCAACTCTCGTTCTGCATGCAGTATCTCAACGTCTAAGACTGTAACTCATCCCACTAGTAGCAGAATTTACAGACAGCTTCGCAATATGGGTATCCCAGCATGACACGTGCCTGTCAGCATAGCACCTCTGTGTGCAAACAAAGAGGTTTTTACTATCTTCTAGGAAGCTGGCCGGATTGACTATTTCCAGCGTTTGAATGGTTTTCATGTAGAAACTGCACTTGAGTTTGCTCAAAATCTAACTAGCACTCATTCAGAGGTTGGAGGTATCTGAATAGATGTTTCAGAAGCAATCATGGCGTAGGTAATAGGATTTCCCAGAACCGGGATGCAATGGTTTGGTCGGAAGTGCCACAATCCAACTATAGCAGAAAAATATTTGGTAGCCAGAGAAGTTGTTCGGCCGCACAGCCGAGGCATAGTGTTGGAATCCTTTCCAAATCCTTGAAACCAGGTGGCAACCTTCATAAAGAAATACATTTCCTGTGAAGGTAGGTACAAAGTGGTTTACATATATGAATTCTTCCTCCTTTCACATTTTCACCACCGCGGATTGTTAAATATGTCATTTTATCTTTTACAATATCAACAAACTATGGTTGGGATGTCAAGGGTGCTCGACACTCCTTATCTTGCCTCTAAAGCCACGGGTTGATTAAACTCTTAATCTTAAGGGCCCTTGTGCACCAGAATTTGACATGGGAAGAATTTGTTGCTCAGCCAAGGGTACCCCAAGCACCTGCTGTGGCAATAGGAGGTGTTGAAATGGTAAATGAGGACCGGAGTTCCTCCAATTCAGTTGGGGGGAGGAATGGAGCATTGGCAGACCAGGTGGAAGAGGTAAATATGGGGGAAGCTACGACAGCATCGACTCTTATAACATAAGTTTTCTTGTGGCCTTTGTTTGTGTAGGGTTTTTTCTAGTCTGCTTTTCTTTTAGCTTGCCTTAGGAGAAAATTTTTGTTTCAGTCACTTTGGCTTACTTTCCTTGAAGAAGGTTTCGTAGGATTTAGAATTTTCCACCCGAATATCCCCTTAATCAGGAGGTAATTTCGAGGGTAAGGATGGATACACAAGCCAAGTTCGGTTCACATGAAGTGGAAAACCCCACTTTGAATATTGGAGGACATTTGTTTCCACATACTCCTCTAGATTCACCTGTTTATCATCCCCTGCAGGGTGAAGAAGCACACATCCCCACTTCACAAGACTTACCTCCCATTGCATCAGGAGAGCCTGGATCATTGAAATGGACAAATAAACCCCAGGATGACCCCATAGACACTGTTGGTCCATCAACAGCTTATTGGACATATTCTCTAGGCCACCCAGTGGCCCATTTTTCCATTGCATCCCCACCCAGTTGGCCTACCCTTGAAGAAATATTCGCACCTATTCATGATCGTCTGGAATGATTACATGTTAGGGGTGATGAACTTCGAAGACAGTCTTTCACAAAGGGTAGAAGACCCGGGGTGATTCCACGAAGGTGGTTCACCATTTTTGGCGGATGGAAGCTAAAAAAATTGTTTTTTGAACCCTCGATCGAGGTTTTAAAAGCTTGATCGAAGGTTTTAAAAGCTCGATCGAGGGTTTTAAAATACCTCGATCGAGGGTTTTAAAATCTCGATCGAGGGTTTTAAAATACCTCGATCGAGGGTTTTAAAAGCTCGATCAAGGGTTTTAAAATACCTCGATCGAGGATTTTAAAAGCTCGAACGAGGGTTTTAAAATACCTCGATCGAGGGTTTTAAAACCCTCGATCGAGCTTTTGAAAAGCTCGAAAAAGCTCGGTCTAACTTTTGAAAAACATAAAAAGGCTCATTTTAGGCCCTCAATCGAGGGTTTTAAAATACCTCGATCGAGGTCTTGTTGAACCCTCGATTGAGGTGTTTTTAAACCCTCGATCGAGGTATTTAGCTCGATCGAGGGCTTAAAAAACAAGTCGAGAGCCCTTTTCACTACAGAATGAAAGTTTTGTCTGCCTTCCACAAAGTTAAACCATGTCATTAAATGCTCATTAATGAGCGAACTTGATACCATTGGATTTGTCAATGAATCCTCTATCCAGATATATAAAATTTATGAATTTTTATCTTCATATGTCTTTTGTTTTTAAATTTCTACTAAAACTTGCCCTAAAAAAACCTGTCGACAACTTCGATTCAGCTGAAAGATAAATCCACAAAATTCAAAATACACATCCAACAAATTTGAAAAAATACACACGTCTTAGATAAACGTGTCCTCTTCAAAAGGGTATTTTTATTTTTTCAAATTATGTAAAAAATTAAAAGATTTGGTGCACAAACACACATGTGTGCAAAATGCGACTGAAATATTCATTGGTCATTTTTGAAAAATAATAATAAATATATTTTTTCGAGAAAAATTAAAAGAAAAATATGTAAGCCCTAGTGCATTCTGTCTAGATCATGTTCACATATTTCATTTTTTTTAATTATTACTTTAACATTAAATTATCGTGCACGAACACAAACTACTTGTTAATTGCTCTTCAAATTTTTAAGTACACACATTTCATTAAATGAAAATTCGACACGATAAATGACATTGGAATATTTCAAAAAAAATATCATTAGAAAGCCAACATAATTCTCTACATTTCGTTTTTCAACCGCATGTCAAAATTCATTTGGAAAATATGTGTTTCAATGGCTTCAATTTAATACATGGATAAAATTTCCATTTTTCACCGTCATATTTGGCCAAAAAGAGTTACCCATCTTCATGGAATCACCTCTTGGCGTTATACTCTTATCAACTAATCCCAAGTCATGTTTTATCTTTCGAATCATTGGAATCATCCACACAACACATGACCACTGTTGAAACTGGTCAACCATCCGTTCTTGAACATGCATCTCCTAGTCAGGAGACCAGTTCGGTACCTCCCACAACCCAACCTATTGAAGGACAGCAGTCCAACAGACCCATGACTACCGCAGTTACATCACATGCTCCTCCCCCACCCCAAAATTGGAGGGGAGGATACTCTTTACCCCCTAACTTCTTTACGGGTAGTGGTAATCCTACGGTGAATAATCGGCAGCTAGTGTTGGGTCAACCTTTACCTAGTGGTCAGCAAGTTGTTGCTGGGGGGAAACTCCTGTCTCCTAACCATAATACTGCAGCAGGAGTTCCCATCGATCCTTTCATTGGAAATTCCTTACCTCCTAGACCTTCCACTTCGGGACTATCCCATGTCGGGGGATCGTCCAACGTAATTCAACCTCCATTGACTCAAGCATATCCAGGTCATCTCAACCCTATGCCGGGTCAACTTAATCCCAGAAATGCACTCTACGGGGTACCCTACCCCGATAATCCCTACACTCTATGGGGACAGCAAAATGTTTTACAACATGGACCCCCACTTACAGTCCCTCAACTCCCTCCACCCCCGTTTGGTCCATCCCCACCTCCCATTGGAGGTGGCGAGCCCCCACATAACTCTAGAGGAGGCGGAGCTCTACCTTCTAGTAGAGGACCACCCCACTTCGGTCATCATGGCCCACCCCCCCTTGGCAGAGGTTGTGGAGGACCACCCCCTCCTCCCGACGGAGGTGGGGGAGGACCATCTCATCCCGGTGGTGGTGGAGGAGCACCACCCCGTCCCAGTGGTGGTGGTGTAGGACCTTCTCATCCTAGTGGTGGTGGTGGTGGAACCCCAACCTACTATGGTGGAGGTGGCAGAGGAGGCTCTAACCCTTCTGGGGGCGGTGGTGGCCCACCACCCCCTCCCGACGGAGGTGCTAGAGGCCCATCCTATTCCGGTGGTGGTAGTGGACCACCACCTCCTCCCAACGGAGGCGGTGGCTTCCCATCCTACCCTGGCGGTGGTGGCGGACCCCCACCATTTGGAGGTGGCCCACCCCCTCCTGGTGGCGGAGGTGGGCCCCCACCTTATGGTAACGGGCCACCTTATTATGGTTATGGACCACCTTACTATGGCGGAAAAACTACATTTGGTCCAAACGGCCAGTACCCCTACGGCCAGTTTCCTCCTAGAACACCCTATGGTCAGTCGATATAAGGTCCCACAAGTCCTTACACGCCTTATCCGTACTATCAGTACTCGCAACCTAATCCACAGCTACCCTTTTTGGCTACTTTGGATCTACCTGACCTGTCTCGTTTAACTAATGACCCCATCTACCACGGAACTAATTGGCCACCCATTCCAGTAAAAATTCCATCAGATATCCCAAAATTTGATGGTAAGCCGGGTGAGGATCCTAAAAACCACGTGATGACTTACCACTTATGGTGTTCATCCAACTCCTTGATGGATGACTCGATCAGTCTTCGGTTATTCCAACAGACTCTCACTGGTTCGGCTGCCAAGTGGTATATTGAACCACCAGCTCATTCTTTTCCTGATTTTGGTTCTCTTGCTATGAACTTTTTTACTCATTTCCAGCTGCCTATACGGTATGAAACTGGTACAGAGCTTTTAACCTCGCTCTGTCAAAATACCGATACTCATATCTCATATCATATACATGAGTGGCGGAGGAGACGACGTCTCATTACGGATCCTATTCCAGATCAACTCCTAGCAGATTGGTTTACGAAGTCTCTCATACCAACGATAGCAAGAGATGTTTCCATGGGAGGCGCTGTCATCGAGGAACAAGCCATCGCTCGTGATCATTTGCTAGACTTCGTCTATGCCCAATCTGACACGTTGTTTGATATTCTTTCCGATGCGCCCTGTAACACTTATGACCCCAAAACCACCCAAGGGACCCCAAGCCGATGGCATCATTGGATCCCTTCACACCTAGCCTTCCGCTCAAACTGTTGGTTCATCGAACCCCCAGGGTTCTTCCCCATCACCAACACAAGTTGGTCACAACACCACCAAATCATCCACTCCTCTTGTCACTAAACAAGTGAATTCTGTTTCATCAGTTTCACCTCAAAAGTCTGGTGGTAAGAAGAAGAACAAGGGGAAACCTAAGAAATCTTCCACCCAGCAGGAACAAAAGAGCACCCCTGATGATACCAAATAGAAAAGGAAGTTGAAGTATCCTTTCCTATTGTGTGGTGATGATCACTTTTCTAAAGAGTGCCCCCATAGAGACAAAGTTCAAAAGTTTCTTAAGGGAAATACTACACCCGCAGTTCTCAATGATCCATTCCCTGCTCAAAATTAGTAGTCGATCGCTCACACTTCTTCTTCCCAAGGAGAAGCATCCACCACCGCACATGTTCTCATGGTACGTAATGATACTATCAACTTGAACACCCGTTCTCGTTCATATGACTCCATTCCAGCCAAATAACCTGTTGGAATTAATATTGAAAAAGATTCCACTTCGATACCCAATGTCACTGTACCGGCTGCTCCTCTCACCATAGAGAATCCCTCTCTCGAGTCAGTGTTGCGTCCACCCAAGAGCACGATTAGAAAATCATTTTTCAATCCTAATGCTCGGGTTGCTCAAAACTACAACATTGTAGAGGACCTAGCATAAGCTCCTTGTGCTATGTTGATGCTCGAGGTCTTGCAAAACTGTCTGAATTAGCACAAGACTCTCCTCACTGCCATCGATGCAGTTGACCCGGATTCATCGAACACCATTATGCTCTGGCTGGAATACTTCAAACCAAGGCTCTCCCATCAGCTAGCATTTCAATTTAACACAAACATCGCTGGGAAGATAATCCATTGTACTGTTTTGGACGAAGGATCCTCTACGTTAGTAATGTCGATCACATGTTGGAGAGCCATTGGCTCTCCCGAGTTGAACCGTTCTCCTACCACTTTGAGAGCCTTTGACGGATGTGGCTTTCAACCTCATGGGTTGTTACAAGCTTTACCAGTCGAGCTGGGAGGAAAGACCGCAACCCTTAACATGGAAGTGGTCGCTACCCCGTTAGATTATAACATTCTGCTTGGTCATAATTGGTTTTACGCCATGACTACGGTCGCATAATTTGTCTTCCGCATAGTACAATTTCCCCATCAAGGCCGAATTGTCACAGTCGACCAACTGGATTTCTGCACACCTGACACCACTACTCATCTGGGCGATAACGTTCCTTCGATTGGACAATCTTCTCAAAATTATGAGAGTGTGGGGGTCGGCCTCCTTAAGGATTCATCCCTTATGGGAATCTTTCCTACTTCGGATCCCCCAAATCATGTTTCCACGGTGAACATGATCTCCTCACAGACCTCATCTATCCCCAACTCCACTGATTCTGGGCTTGTACCTGATGAATCCACCACACATCTGATTGGAGACATCATGCCTCTATCACCCGCTGAACTCATGTATGAGGCTATCCAATCAGCACCAGAGGACCACTTAGCTGTGGCCTCCATTTCCTATTCTCTACAATGGACATCATCCGATCCTCTGCTACGAACTTTTCATTTTGACGAGTCCATTATAGAAATCATGAGCGCAGATGATCCTTCGTGGGAAGACCTCCATCATCGTTGGTCTTCTTTTCCCATACTGGATACTGTGGAGAACATCATTCAGACACTGGATCTCTACTTTGGGTCTCAGTCCATGATACTTATGTGTCAAACGGACTCCTAAGGAAACTTAGCCAACATCGAACCCACCACCTCTATAGACATTTCGGTTACCACTGGTGTAGTGGAACACATTCATCTAGGCCAGAAGTGTTCCCCCGAAGAATTCATTGCTTGTATGGCCTTATTCAAGCGATTCCGAGACATTTTCACTTGGACCTACGAGGAGATGCTAGGGATAGACCCCTCCATATTTTTACACGAGATTAAAACCTATCCCGACATCAAAACTGTCCACCAAAAGCTGCGACCGATACACCCTCGGAAGACTGCGGCAATCAAGGCAGAAATTGAGAAACTCTTGAAGGTTGGATTCATCTATCCTATCCCATTGACAGAATGGGTCTCAAATGTCATCCTTGTTACTTAAAAACAGGGTACCATTCGTGTCTATGTCGACTATCGGGATCTCAACAAAGCTTTTCCCAAGGACAACTACGTGACTCCCTTTACTGACTAGATTATCGACAATTGTGCTGGAAGTGTCATTTTTTCATTCATGGATGGATTTTCCGGATACAACCAAATTGAGATCCACCTTGCTGACCAACGCAAGACTGCATTCATCTGCCCTTGGGGAATGTTTGCATATCGTAAACTTCCGTTTGGTCTTAAAAATGCTGGTGCCACATTCCAACGGGCCATGTCGTACACATTCCACAATGTGAAGGACTTTGTGGAACCTTACTTGGATGACCTCCCTACCCACTTGAAGCAGTGTGAGTTCCACTTATATCATCTGACAACCATTTTCCTCAAATGCAAATGGTACAATATCCATTTGAATCCTCATAAGTGTATTTTTTGAGTCGAGTCTGGATGCCTCTTAGGGTTCATCATCTCGAAAGATGGGATCCGCATTGATCCCTCAAAGGTGGAAGTTATCGTCGCTCTTCCACCTCCAACCAACATTACGGAACTTCAGAGTCTGCAAGGACGTGCGACTTATTTAAGGCGTTTTGTCTGTAATTTCACCCAAAAGACGCAGGGTTATATGAGATTGATGAAAAAAGACGTCCCGTTCATTTGGGATGATCAAGCTCAACAATCTTTTGAAAGTCTGAAACATGCCATCACGCATGCCCCTGTGATCCAACCACTGAATTACTATCGAGATTACATTTTATATCTCGCAGCTTCTGACACCACTATCGCCATGGTTTTGGTACAAGAAGACCAAAACGTCCAAGAACATGTGATATACTATGCTAGCGAAGGTCTCATTGACACTGAAACTTGCTATTCACGTGTTGAGAAGCTCGCTCTCGCGGTAGTCATTACCGTGCAGAAGTTTTGCCATTACATTTTGCTCCACACCACCACTATCATCGCTGATTCGAACCCCATGTACCACGTTTTGACTCGTTAGGTGCTTGGGGGAAAGTATTAACGCTGGATCGTGATACTGCAAGAATTTGATCTTCTTTTTGAAAAATCCAAGTCAAAAAAGTCTTTGGTGTTCACTGAGCTCATTTGCGACCTTCCCCGTATTGATGTAGAATCTGAGCCTAATGACTCATTTCCATATGAGTCATTGTTTCTTATCAGTACATCTGATCTGTGGTATGGAGATATCACATTGTATCTTCAAGCCCAACATTTCAGCCCTGCATTGTCTTGTGACGACCGTCGTCGAATACGCCACCATGCAAAGTACTATCTAATTATCAGTGATACTTTGTACCATCGTAGCATAGATTCTATCCTTCGACGTTGTCTGAATCATGATGAGGCTGAACGCGTTCTGAATGAGTGCCACGATGGGGCCTGTGGCGGTCACCTCTTTAGGATGGATACAACCTAGAATATTTTGAGTGCAGGATATTACTGGCCGTTTATCTTCAAAGATTGTATCGAGGCCGTAAAAAAATGTCCTCCATGTCAACATTTTCATACGAAAAAGCACACCCATCCCGCCCCGTTACACCCAGTTATTGTCGTTGGCCCCTTCTCTAAATGGGGCATCGATTTCATGCATTGTAAGCCTACCTCATCCGGGGCATCGTTATGTCATTGTAGCTGTGGACTACTTTACAAAGTGGGCCGAGGCAATGCCTACATACACGAACGACGGCAAGACCGTCGCACTCTTCATGTTTAATCATGTAATAGCATGGTTTGGAGTTCCTCAAGTGATAGTTACTGACCATGGTTCACACTTTATGAACCATATGGTTGACGAGTTGAGCGATAGATTGGGTTTTCACCATGAAAACTCAACACCGTACTACCCTCAGTCGAACGGACAGGTCGAGGCCATTAACAAGGTCTTGAAAACTATGGTCCAACGGATGGTGGGTACACACAAAGCCAATTGGCACAACATGTTCTTCTCCGTGCTTTGGGATTATAGAACCTTTGTTAAAACCACCACTGGATTTATTCCTTTCCAACTAGTGTATGGATTGGAGGCGGTCCTTCCCATTGAGTGCGAGATTCCGTCTCTCAAGCTCACCATGGAACTTCTCCCAAACACTATTGCTGAGGAAGAATGCTTCCTCTGCCTAACTAAGCTCGACGAGACTCGCCGAGATGTCGCTCTTTCCAACATAGCTCACAAGAAATGCATCAAATCGTAGTACGAAAAGTCGGTAGAACCTCACACCTATAGTGAGGGATATTTGGTCACATACGACCAAAAGCATGATAATCTGGGGGCAGGAAAGTTTGAGTCCATGTGGCATGGACCTTACGTAGTGAAACGTGTCTTAGAGAAGGGAGTTTATGAGCTTGAAGACTATGACGGGATATCTTTGGGTGACCCTCTCAATGGGCTCTACCTAAAGAGGTACTATGCTTGAGTATTTCATGCATAAGTACTTTTGTATATACTGTACATGGCGTGTTTGTGTTTTTTGTGTGGTGTGACGCTTTGATTTCTTGCATTTTTAGGTCTTGTTTAGTTTCTTATACCATGTTCTGTCTGCGTGTGTAGATGGAAACGTGCTATGGGTTCGCGGACGGTGCCAGTCGGCATACCCACAACCTTGCTTCAACAACCTGGGTACTCTATTCACCCACCGATGAGATCATCAGCTCAGGCAGAATGTGTCTAGGTTTTGTGATCAACAATGCTGCAGAATATCAAGCAGTCATTGGAACCCTCACTGATGCCATTTCTTTAGGTATGGACCATGTTGTCATCCACCTAGATTCTCAACTAGTGGTCTATCATCTTAACCGAGTCTACGCCATCCGCGATCCTACCTTACTCCATCTCTATCGACGAGTCAATCTTCTGGAAAGGTCGTTTGAGTCCATTCAGTACCTGCACATTCCACGAGACGTTAACACAGTTTCTGACTCTATGGCCAACTTCATCTTAGATTGGTACATTGCACACACATAAGCATATATCATGAACTATTAAAAGTAGACATAACATGTAAATAACTCATTTTATAAGCAAACACATAATAAGACCACACCATTCATCCATTTTAAACACATAATGTATAAATCACCAGAATGTTCATATATATATATATATATATCATCATCATAAAAGTAGTGCTGGTACAAAATCTGAAGCACGATGGCTTTCAGTGAGTCTCTAGAAAATCTGAAGCCTCATAGCTTTTAGTAAGTACAAAAAATCTGAGGCCACCAAGCTCTCAGTACATACATAGTAACAACACGAGGCCTATTGCCTAGCCCATACATCCCTAGGTGGTCTAACAACTCTAGCCTGCTGAGTATGGAAACAGTCAACTGCTCTCACAACTCTAGCCTGCTGAGTATGGAAACAGTCAACTGCTCTCACAACTCTGCAGAGCAGCGCGTTGAAGCACACGGTCGCTCCAACTGTGTACACCTGCATGGGTCACGACACCTCATCTATCATCGGCTCGAGGACATATAACGTCAACCCACTCAGGTTGGCATAGACCCCATTTATCTCTGCAATGGCAATGTGTACGGCAGGACCCATGACTGCTCCCTCTCCTCTCTCTCTCCTCGCAAGAAGAGAGACCCCCACTGGTCGTACGGGGTCCACATCTGCACACACATGTTGTTAAATTGTCATCACTATAACAAAAAAATTATAAAAACACAAAACTTAAAAGTGCAAGGGTTTATTGTTCTTACCCATGTCTCCCCATGCTTCTCCCTCAGGCAACGACAAGTCATGATCATCTCTGAAGTCCGTACCACTGTATGGGAAGTACTCTACCATCAGTAACTGGCCCTCTAGCCAGCTGAAGAACTCAACACCATATGAGAGGATGGGACCTCCACCATGTCGGGACATCACCACTGTCCATCTAGCCATGTGTGGATCCCTAATATACCTTTCATCTAGTGGTACCTAAAGGCGCAAGAGAGGAACCCGCTCCAAGAGGTACGAGATCACTATCCAACCATAGCCAAACTGTTTGAGCTCTCCCCACCGACACTTTGTCAGCTGAGCTCGCATGTTCAGGAGGAGTCCCTCGCACCAGTTGTAGATCTTCGGAGACATGTAGTACTCCGCGTATAACATCTATGATCTGATGGCTAAGTGAGGAGCTTGGCTCCCTGCCATCCTCATAATGGTGAAAAGTATGGTGGGCAATGGACGTTCTCGCACATCTTTTATGGGAATCTTCCCACTAGAAGCACGGGTGTTGGGAATACAATGCTGCAGGATCATGTCACCCACACTCTGATCACTCCCACGTGATCCAGTAAGAAGCACATTGTCCCCTCTTCGGGACAATCTGGTCAGGAAGTAGATGTCCTCGATAACTATGGTAAGCATGTGCTCATAGATCATGAAATATTACTGGGCCGCATCCCAGCATCAGAACATATGTGTCAGTAGTGGGATTTGGGACCTCATGCCTTAGATCTCGAATAATTTGAGGAGCCCAAAGTTCCTCAGTGCTTCCACACATCATGGATCATTTGCATCCTATTCATCATCTAACTCATGCTCTCGTTCACACCACTCCAAAACCATTCTGGCTGCTGGCAACCTGCCAAAAGGAGGTTATAAACATTGTTAATACTTGCTTCAAACACCAAAAGTTATTTTTTTGGGCATGGTTTTTTGGTTGGGATGGACATTTCCACCGTCGCACCCCGTTATTACTAACAGTGCGACGTTGTCGCAGTCCATCCTTGCGACCTTTGCGATGACTCAATCTCATCGCAGTTCCTGAAAGGTAAGACTGCGACGAGCCGAGGACGCAATGGCCCTTCACAAACCAAGCCAAAAACCAAAAAAATGAACAAAATTCAAAAATGTAAACCACTACAATTATGCTGGATGAAGTTTAGGGTTACCTGCTCCAGACGGTGGGTGAAATGGCTGCTCGTAGCTCCCGAAATCAACAAGTGAAGTTTTGACTCCAAATGGCACTTCTCCTCCCAATTTGGCGAATGAAACAATGGTAACTCTATTTGGACCATTTTTCTATTTATAGATCAAAATGGAATATTCCTTTTTCAAATATTTGATGCTTTTAGGTCATTTGCTATAGTTTGGGTCGATTTTATCACATTTGAACGCTTGGTTAGCTATTTGACCTAGTGTTTGAGTGTGCAGGAGTTATTAAGTGTCTTTTTACACCGTTTTCCACTTTGGAACGATCATTTTAGGTATGAACGCCCCTTGTGTGTTTTTGTCGTTATTTTCCATTCATTAGATTGTAATTATTTTATGATGATGAGCTTACTCTTTGTTCTTTCTCATGCTCTTTAAACCATGAGAATAAGTTACCGAGTTACTATTTATCACTTTTCCGGGCTTGTTAAACTCCTACGGAAAAAGAACCCCCTCAAAGTCTATCTTTAAGCTCTTTTCAGGCTCTCGAAATACGAAAAGATTGCCAAGCAAACTTGTCGCGTTCACGCTTGTTAAAGAATTTGAATGGTCATCTTCCTGGTGATAGTTTACCCCTTTTTCAGACCAAGGGGCACTATTTATGAAAAAGGTATACTCCAACCAATCATGACTGGAAGAGTCCTCTCCCGCGTTGTTTTACCCTTTTTCGGCAATGAGGCTAACTTTACGAAAAAGGACCATTGGAGTCTTCTTTAGTTCTTTTCACACTCTCTAAACATGAAATGACGATCGATTTTACCTTCTATGGACTCGTTAAACTCTCACATTGAAGGGCCCGCCATGGGACAAACCTCTCCTATCCCAGATTCAAAAAATATTTGGGATTGGACTCATCTATGAGATGAGCTATACCGATCATCTGGTTACCTTCATCAAGCTCGTAAAAAAAACATGAGGCACTCATCATTCATGGTGGGGAAAAGGAAAGCTTTTATGTTACACCCTTTATCAGTGGCAGTATCTAGTCATTTCTTGAACATGGCACTCATTTGCATTTGCATGTCGCACTTGGATGATCCGTTTGTCCTCGAGTTCCACCTATTTCGTGAGTCTTCTTACTCCTTTGAGTCATTCAAAGAATGCTTCCATCATGAGTTCCATTAGGAATTGGTACCATAACTTGTCAAGTCAATACTACCGAGGCATGCCATGCCCATGTTCAAGAATACTCTCACTACTCGTCATCTGCAGTCAGTGCACCTTCCATCATGTCGGTCTACTCTAAGTCAGTCATGCATGTCACTATATCATCTTATCTGCTCTACACATCCTTTGTCGTGTTCCATGTCGATGATGGGGGATTCATCACGGCCCTCCTTTGATGGATTCATCCTTGTCGACTTCAGCTTATCATCTGAGGATTGAATCTAGAGACCAACCAAGTACCTTGGCCCTGCATGCCTCAATGGAAGGTTACCTCGCTTTCAACATGAGTTTACATCATTGGCTGTTGATTGAAAGATTTCATCTTGCGTTCGACTTCATCTCATTTATTCACACTTGATGATATGTACTGCGATACCTTGGGGATCATTGACATTAATGGTGATTTCCCTCGCACTTGTTAACGGTATACATCAATGAGCAGTAATCAAGTGGTTTCTACCATGTTCAACATCAAGACATTTGTAATCACATGGATAGATTCGTATCATTGCAGGTTCAGCTTGAAGACCCCGGGGAGTCATGTTTTACCCAGGTTATGATGGAGTTTGTATTGAGTCATGTCACACGGATCCACATTTGTATTGGTCGTGGCTATGTTATAATCTCATCAGGGATCTACGCTTGTGTCTAGTAGCCATGATTGTGTTCAGTCGGTCATTACTACATGGATCTACAATGTATTGGTCGGCATCCATGTTGTGTGTCATATGAGACAGTGTACTCAGATTCAGTTATACTGCAGCAGTGTCCTTTGTTTGACAAGCCATTGCCATTCTTTCTATCAAAGCATTTCACCTGTCCAATATTTCAACAGCTTCATGCTTTGGGGGGCATTCTGTTACACCTAAAACCCTACCATCATGATTTAGTGTAAACACCCCTAAAGTTCATTGGATAAGTCATTCATCTGGAAGGGATATCATTACACTTATGCTAGGTTTTGAGAGGTTTTCGCAGACTGCACTCATGCAACCTATGACTTCACATCTTGCTCTACTGCAGGGTGTGACGAAGTCAGTTAATGGACAAAAATTGGCCTTTCGAGCTCATTTTCGAAGCCTGTTGACTTGTATCCTTATACCTGACCTCTTGGGGGAGCTGGCACTCGGTTCCTAACCTCTTAGAAGGATCCCCTATCTCTCTCCTACCATATCTCAACCTACCCTATCCATACCCTATCCACTTAGTCCTATATAAGTGAATCTCTACCCCTCTCCAAAGGGAGGAAGTCTATAGTGTCTACATGCTGGTGAAATCATATTGGAGATATCTCTAACTCATCCATTGAGAGACTCACACTTCCTTGGAAGGATGGAAATTGGCTTGGATGGAGAAGGGATACTACGTTAAGCCTTAGTTGTAGTCTATTCTTATCTATGTAATTTTCTTGATTTATAGTAATATAAACACTTCCCACCAATATTGTTTATGTTTGATGATATTGTGTAGTTTACCTGCTTAACTGTTTATTTAGATCTCTTATTTTATAGATGCTCTTTACTCGTTTGCATTGTTCTATGTGTCTTGATAGGTATTGCAGCTGAGATCTGACAACCGCAAGATGTGGAGCAGCATCGAGGAGAAAGGATTGTGAAGTTGAGGTGAGTCATCTAGTCACTTGATCCTTAATCAGATCTAGGAAAGTCGTTTGTAGTCTGTATTATTTGTTCTAGACTCACTTTGAGCTAGGTAGATCGGGCTCGCGTCCGCTCGAATGGATTGTCCGTCAAACAAACCCCCCCCAAAAGTCTTGACCCCCTAAAAGTGGCTTGTGGCAGTCTTGCTAAAACCCCCCATAAAACATTTTTTAAAGGTGTTTGGTGGCAGTCCTTAAAAATCCCCTCAAAAGTCCTTAGAATTTGACTTTTGGGGGTGGTCCTTAAGAACCCCCCTCAAAAGTCCTTAGAATTTGACTGTTGGGGGCAGTTTTTAAAACCCCCCCCCAAAAGTCCAAAAGTCTTAATGCATTTGAATGGCTTGCAATGTGCCTTCATGGTAGAAATGTTGAGTTAAAACGGAGTATGTTTTTGTATTTGAATCTTTCAAGAAATCCATTGATCAAAATGTGTATGTTATTATTGGTTGGGATAGAGACGTGATTGTAGAACATTGCAATTTTTTGTAATGAGTGAGTGAATTGATTAAATCATTATCAATTGAAGTTTACTGTCAAGGCCAAATCCATTGAGAGGATTTGTCCAAGATGTCTCTGAATTTCTTAACCAACAGATTCCTTAAAAACCAATCACGCTCGTAAGATTCAACACAGACAATCTGATCTCATTGCAGTGCTGATTGCATTGAGGTAATGTCAAGTTTGGTCATTAGGATTAATTAATGAAGTACATATGAAGTTGGTTAAAGAGTCTAATCAGATTTGAAGACACCCCATTGGCATTCCAAACAAACCATATGACAGTTTAAGCAAACTGATTGAGTGCATAATAAGGATCAGCAGACCAAAAAACCAGTATTGAACTCTTATTGGATGAATTTTGAATGTGAATGTAATCAAGCTATAATTTTCCACTAGAGTATCAGCAATACAAGTGATGCAATTTATGGAATGAAAGCCAAGGACTATAACTGAATGAGTGCATGACACATTCCCTTGCAGCTAATGAATTAGATTGAGTTCATAAGTAAGTAGAGGATTATCGTTCTTACTCAGTTTGATATTACTTGCTATTACTGTTTAGTTATACCCATTTTGTTGGTTGACGAGTCTGCATTATTTATTTAGGGTGATGGATATTTTCCATTCGGAAGATATATATAATTTTCAAGTTTAAATTAGAATTAATAATTATATTAATATATTTATTATTAAGTTAATAAGTTTTCAATAAGTAACACACATTTGACATTGGTATGGTTGCTTGCACATTAATTCAAATTACATATATGATTTTGATATAGATATGAATCATTCGCATAATAGCATGATATATGTCCATGATATTGATATGAATCATTCAGGATGCAATCATAAACTACCAAAGAAGAATGCAATTATCATTTCACTGTTGCAGCTCGCAGTAACACATCTAATGCAATTCCACACCACACAACAGGAAAGAAATTAAAATACCTACTTAACTCAGAGATCTCTGTGAGAAGGCGGGCCCTAGACTTCTAATAGATATATCGTGTCCTAACACAAATTAAAACACCAAGATATAAGAAACTATGTTCCTTGTGTTAGAAATAATGAATGACAGTCACAACTCTCTGTTTCAGCTTATACAATTATAAATTCTCCAACCCCAGGCTCAGAACGCCTCTTTACATTTATACCTTGATGACATGAATTTGTTTCACAAAATATCAGGAAGCCATGAAGATCTACAATCTTCAGACTTCTGATTTACAATGGAACTGTTACAACCATAAGTAGTCTTGAATGAAATCGTTGCATTCAGGCCTCAGCTGTTGCATGTTGTCACAACCCAGAATAGATTTGAGCTGATTGGACTAGATGGTACTCGGATGCTCTGTTGTGACTCAGTTACAGCTGGCCATGTGGAGGAATGCTTGAACTGTTGCAGCGAATTGTGGAATCGAACTCAAGAAGGGACAGCTGGGGCCACATATGCATCTTCTCCAAGGGTTAGCAAGTTGCTAAACCTGCAGTCTTTTAAAGGCTTCTGGGCTATCTTTATTGAATCAATCAATATTAGCACAACCTTAAAATATAGAGTGAAAAACCATAAACAAATCAAGCATTAATGATATAAAACAATAATAGAACATACCTGTTGCAATCCATGCTCTGCTTGGGAAGATATCTGCTTATATCGGGGAATAATGAGGCAAAACAGGGAAAAATGGTGTAGATAAGTGTAGGCAAAAAGGGGATATTTTGGGGCCCAACATCTCCCCCCAGCTATCCAATTGCATGTCCTCATGCAACAACAAACTAATATGATTCTGAATCTGGTCCCCGTTCATGTTGAAAGGAAAAGTTGAAGGAAATGTCAGGTTCCTTTCCTGCTTCCAAAAACCCATTGCAAGTAGCCCAATATTCCCAGCACTACTTCTCTTTTGCCTTGGTCAGTGTATAATTGTCCCTGTACTGCCCTCCTAACCACCATATCAGTGGAAATTTGAACTTGAGTCCCAGCCAGTGTAACCCACACATTCTCATGCAATTGACATACCCTGCTACCCTGGGAAGAGCTTGTTTAAAATTCTTAAGGCAGTAAGGATCCCTTTTCTTCAAAGCTGGAGAAGAAGTCTGCCACCCGTTCTTTCTACCCTCTAAGGCAAGATGTTGTTGTTTGGAGACCAGGTCAACACAGGTACAAATAACTTTCTCTTTCATCTTCTTCAGATGCTGAGTCTTTGGAGGAGATAAGAAACATCTTTCATGGTTTATGATGAGAGCACGAGGAGATTGGGGTTCACTCCTAATCCATAAATTGGCACTAGCCTCATTCCTAGAGATTATTAACAAAAGAGGAAAAGGCTCTCAACTGAACATCCCCTGCATAGGGAATAGGATTAGAGCTAGAATCACCAAAACATGCCATATTGTGCATATACAATTCACACAACATGTGCTACTCAAGAAAACTACTTGACAAAAAGGTCTCTACAAACTGGGAAGGGATCAACGACTGATAAGGTCTACCCTCTTGTAAAGCTTTCAATTTGAACAGGGTCATTTGCTCATACAGGAATACCAGGTAGGAAGGAGATGGGGATCTTGAACTCAGCAGCTCCCGAGAGAGGGCATACATTTGGTCTTTTTCTTTTTGCATGGATTTGAATTCCTTCAACTCCTACAATTCTTTTTGCACCTCTTCCAATTGAGATTTCTCAAGATTTGATTCCTCTTCCCACTTCTCCCTTAATTCTTTGATAGTCTTCCTATGTTCAGAGAGAGGGACCATCCCTGCCCAACACTGATCAATGCACTTTTCCCATTTAGCTAACTCCAGCTGTAACAAAGAAAGTTGTTTATCCAATCGTTGAGTCCTTCTATCTTCCACATCTTTCTCATCATCAGAGTCTAAAGCAACAATTTCTTGAGAAAATTGCATTCCTACCCTACCATCAGATGTTCCAGCTTCCTCATTTTCGGTTGGCAGTGTAGTAGCTTCCTCTTCCATCGGTGTTGCAATGGCCTCTTCTTGTGTTTCAATCTTAGCATTTAATTTTGAGGATGTTGGTTCTTGTGTAAAAGCATCCTCTTCCTGTACCTCAACAGCCTCAGTTTGTGTTGCTAAATCAATCATTAATTTCGAGAACACTGGTTCTTGTGTGACAACATTCTCTTCCCGAATACCAAACTCAGCAGCTTCTACCTGAGTTGCAGTCTCATCAAATACTTTTAGGAATGTTGGTTCTTCAAATACTTTTAGGAATGCTGGTCCTTCACTAAATATTGTCAAGGATGTTGGTTCTTGTGTAAAAACATCAGGTTTTCCAATTTCTTCAGATTACTGAGGTTGTTTTTGAATTACCTTGATATCTTCTGGATGATGAGACTGGTCCTGGAATAGTTCAGTATTTCCTGTCGAATTAAATATGTCTCCACATTCTGGACATACCATTTCTCCTTGTTCTTCATTTCCCAAAACAGGAGATGATTTTTCTAACAGATCTGCAGCCTCCACTAATATATTCAAATTCTTCTCTGCTTGTTTTCCAGTCACTTCCTTCCATTTCTCCAATTCATTTCGAAGCATTTGCACCTCCTTCTTTAGCAACTCATTTTCAAAAAGGAGGTTTTCAGTTTGGGGTTTTTCCATAGCAGGTTCTTATGTAATGGACCGTGATTTGGGGTTTAAAATAGGAATTTCTATGCCTACCCCGGTTGCACAGGCTGCTTTTGATGTGGGAATTTCACTATTTGCCCCAATTGCACATGCTGTTTGGGCTACTGCAACAGACCGAGTCCTTTTATTCACAACTCCCGATGGCTGGCCTTCACTGCATACTGTTGTTGCTATTGTAACAGCTCTGGTTCTTCTCTTCTTTGCTGAGGTAGATGTATGACCCTTACTCCCTGACCTTTTTCTTCTTTTCTGTGACACGGGGGTTTCTAAATTTTCAGAAAGAGGGATGAATTCCTCTTCTTCAGTGATGGTTCCCCTTCTTTCAGGGGAGAATTCGACATCCAACACCTCTATAGGATTTGCTACTATTGCAACTTCCAATATCACTGCCTCATTCACCATTGGCTCCATCATATCCCCTTCTGCACCAGGGTTTGATGTTGTCGCAGCTTCCCCCATATTTACCTCTTCCACCTAGTCTGTCAATGCTCCATTCCTCCCCCCAACTGAATTGGAGGAACTCCGGTCCTCGTTTACCATTTCAACACCTCCTATTGCCACGGCAGGTGCTTGGGGTACCCTTGGCTGAGCAACAAATTCTTCCCATGTCAAATTCTGGTGCACAAGGGCCCTTAATATTAAGAGTTTAATCAACCTGTGGCTTTAGAGGAAAGATAAGGAGTGTCGAGCACCCTTGACATCCCAACCATAATTTGCTGATATTGTAAAAGATAAAATGGCATATTTAACAATCCACGGTGGTGAAAATGTGAAAGGAGGAAGAATTCATATATGTAAACCACTTTGTACCTACCTTCACAGGAAATGTATTTCTTTATGAAGGTTGCCACCTGGTTCCAAGGATTTGGCAAGGATTCCAACGCTATGCCTCGGTCGTGCGGCCGAACAGGATTGTCAAGGCTTCGCAACTCGCGATATACCACAGGGTCCAACAGTAAAACGTGACAAGGAGGATTGGGATCGTACCCTTGCATAAATACCCAATTAAATGGATGGTACATGCGTAGTAGCTCCCCGAGTGTTGTTATTAGTGTATTGCTCTGCCAAGACGGCCAAAAGGTTAACTCAGTTGGTTTCAGGAATCCTAAGGGTGTCTCCCGATATACACAAGGTATGTGGGAGCTCAAATCCGTAGTGGTGCTGTCTAATGCACAACCGTTCGGAAAGAGACCTTCCGATATACTACCGAGTATGTGATACACCCTTCGATATACGCCAAGTACTAAAGGTGACTTGGTGGGTACGTGAAGGAGCTCGATATACTAAGTACGTGGAAGACTACAATACCCCCAGGATACAGTGCTAGAAAATAACGATAGCTGCCATGCTTAACGACGCCGGAACACGTCTCTAACTTACACACAAGTTACTAAAAATTTTACCCTAGTTCTACCATTAATTTTATCTAGACGGTTAGGTGAATGCATGAGGTGAGTACATAATCGTAAACATAATGCAGGCCCTAACTACATGCAAAAATTACACTTTTCTTTCAATGAAATCTATGTAAGGGAAGGAGAGATTTTATTTTTCTTTCCAACAATTTTACCAAGGCAATGCAATGCAAGACAATCCCAAATCTACCAAAAAATGACTATGAAGTATTCGTTTTCCTTTTCGGCAAAACATAAGAGACATAAAACCAAATCAAATCATGTTTTTCTTTTTCTTTTATCTTTTCAAAACGAAAATGATGCTAAGTGATGAAAAGAGAGAGCTTCTAAGTAAAGTATGCAAGATTTTCAATTTCATTATGATGGCCTAAAAGCATAAAAACCGAAAGATACAATGTGATTTCCCAAGCACGGAATTACTTTTGCAAAACTTGATATCTATTCGAATTTTTCAAGAAAATGAGAAACTCATAATTCATGAAAAACACAAATAATGTAATTTTCTTTCAACTTTTCCAAAAGATCTATGAATGAGACATTCCAATGCTTATGCAATTCTTCAAATAAACTTGAAAAATGACGGAAATAATGTACTTTTGATCTTTCAATGGATGTATCAAAATAACAACTTGACAACAACAATGCTTTTAAACATAAATACTAAACTGAAAAGATTACTTGCAGCACTCTAATAACTTAGAAAATCTCAAGAAGAGATGAGCACTTAATGGACTGAAAATACACATAAACACTCAAAATCAATTAGTAACAAGCAACAGTAAAAGCAAGCAAAGCTCACAAAATGAATGCAAGTGAGGTCTGGAAACCGATCCAATACAATGATCAGATCTAGAAATGAGAGGAGGGAATGCAAGGGTGAGTGGATGCAGGTGAGGGAGGCGAGAGTGTCTGCCACTACCAACTCTCAAACTTGTCCAAGATGGAACCCAAAACAACTCCAAACAAAAATCAAACAACTCAATCACACAAATCAAAAAGGGATCTCTGACTGGATCACATAGTACAGAGGGATTCTACACACAAACCAAACTCAAATCAGAAATGGAGAAAGGGTGTCTGTATGGAAAAAATGGTAGATCAGCGCACTCTGTGTTTGTACATAGTGCAACATTGTAGTTCACTAGTGCGGGAAGTGAGACAATGTCGCAGTAGACCAATGGAAGGGCTGTGACGACAGACTAACAGGAAAAGAATAGAGATAAAAAAACCACACAGTGTCGCTCTGGGTACACTGACCAGGTGCGACAGGAGAGATCTGAGTTCAAAAATGAACCAATTCCCCAAGTAATGAGCATAAAAAAGTTCTGCAAATGAGAAGTACAAACTCAAAGGAAGCTAATCAGACTCTTCGAAGTGAAGATCTGACGATGAAATCAACTTCAAGAAGGAAATGACAAAATAGAATGGCTTGGCAAGAAATCAACTGAAAAATTACATTTAAATTGACAACTACAAAGCAATGTTCTTTCCCTAGTATGGTCACCAGATTTGTCTGACGGACAATCCACTCAAGCGGGTGCGAGCTGGATCTCCCTAGCTCAAAGTGAGTCTAGAACAAATAATACATACTACAAATGACTTTCCTATATCTGATTAAGGATCAAGTGACTAGATGTCTTACCTCAACTTCACAATCCTTTCTTCTCGATGCTACCCCATGTCCTATGTTCATCAGATCTCAGCTGCAAGACTTGTCAAGACACATAGAATGTAATGACCCTTTTTCAAAATTTTATTCAAATGCCAATTTTTCCACTTTTCCCCCAATTTCAACCTTTGACTAGTTTTACTGTTTTGACCTCCAAATCAACCCAAATGCTCCCAAATATTTTGTAGGAGTGTATGAATGGTATTTAGACTTGAATATTAGTTTCAGGGATGTTTTATGGCCCTCCAAATATTGCTACAAACTTGATTTGTATTCTGATCAATATATGTAATTTTGACTAGTAATTTGTGCATCAAATCCCCCGAGGTAACACTGCAAATGGCCTTCCAAATGCCTCCAAAATCCCACGAATTTATGAATAGAGGTATGTAATGTGTTAAGTATGTGATTAAGGTCTTATATGCACCATTAATTTATTTTTACTACTGTTCTAAGTCTCTCACATTCAACAACAAAAAACCCTCAATTCGACCCTTGGGGAAATGGCACTATTTCACCTCTCAATACAAACAAACTGAGTAAAAATGCTTCAAATGCTCAAGTATAGTACATGAAACTTGTAGAATGTATCCATGGAAGTATATGAATCACAAATATATCATAGAATCATCCATCCATTCGAAATAAACAACCTTATAGTGTCATACATCAAAGCATTGGGGAAATGGACATTGTTTTCTCATTAATCAATAATTTTGCATACAGTCAATGGGTATTTTGACCTAAGAGTTTCTGAATATGAATAACATAGGATATGAAGCTATTACAATCAGAAAAATATCATATTAATCTCTCCCAATGAGTGCAATATCTCACCCAAAGTGCAATCCCTCAAGGAGCCCGAATATGCCTTCAAAATTGGAAATGGTGGAGAGAAAGTGTTGCACTAAACCAAACCATGAAACTTCCTGTAGCTTCTACCTACAAATAAAACTCCATTAAAGCACCATGAAATACCTGAGTGTCCTCTCCAAACACCAACTTGGATGGGAATATTTCACCCTTGAAATTGGCTAAGGCAAGAAACTAGTCATCCACTAGTTCTCTCTTCACAAATGCAATTTTTCTCAAATCATCAAAATCCATTCTCATACTTGATTTCTACATTTTATAACCAACATTAGCCTTCAAGGGGTCGAAATCCTCTCAATAGATTCAATTAATTTCCATTTAGAAAATATTCCTCATTTGCCACTTATCTCCTAGTTCAAACCTTCCATCTTCTCCCAAATTCGAATTTGAGTCTCTTTAGCTTCCCCCAACTCCATGGGCACCTTCCTTGAGCCTATTTTTGGGGATGACATGTCATAATGGTTAGTTGTAAGAATTCAGGTCTGAATTTTGTCATAAATGTCATAGATGCTTCATTATTGTTGTCATAAAACTAGGGACTCTAGCCCAAGTGTCCACTAGTCTCCAATTTGACTCTTCCTCTCCCATGGAGGTTAATATTCCATCCCATTTCGACCTAATATTCTCAATTCCATTTTTTATGACTTACCAACTCACCCAAGAGTGTTCACCTTCCCATGAATTGAAATTGGCAAGAGAGAGCTGCCATGTGTCATTGAAAAATCAAGCTAGTGTGGGTTCCACCACCTCCATATGTCTCCAAAACCACTTGCCACTTAGAATTTATATTGAATTTATTTATTCACCATATTTATTAAATGCTTGAACCCTTCTAATGTCTAAATATCATTTATTAGCTTCCTTATTACCATCCCACATGTGCCCATCCAACCTAGGAAACTAGTAGGATTGATGGGAGTGTCTTACTGTGCACTTATTTGAATGGGGACATTACAGTCCTCCCCACCCAAGATTGCTTGTCCTCAAGCAATTTCATATTTGGATGCTGCAAAATTTTCTCCTCTTCCCATGTGGCATATTCATTTGGTAAGTCCTTCCATTGCACTAAATATTCTTTGATTATTCTACTCCTCAACCTTCTTTCTCGTGTCTTCAAAATATTTTCCGGAACAAGTGTGAGATGACCTTCATCATCAAAAGAAGGAAGTATTTCTAAAGTGATGATTTGCTGACCAAGATATTTCTTGAGACAAGAAACATGAAATACATTGTGGATTTTACTCCCTTCCAGAAGTTCTAGTTCATATGCTACATCTCCAACCTTCTGAACTACCTTGTATGGCCCATAGTACCTTGGTTTTAATTTTTCTGCTCCATTCTTTTTGAGAGATGTTTGTTTATAAGGATGCAACCTTAAATATACTAAATCATTGACTTGAAAGGTTCTTTCTTCTCTATGCCTACTAGCATATTGTTTTTGTTGATTTTGAGCAACCTGCAAATTGTCTTTCAAGAGCTTTAAAATTTCTTGGCTCTCTTCCACCCAATCTTTAGCCTTTGGGGCTCTACTATCACCAAATATAATGTCAACAAATGTAAGTGCATCATAACCATATAATTCTTTGAAAGGAGACATTCCTATTGACATATGATAAGTGATGTTGTAGCAAAACTCACCCAAGTGTAGCCATTATGCCCATGCTTTTTGCTGCCCTCCCACATAGTTTATTAGGTATCCATCCAACCATTGGTTTATCCTCTCTATTTGTCCATCAGTTTGTGGATGATAGTTGGTACTTGGAGTCAATTGAGTGCCTACCAATCTAAAAAGTTCTTGCCAAAAAGCACCCATGAATCTACTATCTCTATCATTGACAAAGCTCTTGGGGAGCCCATGCAATCTGAATATTTCTTTGAAAAAAATATCAGCCACTTGTGCAGCACTAAAAGATGATGTAACAGCAAAGAAATGATCAAATTTTTTCAACCTATCAACTACCACATAGATGCAATCCTTACCCAAGGATTTAGGCAATCCGGTGATGAAATCCATGGAAATACTATCCCATTTTTGCTATGGAATGGGCAATGGTTGTAATAGGATGGCTGGACATGTAAGTTCTGATTTGTTTTGTTGACATGATTTACATTCATTCACATACTTCTGAACATCTTCCTTCAACCCCTTCCAAAAAAATCTTTGCCTCAACTGTCTATAAGTTTTGAAGATCCCCGGATGGCCTGCTAGTGGGGAATCATGTGCTTCTTGCAAAATTCGGTACTTGAGATTAGAGTTATGAACTAAATAAATTATTCCCTTATAATATATTATCCCATTCAAAATCCTATAATTATCATCCCCTTTGATTCCATCCAACACATCACAAGCAAATTTGTCTTTGATATATTCAACTAGTAGCATGTTTTTCCAATCCTTGGCAATATCCATGAGAGAAAAAGAAGGCCTTCTTGAAAAAGAATCTGCTACTATATTATTCTTTCCTTTGACATATTTAATATCAAAATCATAAGCTTGAATCTTGCTTACCCACTTTTGTTGCCTTTCATTTAGATCTTTTTGGGTGAGAAAGTGTCTTAGACTATTGTGGTCAGTTTTCACCACAAACTTGCTGCCCACCAAGTATTGTCTGAATTTGGCCAATGCATGCATAATGGCCATCATTTCTTTATCATAGATGGAGTAAATTTTTTCATGAGGCTTCAACTTTCTTCTCTCAAATGCTATGGGGTTTTGGCCTTGCTTTAGGACAACCCCTATTCCTCCACCTGAAGCATCATATTCCACAACAAAAGGTTTAGTAAAATCAGGAATTGCAAGTATGGGACAACTACTCATTACCTCTTTCATTTTTTGGAAGGCCTTTTCAGCCTCTTCATCCCACTTGAAAGCATCCTTCGTAGTCAAATCAGTGAGTGGAGAAGTCAACTGGGACAACCCTTTCACAAATTTTCTGTAGTAAGTGCATATGCCAATAAAGCCTCTCAATTCGGTAATATTTTTTTGTGATGGCGATTCCAAGATAGCCTTGATTTTTTCCATGTGTACCTTCACTCCTTCTTTCCCAATAATGTGCCCAAGATATAGTAGTTCTTTCATCCCAAACTCACATTTTGATAATTTAGCAAAGAATGACTCTTCTTGCAAAATTTTCAACACAATCTCTAACTGCTGCAAATGCTCTTCCCTTGTTTTACTGTAAATGAGAATATCATCAAAGAAAACCAAAACAAACCTTCCTAGTTTCTTGCAAAATATCCTATTCATACATGCTTCAAAGGTGGTTGGAGCATTAGTTAACCCAAAAGGCATGACAAGAAATTCAAAGTGGCCAAAATGACATCGAAAAGCAGTCTTTTGCACATCTTCATCTTTCATTCGAATTTGGTGATACCCTGATCTAAGGTCAATTTTTGAGAAGTATTTGGCCCCATGTAGCTCATCAATCCTAGGAATAGGATACCTATTCTTGATAGTCTTTTTTTTCAAGGCTCTAAAATCTATGCACATTCTCAATGTTCCATCTTTTTTCTTCACTAGCACTACTGAAGAAGCATAAGGGATAGAGCTTGGTCTAATGAGTCCCAACTCTAGGAGTTCTTGGATATCTTTTTCAATCTCATATCTAAAATTTTTATCGTGTCTATAAGGTGGTATCTGAATGGGTGAAGTACCCTCCTCCAAAATAATATTGTGCTCAACCCCCCTATCCGGTGGCCTACCATGTGGAAGGTCTCTAAAAACCTTTTCATATTTTTGCAAAAGTCTCTCTATCTCCTTTGGGTGTTTGGCAATATTTATATTTGTCTTGGGAGATGTAATATGAAATTCAGCAGCCCATTATATATCCCCATGCCTCAATGTAGATCTCATACTATTGCAAGTTACTACTTGATTTGGATAAGTGTGCTGCCCTCTCACAATTCTTTGTACTTCTTTTGAATCTTGGAATTTCATTTCGGGAATTTGATAATTTACTGTATGCTCTCCTATTGAATACATCCATTGCACTCCCAAAACTACATTAGTATCAGCAACATCAACCACATAAAAACTATCAACAAAAGTATAGTTACCTACGGTGACTTGCAGCTTTGGAACCCATGTTTTGCATTGCATTGTGTTGTGACCGAGAATGACATCTGTGAAGCCATCAAATGGTTCAATATGTATCTTTATTTTCTCTACCATCTCTGAATCAATGAAGTTATGAGTGGCTCCTCCATCTACCAAAACTGAAGTTCTTTGTCCTTGTACCACACCTTTTCATCGGATAGTATGATAGCGAGGTACTGCTAAAAGCACTGCCATTCTTGCTTTGTTCGGTGAAGGCTGATTTTCTTCTTGTATTTCCTCTTCTAATATTGTCTCATATGCCTCTTCTTGATTTGAAATATTTCCTTCTTCATCCATTCCCCCATCATACCCCTCATTATCAGAAAATACTTCTATGTATTGAGCCTTTCCTTTGGTACATTTGTGCCCCGGTGTCCATGGTTGGAAGCATGTGAAGCACAGTTTCTTTTTTCTAAGTTCATCCCTGTTTAGTCCCTCTTTTTTATTCCTCTCAAATGACTCTCTTTGTCAAGGTTTCTTATCATATCCATCCCTTTTCCAAGGTTTCTTTTCAAATTTGTAGCTAGGCTTAGGAGGAAATCGCGTTCTAGGAAGCACATTTTGGAGATCCCTAGTCAAGCTCATTGCATCTTTTAATGTAGTTGGCTTGTGGGATTTGAACAAAACTCTTAAGGGTTCATCCAAACCTTCAGTGAACAGCAATACTAATCTTCCCATAGATACATCGGCCACCTTGACTGATAATTTTTGAAAGTCCAACATATATTCGGTAGGGGACCCAGTTTGCTTCAATTGATCTAGTTCTTTGAAAGGCAATTCTGGATCTTTTTGTTCAAATCTTTCTAGTACCCTGTCAACAAAATTCTCCATATTTTTTAACCTGATTATGACCCAATGTTTCCAGCCCATGAAAATTCCATTCATTGGCATCTCCTTCCAAATGCAAAATGACCATTTTTAATGCATCCTCTTCCAACATAGGATTCAGCTGAAAATATACATCCAATTTTTGCACCCAAGTGTTAGCAGAATTTTGAGAAGAACCATCAAAAGTAGGAAGTGACATTTTTCCAATAGCACTATTCAATTCTTTGTCTTGGAATGGACTCCTATTGTCTCCCTTCCTTTTAATCTTTTGCATAGCATCAATGTAGTCACTAAGTGGTACACCTCTTTTACACTCTTCATTCAAATCATTCCAATCATTTACTAGTTTCTTGTAATCCAATTCAAGATTGGGATCCTCTTTGGGTGTGAGAAATTTAGGTGTAGTATGCCTTTGTGTTCTTTGAAATTCATCAGGTCTATTATGAGGTCCTGTACTTGAGAAAATATGTTCATTACCTTTCATCTTTTCCCCTGAGTGTGAACCACTATTATCTCCTATCATCCCTTTGCCTGAAAGTTGGCTACCCAGCAATTCGAAACTTTTCATCATTTTTTTATTCATATCTAACATAACCATGGTAATTCCTTCAAAACATGGTTTTAAGGCTTCATTAAATTCCTCCTTATGTCTTAATTTTCCTCCTCCTCTCTACCCATTGTTTTAGAAAAAAACTCTTTTTCTGCTACTATCTCTTCTTCAACCAAAACTTCTTCAACTATTGATTCAAATGGTGGTGGTTTATTTGTTTGGATTCTTGTTAATACCATCAGGTGCCAAGACCATGCTTTGATACCACTTGTAATGACCCTTTTTCAAAATTTTATTCAAATGCCAATTTTTCCAATTTTTTCCCAATTTCGACCTTTGACTAGTTTTATTGTTTTGACCTCCAAATCAACCCAAATGCTCCCAAATATTCTGTAGGAGTGTATGAATGGTATTTAGACTTGAATGTTAGGTTTAGGGATGTTTTATGGCCCTCCAAATACTGCTGAAAACTTGATTTGTATTCTGATCAATATATGTAATTTTGACTAGTAATTTGTGCATCAAATCCCCACAAGGTAACACTGCAAATGGCCTTCCAAATGCCTCCACAATCCCACGAATTTATGAAAAAAGGTATGTGATGTGTTAATTATGTGATTAAGGTCTCATATGCACCATTAATTGATTTTTACTACTTTTCTAACTCTCTCACATTCAACAGCAAAAACCCCCAATTCAACCCTTGGGGAAATGGCACTATTTCACCTCTCAATACAAACAAACTGAGTAAAAATGCTTCAAATGATCAAGTACAGTACATGAAAATTGTATAATATATCCATGGCAGTATATGAATCACAAATATATCAGAGAATCATCCATCCATTCGAAATAATCAACCTTATAGTGTCATACATCAAAGCATTGGGGAAATGGACATTGTTAGCTCATTAATCAATAATTTTGCATACATTCGATGGGTATTTCGACCTAAGAGTTTTTGAATATGAAGAACATAGGATATGAAGATATTACAATCAGAAAAATATCATATGAAACTCTCCCAATGAGTGCAAGATCTCACCCAAAGCGTAATCCCTCAAGGAGCCCGAATATGCCTTCAAAATTGGAAATGGTGGAGAGAAAGTGCTGCACTAAACCAAACCATGAAACTTCCTGTAGCTTCTACCTACAAATAAAACTCCATTAAAGAACCATTAAAGACCCGAGTGGCCTCTCCAAACACCAACTTGGATGGGAGTCTTTCACCCTCGAAATTGGCTAAGGCAAGAAACTAGTCATCCAGTAGTTCTCTCTTCACAAATGCAATTTTTCTCAAATCATAAAAATCCATTCTCATACTTGATTTCTACATTTTATAACCAACATTATCCTTCAAGGGGTCGAAATCCTCTCAATAGATTCAATAAGTTTCCATCTAGAAAATATTCCTCATTTGCCACTTATCTCCTAGTTCCAACCTTCCATCTTCTCCCAAATTCGAATTTGAGTCTCTTTAGCTTCCCCCAACTCCATGAGCACCTTCCTTGAGCCTATTTTTTGGGGCTGACATGTCATAATGGTTAGGTGTAAGAAGTCAGGTCTGAATTTTGTCATAAATGTCATAGATGCTTCATTATTGTTGTCATAAAACTAGGGACTCTAGCCCAAGTGTCCACTAGTCTCCAATTTGACTCTTCCTCTCCCATGGAGGTTACTTTTCCATCCCATTTCGACCTAAGATGCTCAATGCCATGTGTTATGACTTACCAACTCACCCAAGAGTGTTCAGCTTCCCATGAATTCGAATTGGCAAGAGAGAGCTGCCATGTGTCATTGAAAAATCAAGCTAGTGTGGGTTCCACCACCTCCATATGTCTCCAAAACCACTTGCCACTTAGAATTTCTCTTGAATTTGTTTATTCACCATATTTATTAAATGCTTGAACCCTTATAATGTCTAAATATCATTTATTAGCTTCCTTATTACCATCCAACCTAGGAAACTAGTAGGATTGATGGGATTGTCTTACGATGCACTTATTTGAATGGGGACATTACATAGAACAATGCAAACGAGTAAAGAGAATCTATACAATAAGAAATATAAGTAAACAGTTAAGCAAGTAAACTACACAATATCATCACACATAAAAAATATTGGTGGAAAGCATTTATATTATTATAAATCAGGAAAATTACATAGATAAGAATAGACTACAACCAAGGCTTAACGTAGTATCCCTTCTCCATCCAAGCCAATTGCCATCCTTCCAAGGAAGTGTGTGTCTCTCAATGGATGAGTTAGAGATCTCTCCAATATGATTTCACCAGCATGTAGACACTATAGACTTCCTCCCTTTGGAGAGGGGTAGAGCTTCACTTATATAGGACTAAGTGGACAGGGTATGGATAGGGTAGGTTGAGATATGGTAGGAGAGAGATAGGGGATCCTTCCAAGAGGTTAGGAACGGAGTGATAGCTCCCCCAAGAGGTCAGGGATAAGGATACAAGTTAGTAGGATTCAAGAATGAGCTCTAAAGGCCTACTTTTGTCCATTAACTAACTTCATCTCACCCTACAGTAGAGCAAGATGCGACATCGCAGGTTGCATGAGTGCAGCCTGCGACGACCTCTCAAAACCTAGCATAAGTGTAATGATATCCCTTCCAGATGAATGACTTAGCTAATGAACTTTAGGGGTGTATACACTGAATCTCATGATGGTAGGATTTTAGGTGTAACAGAGTTTTCCACAACTGCCCCCAAAAGTATTGAAAATTTGACTTTAGAGGGAGGGGGGGGTTTAAACAACCGCCCCAAAAAGTATTGAAAATTGGACTTTCAGGGGGGGTGTTTAAACAACCGCCCCCAAAAGTATTAATAATTGGGATTTGGGGGGGTTTACAAAACCGCCCCCAAAAATCCTGACAATTGGACTTTTTAGGGGGGGTTTTTAAAAACCACCCCCAAAAGTCCAATTTTCGGGACTTTTGAGGGGGGTTTTGAAGAACCGACCCCAAAGACCTAAAAAAAATTTTGAGGGGGGTTTAGCAAAACTGCCACAAGCCAAAACCGCCCCCAAAAGGGTATTTTTTTGTAGTGTAAATTTAAAATGAAACAAATACTAAATCTCATGTATCTCTCCATTATGATTTTCTTATTCACTATCATAAGCCAACATGATCTCATTCACCCACCGCATCAATTCCTAGGTATGGAATTAAAACCATATTTAATTCAATAAAGGAAAATAGGCCCCAACATTTTTGTCCACTTCCCAAAAACATAAAACCCTTAAATCTATTCACTATTGCATAATGCGAGTGTGGATTCAACCAAAATTAATCTTAGGATACAATCACTCAACACAAGCATTCATTGGTTGTGAAAAGAGCTATACATAACATTTATACATGCATATGTGTATAAGAAAAGAGCTATTGGTAAGACTGCTTCAAGACATTGATATAATGGTATAGATGACATATTTTCAAGGAAACAGAACACCATTTAATGGGTTGCAATTCATCATTGAGCAATGTGGTGGAGATATTTTTTCAAACACTTTATGGGTAACCTCAAACAAAGGAAAATACTAGAGACATTTTGTCAAACACTTTGTGGGAAACCTCAAACAAAGACAAATGCTAGAGAATTTTTTACAAACACTTTGTGGATTTCTCTTGGATTCCCACTCCATTTCCTCCATCAAACATCCACCACTAGCTTAGAGGAAAAGGGACATGTTGTAGATTTAATATCTCATGAATGGAAACATAGATATAAGGTATTTTTGGGGATCCTTTTAACATGGATGTTTAGATCCTATACAAAAAAACTCACAACTACCCACTTCGTAAATTTGGATATATAGATCAATGTTTATAGGGTGTTTTGTGCATTCCTACAGTACTCAAAATAAAGGGGCCATGTTACAGAGTTAATCTATAGTACTCAAAATAAAGGGGCCTTGTTACATATTTAATATCCCTCAAACGTAAATATGAGTATCTAATATAGCTAATGCACATGTTGATATGTGTGTTTGAAACCAGATAAAAACATTTCACACATACCTATTTGATATTTTGTGACATAGATAAATCTTTATAGGGAGTTCTGCATATTATTACAGTGTTGAAAACTCAAGAATTTTTCCATGTTTAAAGCTACGTGTATTCTTTCACTTTGAACCATTGATTGGGATTGAGTAACGCAATTTTTATACATCTCGGAATCCATTCCAAAAACATTCATTAAGCTTTTACAAGTTTTAGTTTATTCATAGCACCAGTTTATCAATCATAATGGGACAATCATACCTTTCCCTTAGTCCTTTTGTCAAACAATTTTCATACAATAAATTACAACACTTTTCCATACATGATTTTCACATGAAATAACCAAACAAAGGAGACATCATATACAGGAATTTTGAATTTAAAATTCCATGATAATTATATCATGTACTCATCATTCTATAGTATTGAATTCATAAATAAAAAGTAAGAAAGAGTACATTATCTTTTCCAAGATAAATATTCAAGAAAACTGAATTTTGGGGGAATGATTTCCTCTCAACCATAGCCTATTCCATTGTAGAATCTCACCCTCGCATTGGGCTATGAGACCACTAGGGAAAAGAATATTGGTAGGATTTCCAAAACCCCTCTTCTTTTCACCAAAGTCTTCCAATATACTAACCAAGCAAGTCATTATTGGTTCTTTGTTCAACCTATTTGTTAGCATAGCTCTTGACACTCATCCCTTTCTCCATACAAAAAAATAATTCATCCTCGATTGCCTTAAAAAATAATTCAAAATGAAAATTTGATTCATGTTAACAAACTCTCCAAGTCTTTGCAATTTATTTCTCATTAACTTCTATTAAATATATAAGATTGCTATCAAACTATAGTTAAAAGAGAATGGGATGTTGCAGATCGGGTGATGTAATGCCTCGAAAGGTTGGGAGTTCTTGCTTTAATGATTTAATTTTCATTCATGTGCATATTTCCTCTTCTCTTCAATCCTGTTGACACATCAATTGTCGACAGGGGTTCACTTCACACTGTTGTCAACAACCATCAACGAAACTTGCTTACGCACCGGCCCAGAAAGGTTTTACCCTTTCCAGCAACACTCACAGAGTGAGTGAAGTCTCACCTGAGATGAATAAGGGGGTTGTAGGAACCAAGTTTCCATAGTGGAGAGAGGACATGCATCAAACCGCACTTTACAACCACAGAAACCCTTTATTATGTCTTTGCATCATACTACTAGTTCATACATCTATTCATTCCCTTCGCATATGCATATTCAAGGTATAAACAACATTCGCATCAACATGATTTAATCACTCGCATTAACAATAATTACCAAACCACAAAAAATTTCGCAAACACTGCATTCATCAATTAACAAAAACAAAGACAAAAGATATAACCATAATCAAACATCTTCATGCATTCACCAAAACCTACAGAATAACCTTCGCAGAAACAGTGAAAACATCTTGTCGTAGATACAAAACAGTTCAGAACATATCATTCTCTGATTCAACTATATCAAGCTGATGCCCTTAGGCTTACAATCATACTCCTATTTATATGAAACTAGGTGGTTAAAAATGGTCCACATGACCTGTTCTAACTAACTAAACCACTTTCGCACTTTTGTCGGCTCCTTGTTCTCCATGAATCACCTTCATTCGTGGATGGTCCTTCTTCGCAGCTGTCGGCTTCTGCACTTAATGCAGACTAATCCTATGCCAACAGGACCCCAACACAAACTTGTGGCTCTCCCTCGAGCCACCTGTTAAATTTTGAGCATTAATTCACAATACTCTAGGATCTTCACTAAGAGAATAACATATACAGTATATCAATGCATAACAATCACAATAAGCATCACAAGCATCACAAGAATCAAAAGAATGAAAGACGAGAGACACAGAGTTTTCGTGGGGAAAACCCTAAGGTGAAAAACCCCACAACTTCCTCAGAGATAGAGAGAGCAATGGCTCAACCAAAGTACAACCAAAATACACTGAGATAGTCTCCTAGTAGCAGATGATCCTCCTCCTCACTAGTGCGCCACTTTCTGAGTGATAGAAGTGTGACTTTCTGAATGATCGAAATAGAGATATCCCGATCTCTATTTATACTAACCTGTTTTCCCAGTTACACTATGGGGCCGACTTGTCTATCTAGATACATCCACAATATAATATATATTTCAGGGCCAACCCCACACATGGTGGTCTAATAACCCATCGGCAAGTACACACACTTGTGACACTTGTCAATCCACATGACGACACTTCTTTATAGAGGAATAACACATCTCTAATAAGGGTACAATAAATATATATGAAATACATAGATGAAATACATTCCGAAGTTACATATACATCAACACTCCCTCTTAACTAGGAAGGTATTTCTCGACACATATATGCTAGACAAGTCTTCTTCTCGGGATCATCGTCATCGATGCATCGTCACTGCTGTTGCTATCTCAACCAATCTCTGACTCTACTCATCATAGGAAGTTCTACAGAGCCAGTCCTTTTTCATACTGGATGTAGGCCCACCACCTGCAGGTCTTCGTCATCACTGGCCATACTATGGAATCCTCAGGACTTATTATGTGCGTCACAAAACCTCAAAAGAGAATCCCAGGCTGTTACGAGCACATGACTCTACCTATAGGATCTCTCAGGGCCATATTATGTGTGACCTCACCACAACACCTCGTAAGAGCATCCCAGGCTGTTACGAGCACACAGCTCTACCTATAGGATCTTCCAGGGACAGATTATATGTGGTCACCACAAAACCTCGCAAGAGCATCCCAGGCTATTACGAGCACACAGCTCTACCTATAGGATCTCCCAGGGACAGATTATATGTGGTCATGGAAAAAACTCGCAAGAGCATCCCAGGACTTACTATGGGCACACAGCCCAACCTATCGGATCTCCCAGGGACATATTATATGCCATAGGACAAAACCTCGAAAGAGCATCTACTAGATATCCCAGGGCCAAATTATATGCCATAGGAAAAACCTCGAAAGACTATATGCAGATCTCCCAGGGCCAAATTATATGTCCTCCCAGAGCAAAACCTCGAAAGAGCATTTGCCAGATATCCCAGGGCCAAATTATATGCCATAGGCAAAACCTCGAAAGGCTATCTGCAAATCTCCCAGGGCCAAATTATATGCTCATCTGCACAACCTGATCCACAACCATAGAGTATCAACCTGATACTCACCATACATCATCCTGATGTACACATGATCATCCTAATCATCATCACTGCAACATGTTGTTGCATGTCATCTGGAGCAACATCCTGAAGCTCATCATCTATGATCATCCTGATCATGCACTGCATCCACCTAATGCATACCAAGTATCTACTTGATACATATCATCATACATGATCTACCTGATCATACAATGTATCCACCTGATACATACACAGATACATGATCCACACAATGTATCCACCTGATACATATACAGATACATGGTCCAAGCATCCAACATGATGCATATACAAAAATACATACAAATGATCCAACTAATCATATCCAGCATCCAACATGATGCATACATACATAAATGATTCAACTGATCATATCCAGCATCCAACATGATGCATATATATATAAATGATCCAATTGATCATAACAAGCATCGTCCTCTTCAGATCATCTCATCGTCCACGAAGCACAGCCCAGATGCACATCATCCAGCACTCACACCACCGACATGGGAGAACACATCTACCACCATTCAGGGAAGGCTCCAGCCCTTACTTTTTCACCATGGGAGAACACATCTACCACCATGTGAAAAATGGCTCAGCAATTACATCACGACCAAGGGAGAACACATCAACCATGTCAGAAAAGCTCATGTGCATCTGCATCTTTCGGACTCATCACTTTTCTTTGGAAGGAACCTCGATCTGAAGTGCACTGTTAAATTTTCAGAATTTACTTCAATCTGATCTAGGATCTTAACTGAGAGAACAACATGTATAGCATATCTACAGCATATAAATCATGGAGTCAATAGTGCAAGCACACAAGAGACACAAAGATTTACTTGGGGAAAACCATAAAGGTGAAAAAACCCAATAACTTCCTCAGAGATAGATAGAGCAATGATACAACCCAAACATAAGAGATAGACATATCCTAGCAGCAGATCCTCCTCCTCCATAAGGGCGCCACTCCTCCTTAAGTGCATGAGTGAGAAGTGAGTGAACAAATAGAGTGCCTCCCGCACTCTATTTATACTTGACTTGACTTTCCTTTTACATAAATCATGTAGGCTCGAACTTAACCACATAACATAATGCTGACTGGGCCGACCCCCAATAGGGTGGTCTAATAACCCTTTGACCCACATGGCCGACCTCCAATAGGGTGGTCTAATAACCCTTTGACCCACATGGCCGACCTCCAATAGGGTGGTCTAATAACCCTTTGACCCACATGACTTATACAGGGCCGACCCCAACAAGGTGGTCTAATAACCCATCAAATATAAGTTACGACATTTACAATATAAATGACGACACTTCTGTATAGAGGAATAATACCATCTCTATAGGAGTACATACAACATACATATATGAAATACATTCCGAAGTTACATATACATCAACACTCCCTCTTAACTAGGAAGGTATTTCTCGACACAGGTCTTCTAGCACAAGTCATCTTCTCTGGATCATCGTCACTGGATAATCGTCATCGAGTCATCATCATCGTCACTGCTGCTGCTATCTCAATCAATCTCTAAATCTACTCGTCATAGGAAGTTCTACAGAGCCAGTCCTTTTTCATACTGGATGTAGGCCCACCACTTGCAGGTCTTCATTATCACTGGCCATACTGTGGAATTCTCAGTACTTATTACGTGCGTCACAAAACCTGGCTGCAGCATCCCAGGCTATTACGAGCACACAGCTCTACTTGTAGGATCTCCTAGGAGCACATTACATGTGACCCATCACAAAACCTGGCTGAAGCATCCCAGGCTGTTACGAGCACACGGCTCTACCTGTCGTATCTCCCAGGAGCACATTACATGTGATCTCACCACAAAACCTAGCTAAAGAATCCCAGGCTGTTACGAGCACACAGCTCTACCTGTCGGATCTCCCAAGAGCACATTACATGTGGTCCACCACAAAACCTGGCTGAAGCATCTGAGGCCTTTTTCATCCTATCCAGATCTCCCAGGAGAAAATTACATGTGGTCATGGCAAAACCTGGCTGAAGCATCTGAGGCCTTTTTTCATCCTGTCCAGATCTCCCAGGAGCAAATTACATGCCATAGGAGAAAACCTCGAAAGAGCATCTGCCAGATATCCCAGGGCAACGAATTACATGCCATAGGAAAAACCTCGAAATACTATCTGCAGGTCTCCCAGGGCACAAATTATATGTCCTCCCAAGCAAAACCTCGAAAGAGCATTTGCTAGATGTCCCAGGGCACCAAATTACATGCCATAGGAAAAACCTCGAAAGACCATATGCAAATCTCCCAGGGCACAAATTACATGCTTACCTGCACAACTTGATCCACGGCCACAAAGTATCATCTGATACTCACCATACATCATCCTGATGTACACATGATCATCCTGATCATCATCACTGCAACATCCTGCTACATGTCATCTGGAGAAGCTCGTCATCCATGATCACCTTGATCATACAATGCATCCATCTGATGCACACCAAGTATCTACCTGATACATATCATCATACATAGTGTATTCACCTGATACATAGATACATGATCCACACAATGTATCCATCAACATACATGATCTACCTGATCATACCTGATACATATCAATATACATAGTGTATCCACCTGATACATAGATACATGATCCACACAATGTATCCATCAACATACATGATCTACCTGATCATACAATGTATCCACCTGATACATATACAGATGCATGGTCCAAGCATCCAACATGATGCATATACAAAAATACATACACATGATCCAACCGATCATATCCAGCATCCAACATGATGCGTACATACATATAAATGATCCAACTGATCATATCCAGCATCCAACATGATGCATTCATATATACATAAAAATGATCCAATTGATCATATCTAGCAGAAACCAGAACATCATCCTGATGCTCATCATTCAACACTTACATCCACAGCCATGTGAAGGATCCTCCTTCCAACATGCTTGGAATGGCTTCAGCAAATGTTTCCATCACTTCTTCCTCGAAGTGTTATCAATCTGAACAACACCAAGCCTTTCCCTGAAGTACTCGAACTTCACCCTGGCTAGTGGCTTTGTCAGCACATCTGTAATCTGCTCATTCTTCGCAACATACAGGAGCTTCATAGCTCCTCTCTGCACCATATCCCTGATATAGTGATATTTGATCTCTATGTGTTTTGACCTATCATGAAACACTGGGTTCTCGGACAGCTTCACACAACTCTGGTTATCACAGAAGATACCAGTAGCATCCAATGGGAGATCAAATAACTCAGACAGTAGCTTCCGTAGCCATACTGCCTCACAACTAGCTGAACAGGATGCAACATACTCTGCCTCAGCTGTACTCAGTGCTACATAGGACTGCTTCCTGCTAAACCAAAAGATCACACCTGATCCCATACTGAAGCAACACCCAGATGTGCTCTTCCTATCTGCAGCACTGCCTGCCCAATCTGAATCAACATAACCCTGCAGGTTAAACTTTTGATTCGCTTCATACTTGAGCCCATAATCCACTGTACCCTTCAGGTACCTCAGGACATGCTTTACAGCAACCAGGTGAACACTCCTCGGATCCGTCAGGAACTGGCTCAATGTGTTCACCGCAAAGCAAATATCTGGTCTCATGTTCATTAGGTACATCAAGGACCCAATCATCTGACGATACATAGTGACATCAACTAGTTCAGATGAAGCATCACACAGAAGCTTCATGTTCGATGCCATAGCCTCGCAGTCCATCATCCCAAACCTCTTCAGGATATCTACTACATACTTCCCTTTTCCGAGGAAGATTCCATCTGCACTCTGCCACACCTCCATACCTAGAAAGTGGTGCATCATACCCAAGTTTTGCACATATATGACTCCCTGTCATGTGTCTCAAAACCAAGTGGTTGCTCCACATACACTTCTTCTTCAACTACACCATTCAAGAAAGTTGTCTTGGATCCATCTGGTGTATCTTCTATTTCATCACTTTTATATTTCTCTATGCTGCCATCTGCAGCATGCTTGATCTTGATAGATCCATATGGAAGTCATAACAAACTTCCCTTCAGGTCTTGGGACTACATCCCAAACATCATTCTTCATGATCGACGGATCATGGCATTCCATTTCTTCATCCCAGATCCTGGGAACTTCAATATCTTCAATATCTTCAATAGATATCTTTGTTGCTGGAACAAATGTTGTAGTCCTTTTGTAGGTGAAGATATACAGTCTTTCCTACAAAACAGGTTAAATTGCATGATTAGAAACATCTCATAATTTTCAGAACAAATTCTTACACATAAAGAAATATGTCATACAGTCATGCAATTATCTTAGCCAATGCTTCAATACAACATTTATCCATATCCCGTAACTTTCTAGATGCCTTCCAATCTCTACCAGAACATTGTTAAGAGTGTGCACAACTCCCAACATGTCAGCAAAGAGGTTTCATTCTAGATAAGTAGAAATGAAATGTTGTACAATGCCATAGGCCACTTACCCATGCATATTAGTAGTATACTGTTCATCAATGCAATTATTCTAATATGCATAATACACAACCTAATTCTAGGAACACCAGTATATACATTATTGAACAGTATTATTTAAGAAATGACAATTCAAATACTTATCTTTGTTTGTTCGTTGGGTGGACTCCCTCTGAGTCTTCGCTTCCTTGCCAGAGCTACTGGAGTCCTAATCTGAAGTAGCTTCTTCTACACCTTTCTGTTGTAGAATGTAGAGAGATGGTCAACTCCCTCTGAATATTTGCATCCTTGCAGAAACCATTGGAGTGTACTCCCTCTTGATCTTTGCTTCCTGGATTACTTGTCCTTGAACTTATATTCATTCTCGATCCCTATGCTTGTTAGTATCATCATTGTGTTATCCTCTAGGTCTCATACGTAATCAAACATTCATTAGTATACTCTTAATATTATCAAAACACAATAATCTCAAGCATGTATAGTCAAGATCATTTCAAACACAGATAATAAACATTAGTATTCAAGGTTTCAGGGGAGTCTTCTTTTACTCATGCATATTCTTATTTGATCATAGGACTCTTTTGGTTAGTTAAATCATCAATCAAGATAAGAGATATAATATGCATAAAACCCGTGATTACTCAAACCTATACCTTCACGATTCTTCTGGTTAGTCATATCATCAATTATGGTAAGAAACATAATATGCATACAACCATGACTATTCAAACCTATGACTTCATGAATAATCATTATCAACAACACAACAGTATAAGATCCTAACACAAGGTAGGATTCTATCTTGATATAGGAAAAACATACCTGGATTAGCATGCTAGCTAGTTATGTCTAACATACTCACATGATGTCTTCTTATTCTTCTTCAATGATTTGTGATAGTAACCTGTATATCTCATAGGTTAACCATTATAAAACCAAGTTATACATACCTCGTAAATGGATCTTCTATGAGATCCATGACAATGGATGAATCTTTGTCATCATGATCATATGTTCTTGAACCAGAACATGATTTGTCTTTCTTTGTGTACCTTTCATGTTATTAGACAACATAAACCTCATACAACACCATAATGCATTAGTACAATCATAAGTGTCAACACCCTAATCAATGAATATTTTCTATCATGCATTCATAATTTTATTAAGGTGATACGACAAGTCTAAAATCAAGATTGTACTAACCGTAATAACATGAAGACAAACATACCATAAACTTAATCATGAACAAATCTCAAAACATACCTCGATGAGTCATACCTGTCGAGATCGCTTGTAATATTCTTATGTAAGGCCTTAGCCACATCACCCTCTGAAACAGGAACTTCTTTAGTTATGCAGGTGACCAATCCATCTTCTTCTAGGATTAACCCAATCCACTTGATTTGCAAGAACTGGACCTAGAGCTGGATATGGGTTTGTCAGAGAAACCCCCAAAATTCAAACTTTTAATTTCAAACTTCCGAAAGGATAGAAATATGTGCCTTGATGAACTGATCAAGCTGGTATATTCAGAATTTGAAAACTGCAAAGTTTCACTCCTCAATTTTTCCTTTGAAACTTCCGGATTCACTCGACGTGACCCTGAACTGGGGTTTGATGAAGCCCACTCTTCTGCCCAATCAAAAGGTTTTATCCAATTCTCTAAGCTTCTATTTTTCTGAGGAGCTTCCATCCGTGGTCACAGATTTCAAAAATTCCCATTTTTACAGAAGCCCTAATTCTCCACTTTTCTGATCAAAGTCCCAAACTAGGGTCTGATCAAGCCCGACCTTCTGCCCAACCAAAAATTCTGATCTTGGTCTCTAAATTTCGATTTTGATGAGTAGCATCCAGCCGTGGTCTCTGATTACAAAAATTCCAACTTTCTCCGAAGCCCTAAATTCTGGAAGCCATGAATGAAGGTACTCAAAAATAATTCTGTTTTGACAGAAATATGTACCTGATTTTTTCTAGTGTACCTCCAAACATTTCGATCCATAGGGTCTGAAAAAGTTTCCTGAGATAGCCCGACCTTTTATCTTTCCATCCTGACAGGTCTGACCTCAATTGGATTCTCTGAGAGAGAGTTATGCCAAGTGTCGCAACATGACCTGTTTATGGGATAATAATGGAAAGCAAACTTGTATGGCATGCCACGTGTCACTGTTTCAACTTCGGCCTCTGAACAATTTTCCTGAGATAGCTCACCCTGTTATCTTTCCATCCTGATAGGTCTAACCTCAATTGGACTCATTGAGAGATAGAGTTATGCCAAGTGTCGCAACGTGACCTGTTTATGGGATAATACAAGAGAGCAAACTTGTACAGCGTGCCACGTGTCACTGGTTCAACTTCGGCCTCTGAAAACATTTTTTGAGATATTACAGTCTATGTAATACCTGTCACATTTTACGAAATTTCATTTTGAGCTTCCTAGCCCATGTTATGACCTTTTTACCAAGGTCACCTGATTTTGACTCAGATATGGAAGAGGCAGAAACCCTATATTGTACAGATCATAAATCACAAAGTACAACGAATTAGAGGTTGTCCTTTGGAAACAAGGTACATGGGGATTTAATCTTCGACCTGTAAATATTTCAGATCCGATAACTTCACCAAAATGGATTTATAGCGAAAGTGCTACAATGACTGGTTTTTGCTATATCAAGCCCTAGCATCGTAAGTGCAACAAGTGTCATACATGCCATATCATGCCTTCTTTCAGGCTAGCTCTGATACCATGTTAAATTTTCAGAATTTACTTCAATCTGATCTAGGATCTTAACTGAGAGAACAACATGTACAGCATATCTACAGCATATCAATCATGGAGTCAATAGTGCAAGCACACAAGAGACACAAAGATTTACTTGGGGAAAACCATAAAGGTGAAAAACCCCAATAACTTCCTCAGAGATAGATAGAGCAATGATACAACCCAAACATAGGAGATAGACATATCCTAGCAGCAGATCCTCCTCCTCCATAAGTGCGCCACTCCTCCTTGAGTGCATGAGTGAGAAGTGAGTGAACAAATAGAGTGCCTCCTGCACTCTATTTATACTTGACTTGACTTGCCTTTTACATAAATAATGTAGGCTCAAACTTAACCACATAACATAATGCTGACTGGGCCAACCCCCAATAGGGTGGTCTAATAACCCTTTGACCCACATGGCCGACCCCCAATAGGGTGGTCTAATAACCCTTTGACCCACATGACTTATACAGGGCCGACCCCAACAAGGTGGTCTAATAACCCATCAAGTATAAGTTACGACATTTACAATATAAATGATGACACTTCTGTATAGAGGAATAATACCATCTCTATAGGAGTACATACAACATACATATATGAAATACATTTCGAAGTTACATATACATCAACATGCACCAAGCCTCTCTCTTAAGTACTCAAACTGCACTATGGCCAACGGCTTGGTCAATACATCTGCCACCTGCTCATCCATCGCAACATACTCTGCTTCGGCTGTACTCAGTGCTATGCAGGATTGCTTCCTGCTAAACCAAGAGATCACACCTGATCCCATAGTAAAGTAGCACCCAGAAGTGCTCCTCCTATCTGCAGCACTACCTGCCCAATCTGAATAAACATAACCCTGCAGGTTAAACTTTTGATTCGCATCATACTTGAGTCGATAATCAACTTTACCCTTCAGGTACCTCAGAATATGCTTTACAACAACCAGGTGAACACTCCTCGGATCCGTCAGGAACTGGCTCAATGTCTTCACCGCAAAGAAAATATCTGGTCTCGTGTTCGTCAGGTACATCAAGGACCCAATCATCTGATGATACATAGTGACATCAACCATCTCAGATGAAGCATCACATAGAAGCTTCAGATTCGATGCCATAGGTGTGGCCATGGCCTTGCAATCCATCATCCTGAATCTATTCATGATATCTAATGTGTACTTCCCTTGACCAAGGAATATCCCACCTGCACTCTGCCACACCTCCATACCTAAGAAATAATGCATCATTCCCAAATCTTTCATATCGAATTTAGTAGCGATCTTCCTCTTTGTATCACACCAAGTTTTGGGAGCTTGCTACAAGCCATAGAAAGCTTTCTTCAATCTGCACACATGTGACTCCCTATCAGGTCTTGGGACTACATCCCAAACATCTTCTTCATGATAGACGGATCATGGCCTTCCATTTCTTCATCCCAGATCCTGGGAACTTCAATATCTCCAATAGATATCTTTGTTGCTGGAACAAATGTTGCAGTCCTTCTTTTGTAGGTGAAGATATACGGTCTTTCCTACAAAACAAGTTAAATTGCATGATTAGAAACATCTCATAATTTTCAGAACAAATACTTTACACATAAAGAAATATGTCATGCAGTCATGTAGTTATCTTAGCCAATGCTTCAATACAACATTTATCCATGTTCCACAACTTTCTAGATGCCTTCCAGTCTCTACCAGAACATTGTTAAGAGTTTGCACTACTCCCAACATGTCAACAAAGAGGTTTCATTCTAGATAAGTAGCACTAGAATGTTGTTCAGTGCCATAGGCCACTTACCCATCACATGCATATTAGTAGTATCCTATTCATTAATGCAATCATTCTAATATGCACAATACATCTCCTAGGCATAATATTATTTAAACAAAAATAGGCAAGAAATGATAATTGAAATACTTATCTTTGTTTGTTTGTTGGGTGGACTCCCTCTGAGTCTTTGCTTCCTAGCAGGAGCTACTGAAGTAGCTTCTTCTACACCTTTCTGTTGTGCAATGTAGGAAGATGGTCAACTCCCTCTGAAAATCTGCATCCTTGCAAGAGCTGCTGGAGTGTGCTCCCTCTTGATCTTTGCTTCCTGGATTACCTGTCCTTGAACTTATATTCATCCTTGCTGACATCAATCTTCTTGAACCCTAGAAAGTATAATCTGTAAGCCGTTGAGCTTTCACTGTAACCCACAAAGATACCCTTATTTCCTGAAGGATCTAGTTTAGTCCTCTTTTCCTTTGGGACATGAGTGTATACTGGAAAACCAAATATTCTAAGATGGCTAACTTCAGGTTTCTTACCAGAAAGGACCTCTTATGGTATCTTGATGTCCAATATCTTGTGGGGTGTTCTGTTCTGCACATATACAGTTGTTCTAGTTGCTTCTGCCCATAGATGCACAGGTAGATCCTGGTCATGTAGCATTGCTCTTGCTGCTTCCATGATTGTTCTGTTCTTCCTTTCTGCAACTCCATTCTGTTGTGGATTGTAAGGAGCAGTCAACTCCCTCTTAATCCCTGAGTCACTGCAAAGCTTCTTGAAGTCACCTGAGGTGAATTCTCCACCATTGTCGGATCTAAATGTTTTGATCTTCTTGTTAGTTTGATTCTCCATCAAGGTTTTGAATTCCTTGAACTTATCAAGTACCTCATCTTTGTTCTTCAAGAAGTAGACCCAAGTCTTCCTGGAGAAGTCATCAATAAATGAGACATAGTAAACATACCCACTTAGAGAAATGGATGACATAGTACCATATACATCTGAGTGGATGATTTCCAGGATATCCTTTGCCTTGCTTTCACTGCTTGGGAAAGCCTTCTTAATGTTCTTACCTTTTGCACATCCTTTGCAAACACCTTCATGTTTTTTCTTGATTTCAGGAAGACCCTCTACAGCCTTGCTGGCAATTGGAAGTGCCCGATAGTGCATATGAGCAAGTCTTCTATGTCAAAGTTCACTTGGCTCCATGGATTCATGCACCATGGCATGTTCAGGTTGTCCCTTTAATTTATACAAACCTCCCTCTTACTCTCCAATCACTACTGCATCATCTATGGTCTTTCCCTTTGGCCACATTAGGACTTGGCCATCCACAAATGCAACCCTCATACCTTTTGCATCCAAAGCAGAGATGGGGAGTAAGATCTTCTTGAGCCCAGGTACATAAAGGACTTCTTTCATTTTCAAAGATTTTCCAGAATCTAGGTTGTAGGAGGCTTCACCACTTCCTTTGATTGGGTATTGATAATCATCCCCAAGTTTCACCTTATGGGGTGATTCATGTTCAGATAGGTTCACAAAAGATTCCTTAAACCCGGTCATGTGTTTGGAAGCCCCACTGTCAATTAACCAATCATTACAACCATGGGAGATAGTACCTGTGAGAGCAGAGATAAGAACATACTCTTCTTCACTTGATGAGTCATCATTACTATCATCACTTTCTACCCTAGCCTTCTTCTTGGGTGGTTCATCATCCTCGTCAGCATGAACATGAAACCTTCTTTTGCTGCCCTTCTCCTTGTTGAAGTTGTTGCTGTCCTTCTTGTTCTTGGGACAATTTATGGCAATATGTCCTTTCTCATTACAGGTGAAGCATATTCTTCTTTCTTTGAAGTGATGTGAAGATTTATTGGAGTGAGATGGATCTCTCTTGGACTTCCCTTTCTTGGTGTGAGCTGTGAGAACTTGATCTTCATTCCCCATCTTTTCTTCTCGTGCCACAAGCCTTGCTTCTTCTTGTGAGCATTCTTCCTGTAGTCTACTAAATCAAATCAACTTCTTTCTTGCACAGATTCTTTGAATGAAGGAGTCCCATGACCTAGGTAAGCCATTCAAAGTGGTCATGACAACTTCACCATTCTCCACCAGTTCATCCACTGCTTCTAGTTGTTCCTTGATCTAGGAGACCCTTGAAAAATAAGATTGAATGGTTTCTCCATTCTAAAACTTTACTCCTTTCAATTGGTTCTGCAGGGTCATCTTCCGATTTATGTTCTTCCCTTCAAATAGCTTGGTCAAAGAGTCAAACATCTCTTTGGGTGTCTTTAGAGAAGACAAATGGGGTATGAGATGGTCTTTGATAGAATCAGCAATGATTCTCTTTGCCTTGACCAAGTTCTTCTTATGCAATACTTTAGCCTCTTCATCCTCTGGGATAGGGATGTCTTCTTTTATATATGAGTCCAACTCATTCTCTTCCAGGATTAACCCAATCCACTTGAAATGCTGAAAACTAGATCTGGTCCCGGATTAGGGTTTGTTGGAAAAACCCTAAAAATTCAAAATGTGAATTTCAACTTTCTAAAAGGATAGAAAGATGCGTTTTGATGAACTGATCAGCCTGGTGCATTCAGAATTTGATATCAACAAATTTTTACCCTTCAGATTTGACTTTTTGTCTTCCCGGTTTCACTTGGGAGAGCCCTGAATTAGGGTTTGAGTTTCCCAGAGATCTACCTAGCCAAAAATATTGATCTAAAGCTCTAAACTTCGATTTTTACAAGGAGCTTCCAGCTATGTTTTCAAATTTCAGAAATTCCTATTTTTGTGGAAACCGTCATTTTTAGGGCCAAATCTGAAAATGCTCAAAATTGAATTATGATTGGACAGATGGATTCTCCTTGATGAGTAGAGTCAATCTACTATACTGCTTTTCCAAAATCAATGGAGAGAAACCCAATAAACAAGAAACTCAAGTTTCCGTCACTGCAAAATGTCTTCTTCTCAGGTTAGCTCTAATACCATGTTAAATTTTGAGCATTAATTCACAATACTCTAGGATCTTCACTGAGAGAATAACATATACAGTATATCAATGCATAACAATCACAATAAGCATGACAAGCATCACAAGAATCAAAAGCATGAGAGACAAGAGACACAGAGTTTCCGTGGGGAAAACCCTAAGGTGAAAAACCCCACAACTTCCTCAGAGATAGAGAGAGAAATGGCTCAACCAATGTACAACCAAAATACACTGAGATAGTCTCCTAGTAGCAGATGATCCTCCTCCTCACTAGTGCGCCACTTTCTGAGTGAGAGAAGTGTGACTTTTTGAATGATCAAAATAGAGATCTCCCGATCTCTATTTATACTAACCTATTTGCCCAGTTACACTATGGGGCCGACTTGTCTATCTAGATACATCCACAATATAATATATATTTCAGGGCCGACCCCACACATGGTAGTCTAATAACCCATCGGCAAGTACACACACTTGCGGCACTCTTCAATCCACATGACGACACTTCCTTATAGATGAATAACACGTCTCTAATAAGGGTACAATAAATATATATGAAATACATAGATGAAATACATTCCGAAGTTACATATACATCAACACCACCTCAGTTGGACACCTCTGGTGTTGTTCTTATCCATCGTTGCGCTAAACTTCTAAAGTTGTTCTTGCCATCTGGATCTCACTATTATGTACTTCTCAACTGCATCCTCAAACCTTTGGTCCGCTGTCATGTACTTCTTGAAATCATCCCTCAGGATGTGGAAACCTTGATCATCTACCTCAAACTCATCCTCTAGTATCTGGAAACCTTGATCATCTAACCCTTTTGCACCTGCTCTTGTGCTTCAGGCTTGCTGCGTTCTAGGGGAAAGTTCATCTACGACACCAAATTGCGAAGCATGCCAAGTGATCTGGCACATATGTTTCACACATTTGATCGTCCACTGCTGGAGCCAGCAGGCCTCCGCCCCTGGTGTTCTAGTGGTCAGAGAGACCACAGTTCTTCTAACTACTACCACACTCTTAGACATCTCAGGTGATACCTCATATATGTTCCTCCCAAGTGTCTGCACTGCTTCCTTCACTGGTTTTTCATGCACGATCGCCGTTCGTGCTCTTAGCGCACCTGGAGTGCTCCCGCTTGAAATGAAGTGCACCATTGCAACTATCTCACTTCCCTTTTCCACAGATTCCTTGGGATTTATCACTCATCTCACCAACTCTCTGCATCTGAATGATTAACTCGCATTACAGAACTTGCTTAGTCTACTCCTCCGACTTAATTCTAAATTCAACTGGCGGTCTTCAATCTCCGGGCCTATATTTATGCTTGCTTCTCGTGTCCTTGACTCTTGACACTTGAATCATTTGTGAAATATTTCCCATAGCCATCCGATTATGTCCTCAAGTGTGTCATCATGCTCCTCTGTCGTCTTCTAGTGATGTTGATCTGCAGTAATCATGCTCAGATTTGATTCCCATGTGCTAAACATGTGAAGCATCGACGAGCGACCCGGTTGACCATGCTTTCCACTTTTTGTCATCATTTCTCTCTTTTTTTTCTTTTTTTTTCACCTCTGCACTACGTTTCTCAGCTGCTATGCGCATGATCATGGTGATAGGGTTTCAACCGGTTCCCGTTTACTAGCTTTGAAAACAACATGCCATCTAGAATTTTTAACTTCACTGCACCTCTGTTAGTGACAAAATCTATTAAGTAAGGGCCCAACCAATGCATCTGCAACTTATCTGGATGTTTAGCGAACTTACTGTCATATAATAGAACCATATCTCCCTGCTAAAATTTTTTGGGTTTGATGTGGCGATCGTGCCAGGCCTTCTGTCAATCCTTTTCTACCTTTTGATGAAATCCTGCGATAAATCGATCCTCATCGAGCTACAACAGTTGTGCCAATCGTTCTTCAAGTGCGCTGTCATCACTCATCCCTGTGGTTGCTGCGATGCGCAAACTTGGCACAAGATACTCCATTGCCATGACTGCTTCCTATCCGTAAACGAGCTTGAACTTGGTCTAGTCGGTCAGTCGTTTACAAGTTGTGCGATACACACAAAGTATCACCGGAATCTTCAAATCCCAATCATCTTGGTCTGTGTTGCACACCTTTGTGAGTGCATGCTCCAAGATTTTGTTGAATGCCTCAAATGTTCCATTAGCTTGAGGGTGGTACATGGTACTCTTCTTATGTTGAATTTGAAACTCCTCCGTTAGTGCTGCGATTGTCTTATTTACAAAGTGAGTGCCTTGGTCGCTTAGCAGTATCTTTGGGCATCCGAACCTAGTGACCACATTGTCAAATAGAAACCTGACTGCAGTTGCAGCTATGCAGTCCTTCACAGGTGCATCTTCTACCCATCGCGTCAAATAGTCTATCGTAGTGATGATGTAGCGCAACCCTGTTCTTTTTCCTGGGGGGTTGATGGGTCCCACGAAGTTGACTGCCCATTTGTCGAAAGCCTGCAACATCACTTGCGGTACGCATGGAATTTCATCCCGGTGTGACGGTTTCCCTGTTATTTGACATATATCGCAGGTTTTGGCATAGTCCATCACATCTCCGTGTATCATCGGCCACCAAAGTCCAGCTCGAAGGATCTTCCTAGCAGTGGCACGTCCGCCATAGTGTCCCCCTGCGATCCCATCGTGGGCTTCCGCTAAAATTCTTTCTTGTTCATGCAGAAGCACATACCGTAGAAGTATCTCATCCAATCCCATCTTGTATAGTTTCCCAACAATCAGTTGGATGTCCACCACCCTGTCGCCAAAAATTGAATAATGTGCTCATAGTGATCGTCAACCATACCGAACCTAAATAACTAAGCGTTGGGAAGCCCTTCGTCAATGTTCCTTGGTTCTTCACCTGATTCTATCCTTGATAGATGATTTGGTCCTACATTCAGTCACCCTGGCTTTACAGTTATCTCGAAATCAAATTCTTGAAAGAGTAAGAGCCATCGATAAATCTTTCCCCCCCAACACAGCCTAGTTCACTAGGTACTTGAGGGCAGAATGGTCAGCAAACATCTTAACATGACCTCCAAATAGATAGTGTCAAAAATTTTGTAGAGCGTATACCATCACCAAACCTTCCCTTTCCGTTGTCGTGTAATTCTTCTCCATAGTAGACAACTTTCTACTTGTGAAGGCAATCGGGTGGTCAATCGCTCCTTCTCCTGGCTGGGCTAATATAACGCCTAGTGCGACTGACAATGCATCAACATGGACATGGAAATCCTTCATCCAATCCGGAAATACTAATATAGGTGTCGCAACCATCTTTTCTTTCAAGATATCCAGGCTCTTCTAGCATTCATCATTCCATTCAAACTTGGCATCTTTATTCAGCAACTTCTCCATTAGCGTCGTGATTGTTGCATACCCTATGATAAATTTGCGATAGTATCCTGTGTGTCCCAACGTTGCTCTTAATTGCTTCACTGTTGTTAATGGCGGTAGGTCTACAATGATTGCGATCTTCGCTGGGTCTACCAGCATCCCTTCCCTGCATACAATGTGTCCCAGTAAAATCCCAAATGGAGCACAAAAGATGCACTTTTTTAGGTTTAGTGAAATCTGCTGTTGTCGACATCTTTCCAGCATTATCCTCATATTTGCGACATGGTCCTTAACCAATCCATACACTATCCAGTCATCCATGTATACTGCCAAACATTTGTGTATGTAGTCTTTGAATGCATCAACGACCAGTCTAGAGAAGATTGCTGGTGCATTCTTCAGGCCAAATGGCATCACCGTATACTGAAAACATCCCCATTCTATGACAAATGTAGTCTTGTGCTGATTCTCCTTCGTAATTTTGATCTAGTGATAACCCGAAAACCCATCTGTAAAGGAGTATATTTCCTGACCTCCCACTCCTTCAAGCACCTCATCCATGAATGGTGTCAGTAACGGATCATGTAAGCATGCATCATTTAACTTCCGTAGATCGACACAGATTCGGACTTCGCCAGTTTTCTTGTCCTAGACCACCATCAGGATGATCCAATTTGATTCTTCGATTGGTTCTATAATGCCTGCACCCAACATTCTCTCTAGTTCATCTTGCACCCGCTCCTTCTATATTGGATTCAACCGGTAGGGCCGCTACTTAACTTGATTCACATCGGGTTTTAGGGGGATCTTCATTTCTCCTAAGTCCCCGAAAATTCCTTTCATCTCCAAAAATTTCATTGGGAACAAATCCTAAAACTCATGCAACAGATCAGTCATCTTCGCGATAGTTGAGTCATCCCAATAATCCCTAATACTTGCGAACTTCGGGTTCTCCTCTGACCCAATGTTTACTTTCTTGATCTTCAACGGTTGTTGGAACTTGTCGGAAGGCATTCATGGTGCCTCAACACTGCGACTTCCTTCTGATTCTGGTACATATATAGCCCTCGGGCCATCCTCATCGTCTATTTCTCCCATGATATTGTAGCACTCCATCAACATTTATGGTCTCGCAATCCACTGAAGTTCTAATGGTTGCTCTGTCGGGACTCCTTCAAATACCTTCTCATGGATCTCTTGTAGTGAGTTATGGATGAAGGGGTTCTCATCTGAGAAACTAAACATTTGGTTAAATCCAATTGTTAGCTGTTCCTAAGAGGTCATTCTGCATCACAGTTCTGTTGTGACATACCAACTTCATGGTACTTCATCCAGCGTGTGAACAAATGCATGGACCCATTCCTATTTCTCCATTGAGACCCAATGGCTTTGACATGCGTTCACATGTTCCTTCGGATCTCCTATGCCATCATACTTACTTCCACTTTGTTGCCGAATCGAACCTCCATGAGGTGTCAACATAGTGGTCAGTTTGTGATACTAGACTTGTGCGTTTCCCACCATCGCGCAGGAGTAGCCTTCAAGGCTTCCTCCAAGGCCAATAGATGTTGTGGTTTCACCACTTTTTCCTCAAATTCGGTGAGAAACGTTGTCAGGTTGGGAAACCCTTCATATGTTGGCAGTGCGCACTCTTCTATGGCTACCCATCGCAGCGACTGTGTGATCCGTGCACACCTCTTGAACGATACTTCATGTAGCCAGTTCTTCCAATTCTCTAGCGACTCGTCTGAATCTGATGATGCCGAACTAACACTGCACCATCCCAATTCTCCATTTGCGATAGGATTAATGTAATCCTTGGATATGTTATATACATTTTCCCATCCTTCAGTAAATTCATCTCTTGTTGGTTCGACATAATGCTTCCCTTCTGTAGGGTCAAGAGGTGCAACTACCCTCATCTCGCGATGACATAGTCTGTTTCTTGAAGTTGATGATGGCCTGGTTTTCCATCGCCCAGTCTATCCCTGTAGGGTTAAGAGGTGCAACTACCCTCATATCGCAATGAAATAGTCTGTTTCTTGAAGTTGATGATGGCCTGGTTTTCCATCGCTCAGTCTATCCCTAGCAACATTGGATAGGGGCTTATGTTATCAACGATATCTATAACATCAAAGTCTGTGTATGTCTTCAGTCCCTAAATTTCCATTGGAATATGGCACACCTGGCCAAGTGGAGTCACCTTACTTTGGTTTGCTAAATGCAGTTGTACCAATGACTAGGCCAACTATGGTTTTTCCATTGTTTCCCAGGTTTGCTTGGTCAGAATGATGACGTCTGACCCCAGGTCCAAGATGATTGATTCGACATCAAATGCTCTGGTTTGTGCCGACATTCGCATCTCTCGTCCCATTTTCCTCTTGTGTATGTGATTGACTGTGCGCTCCTAGCATGCACCTTCCCATCGATGCAACAAAATGGATATTTCTTCTAGTGCATCCTAATCCTTTTCCAATTCTAGGCAACTTTCCAAGAAGGCCCTTAAGGTGTTCTCCTTTCTCTGCAACTTCGTCGTAGCGAACGTCGGTGGCATATCATAGATAACTTCTTCCTGAAGAGGTAATTCGCTCCTCTATCTCATTGTTTCCTGTGCTTTCAAGAAGACATCCCTTTCGACTTCCGCATCAAATGTGACGTGCTTCCATGTTGTTGGTCGGATAGTCTCCTGTGACCTGTCGACTCCTGTCACCGTTCCTCCTCGAGTCGCTACTCCAACCATCATAGTGTGACTTCTGACCTCTGCTGATATTCTCTACACTATTGGTGGTGGATTCTAATTATGATTCTGGGGAGTTGGGGGCATGTTATTGGTTTTCCATTTTGCGATGAGCTATGGACAGTCTTCGACTCCATGGTCCACAATGCTGCAGTAAGTGCACTATGGTGCTAGATTCAATCAATCCCTCTGATAATGTCCCTACTGCCCACAATTGTAACATATAATTGGTCCTCGTCCAGCATCTCCTCCTCATCCTATGCCAGCACCTCGGCCTCCACGGAGTCCTCCTCTAAAACCTCCATGCAGTGGCCCATATGGTGGGTACTGTGGTTTCCCATATTGCGGTTGTTGATATGGTGGTTTCCCATACTGCAGTGGTGGATACTGTGGCTGACCATATTGCAGTTTCCCATACTTCCCTTGATCATACTGTTGTGATTGTTTAAAATGAGGTTGTTGTTGGGTATACTGCGGTTGCTGCTGTACCATCGGTTGTTCTTCTCCCTTCATGAAGTAGGTGTCTGCAGTTCTTTCTTGGAGTATATCATAAGCTTTGCAGTCTTTCTCATCGTGACCAACTGATCGACAGAACTTGCAATACAAATTCAACCAGCCATCTTCTACATGTACACACATTCTTCTGGACGATTTCCTCGCGACTGACAAACACGACACCAAGGAATCCCTCCCTGACTGAGGGGATTCAGTGCACTTGATTGCACATATTCTCGGAACTCTAGGCACTGCTCCTTGTGGTGTCCTTTCCTACACCTAGATCACGAGATGTCTTCGTGGGCCTCTTTCCTTTCTTCATATCTTGTAGCTAGATTGTCAAGTTTTCCAACTGCGCTTGTATTCGATCCATGCCCAAACCCGTTTCCCCGATTGGTGAAGCCTCCAGCTTCATGGCAATCTCCAACACTTCGGCTTGGGTTGCAAATTCTGTTGCATTAGTGGTCTGCGGATGTGTGGTACCAATCATACGATGAACCACTCCTTGTGCTACATATCATTTATCCCAAAACTCACCTTCACTATCAATGTTTTATACCGTTGATCAAATTCCATACCGGCTCATTCAAGTATTGCTTAATTTCTTTGAGCTTGGTAATGTACTTCGACTTCGATTTTGGCTTTCTAAACTCATCAATCATTCTTGCTTTGATCTGCACCAATGTTTTTCCCGGATTCCCTGTTGGTACCTTTGTAAACTTCATGAACCAATCTAGCGCACAGACCCTAAGGGTCGTCGCTAGCTGTCCCTTTTTAATATCTTCATCCTGGACCTGCTTCACAGTCCATACTATTTCGTACATAAACCAATACTGCTTAGGATCCTCAGTCTTGTTCCCCTGGAAAGTGGGCATCTTTGTGTCATCTACCATTCTTATTTCCTACTGTTATTGTTTGTTGATGCGCTACTCCTACCACTGCACGTAGGGAAACTCTACGAATAACTTGTGTTTCTTCCTATGAAATTCTGAGTAGTGCACGGGGTTGAAGGTATGTTGTAACTTACAATATGTCCCTCTGCTGCTTCTGGGGTAGCCTGGTCATTGTCATCGTCGTAATAAGGTCGCTTCCTACCTTGTGGTCCTATTTCTCAATCTTCCATTCTATTCCTTTTAGGAGACTCTCTCTCAGTCCTCCTCTTCTTCTCAGGATGCCAGAATATCACCCCACTCCTCAAGGTACCACACTCTTTGTCAGCTTCCCTTAGAAATTCATTGTTGCTCATGTCCATCTACCCCACATCTTTCTATCGGATCCGCATTAACATGATACCCTCAACCTCCGCACACTGATCTTCTACTCATATGAAGTCATCCTCAATATTCCCTTTTCGCAGATGAGCATCTTAATCCACAATTTGAGTAGTAGTAGGAATCTCCCCCTAGGTCCTTTGAAAAATTTCCTTTCTGGGTCGCTGTATGATTTGATTATGTCAACTGTGAACTCAGTAATGTATCCCTCTAGGATACTATCCACCCAGAAATCGACAGCCCTTGATACCTTATTGTCGACTTGCTTTAGCTGTTGAATCAATTCTAGGTTCCAATGGTCAGGCTCAATCTTTTAACAATGGTTCTTCTGAAACGTCAGTTGCGCTAACCACTCACGCAACAGCACTAGGAATTTGCAGAAAAATACTTTGTGGATATCCGAATAAATATGCTTCTGTAGCCAACTGCTCACTGTCTGTCCAGGGTTCTGATTTTCTCTTTCTATGAATTCTTCTGCCTTCTTATCGAACCACTCTTTAATCTACGGTTTCATCGGGTGCCACAACATATACTCTTCTTTTCCTCTTCAGGGTCCCAGCAATGGAACCATTTGTTGACACAATGACTGTCGACAGGGGTTCACTTTGCACTGCTGTCAACAACCATCAACAGAACTCCCTTACGCACTGGCCCAAAAAGGTTTTACCCTTTCCAGCAACACTCGTAGAGCGAGTGAAGTCTCACCCGAGATGAATAAGGGGGTTGCAAGAACCAAGTCTCCGCAGTGGAGATATGACATGCATCAAACCGCACTTTACAACCACAGAAACTAGAGATTATGTCTTCGCATCATACTACTAGTTCATACATCCATTCATTCCCTTCGCATATCCATATTCAAGGTATAAACAACATTCGCATCAACATGATTTAATCACTCGCATTAACAATAATTACCAAACCACCAAACATTGCCCAAACATTGCATTCATCAATTAATAGAAACATAGACAAAAGATATAACCATAATCAAACATCTTCATGCATTCACCAAAACCTGCGGAATAACCTTCGCAAAAATAGTCAAAATATCGTGTCGTGGATACAAAACAGTTCAGAACATATAATTATCCGATTCAACTATATCAAGTTGATGCCCTTAGGCTTACAATCATACTCATATTTATATGAAACTAGGTGGTTACAAAATGGTCCACATGACCTATTCTAACTAACTAAACCACTTTCGCACTTTTGTCGGCTCCTTGTTCTCTGTGAATGACCCTTTCTTCTGCGGATGGTCCTTCTTCACAGTTGTCGGCTTCTTCACTTCATGCGGACTAACCTCGTGCCAACAAGTCCTTTAAACATGCCCTCCCTTTCAGTGCTCTTTAATATGGCCTATGTGAACCCAAGACACTGCCTACTTCCATATTTCTTTTCCAGTATTGTGAAGCTTCTTGGACATGGACTTTATGGTTTTTTGGACAACCTAATAGGCTAGAAACCTTTTTAAATTTGAAATGGTGTCTAGATACTCTCCAATGGTGTCTAATCCCACGTAAAACCCTTTCTTTAATCTCTACATGGTTCATATGAGAGTTGGGTTGACTCTTCTTCCTTCAAACCCTTCTTTTCTCTCCAAGAACTATCTTTTTCC